>CM061142.1:345284780-346647280 GCA_030789695.1 Scilla litardierei | reverse complement strand
TAACGAATATTTCATGAACCATCTGCATAATTACATGTATCAAGAGCATGTCATTGAGAACATGATTAGCACAAACAAACTTAACTTCAAACAAAACTACACCATGATAAGTACTAAGCAAAATTAGCATATGAATCTGTCAAAACTGTTACAGCAGAAAGAATATCACTTTTAGCATATCTACAGTCAGAATTCGTGTCTGGTCCCTTCACGAAAGTTGGAGATATGGGTGTTTTCCTTTCACTGACCAATTTTCATAAGCTCAGTTGACATATGTGATTTATGGTGGATTTTCTCCTAACAGATATAATTTCAGCATTCTGAACCAGAAACTGAGTTCAGTTCAAGTCCATTTTTCTACAAGTTACAGACATAATTAAAATCTAAAAAAATTATGGGTTGAAGATCTTGAAGTCATCTTTCCAACGGCACTAAGAACATCTCATTTCATTAAGTGTGCATGGAGTTCTACTCGTTTTACCGAAAGGTGTCAAAACTGTCTAAAAACAGACCAGTTTTAGAAACTGAATTTTTACCCTAGTGTTCAGTCCAAATTTGCAAAACTTGTAAACGTGAAAGTTATTAAGGACTACAATATGAGTAACATATATTTTTTTCATGCATTTCTATGTAGCCAATTAAGTGCAGCAAGCTAACAAAGTTTCAGCAAATTCTGTGTAAATTCCAGAATTTTGTTCATCTAGCTAATTCCACATAACATATTAACATAAATGGAATTCCTAATCCTAAAACTAAATCCTACTATAAGTGAAAGGAATTTCTACCTCCAAAGTCCTCCAAACTTTCCTTGGCCCTTCTTAGTCCTTGAAGAATTCTTGGGCCTCCTTCTTCAATCTCCTATCTTCAAGCTCCAAATAGGCTTCTAAAGATGGATTTGGGATGATTTTTGAGATGAATTTTGATGGAGGAATGATGAGGAATGAGAGGGGTGCTTGGAAGAGTTCTTGGTAGAGAGAAAAATGAAGCAAATGAGTGAAAGAGGGGGAGACAAAATTTTGGCCAGAATTGGGAAGGAGAGGGAGAGTGAGAGAATGTGGGATTTTCTTGTTTTTTTGTTTTTCTTTGCCTAGATTTTAGGTCTCCCTAAAACCCTCTCATCCTTTCATTTAGTCAAAGTCTAAGCCATGTGTCTCCTTCTTAATTAGCAAGATGACACCTAATAAGCTAAGGTGTCATGGTAAAACAATTTTAGAATTTGTATTTTGCAAAAATAAAAATACATGTTGAAATACCATATACACCATAAATACAAGTATTCATCCAAATACTCCTATTTACTAAATTCAAAAGATGAGTTTAAAATCTTTTAAAAATAATTCCTACACCAAAATTTTTAAAGAAAAAATACGAGAATACTTCCAATACGCATTTACGCCAAAATACGTATAAATACGCGTACATATGGAAACGGAGTATTACATTCTACCCACCTTAAAAACAAAGTCCGCCCTCGGACTTTATATGCTAAGGGTCTAACCGGAGATTGAATAGTCTAAGGGTCTCACTACCCACGAAATACATACCACGCTATATGGATATACTACATATTCATATATACATACACTATACCATAGATCACACACATATACATACCCATTCTTATCCAAGGATACATGTATAAAGACAAATCATCATAACTCATACATAGTATTATACATTCCACGTCCTTCCATGTGCTCACAAATATATCTATTTTGCATGAGAACACTCATATATATAGACTAATATGTACACACATGCTAGTACACTTATACACATGGGCACATGTATCAATGTCGTACATAGCAATAAGTAGAAATATGTATAGATACACCCAAGGCATTAATATACATACCAATATTCATACACTTATTCACTCAACACACATGTACTTACATAAAGATTCACACAAGTATATGATCAAATACATATGCCATTACATGGATACAAATAGATATATCTAAATACATACATCTCTATAGGTAATCACACACTCCTTATATTTATATATATCTACATACATACATGTTCACACGATATAAACACACCCTTAAACACACCATACTCATAAGTCACAGAGTTAGCATACTTATACATACATACATAAGTAGGTAAATCCAATTATTGATGCATTTATGGTAAATAATCATACACCAATAATGATACACATTGATATGATGCACCTCATATCAAGTGGGTAAGCATACGCAAATATATCACTTAAGCACATAAGTATGAACACTAACAATTATATAGACAAATATATATGATAGTTCGAACGCTAGGATGTACACAGTATATATCACTATAGTAAATAGTCCTGTCAGCATGTATGTATAGTATATCAACCTTCTAGTACATACTCACTTCATATATACAAGAATACATACAAATGTGTTCATATCCAATATTCACTCACGTAAATCTATATTTAACCACTTATACAGTGCACAAATATACTTACATACAAGCAGTCAACGTAACACATATTCAATACAGTATATATATATACATGTGACACTATATATATATACTATAGCACAAGGATTATATTAATTCAGTATATGTATATACACACACTCTCTCTCTTGTATACACAATACATATAAATCCTATTCATATGCTACACTCACATATCATCACATGATATATAAATACACACCAATATTGTATAACTTGGCATACCTATTTATGTATATCTATACACACCATTTAATAAGACAATATATTTCACACACTACTTATGGTACACATCCCATTGTAGCTATATTCATACATACATATCTCATTATGTCAATTTACACAACCACATTTATAGTACGCATACACATACAATTATACTTATGTATACCATCATACACTTTTATACATTCAAATATACTTCCACTTACACTTACCAACAAACATCCATATACCAACACATATAACATAAATTTATTTGCACACCAATACATATTCACATAGATACTCCGTATATATACACTCATCCATTAGACACGCCATATACAAATATATCTTCTAACATCACTTTAATGCATCATACTTTAGTATACATACTTACAGCTCTATATACATCCATTTATTCATACATATACACCCCCAAATATAATCTAAGTATAGATTACCACATAGATAATACATAATACTCTCTTGCACAGATAATATGTTTTATACATAATTTCACTCATCAAATACTACATTCACCTCAATCCATACAAACAACATTACCATACACACACCTATATTATGAATTACAAGAATACACATAAGTAGTCATACTCGTATCTATAGTGTATCTTATTTACGTATATATCTATAGACACATAACTATAAAAATACAAGCAAATACACTACAATACTTTTATATCCATGCAAACACATACCCACTCGTATATGTATATGTATATACAAACAACTACCCATGCTTAACCTCAGGGAGCTCTGTACATTGGGTTTCCTAATACCAGGGTTTTACCCTAAGGCTGATCACCTACCCACCTTAGGACACAACTACCCTTATGGAGCATTACTCGCACTATCCTTACGCACGCCGCAGTGCGGAGACCTGCATGGGCCGCCAACTGTAACGACCCGCTCTCCAGGATACCCGGGAAGTACGAATCCGTCCCAAGTATTCCTAGATCAACGAGTGTTACGTAGAAAGAGAGAAAGGAAGAGAACAAAAGAATGCTGCAGGTACTACGCACGTGCTGGGAAGTACAAGTAAAACTCCATCACAGATAAAAACACTGAGAAAATAACAAAAGAACAATATTCCATTTTATTGATACATTGATACATCTTATACATACACCAACATCTTCATTTTCACGACTCTAAGTACAAAGGTCCACCCGAAAAGAAACACCAAAAGTACAAGTCTCTCATCATACCCCTCACCACCCAATACTACAACAGATCACCAACTCCAAAGCTCCAGCCGCTATCTCCAACCTCCAACTCACATGACCTGAAAGTCAACGGGGACACGTCAACGCGTGACCCAGTAGAAACTCCTAACACTCTAGTAGAACCCAATTTTAGAACTGGTCTACCTATCTAGGGAGGGTGGTCTAACAAGTAAAGCTCTCAGGACATAAAAGTAATCACAACACGATGTATAAGCATCAAAGAAGAACTTGTGAACATGCATAAGTAACCATGTTATAACATGCAAGTGCTGAAGGTAAGTGGGAGAACATAATAACATGCAAGTACTGGACATTTATAATAAACAATGGAATGGATCAGCATGAGTTAACAACATTATCTTAACAGAGAAACAAGTAACCATGTGATAACAATATTTATAATTAAAAGACAATTGCTTTAAGTTATTCATTCTCATGTTTGAAAACCCGTGTAAACCGTAGGACGCTAAGGAGGCGGACTTCACCCAGGGTGGGTGAAAAAGTGGTACCCCAACCAGCAACACGGGCACCGGAGGGGGCCTCTCGCAACTCTATGCCCGAACGGGGCAAGGCACTAGAGCGAGACCTGCTCGGTTTTTCTGTGGGACAAACGGAGTAAACCATCAATTACCGTCATGGTGCATCACGGGTATACCAGCGGCCTCTCCAACCCTTTCAACTCGCCCTTCCGGGAGTGATACAATGGGTGAGAATTCATATCATCTGTCCGCTCCTTAACTCCTTTAATTTACCCGTGTTTCCCCCAAACCCCATGTCACCCTCCTTTAAGAGGACTTAGTCATTTTCATGAAACATAACATCTTCCATTTCTTTTCTTTCCACGGTTCATCACATATTTGGGACATGCATCGCCTTGTGCATTCCCTTTCTCATTTCTCATAATATACATGAAACGTATAACCATATTCACATCATCATCATCATCATCATCTCAATTAAAGAATTGCATGGAATATCATCACAAACTCATCGTTATGAACATACTAATGTGAGCACAAAAGCATAAACAAATTGAACTTAAACATTATTGACATAATGAATATTTCATGAACCATCTGCATAATTACATGTATCAAGAGCATGTCATTGAGAACATGATTAGCACAAACAAACTTAACTTCAAACAAAACTACACCATGATAAGTACTAAGCAAAATTAGCATATGAATCTGTCAAAACTGTTACAGCAGAAAGAATATCACTTTTAGCATATCTACAGTCAGAATTCGTGTCTGGTCCCTTCACGAAAGTTGGAGATATGGGTGTTTTCCTTTCACTGACCAATTTTCATAAGCTCAGTTGACATATGTGATTTATGGTGGATTTTCTCCTAACAGATATAATTTCAGCATTCTGAACCAGAAACTGAGTTCAGTTCAAGTCCATTTTTCTACAAGTTACAGACATAATTAAAATCTAAAAAAATTATGGGTTGAAGATCTTGAAGTCATCTTTCCAACGGCACTAAGAACATCTCATTTCATTAAGTGTGCATGGAGTTCTACTCGTTTTACTGAAAGGTGTCAAAACTGTCTAAAAACAGACCAGTTTTAGAAACTGAATTTTTACCCTAGTGTTCAGTCCGAATTTGCAAAACTTGTAAACGTGAAAGTTATTAAGGACTACAATATGAGTAACATATATTTTTTCATGCATTTCTATGTAGCCAATTAAGTGCAGCAAGCTAACAAAGTTTCAGCAAATTCTGTGTAAATTCCAGAATTTTGTTCATCTAGCTAATTCCACATAACATATTAACATAAATGGAATTCCTAATCCTAAAACTAAATCCTACTATAAGTGAAAGGAATTTCTACCTCCAAAGTCCTCCAAACTTTCCTTGGCCCTTCTTAGTCCTTGAAGAATTCTTGGGCCTCCTTCTTCAATCTCCTATCTTCAAGCTCCAAATAGGCTTCTAAAGATGGATTTGGGATGATTTTTGAGATGAATTTTGATGGAGGAATGATGAGGAATGAGAGGGGTGCTTGGAAGAGTTCTTGGTAGAGAGAAAAATGAAGCAAATGAGTGAAAGAGGGGGAGACAAAATTTTGGCCAGAATTGGGAAGGAGAGGGAGAGTGAGAGAATGTGGGATTTTCTTGTTTTTTTGTTTTTCTTTGCCTAGATTTTAGGTCTCCCTAAAACCCTCTCATCCTTTCATTTAGTCAAAGTCTAAGCCATGTGTCTCCTTCTTAATTAGCAAGATGACACCTAATAAGCTAAGGTGTCATGGTAAAACAATTTTGGAATTTGTATTTTGCAAAAATAAAAATACATGTTGAAATACCATATACACCATAAATACAAGTATTCATCCAAATACTCCTATTTACTAAATTCAAAAGATGAGTTTAAAATCTTTTAAAAATAATTCCTACACCAAAATTTTTAAAGAAAAAAATACGAGAATACTTCCAATACGCATTTACGCCAAAATACGTATAAATACGCGTACATATGGAAACGGAGTATTACACTCACTCAAGCTTGAGTGGGTATACTCTAAGTACATTGAATGTATGCCTGAAGTTTGAATATAGCGATGTTTGATGTATGTATAGTGATAGGAGTGTTTGTGCCTGGTTGTGTTACGCACATGATTGTGGGTCGCTACACCAGTATATAGTTATAGGTGTTGGTTTTGTGGTATAGCTAATTACTAAGGTATTGCTCGTGTGAACGTATGTGTACTAGCTAAAACTAGGTGTGTTTGTGTGCTAGTTATATAATGGTATGATTGGTATGCGTAAATGAAATGTTAGCGTGTATGGGTGTGCACCATGCACGGGTAAGTATGTGATTAGTTATAGGTATTGATGACTATGATATATGTGGCATGTCGTAAATACAGTTATAGGACCGTACGTAATGTGAACGTATGGTGAAATATTGGAATGCATTTGAATGACTATATATATTACGAAATTATAGAAGTGGTGAGTGTATATTATATATGGTGAATTTGATTGATAGTGGTATGGTGTGACTATATGTGTTGAGATGTTTTGTATTGGATGAATATTAGAGGGTAGTATACCCTTGATGTTTGTGCATAGGTAGCTACATATAGGTAGAGCAATGATTGTATTTGCTAGTATGAGATCATACCTATATAAGTATCTGAACTATTGTTTTGTGAGTAGCAGTTATATAAGGGATGTATGTTTATATACATGATTGAAATACATGTATGAAGTTGACTGTCTATGATAGGTATTAATGTATGACGTACGTGAATATATATATAAATATATATACGTGTTGGTTGTATTAATGTTTGACTACCTAGTGCATATATAAGCACTTGTAATGACTATACCTGGTTGAATTATAATATGACTTGATTGGGGTAATTACTAGAGCGCCTAGCTATATTAGAAAGTCCGAGGACGGACTTTATTCTAAGGTGGGGAGGATGTAACGACCACTTTTCGTTGTACGTTGTTCGTGCACGTGCTTTTGACCGTGCACGTGTTTGTTTTAGACCTTGTTCGTTTGTGAACACTTTCGTGTGATATGCCGTTGTGAACGTCTCTGAGAATATTAAATAGTGGCACTATTATGGAACGACGTTTCTCGAGTCGTTTTCCCACAATTTACACTTATTCGATGAGACGTGGCGATTTTCACTTTTGACGGGAGACGTTTCTATTTTTAGTTTCGTCGTCCGATTTCAAAATTGAGATCCGTCTTCTTAGTTAGCTCACTTTCATCATCACGATCACCCCGATATTTATTTTATAATTTTTGGAGTTTATTTGACCACTTTTATATTTTTAACAAGTTTTATATTATTTTTAATAATTAATTTCTAAATTATTTTCGGCCAAATAAAATTTATTTAAGTTTCAAAACGTTTTAAAGAATTTTTGAGCCAATTTCCAGCTCATTTGGACCAAGTCAAATCCTTGGGTGAGTTGGAGAAGTTGAATTTCAAATTTTAAATTATTTTAAACTTCTAATCCTATTAGATTTAGCCCTAGACCAAGTCAACCCACCTATACTATATAAGCAACCCCTAGGAAGACCTATTTTCGCAAGAAATTAGCCCTAGCCTCTTCCAAACTTGAAATTGGACGTTGCGACAAGCTGCTGCCGCACGACCGAAGAAACGAGGCCGTTTTCCCCGCTCAGACCGATGCTTCCGCCCGCACCAAGCCCCGCCCGCACCCGCTGCACAGCCGCCCGCTCCGTTCGACCGCACCGACCGAGAGGGTCCCTCGGTCAGACCGAGAGACCCGCCCCACTTCTCCGCATCCCCGCTCCGCACCAAGCCCCCGCTCAGCGCCCGCTTCCGTTCACCCGCCCCGCTCCATGCCTGACCGATGCTCTCGCCCGCATCGTTGCATCTCCGCAACGTTGCAACCGTTGCAACGTTGCAGCGCTGCGCTCCCCGCATCCAACCCGCCCGACCGATGGCCTCCCCCGCTTCGACCGAGAGAACCAAGCGCTGCCCCGCACTGCTGCACACCCCAAGCGTCGCACAAGCCCGTTCCCCCGCAGCGACCGATGGAGCTCCCCGCACCGAGGCTGTACGACCGATGGCCATACGTCGCAACCCCGCACTCGTCGCATCGCTTGCCACCGTGGGCCCCCCAAGTTCTCCAGAGTTATTGTGGGTCCCCCAAAGGTCCCTAGGACTACTGTGGGCCCCACCTAGGTGCGTTCTCTTTGACGACTTGCCGCGTACGACGTCGTCGCACGTCGTAGCCCGTCGTCGCACGTGCTAGCTTTGGAATCTGGAACCGTCGCCCCGGGTTGATGCTCTGAACTTTCCAGCGAGGAAACTATATTGGAATCAGGACTTGGAGCGCGTTCTATTATTCCAACCCCCGGCGTCGCTACCCGACGCCGGTGTAGCTTTCGCGTCGTGTTGAGGTAACGTTTTGCACCCTTAGGACCCCCAACCCAATGCATGCTAATCAAGACTAAAATCGGTATTTTTTAAAGTATTTTAAATGTTTTAAATTCACTAATGAAGATTAATAATATGGACTTTAGGCCGGTGGACTTGTGCACGTAGGATAATTGTGAATTTTTGGACTCATTGGACGGTGTGCTCAGACGTCATACTTGCAGGCAAGTGAAAGTTGCCAACTCTTGTGTAGGGCCATGTTTTTAGGCCACTTCCTTGTTCCTAGCGTAAAAGAGACTAGTCAGTGAAATGATAGCTGGCTAGACGCCTACTTGATCTAGTTTGACAACGAAACTAGATCCGTCACCTAATTGATCTAGCTTGACAACGAAGCTAGATCCAACCCTTAAACTTGTTGTTCATGCATACTAAACTGTCACGTTTACTTTCCTTACCTGTACGCCTTACTACTTTTCATGTCATGTCATCCATGCATTGAATGTCCCATTGGTAGCACACGCTACAATACTTGTACTTGTACTCCCTTGACTGGCTAGGTGCACCCCTAGACCAGCAAGGTAAAACACTTCCTGGCTCGTGTTCCAGAAGCGAGCATTCTCGTTCGGGGGTAAGGCCCTGGCTCGACACACGTGGAGGGGTAGGGATAAACGGTCAACTGAGCTTAGGAGAGGTCTGATCCGCCCTCTAGCCAGAAGACGGAATCTCTGTGCACAAGGTGCTTACTTTCCTTGTCTTGTACTTGTCTTGTGAATGATTCATGTAATACTTGTCATCCATGCCATGCCATGCTCGTACTTTACTTTACTTTACTTTACCTGCTGCACTCATACTTTAACTGCCATGTCATTGCATCATGCTAGAACTGCTAGGTTGCTCTTACTTGTACTTTCAGTTTCACTTGCACAAGTCTTCCAGACTTGCTGACATGTGCCCCTTTCTCTTTGGGTGTCACATGTTAGACCCTGAGCCAGAGATAGTTGTAGCGGATGAGGTAGTTGCTGACACTGAGCCTACGTTCGTCGAGGAGTACGTGGACACCGGAGACCAGTTTTAGAGACTGTTGGCGTTGCTTTGCTTTAGGTTGCTGTTAGATGTCGGTGCTTGCACCATTACTTTGTTGTTGTACTTTGTACTTTTGTTGGCCATGTTTGGGCCTTTAGTCTCTCTCTTATTCCAGCCTGGTGCCTTTTCTGCGATGTTGGAATTTATATTTATGGATATTCTGAGATTACTCTTTTGTCTCATTTCATTATTATTATCTTTGTTTCGTTCGCGTTGCAAGGACCTGCAGTTTTAAATTGAAAGACGCTTATCGGACTTGCAGCTTTGTAGCTTCAAGTCTGAGCAGACCTTCTCACGCTTCGCCTCCATATTTTTGGGAAGCGGGGCGTGACATTTTCTATTATCAATTCATGCATATGCTTAGCACATATGATTCTTGCCTGTATGATGTTTAGTAATGTGGACGCTGGTACCGTCCCCCATTCCAACCTATTCTTCCTATGGGCTATGACCCAACCTCATGAGAGACCAGTATCAATATACTCCTCCCAGTGGCTCAGCCTAAGATTATGAAGGTTGCCACTTTTAAAACTACAGAAATCTGATGTGGCGGTATTATCGCATTTATAGCCACCTACAAGCCATTCCATATCGAGATAGAACCCCTCATGGCCAAGGCCAATGGCCTAACATCCCTGAACATTAGTGCCCTTATCTGCATGGCCATGATACACACCAGAGGGACCCATGTTTCAACTTGGCTACACGGGCCACACTGTGCCAAGTACACTCTCTTACATAACCCCGATGTAGGCCGTGTTGTTGCGAACACCGACTGGCTATTTCCCGCTGACCTTGCATAGAGAGATCATGACGACGAGATTGACGAGGATATACCCCCACCACCCCCACTACACACTCCCCCATATTCACACATCATGATGAAGCTGGCACCTTTGGTTCCCATGAGCCCACATATGCACACCTACCTCTAAACTTCGAAGCTCGCTTTGGTAGAATGGAGCATGTATTGGAGCGTCTGTGCCGGTGGCACATTAACAAGGGCCACTTTGACGACCCTGATGCTCCCCAGCCACCACCTATTAGTGGTAAGGAGTGACCATTCCCCTCTACTTATTTCTTTGCCCTTACACTCCATTTCTCTTACGCATTGAAGGCAATGCATCGTTCAAGCTTGGAGGAGATGTTTCACTTCAAGCTTTGGGGAGGAGTTCACCATATCTTGCATCATCATCATCTCATCACATCATTCTCATTGTACCTTGCATTCATGTTTCCGGTTATTTTTCCATCCATGCATTCATGCATCATTTCAAAAAAATGATTGAAAAAATGAAAATGAAATTTTTTGAAGAAATGATTCCTCGATGAAAATTCCCCTCGCATGTAATTTTATATGTGTGCCTAATTAGATTAATATTTTACATGTATGTTCTGGATATCTTTATGGCGTGACCTTTTCATTTTCTCCTCATGATTCATTTTTAGCCCAATCTTATGAATACGAACATATTTCCGTTTCCATATCGTCAGATAGCTAGATGGATTTTTCCTATTCGACTATTGTAATACACGAGTTTAGGTTTTACTAATCGTGTAAAGTAGGTCTAAGCTCGATAGGATTTTGCCTTTTATTTGGTTAGTGATGTGTGCCGTTATTACACATATTTTACACTCTTTTCACATACATTTCATATTATTTCATCCACCGTTTCGTGCTTTTCCCCCATTTTTGTTTCCTTTTACGCTTTTTGGTATTTCTCATGTGTTGCAGGAGAAATCAAGGATTTTTGGCCTTAGACGTGAAGAAAGGGGATGAAATGGAGTGAGAAGTGATTGGAGATCAAAATGTGGAGAAATTAGCTCAATTGTGTCCCCCACACCCGCATGAGCCAAAGCCACATGACTGCATCGACAATACGCAGCAAGGAAGCCAAGTGGAAGCCACACAGTCGCATGAACAGAGCCAAATGACCATGTCACCATGAGCTGAAGGAATATGATTCTGAAGCCACACGGTCGCATTATCCATGCCAAACGGCCATGTCATGACAAGCTGAAGGAAGAAGAATGTGCAGCGACGCATTCGCGACATCGGAGATCCAAACGATCGTGTCCTCCCAAGATGCACTTAAGCCAAACGGCCGATCCACGCGGCTATTTTAGACAGTATTTGGACAGAAGAACCTCAGACGATGCAGTCGCATGGGCTAACCACGCTGTTGTGTTGCCTATAGCTCCATATCCCCATTTTACGCATCCAAGGCCAAATGGCCATGTCATCCTTGACGTGGCCACGTCCTTCTAGGTCTTTGGGCCCGAGTGGGCATCGTCAAGGGGTATTTTGGGTATTTTTGAGTGGTATAAATACTTTTTGTGAGATCTCTGCATAGATGATCCATTCTAAACGCTTTTTACAGACTTCAAAGTTTTTCAGGTGTAAAACTTCTTATTCTCTGCTATCTTTAATCGTTCCTTTTGCTTTCTTTTGGATTTTGGTTAATTTTTGAGTAGCGAATTTCTCCATTGATTACTGTTGTGATTGTGGATTGTTTATTATTGAATCTCTATCATTATCTATTGCAATGAATGTCCTTTTAACGAATTCTATCATCTGTAATTGCATGGAATGTGAGTAGTGATTCATCTAGGGCTAATAGGTAGAACCACTTTGGATGAAACTATGGATTGATGAATTATTAATAAATTGTTGAGTAACTGAGGATGATGGGTATGTTAGGATGATTATTATCAATGTAGACCGAATTCCCCCTTCGTGGGTAATTAGATTAATTAGTGTCGGGGTTAATCAAGGGTTTTTGAATACATTGATCGATACTATCGAATGCACGATTAGCGTTGGTATTCGATTAGAGCCCTCCTAACATAGATCCGAATCCTAATCCATGAGAATGGCATGGAGGAAGACTGGGGATATTTGTCGACCGTGGTGCTTCTAACACGTATCGATGCATGATTAGCGTCGGTGTCGATACGAGTTAGGTAGTCCTATCATACGCCACGAGAGTGGGGGATAGGGTTAATATAAGGGGATATCTCATCATGCACCACGAGAGTGGGGGATTAGAGAATACACTTAGATTAGAAGACCTCTCTCGAACCTTTTGAACTCAATAATCAATTAATACTAATCAATCCCGATTTAGTCCAATGGTGGGGATATCCTTACCCTAGAGCTTTTATTATTGACATTTCCTACTAGTTTTTATCATCCTTTCTCGTATATTTGATCGCGTATCTATTGATTTAGAAAGAACTTAGTAACAACAGCTGCCTCCCAGAGGACGACCCGTATAGCACTACAACTACATCGTGTGCTTGCGACTTACAAATTTAAAGCTGACATACAAATCATAACAAGCTTTTGGCACCAGTTGCCGGGGAGGCACGGCTTGTTATTAGTTTCATTCTTTGTTGATAGTATACGTATTTTTCTTTTCCTTTTTGTCTTTTTTGTTGTTGATTTTTGGTGCTTTTGACTTTTCCCTTTGGAGTAGCTCTTTTGTGTATATGCAGAAGATCGCAGGGTATAGATGATTTGCATCCATTATATCCTGAAATCAAAGCTACTATATGTAAGAGGAATGCCGAGAGGAAAAGGAAGATATCACTTGAATCAATGGCAGAGATAGAGAATCCTGTTCCACAACCTGCTAGGTCCTTTATGAACTTTTCTATGCACTTCAACGGGTTGATGTTGAGCATTGCAAGGCCAGCTGTGGAGGCCACAAATTTTTAGCTTAAACCGACGTTGATAAGTTTTATACAGCATGAGCAATTAGGATGAAAGCCCATAGAGAATCCCAATGAGCACATGCATACCTTCCTCCAGAGGATGGATACGCTGAAAATGAATGGCGTTACCGCTGACGCCATCAGGCTAAGACTTTTCATTTTCTCTTAGGGATGAAGCTAAGGACTGGCTTAGAAGCCACAATCCTAATACTTTTGCTTCATGTGATACTCTTTCACTTGCATTTCTAACTAAAGTTTTTCCTCCAGGGAAAACAGTCAAAATGTGCAATGAGATCACATCATTCACACAGCTTGACCATGGTCATTGTATGAAGCTTATGAAAGGTTCAAGGACTTGCAATGTATTGTCTACACCACGGTGTGCATGATTGGCTCGTAATCCAATCCTTCTACAATGGCTTATCCCGTGAGGTAAAGATGTTGATCGATGCCGCGGCTAATGCGCTATTATGAGTAAGACTCTAGAAGAGGCCAAAAAGTTGTTAGAGGACATGGCCTCCAACAATGACTTCTAGAGCAATGAGAGAGCTACCTTAAAGAAATGAGGTAAGTATGAACTTGATAAGGTTTCCATGTTATCTACAAAATTTGACGCTTTGACGAAGCAGCTTTCTAGATTAGGACTTGGTGCTGCTAATTCGCCTACGACGGCATTTTGTGAAGTGTGTGGTGTGCATGGACACCCCATAGAAGAATGTCCATCTACCCACACCACACCACCGGGAATAACGATAAAGCAAGTTAATGCTCTATAGGGGAACAATCAGCGACAACTCGACAATCCATATTCCAACACTTTCAATCAGGGGTGGAAGAACCACCCAAATTTATCGTACCAGAATGGAGGATTGCAACCTCAAATGCCATTCCCACAGTAGCAGCAACAGCCCTATGGACCTCTTATGCAGAATTTTCAGCCCTCTAATCAACAACCACACTCTCCCTCTATAAAATCTAATCTTGAGAAACTGATGGAAAGTTTAATTGTGATGTAGAGGCACAACGACAAATACTTTTAGACTTCCATACAGCAACTCGTCACGAGCTAGAAGTCCGTGGAGACTCAGGTTGTGCATCTGGCCGAGTAAGTGGCGCTGCTGAATAGGCCACAGGGGTAGATGCAAGGGCAAACAGAGCCAAATCCATGAGGGCACGTCAACGCCATTACCACGAGGGTTGGTAAACAAGCTGAAGACCCCGTGATGCCAGCTGCAGAGGAGAATGAACCTATAGTGGAAGTTGATCCTCGTATCGAGCTCGAGCTTGAGGAAAATGATGTGGTAGAATAACCGATAGTGGAACCATCCAAGAAGAAGGAGGCTGAAAAAGTTGATGGAGACACCCCAACAGAGCCTCCAAGAGTATACATCCATAATGTTCCATTTCCTTTGAGATTGTCGAAGGCAAAAATAGAATAGAAATACGAAAACTTCTTTGACATGCTGAAGCACCTGTACATCACAATCCCATTCTTGGATGCCATCTCAGAGATCGCGTCATATGCTAAATTCTTGAAAGAGCTGATAGTGACTAGAGGGAGACGGGAAAAGGTCGTATTATCCATGGAGTGTAGTGCAATCCTTCAGAGAAAAAGCATCGAGAAGCTTGAAGATCCGGGAAGCTTCACCATCCTTTGCACCATAAGAGACGTCACAATCAAAAGAGCACTATGTGATTTGGGTGCAAGTGTGAGCTTGATGTCCTTGGACATAAGCGAGAGGCTAGGGATGGGAGAGTCAAAGTCCATAAGAATGACGTTGCTGCTCGTCGACAGATCAATTAAGTACATTGTAGGGATTCTTAAGGATGTACCAGTGAAGGTGGGCGATATAATAATTCCATGTGACTTTGTAATCATGGATATGCCAGAGGACACCAGTATTCCCATAATCTTGGGACGTCCGTTCTTATCCACCATGGGAGTGATGATAGATGTAAAGGGAGGGAAGCCGTCCTTCAACATCAGAAAGGAGAAAGTTGAAATTGACCTTCACCGGAGCATGAAGGAGTTCATGAAGGATGACTACGATCAAGTCGATCTACTAGAGGAGGTGATTGAAGAAATGGAGCTAGAGGACGTACTCTTGAGCTCCATGGAGAAGCTTCTATATGCCAACTCTAAGCATGAAGAATATTTGGAGACGATCGCTCTAGCGAGGAAGTTTGACGTAGCACCAAAGAGAGGGATCGAAGAAGGAGACCCAAGGTCACATCTCATTGACCCCGGAGAGCTGAGGATAAAGGAATAATTCATTGCATCATCAGGCAACAATAAGGAGAAGCATGGAACGAGAGTGGATCTTATGCTTTCCACCCTAGCGCCACCATGAAAAATCTAAAGGAAGTTGAGCTAAAGTCTTAAAACAAGTGCTTCTTGGAAGGCAACCCAATATCTTAGATTTCCTAGTTCTTATTTTTACTTTTCTATTAGTTAGTATAGTTTGACTTGGAGTGAATAAAGAACCCACAAAATCCCAAACTAATCCAAATTAATTTACATTGCAGGGAGGAGAACGCGACCATGTGGAATACCCCACGCGGCCGTGTGGAGGAAGGAAAACCAAGGCAATTTTCAAGGCAGCTTGTCCTGGCAGACGAGGTCATGTGACATAGCACACGTGACCGCATTAAGGGAGGCAATTTGAAGAGACTTTAAAGCTGTGAAATCGAGACCTATGCGGCCATTTCAATCCGACCAAACGGCCATGTAAGAAGGTCAAACCTCTGGATTTCGTGGCCATATTTCCATCTGCCTGACACGATTGCATCGTCCAAGCGATGCGACCGCATCAATCCACTTTTTCAAGCCAAAATTCCACTCAAACCCTCCCTTCAGGCAGTCGTTTTGTTCAAACGAAATAATCATTTCATTAACACACATCCAAAGCCAAAAATCCCACCCAAATGACACGGTCGTTTCTTCCGAGCGACACGACCATGTAAAACACCCAAATCTCTGGACTTTTGGCTCATAATTCAGTCTGACTGACACAGCCACGTCATCCTCATGACGCGACCGTGTGGAGCTCACTTTTGGCCTTTTATTTCCCTAGACGATGTGGTCGATATGCCATCGACACAACCGCGTCGTCTCGCCCGTGTCGTCCACAAACGCTTGGGTTTGAGTCAATTAAAAGGATGCGACCGTTCACCTAATCGCCACGACCGCATCGCTTGACCATGTCACTTACAATTATATACCCAAAAACCCCTGTGATTGAGAACCACTTCATTTTCTCCAAACGTTTAGAATTTCTTCTCTCCTCTTCTTCTTCTTCTTCGACCAACCTAACCCTTCCTAACCCTCATCCTCTTCCATGATCATCTCCATACACCCCTCCTACTCCTCACATGCTCCATCACCATCGCCTTCTTGATTGAAACAACCAGAGCAAAAACCCTAAACCGACTGAAATTGGGTTCTTACTGAAGATAACCATGACGTGGGTGCAAATAGCAGCTTGAGGATAAACAACATCAGTTTGGGAGCAACTTCATTTCAGCGAGGAGCCTCGACTACTTGGGCAAACTCGTTCCTCACTCCATTTCAATTTTTGCCTAAATTCCATAAGTTTTCCGCTGATCATTACAGAAGTTTAGAGTCATGTGTTGCACTCTTTCATACACTCTTCGCATTGCATACACACTCTCCACACTCACGATGCCCCTTGCAAGGGTAAATGCACTTCTTCTGGTCCCACACAATAGAGGAAATCACTAGCACACATGTCCACTGACATTGCCTCTGCATCCACAGCACCTCCCACACAACCTGCCATTCCACCTCTACAATTGGACACCATGGGTATCATATTTACTGTTAAACATTAGCAAGACACTTTTATATCCCTCTCTCCATAGACCATCATTCCCACCAAATTCCGGAGCATTTCTGCTCTAAATTCCTTAGGTTCATTGATGGTGTCCAGTGAGGGTGTCCATACCATATTACACAATATAGGGTGGAATGATTTTCTAAAGTGTGAGTCACGGACCTATCAGAGACTCGCTCTAGAGTTTCCGAGTTCACTCAAGCACCCGAAAGAAGGTTTTTTCTTTCACTTGATGAACAAGGACTATGGCATGTCCTATGAATCTCTGAATACCATCTTCAAGTGGCCCATGTCTCTCTTTCCAGAGGTATTCAGATATAAGTCCAGTGTGTCCCAAGCATATGATTCTGATGCTTTCTGGGAGCAAACCACTGACCAGAAGGAATTTTCTATCATTAAGGCTAAGGCGTCATTGTAACGACTGGTTTTCATGTATCTGGATTTATTATATTATAATATATGTTTTGGTGGATTTTCTCCTCATGTGTGGTTTTCGTCTCCGTAACTTTCATTTTCGATCGTTTCGTCGTGTTTTCTCGTTTCTTCCTTAGGATCGTCGATTTCGAAGTATGTCATTCGTGACGGGCTTCATAACGGTCGTATCTTACAGTTAGATCAAGCCTAGGAGTCTTAGGAATCGATCCCGGAGCTCCGCGCTCCGTATCGGAACTTTTGGTGCTTATTAGCCGGTGTAAGAAGGGGCACCGACCGACTAGATGACGATCCAGTCGGTCGGCAATCCTTCTTGGACCGACTAGTTGGCTTTCTAAATTTCTCAGGAGTTACTGTTTATCGTTAGTCGGTCTAAGAACGTTGGTTGACCGACTAGGTTGCAAACTAGTCGGTCGGCAATGCTTCTTTAACCGACTAACACATCATCTAAATTTTAGTATCAGTACTGTTCACTCTTAGTCGGTCTAAGAACGTTCATCGACCGACTAGATGTCAAACTAGTTGGTCAGTAGTTGTTCTTTGACCAACTAAATCTAAATTCTATTTTCGTTCAGAAGTTACTGTTTACACTTAGTCGGTCTGCGTTGGTCGACCGACCGACTAGTTGCCAAACTAGTCGGTCAGTGGTTGCTCTTTGACCGACTAATCTGTGTTAAAACCCTAATTTCTGGGCAGCCGCCAGCCCATCCTATTTAAACCCCTCCCAAACGTTTTCTTCTTCCTCCACTCGACCCAAAACCCTAGTTTCTCCCCCATTGAGCCCCCATCTTCCTCAAACCCTTATTCCTTCATTCCAAGCCCAAGATCCATCATCCAAACCATCCCTCAACACATTCTACCCCTCATCTTCCCCAAAATCTCATCAAATCCCCAAAATCCCCCAAAAACCCTAGTTCTCCAAACTTCTCCATTCGTTTCCAGATCTGGTCCCTAGGTTCCCCGGAGTGTTTCTTTCGCCTCCTCACGGTAAGAAATCGATCTCTTGATGTTTTCATAACCTATTTGTATATTTATGAAACCCTAATGAAATGAATGTTGTTTTGATGATTGTTTCCCCATAACAGCGATTTCCCCGTAGATTAGCATCCGCGAGACGAACCTTCGTGATCGTCATCCCCGGTGCTAGGCAAGTGAAACTTGCCACTTAGGGTTTAGGCCATGTTTTAGGCCATCTTGCTTGTTGTAGGCGTAAAAGAGGCTAGGCGACGAAATGATACTCGCCTAGGCGCAAATTGGGGAACTAGCTTGACAACGAAGCTAGTTCCGACATATATCATGTTGCACAATTACCATGTCATGTTTAATTTCTATTAACGGTACGCAAATTAATTGTCATGTCATTGCATTCTTAAAGTGTTTCTGTGAATGCGTAGCTTCGCTACAATGTTTGTGTTCCTGGCTCGTGTTCCAGAAGCGGGCCATGTGTTGGTTGATAGCCAATGCCCGAAATGCTTGTTTCCGGCTAGGTGCACCCCTACGCCAATTGTTTATGAATCGTGAACTAGAATGCGAGCTCCTGTGCGGGGCAACCCCGGCTCATTTACTGAGCTCGTGTGCGGGGACCCTGGCTCGATTACTTATGGGAATTGGGGGCAAGAGTTAAGCGGCCAATCAACTGGGAGTCTGCCCGATCAGCAACTGCTGTGGTAAGGCGTAAACTCTGGGTTTTGGGGTAGTGTTTAGCGGCCAATCAGTGTGAATGTTATACCATTCAGCTGTAAGGCATAAACATCTACAAACAATAGTGAAACGTGAATAGTGAATTGATTGAGATTGTTAGTAGCTTGGCTACTCTTGTCTTGTCCCGTTAATTGTTCTCTTGTACTTATTGTTCACCATGTCTTGCTTGTGCACTCATGTTATAACTGCCATGTCATGCATACTAAAACTGCTAGGTTGCTAGTTGCCTTACTTTCAGTTTCCTTGCCCAAGTCTTTTAGACTTGCTGACATGTGCCCCTTTACTCTTTTGGGTGACACATGTTAGATCCCGAGCCTGAGTACCTTGTTGAGGACGAGGTGTTTGTTAATGCCGAGCCCGAGCTTGTGTTTGACGGGGAGTACGTGGACACTGGGGACCAGTCCTAGTGTCTCCGTTGTGTTTTCCCTTTTGTTTAGACTGCTATTTTGTTGTCGGTGCGTAGCACCTAATACTTTGTTGCGAAGTTGTTTTTGTTGGCCTTGTTCTGGGCCTTTAGACTCTTTCTTTTAGCCTGGTGGCTTTTCTGGATGTTGAACTTATTTTCATGTTGGACAACTTATGAGATATGAGAATTTTATTTTCTGTCTCTCCTTGTGTTATTGTTGTTGTTCCGTTGCGGTTACAGGGACTTGCTTATGTTTTATTGACTCTTATCGGGTTTGGGGCTTCACAGCTCCACTCTCGTGCGGACCTTTTCGCGTCTCGCCTCCATTTTTGGGAAGCGGGTCGTGACAGGTTTTGTTGGTGGCCCATGCAGGTCTTTCTGTAACTGCGAATTGTCGGAATAACGATAATAATATTAGATGTCCAATAAACTAAGTTCGACGTCCGAGTCATAAGCTATGAGTCTAATCTGATTCGTTTTCTGTGTCATTAGATGGTAGGAAGGCGATTCACCCGTGGTGGGGGTAGTGGTGCGCTCCCTCATGATGAGGAGCCTGAGCGGGAACCCACCAACGGTGAGATGATGCAGATGATGCTCCAGATGATGCAAGTGCAGTAGGGCGTGCTCCTGCAAGTCCAGAATGCTCCACTTGCTCGAGCTACCCGGGCTCTTCCGGATGCCCCTCGCTCTGAGCCGGGAGCGAAGCAATTTCGGGAGCTGGGTCCCGCATATTTTGATGGGTCTGAGGGTCCTCTGGCTACCGATGAGTGGATTCGGAACATCGAGGACAATCTGAAGATGGCCAAGATCACCCCGGCTGGATGGGTTGATTTGGCGAGGAGGCAACTCAAGGATAATGCTCGGAACTGGTGGGATGCAGAAGAGAAGATGTTGGTGGAGCCGATAGCTTGGGCTACCTTTAAGTCCAGGTTTGATGAGGAATTCTTTCCGAAGGCTGCCAAGAAGGAGATGCTGCAGCGCTTCATTGATCTGAAGCAAGGGAGCTTGACGGTGGACCCGTACCACCAAGAGTTCACTAGGCTGAGTCGGTTCGCACCGAAGATGGTGCAGGATGCTGATGAGAGGGCTCAGAGGTTCCTGCAGGGACTTGCTTTGGAGCTCCAGAGTTTTGTGTCTTCCTCCGATCTGGACTCTTATCAGAAGGTTTTGGTCGCTGCGAGGAGGCAGGAGCTGAACCTGAGTCAGAGGATGGGGTCTATTGTTGGTGCTGGGAAGAGGCCTATGGAGCAGGCCAGGGCGGTGGTTAGGCCTGGTTTCAAGCCTAATCAGCCAGCTCAGTTTAAGAGGCCAGGAGGGCCTATTCTGAAGACTTGCCATTTCTGCGGCAAGCCTGGCCACATCAAGGATCAGTGCCGGAAGTTTTTGGTCCAGTGTTTGGTTTGTGGTGATGCTTCCCATGCCGCGAAGGATTGTCGGCATGCGAATCAGCTGCGGAGGGCACCTGTTGCAGCACAGCCGTTGCAGCAACGAGCGTCTGTTCCTGCTGGGCGTGGAGCAGCTCTTGTTCCGCAGAGGCAGGCTTTTCAGTAGGCTGTTCCACCGAGGAGGCAGGCTTTTCTGATGACCGCTGTGGAGAGCGAGGCTGTGGATGAGGTTATCGCAGGTAATCCTCAATCTAGCTATTACTTTCCTAGATGGTTTGAATGTTAGATTGTGTTGTTTGCTTGAACATGGTTGTTTGCTAAACTAGGGTTTGATTGTTAATTGCTTGTTAGGTGTGGTTTTGGTTTGCACATTTCCCGCACGAGTCCTCTTTGACTCTGGTGCATCGATGTGCATTATTTCTCGGAGCTTCGTGGAGAGGCATTCCTTGTCGACGTCCCCTCTTCCCAAGAGTTGGAATATCGTTACAGGGAATGGCGTGGTCTCGGTGCATCGTGGCTGCAATTCTTGCCCGTTGGTGGTCTGTGGACATGAGCTTTTCGCTGATTTCATTGTCCACGACATCATCAACTATGATGCAGTTCTTGGGATGGACTGGCTTGCGAGCTTCTATGCTACGATCGACTGTCGAAGGAAGAAGGTGGTGTTCGAGATTCCCAGACATCCGGTATTTGAGTTCAGTCGTGGTAGCAGTTCACTTGGTCCTGTCAGGTTTCAGGCCAGGCCAGTGGAGGTTGTGGCTTTGCAGATGGAGTTGGAGTGGCCAGCTGTGGTGCGTGATTTTGGCGACGTCTTCCCTGAGGAGATGTCTGGTTTGCCACCTGATCGAGCTCTAGAATTTTCTATCGATCTTATTCCAGGTGCGCAGCCGATTTCGAAGGCGCCGTATCGTATGGCACCTGCAGAATTGGAGGAGTTGCGGAAGCAGCTGGATGAGCTCTTGTAGAAGGGTTATATCAATCCTAGTGTGTCTCCGTGGGGAGCACCGGTGCTGCTAGTGAAGAAGAAGGATGGTTCGCGTCGCATGTGCGTGGACTATCGGGAGTTGAATGCGGTGACCATTAAGAATAAATACCCGTTGCCTCGCATCGATGATATTTTTGATCAGCTTGGAGGTTCGAGGGTGTTTTCTAAATTGGATTTGAGGAGTGGTTACCATCAGTTGAAGGTGAAGAAGGATGATGTTCCGAAGACAGCGTTCCGGACGAAGTATGGACACTATGAGTTTGTGGTTATGCCTTTCGGCGTAACTAACGCGCCCGCAGTTTTCATGAATCTGATGAACCTGATTTTCTACGACTTTTTGGATAAGTTTGTTGTTATCTTTATTGACGACATTCTGATCTATTCGAAGTCGGAGGAAGAGCATGCCTCGCACTTAAGGACGGTGTTGGAGATCTTGAGGAAGCATCGGTTGTATGCTAAGTTTTCGAAGTGCGAGTTTTGGCTGGATAGAGTTGCTTTTCTCGGGCATGTGGTGACTGGAGATGGTATTTCAGTGGATCCCGAGAAGATTAGGGCCATCAGAGAGTGGCCTGTTCCGTCGTCTGCGTCTGAGATTCGGAGTTTCCTTGGGCTTACTGGTTACTATCAGTGTTTCATTAAGGACTTTTCTCGTATTGCTGAGCCGATGACCAGGTTGACGCGGAAGGATGTACCTTTTGTTTGGTCGGGTGATTGTGAGAGTGATTTTGGTGTTCTGAAGGAGAGGTTGACGACTGCCCCTATTCTTGGTGTGCTTGATCGCAGCGGTGGATTTGAGATCTTTTGCGATGCTTCTGGCAAGGGTCTCGGTTGTGTGTTGCATCAGCACGGACATGTTGTGGCGTATGCGTCTCGTCAGCTTAAGGTTCATAAGAAGAATTACCCGACGCATGATTTGGAGTTGGCTGCCGTTGTGTTTGCTCTTAAGATTTGGAGGCAATTCCTGCTGAGTGAGAAAGTGAAGATTTTCACCGATCACAAAAGCTTGAAGTATATTTTTACTCAGAAGGAGCTCAACATGCGACATCGTCGATTGTTGGAGCTTATGGCGGATTATGATATTGATTTGCAGTTTCACCCTGGCAAGGTGAATGTGGTTCCGGATGCGCTGAGTAGGCTTCCAGCGGTGATGATTTTGACCTTGCAGTGGAGATTGCAGTAGGATTTTTGCGAGTCTGGTGTTGAGATTGTCCTTCATGGGGAGGATTCATCGTTGATGTACATGCAGGTACAGTCAACGATCGTGGATCGGATTAAGGCTGGCCAGGCTGAGGATCCGAAGCTGGTAAAGATTCGGGAGCAGGTGGAAGCCGGTCTGCGGACTGACTTTTTGATTCATGAGGATGGCTCGCTGAGGTTTGGAGCCAGGTTGTGTGTGCCAGCTGGAGACATTAGAGAGGAGTTGATGGTGGAGGCACACAGTTCGCCGTATTCTGTGCATCCTGGTGGCACCAAGATGTACCAGGATCTTCGTCTGAATTATTGGTGGCATGGTATGAAGAGGAGTGTGGCTCGGAGTGTAGCCAAGTGCTTGGTTTGCCAGCAAGTGAAGGCGGAGCATCAGCGTACAGCCGGGTTGCTACAACCGCTCCCGATTCCGGAGTGGAAATGGCAACACATCACTATGGATTTCGTGACTGGACTACCTCGGAGTCCGAAGCAGAATGACGCGATTTGGGTGATCGTAGATCGATTGACCAAATCCGCGCACTTTATTCCGTTCCGAGTGGGACAGTCCACTGAGGCGCTAGCAAGGAGATATATTGAGGTAAAATTCTTTTACTCTCCGTTTTATTTCCTTTTCCTAGTTGGGATAGTGATGTAACGTGAATCGTGCAGGAAGTCATGCGACTTCATGGAGTCCCCGTGAGTATCGTGTCGGACAGAGACACGAGGTTCACATCTCAGTTCTGGCAGAGGTTGCAGAAGAGTTTGGGTACGCGTCTGAGTTTCAGCACGGCGTACCATCCGCAGACGGATGGCCAGTCCGAGAGGACAATTCAGATCTTGGAGGACATGCTGAGGGCGTGCATGTTGGATTTCAAGGGTTCGTGGGAGGACCATCTGCATTTGGTGGAGTTCTCCTACAACAACAGCTTCCAGGCGAGTATTGGCATGGCGCCTTTCGCCGCTCTTTATGGGAGAAAATGTCGGTCGCCATTAAGTTGGGATGACGTTGGTGATCGGGAGCTGTTGGGACCTGAGATGATCATGGAGGCCGTGAATATTGTCAGGAACATTCGGGAGAGGTTGAGAATTGCTCAAGACCGTTTTAAGCATTGGGCGGATGCTAAACGTCGTCCGTTGGAGTTTCAGCCGGGCGACCATGTGTTCTTGAAGATTTCCCCGAATCGCGGTGTGATTCGTTTTGGGAAGCGAGGGAAGTTGAGCCCGCGATACATTGGACCGTTTGACATTTTGGAGAGGGTTGGCGAGGTAGCTTATCGCTTGGCCTTGCCGCCATCATTGGAGGGAGTTCACAATGTTTTCCATGTGTCGCAGCTTCGTCGATACATTAGCGATCCATCTCATGCTGTGGATTTTTCGGAGATTACCATTCGCCCAGATATGACGTATGACCAGCATCCAGTGCAGATTCTGGACAGGCGTCAGAAATCGCTTCGGAACAAGATTGTCAATCTTGTGAGGGTGATGTGGCGACACGGCTCACCTGGAGAGTCTACTTGGGAGAATGAGGATGAGATGCGAGAGCGTTTCCCACTTTTGTTTCCGGACACGTGAGTGTTTGGAAATTCCGAGAACGGAATTTTTCTTAAGTTGGGGAGGATGTAACGACTGGTTTTCATGTATCTGGATTTATTATATTATAATATATGTTTTGGTGGATTTTCTCCTCATGTGTGGTTTTCGTCTCCGTAACTTTCATTTTCGATCGTTTCGTCGTGTTTTCTCGTTTCTTCCTTAGGATCGTCGATTTCGAAGTATGTCATTCGTGACGGGCTTCATAACGGTCGTATCTTACTGTTAGATCAAGCCTATGAGTCTTAGGAATCGATCCCGGAGCTCCGCGCTCCGTATCGGAACTTTTGGTGCTTATTAGCCGGTGTAAGAAGGGGCACCGACCGACTAGATGACGATCCAGTCGGTCGGCAATCCTTCTTGAACCGACTAGTTGGCTTTCTAAATTTCTCAGGAGTTACTGTTTATCGTTAGTCGGTCTAAGAACGTTGGTTGACCGACTAGGTTGCAAACTAGTCGGTCGGCAATGCTTCTTTAACCGACTAACACATCATCTAAATTTTAGTATCAGTACTGTTCACACTTAGTCGGTCTAAGAACGTTCATCGATCGACTAGATGTCAAACTAGTCGGTCGGTAGTTGTTCTTTGACCGACTAAATCTAAATTCTATTTTCGTTCAGAAGTTACTATTTACACTTAGTCGGTCTGCGTTGGTCGACCGACCGACTAGTTGCCAAACTAGTCGGTCAGTGGTTGCTCTTTGACCGACTAATCTGTGTTAAAACCCTAATTTCTGGGCAGCCACCAGCCCATCCTATTTAAACCCCTCCCAAACGTTTTCTTCTTCCTCCACTCGACCCAAACCCCTAGTTTCTCCCCCATTGAGCCCCCATCTTCCTCAAACCCTTATTCCTTCATTCCAAGCCCAAGATCCATCATCCAAACCATCCCTCAACACATTCTACCCCTCATCTACCCCAAAATCTCATCAAATCCCCAAAATCCCCCCAAAACCCTAGTTCTCCAAACTTCTCCATTCGTTTCCAGATCTGGTCCCTAGGTTCCCCGGAGTGTTTCTTTCGCCTCCTCACGGTAAGAAATCGATCTCTTGATGTTTTCATAACCTATTTGTATATTTATGAAACCCTAATGAAATGAATGTTGTTTTGATGATTGTTTCCCCATAACAGCGATTTCCCCGTAGATTAGCATCCGCGAGACGAACCTTCGTGATCGTCATCCCCGGTGCTAGGCAAGTGAAACTTGCCACTTAGGGTTTAGGCCATGTTTTAGGCCATCTTGCTTGTTGTAGGCGTAAAAGAGGCTAGGCGACGAAATGATACTCGCCTAGGCGCAAATTGGGGAACTAGCTTGACAACGAAGCTAGTTCCGACATATATCATGTTGCACAATTACCATGTCATGTTTAATTTCTATTAACGGTACGCAAATTAATTGTCATGTCATTGCATTCTTAAAGTGTTTCCGTGAATGCGTAGCTTCGCTACAATGTTTGTGTTCCTGGCTCGTGTTCCAGAAGCGGGCCATGTGTTGGTTGATAGCCAATGCCCGAAATGCTTGTTTCCGGCTAGGTACACCCCTATGCTAATTGTTTATGAATCGTGAACTAGAATGCGAGCTCCTGTGTGGGGCAACCCCGGCTCATTTACTGAGCTCGTGTGCGGGGACCCTGGCTCAATTACTTGTGGGAATTGGGGGTAAGAGTTAAGCGGCCAATCAACTGGGAGTCTGCCCGATCATCGACTGCAGTGGTAAGGTGTAAACTCTGGGTTTTGGGGTAGTGTTAAGCGGCCAATCAGCGTGAATGTTATACCATTCAGCTGTAAGGCGTAAACATCTACAAACAACAGTGAAACATGAATAGTGAATTGATTGAGATTGTTAGTAGCTTGGCTACTCTTGTCTTGTCCCGTTAATTGTTCTCTTGTACTTATTGTTCACCATGTCTTGCTTGTGCACTCATGTTATAACTGCCATGTCATGCATACTAAAACTGCTAGGTTGCTAGTTGCCTTACTTTCAGTTTCCTTGCCCAAGTATTTTAGACTTGCTGACATGTGCCCCTTTACTCTTTTGGGTGACACATGTTAGATCCCGAGCCTGAGTACCTTGTTGAGGACGAGGTGTTTGCTGACGCCGAGCCCGAGCTTGTGTTTGACGGGGAGTACGTGGACACTGGGGACCAGTCCTAGTGTCTCCGTTATGTTTTCCCTTTTGTTTAGACTGCTATTTTGTTGTCGGTGCGTAGCACCTAATACTTTGTTGCGAAGTTGTTTTTGTTGGCCTTGTTCTGGGCCTTTAGACTCTTTCTTTTAGCCTGGTGGCTTTTCTGGATGTTGAACTTATTTTCATGTTGGACAACTTATGAGATATGAGAATTTTATTTTCTGTCTCTCCTTGTGTTATTTTTGTTGTTCCGTTGCGGTTACAGGGACCTGCTTATGTTTTATTGACGCTTATCGGGTTTGGGGCTTCACAGCTCCACTCTCGTGCGGACCTTTTCGCGTCTCTTCTCCATTTTTGGGAAGCGGATCGTGACAATCATCCATCATTCACCCATGTCTTTGCATATCCCTTCGCATCATAGAAAACACCATTTTCTGTCGGGAAAAGACTGGCCAACTCTCTCGAGATGAGCTTTTCTTCCTTTGGGCGATGACCCAACCCTGTAGAGTTCACGATGGCAGCATCACTACCCCCTGTATTATCATTCATGCCGGCTCTTATCTGGGGTATAGGTTATTCCACACAGGCAGTAGCCCCTGTGCCACGTTTTACTGTGGAGGGATCATCACTGTCATTCCCAACCTCCCTTCCGTATCATTTCACCCGATGATTGGACACCTGTCCTTGGCCCCTCTTCACTAGATCTCTCGGTCCTCACGAATATGCACATGATCAAAGATATTGGGGACCAGAGATATCATTGGCTTTACGGGCCCACTTCCACACCATACACCATTCTCCCTAATCCTGATCGCTTCAGCATTCCTGTAGCTAGAGCTGTGCAGTAGAGATTTCACCCTAGACCCAGATCTTCCTCCAGCTTCCTGACCCAGATCTTCCTCCAGCTGCCAGGCCCATAGTTCAGCCTCATCCTGCTCAAATCCCATTTGTCCCTGATCCTTCTACTACCACACAGTCAGGCTACGTCAGGCCTCCCCCTTATACATCCCACACATCTATTCGTCAGTTTCACCAGAGATCTCACCAACCTGGCGAGGGTACAAGCGGCACTCCTCCTCCACCTCTCTTCTGACGAGAGACCTACACTATTGGAGAGGGCATTCCAGGATTTCAAGTCCAACATGATTAGCACCCTGACCGGATGCGGACCTTGGTAGACGACCTCACATCCATCGTCACGACTTTACAGTCATAGTTCGATGCTGTCTAATGATGGCACTACACTCAGGGGCATTATCATACTCATATACACACTCTCCTCCTCATGCCATCCCCACACCATTCCTCTTCATCTGACAGCCATCCACATCCACACATCATATTCCCACACCACCACCATTACTTCAACACCCATCTGGAGCACCACCATATCCTACACCATCCACACGTATTCCTTCACCCACACCATCTACAGTTGCCACATTCATCTCATCACCCAAATCCGTTGCAGACCCACCACCCTCTGACGAACACCCACCCACCACATCACCCACATTTCCATTACCTAACGGTGGCCCTGCTTGACGAGATTACCACTCTCTTCCCCCTCACTTTTTTCATCCTCACACACTCACGAGTTATCGCATTGAGGATAATGCATGATTTAGCTTGGGGGAGGAGCATTTCCATGCCCACTTTTCTTTTATTCTCTTCCTTCATCATCCACATGTCCATATTTTTCTTATTTTTATTTTTGTTTTCCTTTTCCATTCTCTTTTTCATTTGTTTCTCCTTTAACCATGCATCATATCTATTTCATGCTTATATACACATCAAAAACCCAAAAAAATTTGAAAAATTTGAAAAATAAAAAACAATAAAAATATCTGCATTCGCATCATGCATCTCATATCGCCATGCATCCATGTATATACTTGCATTCGTCATGAGAAATTTTTGAATTCAAGATGTTATATGCGTGATAAATCGAGTTGAATTTCATTTTCTACTTTTACGCTCGATTTCTTGATATTGTTTAGGATATTTGATTAGGATAAGCTTTTAGCTTTGGATCCCACTTAATATGCATGTCTTGACTATTCCCATAGCCTCCAGGATAGGGGTACTCAAAACCGATGCTAGGTTGAATTTCCCTTAGGAGTCCACTTTATACAAGGATCGATAAATTGATAGTTGAGTATAGTGTTTTATAACTCTTTGTGATTTGGATAACGACGTATATCACTTAGTACTGAGGATCGCCTCAGGAAGTGTCGGGGCCTTGTGCCGAAAGGTTTAGCTTGGGGGAGTGCATTCAAAAAATATAAGGATTTTTACTGGTTTGAGCTAGTAGGTTCGATGTGTCCTTCTTGGCCTGATGCCCTAAGGCCGTCTGACCTGGGAGTCATCGACCCAACGCTCCTTCAACAAAGTAAGTATAATCCAACAAAAAAATTTTGAAAAGAAAAAAATTGTATTTCAAAGCATGAACGATATAGTAACTCCATGAATTAAAGAACTTTGATACGTCGCAAGAACCACTTCCTTGATGGGCTAATAACTCATTATCCGAGACTTATCCTTCCATCGACCATCGTATAACTTCGATTCCTTTGTTTCAGTCTAGAGACGGGTTAGATGAAATATCCTAGGACTTGAGCGTAATCGTGACTTTAGCATTATCTGACGATTTGAACTAGAAGTGATGTCCTAAGATTGTATCCTAACCAACGGAGAGGAATTAGCATATCTTATTTCTTTGATTTTGAAATTTCTATTTGATCACGTATATACGATCGAAATTGTGAATTTCTTAAGGCCCCATGTCATCATTTGCTTGCTTACTCGCATTTCTCCAAGCTCTACCCTTTCATGTCTTCCTTGAGGACAAGGAAGAATTTAGCTTGGGGATTTTGATGTGTGCCATTATTACACATATTTTACACTCGTTTCACATACATTTCATATCATTTCATCCATCGTTTCGTGCTATTTTCCCCATTGTGTTTCCTTTTATGCTTTTTGGTATTTCTCATGTGTTGCAGGAGAAATCAAGGATTTTTGGGCTCAAATGTGGAGAAAAGGGAATGAAATGGAGGGAGAAGTAATTGGAGATCGAAATCTGGAGAAATTAGCTCAATTGTGCCCCCACGCAGCCACATGAGCCATGGCACATGACCGCATCGACCAAGACACAACAAGGAAGCCAAGTGGAAGCCACACGGTCGCGTGATCAGAGCCAAACGACCACATCGCCATGAGCTGAATACATATGATTCTAAAGCCACGCAGTCGCGTCATCCACACCAAAAGGCCGCATCGTGACAATCGGAAGGAAGAAGAATGTGCAACAATGCAGCGGCATCACCAGAGATCCAAACGACAGTGTCCTCCCAAGCTATGCTGAAACCAAACTACCACTCTACGCGACCATTTTAGACAAGTTTTAGGGCATAAGAACATCAAATGACATGGTTGCATGGGCTAACCATGCGGTCGCATCTACTGTAGCTCCTTGGTCCCATTTTACGCATCCAAGGCCAAACGGCCGCCTCATCCTTGACACAGCCACATCCTTCTAGGTCTTTGGGCACGAGTGGGTGCTGTCAAGGGGTAGTTTTGAGTATTTTTGAGTGGTATAAATACTTTTTGTGAGCTCTCTGCGTAGATGATCCTTTCTGAATGCTTTTTGGCAGACTTTTCAAAGTTTTTCAGGTGTAAAACTTCTTATTTTGTGCTATCTTTAATTGTTCCTTTTGCTTTCTTTCGTCTTTTAGTTAATTTTTGAATAGTGAATTTCTCCATTGATTGCTCTTGTGATTATGGGTTGTTTATATTGAATCTATATCATTATCTATTTCAATAAATGCCCCTTTAATGAATTCTATCATCTATAATTGCATGGATCGTGAGTAATGATTCATCTAGGGCCAATGGGTTAAACCCCATTAGATGAAACCATGGATTGATGAATTGTTAATAAATTGTTAGGTAATTGAGGATGAGGGTTATGTTAGGATGATTATTATCAATGTAGATCAAATTTTCCCTTTGTGGGTAATTAGATTAATCCACGATTAGCATTGGGGTTAATCTGTGGTTTTTGAATACATTGATCGATACTGTCAAATGCACGATTATCGTCGGTATTTGATTAGAGCCCTCCTCACATAGATCTGAATCCTAATAAACGAGAGTGACAAGGAGGAAGATTGGGGGTATTCATCGGATGTAGTGCATCTAACGCGTATCGATGCACAATTAGCATCGGTGTCGATATAGGTTATGTAGTCCTATCTTGAGCCACGAGAGTATGGGATATGGTTAATATAAGGGGATATCTCATCATGCGCCATGAGAGCGGGGGATGAGAGAATATTCTTAGATTAGACGACCTTTACCGAACCTCATGAACTCAACAATCGATTAACACTAATCAATCCTGATTTAGTCCAATGGTGGGGATATCCATACCCTAGAGCTTTTTATTATTGAAATTTCCTACTAGTTTTTATCATACTTTCTCTTATATTTGATCGTGTAGTTATTGATTTAGAAAGCAATTAGTAACAACAGTTGCCTCCTAGAGGACGACCCGTATAGCGCTACAACTACACCGTGTGCTTGTAGCTTACAAATTTAAAGTTGACGTATGAATCAAAACAGTTAGGTTTCAAGTAAGGCTTGTGTGAGTGATACATTTCAAAATAAATGAATACAAAAAAAGTTTGGAATAAGTGCATCTTTCTTCCAATCCCACCAAGTAGCTCTGTGTCTTATGAAGCATTGGAGATTCGCGTCGAAAAGTCAGATTTGGGGGAGGACACTAGATAGGAATAATTGGTCTTATGTGATTCGAGAGAGTAGGCCCGATGGGTCCATTTTGGCCTAATGCCCTAGGGTCGTCTGATTCGGAAGTCATTGACCGAAATCCCGTTACATGAATCACCTAGGTCTCATGTATATTGAAAAATTAGTGTTAAAAAAGAAAAGAAAAGAAAAAAATGTATGTATGTGTGTATATGTATGTATGTATGTATGTATGTATGTATGTATGTATATATATATATCGAGTGTGTCTATCGCTATGACTTAGAAAAAACTATCTGACATAGCCAACCATTGAGAATTGAGGTCCTACGATATTCTTTTGAGTTTTTGCCTTCATGAGTGTAGTACTATAGTTGAATTTTATCAATCTAAACCTAATAGAAGAATTTTTGTGAACTTACTGCTTTTCATGGAAGTGTGCGTTAAACTTGAACATGTTGAAGATAAATGTTTTTGAGTCATTTGCAATGTAGAATTGATAGAGTGATGCGTGAATGAATTGAATTATAATTTTTCTATATGTGTGACTTGCTTGCACGATTGATTTGAGAGGGCGATTTTCAACTCTGCTTAACCATTTCCCCCCCTTCTTTATTTAGATATCTTGTCTTGCTCGAGGACGAGCAAAGTTTACCTTGATGGATTTTGTTAAGTGTATATTTTGATATTTTTACATTTCAAAATCCTTCCATTTCTCACGTTTCATTTGAATCTTCCATGCATATTCCACTCGTTTTGTTCGTTTTACTCGTAGGGGGTAGTTTATGAATTTCAAGGATGAACATGCATAAAACGATGTAAAGGAATGACAAGAGAAGCAAGTGCGAAGAACAGGCAAGGAGCAAAGAAGAAATGAATGATATATAGGCAAACAAACAGAATAACACGGCCGTGCATGTATACTCATGGCCGTGCAACCGTGTCTTCATTCTAGGAAAATATAGAGCTCTAGTGATACAGCCGTGCAACCAACTACACATTTATGCCAAATTTGCATAATACTGGAGAGGACTGCTAAAGGGATTGACGGTCGTGCAGCTCATCTACATGTCCATACTAGATTTATTGAAGTTGAAGGTACTGAAGAAAAAGAGCCGAAGACATTGACACGTTAGTGCAGCCAACTACACAGCCTTGCTCATTTTGCAAGAGATGTAGCTGGGGATAGATCTACATGGCCATGTAGCTACACTGCACGGTCGTGCACAATTTGTGGGCTTAGATGACCTCGGTTTACTTGGTGGCGCACGGCCGTGCACCTTTGCGACACGGTCGTATGCCTTTGCGACACTACAGTGCGCCTGTTAATTTTAGGATTTTTAGTCCGATTGTTGGGTAGTATAAATAGAACTCTGTAATTAGTTTTAAGGAATTCTCTTCTACTTGTTGGAGACTCCTAATCTAGGTTTTCATCTCTATTTTGTGCGACTACTCTAAGTTTTGTAAGACCCATAATTAATCTTTGTTTTGAATGCAAGTTTGATTTTCTTCTTCTTGATTATTGGTATTACCCTCTTAATCCCCCCTTTATTAATCTCTAATGCATTCCCACATGATGATTCTGATTGTTAATATCAGGATTAGTGAGTAATTCCATTGTCTATGGCAATGTTGAACCCTGTTGTAGATTATTAGTATTGGTTGATCGCCCCAAATATCAGTCTAATGGATTATTGCTAGGGTATAGCTCTGGAAGTGTATTGATATCAATCCAATCGTTAGATTGCTACACAACCTTAATCACCGATGAGAAATCGGGGTTTTGGTTTGATGCCTCTGGGGTTAGATTGATATTTTGATAATAAGGTTATGCCGAGATATCAGGACTAGGTTATTAGTGCAACTAAAATTTAGACTACCGACGAGACAACAGAGTATTGGTAGAGATCCAAACTATACTCCGAGTACTTGCTCATGGTTAGACAAGGAGAGAACGAGGATTGAGATTTAATGTGGGATTGTTCTTATACTTCCCTCCCCAAAGCTTTTTCCCTTTGCCCTTACACTTCTCATCTTTCTTCTTTGGGCGATTACTTACAAAATGGCATGTCTTCCCACATTTATAACAAACAATAGAAGCTTTGTTAGTATTTCAAAATAATTTTAAAGCTTTCTTACATTGTGAGGAGTCCGTTATCTTCAAAGGCTTGTTAGCAAGCTCCATGGCTGCTTCGTCCACATCATCACTTTCTTCATCATCTCCATCATCCTCGCTAGAGATGTGCTTGTGCTGCTGCTTCTTCTTGAGCTTTTCATCCCAAGCCATTGAACTTCTTTTCCATTCAATATTCTCATCGACGGCTTTGAATACAATCCCCTTTTGCTTCTTTACATGCTTTGAAGATTGGCTCTCCTTCTTGTGTGGGATCTTCACCTCATATGCTATCAAATTTCCAATTCATTCCTCTACAGTGTACTTACTCATGTCATTTGACTCTTCGATGCCATTGGCCTTGGATTCCCATTGAGGTGTGAGTGAACCAACTATCTTTGTTACCATATACTCTTGAGATATATCCTTCTAGAGGCCTTCCAAAGACTTCACAATCTTGGTGAACCTAGTAAACATCTCGGAGATGCTCTCTCATTCCTGCATCTTAAACAACACATATTTAGAAATAAAAAGAATACGTTTATATTTCTTTACCTTTGAGGTTCTCTCATGTGTAACCTCCAAGAGATGCCAAATCTCATTCATCGATTTGCACATCGATATGTGGTTGAACTTGTTTGCATCAAGAGCTTAATGAAGCACCATCATTGCATTGGCATTGTATTTTATCGAGTCCTTCTCCACCTTTGTTCTTTCTGCCGTGGTCTTTTTGAGCTTCTGAAATGGAGACTTGGTGATGTCCCAAAGCTCTTGACTCTCTAGCCAAATCATCATCTTCATCTTCCAAGATGGATAATGTGTCACATTAAAGAGCAAAGGCCAAACAGTGGATAACCCTTTCTCGTGGGATAATGATAAAGCTCTAAACTCCATTGAGGTTGCTTGATCGGAATCAACCCACTCTTATACCAACTATAGGATCCCTGAACACTAAGCAACACACTAGAAGGGGAGGTGAATAGTGTAGTGGCAATGAAAAATGCTAATTAAAATAATTAAGCTAGTGCGGAATAATAATTGCAACACACAATAATAAAGAGTAAATACAATCACAAACACAGTATGTATGCTGGTTCGGATCCCTACACTGGCAATCTTACTCCAGTCCCTGATCGGTCTATATTTTACACCTTTTTCTGCATATTTGCATACCATTTAGATCGCCCATATTGCGCTTTTCACGATTATTCGACATATTGCGTTGCTTTTCACTATTTCTTGTTTTTTGTCGGATTTCAGGAAATTTGGAGCGATCAGGAGCATAAATGAGATTAAGGGACTTGCACGTGTACCGGAGCATCGCCCATGGCATTATCAAGGAGCTAACAGTGCTGGATGATGAGCGAAAGAAGAAGAAGATAGATAGAATCGACGAAGAGGCGAGGAGGAGACGAGTAGCTTCCAAAAATGAGCCACTCGGCCAAGTATGCAGTCCACTCGGCCGAGTGAAGAAGCGTACTCTGCCGAGTACAATGGATACGAAAATATCTCGTGACATAGTCCACTTGACCGAGTGGATAATTCCGCTCGGCCGAGTAGAAAACTCCACTCGCCCGATTGAGTCAGAATTTCTGAAGGGAATCGAAGCCAACTCTCTGGAATTTTGGGGAGCACATCAGAAGACCCACTCGACCGAGTAGGAAATCCACTAGATCGAGTGATAAATCCCACTCGATCGAGTGACGCAGAGTGCCAGAGCGTCCAAACCCCCACCTTCTCTATTTTTACTTGGATCTGTCACTCGACCGAGTGAGATTTCCACTCGACCGAGTAGCGTCACAGCCTGTGTCGAAAACTAGGGTTCTGGGCCGCGCAGGGGCAATTCTGTCATGACTTTTTGACCGTTTTGTGCATATATTCAAGCCCAGTTTTCATCCTAGCTTAGGGAGAGACCAGAAAATAGATTTTAGGTTATTTTTCTAATTGTAATTTGAGCTGTGAGATTGAAGAACTCAGATCTGGTTTGTCTATTCCTTTGAATATTTGCACTTTTATGGATTGTTCTATTTTAAATCTGAATTTCAATATGATTTCTATCATTGATTTTGTTATTTCTTTGATGAATTGTGAGTAGATTTGCTGTTCTAAGGCATAGGGATGAACCATATGGATCTAATTTCAGATTTGTGATGAATGAATTTATATGTTGCTAGAATTGATAGGACGTTAGGTTGTGATTGATTCATCACAAATAGCTAGGAATTTCTATCGATATGGAGTTTGCAAGAGATTGGATTCTGATCGATGGGAAGGCCTAGATATTCGATTTAGATTTATAATCGAGATTCACTAGACTTGGTTTGCAAGAGATTGGACCAAAGCTAGCATTTTTATTATAAATCTATACCCATATTCTTTTGCAAGAGATTGGACGAATACGAGCTATCACAATCTAGATCGTAACTCGAGTTTGTACGAGAGTGGGCTCGAGGGACGATTGAACGATGATGTCGATCTTAATGCTAGTGGCGTAGGTTAGGGTTTGCATGAGAGTGGGCCCTAATCTAGGTTGCTATAAACTGGCAATAGCGAGAGAGCGTGAGCTTGGTTCTCTATTTAGTTACGACTAGTTCACCCCAATTCAAGTCTTGCATCATTGAGATTTGTGATTCAAAGAGATGAATAACGATCTGTAGTGGGGATTCACTAGCCCTAGACACTTTTATAATATTGAATTTGAATTATTAATTGAACGATTGTGACAACAACAATCCAAAAATCTCCCTTCCACCAATAGCTTAGTGATTAAGATAGAGTACCGTCATTAGTCCCTTCTCGTGTTCGATACCTGCTTGCCACTACATCGTGCGCTTGCGGTAAAACTACAATTATTTTCTGGGTGTATATCCGGGAGGGATCAAGTTTTTGGCACCGTTGCCGGGGAGGCGACAATATTTTATTTTCTTTACCTAGCTACTTCTTTTTTTATTTATTATTTTCACTCTTTTTATTCCTCTATTGTACTAACAATTCTATCTAGACTCTCTCTTTTTGTGCATGTACACGAGATCAAAGGCTTCCCAAGGAGACATATTATTTGACCCTGAGATCGAGCGGACGGCAAGGAAGCTTAGAGCCGAGAGGAGATCTGTTATAGATGAAAATCAAATGGCTAGCGGGAAACACCAGAAGAGCTAGCACAACGTATGGCTTGGCTTGTCTACATCCGAGTTAGGCTACGGCCTAAGACCACATCTATCACCTCTTCTATAGCCATGCCGAAGTTGGCGGCCGATAAGAGCTTTGAGTTAAAGACATGACTCGTAGTGTTGATGCAACAAGACCCATTCCATAGAAATTCTCAAGAGAACCAACGCTACCATTTGCAAATGTTCTTGGCAAAGTGCACGACTTTCCAGATGCCTGGCGTGCCGGCGGATGTTATCCGACTGCGTCTTTTCCAATTCACTCTCCGTGATAAGGCCTTATATTGGCTAAGGACGCAAGCTGAGGGGATCTTCACTACTTGGGATGAGCTAGCGAGTATATTTGTCAACAAGTTCTATCTGCCATCCAAGATTGTGAAGATACGAAGCGCCTTAATGTCCTTCAGGCAAGGCCCTCGGGAGTCTTTATATGAGGCGTGTGAGCGTTTTATGGACCTCCAACACCAATGCCCCCACCATAGCATTGAACCGTGGGAGCAGTGCATAACTTTTACAATGGATTGCAACTGAGCACAAAGCAAATAATTGATGCCACGGCCAATGGCGCTATTTGGCAACGACACCGGATGACGCTACAGCCTTACTTAAGGAGATGGACTCGAATAACCAGCAATGGGCCGACAAAAGGGGACAATCTTCGTCGTCTTTGAAGCCGTCGAGTATCTATGAAGCAAAAGAGGTAGCGGAACTCTCTACCAAATTTGATTCTCTTCATAAAGCCATAGAGAGACTAGAAAAGTTGATAAGCGAGCCACATGGAGCCTCCAACGCATCTACATCCGGAGGAAGCATGAGCGACTGGCAGGATTAGAACCAAGTCATGTTCGTTGGAGGGGAGCAAGGAGACGGAGCTTTGGAGCAAGCTCAATATGTTGCCGGTAATAACGGTTATTGGGTGAACCAAGCTACTAGGGGTCACCCTGGATTTTCATATGCCAACAATGACGGAGCCTTGACTCTACCACAACAGCTACCACCACCGTAATAACCACAAGCCCGACCTCCTCAACAACCACAGTATCAACAAAGGCCACCCCAACAAGAAAACTACACACCAAGGCAACAAGCGGGGCCTTATAGACCCCCGGGATATAATCAAGGATGGAGGGCACCCAACCCCCACAAGCGCCACCAAGGTCGGAGCACGAAGCAAGGGTTGAAGAATTCATGGCCGAACAAAAGAAGACCAACGCCAAATTGTCAGCTCAACAAGAATCCCTTAACACCGTCGTGGCACATTGGCGGAACAACTCACATTGCTCAACAAGACTAATCAACAATTACCGGCTCAACCGGAACAAAACCCACGGAGCAACACCAGACACATCAATGCGGTCGTGGCGGTAACTACAAGAGGTGGGAAGGACAGTACTCCCACCATGATTCAAGCTAAGGAACCTAGGGAGGAAATTTCGGTTGAGAAGGAGACAGTCAATGAAGAGGAGAGCCCAAAGGCAACGAGTAATGACGAAAAATCTGTAATGGAGGAGCCACGAGAGGAGCGAACCTATATGCCATCGGTCCCATTTTCACAACAATTGGAGAAAGCAAGGATTGAGAAGAGGCTCGTTAAATTTCTGGAGTACTTGCGAGGAGTGAGCTTGAACATCTCGTTCTTAGATCCAATCGTCGAAATCATGTCCTACGCAAAGTTCCTCAAGGATTTGATCGCGGGAAAGAAGCGAACGGAAAAGGTCATGCTAGCCGAGCAAGGTACATGGTTCACCAATAAGGAGAAGATGCCGACCAAGTTGAAAGATCCCAGTAGTTTTTGAATCCCTTGCACACTTGGATGAGTCCCTCTACAAAAAGCCTTAGTAGATTTGGGAGCAAGCGTGCGCCTCATGCAACTCGCGATGTTCAAGAAACTGAACAAGGGGACCGACCTCAAGGCCACGGACATGAAGATACAACTTGCCGATGGACGAATCACTAGGCCGGTGGGGATTGCTGAAAATGTGCCACTGCAAGTACTGGGTGGACTTTGCTTGTCGTGCGACTTCGTGATGATGGACACTAGAGAAGATGGTGATACATTGCTGATACTTGGACGCCCTTTCCCAGCCACTGTCGGAGTTATTGTAGATGTGAGGGAAGGAACCATGTCTCTCAACGTTGGCGACGTATCAGTTGAGCTCCATATTTCGAAGATCATGAAGCATATGCATTGGCCGGAGGAAGTAGACTATGTGGACCTCTTCGACGAGGTCATAGAAGACGCCATGCCATTCGCCATTGGAGCCATGCACGATGACGACCTTGAAGAGACCCAAATTACCAAAGATGGCAAAATGATGGGAGACCCACCGGATCCTCTTACGGATGAAGAGAAGAACGACGCTGACGTCGTCAGGATTAGAGAGCTATGCAAGCTCTCTACGGTGAAGCACGTGAAGGAACCGCCACTTGCGAATAAATTTTCACCACCGGTTAAGAAGAAGGACGCCAAGAGCTCAAGCTTAGGGGAGTCATCCCCCACTACTACCTTTGATAAGGAGCAGCCGAGGAAAGCCGACAAAAAGAAACAAGTGAACCCAAGCGACCTTCCCTGTAAGTTTGACACGCATATCTCCTATGCACCAAACATCGAGCACTAATCCGAATCTTAAGGTGTCAAGCTCAAGTCCTTAAACGAGCGCTTGTCGGGAGGCAACCTGACGGTTCTATCTCAGTTTTAGTTGAATTTTCCACTCATTTTTTGTTTTAGATCTTTATTAGAGTATAGAGTCAAGAGTTTAGGAAGAACCTGACGACGGGCTACGGTTTTCATTTCAGGAAAAGGATGATAGGAGACCATATGAACGGAGGACGGTCATGGCGATGGGGAGCACTCCAGGGATGTGCTCAAATGCCAAATGGAAGAAGATACTGACGGGAGAAAAGAAACAAAAAGTGTCACAAAAAACATAGAGTATGAGCTGAAAACAGCAGCCCACTCGGTCGAGTGATTTTTTACACAGCCGAGTGAAGGCCCTACTTGGCCGAGTATGGTACTGCACAGGGAAGTCTCAAAATCCTCTCTCTGTAAATTATATGCCACTCGACCGAGTGACTTTGCCACTCGACCGAGTGAGTCAGACACATTTTTTTACTGAGTGACCTATCCACTCGGTCGAGTGACACTGTCCACTCGGCCGAGTGATAGTTTCTACTCGGTCAAGTTGGAACTTAAATGAGAAATTTCGAAATATCCGACATAGCTACCACTCGACCGAGTGGTTACCGCCACTCGACCGAGTAACCAATCCTATTTAACCCAAACTCACGGCCTAAATCCCTAAATCCCCAAATTTTCCATCAAACACCCGAGCTTCCCTTTCAATCGCCCGAGCCCCCCATCAGTCGCCCGAGCCGCAGCCACCGTGCCCGAGTGGCACGACCCTGCCAGCACCACCGCCCGCCCGTCTGCCGCCCGTTCACCGCCGGCCGTTGCTTGGTAGCCCTCCGATGCCTATTTCGCCCTTAATCTCTTTTTTCCCATTTCGTAAGCCCAAATCCACCCCAAATGCAAAATTAAACCCTATATACTACTATCTCTCTTGATCAACCCCTCGATTTTTTGATATTCATTGCTAATCAATTGATTTTGTGTTTCAGGATAGCTTGGGGGAGATCGAGTGCTGATTTGGGATTTCAGGGGAGGCGCCTCTTTGCCCGATTTATTAGCATGGAGCTGTGTCGTGTCCTGGTATACTCTTTCCATATTATTTACTAGCACTTTGCGGTAGTTTGAACGTCTCACGTCATCGCCATGCGCCCACGCACAAGGTCCCGTGCGCGGGAGCCCGCTGCCAAGCGGAAGAAGACCAGCGACCCTGGTTCTTCTTCTGCTAGAGCAGACTCTCTACCCCCTAGCGACCTACTACCCACACTTTCGCGTCTTACAGCACCCATTCCACCCCCACCAGTACAGCCCGCTGACCCGCCCCCCGGCGGCTGCGCGCTAGATGTGTGCAATGATACGATTGGGGGCGTGAGATTTAAATATTTGTAACCGCAAGCGCACGGTGTTGTAGTGTGGCTTGGGGGTCGAACTCAGGGAGGCGTGGATGTGCTTGTTTCAAAGAAGATCAAAATCACCCCATGGGCGAGCTAGCCCAGATCGAATGATGGTTTGTCACGGTAAAAGAATGCAAGGTATAAACAATATGAAGGAAAAAACCTGGGACATTGGTTTCCACCCTATCGAGCGACTCTCGTCGATACGGCCTACGGGTAGGATAGCGATCGGAATTAGGGTCTAAAGGTGAGACGTTGCCTCTGAAAGTGGTACCGGCATCCCATGGGCCCGATATTCCGGTCGGTGCCCAGGATGATACGCCGGACTTCCCGGGTTCGATCAGTGGGCACTCCCGTGTCCATTAACACTGATCGACTCTGGGAGCACTAAGCTCGCAACGATAACTCCCAACGTCTCATCCTGCCGCTCCCGCGCGCTAGGATTCGGCGTCAACGCTAAGGGCGTGAGCTATGGCTAGGGAGTCAATCGCCAAGTTTATTCCCCCTTGGCCCGACGGTCAAATGCGGTCTTTTTCCCGCCGATGATAATAAAACACCCCGCGTAACCATTAGATTCCTAATCTCTATCGATTTCCTAGCCCTATGGACGCATCGGGAAGAGCCCACGAAGGGGTTTCCGCCAAAATCCCAGATTCGGGAACTACTCACACATATTTAGGAAAAAGCGATCTAAACAGAAATCGACCGTAAAAATCATGATCCGACAATAGAAATGCAATGGTAGTAAAGCAATTAAGATAATACTAAAGTTTCACAAGGATCTGAAAACTTACAAAAACTGGGAAATTACAGCCGTCACAAAATGAAGAAAACAGCAAAAAATAACTAACTCCCGAATCTGGGAAACCTAGGGTTCTATATATAGAAAACGACATCACCCGATCGGTTGACAAGTCAACCGATCGGGTGAACCGCTTCACAAAATTACAGCGCGATGCGGAACTTCACCCGATCAGGATGAACCGGTCGGTTGAAACATGGATGCGGTCGGTTGGTTCTTGGTGTCGACCGGGTGAGGAGACCGGTTGGATCTTCGTGTCTTGGCTTATGAAATTCGGCTACAGGTGAACCGATCGGGTGAAGGTCACCCGATCGGTTGGCAATCAGCTTCGAATTCCAGAGAGTTTGAGCTTTTGACCCGGTCACTGAACCGACCGGGTGACTTCTCGTGAGCTCCAAGCTGCATCCGGGTGGTGCACGCGTGTATCACCCGATCGGTTGACAATGACCAACCGATCGGGTGAGGGGCTGAAAGATGCAATCTTCGTCGTTTGACCCCCTGAATCATGTGTGACTCCTCCCGTTGCTCCGGGGACTTGCGATATCATCGTTTTATGCCCCATATGCCAGCAAACTCCTGAAAAATACGGAAAACACAGAAAAGTGAAAGAAAACAAGAAAACACGAGAAAACGAATATAAGACGACGGTAAAATACAGAAAAACACGGAAGAAAACGTGCGCAAATATATGAAATATAAACGCACGTCAAAATCCCCCAAGTTGAACTCTTCCTCGTCCTCGAGGAAGACAAGTGAGAGTAGGAGCTCGGAGAGGAAAAATAGAGAAAAAGAGAGAAAATGAAAACTCTATATCCTAGATCGCCCGTCAGGGCCAACAAAATCAAAAACGACACACCAAGCAAGCAAACACCAAATCACATCACTAAACCAAGGAATACGAGTCCAGACAAGTGTCGTGGGCCCACGCGGTGAAGCGCGAGTGAGTGTGGTCGTGCGCTAGCAGACGGTGTCACTATCTATGATGTGCGATAAAGCTCGATATACACAAATCCAGGAAATGATCCAAATATTGATTTGAATTGAATAAAGCGGTGAATATATAGTTCAAGCATGCATGAGAATAGAGAGAGAATCGAAACATATCATGCGTCAGGGACTCCACAACTAGGGTTAAGGAAATCACCACACTAAAGCCTAGATAATAGCTAAAAAGTTCCTAAGCCAAGTGTTTTCGAAACCGATGGGGGTTGAGATGATGTGGAGAAGAACACTCGGCGCAAATTCTCGCCTTCCCTTTATTCTCGGCAAGTAGGAAAAGATATTCACACGGGAATTTTTTTGGGTTTTGGGTATTTGTAAATTTTTTTTGGATTTTTGGCTATACAATTTTTTTTCTTTCTTTCATTTCTTTCTTTTCTTTTTTTTCTTCTTTTTGGGTTTTTCTTTTCTTTTCTCCTTTTTTTTTGAATTTTTGGATATTGGGGTATATACATGTGTACTCTCCCAAGTGGGAGAATGGTACACGACGAGGAGATTTGCACCAAGTAAAACAAAAGAGAAATCGGAATCTAAACACTTGGGCAAAGGAAACTATTCTCGCTAATTAGAGCATGGGCTAAGTGGGTTATCCTAGTCCTTAATTATGGAATCCCGACACATGCGAAATGAAGCATACGATATATATAATCATGCATACAGAAACAGGCAAGAGAAGCAAATATCGCATTATTCATATCGACGCGTGATAATCTAGGGGTCATTCCTGGACATGTATATAAAGTAAAATCACAAAGCAGAAGCACACCAAACAGCTAGGCACGACGCACGACGCACGACTCACAAAAAGCTAAGTGGACCCACGATGCGTGAAATGCAAGAGGACTCGATATCCTAGGGTTAGTGAGTGTGATTATCGATGCTATGCTAGGTGTGTGTGATTTTGTGGCAATTCATCATATGGTTCATCTCTAGGAGAAAGAGATAAAAAGAAGAAAAGAAAAATAAAAACACGATGAAAACGACACAAAAACGAAAGAGAAAGACTCAAACGACGCACAAAGTGCGACTCCCCCAAGCTGAATCTTGCATTGCCCTCAATGCAATAAGAGTGAGTACGGGAGGGCAATGAAAATGGGGGGGAATACGCACCGACACAAAAAGGGAAATGAAAAACATGGAAAACACAGATACGAAACTGAAAATAAAGAAAAAATCAAAATCAAACCACACGACAGAAAAATAGAAAAAGAAAGAAAAAGAGAAAGATGGCACGACATACAAAAAAATAAAACAAGCACACACACAAAAACAAAACACGACAACACAACAAAATAGACTTCCCCCAAGCTAGGCATGACAATGCTAGCAATGAAATATGATCGTGAAAGTGCAGGGATATGCAAGGGGAATGTCAAAAAACAAAGTGAAATGAAATAGAAATAAAAAGGAAGCGGTCCGACACGTGAATGAGTCCTCCCCCTAGCAGTGGTAAAGCAGGGCCCCGCAAAGACAGATGGGCACAAGAAATGAGGGGGGGACAAAAGCGGGATGGGAAAATATCAAGCAGAGGCACCACCCTCTGGGGGTGGTGATGGGGGCCTGTGCTGGGGACCAGGAGTGGTGGGGGATGGAATGTGAAGCTCGGAGACATCGGATGGGTCAGTGCGAATGTGGCGAATGAAGCTTTGAAGAAAGGGCAGGTCTCGGTCGACTGACTCTTGAGTTGCCCGACCACCATGTCCAGCCAGGAGGATCATGGCCATGAATCGGTCGGATTGGTCGTCCCCGAATTTGGCATCGCCAATGTAAGCGGGGGAAGTGGTGTGTGGGGTGGTAGATGAATTGGTGGTGGTGGGCTGAGCGGGGGGTTATGTGCGACGAGTTCGACGGGTGGGCCTAGGGTTGGAAGAGCTGGCGTCGGTGGGCTTAGCACGGCGAGGAGGCATTGTGCAGGAGTCGTGTGTGTGTGTGTGTATGTGTGTGTGTATGCAAAAGACGATAAAGACACACAAACACGACCGACGAGCAAAATGGAATATTTAGGGCAAAATAAAAATTGAGCTAAGGAGCGAGTTTACCCAAATGAGATGAAGATCGTTGCTCGTAGATGCCCCAATGCTACTCGACAGGAGCACGTGTGAGGCCACGGTAATCCTTTCAGCAAGTTTCGAAATTGGGGGAACATGGGTGAAAGTTAGGGTTTTGTGTGCGGGTGAAATCGAGGAGGATGGGGAGAAATCAATGGAGAGATGGATAGGGAGAGGGGGGAGATCGATTGGGGTTGATTTAGTGGAAGAACGAGGTCAGGCGCAAGAGGGGGAGTCGAAGCGTCGATCTGGAATTCGACAATGGGTGAGGGCGGATCGAACGGGCGGGGGCGGCCATTTATAGGGATTTAAGTCGAACCGGTCGGGTGAGTTGTCACCCGATCGGTTGACTTCGTGGTCGAAAACTTTGGCTGAAGAGTTTCTACAGGTGAACCGATCGGGTGAGTTGTCACCCGATCGGTTGACCGCTCCACACATTTTCCCGAGAACTCAGAGTGTCTCACCCGGTCCCTCAACCGGTCTCGCTTCTTGTCACCTGGTCGGTTGACAAATCCCTGAAATTTTCCCGAGAGTTTCCCCAGGTCACCCGGTCTCTTCTTTCTTCACCCGGTCGGTTCATTTAGTTACTGATACGGCTGTTAGCTGATACATCCCAACCGATCGGATGAGTTCTCACCCGATCGGTTGGGGCCTTGTTTTCTGCAAAAACCCACAAATCGCCTAAGTTCCTTCACGGAAGTTGTTTCGGCTGGATTTATTTATAAAAATAGATAAAATAGAGTTAAGAAAAAGTCCTAAAAAGCGGAAGTAAAAGTTTAGAGCATGGGTTGCCTCCCATGAATCGCTTTTGTTTAACGTCGTTTAGCTCGACGCCCGTTGATGATGTTCATGGTGGGCGATACGGGTGATGGCCAAAATTCGGCATCTCTTCAACTCCAGAGCTTGTGGCTATTGGTGTAGTCGGCGGCTGTAAGAAGATTTGCTCAACTACTCTCCCTTTGTCGATAGGATCCAGGGGCTTCTCCCTCAAATTGGCGTCTACCGCCATCTTTTTCAGGATTCGGACCTCATCACCGGTGAGGTCCATGGGTTCTTTCCCTTTTCTCATCGTAGGAGGAGACTTAGGGAATCCGGGAGGGATCACATGTCGTGCGACCGCCTCATTAGCAACTTCATTCTTTGGGGGGCCAACTTGCTCTCCAAGGTCCCCCAAGCTATCGGGAGGATTCCTCGAGAGCACTTCCCAGGCACTTGTTTCAACAGCTTTATCTTCTTCATTCTCTAGCATACTGATACTAGGATCGTCCGGCAGATTTGGATGCTTCATCGACAAGCCTAAGTCAAATTCGACTCTTTCTTGCTCCACATTGAGGGAAAGCTTCACATTCTTCACGTCTATCAAAACTCCGGCGGTAGCCATAAAGGGCCGTCCAAGGATAATTGGGGTTTGCTTGTCTTCCGGCATGTCCATCACCACAAAATCAACCGGCACTTGTACTCCTCTCACATCGACGGGGAGGTCATCCACTACTCCCACCGGGTACTTGACCAAACGGTCAGCAAGTTGTAATGTCATGTCGGTGGGCTCTAAGTCTCCTATCCCTATTCTCTTGTACAGCGATAGGGGCATTAAGCTGACGCTCGCTCCTAGATCGACGAGCGCCCTCTGGATTTGCACTTCCCCAATAGAGCAAGGGATGGAGAAACTTCCGGGGTCCTTGAGCTTGGGCGGATTTGCGTGCTGAATGAGTGCGCTGCACTCCGCCGTTAAAACGACTTTCTCTTTTCTAGATCCCCGTGTCACCAAGTCTTTCAAGAATTTAGCATAGGAGGGGATCGTCTCTGTAGCTTCTAGGAAGGGGATTTGAAGGCTTAAATCCTTGACCATGGCAAAAAATTTGCCATACTTATCGTCGATTTTCGCTTGGGCCAAACGTTGTGGAAAGGGCACAACGGGCTTGAATACCCTCAAATTCCCTTCTTCTTTCTTCTTCTCTTCTTCGGGGGCTCCCTCCGGAGCCACAATTTTTGGCGACGGGGCACCGTCGTCATTAGCTTTTTCAATTGGCCGCTCAACGGCCAGTGGTGCTTCCGGTTCCCTGGGTGACACTCTGGTAGGAATTTGTGTCCCGCTCCTCAAGACGATGGCGGACACGTTTTCATGTTCATGCGTGAGGGCCAAGGTCTGATTTACCCCCCTAGGGTTCACCTCAGGCTGTGGCGGTAATAAATTCTGCGGTCTCTGAAGGTTCGCCACTTGCAACCCCAGCTGGGTCACCTGATCAGTGAGGACTCTTTGTCCCATCTCCAGCTTCTGATTGATCTTCTCCTGGTTGGCTATGTATTGAGTCAAGAGAGACTCAACCGGAGAAATGGCTCTCTGCTGGCCGTACTGCTGCTGGGTGGGCTGCTGATTCCTAGGAGCATACTATTGATACTGATGTGGAGGTTGTTGCTGCTGAAACTGCTGCTGGGGCCTAGCCGGCTGATATATCTGCTGTTGTTGCTGAGCCGGCTGTTGATAAGGCGCTCGGTAGCTAAGGTTGGGATGATTCCGGTTGTTGGGAGAGTAGGCCGGGTTGGTGTTGGTTCGTGGTGGAAAAGGCGCATTCCCCGTAGGATTGTAAAATAATGCGCTCGCCTGATTCAACGGTGGTGAGATGTCACCACCGTCGAACTCTCCAAAAATTTCAGACTCCACTGCAGCAATCTGTTATGAACCGGCGCCACCGGCGCCTACCATCAATGCGGAGATCTGGGTCGACAGCAAGTCAAACTTGCTTGACAATTTGTCAACGTCCTCGACTCTATGGATGCCCCCAGATCTAGGTGTGGCTCTCTCGTCACACCATCGCTCGTTGTTAGATGCCATATTTTCCAGAATCTGTCCGGCATCTTCTTCGCTTCTTGACATGAAGGACCCTCCAGCCACGGCGTCCATGGAATATTTTAAATCGTCCCTCAACCCATTATAAAACAGATTTATGATTTGCCACTTGGGGAGCTCATAGTGGGGACATCTTCTCTGCATCTCCTTGTATCTCGTCCAAGCTTCATGCAAGGACTCGTGGCTGGCCTGGGAGAAGGAGGAGATCTCACTCCTCGGCTTCATGGTCTTCCCCGGGGAAAGAACTTCATCAGGAAAGCATTTGAGAGCTTCTCCCAGGTGTTGAATGTATTCGGGTCCTTCCCCCTAAGCCACAGCTTGGCATTATCTCTCAAGGAGAAGGGGAACAGCTTCAGTCGGATCGCCTCAGTTATGACACCATTTATCCGGAAGGTGTCACATTTCTCCAAGAAGGAGTCTAAATGCTCAATCGGGCTCTCCATGGGTGCACCCAAAAATTGATCCTGCTGGATCCACGTCACCAAAGATGGCTTAAGCTCGAAGCTTTGGGCCGTAATAGCTGGAGGACGGATGGCGGAGGTGGACTCGATGGAAGGCATCGAGTACTCCAACAGGGACTTGTGAGGCGGGGTGTTCTCCCCCATGGCTTCAGGATCCTCTCTTCTTCGCTTCTCGACGACCAAACGCCTTAGGGTGGCGTTTATCTCTGGATCAACGGGGATCAAGTCGTCGAGACTTCTTGAACTCATGCGCATGAAAAAACAACAAACAGCCGTGAAGAGAGAAGTGGGAAAGAAACAGATAAGATAAGAAATAAAAATAAAAATAAGAAGATAAAAAGGAAAAAGAAGAATGTGATAGTTATCGCGAGGTAGGGATGAGAGCTAGACACAAGGGTTCATGAAATCCAAAAATAACAAGCACGTTGCCTCCCTGGCAACGGCGCCATAAACTTGACCCGCCCCCCGGCGGCTGCGCGCTAGATGTGTGCAATGATACGATTGCGGGCGTGAGATTTAAATATTTGTAACCGCAAGCGCACGGTGTTGTAGTGTGGCTTGGGGGTCGAACTCAGGGAGGCGTGGATGTGCTTGTTTCAAAGAGGATCAAAATCACCCCATGGGCGAGCTAGCCTAGATCGAATGATGGTTTGTCACGGTAAAAGAATGCAAGGTATAGACAATATGAAGGAAAAAACCTGGGACATTGGTTTCCACCCTATCGAGTGACTCTCGCCGATACGGCCTACGGGTAGGATAGCGATCGGAATTAGGGTCTAAAGGTGAGACGTTGCCTCTGAAAGTGGTACCGGCATCCCATGGGCCCGATATTCCGGTCGGTGCCCAGGATGATACGCCGGACTTCCCGGGTTCGATCAGTGGACACTACCGTGTCCATTAACACTGATCGACTCCGGGAGCACTAAGCTCGCAACGATAACTCCCAACGTCTCATCCTTCCGCTCCCACGCGCTAGGATTCGGCGTCAATGCTAAGGGCGTGAGCTATGGCTAGGGAGTCAACCGGCAAGTTTATTCCCCCTTGGCCCGACGGTCAAAGGCGGTCTTTTTCCCGCCGATGACAATAAAACACCCCGCGTAACCGTTAGATTCCTAATCCCTATCGATTTCCTAGCCCTATGGACGCATCGGGAAAAACCCACGAAAGGGTTTCCGCCAAAATCCCAGATTCGGGAACTACTCACACATATTTAGGAAAAAGCGATCTAAACAGAAATCGACCGTAAAAATCATGATCTGACAATAGAAATGCAATGGTAGTAAAGCAATTAAGATAATACTAAAGTTTCACAAGGATCTGAAAACTTACAAAAACTGGGAAATTACAGCCGTCACAAAATGAAGAAAACAGCAAAAAATAACTAACTCCCGAATCTGGGAAACCTAGGGATATATATATAGAAAACGACATCACCCGATCGGTTGACAAGTCAACCGATCGGGTGAACCGCTTCACAAAATTACAGTTCAATGCGGAACTTCACCCGGTCAGGATGAACCGGTCGGTTGAAACATGGATGCGGTCGGTTGGATCTTGGTGCCGACCGGGTGAGGAGACCGGTTGGATCTTCGTGTCTTGGCTTATGAAATTCGGCTACAGGTGAACCGATCGGGTGAAGGTCACCCGATCGGTTGGCAATCAGCTTCGAATTCCAGAGAGTTTGAGCTTTTGACCCGGTCACTGAACCGACCGGGTGACTTCTCGTGAGCTCCAAGCTGCATCCGGGTGGTGCACGCGTGTATCACCCGATCGGTTGACAATGACCAACCGATCGGGTGAGGGGCTGAAAGATGCAATTTTCGTCGTTTGACCCCATGGATCACGCGTGACTCCTCCTGTTGCTCCGGGACTTGCGATATCATCGTTTTATGCCCCATATGCCAGCAAACTCCTGAAAAATACGGAAAACACGGAAAAGTGAAAGAAAACAAGAAAACACGAGAAAACGAATATAAGACGGCTGTAAAATACGGAAAAACACGGAAGAAAACGTACGCAAATATATGAAATATAAACGCACGTCACCCGCCCCGGCCGTCGACACGATGGGGATCACTTTCAGAGATGACGCACACCGCGCCAGATTTGAAAGGATCTCACATCATTCGATAGGCCCCTCTAGGTTTGCATATCTGATCTTGAGTGCCTAGGGGTATTCCTGGGGCTACTCCAGTTGTAAGACAACGTGGGGTGGCACGATTTTCTTTCTGTGTCGGCGGACACTTACGTCTGTCCCACCCTCGAGGTCCTGAGTTCTATTCGTAGGACTCCGAGGGGGTGCACTTTTCGCCTGATGGACCGTGAGTGCAAGATCACTCTCAAAATGCTCCGGGCCTATTTTCACTGGCCCGCTGTCCCCTACCCCGATCTCGCTTTTGGTCCCGCGCACCACATCCCTCCTTCCTTTGATGCACATGCATTCTGGACCCTGATCACGGGATCACCACTTGCCTTTGACCCTAGCCGGGCCAAGGCCTCCTCTATCGTCCACCCTTGCCTGGGACGATGTCTACACCAGAGCTCTACATGCTCTATGCGATGACGAGAGATAGAGCCTTCGAGGGCGACAGTGACGTCTTTTCCCTGCCAATCAAATTGATATTGCTAGCTGCTATCTAGACCGCATCATTTCCTCTGCCACCTCCAGGACAGAGATTTGTTGTGGAGGTCTGATTACCCTGTTAGCTCCTTTGTGCGGGGTTGAGCTCCCTACTGGCTTGCTTCGACCCATGTGCCCCACTTCCCTTTCCATAGATGTTATGGCCCGTATGAGAATGCTGCATCCTCATGATCAGCACCACTGGGTTTGGCTACACGGTCCATTTTCTGCAGACTATATGGTACTTTCGAGCCAACTCGGACCCATATTGGACCCGCAGGTGGGAAGTGGAGACCAGAGATGGACCTCCTCATCCCAGCTACATATGTACTCGAGCCCGAGGGCGCTCAGCCGGAGCCCCTCCTTGACCCTCTAGCCCCGGAGATCCTTATCCCACAGTCTGTGCCTGATCTGATTCCAGCTCCCGGCACTTCTGTCCACACTTCTACCAGTGTCGAGAGCACCATTGCTGTGTCTGCCACCACCACCACCAGTCCTCCCTCTGTGCCGTCGAGTGTTGACCCCACTTCTTACGTGAGCTTTGAGAGTGCCTCCCCAGATGCACTTGAGAGAGGCGAGCCTTCCCTAGTTTCGACGGCTGAGACCCTGTCCTCACCGAATTTCTCGACCCCTGGGGAGTCATTTCCTGTTGATTTCATGACCTTCCCAGTGGTCGACCCTTCTGTCTCTGCTGCCGCTATTTTTACCGAGAGTGTCATGACTTCTGTCTCCACATCTGTGTCTACGACCTCTCTCCCTGTCTCACCCTCTGTTGCCACTTCATCTTTTGTCGCCCCTCACACTCCTGAGAGCATTCATGCGTCTCAGCCACCCACAGAGGCAGAGCGTCTTTTAGCGAGCACCGCCTCTCACCCACACCCACTAATGGCTCCACTCGTATATGGTGGCCGTTTGCGTCAGCCTCGACCTCCACCTGTGCGACCCTCTGCCCTCGCTCCCGACACCCTTGTCCAGTACCTTTGTGCTATAGAGGGGGCCGTGAGTGGACTCAGAGCAGATTTTCGGGCTCTCGCCGCCACCATTAGCTCTGTGCAGGCACGCGTCGCCCTTCTGGCTGGTATTCAGGTCACCCTGAATCAGATCCTTGTGCGCCTGCCACAGCCTCCACCAGCTGCACCCCGTCCCATCTCTCAGCAGAATGCACCACCGCCGCCCTCCCCCACCACAGGGAGGTGTTGCTACCCCACCACCAGCTTAGGCACACTCTTATGCCTCTGATATTTTTTGCCGATGTTTCGGTTGATAATTTTGCTGTTGATTTTGCACCCCCTCTCGCCCATATATTTTGATCACTTTTTGCTGGGATATATATATGTGTGTGTATATATATATATGACGAGTAAGAGTTAGTCTTTATTTATATCCAAAATAGTATATATATATACCTTCTGTTACTATTTTGGATATAAATAAAGACTAACTCTTACTCGTCATCTATATTACATTTGACAACTATTTTTGAATTCTATGGCTGACTAGGACAAGCTGACTAGGACAAAGGGGTTGATAGAAGGATGGCTGAGATTTAATATTGAAGAATGAATGATTGAGATGAAGTTTTGAGAGAATTTTGGGAGAGAAACTTTTGAATTGAGGGGAACGCTGGGGGGAGAACCAACGTCACATGGAAAAAAAATCAATGCTGGGGGAAAACCAACGCTGGGGGAAAAGTCTCCTGCCCTTCCCGTGAAAAAAAAATCAATGAAAAAAAAACCAAATCCACTCATAGTCTCTTTCTCTGTGCCAAAGTCATATAATCATCATCCACATGAAAAAAATCAGTAAAATTATCTCCCAAAAGTCTCCTGCCCTTCCCCCAAACCAAATCCATTGATCAAAAATACTTCAAAGAAATTAAACGAAGAAAGAGAGTGATCAGAGAAAATGGATCCGAAATTAAAAAGCAAGCTTGATGGGGAACATGAGGATAGGGAGCATGCGGGTGGTGAGCATCAGAGCCGTTATGGAAGGGAAGACGACACTGATGGAGATACCGATGGTGATTTCTAGCATCCGCATGGGTTGAAATAGAAGGCAAGATCGTAGTCGAGGATCGAAACCTTTTTGGTCGGATGCTGCACCCTGAGGTTGTACCAAACCGATGATGCCGATGCCCCTATGATCATGCATTTTTTATTTTGAGAGGGCTGTACATTTTGAAAAGGGTTGTGTGGCGGCGGATTTGGGGTCGAAACCAACGATGAGGTTGAGCATTGGGACGAAGAAGCCGCCCCTCCGATGCCGCATATAGTGCCAAAAACGGAGCCTAAAAAGCCGATGACGGTCACAATCACAATCTGCCAATTGATCTCCAGTTCCTGATAATTGCCAAAATAAATAAACAAGGGCGACACTGAGGGAAACGACGCTGAGGGAAGACGACAGAGTTGTAGGTCAGGTGCTTGAGATCGATATCAACAACCTCACCTTTGAGAACGAATTTACATGAAAGACTGTTCGAGACCGCCGAAGAAGACAACGAGCGTTCCTGCTCAATCTCAGGAACAGTATAGAATGGTAAATTAATTGATTATAGTTTTTTACTTTCATTCATTGATATCTTGATATTATTTCTATTGTTGCTGATTTGCAATTTTTTAGGATACAAAGAAATTTTCGAATATAGATGTGGTAGATCAAAAATCAATGTTGTAAATAAAAAATCTAATTCTGCTTGAATCTACTTCTGGGTGTGTCTCTATTCCTCAGTGTCTCGATGTTCTTGAAGAATGAGTGATTGAACGAATCTACATCAAAGCACACAGGCGTAAATGTTTGATAAATAACCGAACGCTTGAGGTCAGATTCAAGCATGTAAGTCTCACTTTCTCTTCAGAAAGTCTCACGATTGATAAATTATCCAATGACATTAAGGGCAGAATCCAGTTGGGCTATGGTCACTTGCTCTTCAAAAATCTTGGTCATTGAGCTGTAAGTCTCACTTTCATGGAGATTGAAGTTAACATTAACATCAAGTTTTTCCTTAAAAAAATTTTTGTTTAATGTTGTGTTGGTGCAGGGCAACGGCAAGCCAAAATCTGTCCGGTACATTGTCTCCTAGCATAAAGAATTTGACAAACCTTGAGATTGTGTAAGCTCCTAATTAAGACTATATATTCCTTTTGTTTTTCCATGACTATTATATTCTTCATTTAGCTAGCTCTGAAAAATGGGTTCTTTTTTTAGGCTACTGCATATAATATCATGACCAAATCCCACCTAAAATTGGGAAGCTTTCAAAGGTCAAAACTCTTATCTCTCTTACAAATATCTCCGCGGTGGGATTCCAACTTCTGTTGGACATTTGAGAAGCCTTGAATATTTGTAAGTAAAGTCTGCCACAAGATTTCTGTTCATTTGCTTTTATTTCCAAATTGGTAACCCATTTGTTTATGTGGATTATGACATGAGACTCAACAATAATAATCTCTCGGGCGCATTTCCACTGTCTCGCAAAATAACCCAGCTTTCATCTTTGTGAGTTCCCAAGCTTTCTTTATCTCTCTCTATCTCTTCCGAATTGAGTGATTGTTCTCTGTGTAATCAATCTAAAATTGAATGAAGAATCTAAAGGGGATTTTGCTTCTTTTCATTATTTTATATCTTTCAGGGACATGTCCTATAACAATTTGAGTGGGCACTGAATGACAATTTGAGTGGCCCAATGCCCAAATTTTAAGCTATGACATTAAAGTAAGAGCTACAAGATCTTTGGCTTGCTTTTAGTCATGTTTGTTTATTGATTAAGTAAATAGAAAATTTGAGATTTGGATGGGTGATTTATGAATTGATCATTCATGTGTACTGCTCTTTAACTTATTGTTTGAACGTGAGATCTGCAGTCTGTGTTACTTTTTGAGTTCTACTGATGTATGGTCCACTTAAACATATGAAAGAAGTGGGGGACTCTTTTTGTTCCCTTTAAGGATGACACCATAGTGTTGAGTGTGGTGAGACATGAAAATAAATTGTGTTAGTTGCATCCATAGACTCAAATATAGCAACAGTTGTTTGGTTAACTAGACAAAAATGAATTTAGGAATAGAATGAATTTACCCTTAATTGGGACAATAGAAAAACTTGCCGGAAATTGGTGAACATAAACACAGATTCTATGTAGTTTTTGGTCTCTCTCTCCGCCCCCACCTTCCTTCCTATCAAATTCGTCTCTATTTTTCTTTGAGTTACATCGGTAAGTTTCTATTCTCCTATAATTTTTTATTTAAAGAGATGGTTGGATCATCTATTAAACAACCGAGGGATGATTTTTAATGGGTTTACTAACTAGGATAAAAGGATGGGTAGAAAGATGGTTAGCATTGAATCTTGAGGTTAAATGTGTAGGATGAGTGTTTGTGAAAATTTTGGAGTAAAAACCTTAAAATTTTATTATATAAGGTATATTTTGAATGGGATTGCTGATTAAGACAAAAGGGTGTGTAGAAAGATGGTTGTGCTTTAATCGTGAGAAATCAATAGATATGATGAGAGTTTGTGAAAATTTCGGGGGAAACCATAAAATTTTGGGGGATAGTAAAAAAAAATTGGCAGAATTAAATTCTCTTAGAGAACTAAATTTTGGTTAAAATGAAAATTTTGAGGGAAAACCCTAAAATTTTGTAAAGACATAAATGTGGATAGAACTTTTGGGGTGAACTAAATCCAGAGGTAACTAAATTTTATGACGAACTAATAGGTTTAGGGGAACTAGATTTTATAGGGTGAACTGATTTTTTGGGGGAACTAAAATTTTTGGAAAGTGAAAATTTAGGAAGGCAACCCCAAAAATTTGGAAGAACTGAACCCGAAGGTGCCCGTGCTGCTAAATATTGTTACGCTAATTTTTGTTCTTTTAAATTTTGCATGTGGACATAATTTTTCGGGGAACGAAGATTTCGTGGGGGAAAATCTTAAGTGAACCGTGCCCGTGGGCACGGGTTATGACTAGTATATATATATATATATATATATATATATATATATATATATATATATATATATATATATATATATATATATATATATATATATATCCGTTTGGGGGAGAGGTGGTATTTTTGGGCCTTTCTATTTTGCTCCCATGATCTGTGTGCTCACCACATCCATCATCTTCATTCTGCACTTATCATATGCATATCCATTCCATTTTTTTTATTTTTACTTGTTATCATGCATGCATCCGCACCCACACACCCCTATTATGTATGTCCTTCTGCCGCACTTAGCACATTGAGGACACTGTGCAGTTTAGCTTGGGGGAGTGAGTGCACTCACGCAATTTTTATTTTCTTCATTTTATCTTTATTTTTCTACCTTTCTTTATTTTCCACTTACTTTCACCCACTTTTTCATTTTTTTCTTTTCATGCATCACGTTTTCTTACTTTTTACGTGTGTTGCATTTGTATAGTTAGTTCTTATTTTTCCTTTATCCTTATTTCTTTTACCCTTTTTGCTAGAAATAAATTCTCTATGATGACGATGACTTGGAGTTAGCTTGCTCTTATATGCATATTCTCTTGCCATGCCATCGTTTTTTTCAGATATCATATGCTATACATCGCCATGCATTTTAGAATAGGGACCTTCATCTATATTATATGATTGTGAATGTAATTCTAGCATTAGTTGAGTCTGAAAATTTATATCGTATACTTTTCATAGAAAACACACCAAGCTTCACGCATTGATTGCCTTAACTTGGAGTACTGCTTTGTTATCTGCTATCACTTCTACTTGCATGGAATTGTACGCTCAACTTTTGGGCTGATTAAACGTATGCCTTTTTGATATGATTAGATTAGTTTACTTTCTGAAATCAAACTGAGTAGATTACATTACCATACTGAAAGTTGTCGTGCACATACAAAAGAGTGCACTGAGTGTTACATATTTTTCTTTCTCCACATATCTTGAACATCATCTCTATACTTAAAATCATTGGTGAATCTCCCCTTAGCGAATCTTATATTGGCATCTTCCCCACGCTAAAAGTTCCAAGCTCCATTACCCCAAAAATCAAAAGTAAAATACATGCATACCTTTCCATCTTTGATTTGGGATTGTTATTGTGTATATATTTTTAAAAAAACTAAAACAAAAGAAAAAAAAGAGAAAAAGAGAAAAGAAAAACAAAAAGAAGTTCATTTGTATATACATAATCCTTCCTTCTTTCCTTTTTTTCCTTTATTCCTATGGAGCTTCAAAAAAAATGGGAAAAGTCGTATTGTTCTATTTGATGCCACCTCGCTTATAGATAAGCTTGGGGGAGGGGATCCAATGATGTGTGAGAGAGTGACTACTTATATGTGCATAACAACCTAAGCTAGGTAATTTTTGATACTTAGGGAGATTACTTAGAGTATAACGATGTCCATGAATTGAAAATTTGGCATGCACTTCATGAATACCATCTTTTTCTATTCTTATTGCTTTGAGATGTATGATACATCTTATACTCCAAGTAGGAAGCGATCAATTGAAAAGTGTCCAATCTATGATTATGTATATCGTTTTGAATGCCTTAGACGATGTTAATTCTAGAATGATTTCATATTTCATATCATTTTGACGGTCTTGGTTTCTATATCGAATGCACCTATATATGATGTGATATCGAGGTAAAAATCTTTAGCATGTTTTATTCATCATGCGCTATTTGAGTAAGAAACTCCATGTCCTAAGAGGATGATCTAGCACCTCCCTCTTCGTTTTCTTTTCTATCTATCTTTTTCATTTTTCCTTATTTTTATCCACCGGGTTCGCCGTTTTACCCATCTTCCTCGAGGACGAGTAAGAGGCAAGCTTGGGGGATTTTGATCGGTCCATATTTTACACCTGTTTCTGCATATTTGCATACCATTTAGATCGCATATCGCGCTTTTCACGATTATTCAACGATATTGCGTTTCTTTTCACTATTTCTTGTTTTTTGTCGGATTTCAGGAAATATGGAGCGATCGAAAGCATAAATGAGATTAAGAGACTTGTAAGCATAACAGAACATCGTCCATGGCCTTATCGAGGAGCTAACAGCACTGTATGATGAGCGGAAGAAGAAGAAGATCGATAGAATCGACGAAGAGGCAAGGAGGAGAAGAGTAGCTTCCAGAAACAGGCCACTCGGCCGAGTATGCAGTCCGCTCAGCCGAGTGAAGAAGCGTACTCGGTCGAGTATAACGGATACGAAAATATCTCGTGCCATAGTCCAATCGACCGAGTGGATAATTCCACTCGGCCGAGTCGAAAACTCCACTTGCCCGAGCGAGTCAGAATTTCTGAAGGGAATCAAAGCCAACTCTCTGGAATTTTGGGGAGCAGAGCAGAAGACCCACTCGGCCGAGTAGGAAATCCACTTGACCGAGTGATAAATCCCACTCGGCCGGGTGATGCAGAGTGCCAGAGCGCTCAAACCCCCAACTTCTATGTTTTTACTTGGATCTGTCACTCGGCCGAGTGAGATTTCCAGTCGGCCGAGTAGCGTCTCAGCCTGTGTCGAAAACTAGGGTTTTGGGCTGTGCAGGAGCAATTTTGTCAGGACTTTTTGGCTGTTTTGGGCATGTATTTAAAGCCCAGCTTTCATCCTAGCTTAGGGAGAGACCAGAAAATAGATTTTAGGTTATTTTTCTAATTGTAATTTGAGCTTGGGAGTTGAAGAACTCATATCTGGTTTGTCCATTCCTTTGAATATTTGCACTTTTATGAATTGTTCTCTTTTAAATCTGAATTGCAATATGATTTCTATCATTGATTTTGTTATTGCTTTGATGAATTGTGAGTAGATTCACTGTTCTAGGGCATATGGATGAACCCTATGGATCTTAGATTTGTGATGAATGAATTTATATGTTTCTAGAATTGATAGGAGGTTAGGTTGTGATTGATTCATCACGGATAGCTAGGAATTTCTATCGATATGGAGTTTGCAACAGATTGGATTCTGATCGAAGGGAAGGACTAGATATTCGATTTAGATTTATAATTGAGATTCACTAGACTTGGTTTGCAAGAGATTGGACCAACGATAGCATTTTTATTATAAATCTATACCCATATTCGTTTGCAAGAGATTGGACGAATACGAGCAATCATAATCTAGATCGTAACTCGAGTTTGCACGAGAGTAGGCTCAAGGGACGATTGAACAATGATGTCGATCTTAATGCTAGTGGCTTAGGTTAGGGTTTGCACGAGAGTGTGCCCTAATCTAGGTCGCTATAGATCGGCAATAGCACGAGAGCGTGAGCTTGGTTCTCTATTTAGTTACGACTAGTTCACCCCAATTCAAGTCTTGCAACATTGAGATTTGCGATTAGCAGAGATGAATGACTATCTATAGTGGGAATTTCCTAGCCCTAGACACTTTTATAATATTGAATTTGAATTGTTAATGGAACGATTGTGACAAAAACATTCCAAAAATCGCCATTCCACCAATATCTTAGTGATTTAGATAGAGTACCATCATTAGTCCCTCGTGTTCGATACCCACTCCCCACTACACCGTGCACTTGCGGTAAAACTACAATTGTTTTTCGGGTGTATATCCGAGAGCGATCAGTCCCACCCTTGTAAACCCATGCTGTGGATTTCCACTAATGCTCCCTAACCGGAGAACCAAACTCAAACTGAGTACAATTCCTAAACTGGAAAATAATGGAGTAAACACTCCTAAGTGTGGAGTAAACCCTCCAAGTAGAGTACATCCTCCACAATGCTCTCACAACATGAGAGTTAGGTTAAAATGAAATTGTAAAAACAATAACACACTTACCTATGCATTGAATAGATTTACCTACGTGAAGATTGAAGGCATGAAGTGTGAAGAACCAAAGTGCTTGTGGTAGAGCTTGAATGCACTTGGAATCTTTCTCATTGAGCAAGAGATTCACCATATGAATGGATGCTCAAAGTAAGAGAAATGAAAGAGCGGGAAAGATGTGATTCACTCTTGGATTTTAGCCTAAAAATAGTTTTCTTTCTATGTGCATTGGTGGAAAAATATCCCTTACAACCGGGCTTAAATAGGCTCTCAAAAAGGCACAAACCCTGAGAAAAACAAACCAAGAAAATCACAGCCAACAACAATAAACATGTAGATTTGTTAAGTCGTCAGATGTCTGGTGAAGTGTTTCCAGACGGCTGATCAACTGTTCAGATGTCTGTGAACATAACACAAGATGGTTGATGGTAGAGTTGGACTAAAGAAAAATATGGTGTCTAATCTCCCAATAACCATTCGTATGAAGAAGGATTATCAGACAGCTGATCAAATGTTTAGTCGTCTAATCATCCTTCCTTAAACTGCTGAGAAAATGTTGGTGAGAAAAGAAGAGATTTCACAAAAAACTCAACCCACTGGCCCGTCGTCTGGAGTTCACTAGCCAGGACGTCTGGTCTATGACCTTCAAATGGCTCATTTAAGGCTCTGTCTTACAATCTAAAAGCTGACACACCAAACGTCTGGTGAATTTTTATCTGACATCTGATCTTGCTCCAAAGATATTATAATGGGTGTTTTGGGCATGTGATAAAATGGGATGGGTCCTAGAATAACTTTATAAAACCCTAAGATGGAAATGATGCAAATGAGTGTGAGTGAGTGAGTGAGTGTGTGTGGGTTCATGCGTGCGTGCATGTGTGTGTGTGTGCGTGTGTACGCGCGCGTGCACGCGCGCGTGCATCTATTCAAGGATTACAAATATTCTATCAACAAAAGCAAAAACACATGGAGAAAATGTAAAATTACACTTGAATAACATTTTTCATGCCTTGCTTTTGCTCCATAGCCTTGAATCTATTAGCCCATCACCAAATGCTTTGTCTCCTCATCAAGATAATCAATTGTTAATCTGAGACTAAACATGTGGTGTCATTAGCAACTACATATTATGGTGATTATCATCAAAACAATATTGGACATAATGGCAATATTCAACAGTATCCATGTTCATCTGACGTGGCATGACACCCCCATATGTAAGCAATAAGATCTCTCTGCCACCAGGTACGTTCTCCATGTCTATTTGGTTATGCAAAATCCTAATTCCAAAGCCCTAATGGCTATGTACACACCCTTGCTCAACCCATACGACACCGCCACATATGGGCTATCTTATGCCCATCAAGCCCTTTCCTCTATCGTCGCCTGACTTAGGCATCAGAGGGTAGAAAATGGGTGCGCCCCGACTCGGAGGGTGCCCCCTGGTTCTATAATGCATATGCCTATATTTTCTAGGTATCAAATAAGGAGGACGGCCAAACAAAATAGGCATGTCCAGGCTCACCTGTTATGGGAATGCTTTCGTTAGCAGGTCGGTCCAGGCATCCGATAGTCTGGTCAGTCCCCATAAGATTCAATGCATCAACATTTGGTGCAAGAGGAAGGTTTTGAACACTTCGACCTTGTGGTTAATAGCCATAGATTATTCCTTCAAGAGTCACATCCTGCAAGGACAGCCTACATGGTTGCAAGGACAGCCTGCAAGGACAGCCTACATGGTCAGTTTTCAAATAGCTACCCTTCCCAAAACGACCTTCATGCAGGAGCGCTCCTTACAACTAGCTCCACAGGGACAGCCTCAGTGGTTTCACCCATGGTCGACTCTATAACGGGCTCTGCTCTTTAAGGATAACTCTGGGAGTCACACCGTAGGTAAGCTCCCCCGTAGCTATTTACGCATGAATGGCCTCAGTAGTAGACACTCGAGGACGGCTTCAGAGATCGACAAACCTGACCTCCTGACTTAGGTCAACCTTCCATTTAACTTGGTAAACCTTCTTGACCGACATATGCCTCAGGGGAAATCTCACATTAGAAGCATGTGTGAGGTTATGCCACTTGCTTCCATCAAGCCCCAGCTCGGACTTGGGCCCCTGTTGATGTCCCCCTTAGGTTTATGGTGCCGACATCACTGCTAGTAGTCTCAATTGCACATCCAGCCCGATCTCAGAGTTTCGAACCGAGACAGCTACATAGAGAAACCAAACTATGAACTCTCACTTAGCAACCTAAGGGGGCTGATACTAGTACACCACACATAAGGCCGGAACCTCCAGCCCTAGTCTCTCGAGCTCAAGATCGGCATGCGAGAAGAACACAACAAGAAACAAAAATGCAAAGATGAAGCCGTTCAAGAAGACTTTGGCAAAAAAGAAAATTTTCATTCATGAAAGGGTTTTTACAAAAGTCTCCAGTTAACTCATGCAGAGTGGAAACATCTTAACAAGATTCATGTTTTGCTCGGAGGTAGGTTCCAAGATCAGCCACACTACAGGAAAGTTAGCGCATATGACACCTGAGCGGCCATGGCAGCATTCAATGGCAAGTTAACCTAAGCATTGTCGTGTCATGTATGATGAAACCAATTCTCCTTTGGTGGCTGAGGTAATACTAGGTGCCAGATATGCCTTTTGGCCTGGAGACTCCACATACCAGCTTGACCACCTACCCCGCCATGGGAGGTGAACTTTGTTGCCAAGGAAACAACACTCATGAAGCTATTGGAGATATGGCAATAAATGGTGATGAAGACTTCTTGATGCAAACATGGCTATTAGAAGTCTGTGTCCTTCATGTTTTATAGACCACCTGAGTGGGAGCTAGTTGGGTTCGATCACACCCATCCGACGAAGCATAATCCACGTTAACACACTATAGCCAATCAGGCTCTGCCACAACAACACTTCCTCAAGAAGTAAGCATGTTCAGTCAACTCTTGCAATAAATGCAAAGCTCTACGGAGAGCATGACCAGTCAATCAGTTAATACAGGCAGTCACATGGGTCTTTGGGACTACCTGAGGATAGTCCCTCAACAACTGTGCTAGGATTTCCTCAGTGATAGATGGTGAGATATTGAGTCTCTTGGGTTTGATGATAAACAAATGTTGCATCTAACATCTTTAAGTGCATGAGCTTAAGGAAATCAAATAAAGCACACATGAGGATTATGGATGAGCAAACAAGGTCATGGACCAAATGGAGCAAGACAATAAGCTTGAAGAATGAAGAATGCATCAATGTACTTCAATGAAAAAAAATCTGTGATGTATTTTCATTTATTTTGTCTTATCTTGTTAAAGCATTGTTAGAAGCTCACGCACATATAGGATCACTTCTAAAATGTTTTAAAACTATAGTTAAAATGTTTTAAAAGTTTGTATCCAAAGTATCAGCCTGGTAGCTGACTACTAACACATGAGTCGACTACTTTCATGATGATTTCTCTGTACCATGAAGTAGCCAACTATAGTTATTTTGGTAGTTGACTACATTTGTCTGAGTAGTCAACTACCAGTATATATGTAGGGAATTACTAACAACTCCAACTAACAGAAAACACAGTTCCACGATTTATGGAAAGTTGTTTTTTCCATCTGTTAGAGGGGTGTTTTGGAATAGTTTTCAACAGGGTTTCCACCCCTATTTAGCTACATTTACTGAGGTTTTGAGCATCAATTGATGAGCAAAAAATTGTGTTTTAAAAGCATTTACTAAGTTCTTTCAAAAGCCCTCAAAAACTCTCTTTGCCTATGTTTTGATATTTCTTAAATCTATTTGACCAAATTTCTTGATCTCCTAAAAGTTCTCAACTTCTTCATATTTGGAGATCAATACTATAGCCATCACACACTAACAAGCTTCAAAGCAAGGATATAGAAAAAGTGTAAGTGTCATCCAAAAGAGTAAGTAAAATCCACAATTGTTGAAGTGGTGAGTTTTATTTTCTTAAGAAGAAAGTGTTGTAAGCAAGGCCTCTTGGGAAGAGTCATTTGTACTATTTAGGAAATAGCAGATTGAGCCGAGTGGGACTTGGGTAGCTGGAGTAGGACATGAGAGCCGAGTGGGACTTGGGCATCCGAATCAGGGTATACTCGTGTTTGCGTTTGTTTCAACTTTATATTATTATTGCTACTGTTTATCTCGTGCATGTTTTATTCCGCTACATACTCTTATTGCTTGAAATAATTGTTGATTAAGTTAAATTTGGGTAACACCATTTGTTAACTTAGGTAGATTAGCTAGAGGAATTTTAATACACTAATCACCACCCAATGTCTACTTGCTATCTAGGGAGATCCCAACATGTGGTATTAAAGCTTGGTACTAGGATGTCATCAACAAGCAACGGTGATATCTACCCCGAAGGACAATCAACAAATCATTTATCTATACCCACGGGATCCAACTATGACACTTGGAAGAATCGCATATGTATCTATTTTAGATCAATCTCATATGACATTTGGACCATGATGGAGAGAGAATACGTGAAGCCATCGAAGCCACCAAATAAATGGACCAAGGCCGAGAAAGATAGAGATGCATTGAGCTTCAAGGCGATGAACACACTCCTTTGTTCACTCTATTGGCCTAAGTTAGCCCATTAACCGAGGTCAAAACTTAATTTTGATGATGCTAAACAAGTTATATGGTTCTAACATGTCTATCCAGTGAGTTTTAGGTTGAACGAAGGTCAAACAAAGATAATATGTGCAAAACAGGGTTGGTGTTAGCTGATACGGCCATGCATATCAGCTAGACAAGTGTCAAAGAAGTGGCAAACTGACACATCCAGGTCAAGTTTTACACGGTCGTGCCATAATTTCATAAGAATGGCTAATTTCTATACAGAGCCAACACGGCGCACACGACTGTGCAACATTTGCGAAAATTCATAAGAAGCCAATTGATTAGTGGTTTTTATAAATATTTTTAAGCCTTTTTCATGCACGTTTTATAACTTTTTATTCATCGTTCCATCCCATTTTCTATGTTTTTGTTCATTTTTACTTTTTGGTCTATTTTGTGCTTTTCAGGAAAAATGAATCAATTACGGACCTTATAGCGTGAAAAAAGATCGAAAATGGCAAAGAAAGGGAGAACGTGAGCTCGATATACGCAAAGCGAAGAAGAAGAAAATGATACATGCAACCTGTGGATTATTGCACGCGGCCATGTCGCCTGGACACGCAGATGTTGCCCTAGATCTCAATTCCAAACGGTCGTGCAATTGATTCCAAGCGGCTGCATCAAATGAAGAGAAGAGATGAAGATTTAAGACAATACAGTCATTTGGATCATTCAACGTGACTGCATCTTGACGGAGTAGCTAAAGCCAAATGGTTGCTTTACGCGACTGTTTCGTTTGAAGATTCTAAAGATCAAAGCCATAAACGATGCGGCCACATGCTTTAACCATGCGGTCGCGTCGCTGCTACATCTGGAGACCATTTTACACAATGTTTATGATGCGACCATATCGTATTCGATGCGGTCGCGTCCAAATGGGCCCTGGGGTTAGTTTGGGCACCGTTAGAGTTAGTTATTGAGGGCTTTTTGGTCTTTTGTGTGGGTATTTATGCCTGGCTTTTTTCGTGTGCCCAGGGATATGTTAATCCTTCTTTTTCAGATTTTTTTATAGAGATACATGTGTTTTCTGTCTTTAATCTTGATAGCTATTTTGATTATTCTTTTTGTAACTCTTGTTTTTAGATTGAATCTTGTTAATAGAAATAGTTTCGTTTGATTGTTGCCATTGTGGATTGCTTGATTGAGAATTCTTGGATTGATTTCATTACTATGGCTATCAATTTTGAATTGTTGATTGAATCTCTAATAATGGGTTGTGAGTAGTTTTTCATCTTGGACAATGGGTTGAACCCCATTGAATGGGGGCCATGGATTGAATAAAGTATTGTAAAATTGTTTTTGTAACCCTTGTTTTTAGATTGAATCTTGATAATAGAAATAGTTTCGTTTGATTGTTGCCATTGTGGATTGTTTGATTGAGGATTCTTGGATTGATTTCATTACTATGGCTATCAATTTTGAATTGTTGATTGAATCTCTAATAATGGGTTGTGGGTAGTTTTTCATCTAGGGCAATGGGTTGAACCCCATTGAATGGGGGCCATGGATTGAATAAAGTATTGAACAATTATTGGCTAATTGGTGAATTGGGGTATGTTAGGATGTTAATTGTCAATATACATTGGTCTTCCCCTTGTGGTTAATTAGATTAGCCGCCGGCGAGAGTCGGGACTAATGTAGGGTTTTCAATCCCTACATTGACCCATACAATCAGCGTGTCCGACGAGAGTCAGGCACTGATTAGAGTCCTTGTAACATAGATCCAGATCCTAACCCACTTGAGTGGCATGGAGGAAGATCGAGGAAATTCGTCGGATGTAATGCACCTAATGTATATCTATGCATCGACGAGAGTCGACATCGATATAGGTTAGGTAGTCCTATCATAGCATCACGAGAGTGGGGGTAGGGATAACATAAGGGAATATGTAATACCCCTATGCGTGATTACTGTATTTGTGTATATTTCTTTACTTGTATGGATATATATGGTTATACTTGGATGTGTATATACGTGTAGAGGTACTTGGTGTAGCATATATGTATGTGTATGCATGTGTGTGGATAAGGAGAATATTTATAGTTGTATATGTGCTTATATAGTAATATATGTGTGTATAGTAATAATTTTTTTGTGTACCTCTACATATACATATGTGGATGAAGTGGTAGTATGTGTAGATATTTATTTGAATGGATGAATGTATAAATAATTATATGAGTAAATTTGTATGTTGTGTATTTGGGGCCATTATGTATATATATTTCTTAGGAGAGGGTTATTGTGCATATGGCATAGTGTTATGTATTTATTTGCCATTATTAATAATATGGGGTGTTTTGTGTTAGTTTGGGGGGGAGCTAGGTGTTAAATAGGATTTTAAGTTATTAAGGGGTGCTTTGTGCATATTATTGGCTAGGTGTCATTAATAGAGAGGAAGTTGTGAGAGAGGATGACACCTAGCAAGTAATTTTGACACCTCATCCTAAATTCCCATCTTAATCACACATACTCTCTCTCTTTCCTTTCCTTTCCCAAACGTGACAACCCAAATCTCCTTTGCTGCATTTTCATGGAAGAAAATGAGGAGAAATTACAAAGGAAAAAGGAAAGAAGAAGGAGAAGAAAGGAACCGTAAAAGCTTATCTTCTTTCCTATTCATTTCTCTTCTCTTTTCCTCTTTTTCTCTACTTTTCCATGCCCAAAATCCCTTTCCCAACTTCATCACAGATTTGGCCGAACCTCCTTCATCCTCAAATCACAATGTCCACATGAAGATTAAACCATATTTTTCCTCCTTGGGTATTTCCTTGGTGGATGTATGAAGGAGCCATGATTTAGATCTAGAAGGAGAGGAGTTCTGGAGCTAGGTGGTGACTTTTTGAGGGATTTGAGTGGATTCATGAAGAGGGTGGTATCTTAGAGATGGATTCCTAGAGAGGATAATGATTCATGGAGACTCAAGCATCTTTTGAGGTTGGAATTCCACTCTTTATAGTATGCTATTCCAATTTATTCATACATGCTAAAGAGATCATCTTTAATTATGAATATGCATTGTTTTCATACTATGCCATGTTAATTGTTTTAGGAGGTATCATGTTGTAATTAGTAAGAAAAGGGGATGTATTCATGTTTACATGCTTCACAACATGCCTCACAACACGATTCACAACATGCATTACAACATGACTCACAACACGATTCACAACATGACTTACAATATGCCTCACAACATGATTCACAATATGCTTCACAACATGCCTCAAACATGATTCACAACATGACTCACAACATGCTTTACAACTTGAGCTAAATATTGTATGTTATTACATCCTTTATAACATCCATGTGTTTGTGGAAATACATATATGCAATCAAGCATGAAATGTAAGAAATACACCTTGCACAATTTGGCTATGGGCCAAAAGATGTGGTTGTGAAATTATATGTGTTGATATGAGAAAAGGTGAAAATGGTGAATGTTACAAAGATGTAAATTGTGGACATTGGCTCTTGAATTATGTAAATAAGGGAGGGATTCTAATGCCATGCATACTTGGAATATGGAGTCACATATGGCATGGATTTATGTGATTAGTTGTTATTTTGAAATGATGTGGTTATGATGATAGGCAGGACATGGTGCATGACCCTTGTTTGAGAGATGTGAAATGAAAAGAAAGACCCAAAATAAGGCCATGCCATGATGACCACATTCTCTACCTATGTGTGACTCTACTAGCCTACAACAATGCTTAATGCAAGTTGTAGTAATCTACCATAATGCATGAACTTGTTGTAGCCTCTTTCCTTCTATTAACATGTATTCCTTTATGCCTTAAATTCAATATGTCACTTTTGTAGTTGTCCTTGCATATATTTGCCTTATTTTCATCTTCATGTTTCATTCATAATATGCCATGACATGCCACTCATTGTAGCTTGCTTTACATTGTTGAATAACATGTCATACATGATAGTTTACATCATGCATTAAATAACATGCTATATAGAGATGGACAATTCCTATTGGGGCACATTGTAACGTGCTCCTCCCCGTGGTATTTCAGGTAGTTGGCAGATGGAGAATCTCATGAGGTAGAGAGTGAGCTTGGAGTTGGTTATGTGGGCAGTTTAGAGAGTTGTGTTGTACATGGTTATGGTGATGGTGAGGTGTTGTACATAAGGGTTGTATAATGGTGAGTTGTATATTAATGTTGTAATTTATATTCCTTATATATATGAATGTATTGTTCCTTATTGTATTTTGTCTTATATGTTGTTATTCTCTGATGTTGTATTATTGGAGTAGTACCTGCACTTCCCAGCACGTGTGTAGTGGCCTGCTGATCTAATTGTATTTATTTTTCCTTCTTCCTTCGTAACACTCGCTACTTTGGGATCACCTGGAATAGATTCGTACTTCTCGGGTGTCCTGTGGAGCGGGGTGTTACATTTGGTGGCCCTTGCAAGTCACCGCACTGCGGCGTGGGTAAGATAGTGAATGTAATGTTCCGTAGGATAGATGTGTCCATGCACCTCCTCAAGGGCCACATCAAAACTTTAACCAAAGACCCCTTTCTCATATGCCCTCTAGTTCTAAATCTAACTTAGAAATACTAATTGAAAGTCACATTCCTATGCAGGGGCAAAAGAACGAGTATTTCCAATTTTCCATCCAGCAGCTGATGACCACTACACAACAACTTGCTACAAGTCAAAGGCAATGGAAAATCAAATGGTGCAGATGGCAACACAGTTGTCACAAATAGCAAAGCCACAAGGGCAATTACCGGTGTAATCTGAACCAAACCCCAGAGGACATGTAAATGCCATTACTCTTAGGAGTGGGAGGCAAACAGAAAGCCCCGATATGCCCATTATGGAGGAAGAAGTTGCATATGAAAAGGAGTCCCAAAGTAAATGCCAAATCTGGAGTTGAACGTGAAGAAGTGTCTCCGATGTCTGAACCACCAAGGAAGGAAAATGTTGAAAGAAGAAAAGAAGAGCCTACTGAAGAGCCTCCTAGGGCATACATTTCAAAGGTTCCCTTTCCATCAACGGTAGCAAAAGCCAAATTAGATGAGAAATATGGAAAATTCTTTGACCTTCTGAAGCAGTTGAACATCACTATACCGTTCCTAGATGCAATCTTTGATATCTGACCTATGCTAAGTTCCTAAAAGAAATCATCACGAAGAGGGGTAGACAGGAGAGGATCATGCTTTCTGCAGAGTGTAGTGCAATCCTCCAATAGAAGGTGGGTGAAAAACTTGAGGATCCGGGGAGTTTTTCCACCCCGTGCGCTGTCGACAACATAGAAATCAAGAGAGCAATTTGTGATTTAGGGGCAAGTGTCAGCTTAATGCCGCTATCTATTAGCGAGAAGCTCAAGATTGGAGAGTTACAACGGACAAACATGTCTCTCCAACTAGCCGACAGATCAATCAAAAACCCCTTTTGTGTAATAGAAAATGTACCCGTACGTGTGGGAAAGATCTTTGTCACATATGATTTCGTAATTATGGACATGCCTGAGGACTCCCAGATCCTTATAATCCTAGGCCATTCTTTCTTGGCCACTACGAGAGTGTTGATCGACGTGAAGAGAGGGAAGCTCTCACACAATGTGGGAAAGGAAAAAGTGGAGTTCGACCTCTTGAAGATCTATGAAAGAGTTTAGGGAGGACGATCACCATCAACAAGTAGACCTCCTTGAAGAAGCTATCAAGGAGACCACATTGGAAGAGCCATTAGAGGAGAATCTGAGCCAAGAAGGGCAGCTGGAGGAATTGATGCTTGAGAAGATGTCCAAGGAAGCCCCTAAAGAAGAGTTCAAGGAAGAGCCACCATGATCATACCCACCAAATGTTAAGGAGCTGAGGAATCAAGAGTCATGCAAGTTGATGTTGAGGAAGAACATGAAGAAGCATAGAGAGGAAGACATTCTTGAGCTCTCCACCCTAAAGTCGACATGATCAAATCTACAAAGGGAGACGAACTCACAATTATAAATGAGTACATGCAACCCAAGTTTTTCTTTTATTTTTTAGTTTTTCATTTTCGATCTTTACCTTAGTCTAGGGTAGCTTAAATTTTTTTTTGAATTAACCCCAAAGACCCAAATAACTCTAAGTTCTGAATGCAGGAGAAGAAGCTGGAGCATCATTTTAAACGGCCGCGTGGGATACTCCACATGGCCGTGCGGAAGAGAGCTGGAGAAGAGCTGGGGAAGAGAAGAGATTCCATTCGACGTTGTCGTTTCAAGTAGACACACGGGACCGCGTCGTTGCAAGAAAAAGGGAGGAGATTTTGAGCTGAATAGACCTATTCGATGCGGTCATTTAATTTGAACGACGCGGTCGTTTAGAGATTATGACCATACTAGAAATTTAAGCCCAAATTCATCTTCCCCAACCCTATGACACGGTCGTTTAAAATTTTCCCAACGACTGCATCGAACCCCATTTCAAGGCAAAAAAATTCCACTCAAAACCACCAGTTACGCCGCCGTTTAAATCCTTACAAACGACTGCATCCTTTCTCAAAATCCAAAGCCACATTTCTATCAAAACACAAGTTCGTTTCACCTAAACGACACGGTCGTTTAATTCCTAGGAATTTACTGACTTTTGAGCCAAAATTCACAACTTTTTGCCATCTGACTTGGTTGCGTCATTTCCTTCAAACAGTCACATCGATGCAACTTTATGGCACAAATATTTCGATACGATGCAATCGATATACCGTCGATGCAACCGCACCGTATTCTAAAACCCTCAACTTTGGCCCATTCCAAACTACGCGGCTCAATCCAAACGACGTGACCATTTAACACGACCGCATCGTCACTCTATATAAAGGCCCAGACCCAACTTGGCCGCTTCACACTCAATTTCACCAGTCGTTTCGACTTCCCTCCTTTTACCTCAGTACCTTCGATCACCTCCAGTGCCCCAATCTCCATTTCTCTCTTCAAAATCACTCCATAAATCCTTCCCCACCCTCGAACTTCCCCTCCATCTCCATTTCCAGTCGAAATGGCCACCCTTAAAACCCGAGAATGGTCAATTGGGGATTTTTCTGGATTCAATCAACGCGGCCAGATAGAGCTTGAAGTCAATTTCTGGATCTCGAAGGAAGCCTAAGCACATCTGCAGGGGCTTGGTGCATAGCGAAATCAGCGAGGAGCATTGCAGCTTGGGTAAACTCTTTCCTTATCTTTAATTTTTCAGAATTGCTTGCTAAATTTGCTAAATTGCTTGAGTCTTACACTTTGCACACTTCGTTAGCGCTGATGGAACTTGGTATATTGTATCTTCTATTCCATAAGGTTTTGATGTGACAATCAATATATTTTCTGTTACTAACTCTATCTATGCAGATGTGCAGACATAAAGATTATTCTACTCACTTTATGCATATGTTCACTTGATAAGGATTCTCTGCGAAAGAAGCTTCACTACTCATATTATGTTCGGATAACGTATCTTCGGAATGAAGTAATTTTATTTTTAGATAGCTTCAGGGCCTTGGCTATAACATATCATATATCCCCGAGCTCCAAATTACATTATCTCCCAACCCAATTGATCCTAAGTCAAAATTCTCACTTCTCATATTTAGTCGACTAAGATTTTTCGTAGTCGACTAAAAATATTTTCTTTGACTTTTGACCTGAAAATTTCTGACAAGGATCTATCTGTTGACTGATCCACGTCACCATCCTCAAATGGACTGTTTATGACCGTTTCAAAATTAGTTGATTAAAATTTTTTGTAGTCGACTAAACCGTTTTTTGTGACCGTTTGCGTTAGAACTTTCTGGACAGTTTCTATCCGTTTGGAACTGCCTCCATAACCGTTTCTGAGCACTATAAAAGGAGGGGTACCCCCTCTCTTATTCATTCACATCTTTTCCTCTTCTTTTGTTTTCATTTGTGGAAATTAAGGCTTTAATTCTCTTGGGAAAAGGTTTTTATTGTTCTCATTTGTAAGAAGAAATTCTGATCTCTTTCTTCATTTGAGAACTAAAGAACTTCAAGGGTGTTTCGCAAATTCCACATTTAGAAACATTGAAGTTCTCTTTTTAAACACCATCCTTTGAATTCATTCTTAAAATTCATACCAAGGCTATAGGTGTTTTCTTGTTTCATTATTTCTCAACAAAGTTTGAATCTCTAGTTATAGAGATTGTACAAAGTTTGGGACACTGGGAGTATCGCCATTTTTGTAAGAATATGCTTGCAGGGCAAGTGATTATAGTGGATTGAAAATCTCTACGGGGAGTAGAGGACTTGAGTAGGATCAAAAACATCCGAACCAGGATACATCTTTGTGTTTGCGATTGTATTATTTGCAATACTTGTCATTTAATTTCTGTTCCATCTTTGCAAATTTTAGCAACGTTTTATTTGCAACAAGTTTTTATAATACACTATTCAACCCCCCTTCTAGTGTATTTGTGTATACAGGCGATTCTACATTTGGTATCAGTGTAGGATTAAGATGGCAGAACAGAACATGACAGCAGTTCCACACAATTATTCTTCACAATATCCAAAAGGCAACTCTCAAGTTCGTCATCCTCTATTTTATGGTTCCAATTATTCCTACTGGAAGGTTAGAATGGAGATTCATCTCCAAAGTATGGATTATGTGTTATGGAACATCAAAAGACATGATATCAGAAGCCAACAACTCCCTTCTCTGATTGGACTGCCAACGACAAAACTGCAGCAACCAACAACTCAAAGGCCATGAATTCTCTATTCTATGCCATGGATAAGAATGAGTTTAATCGAGTATCTCAGGCCAAAACTGCTAAAGATATTTGGCACATACTCAAGGTAACTCATGAAGGAACCAATAAAGTTAAGGAAACTAAGATTTCCGTTTTGGTTCACAAATTCGAGTTGTTCAAGATGAAAGACAAAGAGACAATTGGAGAAATGAACACCAGGTTTAATAATATTATAAATTATTTAAATGCTCTTGGAAAGACTTACATTTCACTTGAACAGGTTTGCAAGATTCTTAAAGCCTTAACTCCAGAATGGCGTCCAAAGATCACAGCAATTGAAGAAGCCAATGATCTCTCAACTTTATCTGTTGAAAGTCTTGTTGGTAATCTAATGGCTTTTGAAGTTCAATTGGAAGACGAGAAAGAAGAAATACACCTGAAGAAGAAAGTACTTACTTTTAAAGCTTCATCAGACGATGACGATTCAGAAATGGATGATGATTATGTTGCTTTCCTCACAAGGAACTTCAAAAAATTCTTAAGAAAAGGTAAGTATAACAATTTCAAATCTAAAAATTCTGATCCTTCCCTTTCTTTTAATTGTAATAGGCCAGGACATATAAAGAAGGATTGTCCACTCCTTAAAGTAAAGTACAAAACTTTCAACACTACAACAATGATCATTCCAAAAAGGAAAGGAAGTTTGATAGAATGAAGAAAGCTTTCGCAGTAACATGTGATTCTTCAGATGAAGAAGACAGCAATGAAGAGAATGCTAACATGTGCTTTATGGCACAAAATGATGAAAGCGGTGTAAGTACGATTGATAATGAAGAATTATTAGATGCATTTAATGATCTCTTTGTTCGTTTCAAAAGACTAAATACACAACACAAGTCTTTGAAACAAAGAAATAATGATCTTATTCTTGAACATCAAGAATTAACATCAAAATGCACTTCATTTGATGCAATAAACACTGAGAATACATCTTCTCAAATCTTGGATCTTAGCAAAGAGAATGATCTTCTCAAAACTAAGAATCAAGAATTGCATGCACAAATATCCAAAATGGATAATAGTATTTCATCACTAAATATGAAGTACGATGAGATGTCATCTAATGTTAATAAATTTAATAAAGGAAAGACTAATCTCGATGATTTGCTTCAATTTCAATATCCAGCAAATCATATGCAAGGATTGGGATATTCTAATAAGAATATATCCAAACCTTCTAACACATCTTCATTTCTTGGAAAGACAACTTTTGTAAAACCACAAACGAAGAATCATGCATTCATCTACACGAAGATAGTAAACACTTCTACATCTTCTTCATAAAGAAATGTTTCAAACATTTCAATTTCATCTCCTAAGAAACCCAATACAATTAGTATATGGGTTCCTAAGGATACATGTTTAGATATTATAAAATCATACATTTCTAATAATATGCAATCTATTGTTCATTCTATTAATTATTTAAGAAAGTCAAATTCTATTTGGGTTTGGCTACCTAAGATCTAATCCCAAGGGCCCTAAAGAAAAGGGGTACCAATGTTTCATGTTTTATCTTTTCAGGCACCAAGAAAAGAAAGATGGATCTTAGATAGTGGATGTTCAAAACACATGACAGGAAACATCAACCTACTTTCAACCGTTCAATATAGAGATGGAGGCTCAGTAACCTTTGGTGATAACAAAAAAGGAAGAATCATAGGCATTGGAACAGTTGGAAACTCCGATCATCCTATCATTGAGAACATACTCCTGGTTGATGGTTTGAAACATAATTTACTTTCCATTATTCAATTATGTGATAAAGATTTTAAAATTATTTTTGAACAACATGACTGTATCATTTATAATTCTGACATGTCTTCTATTTTATTTTGTGGCAAGCGTAAGAATAATATTTATATCTTATGCATGTCAATTGCCACTCACAAGTATTGTTTGATGATTTCATCAGACGATACATTTTTATGGCACAAACGTTTTGGACACACTAATTTCAAAAATCTTGCATACATTTCAAAACACAAGTTAGTTATTGCAATGCCAAATATTTCATTCAAACACAAACATTTTTGTATGCTTGTCAACAAGGAAAAATGCACAAATCTTCTTTTAAATCAAAGGACATCATCTCAATGAAGAGACCTTTAGAACTCCTACACTTGGATTTATTTGGTCCTTAAAGAGTAGCCTCTTTGAATAAAAGTATATATGCATTTGTTATTATTGATGATTATTCACGATACACTTGGGTTTTATTCTTACATAATAAGAATGATGCTTTCGAAAAAATTTCCATCTTCTGTAAAAAGATTCAAAAGATCAAATCCTCAAACATTATTACTATTCGTAGTGATCATGGGAGAGAATTTGAGAATGAATCTTTTACTATGTTTTGTAATGAAAATGGTATTACTCACAATTTTTCTTTTCCACGTGCTGCACCACAAAATGGTGTTGTTGAAAGGAAAAATAGAACTCTTCACGAATGTGCCAGAATGATGCTTTGTGATAGTAACTTACCAAAATATTATTGGGCAGAAGCTATTGCAACCGCTTGTTACATCTTAAACAATGGTCTCATAAGACCATTTCTAAACAAAACTTGTTTTGAATTATTCTTCGATCGTATTCCCTGAGTATCTTATTTTAAAGTGTTTGGATGTAAATGTTTCATTCTTAACACTAGAGATGCACTTGAAAAATTTGATTCTAAATTCGATGAAGGAATTTTTGTTGTATACTCAACACGTAGTAAAGCCTACCGAGTTTTCAATAAAAGAACTTCAGCAGTTGAAGAATCATTACATGTTACTTTTGAGGAGACCCACTCATCTAATTCTCGAATCATTGATGATAAAGAGAATTTATTACCTATAATTAAATCTTTTGATAATGCTAAACTTAATGATGATGGTGCTACTAACCCTTTTGTTGAGTCTGTTTCAGATCTTCCAAAAGCATTTCCACAAGTTCCAAAACATCACATATGGAGTGAAAACTCGGCGACAGATAGAACAAATGGCACGTTGTGCATTTCTATCATCCATTGAACTAAAGAACATTAATGATGCTTGTAATGACAGTTTATGGATCATGGCTATGCAGGAAGAACTCAACCAATTCCAAAGAAATGATGTTTGGGAATTAGTTCCTCGACCTTCAGATCATCCAGTTATTGGTACCAAGTGGGTATTTAAAAATAAGTTGGATAAATCTGGATAGGTAATAAGAAACAAGGCAAGATTGGTTGCACAAGGTTATAATCAAGAAGAATGTATTGATTATGAAGAAATCTATGCACCAGTTGCTCGCCTTGAATCTATAAGAATGTTATTATCTTATGCATGTTTTAGAAATTTTAAATTATTTCAGATGGATGTTAAGAGTGCTTTTCTCAATGGATTTCTTAAAGAAGAAGTCTATGTTGAACAACCTCCTGGTTTCCATCATGAAAAACTAGATAATCATGTTTTCAAGTTAAGAAAAGCTTTATATGGTCTTAAGCAAGCACCTCGTGCTTGGTATGAAAGACTTACAAGTTATCTTTTGAATTCTGGTTATTCTATTGGTAAAATTGGTTCTACTTTATACATCAGAAATATAGGTTCAGATATAATTATTATTTAAATATATGTTGTTGATATTATATTTGGCTCTACTAATGAATCTCGTTGCCAAGATTTTTCTAACATTATGCAGAAAGAATTTGAAATTATTCATATGGGTGAATTCACCTACTTCCTTGGTCTTCAAATCAAGCAAATACAGGAAGGTATATTCATCCACCAAAGCAAGTATTCAAAAGAACTCATCAAACGCTTTGGACTTGAACATTCTTCAGATAAGCATACTCCTATAAGCACATCAACATCTATTGACAAAGATTTAAATGGTGAGGATGTTGACCGACATCTCTATAGAGGTATGATTGGTTCTCTACTTTATCTTACAGCAAGTATACCATGTAAGGATCGCCTTACCCTAGCAATACTAACAACAACACACTAGAGGGGGGTGAATAGTGTAATGGCAATAAATTGTCCAATTAAAATTAAACTTGCAAATGCGGAATAATAAATGCAAGAGGAATTAATCGATACAATGAATCCAAACGCAAACACAAGAATATACTCTGGTTCCCCAAACTTGGGTACGTCCAGCCACACCAAATATTCACTATATTCCCACAAAGAGAAGTGAATACAAATCCCCCAAAGAGATACCTCACCAAGAGGATTTTACCCCACACAAGGACCCAACCAACCCTATACAGTGGTCCAACTCCCATCTAGAGAATTACTAACTCCCACTCAGAGAATTAGGGTTCGCCCTACACTAGGACACCAAACTCCCACAAAGAGAGTTACTCCCACAAAGAGACTTATTCCCACTAAGAGAACATCATATTTCCACTAAGAGAAATTCTCCCACAAAGAGAGAGACTAATTCCCACAAAGAGAATTAGTGTTACAAGAAAACACCAAGTGAAAAAAATACTCTTACCTATGCCTCGAGATGTACTTACTCATAAATGAATGCAAGGCATGGAAGAGGATCTCCAAGTGTTGAGATTTGCTTGAAAGCACTTGGATGATTTTCCTTGAGCTAGACTTCAATGCATGAAGAGGAATGAGAGCTCAAAGAGGAAAATGAGAGAGTTTGAGAGTGGCTTAATCAATCTCCAATGATTTGCAATAGTATCAAGAAGCTCCTATGAACTCTGCCCTCTCATATATATAGGAACCCTATATCACCTCTCAAAACCCAAGGAAACAGCTAAAAACAAAAAGCTGCAACGGCTAGTTTCTGAGCAGAAATGTCACTGACAGTCGACTGATGAACAAATGATAGTCGACTGTCCAACGGCTAGAAAACATCCAACGGCTATAATCTGAGCCATGACAGTCGACTGAAGAAGTCAATACAGTCGACTGTAAACATGACAGGCGCCTATAAAACCTTCAGCAAGCGACTGCTGCAGGGGATGGAATAAAACAGAGAGTTGCACTCTTTCTCCCAATAAGCATACAGGCGAATGATGACAAGAATACAGTCGACTGTAAAATAGACAGGTGATTGTAAATCCTTCATCAGACGACTGTTGACCATTCCACTGGCGACTGTAAATATACATGCGACTGTAAATTGATCATCAGTCGACTAATGCGAAAATCTCAAGTAGAGTCAATAGAAATTTTGACTTGAGCAGTGCAACACAGTCGACTATAGAAGGCTCGACAGGCGACTGGAATCACCCAGTCGACTGTGAATCCTTCAGCAGGCGACTGTTGGAGAACCAGAGACTCCAAATGAGTCTTTGGTCATGATGAGCCTATTGGGTTGGATTCTATGATAATCCTAAGGCTCACTAAGATGGTTAGAATGCATATGCATGAATGAGTAGACCATCTATCAAGGCATTACATTAACCTAGACTCAAAAGAGAGAGAAAGCAATAAAGGAAATATTACATGGATTACATTGCTTTCCTTAGAGTCTATGGCTTCAATCTTGGCACCTTGATGCTCCTCATCATCTCCAAGCTTTGGCACCTCTTGAGTCCAAGCTTTGGCCCTTCTCCACTTGATGTCCATCCTTGCACCAAGTGTTTAGTCTCCAAAAATGATATGCTTGAAAGGTTAACTATGAGACTAAAACAAGAGATTCATTAGCAACAACATAATGTTGTGATCATCATCAAAATAACATTGGTATGAAACACCAATACTCAACAATCTCCCCCCTTTTGATGATGACGTACATTATGTAAAACATAAAGAAATAAAGCACAATTCTAATGAGCTCCCCCTACTTATATTCACCAATTGTAAAATGAGATAAACAATTTTAAATGCTCATTATACCAAATGAAATAATGAGACATCATGGTGACATATAATAGGCATGGATTACATAAACCAATTGCAATAGAAAATAATCATGCACTCATGAATGGTTTATACAATCCCATATATCTCTCCCCATAGATATATATCTCCCCAAATGCATATGTATAAAATACAAGAATTACATTTACATAATGCATATATCTCTCCCCCTTGACATCGTCAAAAAGGTGGACATCATAAATATCCACCTTTGTCATCTTAATCAAAGATGTAACAATATGCAAGAGTAAAGAAATGTATGATACCAAATTTGTAGAATTTAGTGGATATCAATCACTATCCCATGCTCCCCCTAGATCATAGAAATGGTCAAAATTTGACTTCTAGGATCTAATACCAATTGAAAAGTAGGAGATAAACAATCTCTAACAATTGAGGTAATACTAATTGTAGACAAAGATTCTTGGAAGATAATCCGCTTTACTAAGTGATATACATATATTGGAGCCATGGGCCTAAAGTTTATCAAAGAAATAGATATGGAAAAATCAAGCTTCATTGATACACAATGATATTGCCAAAAAGGAATTAAAACATGAACGATGTTGGTACTATCAATTGGTCAAGATCAAGACCATAATAACCAATTGGAAATGACACCAATTGAAACAATGATCCTAAAAATCAACCCGAAATGAGAGTTAAAATATGTTTTAAAATATTTTAAACATATTAGATATAATAACTCCCCCATTGTCATACATATGGATCAACAAATGCATGCATGACAATATCTTCCCCAAGGTCCCCATTTTCATGAAAAAATAAGTTTGAAAATATTTTCAAAATCATGAAACACACACAAACAATGGTTATGCTAAAAAGAAACATTTAAGCACAATACCCATGCAATATGCATATGCGTGAGGAACCTAAACATTAGGGAACCAAACCCAAGAGGAGTTTGATTTCCTAATATAATCACATGAGGTGATCACATCCCTAACTAGAGAGTTGATGTAACTATCCCTCTCTTACACACTAACCTTAGTGGAAATCCATAAGCTCAAGGATTTCCTAGGCAAGGGTTTTGCCTTTGCAAGAGGGGTGGATGTGGCATGCTTAGGTGTAGAAAAGAATTTCTTGGCATGCATAGAATGAGGATTTTGCTTCTTAGCAAAAAATGAAGAGTTTTCATTTTTCCTCATTACCTTGTGATTTACTTGCTTCTTGTTGATGTTATTGTTATACAAGAAAGCATGGTGATTCTTCTTAGGTGCTTTAGCAATATTTCTTGTATTATCACCAAACGAGGAATTAGAGGTGGGTTTATGTACCACATTTTGAATATATCCCAAGCCTCCGCTATGATTTGTCGGATGTTGCTTTTCAAGCAAATCGTGGAGTGAATCCCTAGAATACACAAAGCTTTTGAGCTTATGGGATTCCCCTTCACATTTCAACATAAGTTGTTGAATGCGAGTTTCTAAGCTAAGGTTTTGAGTAACAAGATTATCATTAGACAAACTCAATTCCTTAACTTGAGAGAGAAGTGTGTCTCTCTCACTAGTGTCACAATCATGCATTTCATCATGGATTACACTAGCAATTTCTAGTTCATGCAATCTACTCTTAGCAATCTTATATTTTGCTTTTAATTTCTTGTAAGAGTTGATGCACTTATTAGCATTTTCGGAGACAATATCGAAACGATATTCAAGCTCCTCATATGAGATCTTCTCCTCAATCTCATCATCGTCTTCTACCTCTCTAGACGATGACTCCTCCTCGATAGCCATGAGGCCCATTTCCTCACATGAGTTGAGCCAAGCTTCTAACTCTTCTTCATTTGAGCCAGAGGGGATTGGTGTTGGAACATCAATTGCCACAAAACAAGCATGAGATTCCTCCTTGTCATCCTCTTCTTCGTTACTTGATGTATCCTCACTCGAATTATCAAATGTCCCGACAAGCCCCTTCTTGTGGTTTTTGGACGTGGACTTCCCTTTCCAGTGCTTCTTTCCTTTACCCTTGTAAGTCTCTTTATTGGGTTTGGAGGGGCATTCAGTGGATAGGTGATCTTTTCCACTGCAAGTGTAACAAGTGGGAACCTTGTTAGAATTGGAGGCAAACTTTGACAAAGATTTACCTTGCTTGCACTTGAGGAATGCCTTGAATTGCTTGGCAAGATTCTCAAATTCTTCTCCACTCCCTTCTTCTAGCTCATCTTCTTCACTAGGAGCTTCTCGATGGAATTTCTTCCTCCATTTGATTGGCTCCTCCTTGGCATGGAATGCAACCCCCTTTTGCTTCTCCGGCTTCTCGGGCTTCGATGGTTGAATCTCCTTCTTGTGTTGAAGCTTCACTTCGTACGCCATGAGATTTCCGATGCACTCCTCAACGGTGTATTTGGACATGTCATATGACTCAAAAATTCTGTTGGCCTTTGACTCCCAATGAGATGTGAGAGAATCAAGGATCTTCTCTACACGATCCTCTTGGAAAATCATCTTCCCAAGTCCCTCCAAAGAGTTCACGATATCTGTGAACCTTGTGAACATCTCTGAATTGCTTTCTCTTTCCTGCATCTTAAACATTTCATATTTAGATCTAAACACAGTTTGTTTAGATTTCTTTACCTTTGTAGTCCATTCATGACATATCTCCAAAGTATGCCAAATTTCGTTGGCCGTTTTGCACATGGAGATACGGTTGAACTCATTTACTGAGAGGGCGCAATGGAATGCATTCATAGCCCTCGCATTGAATTTGATCGAGTCCTTCTCCGCCTTTGTCCTTGAGGCCGCAGGAGTAGTGGGCTTCTCAAATGGCACCTCCGTGATGTCATATAGGTCTTGACCCTCCATATAGATCATCATCCTGATCTTCCAACTTGGGTAGTTGGTTCCGTTAAAGAGCGGGGGTCGAACGGTAGAATGACCTTCTTCATGAGACGCGGATGTAGCGTTGAGTGACATCGTTGCAGTATGCTATAACCTCGCTCCGATACAAATTGTAAGGATTGCCTTACCCTTGCAATACTAACAACAACACACTAAAGGGGGGTGACTAGTGTAATGGCAATAAATTGTCCAATTAAAATTAAACTTGCAAATGCGGAATAATAAATGCAAGAGGAATTAATCGACATAATCAATCCACACGCAAACACAAGAATATACCCTGGATCCCCAAACTTAGGTACGTCCAACCACACCAAATATTCACTATATTCCCACAAAGAGAAGTGAAAACAAATCTCACCAAGAGATACCTCACCAAGAGGATTTTACCCTACAGAAGGACCCAACCAACCCTACACAGGGGTCAAACTCCCACCTAGAGAATTACTAACTCCCACTCAGAGAATTATGGTTAGCCCTACACTAGGACACCAAACTAACACAAAGAGAGTTACTCCCACAAAGAGAGTTAATCCCACTAAGAGAATATCATATTCCCACTAAGAGAAATTCCCCCACAAAGAGAGAGACTAATTCCCACAAAGAAAATTAGTGTTACAAGAAAACACCAAGTGAAATAAATACTCTTACCTATGCCTTGAGATGTACTTACTCATAAATGAATGCAAGGCATGGAAGAGGATCTCCAAGTGTTGAGATTTGCTTGAAAGCACTTGGATGATTTCCCTTGAGCTAGACTTCAATGCAAGAATAGGAATGAGAGCTCAAAGAGGGAAATGAGAGAGTTTGAGAGTGGCTTAATCAATCTCTAATTATTTGCAATAGTATCAAGAAGCTCCTATGAACTCAGCCCTCTCATATATATAGGAAATTTATATCACCTCTCAAAACCCAAGGAAACAGCTAAAAACAGTCGACTGACAGTCGACCCAAGGAAAAAGCTGCAACGGCTAGTTTTTGGGCAGAAACGTCACTGACAGTCGACTGATGAACAAATAACAGTCGACTGTCCAACGGTTAGAAAACATCCAACAGCTATAATCTGAGCCATGACAGTCGACTGAAGAAGTCAATACAGTCGACTGTAAACAGGACATGTGCCTGTAAAACCTTCAACAGGTGACTGTTGCAGGGGATGGAATAAAACACAGAGTTGCATTCTTTCTCCCAATAAGTATACAGGCGACTGATGACAAGAATACAGTTGACTGTAAAATAGACAGGCGACTGTAAATCCTTCATCAGTCGACTGCTGCAGGAGATGGAGAAAAACAGAAAGAGGCAATATTTGCACTTACGCCTTTCAGACGACTGTTGAACATTCCACATGCGACTGTAAATATACAGGCGAATGTAAATTGATCATCAGTCGACTGATGCGAAAATCTCAAGTAGAGTCAATAGAAATGTTGACTTGAGCAGTGCATCGCAGTCGACTGTAAAAGGCTCGACGGGTGACTGGAATCACCCAGTCGACTGTGAATCCTTCAGCAGGCGACTATTGGAGAACCAGAGACTCCAAATGAGTCTTTGGTCATGATGAGCCTATTGGGTTGGATTCTATGATAATCCTAAGGCTCAATAAGATGGTTAGAATGCATATGCATGAATGAGTAGACCATCTATCAAGGCATTACATTAACCTAGACTCAAAAGAGAGAGAAAGCAATAAAGGAAATATTACATGGATTACATTGCTTTCCTTAGAGTCTATGGCTTCAATCTTGATGCCTTGATGCGTCCCATCATCTTGGCACCCCTTGAGTCCAAGCTTTGGCCCTTCTCCACTTGATGTCCATCCTTGCACCAAATGTTTAGTCTCCAAAAATGATATTCTTGAAATGTTAACTATGAGACTAAAACAAGAGAGTCATTAGCAACAACATAATGTTGTGATCATCATCAAAATAACATTGGTATGAAACACCAGTACTCAACAGACCAGATATTATGTTTTCAGTATGTTTATGTGCTCGTTTTCAATCCAATCCAAAACTTTCACATTTAACTGCTGTGAAAAGAATTATTAGATATATTAAACATACATCTGATTTTGGTTTATTTTATCCTAAAACTAACACATATGAGTTATTATCATAAAGTGACGCAGATTTTGCTGGTCGTAAATCAGACCGAAAGAGTACTAGTGCTACATGTCATTTTCTTGGACATGCTTTAGTCTCTTGGTTTTGCAAAAAGCAAAATTCTATTTCATTATCTACCACAGAGACAGAATATATTGCAGCTGGTTTAGTATGTACTCAAATCTTATGGATAAAACAAATTATATCAGATTATGGCATTTAGTGTTCCACCTGTCCTATTATGTGTGACAACACTAGTTCAATTAATTTATCTAAAAATCCTATTAACCACTCAAGAACTAAACATATCATACGCCATCATGATCATGTTCAAAAAGGTGATATTATATTAAAATTCATTTCCACTGAACATCAAATTGCTGATATTTTGACTAAGCCTTTGAAAGAGGAATCTTTCATTAAACTTAGAAGAAATTTGGGCATCATCAGTGAATCTGAATTTGATATATAAGTATGTTAATTTTTTTTAATTTTTGAGAATTTTTCTATAATTTTTTAGTCATTATTTGTTTTTAGCCGACTACATATTTTTGTAGCCAACTAATTCTTAAAACTCATTTATCATGTACTTTTGATGGTTATCTTTTTTTATTTTATTGTTTTGACCTATGTGTTATTTTTTTGTCCTATATCATTTAATATGCGGTCTTGGAAATGAGATTTTTCCTCAAAATAAAATATCTCTTCAAATCTTACCTACCTACCTTCTCTTGCATACGGCTAATGGCCTTGGAATTTGGTCAACCTTCATTATCTCTTCCTTGGAAATTGGCATTGACCTCCATGTGGCATGTTTTCATTGCATGGCCTCACCAACCGTCCTTTTCTCTTCCATTTGGCTTTGACTTTCATTTTTTATAGACTTTATTTCCCTCACCCATTTTTTTGTTGTTGTCATTTCCAATGTCCTTGGACACACCTACATTCACGTTTTGAATGACAACCACACCAACTCTCTATTTAAGTTTTATCTCTTTCATTAAATTTTAAATGGTCATACTGGTTGATTTATTTTTGGTTTTTTAAACGGCTAACTCAACCGTCTCTTTTTGCCTCTTCGATTTTTTGTATATCTTCTTCTTCGCGTCTGTTCAGTTCTCTTTTGAAAACAAACAGTTTTTGTAACACATTCAGTTTTTGCAACTCCCAAACTTGAATCTGATCTTGGCACCCATTCAGTTTCCACAATTACTTTCTCTTCTCTTTATATTCCCTTGTTTGTTATGTTTTTCACCCATCTTCATCACCGTTTATTTCCATCTCCTATTTCTTCATCTTGTTCCTTCCCATCACCATGGCCAACTCCGAGATCCCTTCCCGTTTCCGGTCATCTGCCGCCAAATCCCGCTACCACTCTTTCAAAGTCACCTGTTTTCATCCCGAACGCTTCCTCGATTTTCCAATCTCTACGCCTTCAACGTTCGCGAGATCCTGGAAACCGTCGGTCTTCACAATCTTTGGGCCATTGACAACAAAGTCCCCTACTATCCTACACTGGTAAAGGAATTTTATGCTAATCTTGATACATCTGTCTGCTGTGTCCAAAAGATACTCAAAACCATGGTTAAAGGAATTTCCTTTACTGTCTCTGGCAAAACAATTACAAAGATAATAAATTAGCCCCCTGACTTCCGTAATTCTCTATCTTTCCAAGTGACCGATCCCACTATTTTATCCAAATTGGCACCTAAGTTTGTATCTCACATGTCCGCTACTCGTCTTCATCTTGATGCGCAGCTTCTTCTTAAAGTAATCGTTCACAATCTCACGCCGAAATCTGGGTCACTCAATTATCTTAGCGCCTGACTTGAACATTGTCTCTATGCCCTCTTAGGTGGATTTCCCATTCACTGGGGTAATGTCCTATTTTTCACTCTCGCCAAACGTGTTTCTACTCATTTTTATCTCTCGTGTCTGATTACCCTTATCCTCTGTGCTTTTTCCGTCCCCAGCGACGGCGAATATTTCATCCATAGTGATGTTCACTTCGACGAACTTACCCTCAACAACATGCGACTGCCGAATCCTCCCTCTTCAACTTCTGAATCTGAGGGCAATGATGACACTGATGATGATGAGTCTGATGCAGCTCATACTAAAACCCCACAGTTTCCCTCTCCCACGCCTACAGCCATGCCTGGCTCTTCTAGCCACATGTCTCGCCAAAAGGTTATTGCCTCTAAGGATGGCGTCTCTCCTTCACGTGAGAATAACGCCATTCTCATCCGTCGTTTTACCACGACCTTCTCTGAAGGATTTGCAGGAATCCAGATGCAGTTTAGTGCTTATGATGCCACTCTAAAACATCACTCTGAATTGCTTGATCAAGTTCGGACCAATCAGTCCTAACATGTATCCTCTCTTGAGGCACTTCAGGTCTTGCCACCGCGTCGTACCCGTCCTCGTCCTTCGTCCCCTTGATCCTCCTCCTATCATCCCTAGGCCGTATGGTTGTTTAGGCCTTGCTCATGACGTTTCCTAATGCTCTTGGATGCTCTCAGTTCCGCTTGGGGTGTTGCACCTGATCTGTTTTGGTGTTTTCCTCGGGTTTTAGGTGTTTTTTGGTTTTCCTCGGTCTCTAAGCTGCTATTGTTGGAGTTTGTCTAATTTTCGGTTTTGTTGGATGTATGTTTTGTTGGTTAATGTACTCAATGTCTGTTTTGTATCATTCTATGTTTAATTACCGGTTTGTTGAATGTTACTTTCTCTTGTTTGTTTTTTCTGCGAAATCCTCTCATTTAATTTATTAGTCGACTATGAAATTTCGTAGCCCACTAATTCTGTTTTTTCCACTTTTTGTGGATGACAAAGGGGGAGAACTTAAGGCATATATTCAGGGGGAGTAATAATCATACTATATCTCTTAATTGTTTGTCATCATCAAAAAGGGGGAGAATGTTGGAACTTGGTATATTCCATCTTCTATTCCATAATGTTTTGATGTGACAATCAATATATTTTCTGTTACTAACTCTATCTATGCAGATGTGCAGACATAACGATTATTCTACTCACTTTATGCATATGTTCACTTGATAAAGATTCTCTGCGAAAGAAGCTTCGCTACTCATATTACGTTCGGATAACGTATCTTCGGAATGATGTAATTTTATTTTTAGATAGCTTAGGGCCTTGTCTATAATATATCATATATCCTTAAGCACCAAATTACATTATCTTCCAACTCAATTGATCCTAAGTCAAAATTCTCACTTTCCATATTTAGTTGACTAGGATTTTTCGTAGTCGACTAAAAATATTTTCTTTGACTATTGACCTGAAAATTTCTGACAAGGATCTATCTGTAGACTGATCCACTTCACCATCCTCAAATGGACCGTTTATGACCGTTTCAAAATTAGTCGACTAAAATTTTTTGTAGTCGACTAAACTGTTTTTTGTGACCGTTTGCATCAGAACTTTCTAGACAGTTTCTATCTGTTTGGAACTGCCTCCATAACCGTTTCTGAGCACTATAAAAGGAGGGGTACCCCCTCTCTTTTTCATTCACATCTTTTCATCTTCTTTTATTTTCATTTGTGGAAATTAAGGGTTTAATTCTCTTGGGAAAAGTTGTTTATTGTTTTCATTTGTAAGAAGAAATTCTGATCTCTTTCTTCATTTGAGAACTAAAGAACTTCAAGGGTGTTTCGCAAATTCCACATTTAGAAACATTGAAGTTCTCTTTTTAAACAACATCCTTTGAATTCATTCTTGAAATTCATACCAATGCTATAGGTGTTTTCTTGTTTCATTATTTCTCAACAAAGTTTGAATCTCTAGTTATAGAGATTGTACAAAGTTTGGGACACGGAGAGTATCGTCTTTTTTGTAAGTTGATGCTTGCAGGGCAAGTGATTATAGTGGATTGAAAATCTCTACGGGGAATAGAGGACTGGAGTTGGATCAAAAGGATCCGAACCAAGATACAACTTTGTGTTTGTGATTGTATTATTTTCAATACTTGTCATTTAATTTCTGTTCCATCTTTGCAAATTTTAGTAACGTTTTATTTGCAACAAGTTTTTATAATACGCTATTCAACCCCCCTTCTAGTGTATTTGTGTATACAGTCGATCCTACAAGCGTCGCTTCACACACGATCACATCCTTACACATTCATTATGCCTCTACGCACATGCGCTAATGAACCACCACTGGGCCATCCCAAGGTAGAACCAAGCGTCAGCGAACACTATGTCTTACTGAGGCTAATGCATTACCTTCTAGTGGAGATGCACCTATAGCTCCCCCACAGGTTGACACCCTTGGGATAAATTTCACTGATGAGCTTCATCGCGACACATATCTCTCCCTTTACCCCCGTGTCATTATCCCCACAAATTCCTGAGTATACCTGCTCTTGATTCACTTGGACTCGTAGAGGGTGTCACCAAGCTTTTGCATAATATAGGTTGGGAGGGATTTTTAACTTGCGAGGATTGCACCTATAGGAGACTCATCTTTTAGTTTCTATCCTCTCTTAAGCACCAATGGTTGGGGTTACCATTTCAATTATTGAACAAGGACTACGATATGTCCACACTCCCTGAACCCTTCTTTGTTTGGCCCGAAGCTTTTGACCCCGACTCCATCAAGCACGAATTTCCATATCCTGAAGATTATGACCAAAATGAATTTTGCAAGAAGATCACCGGCCTTTCCTACTTTCCTATCATTAGGGCAAAGGCCTCTTACATCATCCACCTATGCATTCGCCTCATTCATCACATCATTGCAAACACCCTCTTCTGTAGGTATTAGATTAGGCAGGTCTCACATGATGAGCTCTTCATTCTCTGGTGCACAACCTAGCCTCGATTTGTTCAGGATGACGACACTACACTTACCATGCACCTCATTCATTTCGGATCATGGTTGACCCAGAGATTCTTCCACACGCTTAGCAGCCCACATTCTATATTTTGTTGTGGAGGGTTTATTACTATCATCGACATGCTCCCTCCTGTTTTATTCGAGATCCTAGACTCCATGGCACCGGTTCTTGGCCCCACTTCCCTAGACCTCTCAGTCCTCACTAATATGCATATGATTAACGCTATTAAGGGTGATAGATATCTTTGGCTTCATAGGATCAACCACATGCCCTACACCATTCTCCCAAATCCTGCTCGCTTTGGTGCTGAGGCTGCGGTGCTATGGATATTTCTACCTGATCCTAATTTTGCATAGCCTCCAGCCTCTAGCCTCAGCCTCAGTCTCAACCCACTCAGGCCAGAGTCATCCCTCCCACTGCCACACATTCAGGCCCCGTAAGGCCTCCACCACTTCGTCAGTTTTCTAGGAGATCTCGCCAATATGATGAGGGTACCAACCACACTCCTTCTACACCCCTTCTACTCTCGAGCGTATCACTCAAGTGGAGGAGGAACTTCGAGATTTTAAGGGCACCATAACCAGGTCTCTGACTGAGATCAGATCCTTGGTAGACGACCTTACATCCATTGTCACGACCCTCTAGTTGCATTTTGACACCATCTACCGCTGGCACCATACTCAGGGGAATTATCTCGCGGCTGTACCCACTCTCCTACATGTGCCACCACCACCTCTGCCATTAAAGTCTACACATCCTTCCACTTCCACACCTCACATTCCAACACCTCCACCATCACCACACCCTCATCTGAAGCACCACCATCTCCTCCACTATCAACACGTATACCTTCACCCCATCCATCTGATGTAGCTCCCAACACTTCACCACCACTCACAGATGTCACAGTCACTCCACCGTCTGCTGACGAGCCACCTCCATCCACATCACCCACACAGCCACCACCTGACAATGGAACTTCTTGAGGAGATGTCTCAAACTCTTCCCCCTCACTTTTCTGTCCTCATCATTTCTCATGATTTTATCGCATTGAGGACAATGCGAAGTTCAGCTTGGGGGAGGAGCATTTCATGCTTTTATTTTTTATTTTATTTTTACTTTCATCTTTTATTTCATTTTTATCTTCATTTTCATTTCCCTTTTTCTTTTTCTTTTATCATGCATTATGCCTATATTCTTGTATGAATTCAAAAGGCCAAAAAAATTGAAAAATCAAAAGCCAACAAAAATACATGCATTCACATCATGCATCTCGCACTCATATGTATATACTTGCATTCGTTTCGAGAATTTTTCGAAATCGAGTTTTTATTTGTGTGGAATCTCTAGTTGAATTTCATTTTCTAACTTTTACGCTCGATTTACATGATGTCAATTAGAATATATGATTAGGATGTGTATCTAGCTTTGAATCCCATGTTATATGCTAGCTTTGGCAGTCCTCATAATTCCGAGGAAAGAAGTACTTGAAACCGACCTAGGTCGAACCTTAGGAATCCATTTTATGCATGGACCATAGAACTGATAGTTAAGAATAATGGTTTATAATCACTCGAGATTTGGATATCGATGTATCACCTAGTACACGAGGATTGATTTTGCTAAGATAGTTCATTCTTTCAGAAAAAAATTAGTTTGTCAATAGTTGTGAAAAGAAAAAATGCATAAAGAAAAAAAATAATATGTGCACCGTTCTCCCAGCGACCCAAGTAGCTGGATACCCATGCCTCAAGTAGTATCGGGGCCTCGCACCGAGATGTTTAGCTTAGGGGAGTGCTTATGAATAAGGATATTGCATGGTTTGAGCAAGTAGGTCCGAAGGGTCCTTCTTGGACCGGTGCCCTTGATAGGCTCATATTTTACACTTTATTTCTGTATTTTTCTATCCCATGACGATTGCGCATATCGCGACTTGATAGGCTCATGTTTTACTCTTTATTTCTGCATTTATCCATCCCATAACGATTTCTCATATCGTGATTTTAACGATTAAACTACGTTTTAACGATATATTTCACTATTTCTTTGTTTCGTCTGATTTCAGGAAATATGGAGTAATCGAGAGCAATTTGGAGCCACGATCGCTTACACGCATGTCAGAGCATCATTGACGATGATATCGGAGAGCTATGCTGGAGGATGAGTAGAAGAAAAAGGAAGGCGAATGAAATGACGAGGAAACGAGAAGAAGGAGAAAAGAGTACTGAAACAGGTTACTCTGTCGAGTGACACAACTCACTTGACCGAGTGGAGCAGCGCACTCGGCCAAATGAAGATGATACGCCCAATCCAATCTGAAGAAGAGCCGTAATATACTCGACCAAATGGGAATTTTCACTCGACTGAGTGAGAATCCCACTCGACCGAGTGGAGATAAAAAATATGAAGAAATCCTTCGACGCTTCACTATTTTTAGAGAGGATATGAAGTAGGTCCTGCTCGACCGAGCAATAATCTCACTCGACCGAGTGAGAACACTACTCAGCCGAGTGGTTTCAACTTCCAGAACGCTGAAAATCCCTATTTTCTGCAGATTTCTCTCTCGACCAAGTGAGCAGTTCACTCGGCCTAGTGCACGCCATTGGCCAGTTTTCGAAAACTAGGGTTTGCAACTGTTCAGGGGCAAACCTGTTAGGATTTTCTGTACTTTTTTGAGTGGCTATAAATACCCAGTTTTGTGGGCAGCCCAAGGGGAGAATCTTTAGAATAATTTTCTTAGTTTTGATTTTAGTACTAGTTCTCTTTTGGTGAAAGGATTGGAGAGAAGGATCTAAAATTTCTTATTCTTGAAGATTACATTCAAAATTGGTTTGTCTAAACTCTTGCAAGTTGACATTTTTTGCTATATTTCTTTCGAGATCTGAGTTTTGTGATTAATTCTATCGTGCATCTTGGTTCTGTTGTGATATTTATGATGAATTGTGAGTAGTATCTTTACTCTAGGGCAAAGGGATGAACCTTATGTTTCTAAAGTATGATTTGTGAGATCTATTGAATTTCAATGTCGCTAAGCTTGTTAAGGGTTAAGTTGTGATTGATTTACTACGGATAGCTAGGGATTTGTATTGGATCTTGAGAGCTCGAGAGAGGATCTTGATCTAAGGGAAGCTCTAGATATTCGATTTAGATCTATAATCAAGATTCCCTAGAATTGGTGCACGAGAGAGACCAAAGCTAGCATCTTTATTATATTTCTATAATTATATTCATTTGTACGACGTTAAAAAGGATACAAACTATCACAATCTAGATTCGAACTTACGTTGCCGAGAGCGAGCTTGAGTTGGAATTGGATATTATTGTCGATCTTAATGCTAGTAGTTTGAACTAGGCTTGCGTGAGAGCGAGGCTCTAGTTTAGATTACTATAGACTTGCGTAGCGCGAGATCGTGCGTTGGTTCCCAATTTATTTGCGACAAGTTCACCCTAAATCAAGAGTAGTAATATAGAGATTCATGTTTCACATTGTGTAACGACCACTTTCCGACTGTACGTAATTTAGCGCGTAGTTGTGTATTGTGAGCATTTTATGTATTTGATTTCTATCACAGTTGTCCGTAGTTCAGACACATGACCGAATCCCATATTCTCAACCCTCGCGGAGGCGCGATCACCCCGGTATTTTTCTTGTAATTTTTGGATAACAACCGACCAATCTGCTTTCTCCATTATAAGCTCATATAATACTTTATTAATAATAATAATTATTATTATGAATTCTGAGTATGTAACGTTTGTGCTCTTTTTAAATGGGAAACAAAGTAGCTTATTAACTACAAAAAAAGAACTACTTCTGTTTGTTTTCACAAGGAAAATCAAATGGCTTTAAAACTTAATATTATTATATCTTAAACCAAATATTCTGTAAGCATTTGTTAAGAGGATATCAGATCAAATCTTATATATATATTATTATATAAAATCTTAACCTACCTAATCCTAACACCCCTCAACCGTACCCCTCAATCACGTGATATCTCCCCCACTTACACAATTTTCTCTGATATTTCTATAGGCCTAGACCCATCCCTGTCATTATAATCTTATATACATATAAACCTATACTGCAACCCTAAGCCCTCTCCTAACCTATTCTATTGAAAACCTAGGTGTTATTTGATAACCCAGCCGCCGCATGATAAGACCTCATGGCCCAGTGCTTCGACAACGTCGGCCACCTCCCGACGCATGTCCGGTCAACTCGCCTTCATGCGGCCTCTCCTGTTACCTGTGCAAGCAACCCTATCCTAGCTTCTCTCTCCCTCTCTCATCCCCTAGGCCGCCGGCCTCTTCCGTTGCAGCCGGACTTCCCCTATCTCCTGCCACCTTCCGATGCAACGTCGGCCTACCCCTCTCCTCTTCCCATTGGTTGCCGACAGCCCCACTCCGGCCTTGCTCATCCGCACGAGCAACCACTGCTGTCGCCCGACCTCTTCACCGGTAATGAGCCCCACCGTCGGAGCTTTTCCCCTGCTCCGTCAACCTCCAGTGCTCACCTTCTCGACAGCCTCCCCAGCTCTCCCTCAGGCGACCATCGCGAGGAACCCGTCTCCCGGTGCCTCTAACCCAACCACCTCTAGCCCGCAACCCACACAAACCGCTGACGTTCCTCTCTCCACACACCCAGGCCAGCCTTTCAGCCTCCACTCTCTGATCCATCCATGGTGACACGCCCAGGCCACCTCCCTCTTCTCCCGGTCACACAACTAAGCCCCCGAACATTAGCACCGCCGTCCGCCTGCCCTTCCTTTTCATCCCTCTCTCGCCACCGCCCACATCACCCACACCCCAGCACCGCACACCCCGCAGCCAGGCTCCCGCCGCTCGCCGCAGTCTCCACGTAGGCGGCCCCTCGACTCGCCGACAGACCCTAACCGAGTCCGCACGCCGCGCAACCACCTGCTAAGAGCAATGATGGGGGGGCTCTTCAAATGGTAAGTTTTATATACAGTACCTTTTAGAACCTAATAATTATATATATATTTATTAACGTTAATACCCTAAGCTATACATGCTAGTGTTTTATGAGGTCTCTTTTTTTTAATAGTACCTTGGTAGCTGTGAAAGCTCATTAAGCTTTGTGATGAATGCTAGTGGATATGCTCATTAAGCTCAAGAAGAGGACTTTTTAAATGTGTCGGCTTTATATGTTATTTTTGTGCAATGTTATATAATTATATTTGAGGCTATAAAGTAGCAGTGTATCTTAAGAATCAATGTATTATGGGATGCAAACAGAGTGTATAAAGAGTAACGAACAGTACCCTAGGACGTTAATGAACATATATGTTATTAGTAGTAGCAGTTCTTTACAACCCGTCTTTTACTATAATACTATTAATCATAAGTATTTGTATGTCACTAATGTTAATAATATATCTTAGCTTAACGTTAATAATGTAAGTTATTTATAACAACTAAACCATTTATACTGTTAGTTAGTAACATGTATGTTAGTGGATATAATTTAGTGTTATAATGTTACTAGTTAAACCAATACCTTAGTTTTCGTTAATCCCTATAAGTTTTAGTGTGTAATCAGAATTATATAACGAGATATTTATTATCAGCTCATTGGTTAAATTATCTTAATTTGATCTTATGACGCAGAGATGGTCACGCCTTCCGTACAACCACGCCGGAGTTCTTAAGGTTGTGACAGTAAACCCCGAGGCACGTTTCGCTGTTGAGGATGTACACGTCGTCGCTACCCACATTCGTTACATTAACGGTTAGTATCCCATTATCATCATACAACCCACATCGTAGTATAGAAAACCTAATTAAAATTGGCAACTTAATCATTAAATTTACTTTCTACTCCTTTAAAACGATGTGGAACCATAGATCGACGATCAGACTGATTTGACTGTGCACATAGGATAGAATCGTCGGATAGGCTGAACGGGCATATTGATATGTGACTGTTAGGGTAGCCACGCTTAACCTAGAAATGAACCTAAATAGGTTTATTGAAAATCGCGACCTGACACCGTTGCCGTGACCCCCTTGTTTCAGACGGACTACCGCGGACTAGATGCTTGGACGAGACGCTTTGAGAGGACGACACACTCGCCATCGCAGGCAAGTGTATCCCACTTGCACTTTTGGCCATGCTTAGGCCTTAGTTGGTTAGAACTGATAACTGTGAACAAATAGATCCGGACGTGAAATGATAGCGTCCGGGTCACCCTGACAACTTAGACTTGACGACAAAGTCTAAGTCCGACGAACAACAACTTTTGACACCGTAGGATTGTCTTGAGCGTGCGTGCGTGTGGACACCCTAGAACAACATCTCCCGTACACTGGTCGTGTCATGTCACTGTTACACAAAAAGCCTTCGGGCGTTTCAGATGCTCTCCTTGCGGGAGTGATCTCCGTGATACAAAAAGCCTTCGGGCGTTTCAGATGCTCTCCTTGCGGGAGTGATCTCCGTGATACAAAAAAAGCCTTCGGGCGTTTCAGATGCTTCCCGAGCGGAAGTGATCTCCGTGATACAAAAAGCCTACGGGCGTTTCAGATGCTTCCCGAGCGGAAGTGATCTCCGTGATACAAAAAGCCTACGGGCGTTTCAGGTGCTTCTCTTGCGGAAGTAATCTCCGTGTTACAAAAAGCCTACGGGCGTTTCAGGTGCTTCCCTTGCGGAAGTGATCTCTGTGTTACAAAAAGCCTACGGGCGTTTCAGGTGCTTTCATTGCGAAAGTGATCTCCGTGCTTCCTGTCCTGAGTTCTGGGGTTTGGGGTAGGGTTGAGCGTGCGCACGGTGAGAGGGTCTGATCCCCCTCGAACCGTAAGGCATGAACCCTTCGTGTCTCACGTGTCGTGTCTTGTCTCGTCTTGTCTAGTTCCGTCTTGTCCTGACACCTTTAGGATAGTCCCGTAGTCGGTAGCACACGCTACGACTACTGCCTGCTATGCTTTACTTTCCTGCTACGTTACTTCTTTTGTTACTCAGTTATAACCCCAGCATGCTAATCAACCAGTAAATCGTTGTTTAAAAGTTGATACACTTGCAGTTTGGTCTAACTTTTTTTGTAGACCTTACCTGACGTACAGTTCCTTCTTTTGGTGCTGTACGTCAGGTGCTCAGCCAGAGTTCGTGGACGAGGCAGACTTACCAGAGTATGTGGAGCCCGAGGACGTCGACCCGGAGGACGCACTTGACGAGGACCAGACTTAGACGTGTCCCACCATCGCGGACGTTCGGAGGTTACTACTTTTAGCTTCTCCCTTTTGGTAGTTGTTGTCATGCTTAGGCTTCCTTCCTTTTAGACTTTTGTACCCGCTGGATAATAACTCTTTATACTAATGAATGCAACTTTCCTTCTGTACTTCTGTTGTTTCGAACTTTATAAATGCAAGAACCTAAAATTTTAAAAATGGTACCCCTAAAGACGCTTATTGTGTCCGAGCTTCACAGCTCTGGCCTAAGCGGGCCTTAGTCACGATTCGCCTCCGTATTTTTGGGAAGCAGGGCGTGACACATTGATTGCTTAAAATCTATGGTGGGGTTCCCAGGCCCTAGACATTCTTCTAAATTGAATTTATAACCAACACTTTGAATGATTTTGACACCAACATTTCTTCGCCATCATTTCAAATTAGCTTAGTAATCCATATAGATACCAATAGTTCCTCCCCGTGATTCGATACCTACTCACCACTTAACCGTGCGCTTGCGGTAAAACTACATTGTTTCGGAGTTACTATCTAGGACGACCATGTTTTTGGTGCCGTTGCAAGGGAGGCAATAATATTCTATATTTTTACTTATGGTATTCCTTTTTTTATTTCTTTTTCCCTTTTATTCCTCTATTGTGCTAACACCTCTTTGTATATTCTCTTTTTCTGTGCATGTACACACGATTGAGGGCAACCGAGGAAGATATATTATTTGAACATGAGATCGAGCGTACCACAAGGAAGCTAAGAGCAGAGAAGAGGTAAATTTCAGAGGAAAATCAAATGGCAGAGGAAAATATTCCACGACAAACTGCTAGGCTTATTTCCATCCGGGATAGGCTTACTCCAAACAACTCGGCTACCTCATCCATACTTATGCTAGAGTTACTGCCAGAGAAGAATTTTGGGCTGAAAACGAGACTTGTTATGCTGATGCAACTAGATCCCTTCCAAGAGAATGCACATGATAATCTGCATTACCTTATCCAGATGTTCTTGGCAAAGTGTGCCACCTTTCAGATCCCTAATGTACCAGAGGATGCCATCCGCCTGTGGCCTTTTCCCTTCACTCTTCGAGATAAAGCTCAATATTGATTGAGGACGCAAGCACATGGCCCATTTACTACTTGGGACGAGCTTGCAAGCGCCTTTGTCAACAAGTTCTCTCTGCCTTCAAAGACCGTAAAGATACATAATCCGTTGATGTCTTTCAGGCAGGGCCCCCAGGAATCGTTATATGAGGCGTGGGAGAGCTTCAAAGACCTACAAAATCAATGTCCCCACCATAACATAGACGATTGGGAGCTAATGCATAGTTTCTACAATGGTTTGAAAGCAGATACGAAGATGATTATTGACACCACAGCTAATGGGGCGATATTATCAAAGACAGCGGAAGATGCTATGGCGTTACTAGAGGAGATGGCCTCTAACAATCAGCAATGGGCTGATGAGATCAGCCAAACATCATCACCTATGAAGCAGGCGCGAGCATATATGAAGCCAAGGCAGTGGCAGAATTAGCGACAAAGTTTGACTCTCTATCTAGAGTGGTGGAGAGGCTTGAGAAGAAGTTGACTGAGCATTATGTTGTGCATGACACATTGACATCAAATGGGCACACAAATGATTGGCAAGGCCAAGTTGTAACGACCGGTATTCGTCGATGATATTATCTGTTTTTATCTAGTGAATTTTTCCGCCTGCTTCCGTATTAGACGTATCCGTCCCTGTGCACGTGCCAACTCTTCATGGTTATTATTATTATTATTATTATTATTTTTGTGACACTCGAGTAGTTTATTATTATTGTCATTATTAATAATATTATTATTATTCCTATCAATTTTGTGACCATCAACTATACATTATTGTTCTTATTACTATTTTTATTACTATTATTATTTTTGTATCTCCTATGAAATATCTCCAACTTGCAAAAATTTGAATTCGAATTTCAAATCTCTTTTTAAACTCAAATGAAATATTTTCCTTTTTGAAAACCCATTAAACCAAATTGATTGCTATTAATCCCCTTGTTCTTAATTTAAAAATCATTATTAGTGATTTAAATCCTATAGTTAATAATTCAACCCTTCCTAATTGGACCCTAGATGCTTGGCCGAATCCCACACTCACACACACCATCTGTACACACACACACTTTTATTTTTTTAAAACCTAGGCTTGAGTTATACATATAAATATTATAACACAAGCTTTTATAAAAACCTAAAGGCTAGTCCTTGTAATGTCATTTCAAAGACCCCATTCACGTGCTGTGAATCCCACCCCCACTTGTAATTCCCCATACTTTAAAAATAAGCTATATGAGATGAACACCTAGGCTATCAAATAAAACCCTAGTTTGGTTTCTCCCATGCACATCAGCCCGTACAAACCCTACCCTAACCCTATAAACCATGTTTCCTATCTTCTATCTTTACAACAACTCAGCCTATATCTTTTTATATAACCCTAGCCTACACCCTATCACCTACAGCCGGCCTTACTCCCATTCTCTTTTTGAAACCCTAGTTTCCCCCACAGCCGCCTTGGCTTCTCCTCCCCACACAAAGACAACCCGAGCTCCTCCTTCTCCCGTTCTTCTCCTTCTTCCCAACAAATCGCATCAAGCCCCCTCAAACCATAGGCCACGGCCCCCACGTCGGCCTGCTCCTCTCCTCCTCCCCTCCGGCCTCATCATCCCCGAGACCCAACCCCCTCACAGCCACAACAACCGCAGCTTCCTCCTCCATCTCCGAGATCAACAAACCCTTCAACCGCAGGCCGCCCTCCTCGGTTCACTCCACGCATAGAACGCAGCTGCGCCTGTGTTCATCTCCTTCCCACGCAGCCAGCATCCGAGCTCCTTCCTCCTTCACTCCACGCCCTCAGATCTGGTGTCGTAGCACCCCACGCTGATCAGAACAGCCGCTGCCGCCTCCACGCGTGACGACGACAGGTTTCCAACACTCGACGCTCGCTGTTTCGGAGTATTCACGCGTCGCCACTGCTAGTTGGCGTCAACCGATCCCTCGCTTCACTTCAGGTTGGTAGATCTATCCCCTAAAACTCATAACCCCCACCGAAAAGTAGAGAAACCTAATAAAACACGTTGATTAGACGTCGTAGGAGCTTTTACGAATCTGACCTGAACTGAAAAACGTTATTTCTGATTTTGTGATCTGCTAAAACAGCGAACCGAACCTCCCACATCATAGTATTCGTCAAGACGAATCCAACGACACCAAGAACGCCAAAAACAGGCAAGTATATAATTTGTTATGATTTTTAGAAGTTTCGGCACGTTTACGCCGCCTTCATGTGTTGCTGAATAACCTGAAATTGTGACGTGAAATAACGTAGGAAAGTGACACCATAATGATTAGGATGAAAATTGGGATCCAACGGTATATCACACGATATATCCCCAATTTAAACAACTAGAGAAAGAAATTGTTTCTGTAGCAAATTGAACGAAAAGGACGAAATCGTCATTATTGGAAATTACGGAACCGGTCGTTCGACCCGCTTCCGCTTTGCAGAACTGTCACCATAAAACACTAATTTTGATAACAATGAAATTCAGTGAGTCTTGACATGTTTAACAGTTTGGACATCGTGAAATCGTGCGCCTCGAAGGCGAAATCGTGAATTCGTGATGTCGTGTGAGTCGACTAGGCCGGCTCGTGTTCCGGCAAAACTTTTGGGTGTGGTTAGGGTTGAGCGGCCACTGGGCGTATGAAAGGTACTCTCCTCAAGAGCACCACCCGACGCGGTGGGTTAGTGTCAATCACGGTAAGCCCCCGTGAGAGGAACGACCTTCTCATCACGACCTAAAGGCGAGAACCCTAGATTAGATGTGAAGTCTTGACATGGTCATTGTAACGCTAACTTGTCATCGTGAATATCGAAATACTAACAAACTCTGAGAACCTAACTTTACACTTGCCATCGACTAGAACTGCATGCTAGGATTGTTTCTTTCTGCTCCGAAATTGTTAATCGTTAAATTGCTGCAGTCGTTTCATTTCGAAATATTAAATGCTTCTAAAATTCATGTACTTGTTATATACTTCGCCGCGGGTTGCTAACTCTTTCTTGCAGACCCCTAGCTGACATACATTCATGTTTGTGGATGTATGTCAGGTTCAGAGCTTGAGTACCAGGAGGACCAGTACGAGACGCCTGAGTTAGAGAGTCAGGAGTTCGCACCTGACGCAGTGCCTCTCCCAGCAGAGGACTAGTGGACCCCGAAGCCTTTATTGCTTTCTTAGTTCTTTTTAGTCGTTGTAGTTACCTTCGAGTACGTTACTTTCCTTGTTGCTACTTTTAGCCCAGCTGTGGCATTGTTAAACTCTGTGAACGAACATTATTCTGGATGTGGCTTTATCTTTTTTGGATGTGTTTCTTTTTATTTCTGAATGGTAGTTGCAAGGACCTCATCTGTGTTTTAATCACAGACGCTTATTGAACTCGAGCTTCGCCGCTCCAGTTCAAGCGGACCGCGTAACGCTCTCGCTTCCGGTGTCTTTTGGGAAGCGGGGCGTTACAGGTATTGTTGGTGGCCCATGCAGGTCACTTGCAACTGTGAAATTCAAAATAATGAGAACATTTATCATTAGCCAAACATCTAGAGTAATCGTATACATGGGATTAACTCGGGCTTTCCTTCTCTTTTGCAGGATGTCCGGAAGACGCATCACCCGACACGGAGCCGGAGCCGGAGTCGGACACGGAGCCGGACCTGCCGGAGGCGGAGAGGACGACATCCGCCAGATGCTGGGAGTTATGAGAGATATGCTAGAGGTTCAGCATCATCTAGTCCAGCAGGGACGCCAGGCTGCACCAGCTGCGCCAGGCTGCACCAGCTGCGCCAGCTGCACCAGCCCCGGGAGCCAAGCAGTTTAGAGAGATGCGTCCGAAGAGTTTCTCCGGATGAGAGGGCCCGCTAGAGGTCGAAGAGTGGCGTCAGAGCACTGAGGATGATTTGGGCCTTGCCCGAATCAACAAAGATGAATAGGTGGATCTTGCGAGGAAGCAGTTGACTGATAATGCCCGCAGTTGGTGGACTGCGGAGGAGGCTAGGCTGACCAAGCCGATTTCATGGGATACCTTCAGCAAGAGATTTGACGCCCAGTATTTTCCGAAGTCGGCGAAGCGGATGATGGAGAGTCGCTTCATCAACCTGGAGCAGGGTACTATGACCGTTGACGAGTACGAGGCGGAGTTCACTATGCTGAGCTGCTATGCCCGTGCCATGGTGAAGGAACCTGAGGACTGTGCACACCGTTTCCTGCAGGGCTTGGACCTGGACATTCAGAGTGTGCTGTCCGGGAATACTTTTTCTACTCATGAGGATGTTCTGGTGGCTGCGAAGAATCAGGAGCACGTGGCCAATCTGAAGAAGGCCCGACAGGCGGGCACGCGCCCGATGGAGATGCAGAGGAGTGCACCTAGGCCTGGTGTATGTCCAGTCCAGACCACCCAGTTCAAGAGGCCAGCCGCACCTGTTTTCAACCGAGCTGAGCTGACTTGCCACTTCTGCGACAAGCTTGGCCATGTGAAGAAGGACTGCAGGAAGATGCTGAATCAGTGTTTGGTTTGTGGATCGTCTGCTCATGTTGCGAGGGACTGCCCCCGAGGTTCTCGACCTATGATTGCTGGAGCACCTGGACCTGTTCAGCGGACAGCGCCTGCACCTGGACCCGCTCAGAGACCAGTGCCTGCACCTGGACAGCGAGGACCACCTCTGGTACCGCAGGAGCGAGCCTTTCAGCAGGCCAAACCCCCGGTGCGTCGAGCTTACACCATGACAGCCGTTGAGGCTGAAGCTGTTGACGACGTGATCGCAGGTAACCCTTGACCTAGTCTTTACCTTTCTGCATTTATGTTTGATTAGTTAGTTTCCTTGTTTGATATAGTGCTTGTTACCCCTTAGGTGTTATCCTAGTTTCTTCTCACCCCGCCCTGACCTTGTTCGACTCTGGACCTTCCATGTGCATCCTGTCACGGAAGTTTGTAGTCGAACACTCGATTCCCACCTACACACTTCCCAAGTGTTGGAACATCACGACTGGGAATGGTGTGGTGAAGGTTGCACTTGGTTGTAGACCTTGCCCATTGGTGGTTAGTGGACACGAATTGTATGCAGATTTCATCGTCCACAACCTACCCAATTTCGATGCGATCCTCGGCATTGATTGGTTAGGAGCTTTCTATGCCACGATCGACTGTCACCGGAAGAAAGTGGTATTTGAAATCCCTGGCCATCCAGTGTTCGAGTTCGTCAGCGGAGGACGTTCGCTTGGACCTGTCAAGTTCCGGGCCCAACAGTATAGATTGACAGTTGCATCTCTGATAGCAGAGCCGGAGAAGCCAGCTGTAGTGCGAGACTTCGAGGATGTCTTCCCTGAGGACATTTCCGGTTTGCAGCCTGATCGAGCGTTGGAGTTCGGCATTGATCTGATGCCAGGAGCTCAACCAATATCTAAGGCACCGTACCGCATGGCTCGTGCTGAGTTAGAGGAGCTGAGGAAGCAATTGGATGAGCTACTGCAGAAAGGTTTTATTCATCCCAGCGTGTCTCCCTAGGGTGCACCTATCTTGCTGGTGAAGAAGAAAGACGGATCGAGAAGGATGTGTATCGATTATCGGGAGCTGAATCAGATCACTGTGAAGAACAAGTACCCGATGCCCCGTATTGACGATATCTTCGATCAGCTTGGTGGATCGAAGGTGTTCTCGAAGCTGGATCTTCGGAGTGGATACCATCAAGTCAGAGTCAAAAAGGATGACGTGCCCAAGACAGCTTTCCGGACCAAGTACGGGCACTATGAGTTCGTTGTCATGCCATTCGGTGTGACCAACGCTCCTGCTGTGTTCATGAACCTCATGAACCTCATCTTTTACGACTTCCTCGACAAGTTCGTGGTGATCTTTATAGATGACATCCTGGTGTACTCGAGGAGCGAGGAAGAGCATGCAAAACATTTGAGATTGGTATTGGAGACGCTCCGCCATCATAAACTATATGCCAAGTTCAGCAAATGCGAGTTCTGGTTGGACAGAATTGCATTTCTTGGCCATGTAGTATCAGGAGCCGGTATCTCAGTGGATCCAGAGAAGGTCAGAGCAGTCAGTGATTGGCCTACACCGCGGTCAGCTTCGGACATCAGGAGTTTCCTCGGATTGGCTGGCTACTACCGCAGATTTATCAAGGATTTCTTGAGGATAGCTGAGCCGATGACGAGATTGACGAGGAAGGATGTCAAGTTCAGTTGGTCAGAATCTTGTGAGCAGGCTTTTTCCACCTTGAAGGAGAGGCTGACGACTGCACCGATCTTAGTTATTCCGGACAGAAGCGGAGGCTTTGAGATTTTCTGCGATGCATCAGGGAAGGGACTTAGTTGTGTTCTGCACCAGCGCAGCCATGTAGTCGCCTATGCTTCGCGACAGCTGAAAGCCCATGAGAAGAATTATCCGACTCATGATTTAGAGCTCGCCGCTGTCATATTCGCACTGAAGATTTGGCGTCATTTCTTGCTTAGTGAGAAGGTGAAGATATTCACCGATCACAAAAGTTTGAAATACATATTTACTCAGAAGGAGCTGAATATGAGACAGCGCAGATGGTTGGAGTTGATGGCAGATTACGACATCGACCTTCAGTATCACCCAGGGAAGGTGAATGTCGTACCGGACGCCTTGAGCCGACTGCCAGAGGTGATGATTCTCACAGCCGAGTGGAGATTGCAACATGATTTGCGAGAGATGGATGTTGAAGCTGTTCTTCCCGGAGTCACTTCATCGTTGATGAACATGCAGATTCAGTCGATGATTATTGATCGGATCAAGACTGCTCAAGCTGGTGATGCTGAGTTGATGAAGATCAGAGAGCAAGTCGAAGCCGGACTCCGGTCAGATTTTCTGATTCACGAGGATGGATCTTTGAGGTACGGCAGTAGGGTCTGCGTGCCTGCAGGAGATATCAGAGAAGAGTTGATGAATGAGGCTCACAGTTCACCTTATTCCATTCATCCTGGAGGCACGAAGATGTACAAGGATCTTCGTCGGAATTTCTGGTGGCACGGGATGAAGAGAAGTGTGGCGCGGAGTGTTGCCAAATGCCTGGTGTGTCAGCAGGTGAAGGCTGAACATCATCGCACGGCCGGACTACTACAGCCCCTGCCTATCCCGGAGTGGAAATGGCAGCACATCACGATGGATTTTGTGACTGGCTTACCTCGGAGCACCAAACAGAATGACGCAATCTGGGTCATCGTCGATCAGTTGACCAAGTCTGCGCACTTCATACCGTTCCGAGTAGGACAATCGACGGAAATACTTGCTAGGAAATATATGGAGGTAATGATCTGACTCATCCTTTCGTATTTCCTTTCTAGTATCAATAGTGATGTGAATTTGTACATTTGCATGGAGTCCCTGTGAGCATTGTATCCGATCGCAATACGAGGTTCACGTCTCAGTTCTGGAAGAGTCTGCAGACCAATCTTGGTTCCAGTCTGAAGTTCAGCACTGCGTATCACCCGCAGACGGATGGCCAGTCAGAGCGGACCATTCAGATCCTGGAGGACATGCTGAGAGCTTGCATGCTAGATTTCAAGGGTTCGTGGGAGGATCATCTACACCTGGTGGAATTCTCCTACAACAACAGTTATCAGGCAAGCATTGGCATGGCGCCTTTTGCTGCTCTCTATGGAAGGAAGTGTCGTTCGCCCCTGAGCTGGGACGACGTTGGAGATAGAGAGTTGTTGGGACCGGAGTTGATTGTCGAAGCTGTGGACGTTGTTCGAGATATCAGGGACAAGCTTCGGATTGCTCAGGACCGTTATAAGCATTGGGCTGATGCTAAACGACGACCTCTGGAGTTTCAGCCGGGAGACCATGTGTTCCTGAAAATTTCTCCGAATCGCGGAGTGATTCGCTTTGGGAAACGTGGTAAGCTCAGCCCGAGATACATCGGACCCTTCGATGTTCTGGAGAGAGTTGGCGAGGTAGCCTACCGTTTATCCTTGCCGCCATCTTTGGAAGGTGTTCACGATGTCTTCCATGTGTCTCAGCTTCGTCGGTACATCAGCGACCAATCTCACGCTGTTGACTACTCTGAGATCACCGTTCGCCCAGATCTGACGTATGATCAGCAGCCAGTGCAGATTCTCGACAGACGTCAGAAGTCACTTCGAAACAAGACTGTCGATCTTGTTAGAGTGATGTGGCAGCACGGCTCGCCAGGAGAGTCCACCTGGGAGAGGGAAGATGAGATGAGAGAGCGTTACCCACTTCTGTTCCCTGATCAGTGATTGTTTGGAATTCCGAGGGCGAAATTTTCTTTAAGGTGGGTAGGATGTAACGACCGGTATTCGTCGATGATATTATCTGTTTTTATCTAGTGAATTTTTCCGCCTGCATCCGTATTAGACGTATCTGTCCCTGTGCACGTGCCAACTCTTCATGGTTATTATTATTATTATTATTTTTGTGACACTCGAGTAGTTTATTATTATTGTCATTATTAATATTATTATTATTATTCCTATCAATTTTGTGACCATCAGCTATACATTATTGTTCTTATTACTATTTTTATTACTATTATTATTTTTGTATTTCCTATGAAATATCTCCAACTTGCAAAAATTTGAATTCGAATTTCAAATCTCTTTTTAAACTCAAATGAAATATTTTCCTTTTTGAAAACCCATTAAACCAAATTGATTGCTATTAATCCCCTTGTTTTTAATTCAAAAATCATTATTAGTGATTTAAATCATATAGTTAATAATTCAACCCTTCCTAATTGGACCCTAGATGCTTGGCCGAATCCCACACTCACGCATACCATCTGTACACACACACACTTTTATTTTTTTTAAACCTAGGCTTGAGTTATACATATAAATATTATAACACAAGCTTTTATAAAAACCTAAAGGCTAGTTCTTGTAATGTCATTTCAAAGACCCCATTCACGTGCTGTGAATCCCACCCCCACTTGTAATTCCCCATACTTTAAAAATAAGCTATATGAGATGAACACCTAGGCTATCAAATAAAACCCTAGTTTGGTTTCTCCCCTGCACATCAGCTCGTACAAACCCTACCCTAACCCTATAAACCATGTTTCCTATCTTCTATCTTTACAACAACTCAGCCTATATCTTTTTATATAACCCTAGCCTACACCCTATCACCTACAGCCGGCCCTACTCCCATTCTCTTTTTGAAACCCTAGTTTCCCCCACAGCCGCCTTGGCTTCTCCTCCCCACACAAAGACAACCCGAGCTCCTCCTTCTCCCGTTCTTCTCCTTCTTCCCAACAAACCGCATCAAGCCCCCTCAAACCACAGGCCACGGCCCCCATGTCGGCCTGCTCCTCTCCTCCTCCCCTCCGGCCTCATCATCCCCGAGACCCAACCCCCTCACAGCCACAACAACCGCAGCTTCCTCCTCCATCTCCGAGATCAACAAACCCTTCAACCGCAGGCCGCCCTCCTCGGTTCACTCCACGCATAGAACGTAGCTGCGCCTGTGTTCATCTCCTTCCCACGTAGCCAGCATCCGAGCTCCTTCCTCCTTCACTCCACACCCTCAGATCTGGTGCCGTAGCACCCCACGCTGATCAGAACAGCCGCTGCCGCCTCCACGCGTGACGACGACAGGTTTCCAACACTCGACGCTCGCTGTTTCGGAGTATTCACGCGTCGCCACTGCTCGTTGGCATCAACCGATCCCTCGCTTCACTTCAGGTTGGTAGATCTATCCCCTAAAACTCATAACCCCCACCGTAAAGTAGAGAAACCTAATAAAACACGTTGATTAGACGTCGTAGGAGCTTTTACGAATCTGACCTGAACTGAAAAACGTTATTTCTGATTTTGTGCTCTGCCAAAACAGCGAACCGAACCTCCCACATCATAGTATTCGTCGAGACGAATCCAACGACACCAAGAACGCCAAAAACAGGCAAGTATATAATTTGTTATGATTTTTAGAAGTTTCGGCACGTTTACGCCGCCTTCATGTGTTGCTGAATAACCTGAAATTGTGACGTGAAATAACGTAGAAAAGTGACACCATAATGATTAGGACGAAAATTGGGATCCAACGGTATATCACACGATATATCCCCAATTTAAACAACTAGAGAAAGAAATTGTTTCTGTAGCAAATTGAACGAAAAGGACGAAATCGTCATTATTGGAAATTACGGAACCGGTCGTTCGACCCGCTTCCGCTTTGCAGAACTGTCACCATAAAACACTAATTTTGATAACCATGAAATTCAGTGAGTCTTGACATGTTTAACAGTTTGGACATCGTGAAATCGTGCGCCTCGAAGGCGAAATCGTGAATTCGTGATGTCGTGTGAGTCGACTAGGCCGGCTCGTGTTCCGGCAAAACTTTTGGGTGGGGTTAGGGTTGAGCGGCCACTGGGCGTATGAAAGGTACTCTCCTCAAGAGCACCACCCGACGCGGTGGGTTAGTGTCAATCACGGTAAGCCCCCGTGAGAGGAACGACCTTCTCATCACGACCTAAAGGCGAGAACCCTAGATTAGATGTGAAGTCTTGACATGGTCATTGTAACGCTAACTTGTCATCGTGAATATCGAAATACTAACAAACTCTGAGAACCTAACTTTACACTTGCCATCGACTAGAACTGCATGCTAGGATTGTTTCTTTCTGCTCCGAAATTGTTAATCATTAAATTGCTGCAGTCGTTTCATTTCGAAATATTAAATGCTTCTAAAATTCATGTACTTGTTATATACTTCGCCGCGGGTTGCTAACTCTTTCTTGCATACCCCTAGCTGACATACATTCATGTTTGTGGATGTATGTCAGGTTCAGAGCTTAAGTACCAGGAGGACCAGTACGAGACGCCTGAGTTAGAGAGTCAGGAGTTCGCACCTGACGCAGTGCCTCTCCCAGCAGAGGACTAGTGGACCCCGACGCCTTTATTGCTTTCTTAGTTCTTTTTAGTCGTTGTAGTTACCTTCGAGTACGTTACTTTCCTTGTTGCTACTTTTAGCCCAGCTGTGGCATTGTTAAACTCTATGAACGAACATTATTCTGGATGTGGCTTTATCTTTTCTGGATGTGTTTCTTATTATTTCTGAATGGTAGTTGCAAGGACCTCATCTGTGTTTTAATCACAGACGCTTATTGAACTCGAGCTTCGCCGCTCCAGTTCAAGCGGACCCTGTAACGCTCTCGCTTCCGGTGTCTTTTGGGAAGCGGGGCGTTACACAAGTCATGTGCATTGACAATGAGGCACATGAGGAATCTGTTGAGCAGGTTCAGTATGTTTCTGATTACAAGCCAGGTGGAGCAAATAATGAGTCTTAGGTAAATCCAGCTTGGAAGTCTCACCCTGGATTTTCATATGCAAACAATAATGGAGCCTTAAACCCTCCTTAACAACCATAATAACAACAACAACAAGAAGCTCATCCGCCACCTCTGTAATAATCCTACCAAGAAAGGCCACCACCACAACTACAATTCCAGCAAAGGCTACAAGCGGGGCCTTATAGACCCCGCGGATTTAATTAAGGATAGATGCCACAAAACCCACCGCCGGTGTCGCAAAGATCCGATCATGGGACTAGAGTTGAGGAGTTTATGGCCGAGCAGAAGAAGATCAATGCTAACTTATCGATGGGCCAAGAAAGCCTCAACGCCATCGTAACGCAATTGGCAGAGCAAATCACATTGCTCAACAAGGCCCAAAATCAATTGCCGGTTCAAACAAAGCAAAACCCAAGGAGCAACACTGGCCAATTAATGCAGTAGTGGCGGTGACTACAAGAGGCGGGAAGGATACTACTCTCGCCATGGTTCAAACTAGAAGCCCAAGGAATGAAGTTTCGGTTGAGAAAGAGGGAAGAAATGAATAGGAGAGCCTCCTGACAGCAACAAATGATGAGGAAAAATCTGAAGTTGATGAGCTCCAGAAGGAGAGGATATATGTGCCACCGGTACCATTCCCACAATGGTTGGCAAAGGCCAAATTAGAGATAAAGTTTGCTCGATTTCTGGAGTATTTGAGATGTATAAGCTTGAACATCCTGTTCCTAGGTGCAATTATTGAAATCCCGACGTATGCGAAGTTTCTTAAAGATTTGATTACGGGAAGGAAACAAATGGAGAAGATCATGATTACCGAACAAGGTACTTGGTTCGTCAATGAAGACAAGTTGTCAAAGAAATTAAAGGATCCCGGAAGCTTTAGAATTCTATGCACACTTGGCGGAGTCCCCTTACGAAAGGCTTTGGTAGATTCGGCTGCGAGCGTGTGCCTTATGCCTCTCACTATGTTCAAGAAGCTCAATACGGAGACCGACCTTAAGGCCACCGACATGAAGATTCAACTCGTCGATGGACGTTTCACTAGGCCGGTGGGAATCACTAAAAATGCCGCTTCATATATCGGGAGGACTTTGCATTCCATGTGATTTTGTCATCATGGACGTAAAAGAAGAGGGAGACACATCTCTTATACTTGGGCGCCCCCTTCTTAGTTACCGCCAGAGTCATCATAGACATAAGAGAGGGAATGTTATCACTCGACGTTGGAAATGTCGAAGTCGAGTTCCATCTTTTATGCACCATGTAGAATAGTCCTCGCTGAAGGAGAACGACTATGTGGACTTACTTGATGAGGTCATCGATGTAGCCATGACATATGCCATTGGAGCTTTGCACGTAGATAAGCTTGACGGAGTGCCAATTTCTAAAAATGGCGCTCCAAATGGAGATACTCTGGATCCTCTTACCGAGGAAGAGGAAAATGACGCTGATGTCATGCAGATTAGATAGCTCTGCAAGCTCTCTTCAGTGAAGCAAGGAAAGAATGTGCCTCCGGCGAATACTTCACCATCGACGGAAAAGAACAAAGGAGCGAAGAACTGAAGCTTGGGGGCGTCATCCTTCACCATCATTAGAGAGGAAGCATGCTTAAAGGAGGCCAAGCAAGAAGAAGAGCAACATCTGAATCCCACCGGCCTCCTCACAAAAGTTTAACATGCACATCTCCTATGCACTGACCATCACGTGCTCAATGTAAAATCATAAGGGGTCGAGCTCAAGACCTTAAATGAATAACTGTCGGGAGGCAACCCGGTGTACGTATCTTAGTTCTTTTAGTTGAATTTTAGTTGTTATTTTCATTTTAGATTTTTATTAGTTTAGCAAGTCAAGAGTCTAGAAAAAAATCTGACAATGGGCAACGTTTTTATCGCAGGAAGAAGATATGAGGAATCCATTCGAATGGAGGATAGTCATGTCGATGGAGAGCAGCCTCAGGGACAAGCTTAAAAGATAAAGAAAGGAAGAAACTGACAGGAGAGGGAGAAACAGAAGACGGAGAAAACAGAGAGTAGAGAGCTGAAACAGACAGCCTACTCGGCTGAGTGAGATTCTCACTTGGCCGAGTGAAGAAGTCACTCGACCGAGTGATGCACTAAACATGACTGTCTCATAAAACCACACTCTGTAAACTTTATGCCACTCGACTGAGAGACTAGTCACTCGACCGAGTGCACCTTGTAGCAGAAAGCTCATATATCATGTCTGTAAGGCCTATCTACTCGGCCGAGTCATTCGTTCACTCGACCAGGTGACTAATTCTACTCGACCCAGTAAGAGACTGTAGCAGAATCACAAAAAACTCACACTCTATCTTTATTTCTCACTCGACCGAGTGGAACTTGTCATTCGACCGAGTGACTCGAACCACTTGACCGAGTCGCACGACTCAGCTGAAATTTCAAAAACCTTAACAATGGGCTACTCGACCGAGTGGCGATCGTCACTCGGCTGAGTGACTTAAGTCGGGCCACCCCTATAAAATCCCTAAAATTCTCAGCTCGACCCCAAATTTCCTAATTCGATCGATTAGATCCCCCTTCCCCGGACTCGCCCGCACTCCATCCCGACTCGCCCGAGGCCCACGTCGACTCGCCCGAGTGCGCCTGACCCCGATCGATGGCGATGCCACCTCCGGCCACCTCCGGTGAAGTTCCCCCCGCTGAGTCTGGCGATCTTATCCCCATTTCACCCTATTTCGCCCTATATCTTCTCCAATCTATTTTGTAAGCCCAAATCCAACCCCCAACCCTATTCAACCCTATTTTTCGCCGCTTTCTCTTGATCTACTTCATATATTATGAATTCTTAACTCTAATTTATTGTTTTTATGCAACAAGAAAGCTTGGGGAAATCTTTTGCTGATTTGGAGCTTAGGGGAGCTACCTCATTCTTATCCGCTAGCTTGAAGTCGCATCGTGCTTGGTACACTCATTCCATAATTTATTTAGATCATTTTGATAGCACTTGATTAGCGTGCATCTCACCGCATTCACCAATGCCTCCATGCACCAGTTCTAGTGGCAGACAGCCCGCTTCCAAGCAAAAGAAGACTGGTGACCTCGGTCCTTCTTTCTCTGGGACGGAACCCCTGCCATGTAGAGACCCCATAGCTGCACTCCCAGCATTCTCTGCACCACCAACACCAACACATGTACCACCACCAGCACAGCATGTCCCTTCGATCAAGACATATAGGATCTCTTTCAGAGATGACGCACATCACGTAAAATTTGAGAGGATCTCGCAGTGCCAGATCATACCGACTAGGTTCATGCATATCGATACACTTGAGCGCCTATGGGTATTTCAGGGCCTGCACCAGTTGCATGACAACATAGGGTGGGGCGACTTTTTGTCGGTGTCGGCGGACACCATCATCCACTCGACACTAGATGTCTTGAGTTCTATTCTAGGACTCCTAGGAGCTACTCTTTCAGGCTCATGGACCAGGAGTGCGAAATCTCGCACAACATAGCCCGAGCATACTTTCATTGGCCCCCTGTCCCAGACCCCGACCGAACTTATGGTCCCACACACCACACCCTAACTGACAGCTGCTGATTTTTGGGACACGATCACTGGCACACACCACTTTGACCCTAGAAAGGCGAAGGCCTCTTCTATAGTCCACCCTGCTTGCGACTTGCACATCGCCTTTTGGCAACCACTATACTAGCCAGGTCAGAGGTTGGGACCATGTCCATGCCAAAGCTTTTCATGCTCTATGCGAAGACTAGGGAGAGAGCCTTAGAGGGCACCGGGGATGTCTTAGTCCCCACTATTTCTATTGACATTGCTAGATGGTATTTTGACCGTATATTTTCTTCGGTCGCCTCTACCAAAGCGATATGTTGTGGCAGTCTGATCACCCTCCTAGCACCTATTTTCACCATCCAGCTTCCCACTGGCATGTACTATGCTATGGACCCCACCTCCTTATCTCAAGAAGTTTTGGCCCGTATGCGCATGATCCGTCCTCACAGATAGCGTCATTGGGTCTAGTTAGATGGACCCTTCTCAACTGATTATATAGTGCTTCTGAACCCCGTTCGGACCCATATTGGACTAGCAAGTAAGGAGTGGAGGTTCCCAATGTACCTCCTCATCCCACATCTAGAGACTGACGACAAGCAGCAGGAGCCCCATGTCGAGCCCCTCGCCCATGATATTCTGATTTCCCAGCATGCCTCTAATCCGATCCCCGAGCCCAACACATTTATCTTCACTTCTACTCGTGCTGAGAGCTCCACTTCCGCCGATGTGTCTGATTCCACCACTACTGTGCCACTGAGAGTTGATCTGATTTCATATATGAGTTTTGAGATTGATGTCCCCACCACTTTTGAGAGAGGTAACCCTTCTGTTGGGGGATGTATGCCCTCAGAGCATTTGTATTTGATGCAAATGATAATTTTAAGCTTAAATATGGGACTATTTTGCATGTGATGCAAAAGGAGTTAAATGTGTCTTAAATTGTTTAAGACCATATTTAATATAATAAACACGTTGAAAAGATTACCTGGATGACGGGATCGTTCTGCTCTAAATGCAGGTTCAAACCGCGTCAAAAACGGAGTACAAATGCACAAGTTACAGCCAAAACAAGTCAGCCCAAACTGTTGGGCTGAACCCAGCGAAAATGGAGGCCCACCAAGCCTGAATTTTCTGGTTAGGGTTTTTGAAACTCGGAATTTTTTTTATGGCTGGATTTTCCATCTTTGAATGGTTTTTGGCTAAATTTGAGATGACGTTTGAGGGGTCAAACGACGTCAGATTGACTCGCTATTTTTTCCTATGCGTTCATTGTTCAACCATCTTCGATTTGATAGGTTGTATCAAGATTGAAGCTCAACGGTGAGGGAGTTAAAATTCATGGAAGATTGGCCTTTATGAAAGGCAAACTAACTTGAATTATTAAACTCTAAAAACATAGTCCCACATCGGAAGTGGAGTAAAGGGAAGGGGTTAGCCGCCTGTATAAATAGGGGCATAGCCCCCTCCCATAAACTCGTCCCAAGTTCTAGATCTGAGTGGCTCCCAAAAATGTTGGAGCACGCTCGGATCTAGGCTTAAATTAAATATTCTCTTCTCCCTATAATTTCTGCCTTACTCCTAAAGGGCTCTGGCAAAGCCACGAAGGAGTTCGGATCCGATCCGAAATCTTGGCGGAGGTTCGCTCTCGGGTGAAACTTTCTTCTGCGGGTGGTTGGCTCAGTGACAAGGGGTTGCTCGCCTCGAGATGCGATGCGGTTCGGAAAGCGGTTCTGCTCAGGAACGGTGCGGTCCGGGAAGTGGTTCGGATCGAGATAGGGAGCGGTGCTGACGCGGTTCGGTACACCTTGTCGGTGCAAGCAAGGTTCCGGGTATGTACTTTAATTAGCTTTCCTTTAATTTAATCGCAATAGCTTAGATCCTTCTTGGGGTGGTCAGATCCACCCCAAGTCGGCAAAGATCCTGTCTAAGGGTCTTGAACATTAGGGATTCGTTAAAATATTTTAACGAATCAATTTTTTCCGCTGCATTCTTTTCGATCTATAGTCCGTCCGACTTAGGACGGGCATAGATTTGTGCTCTCAGGGTCTATAAAACCCAACATTGGTATTAGAGCAAAGTTTGCATGATGATCTAGGACTGCTATATAATTAATTGAAATGCTTTTAAATGCCTTTTAAAATGTTTTAAATTTATGTGATAATTTTAAAATGATTTTAAATGCATTAAAATTTTATGCGATAAAAATTTTAGTAGCATGCAAATTTTGTGATGATTTTAAAACAAGTTTTTTAAAATATTTTTAAGAGATAAAAAATAAAATGTTTTAAAATCATAATTTTAAATTTAATTGTTAAATTTAAGAATGCTTTTTAAAATGAATTTAAATGTTTTAAAATTTTATGCGATAAAAATTTTAGTAGCATGCAAATTTTGTGCTGATTTTAAAACAAGTTTTTTAAATATATTTTTATGAGATAAAAATAAAAATGTTTTAAAATCATAATTTTAAATTTAAGTGTTAAATTTAAGAATGCATGTTTATTGTTTATTAGATAAACCTTTTTATATTTAATTGTTAAATAGTTTGACACACATTTTATGCGTTAAAATTAGTGTAGCTTATGCTTAATGGCTATGTTATTCTTGTCCCTTATATGATAACACAAGACAACCCTTTTAGATTAGCCATTAAGAACTCGTTAAATTTTATGAAATGAATTTTAATGACATGCTATATTTTAATAAATCATTAACAACCCTTTGAGACCTACTTCCTGATTAGGGTAGTCCCTTTAATGACGATTATTATTTTAATCGTTATAATAATAATTCTCATTAATAGACTATGCTTAAAACGTTGTAAATGAATTTATTAAAATCCTAATAACGATTAGGATAGCACGTGAACCTTATAGTTGATAAGGATTTAATAATAGTTATTAACAAATCCTAAAATTTTGAATTTTAAGGATTCAACTAGTTGATAAGATTAATTAGTTGTTAATAAAAGCCTTTTAGTTTACGGCACACATATATAAATGATAAGTGGCATTCAATGGATCATGATACCGGTCAATGTGCTTGGCTAAGTTTGTTGGGTCATCCTAGCTAGACTGGGGGTTAGTGACACTGGCTTAGTCAATTCCCTGGCCGTGTCCGCTGGACCGCAATGACACAAATCATGATTATATGACACCCTGAACTATATCTAAGTCAATTACGTTAAAAATCTTTTTCAAGATTAGCCGTAGCCATCCTTACTTTTAGAATCTGGAAACAAGGGATTTCATGTTATAATTGTTGAGTCAACTCAAGCAGTAACATGAATATCTTTTGGGAACCAATTCCATTAAACTTGTGATGTAGTTCAAATTAACCCAAACCGTCGCGTCGTGAATCAACCGAATGCTGGTGTAAGTTATGATTGAACACGAAAGTAAGGGTCTGACTAGACTAGTCTTTATGATTTGTTGAGCCAACTCAAGGCCATAAGTGACTAGGGGTAAAAATCGATAAGAGAATCACATTCGATGTGATTGATGAAGAGTCGTTTATCTATCGCAGAGTTAATCAACTTGTTGAGTCAACTCAAGGTTGTGAGACTCAGGGTGGTCGGGTCCCTTTTCCATTATATTTAATTTTAATTAAATCGTTCATTAATTGGCTTTAAATGATCGTGAAAATAGTGGGAGGATATAGATTGATAAAAGCTATTCTATCTATATTTAATATTGAACAAATGCTAAACTAGGGTAAGTTCTATGTTTATCAATGGAAGCAAAATGTAATATTCTAACAGAATAAGTTAAATGGTCAAATAGGTTGGTTAATGGAATATCAAGTTAAACTCTAATTGATAAAATAACTATATTCTCGTTGATATTAAAATGACCTTCTTAAGGACAGACTTAAGGAATATGATTTCATTAAGTTCTGAGTCCAATAAAATAAATGCACGCTATATGTCACTCGCCTCTATATGGGGCGGCTGGAACATGTTGATGTTCAAAAGCAAGTTTCTTCATACAATTTGTTGAGTCAACTCAAGGTTATGTGGAATCGGCCATAGAGTTTTCAAGGTTAATGGGAGCGAATATAAAACATGCGAGACATCAAGGAGCCGGAACATATGTTTTGACAAAGTGGCCAAAGAGTTTGGCACTTTATCAGAAATGATTATGAAATGTCTAAATGACCGTTAACTTATTTGGATTATTCTTGTAAGGTACGATGAGCTGGATAAGATCTAGGCAAGACATTAATTATGGATTCCATGAGACCAAGGAAATTATTTGGATGCGATTCAAATGTGTGGTCTAAAATGAACATAGAAACATATTTAGTCTATAGAATGGACGGTTTAGCAGATCCACTCACGAAGGATCTACCACATTAAGTCTATAAAGACTTATGTGTAAATGTGGTATGAGATGCCGGGATAAATAGGCCTAAGTGCAAGTGGGATATGCAGCGAGATGGGTTTGCCCTCGAGGCAATTTATCTCTACGTAAGTGTACAAACATTTTATTCAAAATAACAGTAAGCTGTTTGGTGAGAATTTACCTAAGTAATATTAATTTAGTCTTCTTTAGAACTTAGGTATAGCCCTAAGACTTAATGTGAGGTCAATTATATATCAAGATGGAGATCTCGATCATTGAGAAATATTTGATCGATAGTAGCATAGGTCTGAAATTGTTCGTAGTGTTTCTTTGTCATCACCATGGAGTGGGGATGATGATCTCATGGTCATTCGAATTGACGAAGTCAGACACGAGACACAGTACTCATTAGAGAATGAGTTCACTGAACGACCCAACAAGGGTTATCATATGGTTATATTTGACCAATCTGTCAATGATAACTCTTAGTGATGATAGGTAAGTTGGTCTTTTGACTTGAGGTCGTTGTATGAACCTGTGCACGAATGGTGTCACTTAGATCACTGATCTAACCTCGGAGCAAGCCCCATTGAAAGATCTTGGTTGGGTGACACTTGAAGCGTGCGAGGAGAGTAATGACCAAGATAGGATTCGTCTCTCCCGGTCAAGGGGAGTTAGTGTTGCAGTGTTAGTTCAATCTTTAGTGAAAACTCTGGTGAGAGTATGTTGTAAGAAGTCTAACATTATTTGACTAAAGATCGATGGAGACTAACCAAGTTCAAGCTAGTAGGGTTGACAGTTGACCATACCCTAGGCTTGACTAAGCGACATAGTTTTGACGAAGAGACTATAACTGCGGTATTCATCAGGGACACAGTCAAGGTGGTCCCAATAATACTCATGTCTATGAGTTAACTACATAAGTATGATATGAAACAGGGACGGCACCTGCTGCTCGTGGTCTCTACCGTCTGGGGTTTCGAGCCCCACCTGTAGTAGGGTCAGAATGTTGGGTCTCACACAGCGTGAGACCTCCGTCGAGCAATAGGTAGAATTAGGGAGAATATGCATTTGATGTGATGCAAAGAGTTTGCAGTTAGATTCTACATTTGGGATAAATGATCCTGAGTGCAAGTAGGAGATGTTGGGGGATGTATACCCTCAATACATTTGTATTGGATGCAAATGGATTTTATAAGTCGCAAAGAATTTGCGATATAAGTTTAGAACATTAAAGATGTGGGTTATTGCATATGATGCAAAAGATAATAACATATATTGGAAATAGTTTACAAATATATTTGAAAATAAATGCGTAGAAATGGAGCAATTTTCTATGAAAGTCGTAGAGAAAACCGTGCTCAAATCGGAGTCTTATCGGGCCCAATAAGTCTATTTAAAAGGTGTTTTAAATAGAAATGCCCTAAGAGTTAATAGGCCCAAAATTCGTTTACAAATGGGGGCCCTTTTCTTCTTGTAAGAAGGGGTTACCCTTCTTTTGTTGGATGGTGACCCAGCCCAAATTGGAGCCGGGCCATGCGCACTTGCTGGCGCTCGAAAAGACGCCAGCTGTGCCCAAGTTTTTGGTGCGTAGCCCAAATTTTGGGCATGAGCCCAGCACGCGCCCGCTGCAGCCAGGTGCTGGGCGCATGCCTGGCATACACCCAGTTAGGGCATGTGTAGATGGGGCCCATTTGTGGGCCCCACCAAGCAGCCAACTTTATGCTCCAGGAGGTTGTGTTTTTGATGTAAACGTGGGTTTTGAGCCATTTTGAGACGATGTTTGAGGGGTCAAACGAATTCGGAGCGGAGCCCCGTTTGTTTCTATGCAATCACTGTTCACTGCTCTTCGATTTGATAGGTTGTATCACTTGCAAAGCTTAACGGTGAGGGAGGAAAAATTCGCTAAAGTTAGGCCTTTGTGAAAGGCAAACTTTAATTAATTTGTCCTCCAAATTTATTAGTCCCACATCGGATATGGAGTGAATGGAAGGGGTCAGCCTCCTATATAAATATGGGCCTACTCCCCTCCTTAAAACTCATCCCAAGCTCTAGATCTGAGTAGCTCTATTAAACGTGAGCAAGCCCGGATCTAAGCTTAAATTAGATATTCTCTTTCGCCCTAAATTTCTTTCTTTCTCATGTTTGGGCTCTAGCAAAGCTACAAAGGAGCTCGGATTGGATCCGAAGTCTTGATGGAGGATCCACTCAAGGTGAAATTTTCTTCGGCATATGGTTGGCTCAGCAAAAAAGGGTGTTGCTCGCCTCGAGACGTGGTGCGATTTGGGAAGCGGTTTGGCTCGGGCGCGGTTCAACTTAGGAGAAGCTGCGCGGGGCCAATAAAATGTTGCTGAAAATGATGCTTCGTATTCTGCAAAAATGAAGTGAAAGGTATGTAGTTTAAATAACAAGCGTATATCAATTGCAACTGTTAGATAGATCTACCCTTGGGGGTTGGTCGGACCCAACCCCAGGATAGTAGAGATCTTGGCTAGGGCTGTTAATCTTTAGGGTTTTGACTTAAAATAGTTTTAAGTTGATTTTTTCGCTGCTGTTTTGATAACTTCGTCCGACCGACTTAGGCCAGACATCGTATTTATGGCCTAAAGGACCCAGAAAACCCTTCATATATCTCTTGCCATGCTATTGTTTTTATTTCTGATATCATCTGCTATATATTTGTCATGCACTTAAGAAAAATGAACTTCTAACGTGTTTATTATTTCTGTATGAATGAATTTTATCGTTGACTCGTCTGAGAATTATATTATTGTATACTTTTTATAGAAAACGCAGTAAGATTCATGCATTGACTACCTATTACTTGGAGTACTGCTTTGTATCTTAATATCACTTCTTATTGCAGGAAATGTGTATTAAACTTCCAGGTTGAATGAATTGATTGTCGTTTGATATGAATAGATTAGTTTACTTTTAGAAATCAAACTGAGTAGATGACATTACCCTGCTGAAGTTGTTGTGCACATATAAAAAGAGTGAATCGAGCGTTATCATATATTCTTTATCCACATATCTTGAAAATATTTCTATACATATTATCATTGATGAATCTCCCTTAAGTGAATCTTATTATTGCATCTTCCTCATGCTAAAAAGAAATAAGCCCATGATCCCAAAAACAAAAAAAAGAAAAAAAAGGAGAAAAGAAAATTTTATATCTTTGCATCTTTCTTTGGGATTGTTCTTGTGTATTAAAAAAAGAAAAAAGAGAGAAAAAGGAGAAAAGAAAAAGAAAAAGAAAAGTTCCATTATATATACACAATCCCCTTCTTTTCTTCTTTCTTGTTTTCCTTTTTATATATGGACCTACAAAAATTTGGGAAAAAGTTCATATTTGATGCCACCACGCTTATAGATAAGCTTGGGGGAGGAGACCAATGATGTGTGAGAGTGTGACTACTAATATGTGTATGACAACCTAATCTTGGTAATTTCTGATACTTAGGGAGATGACTTAGAGTATAACGACATCTATGAGTTGAAAAATTGGCATGAAATTCATTAAAAGCCATATCTTTCTATTCATATTGATTTGAACTGCGTGATATATCTTATACTCCAAATAGAAGCAGTCAATTGAAAAGTGTGTTGTCTATAATTATGTATATCGTTTTCTATGCCTTAGACGATGTTTAATTCTAAAATGATTTCATATTTCATACGATTCACGTTGTTCTTGGTTTCTCTATCTAGTGTACACATATGAAATGATATCGAAATAAAAGCCTTAGTGATGTTTTTTATTCATTTGTCACGCCCCACTTCCCATTATACTAGGGAGCGAGGACGCGAGCAGGTCTGCATGTGCAAGCAAGGATGAGGTACTTTTGTTTTTCTTTCCTCCTTGACTTAACACAATGAGCGTCTGTGTGAAACCTCGCAGGTGCTTGCATACATACTCAAAATAACACAGATAGTCATTATTACAACTTCAAAACCCAGATTACATGTACACAAATAGGACCAAGCATAACCATTACAAATAGTTACACCAAAAGAAAGTACACCTGAATAAATTACAACACAAATATGAACTTATAGCGGTGCCGCCAGAGGCATGTCGCTCCTCAATAGTGGATCTCGGCATCCTGGTACTCCTGGTCAACTAGCTCAGCCTCAGAGTATGCTCCTCTGCAAAATCTGTCCCAGAACCTGACGTATATTTTACAAGATAAACAATAGGAAAATATACGTCAGCGAGGGTCGCTCGACAAGTTAAACTGTTAGAAGATGGACCCTCGGCAAGATAGTAATATATATAATTTGCAAAACTTTGAAAGCGAGGGAAACATAACAAGGCACAGTTTGAAATGTATGGCAGTGCAAGAAAATGCGCGAGCATAGTAAAGTGTAGTGTACAAGTAATGAGCAGGCAATGTGTAGTGTGCAAAGTAACATGTAGTAAGCATGTAAGTGTGGTGTAGAGTAGTGAACATGACAATTGTAGTGTGCAAGTAGTGAACATTCAAGTGTAGTGTGCAAGGTAGTGAACATGGCAATTGTAGTGTGCAAGTAATGAACATGGCAAAGTGTAGTGTGCAAAGCAAAGCATAGTAAGAAAAGTCAGCATGTTACACAATTTATAATGGTGGCAGCAGAGGTAAATTGGTGCATCATTCAATCTCCTAATCTAGTGACAAGCCCAATGTCCGAGGGTGGAAGAAACTACAATTACACCCAAACCAACGGGAGCTACCCATGGCTCTGTACTCACCAACCGCATCCAGGTGACGGTCGAATTTATCGATAAGGTGAAATCCATCATTCCGCACTCTACTACAATGGACTACCCCACCCAGAGTGTCAATGTGTGTCCATAACATTCAATGCATGCCACAAGGGCCCAATATTCTGTAAATGCCCCAAGGGCCCATTATTCCGTCCGTATATGCCCTAAGGGCACACTATCACAGTTCATTAGAGATGGAAAGACCAGAGATAAGGTAACACCAACAACGGCACATCATGCAATATGAGCAAATGATTGAAACACTTAATAATTTCTCTTACACTTTGATTATCATGCAATATGAGCAAATTAAATGTTAGTTTAAAGCATGTTACAAGTCTCATCGAGTCACTTCAAATGTTATTTATCAAGTAGTTGTTACTAACAATGTTTGATAGTTTATTCACTAAAGATAGTGTATCTCAAAGTTTGTACGTGATAAATACTTGCCTGGTTGATGCGATTTTGGATGTCCACATGATCGTGACGAGAGGCGTGATGTATATCTGCGAGATCGGATTCGCGATTAGAAGTTATTAACCAATTAAAATAAGTTTAGAACCCGTACATATATATATATATATATATATATATATATATATATATATATATATATATATATATATATATATATATATATCTATTATACATTTGACAGTGTTTTTTGAATCCTAGGGCTGACTAGGACAAGATAAAAGACGGCTGAGATTTGATCTAAGGAAATCAACGGTTGAGATGGGTTGCTGTAAAATACTTTGGGGGGACAACTTTCAGTTTTGAGGAAAACAATATGTGGGGTCAGCTGAAAATAGAAAGGGTTAATTTATGTGTTTGATTGGGTTGGGTATATTATTAACATGAGTTCCTTTCCTAGATTGCCATCATCCAACCTTTTGTTTGTTTGTTTCTTTTCATGTTCCCAACGTCAGCTGTAAATCCTCCCCCGACGCCTCGCCTTCCCCCCCAAATAGAATGACGCATCGCCTGCCCCAAACGACTGCCATCATCCAACCATTTGTGGGTTTCTTTCCCAAACCTCATTTCTCGCAACCTCGCAGGTCAATCTCGCAACCTCGCAGGACCAATCTCGCAACCCTCTCGACTGCCACCTCCCTCTCGCAGGCGATCACTCAGGTGATCCTCTCGCATGTACCCATTTTGAAATAACCCCATTTTGCAATAACACTTTTTGAATTGATCCTCTCTCGCAGGTACCCATTTTGCATTGATCCTCCCTCAGGTGATCCTTTGTCGCCTTCTTCTTCTTCTTCTTCTTCTTCTTCTTCTTACAGGACCAAGTGAACTTCTTTTATTTAAAGCATCACTTTTCTTTGATAAAGTACAAATTAAAGTGTAAATTAATCTGATATTTATGCATATTTGAAAAGTGATTCCAGTTTTTGAAATTTGCAGGTACCCTCTCGCAGGTACCCATTTTGCAGTGATCCTCCCTCAGGTGATCCTTTGTCGCCTGCTGCTGCTGCTGCTGCTGCTTCTTCTTCTTTTATGAATTACAGGACCAAGTGTAATAATCTGATATTTGTGCAAATTAAATTGTTTTTTATTTGGTATTTGGTATTTGGTAAATTGTTTGTGCAAATTTAATTTGCAAACCTGTAACTTTGCAAAAAATTTGCAAACCTATAACTTCTTTGCAAAATTTTCCAGTACAACACACCGTTTTTGTAAGTACAAATTAAAGTGTACTAATCTGAGATTTGTGGAAATAAATTTTTGTAAGTGATTCTAGTATAGCAAAATTTTCCAGAATTTTTTCAAATTCTGAAAAAATCATTTGAATTTACTTCTTTGCAAATTTTCCAGAATTTTTTTTGTTTGCAAGATCGTTATGTTCAAGAGTATAACACAAAATCCAGTTTGAGTTGTGTTGATGCTTAGCTTAGGGGTTACATTGTCAGCTTGAGCTCTGTCACTTTTCAAATCACTTTTCAAATTTGACTGTTAGTTATTTAATGGATCATTTTGCATGCTTTTTGATGAAGTTTGTTATTTGGCATAACCAGTGCCCTTGGGTGCAAGCGTGATATGTGCAAATCAAGTTTGTTTCCAGAATTGCTTTTTGACCAAATCAAGTTTGTTTCCAGAATTTTTTTTGTGTGCAATGGTATCAAGTTAAGCGCAAAAGTATCCAATTCACTGGATTTATCATTGAAAAAATTTGGCCACTGTCTGTTCCTAAAACCCACTCAAATTATGCACTACTAATTAAGTGTTGATGATTACATTTGAATGGTAGCATCTTGTGATGCCAAGTGCCAATTATTTGGTATTAGAAAAATTGATATTTTACTCCGAGAAAAATATCGTTGTTTAAATGGTTACAATAGTTGCTAGGGGAAATAGCATGTTACCCTCATCGATCTCAATTCAGGAAAAGGGAAGGTTTCAGGCGGATCCTTCCACCATTGACCCAAATTTGATCTCATTCCCAAACGATTGCCAAAGCTACGAATTAATCCCAATGGACAAAAACCTGGAAATAACCGCACATATAGACAAAAATTTGGAAAAAATTCTGATGGAAATTGTGTTAAAGCATGTAATTTCTATATCCTGGAAATTGTGTTACAATATGTACAGTGGCTAGAACTTTTCTGTTGATGTATAGACAAATTTTAGATTTTCCAAATGCTTTTCTCACATTTCAGATAATACCAATGTTTTTCTCCCCTGTATGTATCAGCACCCAATTCATGATCCCTATCATCACACAATTCATGAATATGTTGGTATTTAGTCAAACAATTAAGTTTGCACGTGCAACGATTTGGAGATAATTTAGTAATAAAAGTTTATATGTTTATTGCTTGCTCGCTTTCAATGTTTATATGAACTAAATATGAATTGAGAAGAACTGCAAATTTATATGAACTAAATATGAAAATCTGTTGTGTATATATAATTGATCATGAAAATCTGTAAGATACATACAATTTAACAATCAATCCAACAGAATCAATTATCTTGAAATCATGATCTTATTCTTTGTAACTGCTAATTTATAATAAACGATTTTCATTATTGCTTGCTTTCAATCTTTTCTATCACTACTTCCCCTAAAGATTATTGATTAAATGCATTGTTATTTCTCTATTTTTGCAATAAATGTTCGTTTTTTATTGGTTATATACATTTTTTGGTTATATGCATTGTTATTTTTCATTGTTATATGCATTGTGTCACATGAGGACAGATTTAGATGATGATGGTGATGGCAACATAATTGATTAGGTGTTAGATATACACAACATTAAAGGTGAGTTTCAATTCTACCTATTTTTTTAGTTTAATCGTGTGTTGGGTTGACAAGTTTGATTTTGGGTTTGTTTTGTGTAATCCGAGTGCTAAAAATTTATTAAATTCAATAATTCAGTAAAAAGACTTATTATAGATTAAAATTTGTTGAAATTTTTGTTTTAATTGTTCTAAATTGGTGCACTGGAAGGATGTAATGGTAACATTTTCTCACACATCGTTTCCCATGTTGGAGTCTTTTCTATTTTGTATATATAAAGTATCTACAGTCCATCTTACTTTCACTTTCACTTTCACCAATCTATATTCTTCTAATGACAAATATCATAATGCAATATACTTGGTGGAAGATTAAATTTAGGCAAAAAAATTCTCAGGAGACTTTATGAAGCCATATCTAATTCTGGCAGCAGTGGAAGACAAGCTTCTATTATGTCCAACGGTTCATTGATGTCATGGACTCAATAGAATTACTCATATATGGTTGAAATTTGACTTGGGTGTAATTTCAGATATTTCCATATTTTCTTGATTAGTTTCTTCTCTATCTTATCAACTTCTTCATAAAGATGAACCATAGATGAGGAGACTCGACATATAAGCGCATGGATATAAATATCTTGGTTTTCTGTTACTAGGAAAAAGAAATCAGTTCACTGCTCTCAGCATGGGGAATTCCTTCAAATTTCTTAATGTGGAAGAAACATATGAGACCATGACTTAATTTATGTTATATTTAGTTTTTAAGATATGGATATCCACATGAACAATACTGATTTCGAAGAAAGAAGTGATAAATAGAGTTTTGAAGGACGGTATATGAAATTTCATACATCGACTGCTCATGCATAAACTGTAGTGCATTCTTGATTGATTTTGTTCAATTGTTGATATGGGTCAATGGGTATGCACGGACGAGAGAGGTCTCATGTTTGAATGCTCAGCACTACTGATTTTTTTTGAATTTTTGAATTTTTTAATAAATGAGCTAGACCTTCAAAATTCGGCTTCAGATGGGCCGATGGGTCAAGAGTCTCTTACTTTTTGTTTATACAAAAAATCAGAAGCACTTCAAATTCGGCGTAGGTTCAGATTAGGCAAAAATCCTAGCGTATATATAAGGACTAAAATCCTGCGGTAGGTTTAGTTGATTTCGATAGACTGGCACATAATCAATTGAAAATCGGAGTAGGTTTAGTATGTAATAATTTCAATAGCTAAAATATGTTTAGGACCTCTTTCTTAATTTGAAAACAGAAAGATTTTCTTTTTCTGAAGAAAGTGCTCCATTGATAACAGAAAATAATACTAGATTGATCGTTTCTGAACGCATTTTTATTTATATATTTAGTTAAAATATAAAGAATGCATAAGGATCATTGTCTTAACTAGATTGCTTTTACAGTGGATATGTCACTGGATATAGCTTTGCATGAGTAGGGGCACTTAATATACTGTAACTCGAGTTTTGCAGCTGGTTATCCCGGAGATAAATCAATACATGATGTGCTATTCTCCCCAACCTAAATACATGTATTCAGGATGATTATACTCAGTAGGGTTTATTGTGTGACAAATTAACAGATACTGAGGGGATGCAAGTCACGGTAACCTCATCATAATTATCAAGTGCTTGAGTTTCTGATGTTAGTCAGTTTAGGTTGGGAACATGCACAACCTATTTCAAGGATAAGTGTTAAAGTTATATGCAAAGCCTCTCCAGGCCAAGATATCAAAAGATTTATGGTGTATCTTTAGGTACCTTTGTCCTATACAATGTGTCTAAGTTGTTGATTAACAGCAACAAACCGAATGCGCTCGCGTCGAAATCTATTATATCTTAAGATATAATAGATTTAATCTATTATATCTTAAATCTAATTTTTTGGGGGACTTTTAAATTTTGGAGGGGGAGATCTTAAATGAACCGTGCCCGAGGGCACGGGTTATGATGAGGGCACATGTTAAATTTTGGAGGGGGAAATAATTTTTGGGGAGAACACAGATTTTGAGGGATATTTTAAATGAACCGCGCCCGCGCCGAAGCTAGGTTTTTGTTTGTTTAGATTTTGGAGGGGGAAATAATTTTTGGGGGGGGAACAAAGATTTTGAGTGGATATCTTAGATGAACCGTGCCCGCGGGCACGGGTTATGACTAGTATATATATATTTATATATATATATACATGTTTATATATAACTATGGGTAAGTATATATATATTGTTCCCCAACATACTGATTCATCCAATATGCTAGTATATAAACTTATAACTTAACATACTATTATTAATATAATGTAAATTGTTTATATATACATATATTAATATATAAACTTATAAACTAACATGATGTTTATTAATAGTTCACTAACATGCAATACTGACATATATGTACACATCCTAAACTAATATAATATAAGATAATATAATGTATATAAAAAGTATAGCACTCCTTACTACTGCTCACGTAAGAAAAATAAGATAACTCACAGCTTTGTTTCGTTATGTTGCCTTCGTGCGTGTAGGTGGGCCATGACGATCAGAGCAGAGGCGTCGGAGGCAGCGAATGGCGGCTGCCGATGATGTTGACGACGGTGTAGGAGGTGGCGGCGCCCACCGACGGTGAGGAGGCATGCATGTTGAGAAAGGAGAAGGACATGGGCATGCGGGCTTGGTGATGCGACAAGTACGGCAGCGTGGCGATGGCTGAGGTCGGAGGCTACCGCGGGTTGTCTGCATTCGGAGGGGAGGCTGTCTGCAGGTGGCCAGCGGTCGAAAGATGGCCAAAGAGAGGGGATGCACATGAGATGGGTGAGGGTCACTGGCAGTCGGTGGGTGGGCGTGCGGCATGGGAGTTGGGGTTGGTGGCGAGGTTGCAACGGGAGTCGGAGGGGTTTGTCGATGTGGTGGTGTACGACGAAGAGAGGGGGCTGCCATGGATTGTGGTTGGGCGAAGGTGTGGAGGAGCGAAGTGAGTTGTGCGCGTGGAGGAGTTTTTGAGGCTAGGGTCGTGAGGGCTTAGGGTTTGGCGGGCTGGGCACTGTTGGTGGATGGAGGAGTCGGAGGGAGACCGTCGGTGAGAGGGTAGGGCTGCTAGGGTTGGAGTTGAGGGGTTATGCACGTGGGAGAGGTCATGAGGGCTTAGGGTTTCGATGGGAGCTCTTTGTGCGGCTGTGACGGAGAGAATTGAGCCCAGGGTTTTTTTTATTTTCGTAGGGCTGTGCCTGAGTGAAGGTTGAGGCTAGAGTTTAAGGTTCTAATAGTTTTCCTTGGATTCGTTTTGTAGGCTGTGCATGAGTGAGTTACGGTTATGTGCGTGAGTGAAAGCCTTAGGGTTTTGTTAGTATGCAACGAAAATCGAAAAAGAGATAAAAAGTGGCGGCTGAGCTATGAATGAATTAGGGTTTTGAGTAAAAAAATGGAAGGGTTTAAATGCTAGGTAAAGAAGGAAATAACACAAATTATAATTGCAATTAAATTAGAGTTTTATTGTCATTTAAAATTGGGTAGAAAGTCTCCTATCTAAAATTGGAAGTGAAAATTTGAATTTGAATTTGAAATCAAAGTTATTATATATATATATATATCCTTATAATTGGTATGAATATATTTAATTAAAATAGGAACATAGTACAAGTTATAGTTAATTAAAAATACGTACGAGTTATAGTTATAGTTAATATAGTTAATTAAAATACGCACTAAATACGGATACATATATAAACATAGCACAAGTTATGGAAGATCATAAGACAATGTAGAATACGTATGAAATATGTATGTATGGAAACATGCCGTTACATCTTACCCACCTTATTAAAATTCCGTCCTCGGAATTTCTTAAGTCAGATAATGATCAAGCCTGATAGACGAATCATGCAAGTGACAACACAACATCACGAAACAAGAGACATATAGATGAACGAAGCTTCAGAATTGAAAAGGGTCAAAGATCAAAACAACTACAATCAAGACAACACCTAGGATGTGACAATGCAAAGATAGACGTATTTATGGTCAGAACCATTAAATGTGATGATAGGACAGGGTTCAGACGTCATCATTCGTCGCTGCTCATCGTCCTTAACTTCTTCGACAATCATGGAGTAAGTCTGGCACCGACTATGTTCGGGTTTACCTTGTTGGGGAACTTGACGCTGAGGGGCCAGAGGTGGTCCCTGTCGAGTTGATCCTGATGCTGCCATAGCTTGAGTCGCTGGGTCGTTAGTGCGACGTGGGCAGTTCCTTACAATTTGTTTGGGTGCCCCACACACTAAACACTGGTTCAACAGCACACGCTAATCCTTCTTGGCATGCCCCGATTGGTTACAGTGGTGACACACCATAGTAGATCTGGAGTCAACTGGAGTTGCAATCCTCTTGAAGTTGGTGGTCTGAGTTGGTCGGAGCTCATTCCTGGTTGCTTCCATAGGGTGCTTGCTTCCTCCAATTTGAAGTGCCTTCCTACGCTTCACGATAATCTCATGCTTCCTAGCAGCATCCAATACATCCTGGTGTGTAGTCAGATTCATCGAAGACATCGAAACCTGAACATCCATGTTCAAACCGTGGAGAAACTGATACGCACAGTCTACAGGATCCTCCACCAGATGTGGAGCAAATCGGCTAAGCATATAGAACTTTGCTTCATACTCGTCAACAGTACGATTGACTTGTTCCAGGTTCACAAATCGTTGCTGCAGTTTCCTCTTAGACGATCGAGGAAAATAATGAGCTTCGAAATGCTCTCTAAACATGGTCCAATTGATGGCTTCACCAGACGGGCTTCTTCTCTGTCCCACCAGTTTCGTGCATTCCCAGTCAGTTATTTCTTGGCGACTTCCACCCATCCTGTCGATCAATACGGGAAAGACTCAAGTCGTCTTCTGTACTTCGGGCCCATTCTTTAGCTTCCAATGTCCCTTCTTTTCCGGAGAAGCTTTTTCGGTTTAGCTCCCGAAATTGCTTGGCTCCAAGCTCAGCTCGAGGAGGCGGTGGTGCAGGCTGTGCAACTTGTTGTCCTTGCTGAATCAGCTTATGTTAAATCTCCAACATGCCTCTTATAACTCCCATCAGTTCATGAATGTCAGAAACACCGCTTCTGCTGGCTCAGTTTCTGTTGCGAGTATGCGGTCTTCCTGCCATGCTGCAAAAGAAACAAGGTAAACATTTGCGTACAAGATTTATCTAGACGGTTTAGCTAATAGTGACATCCATATTGTTCTGAGTATTTCACAGAATGCCGACCTGCATAGGCCACCACTAAAACCTGTCACGCCCCGCTTCCCATTACAGTTGGGAGCGAGGATGCGAGCGGGTCTGCATGTGCAAGCAATGAGGAGGTACTTTTGTTTTTCTTTCCTCCTTGATTTAACACAATGAGCGTCTGTGTGAAACCTCGCAGGTACTTGCATACATACTCAAAATAACACAGATAGTCATTATTACAACTCCAAAACCCAGATTACATGTACACAAATAGGGCCTAGCATGGCCATTGCAAACAGTTACACCAAAAAAAAGTACACCTGAATAAATTACAACATAATTATGAACTTATAGTTGCGCTGTGAAAAGCACGTCGTTCCTCAGCAGTGGATCTCAGCGTCCGGGTACTCTTGGTCAACGAGATCAGCCTCAGCGTATGCTCTTCTATAAAATCTGTCCCAGAACCTGACGTATATTTCACAAGATAAACAATAGTGAAATATAAGTCAGCGAGGGTCGCTCAGCAAGTTAAAACGTTAGAAGATGGACCCTCGGCAAGATAGTAATATATATAATTTGCAAAACTTTGAAAGCGAGGGTAACATAACATGGCACAGTTTGAAATGTATGGCAGTGCAAGAAAACGTGCGAGCATAGTAAAGTGTAGTGTATAAGTAATGAGCAGGCAATATGTAGTGTGCAAAATAACGTGTAGTAAGCATGTAAGTGTGGTGTACAAAGTAGTGATCATGACAATTGTAGTGTGCAAGTAGTGTACAGGAAAAGTGTAGTGTGAAAGATAATGAACATGGCGATTATAGTGTGCAAGTAGTGAACAAGGCAAAGTGTAGTGTGCAAAGCAATGCATAATAAGAAAAGTCAGCATGGTACACAATTTATAATGGTGGCAGCAAAGGTAAATTGGTGCATCATTCAATCTCCTAATCTAGTGACAAGCCCAATGTCCGAGGGCGGAAAAAACTTCAATTACATCCAAACCAACGGGATCTATCTGTGGCTCTATACTCACCAACCCCATCCGGATGACGGTCGAATTTACCGATGGGGTGAAATCCAGCATTCCGCACTCTACTACAGTGGACTACCCCACCCAGAGTATCAATGTGTGTCCATAACGTTCAATGCATGCCACAATGGCCCAATATTCTGTAAATGCTCCAAGGGCCCATTAGTCCATCCGTATATGCCCTAAGGGCACAATATCACAGTTCATTAGAGATGGAAAGACCAGAGATAAGGTAACACCAACAACGGCACATCATGCAATATGAGCAAAATGACTGAAACACTTAATAATTTCTCTTACACTGTGATTATCATGTTTAACGGCATTAATGGCGAAAGCAAATCAAATGTTTGGTTAAAGCATGTTACACGTCTCATCGAGTCACTTCAAATGTTATTTATCAAATAGCTGTTACTAGCAATGTTTGATAGTTTATTCACTGAAGATAGTGTATCTCAAAGTTTGTACGTGATAAATACCTGCCTGGTTGATGCGATTTTGGATGTCCACACGATCGTGACGAGAGGCGTGTTATATATCTGCGAGATCAGATTGGCGATTAGAATTTATTAACAAATTAAAATAAGTTTAGAACTCATACATATATATACAATTTTATATATAACTGTTGGTAAGTGTGTGTCTGTGTATATATTATATTCTATAAAAGAGAGCATATTTTGAATTTTGTCCCAGTCATAAGTCCAGTCATATTTTGTTTGTCCCAGTCATCAAGAACGACCTGGATTCACTTGGGGAAGGGCCAGGATGAAGCCACGTAACAGCATGGGCCCCGCATGGAAGAGCACGAGAAAAATTTGAACAACATCACACGAGAAAAAATCTCGCATTCTAGGGCACAGAACAGAGATCGGTAAAAATGGGGGGAACTCAAAATTTGGGGGGAAGGAAAATTACGGGGAGCTCGATATTCCAACCCCGATGCATTTCCGTCATCCACTTTTGCCTCTCTCTCCCCCTCCCCCATGTTCTCTCTCATTTCTCTCTCTCTCCCCCCCAAAAAACATCTCTTACTTGGGCCACCCACCGATCCTCCTTTTTGACGCCATCAAGTCCGACTTTATTACCTTAAACGGAGACTTCATCATCGATCTTACCTCCACCTGAAGATTTTCCTCGAGGTTTCTGTAAGATCTGATTGCTTCGTAAGGGTTTTGGGGACGCTTGGGCGTGATCTGATCGCTTCTCAAAGGTTCGGACTTTTTCATTCTCTCTTGCCCATCTCATCGTTTTTCATCAAAAGGGTTTGAGAGAGTTTCGAGGAGCAGAGCATGGATGGAAGCATGCCACCCACAGGAGTCAACTCATCTCCCCACCAACATTCCATCATCTCACCATCTGATAGAGAGAGGTATGTAATTTTTTTGGGTTCTCAATCTATTTCGACCAAAAATTTGACAAGGGTATTAAAGATTTGTTTTTTTGTTGTGGGTTTGTAGATGGCCGAGAGGCAAAAACGTGTGTTATAGCCTATGGTACACAGCCCTTGGTGGGATTCGTCCATCTGCTGTAAGTGTTTCATATACCTGATTCCATTATTGATGGTTTAAATTTTGTTCTTATTATTCAGAATCATGAGTCATATATGGGTACCATAGTCCACAGGCAGCATCTACTGCTTCACTGTAAGCAAAGAATGATTATGCTAGGCCTGCTTCACTGTAAGCAAACAAATGGAACTCCAAATAGCATTTTCCAGTTCTAAAAAGCATTTTTGTTTCTTTGTCACAAGATTTGTTACTATTTTAATTTGGGGATTGAAGAAAAGTTGAGAAATAATGTGTGTACTTTGTCAATTTATTCATTGTTTTTTGTAATTTTTCAGAACAATTCTATGGATTTCAAAGAGTTCTCAATATCCATACACTGATGCAAAGCTATTAGTTGGGCTTGAAAAGTTCCGATTTTTATGTCATATACCTATAATGAGCATGTTGCAGGTCACAATGGCAACCATCTCACGAGCACGTATTGTGTCTCAATGTCATTGAAGGTTATTGGCCATGACCTCTCCAGAACTGATGTCAAATCAATTTTGATTTCTTTGAGGAATCTTCAACAAGAGTGATGGGAGGTATATATTTAACATATTTGTCTTCAAGTTAAATTTTGAAGAGATTATATTTTACTTGTTCAATTTGTTGCAGCTTTATGCCTAATCACATTGGAGAAGAAACAGATCTTTGATTTATATATTGTGCTGGTGAGTAGGTAGTAAATTTAAGCATCGAATCCTTTATTAGTTCATGCTTACATGAGGAAAATTAATTCGAAAGTAACAGTAGCTATCTGCTTCATGCTTAATAATTTGACCAAAATGGACAAAGAAAAAGCCATGGAGTATATAGTTAGGTGCCAGGTCCACACCACTTCTTATATTGTTCTTAATGAATATATATCCTTACGCATCACGTGATCAAATCGTAATTTCTGTTACGTTCTTTTTTAACTATCTGTAGTCGCATGATGGGGGTTTTGGTTATCAATTTCGATTTCTTTGAGGAATCTTCAATAGAGTGATGAGAGGTATATATTTTACATCTCTTAAATGATATCTTATTGATGTCTTCATGTTAAATTTTGAAATTTGGATTGATTAGTTGTAGCATTATGCCTACTCACATTGGAGCATAAACATATCTTTGATTTATATATTGTCTTGGTGAGTAGGTAGTAGATATATTCATTGAATCCTTTGTTACTTTGTGCTTGCATGAGGAAAATTTATTCGAATGTAACAGCTGCTATCTGGTTCAGGCTTAATAATTGGAATAGAATGGACAAAGAAAAAGACATGGAGTATATACTCCGGTGCCAGTCCGTGACACTTCCTATATTGTTCTTAATGAATTGATAGCATTGTGCATCTTTTTTGATTCTGAACCTTGACCTTCTTCACATTAAACTTCATCTGAATTATTAAACACTATTCAGAATTATTTTGTAAATGGGTTTGGCTCAGATCTAAATCCATCATGTTTCATGTTTATTAAACACATTAGGGCACATCATTGTCTTTTAAGTTTGAGAAGAAAAATCTGTGTATGTTACAATTTCACAGTGAGCAATGGCAGTGCTGATGAAGCTGCTTTGAAATCGTACAGAAGAGAATAAAATCTTAAACTCATGGTGCTTATATGTTTCATTTTAAAGGTTTAATCATGCTGCTTGATTAATGGTTAATGGGTATGTGTGTAAAAAGAATGCACTTCTTGAATCGAGAACAATGGGTAATGGGAAAAACAAAAAAAATATTTTTTCCATGCAAGATAAAAAATTTCTGTCGAAATCCAAATAAGTTTGCTTTGGTGTTATATTTGAGGCTATTAGTTCCATACAAACTTGCAAGTTTCCTTTAATAAAATGACGATTTTTGTAAGTTTCCGCTAATAAAATGAAGATTTCTGTACTATTACTTTGCAGTTTGAACGGAAGATAAGTATTCAAGTTTACTTCTCTTTGTTTTAATTTTGAGGCAAATGTTCATGTATATAGGTATTTCTACATTGAACCAGCAATTAACTCGGGATAATAAGATAGTAAATATGATGAAACTTAAACGTGTTTACTTCTTCATTGATGCAAATGCCCACGTACTTCATTGTTCTCCATTAAATTCTTTTTTCCATTATTGGGATCTGAGCTTCTCCCATTTGATCAATTTCCCACTCCACAAGAAAACCCAGATGAAGTTTTCAATCTAAAAGCATTTAAAAGGAGAATTTACATGTTACATATATAAATATTGAGAGATATGGCTATGTTCATGTAATATAGAAGATAAGATATTATATGCTGATCTTTGATGTAGACAGAGAGGTTAAGTTTGACGCGTGTGAGAATTCTTTTCTAGCTTCTAGAGAGGCTGCCTATTGAATTCTGAGAATGTGGTTGTTGTCATTTTTTGGAGAAATTTTGACGGTTGAACAAAGTTTGTAGAGGTTTTTTTGTATGTTATATAGTTAAAAACGTAGTGATGAAGTTTTTTTAGGGGGGGGGGGACTCATCATGATGAGTTGGAGTTGGTTCAAAGTTTCTCCCTTCGGAGGTTGAAAAGGGTTTGTGATCACTGATATGCTTCTCATTTCTAAGTTCTCCCCTTTTTATCAATTGCTTTTTTTCGTTTTTAATCAAGTTTTTGTTGCTAATATTTCTTTTCTGCCAATATTAGTTGATTTCAATTTCTTGACAATTCATGTACTGCTTATTAAATTTCTGTTTCCTAACCTTTAAAAACAAATATAAAATAAAACTCCATCACTTCTAGCTATTTTATAAGAAAAGTTTTCATCTTTATTTTAAGGCAAGTGTAAATTTAGAATTAGAAACATTGTCAATCTGAGTTGCAAGTTCTCAACAATTAACAATATTAATCTGGCAAACTACGTAAAATATATAGAACATTTCTTTTTTGGTGCAAATTCCTTTGCACTTTAATCCTCTACAGCACTCTACAGATTGCGGGGTTAACTATCTATGATCATATGTGCTTAAATAATTTAGCTTAATGGCTTTCTGCTCATGGGTGTATCTGATTCTGATACATACCGCATGTTATTCATAAACCATAACAAAAGTAGGGTCAACATTTTCTACCTGAAAGCTGACATGTGCACCTTAATGCAAGGATGTGGTGACTATAGTCATTGTTTCGGTGAACCTATTTGATGTTCTAGCCTTGATTGGTGAGTTAATAAGTTTAGGATGGGAAAGTTTAACATCTATTGTATTTCTTCAATTTAACTTTTGGTCTATGTTGTTATTACACCATCAGGACCTCTTCTAAGGAATCCCATGATTTTTTGTATGTAAGGTGCATAAATTCTAATTTCACCTCAAATCAGTTTATGCAAGCACTATTGATGTGTCATTAAGAGAGTATATTTTTTCTCGGACAGGCTTGTAATCCTTTGTTGGGTACTGACATGTCTCCACTGGTTATATTTTGTTTTGTACTATTTTCTGAACAAGTAAGCTATTTTCACTTGGCATAGGAAATTCCTCGATTATTTTTTATACTAAGTTACCGGATTGAAATTTATCATATGTTCCAGATTTGCTGGTGACACATGTGGGCAAGATCCTCGGAACAACACTATGAGTTCGATCCTATAATGCGACGATCAGCCTTCGGCAAGGACGCTGACCCCATTGGGCTTCCAACGTTAACTCTGTGGTGCTTGGGCTTCAAATGTTAACTCCATGGTGCTCACAGCAACAGTAGCATCATCATCATGGTAGCCGCCTAACTATGTGTACAATGACCCCATTCCTAAATTCACCATATCTGTACGTTGATTCTTTGATTTGTTCATAACAGTGTTTGTGAACAGTGCTTTTGTATTTGTTCATAATTTAATTCTTTCTGATTCCAGCAGTCTTACAATAGCCAAGGAGGGTGAGCTTTCAATCAGAACTATTGATGATATTCAGAAGCTTCACATTCGCTCGATCCCAATGGGAAAACTTGCACGATTGATCTACCATCAGGAGCAGTATCAGACTTTTGCCATATGTAGCTTTAAAAACTGCCATATAAGTACAAAGGAAATAGAAATACATTTTGTTAGGCTAATGGATGATCAGACTTTTGAGTTTAAATCAACTTATCCATTAGATACTTATAAGAATGGTTGCTTCATTAGTAGTTGGTCCTTCTCAGATGATAACAACTACTTATTATCAATAAGAAATATTTTCCTTTCCTTAAAGTGGGTTTATGAATTCATTCGATTTGGTGATGGATATTTGTTTTCAAATGTAAATTGCTGAGTTTTCCTGAAGCTTTCCATGTTTTAAATGGGAGCAAACTATATGGTGTGTTCGTTCTTACTGCCAAAAAGTTGTTTCTGGGCTGTATTGAACTCCCTACTACTGGATAGGTGCTCATTCTTTTTGAGATGCCAAAATCGATGAGAACATGGAGTCTGAAGTTTTCTACAATTGAGCATTTTCTTTTTTGCTGGATTAGAATATTAATGACCCTTCTTGAGGAAGGAAGCATGCTAGCTAACAGGTAATAGTTCATCATTGATGATATTGATTAGGGATTGCAATTGATCATTGTTATTAGAAAAATATTATTTCATTCCTTCATGATAGTGTGTAACGCTGGTTCATTTGCAGGTATATAGGCTTTCTATATTCATCAGGATTTTTATGGTGGGAGAGAACTCTTGATGGCTTTCTTATTATGGAATATGGAACTGAATGCAAGCTGCGCCCCGAACAGATGTGAAATAATACATGTTGTTAGCATTCAAATGTTACATGACTCACGGCTCACTGATCTGATTGGATTTTTATGATTTAAAGAGGGAATAACCAAAGAACTTGCTCACGGCCAAAAGATTTTATGTTAAAAAACTCTATGGATGCATAAATAGTGTTAGCATATTTATTGGTTCTTAGCTAACCACTTTTGTGAATTTTATTACACATAATGTTTTAATTCCTGGGATGCTTTCTTTCATTTTTAGTGTGATCATTGATATCATCAGCATCATTTTTGATTTTTGATTTTTTCATTTTTGATGTCTGAAACCCATAATGTTGCTTCTTCTTTTTGTTGGAAAAAGGTGCACCTTCCTCTTTAAAAAAATAAATTGTGGGAAAGATTCATAAAAATTGCAAGACTTCACAGATTTGTCATGTCTCTTTATGTTGTGTCTCCTGATGCAATTGCTCAGGAAGAAGCCACTTTGGCCATTGAAGAAAAGGTTCAGGAGGAGGAGGAGAATGAGGCAGACAAGGATGCAGTGGCCGCAGTGCTGATGACAGTGCAGCTTTATTTTTGAAATTTGCTATACAATTACGACAGCACGTAGCTGGCCGGGATCATTCAGGGGTATGCGGATCATTTAGGGGATCATTCAAGGGTTGAGGTAAAACTCATCATCATTCTTTAACTCGCAATGCAAAAGTTTTTTGTTTCTTGCTTAATTTGTCATGGAAAGTTTTGTAACTTTGGATAATAGAAATGGTCAGGCAAGCAACAACCAATTTTCTTCGTGTCTCTGTCAACTATTTGTGTCCATTGTCTGCATATCCATCCACAGAAAGCCTGGTTCCAAGATCTCCATGATTACATTTTCAATACCAAGCAACCCAATCCATTGTTTTACTTTTTACTTTTTATCCTCCCTCACAACTTTGCTTATTTCTTTGCTTCTCTCTTATTGAGGGATATTGAAAGCTCTCACCTTTCTGTGTTTTTTGGGGTTATCCAGCGAAGATCTCAAACGGGTATCTCGCAAGATGATTGAAAGATAGAGGGATGGTTGTATCTCATTTGATCCAATCGATCTGGGCTGCATTACTCGATGAAGAGATACTTTGTTATTGACGACAACTCTCTCAATTGCTACAAGAGGAGAGGTAAATTTATGAAAAGTGAGGGTAGTTTTTGTGTGGATGAATATGTGTTTGTGGGGATGCATTTCTATGTCTGATGTGTGCATATGTTTGGTATCTGGAGTTTTTTATTGTATGGCTGAGGGCTAAAGCAATCAATGAACTCCAGGTTTTTAATGCAATCAAAAAACTCCAGCTTTACTCTCCTGCAACTATTAAGATCTCCAATAAACCTTTGCCCCAACTCTCATCCGCTTGCTGTGTGATTTATTGTATGGCTGAGGGATAAAGAAATCAATGAACTCCAAGTTTTTTTAATGCAATCAAAGAAAAAAAGGTGGATTTTCTCCTTGCACCTCTCACTGCTTTCTCCCTCTCTTCATATATCTATGTTTTTCGAAATTTTGTTTCTTATTATTTTTGGTGTGGGCTGGTGTGATTCGATTCTAATGGCACTCATTGTCTAATGCACTCATTGTCTCTAAGTAAGGTATTATTCTGTTGAACTTCAAGGTTCCAAATGCATCTTGCAAATTTTCTTTGTTTGTCGAGTACACATGCGATTTGGATATGCATTTGAAACATTGAAGAAAAAATGTATTTGTTCATGACTTGAATGTGCAATTTTCTGAAAACAAACAGTTTTGAGGCAAAAAAACAGTTTTGAGGTTAAAAACATCTAAAGTGCAAACTTCTGAAAATTCCTATCATTTCTGAGAAAACTTGAATGTGCAAATTAGATCCAATGTTGTTCCTGATATATGGAGAGATAAACAATCGTAGGATTTTCATTCGACATCATCCCAGTCCAAATCGCATATATTATAACCATATGACACAAAAATTGATATGTTGGCCCGTTTTGTTGAACTTCAAGGTTCCAAATGAAAATTTTCTTTTTTCTGTTGAGAACAAATGCAAATTTTCTTTTTTCTGTTGAACTTCAAGGTTCCAAATATATTCTGTTGGCATGTTTTGTTGGCCAGGGTTATAAGCATGTATGGTATTATCTGTATGTCAATTTCATAGCTTAATGCTATCTAATATTGTACAAATTTGCAGGTATGCAGGCAGTCAGATGTGTGGGGAGACGACGTTGTTCATGAGGTATCAGCTCATCTGGAGGGTGCCCAGAATATAAGCTCATCGGGAGGGTGCCAAGTAGGCTCAGACGACGCATCAAGGCCATGGTATGTCTCGCATATGGTTGTTGAGAAACGGGTCCATCATCGTCTTACCTAAAAGAAGGCTCCATACTAAAAATAAAAAAACGAGAATTAAGTGTACATCATTGTTGTAATTCATCGGACCTGCTGTTGAACTTGCATTCATGAAATAATGCATGATGCAACATAAAGAACCAAGGTTCTATGATTTTCCTTTTTCTTTTCAAGAATGATGCTTATATTGTTGTTGAACTTCCATTCATGAAATAATGCATGGTGCACCATAAACTTCCATTCATTGAAGAATGATGCTTATATTGCAAGTTTACTCTCATTAACTTATGAAGTTAAACTTATGGCAAACTCTTAACTCCATGGCATTTTTTCAGGGATGTGATAGAGTGACACATTGCATCATTGATTCCCATTCTTCACCTGATCAACCTTCACATTTTCAAAGGTCATCGACATTGTGTCATGATATTTGAGAATTCTACCAAATGCTGGAAACATTGTGTCATGATATTTGTGACTTTTTGAGAATACACCACTTTCTCATAATTTATATAACTCCAAGGAAAAGGGTGTATTCTGCTGTGGATTCTGCTCAAGTGGATGCATCAGGCACTGTAATCAAATTTGATTGTGGAGTTATATGGGGCAGCTGCCGGCTTTGAATGAATTAGTCACGGTAATCCCGAGATCAGATCAAAGAAAAGCGTGTATTCTGCTGCATGATTGTGGAGTTTTGCATATCCCTTTTCTTATTCTACATTTTTCATGATTCTGCTCCCTCTGATAATTGATGCATCAGTCGGCATGAAGGTGAGACTTTTTGAGAATTTGGTTAATATTAATTTATTTATTTATATTTTGGGTTTTTACCTGAATATATGCAACAAGTGATCTTGCAAAATGTGTATGGTAAGCAGTGGTTGATCTTGCAGAATTGGATATCCCCTTTGTGAGGATTAACATGAAAGGATGGTTATGGCACAAGTGACCCATGGTTCTTGCCTGGATCAGTTTGTAAGTCTTGCTTAATGGAATTCCTATAATTCTTGCCCAGATCAGTTTGTAAGTCTTGCTTAAGGGAATTTCTATAAATCCACAGTTCTATTGTTTACAGCAAGACTTACATATTACATGAATTCTATTGCCTTAATGTTACAGGTTAAATGAATTACATGTTACATGTTACATGTTCTTGGTGTAACATTCAAGTCTTTCCTCAGTGTATTTATATGAATTCTTGTTTTTACAGCCAAAACCTGTAACATGTAATATTCAATAACATTTAAGTCTTGCTTAAGGGAATGCAATATAATTCATGTAAGTCTTGCTTAATTGGTTCGGTTATTTGCATGTTGGATGTTGTTCAGATTATATGTTGAAGATTGTAATGACAGTTTTGGTTATTTTAAATAGGAAATCTTCGAGGTTGATATTGAAGATGTTGATATTGAAGGTGAGAAGCAAGTTGATGACAGCCCAATAAACTTTTAAGGTGTATGATTCATTGCATTCCATTTTCTTCACCAAGTTATCTACTTTTTACACTTAAAAAAAGTTGTGATTTTGCATTCAGGGTCAGTGAAATTCAGGGTGTTGGGTTCAATTTAATAACACATGTAATGATTTTGGCGATTGGGTTGAATACTACATTGATTTTTGATCTCTTTTCCTTCTTCAAAATTATAATAATCAATGGGTTCATCAAATGCTGCCAAAGGAAAGGAGGATGATCTTACTAATCACACCCTCACCCTCTGCCATCGGCTCCATTAAGCTCTCTCACTTAGAATCAGGTTTTTCAGTCTCCTATTTAAATTTTAGTTTTGATAATGAAATTTGTTGCTTATTTCAAACAAAAAAGTTGTGATTTTGCATTCTAGGTCAGTGAAATTCAGAGGATTGGGTTCACCAATGTTCGATTAGTTCCCCATTGGTCAATGAAATTCTGGATCAGTTTCCCCTTATTGCAATATTGCAATCTGGAACAATTCTCCATCGTTCGATCAAGAAATTGATGTGTATCCTCTCTCTCTATATCAATTTTTGGTTTTGTTCTAAATAATGATCTCTCCATGAAAATATCGTTGAATCCCTTATTTGATGATTAAATTATAGGCGTGGGTCACATTTTTGTGCTATTATTTGAAATGGATAGTTTTGATTTTTGTGAATGTCAGTTCTATTCTTTGAGGTACCTGCATCATCTTTTAGCATACTGAAAATATTAGCATATTGGAATGGTATCAAATGGCCTTATTCTAAAAGCATGCATTTACTAAGATTATAGGTGAAATTCAACAATCCGATAAATTCTAACAGGATAATGTGTATACAAATATAATGGATGGTATAAATTTGTATCAGTCATATCATGTCATGTACCTCAAAATCTAATACGATACTCACTATAGGTACACTATAGGTATTGAAAGAACCAATATTTGTCAGGACATAAATCTTATCTCCTATACAAAAATTGCAGCTGATCTGCTTCCCAGTTTGTATAATCAGTATTGTATTTGCTTTTTCAACTTGCAGCTGATCTGCTTTTTCACCTTGCATGTTACATATCAGTCCATAATTTTTTGAAGATAGTTGGTTTTCTGCAGGTGGGTTGTGTGCATGAAAATTTGCAGCTAATTTTTCAGCATCGATGTAACTGAAATAGTAATATGCATATATTTATCAGAACAAAAATTGCAGTGATATGCAAATATTAATATGCATATATTCATTAGGACATAAATCTTATCTCCTATACAAAAAATGCAGCTGATCTGCTTCCTAGTTTGTATAATCTGTATTATATTTGATTAAATTCAGCTAACTTTGCAATTAAATTATGTTATTGTCTTATTATCAACCATCTATATCGAGACTATATGTACATGCAACTGGTCTCAGATTTGCCCCAAGTGCAAGGTGCTTATTTCAAATTCCTGAAAACAGTAAATTAGGCAAATTGATCTTAGATGAGTTGCAAGGTGCTTATTTCATATTTTTGTGAATCACTTATATACACCTGACTTGATAAAATGTACTTTGCTTCAGGTATCATTTTTTGGGAGTTACTTATACACACCTGGCTTATGGAAATGTGTAATGAATGACACGCTATTGTAGCTCAAAGAATTGGATGAGTTCGATGATGGGGGCGGAAATGAGCAGAGAGAGGATAGAAGAGAAGGGAATAATGAAGAACATGTTACTGTAGCCCAAAGAATTGGATTGTTCGATGCAAATTTCCTGTGTGGTTGTTTCCTATATTCATGTGCAATCATTGTAGTGATCGTGCTATAAAGGGCGGCCAAGTCATGGAAGCATTGGATCTTTAGATGGATGTAAGAGTGCACATGTCTGTAACTGCCTTGATCTTATCAAGGCATGTCGATTATGGAAACAATGAATCCCAAACATGTTACAGATGAAATCGTGGTTTTTCAAATTGACATAATTTTTACTTGTGAAGAGTTTTTGAGCTTCGACTCAAATGAAGATCATTTTGAGATCTGCTAAATATGAAGCAATGTACTTTGAGTGAAAAAAAACAAATTTACAGGAAAAGGGCATAGCCATCCAAATGCCATGACTATACACTTTTAGACATTTTTCTTGAAAGTTGATAGTTAAAAAAATTGATATATGTGCTGTCCACGAACATCCTCCCACTACTGTTTTTATTAGATGAGCAAATGCAGGAATTCAGGCTTTTTCCACCAAATCCTTTCGTAATTAACTCTTTAATTTGGTGCATAAGTTCAACTTGCTCATTAGAATTCATCCTGTAATGTGGAAAATTAAGGAGCATTGGTCCTGTCACAAAACATATGGCCGGAATTACCTTAATGAAGAGTGTGTATCATTAAACCAGAGGTGGCCTATCGGACATCTGCAAGATATATAGCTTTTTAGAAACTTCTGAGTTGCGGTAGTCATTATGATACACAGAGATTACAATTACCCATTTTATTTGACAGTCTCCTGAAATCTTTTTTTATTCTTGGAGGAAGTTAACACTATTTTCTTCTCATTATGACTCATCAATGCACAAGCGTTTTACCTCCTAAATTTGGTTCATCAAGATTATATTCCGAGGGTCATTACAACAAAGCATGTGTGATATCTATAGGGAATCGTAACATCAAATGTGATGATGATATATACCGAACTAGACAAGGATCAAGCATGTGTGATATCTTACTAAGTGACCTTATGCGACTATGGATGTGGGGTTGGATTTTGAATGCATTCTACACAATTACCTCCATCAGCGATGGTTTTACATGGTTTATCGCCGATTTTGATGTAGGTATAAAAGAAAGCAGTCCTCCAATCTTGCCTCTGTGTACCACTAGAACATGTGCTTGAAAACTCTCAAAAGCTTTCTTGGCATTACTACCAACATACTAAGGTCATACACTGCCTCACTTTCAATGCACACTTCATTTAAGTAGCAAGATCTTACATGAGATGCTTAATAAGATCCTAAATGGAGCGCCCGCGCCGAAGGTGCCTGCTAAATTTTTGTTCGTTTAAATTTTTTTTGGGGGGGATAATTTTTGGGGAGAACAAAGATTTTAAGGGGATATCTTAAATGAACAGTGCCCATGGGCACGGGTTATGACTAGTATATATATATATATATATATATATATATATATATAGAAAAGCAAGTGGGTCTTTATTAATGAATGAATGTACACAGATTACATCATATAGCCATGCAGGCTGGTTTGTCTAAAGAGGGAGGAGAGGGCACAAGCGCCGTCACTCCCTACTTTAGATTCCCCAGCCTACAATGGACTATATATTTACACTCAGGAATGCCATAATGGAAAAACTGAAAAAACATACTAGTAAATCATCCCTTGTCTTTGAGCTCCCAATTTGATAATGCCTCAGCATCCTCATTATCCGTTGGGTCTTGGTCTTTCATTGCTAGTCTGATGTCCCCCGCAATCTCCTCAAACAGAATAGTTTTGCATTTCTTTTTATCTTCAAAAATTCTCATGATGCGTTTGCGCCAAATGTGCCAGACAATGGCCGCAAGGGAGGTTTTAGCCAGCAAACTGAGGGTGTTTTTTTCCCAAAGTGTGCCAGAAAGTGTTTCCCAACTTCAGCAAGACTAGGTTCAATCTGAATTTTGATCCCCAGCTTCAGTAGCGTCCGCTGTAATATGTATTTGGAGTAGTTGCAATCAAAAAATAAGTGGTCCACACTCTCATTGAGGTTGCCATCACATAATACACAGCTTATAGGATTATTGAGTCCCCATTTTCTCATCAAGTCCCTGGTGAGTAATTTACCTCTAAAAGCTCTAAGCAAAGTTAGTGACATCTTGGGAATGTGGTTGCTGTACCAAACAAGCTTGTGAAAGAGGAACGGTATACCTTGCTTGCGGACGCCTTCCCACGCCTGGCTGAACTTAAATCCCTCCTCCAGTAGAGCATCACCTGAACCTAGGGGCTGTGACCCATTTCTGGCCGCAGATGTACCTCCCGCATGCCCCGCAGGAGATCCGGAACTTGCACTTGGCCCAGGGCCGTGATTAGCAGCAGATGCCCAACTGGAAGCAGGTGACCGGCGCTGGATCACTGCAGGTTGAGTGAATGCGCCTATACTCGTCGCATGGCCATGCCCCGAAGCTGGCCTGAGATGTATCTGATCAGGAGCCCATGACCAGTAATCACTGCCAGGCCGCAAGCTGGTGTTTCTAAGCAAGGGCAGAATCTGAGAGATTTCTGGCTCATCACTCCACGCACCACCACGCCAGTACTCGCTGACTTTCTTTAGGGATGCAGCATACGGGACGTCGAATAGCACGTTTAGGGGACCGCAATCAAGCCAGTTGTCATACCAAAATAGAGTTGTGCATCCATCTTTAACTCTTCTCTTTATCAATTTCTGGGATATGTTTCTACAAGCAAGCATCCGCTTCCAGGTGCCAGAATGCGAGACCAAACCCGTGGCAGCATAGAAGCCCACACCCTCCGTATACTTGGATCTCATTTGCTTTGCCCATAGGGTATTGGAAGTGAGAAATCTCCAAGTTAGTCTGATACCTGATGCAACATTAAGATCTTCAAAAAGCCTGATGCCCACACCACCTTCGGATTTCGGGGTGCATATATCCTCCCAAGCCCATACACGAGAAGTACCCCAAATGAACCGCCTGCATGCACCAGAAATGGTCCTAAGAATGGTAAGGGGAATATGGAACGCCTGCATCCAGAAGGCAACCATACCATAGATCACAGTTTTAACAAGCTCAATTCGCCCCGCAATTGACAGCATAGAGGAAGACCATCCCATCAGGCGTTTCTTACACTTGTCAACAAGCCTGCTGTACATAGGGGATTTGGGGTATTTTGCCGAAAGGGGGAGGCCCAAGTAGGTCGGGATGGAGGATGCGAGCTTGATACCCAGGCATTCCGCTAAGCCCGACTTTTGCTTAGTTCCCTTGCTAAAAATGGCAGTGCTCTTATCCCAGTTTACTTGAAGTCCAGTATATTTAGTGAACTCACCTAAGAGATCCTTGATGCCCAAAAAGGATTTCTTATTAGCCCGACAAAAGAGTAGAAGATCGTCTGTGAAGAGAAGATGGGAGCTGGTGCTGGTGCGTCGCATCGGCTGAATGGTGCCTCTAGCAAGGGCTTTTGCAATCAAAATAGAGAATGCTTCCATTACTATAACAAACAAATACGGTGATAGCGGGTCCCCTTGTCGAATACCCCTGTTACCTCCAAAGTGCCCAACTGGAGTCCCATTTACCATAACAGAAAAGGTCGCCGTGGATATACATTCTCTTATCCAATCAATAAACGTATTTGGGAATCCCATCTGGCTGAGGAAGTAGTAAATAAATTGCCGGTTCACACTATCGAAAGCTTTCTTTAGATCCAGTTTTAAGCAGGATCTACTTCCCATGGGGTTACTATAATCTCTGATCTGTTCGTGGGCAATGAGTGTGGAATCAGAGAGAAGGCGCCCTTTAAGAAATGCCGCTTGATTTGGGGTTATCAGTTCATGGATGACCTCCTTGATTCTATTGCAGATGATTTTGCTAATAATTTTATATGCCACATTACAGCATGAAATGGGCCTATAGTCGCCCAGGCTCGATGCATTTGAATTTTTCGGAACTAGTGTGAGGTTGGTGTGATTTACTTGCCTTAATAGTTTACCAGATCTGAAAAAAGACATCACCGCATTTGAGACATCTTCTCCAACAAGGTGCCAACTGTATTGGAAGAAAAAACTATTGAAACCATCCGGTCCTGGTGATTTGTCTGCCCCTATCTGGAATGCCGCAACTTTGACCTCCTCCTTTGAAATTCTTCTGATCAGCCAAGTGGAAGCCTCAGTAGTAAGTATGCGCTTTGGAGTAAGTGTCGGGAAAGTAGTCACATAGTGATTCTGGGTATAAAGGTCTTCATAGAAAGCAGGGGCTTGATTCTTAAGATCCTCATAGGATCTGTTCTGGAGGCCGGCGTCATTGACTAGGTGACTCAAATTATTTCGACATTCCCTTGCCTTCATAGCATTGTAGAAAAATTTTGTGTTTCTATCCCCCAAAGACAACCAGTCCTGTCGGCTTTTTTGACGATACATATCCTCTTCCAATTCCATAGATTTGGACAAAGCCTTCAGGGCCAAATGTTCAGCAGCCTGTAAATTGGGGTTAGAATGCAAATCCGGGAGGTTCGTATGGCTTCGAGATCTTTGCGGCAAGTGTTCACAGCAGCCGATGCATTATAATTTAGAGCCCAACTGCGCAGAATGGGCTTTAGCCTCTTAAGTTTTTGGACCAGCCGGAACATGGGGGTTCCCACCACCTCACCACCCCAGCTATCTTCCACAAGATTATAAAAACCCGGGCATTTGGTCCAATAATTAAAAAACTTAAAAGGCTTAGGGGTTGAGGGTACCTGAGGGTGAAGATAAGCCACCATTGGAGAGTGGTCACTAGTGTTTGGATCCAAGTATTCATAATAAGAATCCGAAAGCAAATTGATCCAATCCGCATTAATGAACACCCGGTCAAGCTGGGCCGCAATGCGTGATTCACCCACTCGAATATATATATACTAGTCATAACCCGTGCCCAAGGGCACGGTTCATTTAAAATATTCCCCACTCAAAATCTTGGGTTCTTAATTTTAAATGAACAATAATTAAAGAACAATAATTGTTATTTAGTTCCCCAAAAATTAGTTTCCTATAAAGAAGTTAGTTCTCCCCCAAAATTTTATTTCCTCGAAAATTTAGTTCACTACAGATTTAATCGTTGCCCCAAGAGCACGGTTCTTTTAAAACATTCTCATCTCAAACTATTGGATCCTCTAATTTTAAATGAATAATAATAATAAAGCGCAATAATTATAATTTAGTTCCCCCTTAAATTTTAGCTCCCCCTAAAATTTCGAAAATTTAGTTCCATCGTTCATTTAAATTATTCCCACATCAAAAGCGTAGTTCACTTAATTTTAAACGAATATTAATAATTAAAGTGCAATAATTGTTATTTACTTCTTCCAAAATTTAGTTCCCTCGTTCGTTTAAAATGTTCCCCTCAAAAGCGTGGATCACCTAATTTTAGACGAACAACAATAATTAAAGCACAATAATAATTATTTAGTTGTCCCCAAAATTTTAGTTTCCTCAATATTTATATTTCCCCAAAAATTTTCAAAAATTTTACTTCTCCGCAAGTTTATTACCCCAAGAGAAATTAACACTTCCCAAAAATATTAGTTCTCTCCAAAATTTTGTTCTCTTCAGATTTAGTTTCCCCCAAAAGTTAAGGACAGATAACCCCCTCAAAATCTTGGATCAACTAATTTTAAACGAACATCAATAATTAAAACGCAATAATTGTAATTTATTTACCCCAAAAATTTAAGTTCCACCCATAATGTCGTTCTACGTTATAAAATATTCCCCCTCAAAATCTTGGATCCCTTAATTTTAATCGAATAACAATAATTAAAGAACAATAATTATTATTTAGTTTCCTTAAAAAATTTGAATTCCACCCAAAATTTAGTTCCCCTTCAAATTTAGTTCCTTCCAAATTTAGTTCCCCTAAAATTTTACAAAAATTTTAGTTTTCTCTAGATTTAGTTCACCCCAAAAATTTAGGGTTTACCCCCAAAATTTTCGCAAACACTCATCCTACTCATTAATTCCCGAAGATTAAATTACATCTGTCTATTTACCAACCCTTTTGTCCTAATCAGCAAACAAATTTAAAAATATCTCTCAAAAGTACAATAGATTGCTCCAACTCATCTAGATGATATTATAATACAAAGTTTGGGAATCAAAATTTTGAACATTGATTTGAATCTAATGTGGTGTGACCACCGTTTCTCACCTTTTTCTTTTTATCTATTTAAAAAATTGCCAAGTTACATGCATTTAATAATACTGTGGTTCTAAACATATATTAAATCAAATAGTATTTAAGGTAACATCAAAATCACAAAGTCATCTATATAGTTTTAAGTTCACATGCATTTGCTCATGCCAACAACTTGGTTAATATAAATACAAAAGTCAGCAAATAATTGCGAATAAAAGAACAAAAAATAAATTATCCAGTTTTTCCTTTTAAAATGACAATTATACATAACATAGTTACCTCATCATATCAAGTTCTCATTATACACATAAAGATCCTTGTCCCAAACTACGCATATACAATTACAAAGAATAAAAATACATCGATTTACAAAATAAAAAAGTACGAATATTTGAGTGACTCTATGCAGCAAGAATTAAGTGACGTGGCAACATCTGCACCAGAACATGATACCCGATACCTGCACATCTGCCTTTAGCCACACCAATCTCATCATCAATGTAAACGTAGATAAAGAGTGGACCCTTGGTGGTTGGTTCCATGTCCTCAACCCAGACGTTAATCTTTGGGGGCGATTCAATCTTTATACGAATGAAAGCAAGTACATCTGTGTTTCTGTGCTCTGAACTGAGAAGACATGTGCTAGCTGAACAACACTTAAGCAATTTTATCGCCCTAAAAATCCAATAAATTATTGAATCCCAAAAAATTAAGATATCCTCAATAATATACTCTCATCTTTTGATGCCATAGAATCAAAAAACAACCAACTTAAAACACATCAAATTTATTTTTTTCTTTAAAAAGAAAGAAAAGGGCTCACATCAGACTAATTTGCTAAGAAAAAAGTGAGCATTCCAGTAATAGCTAAGATGCCCATGTCCCGATAGCAATCAACAAAGATTTCTACACCATTCTTGAATTCCTTTGGGTGGAGCAACAGAGTTGTGATATCATTAAACATGATCCTTGTGCAAAATTAAAACAAAAAAGAAAAATCACGCAACAATTAATAGAAAAAGAACACAACACTATATGTATGTATGTAATCAAAACAAAGTTTGAATTTTTTCCACATACATGTCTCTTTGATGATTGAATCATTGATGAAGCAAATGAAATGATTCCTACGGTAACAACCGCATCTAAACAAAAAAGTAAACTTGGGTTATTCCTGGATTCTAGTTTCAATACAAATAAGTATACATATAAGATTTTTTTGCTTCAAAATTAATGATAAAATTGTAGCCTCACACCATGGTAGGAGTCCCTTCCCATGCCATTGAAGAGGAGACTGGGCCTATTGTTGTTGTCCAGATGATAATCTGTTATCAATCTTGATGCAGAAAAATCCTAGATGCTTGCTAACACCATTATCAGAACTTGTAGCATACCCACCATCAACATCTCTATCCCTTATGATACTTATACATCTGTCCAGCTGTTTCTAGCATAGATATAAATGTGACTAACTTTAGTTTCATAAGATATGCATAAAGTGATCAATATATGATTTCTTTAATTAAATAGTTGTATCAAAATCTAATCCCATGACTATTTAATGTTTTCAGTTCTTGAAAATATTATCTGTTTAATATACATGCCCCCAATGTTACATACACACTTTATATGTCAATCCGACTTAGAGACATTTAGATACTGTGATTGAACCACAATAATAAATCAAGTTATCGAATCCAATGCACATCATCTTTTCATTTCAACATCAAAATCTTCATATGAAAGATCTCAAGCCACAACCATGTCAAGAAAATTTAAAGTCAAACTGTTCAAACCATGAAAAAATTGATTACGATAAGTTTGGGTACAATAAAACTAATTTGCATAGGCACAATAAAACTATTATTGTATCATGTACCATATTGTTGAAAAGTTCAAGTAAGGGGCACTTTTGGGCACAACATTATCTCAAATTGGATGTTTTACTTGAGAGAAAGTTGAGAACCTTGACTGCCAAACATAAGTGTGTTGATCTATTCCCTAAGGTATGTTTAAAATGACACTTCAGAGAATGCTGCATATTCCCAGTTAACTTAAAGTAGGACAGTCAAGGTATGCAGCATTCTCTAAAAACATACATATGCATGATGTTTACAGAAACATACATATGGGGGAAGGGCAGTCATATGTTACCAGTTAACATATGTAGCATATTCCCAGTTAACCTACAGACATGGAATATGTAGCATTTCTCTAAGGAAAATGTTACCAGTTAACATATGTTTAAAATGACACTCTAGAGAATGCTGCATATTCCAAGTTAACTTAAAGCATGACAGTCAAGGTATGCAGCATTCTCTAAAAACATACATATGCTGCATACACTCTAGAGAATGCTAAATATTCCCAGAACTTAAGTTAATTGGTATCATTTTCCTTAGAGAATGCTGCATATTCCCGGTCTGTAGGTTAGATCAACACACTTATGTATAAAATATGCAAAATGCAGTCAAGCGTATCTGTGCAAAATGTAGTGCATAGCTCAAGTTATTCTTACATCCTTATATTGGTCCAATTTTCGGCATGTGTAAATAATTAACATATTCTCTCAAAAAATACTGAAAATTGGAACAATATAAGGATGTAGGAATTACTTTAGCTTCAAAATAGAATCTTCAATGGATGATGATAAAGTCTCTTTAAAAGATAAATTCTCTCCTAACGGATGGTAAGAGCATTCTCAAATCATACAATTCATTTCCCTACTTACTCAAACCATCACAACATACATTTATCAATAGGAAACCTAAGCAAACACTTTCAGTTAAGAATAGAGCTTCTCTGGCAATTGAAACTATAATACCAATTATTCATTGTTCCCCTAAGGAAGGAATACGACAATCTTAGCTACAGTCACCGATGCAGTGTAAGTTACCTAACTTGACTATAAACTAAGATGCTAAACAAAGAAGGCAAGCTCCATTTTGTTGGACCTATGCATGTTTATCTGTCAGAGGCACGCATGAAAGATATACCTAACAATCAGGCTAGCCAACTCGTTCAGGCAATTCTCCTCTGTCCTGAGTTCCCTATAGCAACCAAATACATCCAAATATCAATACATTCACACATCAAGTCATTCCTAATTTTACAAGTGAGTAATTTAGCAAAAAATCAAATTACTGACATCAAACATCTACGGTGATAGCGCGATCCCCTCACCTGCACATTCTAAATGGGATGATTGTAGCGACAGTTGCTCCCATAACCACACAGCCCTGTCCTCAAATAGAATATGATAGCATGGTTAGTACAGTATAATAATTAGAATAGTATGGATACCTTGAATTGTTATGCATGCGAGGCAAATTGGAGTGTTGTGCCTGAATTTTTGCACATTGGTCCTCAAAGTTTGTTATTACATGTAGGTTTTAATTGCAAGTTAACTTTCAAAATATAAAAAAGTAAAACACAAAGGATGTAGAGGTAGTTTTTAATTTGAAAGAAAATAATCATTTATATCATTATATGTAACCAGCACCAAGGTTTAGAAATAAAAATTAGCATGGAAGGGACATTCTATTTATCAATGTACTGTTGCATTACTAAGTTAATTGTATGAAAGGGACATTCCACATACATCAAAGTTGGAAAGGTATAAGGATTGCGGGAACCGAAAACATATAACAGGGGGACACTTGGGAAAAAAGGTTTCAGGGTATATGCATCCTATGATTCATCCGTACTTTGATATTCATATATTAGTCCCTTAAATTACTTTAAGTTAGACTAAATCAGCCCTTATGATTAAGTTTCATTTGAATTCTAGTGAATATTCCTTTAACTATAACGGTTAAAAGCTTTTTGGGTTTTTAAAAACACCAAATCAGTTCCTTTTTAACCTCTAAAGAGTCAATTCAGAACCAATTAGCCCTAAAAATTGGAATCACATCCTTATTGCACGTGTATTAGTTAATGGTGCAACTAAACTAATTAAGGTTAATTGGGTCATTACATACCGTTGCTAACTCCTAATCATATAATCAAGTTAGGATTTTTGACGAAATGACTAATGTGGAGTAATTTGGTGTTTCATTAAAATGAGGGACAAATATTAAAAAATCTAAGATTTGAGGGACGAATGTCATATTAGATCTAAATTAAAGGACAGATAATCAAAACCCCTGGGAGAAAATCCATTACTTGTGTTTCTATTTTCCTTGTGTATGAAGATATATTAGACATGATTATTTCTATTAAAAACAGATTAACATTACATTTATTTATTGTTAAGTTCTTAATTGATGGAGGGTATATACCTGCTTCGCAACATAATCCATGATGTGTTCCTCGTTGAGGGTGCTTCCAGGTTGCCTCACAACAAATGCCAACGGTTTTTCCCTTGCTTCTTCATCTGGGTACCTATACAAAAAAGATATAAGAGTGAAAAAGTTGTATACAAATGCATATTATTATGTCTTTCAGTCTACACTTGTGAATTTGTCGCTTTTATGGTGGTTTGTTGTACAATAACCTGGTGTATAATTGCTTTTTCTCGTGTAATTTAGAGTATAGTGAGCTCAAAATAACAGTATAGTGAGCTCAAAATAACATTGTAGCTGGAAAAATTTAATTTCAACAAAGACCAAGTGTTACTGTATATTTTCAGGCAAGGTAAGGTAGTTAGCAGCTTATAACAAAGAAATTGTATATCATAACCCCTTGTTGGTCCCTCAGTTGACTCAGTCATGACTTACCCAAGTAATGGATGGCATAAAACAGTAATAAAGAATGCAAAGCATGGAAGAATAATAATCGAAGCTTAATGTCAAAAGAAGTGTTGTAGCATGCCATATTAGTCTCCTATGATATGCATTGTTTTCACTCAACTTCAGTTATATTCAAAATGGACATTAACATCAAAAGTATATTAACCATTAATTTGTTTTCTTGGTCATATGGGTGGAGGATCACTTTATGCAAAACCTTAAGGTGATGGACTGCAGACTAACACTTATTTTACACTGTAACAGCAAACTCACATATTGGGATTGGCATGCGTCTTCTTGGTGAAGCTAGCTCTGAACGGGAACGGCAAGACCATGATCCTCTCCTAGACATCTGAAGTGTCCACATCAAAGTAGGGCATGTATGCAGCAATGGTGAATGCCCGCATCCATCCTGTCAACTGGCCCTCATCCTCGGCCATTGTCCGCCTGATATATATACACACACAATTAAAGGACATAATTGCTAGCCCAAATGCACAACCGTACAACAAAATTCAACAAAAGCAATTCCTAAAATGTAAAATTAAAAAGACAATAACCCAACAGAAAAAACAAAAAACAGAACAAATCGCAAGAAAAAAATACAATTTCCCATTTCACGATAAAGGTCATAGGGTTAGATATTCTTGGTGTTTCCAGGAAACACTCTAATAAGCTAATGCATCTAGATCAAACTAATAATATTCATAGTATAGCATTTACCAACACAACCCAAAGAAGATAAAGAATAACCAAAAATTATGCTGAACTGACCATATTATTCAATAAATATCATTAATAAGAGAAAAGATTGCCAAAAATGTATACAACGTTTGGTACAACAGCATGCCCTTACTTTTCCCGAGATAGGTAAAGGACGTCAAAATGGACGCTCTTGGTACTTTCCTTGTCAAAAAGCATATATGCAGATTGGATCAACATCCAATTTAACAAATATGAGAACCTTAGCATGTCGATAAAATAATTTATAGCAAGTTCTATATAAAACATTCAGTTGATGGAACTTTTGATAAGTCGTATACTATCATCATTCCAGTGCCACTTTTTAAATCTCTTTCTCAAAAAGAAATCCAGTACTAACGCTTGAGGATCATTTAAAAATTCAAGTTTGCAAATTTAATTTAAAACGTCCTAAAATTTGACATACTTGTAAAATAACAGACAAATTCAAACGCCAGATGTACTAAGCCACTGAGATGAACTGATTATAATGAACTGAAAAATCAAAGAAAAAAGTATCCGCAAGAAAATGGAAGCAAACTAAAGTAGACCTCTCGCAATAAAATAAAATAAGAAAGATACTTGAGTTCCCACGGTGCAAGTGGTATTCTTTCAAACCCATGAGGAGGAATTCCAGGACAATGCATTACATGAGCGAAAGCAGATGTTTGGGTGAACAATAATATCTTGATGAAATGGTGGAAAATTGGAGAACATCCTCGGGGTGATGGTTCCCTTATTCCCATGTATGCCAAATGGAGGCATCTGATCAAGGAAAGCAGGATGTCTGACATGGTCCATACCAGGAACTTTATCATGGAAAAGAAGACTCTTGAGATTATCTGTTATCAGTAGCAGAGCATCCTGAACAGCTCTAAGTTTGACAGTTACCTAAAGAGAGTAGATTAATGAATCATAAAATAAGCACTCTAGGTAAACTTAAAAGTACATCCAATAAATAATGAAAATTTTAATAAACATAGCTACCGAACAAAAGGCAACACAAATAAAGTACAAAGCACTATATATAAAGAACAAATCCTTTTACAATCAAGCATGGATCTTGAGATGCTAAGATAATTCCAAGTATTCTGCAAATCTGTTTGAAACACACTTGAATCACCTTATCATTATCTGGCACGCTCTTTGGTATCTCTTCTTTGATCAATGTACAAATCTAAGCTACGGAAAGTTTCTTTCTTTTTGGTTGGAAGAGACAATAAGCCTTGATATAACATTGTCATTACCATTGCAGTCCTATGCTGCACTCTAATTACACCATTTTGTGCTCGAAAATCCTATCAAATGGGAGCTATGAACAAAAGAACAAAAATGAAGTACAGTATGAAATTCTTCATGTTATTACTGCACTGAACAAATCCCAATTGAATAAAAATAATCTCACTACATTATTTTCAAACAACAGGGAATGCTGAAAGATGTGCTTACACGTAAATCCATGTGTTTAACTGTTATCTTGAAAATGTTCATTATATTCAATTGGGTACAGTCAGGCTATTACTGCTGTGAACAAAAGAACAACAGGGAATGCTGAAAGATAATGATAATGCAGTGAGCATTCCCTTTATATTCAAATTTTCATTATTTTCAATAGTTCTTTTGTTCATTATATTCTTTTGGGTACGGTCGGTTTAACGTTTCGATCCCGAACTGTTGTTACATCTCAACAATGCAGTGAGCTTCTTTTTATTCAATTGGGATTTGTTTAGTGCAGAGTAGCTAATCCCTACATTGTGCACTGAAAATAATGCTTGAGGTTTCTCAAAGATGTAATTCCTATGATATATGAGAAAGATTATCATATACAAATAAACCAATGAGATCTCAAATAGATCAATTAATTATCGCAAGGGGGAAGCCAAAAAGGGAAATTAATCCAATCAACCCATGCTAGCACGATAACACAAAATCCTGAAACAAAAATAAAAAACTCCTTTCAGATCAGACTCAAGAAATGAGGGAAATGATCCGCACCTTCTTTCAGATCAGACTCCAGAAATAGTGGAAATGATGATCCTTGCTCCCCAAGAGCTCAGATGATGGGCCTTGCTGCTCCAGAAATGATGCGCCTTGTGCCTTGCGAGAAGACCTAGATGATGCGATAGGGGAAATGCTGCTCTCTTGGGGAAGCTCTTGGCAATAACTGTTTCTATCGGTAAGCAAGCCCCCATGTTTCAGTCGAGAAATATAGAAATCAGAAGCAAGTAACAGAGAAAGGAAACTTACAAAAATCGTTGCCCAAAATCAAAATCGTTGCCCAATAATCGATGCTTGATCCCCTGTAGGAAAAAATAACCACAACAACTTCGTTATATGCATTCTCTTTGATGAAATAGACGGCGATACTCCAGATGTATTAATTTACCCTTTTGACATAGAAGCAAGGCATTACCAACCGTAGAACCATCAGATGCTCCGGTTGCGCTCCACCGTGACGTGGGACATCTTCGGCAGGCCGTCATGGGCGGTTGACTCAGCCGAGCCAACGAACTTGAGCTTCTTTCGGGCCAAGGAGGCCTCGTCATCGTCTTCGTTGTCCTTGGGGCGAAGGCAGGCTCGTCGAAGGGGGTGAAGGGGATGATGATGCCCTTGATGGGATGCCCTTGATGGGATTATTCAGATGGAAAGACATCAAGCAGCGTCTGGCATTGTGCTTTGATGGGGGGGTTTCAAATTAGACCCAAAACCAAATAAACCACCCCCAAACCCTCTCTCTTTCTACCTGACCCCACCCCATGTTGGTTCACTTCAAACGCTGGTGCTATGCTTTACTTTCAAATATTTCGATTTCCCCCACCAGATTCAAAAATTTTCAGTTCCCCCTAACTTGAAATTTCAAAAGAATTCCCTCCAAAACTTTTGTTTGCATGTTCAAAGTTTTTTGGGCTCATTGTCCTAGTCAGCAAGGGACTTATGACTGGGACAAAGAAACTTATGACTGGTCGTATGACTGGGACAAAATTCAAAAAAGTCCTCTTTTATAGAATATATATATATATATATATATATATATATATATATATATATATATATATATATATATATATATATATATATATATATAGTTCCCTAACGTACTGATTCATCTAATATGCTAGTATATAAACTTATAACTTAACATACTATTATTAATATAATGTATATTGTTTATATATACATATATTAATATATAAACTTATAAACTAACTTGCCGTTTATTAATAGTTCACTAACATGCTATACTGACATATAGGTACATATCCTAAACTAACATAATATAAGATAATATAATGTATATAAAAGTATAACACTCCTTACTACTGTTCACGTAATAAAAATAATATAACTCACAGCTTTGTTTCGTTATGTTGCCTTCGTGCTTGTAGGTGGGCCACGGCGATCGGAGCAGAGGCATCGGAGGCAGCGAGTGGCGGTTGCCGATGGTGCTGACGGCGGTGTAGGAGGTGGCGGCGCCCAGCGACGGCGAGGAGGCGTGCATGTTGAGAAAGGAGGAGGACGTGGGCATGCAGGCTTGGTGATGCAGCGAGTACGGCAGCGTGGCGATGGCTGAGGTCAGAGGCTATCGCGGGTTGTCTGCAGTCGGAGGGGAGGCTGTCTGCAGGTGGCCGGAGGTTGGAAGATGGCCATATCGAGGGGATGGATGCGAGATGGGTGAGGGTCGCTAGCATTCGGAGGGTGGGTGTGCAGCATGGAGTTGGGGTCGGTGGCAAGGTTGTGACGGGGGTCGTTGGGGTTTGTCGTTGTGGAGGTGTACGGTGGAGATAGTGGGCTGATGTGGGTTGTTGTTGGGCAAAGGTGAGGAGGAGCGAAGTGAGTTGAACGCGTGGAAGAGTTTTTGAGGCTAGGGTCGTGAGGACTTAAGGTTTGGCAGGATGGGCACTGTTGGTGTACGGAGGAGTCGGAGGGAGGCCGTTGGTTAGATGGTAGGGCTGCTAGGGTTAGAGTTGAGTAGTTACGCGCATAGGAGAGGGTCATGAGGGCTTAGGGTTTCGGTGGGAGCTCTTTGTGCGGCTGTGAGGGAGAGCAATGAGCCTCGGGTTTTTGTTATTTTTGTAGGGCTGTGCATGAGTGAAGGTTGAGGCTAGGGTTTAAGGTTCTAATAGTTTTCCTTAGATTCGTTTTGTAGGCTGTGCATGAGTGAGTTAGGGTTGTGTGCAAGAGTGAAAGCCTTAGGGTTTTGTTAGTATGCAACAAAAATTGAAAAAGAGATAAAAAGTGGCGGCTGAGCGGTGAATGAATTAGGGTTTTTAGTTAAAAAATGGAAGGGTTTAAATGCTAGGTAAAGAAGGAAATAACAAAAATTATAATTGCAATTAAATTAGAGTTTTATTGTCATTTAAAATAGGGTATAAAGTCTCCTATCTAAAATTGGAAGTGAAAATTTGAATTTGAATTTGAAATCAAAGTTATATATATATATATATATCCTTATATTGGTGTGAGTATAGTTAATTAAAATATGAACATAGTACAAGTTATAATTAATTAAAAATACGTACGAGTTATAGTTAATATAGTTAATTAAAATACGTACTAAATACGGATATGTATATAAACGTAGCACAAGTAATGGAAGATCATAAGACAATGCAGAATACGTATGAAATACGTATGTAAGGAAACATGCCGTTACATCATTGCTCGTGCTATTTGAGTAAGCATACCCGAGATCTGAGAGAATGATCTAGCACTTTCCTTCTTCATCTTCTTTTTCATCTATTTGATTTTCTTTATTTTATTCCCCAAGTTCACTTTTTACTTATCTTCCTCGAGGGCGAGTAAGAAGTAAGCTTGGGGGATTTTGATAGGCTCACATTTTACACTTTATTTCTGCATTTTTCCATCCCATAACGATTGCTCATATCATGATTTTAACGATTAAAAGACGTTTTATGATATATTTCACTATTTCTTTGTTTCATCTGGTTTTAGGAAATATGGAGCAATTTGGAGCAATTTGGAGCCACGAACGCTTACACACATGCCTGAGCATCATTGACGATGATATCGGAGAGCTAACAGCACTGGAGGATGAGTAGAAGAAGGAGGAAGGTGAATGAAACGACAAGGAAGCGAGAAGAAGGAGAAATGAGTACTGAAACTTGCTACTCGGTCGAGTGACGCAACTCACTTGACCGAGTGGAGCAGCGCACTCGACTGAGTGAAGCTGATACACCCAATCCAGTCTGAAGAAGAGCCGTAATGTACTTAACCGAGTGGGAATTTTCACTGGACCGAGTAAGAATCCCACTCAACCGAGTGGAGATAAAAAATGTGAAGAAATCCTTCGACGCTTCTCTGTTTTTAGAGAGGATCTGCAGTAGGTCCTACTCGACCGAGCAAGAATCTCACTCGACCGAGTGAGAAGACTACTCGGTCAAGTGGTCTGAACTTCCAGAACGCTGAAAATCCATATTTTCTACAGACTTCTCACTCGACCGAGTGAGTAATTCACTCGGCTGAGTGCACCGTCGGCCAGTTTTCGAAAAATAGGGTTTGCAGTTGTTCAGGGGCAAATCTGTCAGGATTTTCTGTAGTTTTTTTAGGCGGCTATAAATTGTAGGAATATTATGCCCTCGAGGCCATTTATTCCTGTGTGAATATCACAAACATCTTGTTCAAAATAACAGTAAGCTGTTTGGTAATGATTTATCCAAGTTATTTTATAATTAGATATCGACTTAGGTAAAGTCCTGAGACTTTATGCAAGGTCAAACAGGTATCGATATGAGTATCTCGATCATGAAGAAACGTTTGACCATCTGTAGCATAAGTCTAAAATGGTTCGTGGTCGTAGATGTTCCGAGACAAGGATATCGAAACATCGGATAGACCATTGTGTCTTAGTCTTCACCGTTTAGCGGTGGCGATGATCTCATGATCGCTTGACTTGGCGAAGTCGAAGACGAGACACAGGTGCTCATTAGAATGAGTTCACTGAACGATCCACTAGAGTTATCATATGGTTATATTGACCAATCTGTCAGTGATAACTCTGAGTGATGATAGGATAGTTGGTCTTTTGACTTGAGGTCATTTTGACAAACCTGTGCGTGAACGGTGCCACTTATATCAACTGACCTAGCTTCGAGGCAATGCCTGTCGAAAGGTCTTTTGATTGGGAGTCACTTGAAACGTACGAGGCGAGTAATGACCAAGAGAGAGGATTCGTCTCTCCCGGTCAATGGAAGTTAGTGTCGTAGAGTTAGTTCGGTCTTTAGTAAAAACTCTGCGCAGAGTATGATGGAAGAAGTCCAACATTTATTGACTAAAGATTGATCGAAACTAACCGGAGTCAAGTTATTGGGGTTGACAGTTTAACCGTACCCCAGACTTGATCTACACGACACAGTTTAGACGAAGAGACTATAACTGCAGAAATCATCACAGACACGGTCAGGGTGGTCCCGACAATTCTCAGGTTGATGAGCTAACCACATTATGATGATGCTGAAACAGGGACGGCAGCCACTGCTCGTGGTCTTTGTCGTATAGGGCTTCGAGCCCAACCTGTAGTAGGGTCAGGCCGTAGGGTCACACAAAGAGTGCGACCTTCGTCTAGTAATAGGTAGAAATTAGTTAGGGAGAATATTTTGCATTTTTGATGCAAGGGATGAAATGATTGCATTTGATGCAATATGGTAATTTAAGCTTAGATAGGGACTATTTTGCATTTGATGCAAAAGCGATTAAATGTGTATTAAATTATTTAATACAATATTTAATAATATAAACACAAGAAAAAGTTCACGGGTAAGACGGAAATACTCCGGTCTAGACCCAGGTTCGAACGGCGTCCAAATCGGACACCAAATGCTCAAGTTAGAGCCAAAACAGCCCAAAGGATCAGACCAGGCCAGGCCCAGTAAATGCAAGGCAGAACAGGCTGCCTGGGCTAGCCCAGGCGCTGCCTGGGCTAAGCCCAGGTTCGGCCTGGGCTAGCCAGGCACAAGCCTGGGCTTAGCCCAGGCTCGGCCTGGGCTCTGCACAGCGCCTGGGCAGAGCCCAGGCGCGGGCCTGGGCTCGCCCAGGCGGCTGGGCGAGCCCAGGTGCGACCAGGGCTCTGCCCAGGCGCGACTTGGGCATTTTTGGCACGCGCTGGATGCGTGGGGCCCACCCATGGGCCCCACCTCTAGGGTTTTGAACCCTAAGTGTGCAGAATCAAATGACGGCTCTGTTTTTGTGAAAAACTAGCCTAGGGCTGATCTTTGGACACTCAATTGGAGGGTCAAACGAACTCCGATTGACGAACGGTTTTTTCCTATGCGTTCACCGTTGAACGCTCGTCGTATTGATAGGTTGTATCAATCTTGAAGCTCAACGGTGAGTGAGTTAAAATTCATGGAAGTTTGCACTTTGTGAAGTGCAAACTAACTTGATTTTAATTAACTCATTATTTAGTCCCACATCGGATTTTGAGAAAAGGGGAGAGTCCGCCGCCTATATAAATAGGGGTCTCCCCCCTTTCTCAAAACTCGTCCCAAGCTCTAGATCTGAGCGGCTCTCGTAAATGTTGGAGCACGCTCGGATCTAAGCTTAAATTAATATTTCTCTTCTCCCTAAATTTCTGCCTTACTCCTGCGGGCTCTAGCAAAGCCGCAAAGGAGTTCGGATTCTGGATCCGAAATCTAGGCGCAGGTTTCACTCGCGTGAAACTTTCTTCGGCGCGTGGTTGGCTCGGCGGCACGGGGATTGATCGCCTCGGGATGCGGAGCGGTTCGAGGAGCGGTTCGGGGAGCGGTTCAAGGAGCGGCTCGGCGTGGGACGGGAGCAGCTCGGAAGACGGCGCGGAACATCTCGCCTGCTCCAGGGCTGAGATTCCGGGTATGTGGTTAAAGTATTTTATTAGCATTAGTTTAGTTTAATCGCAGTAGGCTAGATCCTTCTTGGGATGGTCAGATCCATCCCAAGTCGGCATAGATCTTGGCATAAGGTCTTGGACCTTAGGGCTAAGTTAAAAATGTTTTAACTGCATGTTAATTAGTTAACATAGTTTTTCTTCCGCTGCTATTGTTTTTCTGTCTATGTTCCGTCTGACTTAGGACGGGACTAGAGTTTTTTGTGCCCTAAGGGACCGCCAATCCCCTTAAGTGGTATCAGAGCCTAGGTTTGCGTAGTCGATCTAGGTACTGCGATTTCATTAAACTTGTTAATGCTTTTCTAAAATACTTTTAAATTTTTTTTTAAAGTTATAAGATAATTTTAAAAATGTTTTTGATATTCAAAATTTTTGGACATGGAAATTTTTAAAAGACGTATTAAAACTTATGTGATAATTTTAAAACTAATTTTAAATCTTTAAAAGTTTAAAGTTATTTTGGATGCCTAAAAATTTTTTATACGATAAATTTTTAAGCATAGAAATTTTAAAATGGTGGTTTTAAATTTATGTGATAAATTTTAAAATTGATTTTAAGGCTTTAAATTTATGCGATAAGTTTAAAATGTTTTAGATGTTTAAAAATTGTATATGATAAATTTTTGAACATGGAAAATTTTTAAAGTAATGTTTTAAATTTATAAGATATTTTTAAAACTGATTTTAAAAGTCTAAAATTGTTTATGCGATAAAACTTAGTCTATTTAATTGTTAAATAGTTGTGCACTATCTTTATGCGATAAATTAGTGTAGCTTTATTTTAATGGCTAGTTCTTCTTGTCCCTTATTTGATAACACAAGACAACCCTTTAGGTTAGCCATTAAAAATGATTAAAATTTATTACTTGAATTTTAATGACATGATATGTTTCAATAAAACACTAACAATGCTTCAAGACCTAATTCCTGATTAGGGTAGTCCTTTTAATGAAAATTTTTAATTCTAATTGTTATAATTAATTCTCATTAAAGGACTTCGCTTTTAGCGTTGTTAATAATTTATTAAAATCCTAATAACGAATAGGATAGCACGTGAACCTTATAGTTGATAATGACTTAATAAAAGTTATTAAACAAATCCTAAAATTTTGAATTTAAGGATTCAACTAGTTGATAGGATTAATTAGTTGTTAATAAAAGCTGTTTAGTCTATGGCATACATACAAAAATGACAAGCTTCATTCAATGGACCATGATCCAGTCAATGTGCTTGGCTAAGAGTTCTGGATCACCCTTTAAGGGATAGTGAACCTGGCTTAGTCAATTCCCTGGCTGAGTTCCGCTGGACCGCAATGTCGCGAATCATGATTGTATGACACCCTGGACTATATCTAAGTCAAATACGTTAATGATCTTTTTCAAGATTAGTCGTAGCCCTCCTTGTTTTGGGGTTGGCAACTATAGGACCCGCGTTATAGTTGTTGAGATACACTCAAGCTGTAACATGGCAATCTTATAGGAACCAACTTCTTAAATACATAAGATGACATCTTGACTTGACCCAAACCGACGTTGTCGTGAATACACCAAGCGGCGGCGCAAGTTTAGTCAAGGATGTAGTCTGCCTAGATGTAGTCTAAGACCTGACCCAAACCGACGTGTCGTGCATACACCGAGCTGAGGGGCAAGTCAGGCTAGACATGAAAACAAGGGTCCGACTAGACTAGACATTGTGATTTGGATGAGCACACTCATGATCACGAATGGCTAGGGGCAAAAACCGATTAAGAGAGTCATATCCGATATGATCGATGAAGATTCATCTTCCGATCGCAGAGTCAATCAACTTGTTGAGCTACACTCAAGGTTGTTTAGACTCAAGGTGATTGGAACTCTTACCCATTAATTTTGATTCGATTAAATCGTTCGTTATTAAGCTTTAAAACGATCGTAAAAATAGTAGGAGGATATAAATAGATAAAAGCCAATCTACCTATATTTAATATTGAACATATGCTAAAACTAGGGCAAGACTATGTTTACCGTAGGAATTAAAATATAATATTTTAATAAGTTAATTGGTCAATAAGTTGATTAATTGAATATCGAGTTAAATTCTAATTGATAGAATTAAAACTATATTCTCGTTGACATTAAATGACCTTCTAAAGAACAGACTTAAGAAATATGATTTCATTAAGTTCTGGGTCCAACAAATAAATTAAAGCTACATGTCACTCGTCTCTATATGAGGCAGCTTGAACATATAGGACATTCAAAGTATGTTTCTCCCTACAACTTGTCGAGCTACCCTCAAGGTTGTATGGACAAACAATTTTGATCCGCAAAGTTCGAAAATTCGATCAAACCGTTTGAGTCGAATACGAGTGCATGAGCGATGCAAGACTATGTATCCCAACCGGATCTTGAGACAAGCAACTTCTTGAGCTACACTCAAGATTGCAAAGCTCAAGCGTTTGGATACATAAGTTGCTTGCATAGCTATTTATTTATGTTGATATCTAAATGTGATTTAGAAAAGGAAGAAGGCACTTCGGAAAGTCAATTGAGAAAGTTAGTTTAAGTTATCATTAGTAGAGGCATAAGTAGGAGGAAATGAAAACGTGACATATTTTGATGTCACATTTCAGAATAAGTTGTTATACAAAAAGGTCTAACACATTTTTGACGAATGTCGTCACCTTGCTTCTGAAGCAATGTTTTGTGTGAAGTAATTTGTAATAACTATATATATATATATTAAATGTTAATATATATAAATACACAAGATAGTAGCAAACTTATATGGTAAAATTAGACTAGGCCGTATCAAGAGATTAAGCTTCACAAGTCACATAAAGATGGGTCTGACCTCTCGTATTATGAAGTCTACGGAAACTTGTGAGTCTTACCTCTTAGATACAATGGACGAAACCCATCTGTGAGACAGTGGGAGAATGAGTTGTCGAACTCAGTCTAGTACATACTGATGTACCCGAGTCTAGATTAACCAAAATAAGTTATTCGTATATTTTACTAAGACACGTGTTCTTGATGAAACGCAAGTCTGATAAAATAAAGAACGAAATGACGAAGTATTTAAACTGATTCGATTAGATCGAATGGTCAAATACATAGCTACATAAAATCTTGTGTAATTAAAAGAAAATGTGATTTTCTCTCAGGTCAAGTCTGTTAAACACATCAGTGTGTTAAAAGGTATGAATCACACCTAGTTAGACTTGGTGCGATCCATAACAAGTGACTCTGAGTTAACTCCTCCCTCTGGGTTAAATCCCAGATAGTAATGCCTAGGTTTTGATAATGTTCTATGAGTACATTATCAATAATATATTCAATAAATCAATTGTAAGGAAGTAGTATAATTACTCGAAGTTCGTGGGACGAATTGTCGAGTTAGACATCATAACTGATGATGACTTAGTCAACTTTCGGGATGAAATTCGGAGTAGTAACTCCGATTTAAAACTTGATGCAATCAGAATAGGTCCGTGTGCGTAAATAAATTTGAGAATTTAGTTTACGTACCCAAGGAAAATGTTTCCTCACTTACTGCAAGTAAATCTTTAAGTTGAAAGGTTGGTGTAGAAAGAAAATAGTGAAGTACAATCATGTTGGTCGAGAACGGTTTTTCATCCTAATTCCTATAAAACGGATTATGATGAAACCGGTTTCGCCAACAGATGTGTACAGATCTACTCGGACCAAAGCCGATGTAAAATGCTTAAGTTGACCATTAAAATTGGAGCATTCACTTATAAGTTCGTTTTTCTAAATATGATTTAGACAGACTGACTTATATGAATTAGCCAGATAGTTTTCAAGGTCAGTGGGAGCGTATAAATTACATGCGAATCATCAAAGGGATGGAACATACATTTTGACAAAGTAATCAAAAGGTTTGATACTTTATCAAGAATAGATATGAGCCATTTAAAATGACCATTAACAAATTTAAATGATTATCGTAAGGTACGATAAACTGGATAAGATCCAAGGGAAATAAAATATTATAGATTCCGATAGACCAAATGAATTATTTGAATGAGATTCAAATGGTTGGTCTAACACAAACATAAAAACCCCTTAAGTCTATAGTGTAGACGGTTTTAGCAGATCCACTCACGAAGGCTCTACCACATGAAGTCGGGAAAACTTATGTGTAAAAACGGTATAAGATACCGAGATAAATGGGCCTGAGTGTAAGTGGGAGATGTAGGAATATTATGCCCTCGAGGCCATTTATTCCTGTGTGAATAGCACAAACATCTTGTTCAAAATAACAGTAAGCTGTTTGGTAATGATTTATCAAGTTATTTTATAATTAGATATCGACTTAGGTAAAGTCCTGAGACTTTATGCAAGGTCAAACGGGTATCGATATGAGTATCTCGATCATGGAGAAACGTTTGACCGTCTGTATCATAAGTCTAACATGGTTCGTGGTCATAGATGTTCCGAGACAAGGATATAGAAACATCGGATAGACCATTGTGTCTTAGTCTTCACCGTTTAGCGATGACGATGATCTCATGATCGCTTGACTTGGCGAAGTCGAAGACGAGGCACATGTGCTCAGTAGAATGAGTTCACTGAACGATCCACTAGAGTTATCATATGGTTATATTGACCAATCTGTCAGTGATAACTCTGAGTGATGATAGGATAGTTGGTCTTTTGACTTGAGGTCATTTTGACAAACCTGTGCGTGAATGGTGCCACTTATATCAACTGACCTAGCTTCGAGGCAATGCCTGTCGAAAGGTCTTTTGATTGGGAGTCACTTGAAACGTACGAGGCGAGTAATGACCAAGAGAGAGGATTCGTCTCTCCCGGTCAATGGGAGTTAGTGTCGTAGAGTTAGTTCGGTCTTTAGTAAAAACTCTGCGCAGAGTATGATGGAAGAAGTCCAACATTTATTGACTAAAGATTGATCGAAACTAACCGGAGTCAAGTTATTGGGGTTGACAGTTTAACCGTACCCCAGACTTGATCTATACGACACAGTTTAGACGAAGAGACTATAACTGCAGAAATCATCACAGACACGGTCAGGGTGGTTGACGTGCGTTTAAATTTCATATATTCACGCACGTTTTCTTTTGTATTTCTCCGTGTTTTTTCGCCGTCTTTTATTCGTTTTCTCGTATTTTCTCATTTTCTTTCACTTTTCTTTGTTTCTCCATGTTTGCAGGAGATTGACCGCGTAGGGGACGTTTAACGACGATATCTCAAGTCCCCGGAGCAACGTGAGGAGTCACGCGTGATCCAGGGGGTCAAACGTCAAAGAATATGTCACGCCCCGCTTCCCAAAATGGACGGAAGCGAAGCGTGACGAGGCCCGCTTAGGCCAGAGCTGAGAAGCTCGGACCCAATAAGCGTCTGTAGAGGTACCATTTTAAAAGATTTCAGGTTCTTGCATTAATTTAGTTCGAAACAACAGAAAGTACGGGAAGGAAGTTGCATTCATTAAATTAGAGATATGATATCCAACAAGTACAAAGTCTAAAAGAAGCCTAAGCGTGGCAACAAACTATCTAAAAGAAAACTGAAAGTAGTAACCTCTGAAAGTGGTGACTAAAAGACCTCAAGGTCTGGTCCTTGTTAGGTACGTACTCTGATGACGACGTCCTCGGCTCCACGTACTCCAGTGAGTCTGCCTCGTCCACGAACTCTGGCTCAACACCTGACGTACAGCACCAAAAGAAGGAACTGTACGTCAGGTCGGGTCTACAAAAAGGGTTAGACCAAATTGCAAGTGTACTGAACTATTAAACAACGTTTTACTGGTTGATTAACATGCTGAGGTTACAACAAGGTAGCAAAAGAAGTACGTAGCAGGAAAGTAAAGCGTAGCAGGCAGTAGCCGTAGCGTGTGCTACCGACTACGGGACTAACCTAAAGGTGTCAGGACAAGACGAAGACAGACAAGACAGGTAGGACACGACACGAAACGGCACGACACGACACGACACGAAGGGTTCACGCCTTACGGGTTGAGGGGGATCAGACCCTCTCCCCGTGCGCACGCTCAACCCTACCACAAACCCCAGAACTCAGGACAGGAAGCACGGAGATCACTTTCGCAAGGAAAGCACCTGAAATGCCCGAAGGCTTTTTGTATCACAGAGATCACTTCCGCTCGGGAAGCATCTGAAACGCCTGAAGGCTTTTTGTATCACGGAGATCACTTCCGCTCGGGAAGCATCTGAAACGCCCGAAGGCTTTTTGTAACACGGAGATCACTCCCGCAAGGAGAGCATCTGAAACGCCCGCAGGATTTTTGTATCACGGAGATCACTTCCGCTCGGGAAGCATCTGAAACGCCCGAAGGCTTTTTTGTAACACGGAGATCACTCTCGCAAGGAGAGCATCTGAAACGCCCGAAGGCTTTTTGTAACACAGTGACAAGACACGACCAGTGTGTATAACAGTGACAAGACACGACCAGTGTACGGGAGAGTTATTATAGGGTGTCCACACACACGCACACACATGATAGCCCTACAGCATCAAAGTTGTTGTTGTCAGGCTCAGACTTCGTCGTCAAGTCTGAGTCGTCAGGGTGACCCAGACGCTATCATTTCACGTCCGGAATCTAAACACTCTCAGTTTAACAGTTCTAGCAATCTAAGACCAAAGCACGGTCAAAAACGTAAGTGGGTACACTTGCCTGAAACGTCGAGTGCGTCGTCCTCTCGAAGCGTCTCGTCCAAGCGTCTCGTCCGCAGAAGTCCGTCTGAAATATCGCCACGGCGACGATGTCAGGTCTCAAATTCATCAAATCCTATTAGGTTTCGTTTCTAGATTTTCGGGACTATCCTATTCATCAATAGTCACTTTTTGATGTTTCAGCCTAATCGACGATCTATCCTATGTGCACAGTCAACAAAGTCCATTCGTCGATTTTTCTATGTTCGTACACCGTTTTACAGGTGCTGGAAAATAAATTTAGTTCAAGTTGACGGTTTTTAGTTTAGGGTTCAGTCAGCTATTGTGGGGGTTTCTACGAGTTTCGGGGAACCAACCTGAACCGGAGTTTGTCGAAGATAGGAAGTCGTGTCTGATCGGAGAACTCATCAGCTTCAGATCTGATCCTTGCACGATTCTCCAAAAGCTGGAACTTGCGACGAAGGCCTACGACGTGTCGCAACGTCGTAGACGGCAAAACCGCGAAGTAGCACGTCCAAGTGGGGCCCACAGCAGTGCTAGGGGTCCAAGTGGGACCCATAACACCTCTGGAGAACTTGGGGGGCCCACCACAGGAGTTAGTGTGGGAGAAACAATGTTGCGACGAAGTTCTGTCGGTCGTTCACTGCTGGTGCGGGGGTTCCTCTCGGTCAGACCGAGAGGGGCTCTCGGTCGGACGCGTTGCAGCGCAGCGGAGGCGGGGGCGTGGTGCGGTGCGAGGGATTCCCTCGGTCAGACCGAGGGATCCCGTCGGTCGCAGCGGAGCGGGCCAAGTTGCAACGTTGCAACTTGCAACGAAGCGGAGCAGAGCGCGGGTGCGGGGTGGCCTCTCGGTCGCTGCGGGCGAACCCACCGGTCGGGCGCTAGCGGGTGCTACGATGGTGTAGCGGAGCGGGCGGAGCGGCTGTGCGGAGCGGGCGCTCGGTCTGACCGAGCGATGCTCTCGGTCGGAGCGGGCGACAACGGGGGGGGCGCTTCCAGCGGAGCGTTGCAAGCGGCGCTGCAGATCGGAGCGCCGGTCGTGCACTAGGATGTGCGGGGGCGGCCGTCGGTCGGGCACTGGGCGATCGTCGCAACGTTGCGACGAACGTCGGGAAGGTGTTTTTGACGGCTAGGGTTTGTGTAATGCGAAAATAACCTAGCCTAGGGCTAATATAAATAGTTTAGAGCTAGGGTTAGGGTTTGGGTTTAAAAAATCGTAATTACATAATTAAAAATAATTAATATAATTTAAAATTACTCTCCTCTCCCTCACGCAAGATGGGTGCGGCCAAAAATTCTAAAATTTTGCCTAAAATTCTTTAATACGTTATTATAATATAGGACTTTTATTGTAATTAAAACTCTTATAAAAATAGGTTTTAAAATTATTTAAAACTTTCAAATAAATGGAAAATAGGTCAAATTAAGTCCAAAAATTGTAAAATAATTTTAGGGTGTTCGGGACGACTAAAGAAAGAGAGTGGAGAAGACGGATCTAAATTTCGACGTCGAGAGACGAAACTAAAAATAGAAACGTCTCGCGTCAAAACAGAAAGTCGCGACGTTGCATCAAATAAGTTAGTATCGCGGAAGAACGACTCGAGATATGTCGTTCCCAAGTTGTTCCACAATCTAATACTTTCAGAGACGATCACGACGAAATATCACACAAAATCGTTCAAAAACAAAGAAAGTCTAAAATAAACACGTGTACGATCAAAAGCACGTGCTCGAAGAAGGCACGATAGAAACAGGCCGTTACATTCTACCCACCTTAGAAATGATTCCGCCCTCGGAATCACTCACACTAGTAATAATATTACCCATATAACCTTATACCCGTAACTATCATATCTACTCATGAAGGTTTCCAATCCTGTAACTTCGAACAACATTCCTCAATAATTCCTCATAATCCATCTTTTCACTGGGCAAAGCCACGACTAAACTCACCTCCTAATAATATAGTTCCATCACTACCGTTCTAATTTCCAACTCCAAGTTCTCATAAAAATAATAATCATCTTCTGATATCGTACCACTCCACTAAACATCATCATCGCTCATTAATATCTTCTAAATTTCTAAATCTTTTCTCAACATTAATAAATCTCCAAAAAGCGAGATTCTAGTCATCCACCAATCCAAGACAAAAACATTCGTCTATCCTATAATACCTTCACCAATCATCAATCGTCGTGTCTTCAATACATTCTCGCCATATCTCCCCATAAATTCATCCACCAAATAATTTGATCTGTCAGAATTACCCCTCATCCTACTCACTATAACTAATCCCAACCAATATTAAGTCCGACTACCTAAACATCCATTAATCTCAACACGTCGTGTTACTCCCAATGTCTTCTCACGTCAACTCAACAATCAAGTCTCGATGCTAATAAAAACTCTACTCAATCTCATGATCACCCTAACTCATACTATTCTCCGTAGCCATCCATATCTACCATTCGTCTAAGCCTCAAATCCGATAAGTTCTCATCTCCTCGCATATAATTTCATTCGACCAGAATTTTCCATTGAGTCCGACACACTCCGGTTTTATAAATAAGTCTTTGGATAGTCCATTTGTAACGACTGGTTTTCTTGTATCTGGATTTATTATATTATAATATATGTTTTGGTGGATTTTCTCCTCATGTGTGGTTTTCGTCTCCGTGACTTTCATTTTCGATCGTTTCGTCGTGTTTTCTCGTTTCTTTCTTAGGATCGTCGATTTTGAAGTATGTCATTCGTGACGGGCTTCATAACGGTCGTATCTTACTATTAGATCAAGCCTATGAGTCTTAAGAATCGATCCCGGGGCTCCGCGCTCCGTATCGGAACTTTTGGTGCCTATTAGCCGGTGTAAGAAGGGGCACCGACCGACTAGATGACGATCCAGTCGGTCGGCAATCCTTCTTGAACCGACTAGTTGGCTTTCTAAATTTCTCAGGAGTTACTGTTTATCGTTAGTCGGTCTAAGAACGTTGGTTGACCGACTAGGTTGCAAACTAGTCGGTCAGCAATGCTTCTTTAACCGACTAACTCTTCAACTAATTTTTGGTATCAATGCTGTTCACTCTTAGTCGGTCTAAGAACGTTCACCGACCGACTAGATGTCAAACTAGTCGGTCAGTAGTTGTTCATCGACCGACTAAATCCAAATCCTATTTTCGTTCAGAAGTTACTGTTTACACTTAGTCGGTCTGCGTTGGTTGACCGACCGACTAGTTGCCAAACTAGTCGGTCAGTGGTTGCTCTTTGACCGACTAATCTGTGTTAAAACCCTAATTTCTGGGCAGCCGCCAGCCCATCCTATTTAAACCCATCCCAAACGTTTTCTTCTTCTTCCACTCGACCCAAAACCCTAGTTTCTCCCCCATTGAGCCCCCATCTTCCTCAAACCCTTATTCCTTCATTCCAAGCTCATCCTCCATCATCCAAACCATCACTCAACACCTTCTACCTCTCATCTTCCCCAAAATCTCATCAAACCCCCCAAAACCCCCAAAACCCCCCAAAAACCCTAGTTCTCCAAACTTCTCCATTGGTTTCCAGAGCTGGTCCCTAGGTTCTCCGGAGTGTTTCTTCCGCCTCCTCACGGTAAGAAATCGATCTCTTGATGTTTTCATAACCTATTTGTATTTTTATGAAACCCTAATGAATGAATGTTGTTTTGATGATTGTTTGCCCATAACAGTGATTTCCTCGTAGATTAGCATCCGCGAGACGAACCTTCGTGATCGTCATCCCCGGTGCTAGGCAAGTGAAACTTGCCACTTAGGGTTTAGGCCATGTTTTAGGCCATTTGCTAGTTGTAGGCGTAAAAGAGGCTAGGCGACGAAATGATACTCGCCTAGGCGCAAATTGGGAAACTAGCTTGACAACGAAGCTAGTTCCGACATATATCATGTTGCACAATTACTATGCCATGTTTAATTTCTATTGACGGTACGCAAATTAATTGTCATGTCATTGCATTCTTAAAGTGTTTCCGTGAATGCGTAGCTTCGCTACAATGTTTGTGTTCCTGGCTCGTGTTCCAGAAGCGGGCCATGTGTTGGTTGATAGCCAATGCCCGAATTGCTTGTTTCCGGCTAGGTGCACCCCTACGCCAATTGTTTATGAATTGTGAACTAGAATGCGAGCTCCTGTGCGGGGCAACCCCGGCTCATTTACTGAGCGCGTGTGCGGGGACCCTGGCTCGATTACTTGTGGGTATTGGGGGTAAGAGTTAAGCGGCCAATCAACTGGGAGTCTGCCCGATCAGCAACTGCAGTGGTAAGGCGTAAACTCTGGGTTTTGGGGTAGTGTTAAGCGGCCAATCAGCGTGAATGTTGTACCATTCAGCTGTAAGGCGTAAACATCTACAAACAACAGTGAAACATGAATAGTGAATTGATTGATATTGTTAGTAGCTTGGGTACTCTTGTCTTGTCCCGATAATTTGTTCTCTTGTACTTATTGTCTCGCCATGTCCTGCTTGTGCACTCATGTTATAACTGCCATGTCATGCATACTAAAACTGCTAGGTTGCTAGTTGCCTTACTTTCAGTTTCCTTGCCCAAGTCTTTTAGACTTGCTGACATGTGCCCCTTTTACTCTTTTGGGTGACACATGTTAGATCCCGAGCCTGAGTACCTTGTTGAGGACGAGGTGTCTGCTGACGCCGAGCCTGAGCTTGTGTTTGACGGGGAGTACGTGGACACTGGGGACCAGTCCTAGTGTCTTCGTTGTGTTTTCCTTTTGTTTAGGCAGTTGTTTTATTATCGGTGCGTAGCACCTATACTTTGTGATGTTGTTGCTTTTGTTGGCCTTATTCTGGGCCTTTAGACTCTTTCTTTTAGCCTGGTGGCTTTTCTGGATGTTGAACTTATTTTCATGTTGGACAATTTGTGAGATATGAGATTTTATTTCAGTCTCTCCTTGTGTTATTATTGTTGTTCCGTTGTGGTTACAGGGACCTGCTTATGTTTTAGTGACGCTTATCGGGTTTGGGGCTTCACAGCTCCACTCTCGTGCGGACCTTTTCATGTCTCGCCTCCATTTTAGGGAAGCGGGTCGTGACAGGTTTTGTTGGTGGCCCATGCAGGTCCTTCTGTAACTGTGATTATCGGAATAGCGATAATAATATTAGAATGTCCAATAAACTAAGTTCGACGTCCGAGTCATAAGCTATGAGTCTAATCTGCTTCGTTTTCTGTGTCGCTAGATGGCAGGAAGACGATTCACCCGTGGTGGGGGTAGTGGTGCGCTCCCTCATGATGAGGAGCCTGAGCGGGAACCCACCAACGGTGAGATGATGCGGATGATGCTCCAGATGATGCAAGTGCAGCAGGGCGTCCTCCTGCAAGTCCAGAATGCTCCACTTGCTCGAGCTGCCCGGGCTCTTCCGGATGCCCCTCGCTCTGAGCCGGGAGCGAAGCAATTTCGGGAGCTGGGTCCCGTATATTTTGATGGGTCCGAGGGTCCTCTGGCTGCCAATGAGTGGATTCGGAACATAGAGGATAATTTGAAGATGGCCAAGATCACCCCGGCTGGATGGGTTGATTTGGCTAAGAGGCAACTCAAGGATAATGCTCGGAATTGGTGGGATGCGGAAGAGAAGATGCTGGTGGAGCCGATAGCTTGGGCTAACTTTAAGTCCAGGTCTGATGAGGAATTCTTTTCGAAGGCTGCGAAGAAGGAGATGCTGCAGCGCTTCATTGATCTGAAGCAAGGGAGCTTGACGATGGACCAGTACCATCAAGAGTTCACTAGGCTGAGTCGGTTCGCACCGAAGATGGTGCAGGATGCTGATGAGAGGGCTCAGAGGTTCCTGCAGGGACTTGCTTTGGAGCTCCAGAGTTTTGTGTCTTCCTCCGATCTGGACTCTTATCAGAAGGTTCTGGTCGCTGCGAGGAGGCAGGAGCTGAACCTGAGTCAGAGGAGGGGGTCTATTGTTGGTGCTGGGAAGAGGCCTATGGAGCAGGCCAGAGCGGTGGTTAGGCCTGGTTTCAAGCCTAATCAGCCAGCTCAGTTTAAGAGGCCAGGAGGGCCTATTTTGAAGACTTGCCATTTCTGTGGCAAACCTGGCCACATCAAGGATCAGTGTCGGAAGTTTTTGGGTCAGTGTCTGGTTTGTGGTGATGCTTCCCATGCTGCGAAGGATTGTCGGCATGCGAATCAGCTGCGGAGGGCACCTGTTGCAGCACAGCCGTTGCAGCAGCGAGCGTCTGTTCCTGCTGGACGTGGAGCAGCTCTTGTTCCGCAAAGGCAGGCTTTTCAGCAGGCTGTTCCGCCGAGGAGGCAGACTTTTCTGATGACCGCTGTGGAGAGCGAGGCTGTGGATGAGGTTATCGCAGGTAATCCTCAATCTGGCTGTTACTTTCCTAGTTGGTTTTGATTGATTAGATTGTGTTGTTTGCTTGAACATGGTTGTTTGCTAGACTAGGGTTTGATTGTTAATTGCTTGTTAGGTGTGGTTTTGGTGTGCACATTTCCTGCACGAGTCCTCTTTAACTCTGGTGCATCGATGTGCATTATTTCTCGGAGTTTCGTGGAGAGGCATTCCTTGTCGACGTCCCCTCTTCCCAAGAGTTGGAATATCGTTACGGGGAATGGCGTGGTCTCGGTGCATCGTGGTTGCAATTCTTGCTCGTTGGTGGTCTGTGGACATGAGCTTTTCGCTGATTTCATTGTCCACGACATCATCAACTATGATGCAGTTCTTGGGATGGACTGGCTTGCGAGCTTCTATGCTACGATCGACTGTCGGAGAAAGAAGGTGGTGTTCAAGATTCCCGGACATCCAGTATTTGGGTTTAGTCGTGGTAGCAGTTCGCTTGGTCTTGTCCGATTTCGGGCCAAGCCGGTGGAGGTTGTGGCTTTGCAGATGGAGATGGAGTGGCCAGCTGTGGTGCGAGATTTTGGCGACGTCTTCCCCGAGGAGATGTCTGGTTTGCCACCTGATCGAGCTCTAGAATTTTCTATTGATCTTGTTCCAGGAGCGCAGCCGATTTCGAAGGCGCCGTATCGTATGGCACCTACAGAATTGGAAGAGTTATGGAAGCAGTTGGATGAGCTCTTGCAGAAGGGTTATATTAATCCTAGTGTGTCTCCGTGGGGAGCACCGGTGTTGCTGGTGAAGAAGAAGGATGGTTCGCGTCGCATGTGCGTGGAATATCGGGAGTTGAATGCGGTGACCATTAAGAATAAATACCCGTTGCCTCGCATCGATGATATTTTTGATCAGCTTGGAGGTTCGAGGGTGTTTTCTAAATTGGATTTGAGGAGTGGTTACCATCAGTTGAAGGTGAATAAGGGAGATGTTCCGAAGACAGCGTTCAGGACGAAGTATGGACACTATGAGTTTGTGGTTATGCCTTTCGGCGTAACTAACGCGCCCGCAGTTTTCATGAATCTGATGAACCTGATTTTCTACGACTTTTTGGATAAGTTTTTCGTTATCTTTATTGACGACATTCTGATCTATTCGAAGTCAGAGGAAGAGCATGCATCGCACTTGAGGACGGTATTGGAGATCTTGAGGAAGCATCGATTGTATGCTAAGTTTTTGAAGTGCGAGTTTTGGCTGGACAGAGTTGCTTTTCTCGGGCATGTGGTGACTGGAGATGGTATTTCAGTGGATCCCGAGAAGATTAGGGCCATCAGAGAGTGGCCTGTTCCGTCGTCTGTGTCGGAGATTCGGAGTTTCCTTAGACTTGCTGGTTACTATTGGTGATTCATTAAGGACTTTTCCCGTATTACCGAGCCGATGACCAGGTTGACGCGGAAGGATGTACCTTTTGTTTGGTCGGGTGATTGTGAGAGTGCTTTTGGTATTCTGAAGGAGAGGTTGACGACTGCCCCTATTCTTGTTGTGCCTGATTGCAGCGGTGGATTTGAGATCTTTTGCGATGCTTCTGGCAAGGGTCTCGATTGTGTGTTGCATCAGCACGGACATGTTGTGGCGTATGCGTCTCGTCAGCTTAAGGTTCATGAGAAGAATTACCCGACGCATGATTTGGAGTTGGCTGCCGTTGTGTTTGCTCTTAAGATTTGGAGGCACTTCCTGCTGAGTGAGAAAGTGAAAATTTTCACCGATCACAAAAGCTTGAAGTATATTTTTACACAGAAGGAGCTCAACATGCGACAGCGTCGATGGTTGGAGCTTATGGCAGATTATGAGATTGATTTGCAGTATCACCCGGGCAAGGTGAATGTGGTTCCTGATGCGCTGAGTAGGCTTCCAGTGGTGATGATTTTGACCTCGCAGTGGAGATTGCAGCAGGATTTTTACAGGTCTCGCATTGAGATTGTTCTTCCTAGGGAGGCTTCATCGTTGATGTACATGCAGGTACAGTCGACGATCGTGGATCGGATTAAGGCTGGCCAGGCTGAGGATCCGAAGCTGGTGAAGATTCGGGAGCAGGTGGAAGCCGGTCTGTGGACTGACTTTTTGATTCATGAGGATGGCTCGCTGAGGTTTGGAGCCAGGTTGTGTGTGCCCGCTGGGGACATTAGAGAGGAGTTGATGGTGGAGGCACACAGTTCGCCGTATTCTGTGCATCCTGGTGGCACCAAGATGTACCAGGATCTTCGTCTGAATTATTGGTGGCATGGTATGAAGAGGAGCGTGGCTCGGAGTGTAGCCAAGTGCTTGGTTTGCCAGCAAGTGAAGGCGGAGCATCAGCGTACGGCCGGGTTACTACAACCGCTTCCGATTCCGGAGTGGAAGTGACAACACATCACTATGGATTTCGTGACTGGACTACCTTGGAGTCCAAAGCAGAATGACGCGATTTGGGTGATCGTAGATCGATTGACCAAATCTGCGCACTTTATTCCATTCCGAGTGGGACAGTCCACTGAGGCGCTAGCGAGGAGATATATGGAGGTAAAATTCTTTTACTCTCCGTTTTATGTCCTTTTCCTAGTTTGGATAGTGATGTAACGTGAATCGTGCAGGAGGTCGTGCGACTTCACAGAGTCCCCGTGAGTATCGTGTCAGACAGAGACACGAGGTTCACATCTCAGATCTGGCAAAGTTTGCAAAAGAGTTTGGGTACGCGTCTGAGTTTCAGCACGGCGTACCATCCGCAGACGGATGGCCAGTCCGAGAGGACGATTCAGATTTTGGAAGACATGCTGAGGGCGTGCATGTTGGATTTCAAGGGTTCGTGGGAGGACCATCTACATTTGGTGGAGTTTTCTTACAACAACAGCTTCCAGGCGAGTATTGGCATGGCGCCTTTCGCCGCTCTTTATGGGAGGAAATGTCGATCGCCATTGAGTTGGGATGACGTTGGTGATCGGGAGCTGGTGGGACCTGAGATGATCATGGAGGCCGTGGATATCGTCAGGAATATTCGGGAGAGGTTGAGGATTGCTCAGGACCGTTTTAAGCATTGGGCGGATGCTAAACGTCGTCCTTTGGAGTTTCAGCCGGGCGACCATGTGTTCTTGAAGATTTCCCGGAATCGCGGTGTGATTCATTTTGGGAAGCGAGGGAAGTTGAGCCCGCGATACATTGGACCGTTTGACATTTTGGAGAGGGTTGGCGAGGTAGCTTATCGCTTGGCCTTGCCGCCATCTTTGGAAGGAGTTCACAATGTTTTCCATGTGTCGCAGCTTCGTCGATACATTAGCGATCCATCTCATGCTGTGGATTTTTCGAAGATTACCGTTCGCCCCGATATGACGTATGACCAGCATCCAGTGCAGATTCTGGACAGGCGTCAGAAATCGCTTCGAAACAAGATTGTCAATCTTGTGAGGGTGATGTGGCGACACGGCTCACCTGGAGAGTCTACTTGGGAGAATGAGGATGAGATGCGAGAGCGTTTTCCACTTTTGTTTTCGGACACGTGAGTGTTTGGAAATTTCGAGGACGGAATTTTTCTTAAGTTGGGGAGGATGTAACGACTGGTTTTCTTGTATCTGGATTTATTATATTATAATATATGTTTTGGTGGATTTTCTCCTCATGTGTGGTTTTCGTCTCCGTGACTTTCATTTTAGATCGTTTCGTCGTGTTTTCTCGTTTCTTTCTTAGGATCGTCGATTTCGAAGTATGTCATTCGTGACGGGCTTCATAACGGTCGTATCTTACTATTAGATCAAGCCTAGGAGTCTTAGGAATCGATCCCGGGGGTCCGTGCTCCGTATCGGAACTTTTGGTGCCTATTAGCCGGTGTAAGAAGGGGCACCGACCTTCTAGATGACGATCCAGTCGGTCGACAATCCTTCTTGAACCGACTAGTTGGCTTTCTAAATTTCTCCGGAGTTACCGTTTATCGTTAGTCGGTCTAAGAACGTTGGTTGACCGACTAGGTTGCAAACTAGTCGGTCAGCAATGCTTCTTTAACCGACTAACTCTTCAACTAATTTTTGGTATCAATGCTGTTCACTCTTAGTCGGTCTAAGAACGTTCACCGACCGACTAGATGTCAAACTAGTCGGTCAGTAGTTGTTCATCGACCGACTAAATCCAAATCCTATTTTCGTTCAGAAGTTACTGTTTACACTTAGTCGGTCTGCGTTGGTTGACCGACCGACTAGTTGCCAAACTAGTCGGTCAGTGGTTGCTCTTTGACCGACTAATCTGTGTTAAAACCCTAATTTCTGGGCAGCCGCCAGCCCATCCTATTTAAACCCATCCCAAACGTTTTCTTCTTCCTCCACTCAACCCAAAACCCTAGTTGCTCCCCCATTGAGCCCCCATCTTCCTCAAACCCTTATTCCTTCATTCCAAGCTCATCCTCCATCATCCAAACCATCCCTCAACACCTTCTACCTCTCATCTTCCCCAAAATCTCATCAAACCCCCAAAATCCCCCAAAAACCCTAGTTCTCCAAACTTCTCCATTGGTTTCCAGATCTGGTCCCTAGGTTCTCCGGAGTGTTTCTTCCGCCTCCTCACGGTAAGAAATCGATCTCTTGATGTTTTCATAACCTATTTGTATTTTTATGAAACCCTAATGAATGAATGTTGTTTTGATGATTGTTTCCCCATAACAGCGATTTCCCCGTAGATTAGCATCCGCGAGACGAACCTTCGTGATCGTCATCCCTGGTGCTAGGCAAGTGAAACTTGCCACTTAGGGTTTAGGCCATGTTTTAGGCCATTTGCTAGTTGTAGGCGTAAAAGAGGCTAGGCGACGAAATGATACTCGCCTAGGCGCAAATTGGGGAACTAGCTTGACAACGAAGCTAGTTCCGACATATATCATGTTGCACAATTACCATGCCATGTTTAATTTCTATTGACGGTACGCAAATTAATTGTCATGTCATTGCATTCTTAAAGTGTTTCCGTGAATGCGTAGCTTCGCTACAATGTTTGTGTTCCTGGCTCGTGTTCCAGAAGCAGGCCATGTGTTGGTTGATAGCCAATGACCGAATTGCTTGTTTTCGGCTAGGTGCACCCCTACGCCAATTTTTTATGAATTGTGAACTAGAATGCGAGCTCCTGTGCGGGGCAACCCCGGCTCATTTACTGAGCGCGTGTGCGGGGACCCTGGCTCGATTACTTGTGGGTATTGGGGGTAAGAGTTAAGCGGCCAATCAACTGGGAGTCTGCCCGATCAGCAACTGCAGTGGTAAGGCGTAAACTCTGGGTTTTGGGGTAGTGTTAAGCGGCCAATCAGCGTGAATGTTGTACCATTCAGCTGTAAGGCGTAAACATCTACAAACAACAGTGAAACGTGAATAGTGAATTGATTGAGATTGTTAGTAGCTTGGCTACTCTTGTCTTGTCCCGATAATTTGTTCTCTTGTACTTATTGTCTCGCCATGTCCTGCTTGTGCACTCATGTTATAACTGCCATGTCATGCATACTAAAAATGCTAGGTTGCTAGTTGCCTTACTTTCAGTTTCCTTGCCCAAGTCTTTTAGACTTGCTGACATGTGCCCCTTTTACTCTTTTGGGTGACACATGTTAGATCCCGAGCCTGAGTACCTTGTTGAGGACGAGGTGTTTGCTGACGCCGAGCCCGAGCTTGTGTTTGACGGGGAGTACGTGGACACTGGGGACCAGTCCTAGTGTCTTCGTTGTGTTTTCCTTTTGTTTAGGCAGTTGTTTTGTTGTCGGTGCGTAGCACCTATACTTTGTGATGTTGTTGCTTTTGTTGGCCTTGTTCTGGGCTTTTAGACTCTTTCTTTTAGCCTGGTGGCTTTTCTGGATGTTGAACTTATTTTCATGTTGGACAATTTGTGAGATATGAGATTTTATTTCAGTCTCTCCTTGTGTTATTATTGTTGTTCCGTTGTGGTTACAGGGACCTGCTTATGTTTTAGTGACTCTTATCGGGTTTGGGGCTTCACAGCTCCACTCTCGTGCGGACCTTTTCACGACTGGCCTCCATTTTAGGGAAGCGGGTCGTGACAACATTCTTTTCATCCAACAGATATTCTAATCCATCCTCCTTGTGTTCCCAAAATCAATTAATCATTGCCATAATAAAACTCATCTCACTCCAAGCCTACCTGCAAACAAAAATCCTATAACGATAATAGCTAGTCCCAACTAATATAACAACCATAAACACGAAAACTTTCTTTAAGGGAGAAGAAGAGAAGAGAAAGAGGGACTTAAGGCCAAAGAAATATTTTAAAACATTTGGAAAAAAACGTGTGGTGTTGCGGTAATGGATGAGGGAGGTTAAGTGATTTGTGATCTTGTGAGCTAGTTTTAAAACTTTAAAGATTTGGTTTAAAGAAAAACAAAGTTTTGATACAGTCACATACAACCAAGATAAACCATTCATTAAAACTAAAACTAAGTCTAAGGATCTGCCTGCGATGACGCCATTCATATAAGTATGAATACCGTCATTCAGACAACTTCAAGCATATCATGGTTAACGCCGAGTACACATTCAAGACACAGGAGACAAACATCAGGATCCTAAAGATGACACACTCATGCAGGTCTACACACTCTACCCATACTCAGGCACTGCAACGACATCACCTACCAAAGGGCCTACTCCTAAACGTGAGATAGCATGGATAACTACAAGGTCTAATGTCTAAATAATAGAAGGGAAAGAAAACTAGATCAAAAGCTGTAACGACTGCTTTTCATGTATCTGGATATAATATAATGTAATATATGTTTTGGTGGATTTTCTCCTCTTGTGTGGTTTTTGTCTCCGTAGATTTCATTTTCGATCGATTCGCCGTATTTTCTCGTTTCTTCCTTAGGATCGTCGATTTCGAAGTATGTCATTCGTGACGGACTTCATAACGGTCGTATCTTACTATTAGATCAAGCCTAGGAGCTTAGGAATCGATCCCGGGGCCCCGCGCTCCGTATCGGAACTTTTTGTGCTCATTAGCCGGTATAAGAAGGGGCACCAACCGACTAGATGACGATCCAGTCGGTCGGCAATCCTTCTTGGACCGACTAGTTGGCTTTCTAAACTATTCAGGAGTTACTGTTTATCGTTAGTCGGTCTAAGAACGTTGGTTGACCGACTAGGTTGCAAACTAGTCGGTCAGCAATGCTTCTTTAACCGACTAACACATCATCTTAATTTTAGTTGAGTTACTGTTTACCCTTAGTCGGTCTAAGAACGTTCATCGACCGACTAGATGCTAAACTAGTCGGTCAGTATTTGTTCATGGACCGACTAACTCTAGAATCCTATTTTCGTTCAGGAGTTACTGTTTGCACTTAGTCGGTCTGCGTTGGTCGACCGACCGACTAGTTGCCAAACTAGTCGGTCAGTGGTTGCTCTTTGACCGACTAACCAATGTTGAAACCCTAATTTCTGGGCAGCCGCCAGCCCAACCTATTTATACCCAACCCAAACGATTTCTTCTTCCCCAACACGACCCAAAACCCTAAAATCTTCCCCCTTGAGCCCCCATCTTCCTCCAAGCTTCAATCCTTCATTCCAAGCCCTAAATCCATCATCCAAACCATCCATCCACTCTATCTACCTCTCATCTTCCCCAAAATCTCACCAAATCCATCAAAATCCCCAAATCCCCCAAAACCCTAGTTTCCCCAAACTCCTCCAATCTTTTCCAGATCTGATCCTAGGGTTCCCCGGAGTGTTTCTTCCGCCTCCTCTCGGTAAGAAATCGATCTATCGTTGTTTTCATAACCTATTTACATTTTTATGAAACCCTAATAAATTTCATGTTGTTTGTTGATTGTTTCCCCTAAAACAGCGATTTCCCCGTAGATTGGCACCCGTGTGTCGAAGTGGTCGTCATCCCCGGTGCTAGGCAAGTGAAACTTGCCACTTAGGGTTTAGGCCATGTTGTAGGCCATTTGCTTGTTGTAGGCGTAAAAGAGGCTAGGCGACGAAATGATACTCGCCTAGGCGCAAATTGGGGAACTAGCTTGACAACGAAGCTAGTTCCGACATATAGCATGTTGCACAATTTCCATGTCATGTTTACTTTCCATTAACGGTACGCGAATTAAATGTCATGTCATTGCATTCTTTTGGTGATCTCGTGATTGCGTAGCATCGCTACAATACTTGTGTTTCCTGGCTCGTGACCAGAAGCGAGCATAATGAGTTGCTAACCCCAACGCTCGATATATTGAATTGTGAACTAAGAAACAAGCTCTCGTGCGGGGCAACCCTGGCTCACTTGTTGGGCTCATGTGCAGGGACCCTGGCTTGTTTAGTGGGGGATGGGGTAAGGGTTAAGCGGCCAGGCAACTGGGGGTCTGTTTGATCAACAACTGCAGTTGTAAGGCGTAAACTCTTTGGGGTGGGGTAGTGTTTAGTGCCGATCGGTCTGAATGTTGTACCATTCAACGAAGGGCGTAAACATCTACAAAACAACGTGAATAGTGAATTGATTGAGATTGATAGTAGCGTGGCTACTCTTGTCTTGTCTTGTCTTGTCTTGTCCCGATAATTGTTCTCTTGTACAAATTGTCTTGCCATGTTTCAATTGTGCACTCATGTTATAACTGCCATGTCATGCATACTAAACTGCTAGGTTGCTAGTTGCCTTACTTTCAGTTTCCTTGCCCAAGTCTTTTAGACTTGCTGACATGTGCCCCTTTACTCTTTTGGGTGACACATGTTAGATCCTGAGCCCGAGTACCTTGTTGAGGACGAGGTGTTTGCTGACGCCGAGCCCGAGCTTGTGTTTGACGGGGAGTACGTGGACACTGGGGACCAGTCCTAGTGTCTTCGTCGTGTTTTACTTTTGTTAGACAGTTGTTTTGTTATCGGTGCGTAGCACCTATACTTTGTTATGTCGTCGCTTTTGTTGGCCTTGTTCTGGGCCTTGGACTCTTTTCTTTTAGCCTGGTGGCTTTTCTGGATGTTGAACTTATTTTTCTTGTTGGACAATGTATGAGATGTGAGATTTTATTTCAGTCTCTCCTTGTGTTATTATTTTTATTCTGTTGTGGTTACAGGGACCTGCTTATATTTTATTGACGCTTATCGGGTTTGGGGCTTCACAGCTCCACTCCTGTGCGGACCTTTTCACGTCTCGCCTCCATTTTCGGGAAGCGGGTCGTGACAAAAGCGAAACGAAATAAGATCGGAAAGAAAGAGCTCAAATAAGACGGAGTAAAGAGATAGTTGGTTGGATGAGACAAAAATATTTCTCAGAATAACTAGATAAATGAAGGAGATTTACGGGTAAAATATGATATCGTATACTTTATACTTTTATGAAAATAAGTGGGGAAAAGGAGCAAATAGTAAAATTATTACGATTTGGAAAAAAGTTAGATGAAGGAATAAAAGTAGGATAATGTAGCGATTGTTTTGCAAATGAAAATAAATTTAAACAAAGGTTCTTGAAGTATGTACACGATGAACATAGAGATGTTTATATGTAAAGAAATTTAAAATCCCCCTTTGTTTTAGAAATATATTCTAAAGTGCGTACGTAAATGGTAGAAAATAAATTGCGTAGGTTAGAAAAATGATATATTGAATTTCCGAAATGGTAACAAAGTTTTAAAACTGAAATACGATGGATACTGATTCGAAAATAAGTACGAGGCCGTAACTTAAAAATTTTACGATCGAAGGGTTTCAAAATTTTGCGAAAGAATTTTAACTCAACCGAAAGTAAGAAATTTTAAATAATTAATAAAAGTTTTCAAAGAAGTCAAATTGGGCGGAGAATTTAATAATGAATTTCGAAAATACTTTTAACGGAAGAAGGTTTTGGGAAAGGGAAAAATTCGAAAATAAGTACAAGATAGTAGAAATAAATTGTGTAGTTTATAAAAGTAATATATATATTTTGGAAAGAAGGCAAATAATGCGAGATATTGACTTAAACATTTACGTCCAAGAAAGCTCCAAGTCAATTAAAAGTTTTAACTCGATCCAAAACAACAAATTTTTAAATATATAATATAGGGGTTTTCAAAGAAATCAAGTCAGAGCGAAAATTTATAAAGGCAAGTCGAAAATAATTTTAGAGGAGGTAGAATTGGTCAAGGAATGGATTCGAAGGATCGATGATAATCGTCAGGAAACGATCATGAGAATCGAGAGAAAGGAAAAATGATCGCATGAAGAGTACGCGTAAGATATGAATCGTGAAGAGCTACGATGGGACTCTATGGTCGATAGCACAAAATTTGCAAGGATCAGAGGGATGCTAGATGACAAGGGTTCTAATCATCGGGTCGTCTAAAGATTAGGATAACTCAGCTCTAAGACTTCCTAATGAACTAGACTATATCAGAATCTAAAGAAAAAAAAGTTCCTAAGAGAATCAATGTTGCGTTCTGCTGTGCCCGAAGTCGATGGACCCGAGCGAACGTCTAAAAGAGAAGGGCTCTAGAAAAATAACACGGTCAGAGTCAAGTGGCTACTAAGGTATTCTAGGACGAGGATGACTAATTCCTAACCAAGGCATCAGACTATCAAACCTGAGTGTTTATCTAAGTCTTCCTACTATCTAAGACTGGGAAACTAATTCAGACTTGTACGTGGATATCAAATGAATGCGGTAATTTTATTGTTCCGAACTTTTGCATGACCTGCATGGGCCACCACTAAAACCTGTCACGCCCCGCTTCCCAAAATGGACGGAGGCGAAGCGTGACAAGGCCCGCTTAGGCCAGAGCTGAGAAGCTCGGACCCAATAAGCGTCTGTAGAGGTACCATTTTAAAAGATTTCAGGTTCTTGCATTAATTTAGTTCGAAACAACAGAAAGTACGGGAAGGAAGTTGCATTCATTAAATTAGAGATATGATATCCAACAAGTACAAAGTCTAAAAGAAGCCTAAGCGTGGCAACAAACTATCTAAAAGAAAACGGAAAGTAGTAACCTCTGAAAGTGGCGACTAAAAGACCTCAAGGTCTGGTCCTTGTTAGGTACGTACTCTGATGATGACGTCCTCGGCTCCACGTACTCCAGTGAGTCTGCCTCGTCCACGAACTCTGGCTCAACACCTGACGTACAGCACCAAAAGAAGGAACTGTACGTCAGGTCAGGTCTACAAAAAGGGTTAGACCAAACTGCAAGTGTACTGAACTATTAAACAATGTTTTACTGGTTGATTAGCATGCTGAGGTTACAACAAGGTAGCAAAAGAAGTACGTAGCAGGAAAGTAAAGCGTAGCAGGCAGTAGCCGTAGCGTGTGCTACTGACTACGGGACTAACCTAAAGGTGTCAGGACAAGACGAAGACAAACAAGACATGTAGGACACGACACGACACGGCACGACACGACACGACACGAAGGGTTCACGCCTTACGGGTTGAGGGGGATCAGACCCTCTCCCCGTGCGCACGCTCAACCCTACCCCAAACCCCAGAACTCAGGACAGGAAGCACGGAGATCACTTTCGCAAAGAAAGCACCTGAAACGCCCGAAGGCTTTTTGTATCACGGAGATCACTTCCGCTCGGGAAGCATCTGAAACGCCCGAAGGCTTTTTGTATCACGGAGATCACTTCCGCTCGGGAAGCATCTGAAACGCCCGAAGGCTTTTTGTAACACGGAGATCACTCCCGCAAGGAGAGCATCTGAAACGCCCGCAGGCTTTTTGTATCACGGAGATCACTTCCGCTCGGGAAGCATCTGAAACACCTGAAGGCTTTTTTGTAACACGGAGATCACTCCCGCAAGGAGAGCATCTGAAACGCCCGAAGGCTTTTTGTAACACAGTGACAAGACACGACCAGTGTGTATAACAGTAACAAGACACGACCAGTGTACGGGAGAGTTATTCTAGGGTGTCCACACACACGCACACACATGATAGCCCTATAGCATCAAAGTTGTTGTTGTCAGGCTCAGACTTCGTCGTCAAGTCTGAGTCGTCAGGGTGACCCAGACGCTATCATTTCACGTCCGGAATCTAAACACTCTCAGTTTAACAGTTCTAGCAATCTAAGACCAAAGCACGGTCAAAAATGCAAGTGGGTACACTTTCCTGAAACGGCGAGTGCGTCGTCCTCTCGAAGCGTCTCGTCCAAGCGTCTCGTCCAAGTGTCTCGTCCGCAGAAGTCCGTCTGAAATATCGCCACGGCGACGATGTCAGGTCTCAAATTCATCAAATCCTATTAGGTTTCGTTTCTAGGTTTTCGGGACTATCCTATTCGTCAATAGTCACTTTTTGATGTTTCAGCCTAATCGACGATCTATCCTATGTGCACAGTCAACAACGTCCATTCGTCGATTTTTCTATGTTCGTACAACATTTTACAGGTGCTGGAAAATAAATTTAGTTCAAGTTGACGGTTTTTAGTTTAGGGTTCAGTCAGCTATTGTGGGGGTTTCTACGAGTTTCGGGGAACCATCCTGAACCGGAGTTTGTCGAAGATAGGAAGTCGTGTCTGATCGGAGAACTCCTCAGCTTCAGATCTGATCCTTGCACGATTCTCCAAAAGCTGGAACTTGCGACGAAGGCCTACGACGTGTCGCAACGTCGTAGACGGCAAAACCGCGAAGTAGCACGTCCAAGTGGGGCCCACAGCAGTGCTAGGGGTCCAAGTGGGACCCACAACACCTCTGGAGAACTTGGGGGGCCCACCACAGGAGTTGGTGTGGAAGAAACAATGTTGCGACGAAGTTTTGTCGGTCGTTCACTGCTGGTGCGGGGGTTCCTCTCGGTCAGACCGAGAGGGGCTCTCGGTCGGACGCGTTGCAGCGCAGCGGAGGCGGGGGCGTGGTGCGGTGCGAGGCATTCCCTCGGTCAGACCGAGGGATCCCGTCGGTCGCAGCGGAGCGGACCAAGTTGCAACGTTGCAACTTGCAACGAAGCGGATCAGAGCGTGGGTGCGGGGCGGCCTCTCGGTCGCTGCGGGCGAACCCACCGGTCGGGCGCTAGCGGGTGCTGCGATGGTGTAGCGGAGCGGGCGAAGCGGCTGTGCGGAGCGGGCGCTCGGTCTGACCGAGCGATGCTCTCGGTCGGAGCGGGCGACAGCGGGGGTGCGCTTGCAGTGGATCGTTGCAAGCGGCGCTGCGGAGCGGAGCGCCGGTCGTGCACTAGGATGTGCGGGGGCGGCCGTCAGTCGGGCACTGGGCGATCGTCGGAACGTTGCGACGAACGTCGGGAAGGTGTTTTTGACGGCTAGGGTTAGTGTAATGCGAAAATAACCTAGCCTAGGGCTAATATAAATAGTTTAGAGCTTGGGTTAGGGTTTGGGTTTAAGAAATCGTAATTAAATAATTAAAAATAATTAATATAATTTAAAATTACTCTCCTCTCCCTCACGCAAGATGGGTGCGGCCAAAAATTCTAAACTTTTGCCTAAAAATTCTTTAATACGTTATTATAATATAGGAATTTTATTGTAATTAAAACTCTTATAAAAATAGGTTTTAAAATTATTTAAAACTTTCAAATAAATGGAAAATAGGTCAAATTAAGTCCAAAAATTGTAAAATAATTTAAGGGTGTTCGGGACGACTAAAGAAAGAGAGTGGAGAAGACGGACTTAAATTTCGACGTCGAGAGACGAAACTAAAAATAGAAACGTCTCGCGTCAAAACAGAAAGTCGCGACGTTGCATCAAATAAGTTAGTATCGCGGAAGAACGACTCGAGATATGTCGTTCCCAAGTTGTTCCACAATCTAATACTTTCAGAGACGATCACGACGACATATCACACAAAATCGTTCAAAACAAATAAAGTCTAAAATAAACACGTGTACGATCAAAAGCACGTGCTCGAAGAAGGCACGATAGAAACAGGCCGTTACAGAATACATCTTTCAGCACCTCACCCGGTCGGTTGGTCATCTCCAACCGATCGGGTGATGCACGCGTGCACCACCCGGTCTCGGCCGGAGCTCAAGCAAAAGTCACCCGACCGGTTCACAGGTCGGTTCAGCGGGGGCCTGTTCTCTACCTTTTCAATCCAAATTCCAACCGATCGGGTGACTCTCACCCGATCGGTTCATCTGTAGCTGATGCTGAGGAGCTGAAGACACGGGCACCCAACCGATCACTTCACCCGATGGCGCCAAGATCCAACCGGTCACTCCACGAACTCACCCGACCGGTTCATATGACTGGGTGAAAGCTCGTCGTTTTCTGTTCATTATCTGTAACGGATCACCCGATCGGTTGACTTGTCAATCGATCGGGTGATACGAGAGTCTATAAATAGAACCCCTAGGGTTCCAGAAATGGGGGAGCTGCTAGTTTTTACTGTTTTCTCCCATTGTGACGGCTGTAATTTCTGTTCTTTTGTAAGTTTTCGGATATTTCTCAAATTTTAGTATTGCCTTAATTACTCTATTACTTCCGCATTTCAATCGTCTGATTATGATTCCAACGGTTCATTTTCATTTAGATCGCTTTTTAATGAATTTTTGTGAGTAGTTCCCAAATCTGGGATTTTGGTGGAAACCCCTTCGGGGGGCTTCCCGATGCGTCCATAGGGTTAGGAAATCGATAGGGATTAGGAATCTAACGGTTACACGGGGTGTTTCATTGTCATCGGCGGGAAAAAGACCGCCTTTGACCGTTGGGCCAAGGGGGAATAAACTTGGCAGTTGACTCCCTAGCCATAGCTCACGCCCTTAGCGTAGACGCCGAATCTTAGCACGCGGGAGCGGCAGGATGAGACGTTGGGAGTTATCGTTGCGAGCTTAGTGCTCCCGGAATCAATCAGTGTTAATGGACACGGGAGTGCCCACTGATCGAATCCGGGAAGTCCGGTGTATCATCCTGGGCACCGACCGGAATATCGGGCTCATGGGATGCCGGTACCACTTTCAGAGGCAACGTCTCACCATTAGACCCTAATTCCGATCGCCATCCATACCCGTAGGCTGCATCGGCGAGAGTCGCTCGTTGGAGTGGAAACCAAAGTCCCGGGTTTATTTTCTTATTGTTCATACCTTTCATTTCTTTCCGTGACAACCATTTACCGATTCGGGCTAGCTCGCCCACGGGGTGATTTTTGTCCTCCTTGACACAAGCACATCCTAGCCTCCCTGTGTTCGACCACCAAGCCACACTACAACACCGTGCGCTTGCGGTTACAAATATTTAAACCCTTTCCCTGCCACGCGGCCACGCGCCGGCGCGGCGGGCACCGGTCAAGTTTATGGCGCCGTTGCCGGGGAGGCAACGTGCTTGTTATTTCAGGATCTCTTGAACCCTAGTGTCTAGCTCTTATCCCTATCTCGCGATAATTTTCGCACTCTACACTTTTTAATTTCACTTGGACATACTGTGGATATTAAATGTATAGTGCTATTTGACTAAATCGCCGTGCTTCCATGGCAACTTTCGGCTCTCATTTATGCAACCCATGCTTTTGATGTGTTTACCACTTGTGCAGTTCTCTCTCTCTCCTTTCGTATAAGATCCTGGCCCACGGCGAGGATGTTGCATGCAGTTTCAGGAGACATCTGGGATCACTCTCACCATATCCGCTGTTTGGCGCAGAGTTTAGCAGAATCGCTGAATACTTCGAATATACTATCCCTCCTGTCTGCCGCCGTGGAAAGTCAGAGGAAATATCGAGATACGCAGGGCCACCTTGCCACATCAGCTCTCTTTCCTCATGGTGAAGTGGCGTATATCGACAACCCTGGTCCCAAATTTAGTGAAGAAGAGTTGTCAGCGGAGTTTTGTCAGGAGAACCATCCGACCGGATTTGTAGGCTACACTGGACAGGAATCAATCTATCCCTTGCAGAATTCTATTGAGCGTCCCCGATCTTTGGACAATGAGGAAGCTAGAAACAGTTGTGGGGAACCATCGACGATTGAAACCTGTTTTCACCTACAAGCCTTCTTCCCGGACAATTATTATGAGCCCGAAAGAGACCCGGTGCCTTCCTCGGTCGTTCCCACTATACCTTGCAAAACTTTGCCATGCGGAACCGCGGCCGAGGGTGAGATTCCTGATGCTGGCTTCCGAGAAATCCACGAAGAACTCCTTTCCCTTGAGGATGCTCAGCTTGAGAAGTATGCGTCAGGGCCTCAAGAAGTTGAGATGAAAGAATTACCGCCGGGGCAGAAATATGAATATTTGGGAGCTGGCTCGACCCTTCCGATCATAGTCAACTCTTCACTGCCCGAAGACCAAATGACCAAACTTCTTGGTGTTTTAAAAAGATTTAAGGGAGTTTTTGGATATGCAATTGAGGATTTAAAAGGGGTTAGCTTAGGCCTCTGCTCACACAGAATTCTGCTTGAAGATGAGCAAGCCTCCTCGATTGAGCCACAGCGGAGGCTGAACCCCATAATGATGGAAGTTGTAAAGAAGGAGATTGTTAGGCTTCTACATGCCGGTATTATATACCCTATCTTCGATAGTCGCTGGGTTAGCCAGGTGCACGTCGTACCCAAGAAAGGAGGAATGACGGTGGTTCGCAATGAGAAGAACGAGCTAATACCAACGAGGACCGTCACGGGGTACAGGATGTGCATTGACTATAGAAAGCTGAACAAGGCTACGAGGAAGGATCATTACCCTCTCCCCTTTATTGACCAGATGCTCGAGAGACTGGCGAAGCATAATTATTTCTGTTTCATGGACGGGTATTCAGGATTTCTTCAGATCCCAATTCATAACGATGACCAGGACAAGACGACTTTCACTTGCCCATTCGGGATGTATGCCTATAGAAGAATGCCGTTTGGACTTTGCAACGCCCCTGCTACATTCCAAAGACTCATGTCCGCTATCTTCTCCGACTACTCCCAAGACATCATGGAAGTTTTCATGGACGACTTCTCCGTCTATGGAACTAAGTTTGACTCGTGCCTGAGTAATCTAACGAAGGTCCTGGAGAGATGTCAGGAAAAGGGACTAGTCCTGAACTGGGAGAAGTGCCACTTCATTGTCCAAGAGGGAGTTGTGCTGGGGCACGTCATCTCTTCGAGGGGAATAGAGGTTGATAAGGCTAAAGTTGAAGTGATTGAAAAGCTTCCACCACCGCTCAATCTTCGAGGAGTCTGTGGTTTCTTAGGACACGCGGGATTCTATCGCCGCTTCATAAAAGACTTCTCGAAGATTTCCAGGCCGCTGACCCAACTCCTCGTGAAGGACGCGCCTTTCGTCTTCAGCGAGGAGTGTATGTAGGCCTTCCGCACTTTGAAGCAAGCTTTGGTTTTCGCGCCCATAATACAGCCACCGAACTGGAATCTACCCTTTGAGCTGATGTGTGATGCTAGTGATTATGCGGTTGGTGCCTTCTTGGGGCAGAGGAAGGATAAAAATCTTCATGTCATATATTATACGAGCAAAACCCTTGATGCCGCCTAAAGAAATTATACTACCATGGAAAAGGAATTGCTCGCGGTGATCTACGCCATGGATAAGTTCCGACAATATCTCGTTGGCGCCAAGGTGATCGTGCACACGGACCACGCGGCTCTTAAATACCTTTTGAACAAGAAAGAAGCTAAGCCACGGCTCATTAGATGGATCCTCCTCCTCCAGGAATTCGACCTGGAAATCAGAGACAAGAAGGGGGCGGAGAATGTTGTTGCCGATCACCTGTCCAGGATGCCCACTCTCGATTTAAATGCTACACTGATCGATGATTCACTCCCTGACGAGCATCTCTTCTCTGTCTCTTCCTCCTGGACCCCCTGGTACGCCGACATCACAAATTATTTGGCTTGTGCCATCGTCCCCCACAATGTGAGCTTTCAGCAGAAGAAGAAGTTTTTCCATGAGGTCCGCAAATTTTATTGGGATGACCCCCACCTATACAAAACCTGCAATAATGGGGTGATACGAAGATGCATCCCTGAAACTGAGGCTACCTCTATCATTTCCCACTGCCATGGGCAGCAATGTGAAGGGCACGCGAGCACCTACAAGACCACCGCAAAAATTCTCCAAAGCGGGTTCTACTTGCCTACACTCTTCAGAGACACAAATGTTTATGTACAAGCCTGCGATAAATGCCAAAGAGCTGGGAATATCTCCAAAAGAAATGAGATGCCTCAACACTACATCCTGGAGATAGAAATCTTCGATGTATGGGGAGTGGACTTCATGTGACCGTTCCCTTCCTCCTCGGGGAACCAGTATATCTTGGTGGCTGTAGACTACGTGTCGAAATGGGTTGAAGCGATGGCCAGTCCAACCAACGATTCCAGAGTGGTGGCCAAGTTCTTTAAAAGCAACATCTTCTCGCGGTTCGGTGTACCTCGTGTCCTGATCAGTGACGGAGGGAGCCACTTTGTAGAGAAGAAATTCGAGGCCCTCTTAAAAAAATACGGGGTACAACACCGGGTGGGGCGTGCCTACCACCCGCAGACCAGCGGTCAGGCGGAAGTCTCTAACCGGGAGATTAAAAGCATACTAGAAAAGACGGTGGCCAATTCTAGAAAGAACTGGTCATCAAAGCTTCCTGACGCGCTTTGGGCCTACAGGACGGTATTTAAAACTCCTATCGGCACAACTCCCTACCGGCTTGTCTATGGGAAAGCTTGCCATCTTCCTGTGGAATTGGAGCATAAGGCATATTGGGCAGTTAAGAATCTGAACTTCGACACCAAGAAGGTAGGAGTGCATCGGCAGTTGCAACTCAACGAGCTTGACGAAATCCGGCTCAATGCCTATGAGAACGCCAAGATCTACAAGGAGAAGCTGAAGCGGTGGCACGATAAGAGAATCTTGAAGAGGGAATTCAAAGAAGGGGACTTAGTTCTCCTATTCAACTCAAGGCTGAAGCTCTTTCCGGGAAAACTCAAGTCAAGGTGGTCGGGACCGTTCCGCGTCACCAAGGTTTTCCCGCATGGGGCTATCGAGATAATGGGAAGGGATGAGCCGTTTAAGGTCAACGGACAGCGTCTGAAACACTATGCAGTTGGAGAACCAGAATTCTCTCCGGTCGGATCCCCAACGAGCAATAACCCTTCCTCTAACCCTCCAGATCCAAATTGACCACCGCTAGAGGCGTCGAGCCAACGATGTTAAACAAGTGCGCTTCATGGGAGGCAACCCATGTTCTAAACTTTTGCCCCGCTTTTTAGTGTTATTTTTGACTTTATTTTATCTATTTTTATAAATAAAATCAGCCGTGAAAACATCCGTTCAGGGACTTAGACAATCTGTTGGTTTTTGCAGGAAACAAAGCCCCAACCGATCGGTTGATAACTCACCCGATCGGTTGGGATGTATCAGATACAGGCCGAAATCTGTCCCCAAATGAACCGATCGGTTGAAGAATGGAGAGACCGGGTGACAGACCGGGTGATCTGGGGAGAATTCTCGGGAAATTTTTGGGGAATATCAACCGACCGGTTGAGTTAGAGCACGATCGGTTGAGGCGACCGGGTGAGCAGCCCTCAATTCTCGGGAAAATGCGTGGAGCGGCCAACCAATCGGTTGACAAGTCAACCGACTGGTTCGCCTGTAGCACTTCTTCAGCAAGAATTTTTGACCTAACCGTCAACCGATCGGGTGACAAGTCACCCGATCGGTTCGACTTAAAACCCTATATAAACCCCCGACCACCCGTTCGTTTTCACCCTCGCTCGATCGCCATTGTCGCCGTTGTTTCGCCTGCCACTCCTCCCCAACGGCCGATTCTCAATCCCCCACGTCCTCTACTCCTCCAATACTCCCTCTCCCCACCTCCTCCATCGATCTCTCCATCATCTTCACTCTCTCTCTCCTTTCATTTCGAAATTCTGACCTAATTTCCCCCAAACAACACCCGTTTCAAAAATTCTTGCTGAAAGAGGTCGCCGCGGCTCCACGCTACTCTCATTGCACAGTGTAGGGACATCTACGAGCAAGCTTCGCCATTTCGCTTGGGTACACTCGCTCCATGCTCATATTTCTATTTTTTGCCCTATAAATTGTGCTTGCTCATTTTGCTTGTGTTAGTGTGCATTCACTGCTTTTGCACTCATTCATACACGCACACTCACGCATGGCTAAGGATAAAGACAAGGGGAAGGGGATTATGCGGGAAGAGGAGCCGTCTCGAAAGAGACGAAAACAAACACGTCCCCCTTCCCACACACGAGCACTTACACTTGGCCCTCCCCCGCCTGTTATCCCCCCTGTGGACCCAATGTTGGGCCCGCATGGGTATATCTTTCGGAACCAGGAGCACAAGGATTTTTACCGTAGGCTCGATGCTCGGGGGCATCTATCTACTAAGTTCTCGCACACACAAACACTTGTCGATCTCGGTGTCTACACCGAGGTCGAATCTCTTTTCGCTAACTTAGGATGGTTGGCCTTCCTTAATGCTTCTGCCATATCCTACCCGGCACTCACCCTCGAATTTCTCTCTACACTTGTTTGGGAGTCCGGGTCGATCATTAAATTCCGGGTGCGTAACCGGAGTGTCACCACAAATCTGAACACAATTAACGATATATTTGGTTTCCCCAACCTTGGGGATGACTCCATCCGACACTACGGGTACACGCCCGAGTTTAACGTCGATCAATTCTGGTTCCGCCTCACACTGCTCCATGACTATCCCCGAGGAAGGGCCAAGGCCTCCTCCATCATTCATCCCGTGTTTCGTTTGTCCCACAGGATCATATCATCTGCATTTTTTCCCAGGGACGAGTCCGGCACCGTGACTATCCCTGACCTTTTTATCCTCTGGGCCATGACATTCCCTTTTGTCCGGGACGATGATGGAATTAGCTTCAGGGCCCCTACCGTCCCCATCCATGGCGGCGATTGGCTTGTTTACAAGCTACTCGAGATCAGCCGGGCCGGTAAGGGGAAGTTTTGTTGTGGGGGCATCATTACTATCATTTGCTCTTGCCCCCAATTTAATATTCCCTTCCCCAATAATCTTCCCGCTGCCGCAGGACCCTCACAGCTAGATATTGATGTCCTGCGGCATATTCACATGATTAGACCCCACTCCGATGGCCGCTTCATCTTCAATTATGGCCACCCCCTAGCCCCTTACACCATTCTCCCCAACCCCGCTCGCATGACTATTGCTCTTGTGGGAGATTGGACCTTCCCACCTGATCCCAACTACCTAGCGGGGTTGAACCTTCCTTTCCTTCCTGCAGACGCACGCAGACCACTGTCCCCTGCCGCCCACTTAGGCGAGCAGGATATCCCTGCGTCTCGGGGAGATATAGGGGCTGGCCCGAGTCGTCCTGTTTCTGCTCCGGGGCCCATCACGTCTGAGCACCTCTTTGCGGCCATTTCTGGCATTGTCTCCTGTACCGGCATGACCACCGCCGCCGGCACCACTTCCACCTTACCTGGCGGCACCACTTCTGCCTCACATCAGTCCACATCTTTTGGTCGCTGCCAGGTCTCGGCCCGCCTTGGTCTTGAAAGGGAGGTCGCTGCCCTTCGTGAGCTCGCCATGTCCTCTGCCTCCTCGGACCCATCACCGTCCTATTTTCTCACTCACCCATGTTTCCTCGTGCTTGAGAGGAACGTGGCCGCCATTCTTCGCCTTCTCACTCACATCCACGGTCCACCTCCACCTTCACCACCTCGGCGATCTTCTCCTCCACCCTCCCACACATCCCCACATCCATCACCTCCCTCACCACATTCTTCTCCTCCCTCATCTATTCCCATCCCGGTATCCACTTCCCCCCTCCCGACCACTTCCATCGCACCCTCGCTACCTCCTCCCTCCTCTTCCATCACTGCATACGTGCGTCGGAGGAAATTGCCGGTGCGCTCCAGATCTCTTCCACCACCACCCACTACGGTCACCACCACATCTTCTTCCCCCATTTCTATTCCTCTCACCACCGCCTTGATCGCCTTCCTACCACCACAACCCACCTCCACTGACACTCCTTCTATCGTTCACACCACCGCTGCCCCTATTCCTCCACCTCGTTCCCCACTTCTCTGTACACCCCCAGCCTCCCCCGACCACCCATCCACACCCTCTTCCGAGGAGGACGAGGACTCACCTCCTCCTGCTTTCTGATTTCACCTTGTTTGTTTTTGACTCCCCCTTGCATATTTCTGCACTTCACGATCACATTTTATTTGCTAGCACTGTCATGTCTAGCTTGGGGGGACGTCTATTTTGGTGTGTCGTCGTGTTTTGTTGTTTTTCTTATTTTTGTGTGTGTGCTTGTTTTTCCCCTTTTGAGTGTCATGTCGTTTGGTTCTATTTCTATTTTTGTGTCGTTTGATTTTGATCTTGATCTTTCTTTATTTTCAGTTTCGTCTTTGTGTTTTCCTCGCTTTCACTTCTTTTTGTGTCGGTGAGTATTCCCCCCAATCTTCATTGCCCTCCCGTACTCACTCATATTGCATTGAGGGCAATGCAAACTTCAGCTTGGGGGAGTCGCACTGTGTGCGTCATTTGAGTCCTTCTTTTTCGTTTTTGTGTCATTTTCATCGTGTTTTTTATTTTTTCTTTTTCTTTTTCTTTTCTTCTTTTTATCTCTTTCTCCTAGAGATGAACCCTATGATGAATCGCCACAAAATCACACACACCTAGCATGGCATCGATAATCACATTCACAAACCCTAGGATTTCGAGTTCTCTTGCATTTCACGCATCGTGGGTCCACTTAGCTTTTTGTAAGTCGTGCGTCGTGCCTAGCTCTTTGGTGTGCTTCTACTTCATGATTTTATTTTATATACCTGTCCAGGAATGACCCCTAGATTATCATGCTTCGATTTGAATATGCGGTACTTGCTTCCACTATATGCATGCTAAATTTATATCGTATATTTCAATTCGCATGCGTCGGGATTCCACGATTAAGGACTAGGATAACCCATTTAGCCTATGCTTTATTTAGCGAGAATAGTTTCCTTTGCCCAAGTGTTTAGATTTCGACTTCCTTTTTGTTTTACTTGGTGCAGATCCCCTCGTCGTGTACCGTTCTCCCACTTGGGAGAGTACACATGTGTATAGCCAAAAACCCAAAAACCCAAAAAGAAAAGAAAAGAAAAATTTTGTATAGCCAAAAAGCCAAAAAAAATACAAATGCCCAAAGCCCAAAAAAATTTCTAGTGTGAATATTTTTCCTACCTACCGAGAATAAAGGGAAGGCGAGAATTTGCACCGAGTGTTCTACTCCACATCATCTCAACCCCCATCGTTTTCGAAAACACTTGGCTTAGGAACTTTTTAGCTAGTATCTAGGCTATAGTGGCGTGATTCCCTTAACCCTAGTTGTGGAGTCCCCGATGCATGATACGTTTCATTTCTTATACTCTTCTCATGCATGCTTGAACTAATATTCACCGCAATTTCAAATTCGAATCGGTATTTGGGTCATTTCCTGGATTTGCGTATATGAGCTCATAGCACATTGTAGAAAGCTACACCATTTGCTAGCACACGACCGCACTCACTCGCGCTTCACCGCGTAGGCCCACGACACTTATTTGGACTCGTTTTCCTAGGTTTAGTGGTGTGATTTGACGTCTGCTTGCTTGGTATGTCGTTTTTGATTTTGTTGGCTCTGACGGACGATCTAGGATATAGAGTTTTCTTTTTCTCTCTTTCTCTCTATTTTTCCCCTCCGAACTCCTACTCTCACTCGTCTTCCTCGAGGACGAGGAAGAGTTCAGCTTGGGGGATTTTGACGTGCGTTTATATTTCATATATTCACGCACGTTTTCTTTTGTATTTCTCCGTGTTTTTTCGCCGTCTTTTATTCGTTTTCTCGTATTTTCTCGTTTTCTTTCACTTTTCTTTGTTTCTCCATGTTTGCAGGAGATTGACCGCGTAGGGGACGTTTAACGACGATATCTCAAGTCCCCGGAGCAACGGGAAGAGTCACGCATGATCCAAGGGGTCAAACGTCAAAGAATACATGTCACGACCCGCTTCCCTAAAATGGAGGCGAGTACGTGAAAAGGTCCGCACGAGAGTGGAGCTGTGAAGCCCCAAACCCGATAAGCGTCCACAATACAAAAACAGGTCCCTGTAACCACAACAGAATAGCAATAATAACGCAAGGAGAGACTGAAATAAAATTCACATCTCACAAATATTGTCCAACATCACAAATAAGTTCAACATCCAGAAAAGCCACCAGGCTAAAAGAAAAGAGTCTAAAGGCCCAGAACAAGGCCAACAAAAGAAACGACATAACAAAATATAGTATAGGTGCCACGCACTGATAACAAAGCAACTGTCTAATAAAAGTAAAACACAACGAAGACACTAGGACTGGTCCCCAGTGTCCACGTACTCCCCGTCAAACACAAGCTCGGGCTCGGCGTCAGCAAACACCTCGTCCTCAACAAGGTACTCAGGCTCAGGATCTAACATGTGTCACCCAAAAGAGTAAAGGGGCACATGTCAGCAAGTCTAAAAGACTTGGGCAAGGAAACTGAAAGTAAGGCAACTAGCAACCTAGCAGTTATAGTATTAAGTAATGACATGGCAGTTGAGCATGATGCAACAGTTTAAAAGAGAGGCAAGCATGCACAATGTAGCAAAAGCTACCAAATCACTAATCACTTATCACTTATCACTTAGTGCATAGAGAGTCCACCTGCTGGCCAGCTCGTGGCTCAGGCCGCTTATCTCTACCACTATTAATCACTTGTCACTGGTAAACACTTAGTGCATAGAGAGTCCACCTGCTGGCCAGCTCGTGGCTCAGGCCGCTTATCTCTATCACTATTAATCACTTGTGCACTAGAGAGTCCACCTGCTGGCCGGAGTGGCGGATCAGGCCAACTCGGGGCTCAGGCCGCTTATCTCTTACCCCACCCATATGTGTTGAGCGTTGGGGTTTCCAACTCACTAAGCTCGCTTCTGGAACACGAGCCAGGAATATAATATTGTAGCGTGCGCTACGCAATCACGTTGAATAATCACTATGCAAAGACATGAACAGATATTTGCGTACCGTTAATTTAAATTAAACGTGACAGGCAAAATGCAATGACATGGCAATTAAATTGCGTACCGTTAATGGAAGGTAAACATGACATGGTAATTGTGCAACATGCTAAATGTCGGAACTAGCTTCGTTGTCAAGCTAGTTCCCCAATTTGCGCCTAGGCGAGTATCATTTCGTCGCCTAGCCTCTTTTACGCCTACAACATGCAAATGGCCTAAAACATGGCCTAAACCCTAAGTGGCAAGTTTCACTTGCCTAGCACCGGGGATGACGATCAACCTCGTCACACGGATGCTATCTACGAGGAAATCGCTGTTTAGGGGGAAACAAACACCAAACACATGAAATTAATTAGGGTTTCACCAAAATTATAAATAAGTTATAAAAACAACGGTAGATCGATTTCTTACCGAGAGGAGACGGAAGGAACACTCCGGGGAACCCTAGGATCAGATCTGGAAGCGAATGGAGAAGTTTGGGGAAACTAGGGTTTTGGGGGATTTGGGGATTTTGATGGGTTTTGATGGAGATTTGGGGAAGATGAGGGGTAGATGGAGTGTATGGATGGATTGGATGATGATTCTAGGGCTTGGAATGGAGAAATGGAGCTTAGAGGAAGATGGGGGCTGAAGGGGGGAGTTTTTAGGGTTTTGGGTCGTGTTGGAGAAGAAGAAGTCGAATGGGTAGGGTTTAAATAGGCTAGGCTGGCGGCTGCCCAGAAATTAGGGTTTTAACACAGACTAGTCGGTCAAAGATCAACCACTGACCGACTAGTTTGGCAACTAGTCGGTCGGTCGACCAACGCAGACCGACTAAGTGCAAACAGTAACTCCTGAACGAAAATATGATTTAGAGTTAGTCGGTCCATGAACAAATACTGACCGACTAGTTTAGCATCTAGTCGGTCGATGAACGTTCTTAGACCGACTAAGAGTAAACAGTAACTGATACAAAAATAAGATGATGAGTTAGTCGGTTCAAGATGCATCGCCGACCGACTAGTTTGCAACCTAGTCGGTCAACCAACCTTCTTAGACCGACTAACGATAAACAGTAGCTTCCTCAGAAAATTAGAAAGCTCACTAGTCGGTCCAAGAAGGATTGCCGACCGACTGGATCGTCATCTAGTCGGTCGGTGGCCCTTCTTACACCGGCTAATGAGCACAGAAAAGTTCCGATACGGAGCGCGAGGCCCCGTGATCGAATTCTAAGACTCCTAGGCTTGATCTAATAGTTAGATATGTCCGTTATGAAGCCCGTCACAAACGACGTACTTCGAAATCGACGATCCTAAGGAAGAATCGAGAAAATACGACGAATCGATCGAAAATGAAAGTTACGGAGACGAAAACCATACAAGAGGAGAAAACCCACCAAAACATATATTATATTATAATAAATTCAGATACAAGGAAACCAGTCGTTACAATACATCTTTCAGCCCCTCACCCGGTCGGTTGGTCATCTCCAACCGATCGGGTGATGCACGCATGCACCACCCGGTCTCGGCCGGAGCTCAAGCAAAAGTCACCCGACCGGTTCACATGTCGGTTCAACGGGGGCCTGTTCTCTGTCTTTTCGATCCAAATTCCAACCGATCGGGTGACTCTCACCCGATCGGTTCATCTGTAGCTGATGCTGAGGAGCTGAAGACACGGGCACCCAACCGATCACTTCACCCGATGGCGCCAAGATCCAACCGGTCACTCCAAGAACTCACCCGACCGGTTCATATGACCGGGTGAAAGCTCGCCGTTTTCTGTTCATTATCTGTAACGGATCACCCGATCGGTTGACTTGTCAACCGATCGGGTGATACGAGAGTCTATAAATAGAACCCCTAGGGTTCCAGAAACGGGGGAGCTGCCAGTTTTTACTGTTTTCTCCCATTGTGACGGCTGTAATTTCTGTTCTTTTGTAAGTTTTCGGATCTTTCTCAAATTTTAGTATTGCCTTAATTACTCTATTACTTCCGCATTTCAATCGTCTGATTATGATTCCAACGGTTCATTTTCATTTAGATCACTTTTTAATGAATTTTTGTGAGTAGTTCCCAAATCTGGGATTTTGGTGGAAACCCCTTCGGGGGCTCTTCCCGATGCGTCCATAGGGTTAGGAAATCAATAGGGATTAGGAATCTAACGGTTACGCGGGGTGTTTCATTGTCATCGGCGGGAAAAAGACCGCCTTTGACCGTTGGGCCAAGGGGGAATAAACTTGGCGGTTGACTCCCTAGCCATATCTCACGCCCTTAGCGTAGACGCCGAATCCTAGCACGCGGGAGCGGCAGGATGAGACGTTGGGAGTTATCGTTGCAAGCTTAGTGCCCCCGGAATCGATCAGTGTTAATGGACACGGGAGTGCCCACTGATCGAATCCGAAAAGTCCGGTGTATCATCATGGGCACCGACCGGAATATCGGGCCCATGGGATGCCGGTACCACTTTCAGAGGCAACGTCTCACCATTAGACCCTAATTCCGATCGCCATCCATACCCGTAGGCCGCATCGGCGAGAGTCGCTCGTTGGAGTGGAAACCAAAGTCGCGGGTTTATTTTCTTATTGTTCATACCTTTCATTTCTTTCCGTGACAACCATTTACCGATTCGGGCTAGCTCGCCCACGGGGTGATTTTGGTCCTCCTTGACACAAACACATCCTAGCCTCCCTGTGTTCGACCCCCAAGCCACACTACAACACCGTGCGCTTGCGGTTACAAATATTTAAACCCCTTCCCTGCCACGCGGCCACGCACCGGCGCGGCGGGCACCGGTCAGTGGTCCCGACAATTCTCATGTTGATGAGCTAACCACATTATGATGATGCTGAAACAGGGACGGCAGCCACTGCTCGTGGTCTTTGTCGTATAGGGCTTCGAGCCCAACCTGTAGTAGGGTCAGGCCGTAGGGTCACACAAAGAGTGCAACCTTCGTCTAGTAATAGGTAGAAATTAGTTAGGGAGAATATTTTGCATTTTTGATGCAAGGGATGAAATAATTGCATTTGATGCAATATGGTAATTTAAGCTTAGATAGGGACTATTTTGCATTTGATGCAAAAGCGATTAAATGTGTATTAAATTGCTTAATACAATATTTAATAATATAAACGCAAGGAAAAGTTCACGGGTAAGACGGAAATACTCCGGTCTAGACCCAGGTTCGAACGGCGTCCAAATCGGACACCAAATGCTCAAGTTAGAGCCAAAACAGCCCAAAGGATCAGACTAGGCCAGGCCCAGTAAATGCCAGGCAGAATAGGCTGCCTGGGCTAAGCCCAGGCTCGGCCTGGGCTAGCCAAGCACAAGCCTGGGCTAAGCCCAGGCTCGGCCTGGGCAAGCCCAGGCGCCAGCCTGGGCTGAGCCCATGCCCGCCTGGGCTCGCCCAGGCCGCCTGGGCGAGCCCAGGCGCGGACCTGGGCTCGCCCAGGCGGTTGGGCGAGCCCAGGCGCGACCTGGGCTCTGCCCAGGTGTGACTTGGGCATTTTTGGCGCGCGCTGGATGCGTAGGGCCTACCCATGGGCCCCACCTCTAGGGTTTTGAACCCTAAGTGTGAAGAATCAAATGACGGCTCAGTTTTTGCGAAAAACTAGCCTAGGGCAGATCTTTGGACACTCAATTGGAGGGTCAAACGAACTCCGATTGACGAACGGTTTTTTCCTATGCGTTCACCGTTGAACGCTCGTCGTATTGATAGGTTGTATCAATCTTGAAGCTCAACGGTGAGTGAGTTAAAATTCACGGAAGTTTGCACTTTGTGAAGTGCAAACTAACTTGATTTTAATTAACTCATTATTTAGTCCCACATCGGATTTTGAGAAAAGGGGAGAGTCCGCCGCCTATATAAATAGGGGTCTCCCCCCTTTCTCAAAACTCGTCCCAAGCTCTAGATCTGAGCGGTTCTCATAAATGTTAGAGCACGCTCGGATCCAAGCTTAAATTAATATTTCTCTTCTCCCTAAATTTCTGCCTTACTCCTGCGGTCTCTAGCAAAGCCGCAAAGGAGTTCGGATTCTGGATCCGAAATCTAGGCGGAGGTTTCACTCGCGTGAAACTTTCTTCGGCGCGTGGTTGGCTCGGCGGCACGGGGATTGATCGCATCGGGATGCGGAGCAGTTCGAGGAGCGGTTCAGGGAGCGGTTCAAGGAGCGGCTCGGCATGGGACGGGAGCAGCTCGGAAGACGGCGCGGAACATCTCGCCTGTTCCAGGGCTGAGATTTCGGGTATGTGGTTAAAGTATTTTATTAGCATTAGTTTAGTTTAATCGCAGTAGGCTAGATCCTTCTTGGGATGGTCAGATCCATCCCAAGTCGGCATAGAGCTTGGCATAGGGTCTTGGACCTTAGGGCTAAGTTAAAAATGTTTTAACTGCATGTTAATTAGTTAACATAGTTTTTCTTCCACTGCTATTGTTTTTCTGTCTATGTTCCGTCCGACTGAGGACGGGACTAGAGTTTTTTGTGCCCTAAGGGACCGCGAATTCCCTTCATAAATATCCGGTTTTGTGGGCAGCCCAAGGGGAGATTCTTTAGAATAATTTTCTTAGTTTTTATTTGAGTTCTAGTTCTCTTTTGGCGAAAGGATTGGAGAGAAAGATGTAAAATTTCTTATTCTTGAAGCTTGTATTCAAAATTGGTTTGTCTAAACTCTTGCAAGTTGACCATTTTATGCTATATTTCTGTCTAGATCTGATGTTTGTGATGAATTCTATTGCACATCTTGTTTCTATTGTGATGAACTGTGCGTAGTCTCTTTGCTCTAGGACAAAGGGATGAACCCTATGGATCTAAAGTATGATTTGTGAGATCTATTGAATTTCTATGTCGCTAAGCTTGTTAAAGGTCAGGTTGTGATTGATTTACTACGGATAGCTAGGGATTTCTTTTTGATCTCGAGAGCTCGAGAGAGGATCTTGACTAAGGGAAGCCCTAGATATTTGATTTAGATCTATAATCGAGATTCCCTAGAATTGGTGCACGAGAGCGACCAAAGCTAGCATCTTTATTATATTTCTATAATTATATTCATTTGTACGATGGTAACACGGATACGAACTATCACAATCTAGATTCGAACTTAAGTTGTTCGAGAGCGAGCTTGAGTTGGAATTGGATAGTATTGCCAATCTTAATGCTAGTAGTTTAAACTAGGCTTGCGTGAGAGCGAGGCTCTAGTTTAGATTACTATAGACTTGCATAGCATGAGAGCGTGCGTTGGTTCCTAGTTTAGTTGCGACAAGGTCACCCAAAATCATGAGTAGTAATATAGAGATTCGTGTTTACATTGATTGCTTGAAATCTATGGTGGGGATTCCCAAGCCCTTGACATTCTAATAAATTGAATTTACAACCAACACTTCGAACGATTGTGACACCAACATTTCTTCACCACCATTTCATAATAGCTTAGTAATCCATATAGATACTAATAGTTCCTCCACGTGATTCGATACCAGCTCACCACTTAACCGTGCACCTGCGGTAAAACTACATTGTTTTCGGAGTTACTATCTAGGATGACCAGTGTAACGACTAGTTTTTGTAATGACGATTATATGAATAATATTGGATGTTTCCCCTCTTTGTGTGCTTTTCCCGTAAGTCGTCCTCACGATTAGCTTCTTAGCGTCTTAATTTTAGAGCTAGAGTGATCTTAGAGGCCATAAGAATCTTCCCGAAGCTTCGCACTTCAATTCGGCACTTTTGGTGCATCTTAGTTGGTTCATGAAGGGGAACCAACCGACTAGATGGCAATCTAGTCGGTCAGGAACCCTTCTGGAACCGACTAGTTCATTAAATCAATTATTCAAGAGTTAGTGTTTACTCTTAGTCGGTCTAAGAACAACCTGCGACCGACTAGATGTGAAACTAGTCGGTCAGAACTTGCTCTCAGACCGACTAGTTCCCTTGATTAATTTCACCTAAGTTACTGTTTATCATTAGTCGGTCAATGAACACTCACCGACCGACTAAGTTGCAAACTAGTCGGTCGACGGGCCTTCACAGACCAACTAATTCATTTCCCAGAGTTATTCTTTCTTTCGCTGTTTGATTTTATTCGGTCACAGTTGAACGACCGACCGACTAGTTGCCAAACTAGTCGGTCAGCCGCCCTTCATAGACCGACTAACGGACCCCGAAACCCTAGGGTTCATTTCGGCCGCCGGGTTGTTTCTATTTAAACCCCCGACTCTTTTCATTCTTCTTTCATTTCTTCTGAGCCATTTTCTTCCCCAAATCATCATCCAACATTTCCCAAGCCATTCCTTCTTCCTTTGGAGCTTCCCTCTCGCCATTCTTGCGCCGGCCACCTCCCTTAGGCCGTTGGCCAACCCCAAAACCCCACAAATCCCAATTTCTCCAGGTTTCCTCGCCATTTCCAGATCTATGCCATAGTTCTCCGGATCATTTTTCTATTGCCGTGCTTGCTCGGCATCGTTCTTCAGCTACGATACGTGATCCCATCTCCGTAGTTTAACATTTTGTGACGTGCCTCGTTGATCGTCATCCTTGGTGACAGGCAAGTGAAACTTGCCACTTAGGGTTTTAGGCCATGCCTTAGGCCATTTGCTTGTTGTATGCGTAAAAGAGACTAGGCGACGAAATGATACTCGCCTAGGCGCCAATTTCAGGATCTGGCTTGACAACGAAGCTGGATCCGACTTCTTTTAATTATCATGCATCTTATCTGTCATGTTTAAATTCAATTAACGGTACGCGAATTATCTGTACATGCCATGCTATCCATGTTGAATGTTGCTTTCGTAGCACACGCTACATTACTTGTACTACTTGATCCGGCTAGGCACCTGCTTTTAGCGGGCACAACCCTATGCCAAATACACTTCCTGGCTCGTGATCCAGAAGCGAGTATTACGTGTTCGGGGGTAATGCCTTGGCTCGATACACGTGGAGGGGTAGGGATAAACGGTCACTTGAGCGTAAGAGTTGGTCTGATCAGCCACTCTAGCCAACAGACGGAATCTCTGTGCACGACGTGCTTACTAGACTTGTCTTTGTACTTGTACTTGTTCATGTAAAAACTTGACATCCATGCCATGTTTCAAATGCCATGCTCGTACTTTACTTTACCTTACCTTACTTGTCGCACTCATGATATAACTGCCATGTCATTGCTTCATGCTAGAATTGATAGGTTGTTTACTTGTACTTTTAGTTTCCTTGCGCAAGTCTCTTGTAGACTTGCTGACATGTGTCCCTTGCTCTTTTGGGTGTCACATGTTAGACCCTGAGCCAGAGACCGTAGCTGAGTACGTGGTTGTTGCTGACGTTGAGCATGAGTCCTTGTCTGCCAGGAGGAGTTTTGTGGACACTGGTGATCATCCTTAGGGACCTTGCTGAGCTTTCCTTTTGTTTTAGGATTTCTATTAGTTGTCGGTGCGTGGCACCTTTGTTTGTACGGTGTACTTTTGTCGGCCATGTTTGGGCCTTAGACTCTTTCTTTTAGCCTGGTGGCTTTTCTGCGATGTTGGAATTTATTATTATGGATATTCTAAGATTTCTCTTTGTCTCATTTTCCTTATTATTATCTTTGTTTCGTTTCGCGTTGCAAGGACCTGCAGTTTAAAGTTGATTGACGCTTATCGGACTTGCAGCTTTACAGCTTCAAGTCTGAGCGGACCTTCTCACGTCTCGCCTCCACATTTTTGCGAAGCGGGGCGTGACAGGTTTTGTTGGTGGCCCATACAGGTCCATTTGCAAATGCGAACTATCAGAACAATGCTAATAATGATAGAATGCCCATTAAATAAATTGCAACATCCGAATCATAAGCCTAGTTCTAATCGTTTTCTATGTCACTAGGTAGTAAGGAGACTTAGTTAGACATCTGAGCTTGCTAGTTAGAAGTCCATGATTGTTAGTTAGACTCCCTACTAGGAGTTGATTTAATCATCGTAGGAGTTACCTCAGTGGTTCTTGCCTAACCCTGACCATATTAGACTTCTAGGATTCATTGTGTCGTTCGCTTGGGTTCATCGTTTTGGGACCAAGCTGAACGCATTTCATTACCGTTTAGCTCCTTAGAAAGTCTTAGCGCTTAGTTTCTTAATCTTTAGTTGGTCGACTGTAGGAGTTTCCCCGTAGATTTTCCTGGTTCATATCCTAGGCGTATGTATGTTTTGATCATCCGACCAAATTCCTTGCCTTGATTCACGTGATCACCACATTACGGTAATCGTTGATCCTTCGAATGTCCTCTTTCGCAAAGCTTGATTCGTCCAAAGTTATTTTTCGATTTTCCCTTATTAAAAGTTTTCGCTAAGTATAAATTTTGTTTTAAACTCTCTACGTATATATTTAAAATTTTTCACTTTTTGATTGAGTCAAAATCCCTTGTAGATTTTGAAGTCTATTGGTTGTAATTATAATTACTATCTCGCAACCATTTTCTAATCTACATTTTTCGCATTTCGGTTTAAAGACTATTACTATTTTGAAAATTCGATATACCATTTTTCTAAACCATGAGATTCATTTTAATCGCTTAGCATACATACTTTAAAATATTTTCCAAGCTAAATAGAATTTCAATTATTATATATATGTATCAATTTTAGGATTCGTGGTACTCATACTTAAAAGATCTTTGTATAAATCAGTTTCTTTTTGGCAAGTCCTGGTTCCTCTAAAAGTAGTTTCAATATTGATTATTTTCCCTGGCTTAAAGACTTCGGAAGCATTTAACATGAGCTTAAATTCTTCAGTTAATTTAATTTCATTCTTTGAATTTCAAAACTCTTGCCAAAATTTTCAAATTACTGCCGCATAGCATTTTCTAAACTATGTCCTTAATGTTCGTGTAAATGACTTACTTTCCTCCTGATAAATTTTATATAAGCCAACAAACCATTTTCTCTTATTATGACTATTCGACTCAAAATTATTTTGAACAACTCGTTTTATCGATCTCCAAATATTTTATACAGACGTGGACTCCAACTTTTGAATGTACCACAGTTTTCAAATTTCATGTATTTTAGCTTATGTTATTTACACTGTTTTCTTTCTGTATCCTATACGAGTATCACTACATTTCCCTTTCCTCTACCTAAACATTCACAAGTGAGTCGCTGTTTCATCTAACCAAGCTGTCTCCTTGTATTCGTCCTATCTGAACTCGTGCTTATCGATCCTTCCCTCGTCACGCTTTCGACCTTGGTCTCCCTCTATTGCTTAGGCCTTAGTGCTCGTCAATAACTGTGTCAACCCCAATTTGTTAGTAGGCCCTTGGACCCTTGTGATGTTGTTATGGTGCATGTACCTAAGTTGGGTATGTGGGCTAGAATGAGTGTACTCCCTGTAGTATATTAATGTTTGCCTATTGTGTGATATATACATACTCTAAGTTATTCATGATGATATGAAGTTGTTTGTGTGTTAGTATTTATAGATATGTGTGTGGATATCTATACCACTCTAGGGGCGTCTGTGTATATAAGAATCAGTGTTGGTATGTCTAATGGGGTGTATGTAGTTGGAGATACTTATAATGGTTGAAATAATATGTTGGTAAAGCCATGTGTAAGTTAGGTATGATAATAATAGTCGTACATATAGCTAAGGTGGGTAGGCCTATTATGTGACCTACGTGTTTGTACGTGTGAGTAGGTACTCGTACATAGATATGTATTGTGTTTAGACGTAGGTAGTTATGTATTCGTTGCGTATGATATACATACGGTAGTAGGATTATAATTTTGATTGGTATTGCTTGCTGTTACGAATGTTGTATGCATGTATGCCATGAGGTATACACGATTATTGCATACCTTAACTATGTATGTGTTAGATGTGATGGTATACTAGTTATAGGTAGATGGCTATGGTGTGAATATAGGTTCTACATGTGTGTGACTAGATGGTGAATGCATGTATTGGGGAAGGTACTATAATTATACGTGTGCGGATGACTGTATTATTATTATGGTATATGAGGTGATCGAACTATGTGTGTGTTACTTGACTAAATATTAAGAATGATTAACATATGGTATGTATATGGTTGTATAGGTAGATGTGTATACTTTGGAGTGGTATGGTATAGGTATAGCTACCGTGTTACGTATATAAAGTATTACGATATGTGTTTTGAGTCTCACTCAAGTTGAGTGGGTATACTCTAAAAATATTGTTATGTATGTCGGTGGTTGCATATAGTGATGTGTGATGTATATATAGTGATATGAGTGTTTGTGCCTGGTTGTGTTACGCACATGATTGTGGGTCGCTATACCAGTATATAGTTATAGGTGTTGGTCTTGTGGTATAGTTATTTACTAAGGACTTGCCTGTGTGAACGTATGTGTGCTAGCTAAACTGGGTGTGTAGATGTGCTAAGTATATCGTGATATGATTGGTATATATGAATGAAATGTTAGCGTGTATGGGTGTGCACCATGCACGGGTAAGTATGTGCTTAGTTATAAGCATTGATGACTATGGTATGGGAGGCGCGTCGTGAAAATAGTTATAGGACCGTATGTGATGAGAATTTATGGTGAAATAATTACATGCATTTGGATGAATATATATTGTGAAATTATAGTAGTGGTGAATGTGTATTAAATATAGTAAGACTTGTTTGAATAATGGTATGGTGCGACTACATGTGTCGATGTGTTTGGTAGTGGATGTATACTAGGAAATATTAGGGAGTAATACACCCATGGTTGCTTGATGCATAGGTAGCTATCCATACGTAGATCGATGGTTGTATTGGCTAGTGTGAGACTAATCTTATGTGAGTATCTGAACTATTGTTAGTGCTAGGTAAGTAGTAGCTATATAATGGATGTACATATATGATTGAAATACGTGTATTAGTACGAATGACTATGATAGGTATAAGAGTATAATGTGCATGAATGAATACATGTTAGCAGTGATAGTGTTTGACTATCTAGTGCATATATATAAGCACTTGCAATGACTACCTCTGGTTTAAATTATGATGTGAAATGATTGGGGGTAGTTACTAGAGCGACTAGAGATGTTAGAAAGTCCGAGGACGGACTTTATTCTAAGGTGGGTAAGATGTAACGACCAGTTTTTGTAATGACGATTATATGAATAATATTGGATGTTTCCCCTCTTTGTGTGCTTTTCCCGTAAGACGTCCTCACGATTAGCTTCTTAGCGTCTTAATTTTAGAGCTAGAGTGATCTTAGAGGCCATAGGAATCTTCCCGAAGATTCGCGCTTCAATTCGGCACTTTTGGTGCATCTTAGTTGGTTCATGAAGGGGAACCAACCGACTAGATGGTAATCTAGTCGGTCAGGAACCCTTCTGGAACCGACTAGTTCATTAAATCAATTATTCAGGAGTTACTGTTTACTCTTAGTCGGTCTAAGAACAACCTGCTACCGACTAGATGTGAAACTAGTCGGTCAGAACTTGCTCTCAGACCGACTAGTTCCCTTGATTAATTTCACCTAAGTTACTGTTTATCGTTAGTCGGTCAATGAACACTCACCGACCGACTAAGTTGCAAACTAGTCGGTCGACGGGCCTTCACAGACCGACTAATTCATTTCCCAGATTTATTCTTTCTTTCGCTGTTTGATTTTAGTCGGTCACAGTTGAATGACTGACCGACTAGTTGCCAAACTAGTCGGTTAGCCGCCCTTCATAGACCGACTAACGGACCCCGAAACCCTAGGGTTCATTTCCACCGTCGGGTTGTTTCTATTTAAACCCCCGACTCTTTTCATTCTTCTTTCATTTCTTCTGAGCCATTTTCTTCCCCAAATCATCCTCCAACATTTCCCAAGCCATTCCTTCTTCCTTTGGAGCTTCCCTCTCGCCATTCTTGCGCCGGCCACCTCCCTTAGGCCGTCGGCCAACCCCAAACCCCCACAAATCGCAATTTCTCCAGATTTCCTCGCCATTTCTAGATCTGAGACATAGTTCTCCGGATCGTTCTTCCGTTGCCGTGCTTGCTCGGCATCGTTCTTCCGCTACGATACGTGATCCCATCTCTGTAGTTTAACATTTTGTGACGTGCCTCGTTGATCGTCATCCTTGGTGCCAGGCAAGTGAAACTTGCCACTTATGGTTTTAGGCCATGCCTTAGGCCATTTGCTTGTTGTAGGCGTAAAAGAGACTAGGCGATGAAATGATACTCGCCTAGGCGCCAATTTCAGGATCTAGCTTGACAACGAAGCTGGATCCGACTTCTTTTAATTATCATGCATCTTATTTGTCATGTTTAAATTCAATTAACGGTACACGAATTATCTGTACATGCCATGCTATCCATGTTGAATGTTGCTTTCGTAGCACACGCTACATTACTTGTACTACTTGATCCGGCTAGGCACCTGCTTTTAGCGGGCACAACCCTATGCCAAATACACTTCCTGGCTCGTGATCTAGAAGCGAGCATTACGTGTTCGGGGGTAATGCCCTGGCTCGATACACGTGGAGGGGTAGGGATAAACGGTCACTTGAGCGTAAGAGTTGGCCCGATCAGCCACTCTAGCCAACAGACGGAATCTCTTTGCACGACGTGCTTACTAGACTTGTCTTTGTACTTGTACTTTTTCATGTAAAAACTTGACATCCATGCCATGTTTCAAATGCCATGCTCGTACTTTACTTTACCTTACCTTACTTATCGCACTCATGATATAACTGCCATGTCATTGCTTCATGCTAGAATTGCTAGGTTGTTTACTTGTACTTTTAGTTTCCTTGCGCAAGTCTCTTGTAGACTTGCTGACATGTGTCCCTTGCTCTTTTGGGTGTCACATGTTAGACCCTGAGCCAGAGACCGTAGTTGAGTATGCGGTTGTTACTGACGTTGAGCCTGAGTCCTTATCAGCCAGGAGGAGTTTTGTGGACACCGGAGATCATCCTTAGGGACCTTGCTGAGCTTTCCTTTTGTTTTAGGATTTCTGTTAGTTGTCGGTGCGTGGCACCTTTGTTTGTATGTTATACTTTTGTCGGCCATGTTTGGGCCTTAGACTCTTTCTTTTAGCCTGGTGGCTTTTCTGCGATGTTGGAATTTATTATTATGGATATTATGAGATTTCTCTTTGTCTCATTTTCCTTATTATTATCTTTGTTTCGTTTCGCGTTGCAAGGACCTGTAGTTTAAAGTTAATTAACGCTTATCGGACTTGCAGCTTTGCAGCTTCAAGTCTGAGCAGACCTTCTCACGTCTCGCCTCCACATTTTTGGGAAGCGGGGCATGACAACCAGCCTTAAGGTCATTTGGCATGCGAGTCACCGACCCAATGCTCCTTACACAAACCAATTGCAAATCAAAAAATGAAAAATGAAAAAAATTGACAATTGGAAGCATGAATAAATCTAGCAAAACCATTATCAAGGAACATTGATATATCGTGAGGGCCATTTCTTTGATCGACTAATAACCCATTATCTGAGACTTATCCCTTTATCGACCGTCGAATAACTTCAATTCCTATCCCTTCAACATAAATATGGGTTAGAGAAAATATCCTAGAACTTGGGTACGACCATAGTTTAGTATATTGCCTGACGATTTGGTTAGAAACAATGTCCTAGGATTATATTATTATTGACGGAAAGAAATCAGCGTATCTAATTTCCATGAATTTGAGATTTCTACTCGCCCACATATATAAATTTGATTTTTGAAAATTCTCAAAATTCATGACATTATTCGCTTCCTTGATTGCATGCATCCAATCTATGACCTCTCGTGTCTTCCTTGAGGACAAGGAAGAGTTTAGCTTGTGGAATTTTGATGAGTGGTTTTTATATATAGTTTTTACGCCTTTTTCATGCATGTTTTACACCTTTTTATTCATTGTTCCATACCGGTTTTCCTGGTTTTGTTTTATTTTTACTTTTTTGGTCCAGTTTGTGCTTATCAGGTAAAATGAACCAATTACAGACCTTAGAGTGTGAAAAAATATCGAAAATGGAGAAGAAAGCGAGAAGGGAACCTGATGTACGCAAAAGTGGAGAAGAATCAAATGATACATGCAACTGCATGGATTATTCCACGTGGCCATGTCACCAGGACATGCAGATGCTGCCCCAGATCTCAATTCCAAACGGTCGTATAATTAATTCCAAGCGACTGCATCAAATGAAGAGAAGAGATGAAGATTTGAGACAACATGGTCGTTTGGATCATTCGACATGATCTCATCATGACGGAGCAGCTAAAGCCAAAAGGTCGCTTTACGCGACAGTTTCGTTCGAAGATTCTAAAGATCAAAGCAGTAAATGATGCGGCCACGTGATTCAACCATGTGATCGCGTCGCTGCTACAGCTCGAGCCATTTTACGCATCATTTACGATGTGACCGCGTCATATTCGATGCGATCACGTCCAAATGGGCCTTAGGGTTAGTCTGGGCACTGTCAGAGTTAGTTATTGATGGCTTTTTGGTCTTTTGAGAGGGGTATTTATACCTGTCTTCTTCCCTGCGCCTTAGGATCTGTTATTCCTTCTTTTTCAAAACTTTTTGCAGAGATTCAAGTGTTTTCTATCTTTAATCTTGTTAGCTATTTTGATTGTTCTTTTTGTAACTCTTGTTTTTAGATTGAATCTTGGTAACAGAAATAGTTTCTTTTGATTGTTGCCATTATGGTTTACTTGATTGAGAATTCTTGGATTGATTTCATTACTATGGATATCAATTTTGAATTGTTGATTGAATCTCTAATAATGGGTTGTGAGTAGTTTTTCATTTAGGGCAATGGGTTGAATCCTATTGAATGGGGGCCATGGATTGAATAAAGTATTGAACAATTGTTGGCAGGTATGTTAGGATGTTAACTGTCAATGTACATTGGTCTCCTCCCTTGTGCGTAATTAAATAAGCCACCGGTGAGAGTTGAGACTAATCTAGGGTTTTCAATCCCTACATTGACCCATACTATCGACATGGCCGACGAGAGTCAAGCGCCGATTAGAGCCCTCCTAAAATAGATCCAAGTCCTAACCCAAGAGAGTGTTGTGGATGAAGATCGAGGAAAATTGTTAGACGTAATGTACCTAACGTATATCGATGCATCAGCGAGACTTGACATCGATATATGTTAGGTAGTCCTATCATAGCATTGCGAGAGCAGTGGATAGGGATAACATAAGGGAATATCCTATCATGCATCACAAGAGTGTGGAATAGGAGAATGCCCTTAGGTTAGACGACCTCCCCCAAATCCCATGAATCCAACAATTATCGACACCAATTCAATCCTAACCCTAATTCAATGCTGGGTGCACCTATGCCCTAGAGATTTTTATCCATTGATATTTCCATATTTTCCTTATTATTCATCTCACCCTCCTATCGATCGTGTAGCTTTTGACTAGGAAAGAAATCGGTAATCAACAACTGCCTCCCTGTGAAAGACCCGTTAGCGCTACATCTACAACATATGCTTGTGGTTATTATTGATATATTTTGGAACGAGTCACCATTGTTCACCTGATACGACCATGCAGATTGGCACACGGCCATGCTAGACATGCTGAAATCCTGAATTGTCTAAGATTGACCAGTTTGACCAGACAAATGTCCAGATTTGATTTCCTATGATTGATTAGACTTTATATTGATGTTGAAGAATAATTACAATGGGAGTATCCAATTAAAGAAATTCATCCAAATCAAAGAGCAATCAAGTTAATCTAAATTGAAGATTTGGATGAGAGATTGAAGAATAGGATTCTTTTAAGATGTATTCTAAATCACTATAAAAGGAGAAGACCCCTTCCTTAGAGAAGCACCCCGCCAAGCAAAAAATCTTCAGAGATCAATTATTATTCTTCTTGGATGAATTTCTTATCATACATCCAAGCTTCAAAGAGATCATCAAGTTAGACGAAGAAGTAGGAGTTCTACGGACGACGTTGAAAAGAGCATAAATTTCTCCACAGAGCTCGGATTGACAAACCATTTTTGCTAGGACGATAAAAAATTCACTCTCTATGCTATGGTGATATTATTCTGATTTTAATCTCTACAATAAATCAATGTTCATTATTTTTAGCATTAGTTTTATTTTGAACAGCTTCATTTAGAGGCTATCATTAGACGTAAAACTTTTGGTGTTATTCTTGAACGGTTCGATCACCACCTGAAAGTGTGGTCAAGGTTTTTCTTTTGTTAATAGAAGGGGTAAATCCTCTAGGTTGAGGTTAGAACAGAGGCAGGGAGCCGAGTCAGGGAGCCACTCAGTTAATAATCTTTGATTGAGTGCTTTGCATTATTCTGTTGCGTGAAAAAAACATTTATTTGTGCCATACACCTTATCACCCCTCTAGGGTGTTTTTCACACTCAACAACATGGAATCCAACCTAGTAGCATGTGCAACCTCTGCTCATGAAATTTGTAAAATCATTGACATAACACACGAAGGTAATTCTAAAGTTAAAATTTCTAAAGTTGCTCTCAATGTCAGTAGGTATGAAAATTTTGAGAGGAAGCCAGGAGAATCAATTTCGAACATGTTTACATGCTTTACCAAAATAATCAACACCCTTGCAAATCTTGGAAAGAACTACACTCAAGTAGATCACGTGACCCAGATTCTTGAATGTCACACATCAAAGTGTGAAAGGAAGGCCATGGCTATGGAAGACGAAGCTTACATTGGAGGAATTAATCGTGAATCTCATGGCATATGAAAACTGCATCCAACAAAGGAAAGATAAGGAGGAAGATAAGGAGAAGAAGAGCATAACCCACACATCTACATCAGAATTAAAGAAGTACGGAGTGAGATCAAAGAGCAACTAGCCCTCATTTCCAAGGGTTTCTGAAAAATCCTAATGGCACATAAGTCCCAAAACCGAAAACATAGATTATCTAACGAGCATATTTGTTTTGAATGTAATAAGCCAGAGCACTTGAAGAGGGATTGCCCTTTAGCAAAAATAAAGGGAAAGGACAAGGTGAAGGACAAAAAGCCAAAAAGAAAGGCTTATGCCGCATGGAATAGGAGTCCATGGAAAATGGATGAATCTTTTGGTTATTGCAACACCCCAAATTGGTTTTGATGATTAAGCAAACAATTAAGGTGACTAATTATGGTTTATGAGATTTGTTGTGAGTATATGCACAAAGTCAATAATGGTCAACTCAAGCTAAAGACATGATGATATGAACTATGAAGCTTGAATTTGTAAAATTCTTGGATTAAAGCTCAACATTGTGACATGAAGCTCATCCAATGATAAATGGAGTGAAAAGCTTCTCAAGACAACTCATGAGCTAAGAAAAATGCATCAAGACTCAAGAGTGTGAGTGATATGTTTTTACATTTTATTGAGTTTGGCTTAGATTATTAAAGCCAAATTTTGAAGCAGGCACACACATGTAGGAAAATTAATTTCATTGATTTAAATGGTTTTGATATCATTTAAAATTCATTTCCTATCTTTTTGGATCAAACTCTTAGTTTACTAAGACTTAACATAGGCTAATGAATAGAAAGTGTGATGTTCTGCATTCAAACATCTGCCAATTTTTTTACACTTGGAATTTCTCATCCATTCCTGGCTCATTAGATTGCTTACTTCATAGCTTTCCATCACATCTTGGATCACCTAATCAGAGTTTATTTGTGTAAGGTATGACAATTTTGTACTCAACTACTGATATTAGTCGACCATTGCATTAAAAGCATCGACCATAGTATTAGAATCAGTCGACTAATTTGCATACGGGATTCGACTAATAGTTTCCAGCTAGCCCATAACAGTCTGATTTTAGCCATTTTCTTGACCGTTTGAGAGGGCTTTTGGTCATTTATTTGATGTGTTTTATAAGCTATTTAATGGGGTTTGATGAGGGAATTTTGCATCATCTTAAGAATATATATTTCAAGAAGAATTTCATCATTCAAAGCTTGATTTTCAAAGCCCTAATTCTTCATGAGCTAAAATTTCAAGAGCAAGAATCCATCTTCGGCAATGATTTTCTAACTCCTTTTAAAGCGTTTAAGCTCTTTAGTTGCCTTGCTAATATTATGTTCATATTATGCTTTAATCCTCATTTACATATGCACACAAAGTAGATGTTTTTGATCTCTAAGATTCATTATACATTGTATTGAGATAAAGTTGAGATTTCCTTAGCCATAATTATCAAATACATAATCTAATACTTGCATACCTGTTTCATTTCTGTTGTGCATCAATCTTATCTCTTTTCAAGTATTAGATTATGTTGATTAAGCTCTTGAATAGGTAACACTATCGAGTAGCTTAGGCTAAATTAGAGGGATTTATTTTTATTTGTGCAATAATTTTTTGAAACACTAATCACTCCCCTCTAGTGTTTAGCTTGCTTTGTACATGATTTCTACATGTGGCATTAGGCAATCCACCGATCCAAACAGACTCTTCATCATCTTCATCTTCATTCAAAAGTGAAAAGGAAGAAAGGAATGAAGGATCATACATGTGCTTCCTGGCGAAGGAGGACAAAGAAGTAAAATATTATGACTCACACTCTAGTGATAATGCTTCTAATGATGATAAGTGTAATTGGGAGGGAGAGTATCATAATCTTTATGCCGAGTATGAGATCAAACAAAGAGAACTTCTTACTCTCAAGAAAAAGCATAAAGATTGTAATACTAGTTCTTCTAATCTTGATTTAGAAAAAAATAGAGAAGAAAATATAAAATTGGCTAGTAAGGATAAAGAATTAGAAGAATTGAATAGGAAGCTTTGTTTATAATATAAAGACCTTAGTGATTGGTTTAGTAAGATAGAAAACACCAAGTCTGTCATTCGGGCCAAACTTGATGATTTGTGTAGAAATGTTGCTAGGTTCAACAAGGGTAAAGTAAAATCATAAGATCTAATTGGCTTAGAAATATTCTCTAGTAGCAAGCATGGTGTAACGACCGGTTTTAGCGATACGTAGTTCGTCTTCCCTCTCTTGTTGTATATCCTTCTTCGTAGCCGTAGTTAAGTCGTAACGGACACCATACCTGTACCCGTACCCGTATCCATTCTTTTCATACTTATTATTATTATTATTATAAACCGCTTATTATAATTATTTTTAAAAATATCTCTTCTTAAAATTAATTTAAATTTTCAAATTCAAATTTCAAAACGTATTTTCAAAACATTTAGAATTCAAATGCAGTTTCCTTTTTAGACCATTTTAAACATATTAATTAGCTCTAAATCCCTCATATAATTAGTTTGTAAATATCTTCTTATAATTTTCAAATTCGAAAATTCGAATTTCAAATCTTTTGCAACCTTTTAAAAATTCAAATGGAACTTACCATTTTAAACCAATTTAAACCTATTGATTAGCCCTAATTTCCCTTGATTACATCTATTAAACAGTATTAATAATCCTTCAAATTTCCTACCTAATTAAGCTCTAGCCCTCTTGGACCCAACCTAGGCCGAACCCACCCAGCCGAAATCAATACACACTCACGCACACACCAACATTTGTAGGATCTAAATAAGGCCTAGAGGGGGGGTGAATAGGCCTTTGACCAAATTATCGCAAGATAAAAATTAAGCCTAGTTTACAGCATGCAGTTTAGGAATCGGACAATCAAAGCATTCACAGAAGACACAGAATTTAACGTGGTTCGGTCCCCATGACCTACGTCCACCCCAATGAGCAATCACTTATACTGTTTCTTTAAGAAGTTACAATCTCCCTTAGATTGCTGCCCCAACACCAACCTGTCAGACCAACTCAAGCTCACCAAAGCCAAAAAGAAACATACAAGTATCACTCCCCAACCCAACTTGCCCCAACAAGTTTGGTTCCTAGAGTCCCAAATAGCGGAAGAAATTATATTACAGAAATGCTGATCAAAACATTAATAACTTCACAAATAACAAAGATCAAGAGTTTAGAAAGCTCATTTGTGAAGATCTCTCTGATTGTCGTCTTTCAGCACATCAGTAGCTTCGCAACGCTTCTTACGGAATGATGATCGGATGTCTGTAGAAGAAGTAGTCGCTGTCCCCGTGGAAGTAGTCGGTAGAAGTTCCTCACTCAAAATGATCTCATTTGCTGCACAGGAGGAACTAGCTGCTCAACTTGCTGTCACTGCGTCGGGGATGAAGTCACGGTCGCAACGCTTCTTACGGAACTCAATTTGGATCTCTAGAACTCCACTTATTGATGAAAATGTGAAGAGATATACATGGGTATATATAGGATCAGCTTAACGGGTCTGTGCACTGTGCGAGGGGATCCGCAGCCGTCGGCGTCGCGGGTTTAATGCGGCTGGGACCCGCATCCGCGAAAACGGCCTGTCGGCAGCCGTTCGATCGCGAATGAACGGCCACGATCGAGCCACGTCGCCCGCTGCTTTACGCGTCAGCGCCCGCCAGCGAAGACTCGCGTCGGCAGCTTTTCGACCGTTGGATGACGATCCGATGGCTGAGATGAATCCACGTCGGCGGCGGCTGAGCGCGGTATACGGCGCCGCTATATGAACAGTACCGTATCTCTAATTTCTAGTGTATTTCAGACGTATTCTTGAGTATTTTGGCACCAAATAAATCCCAAAAATTCTGAAAAAATTCTCAAAAATCCCAGAGCCCCATATATACATGTTAGAATTGTTTCACCTCATTTCTTCACTTTTAGAAAAAGTTTCTTCTTTGTATACTCTGTATTTTCTCGTATTTCCCCGTATTTTGACTTCAAACAATCTCCATAAATCCTGAGAAAATTTTCATGATGTTTATAGCCTATGTTTAACTCTAGGGTAGAGTTTCATAGCTATAATCTCTTGTTTGATCAGCTTGCATAATTCCAAATGTAGTTTCAGCCTTGTATCTCTACGTACTTGAGTACGTACATGTGTAACCTGAGCAATCATGACTATAGGAACCTGTGACACACTCAACAAACATATTAGAACAGTTCAGTAGGGTTTGTTATCATCAAACATGGGTTAGGATGCTGTTTCCAACAATCTCCCCCTTTTGATGAGAACAAACCAGACATTAAGATTATATCAAAAATGTGTGAAGTGTGTGAGTGTGTGAAGCATGAATATGTGCATGAATGTCAAAATGATATGCTCCCCCTATTGACATGCTCAATGCTCAATCTTAATATGCTCCCCCTATTGACATGCTCCCCCTATTGACATGATCAATCTTAATATTTCCTATCTCTGACATGATCAATCTTAATATTTCTCTCCCCCTTTGTTTTCATCAAAAAAAATGTATGAAATAGCATATGAGGAGTGGAAAATTGAACATTATAAACCAAAACAAAAGGCAATACATCGTTGACCACAATGAATAAATAAGCAATAAGCACTAAGTCAGAACTACCATAATTCATCTTCGTGCTTAAGTGTGAGGATCAAAAATGTAGTACATATGGAGATGTAATAAGGAATACAGCCTGTCATATCCAACTTTTCAACTGAATATATGAACGTCAAAGATTGAGTTTCCCCTTCTCATGTAATATGAGTTCAAGTTACCAATTCCAAACATAACCGATAACGATTTTTAAATGTGAAATGGCAGTGCTTGACGGACTTAACACCAACGCTAAAAAAATGACATTTATAGCATAAGTTGGATGTCCAAGGGTAGTATCAAGGACATGGATCGTATCCATTTTTCATACGAAGCTCTGTGTATATATTTTGAAGACACTCGTCTTGCTATTCTTTTTATACACGTATATTTTGATGAGAGCTTTTCTTTTTACCCATGCCTTGAAACATCATATCCCATTAAAACATAAATTAGTCCACCAACAACCACTTTTCTTATTCAATATTTCAAATCCATATCAAAAACATTTTGATCTGTGTAAGTGTGATTGGAAGATGAAAAACGTTAGTTACTCATTAATGAATATGACCTAATTAAGCATGTAGTCTTTGAATGCAAGCATTGTTAAGAATATAATATTCAAAATCCATAAGACATATGTTTTGCTTCAAAGATGTTTCTGATGAAAAGTGTAAACATAAGAGATAGACTTTCATTTTCCCTTTCTTTTTATTTTTCTTTTTCATTTTTTTTATAGCACACAAAAAAAAATATGAAAGCACACCATAAATAAAAGCACACCAAATATATACATTAAATAGTATTAATGATGCCTAAATCAAGACGAAGACGACAAAAACGATCTTCAATTAAAGGTTTGGTAAAAATGTCTGCTAACTGAGAATCAGTAGAAACATATTCAATTGAAACATCTTCTTTAGCTAAATGATCTCGGATAAAATGATGTCTAACGTCAATATGCTTAGTACGAGAGTGATGGATAGGGTTGTTAGAAAGATCTATGGCACTCTTGCTATCACAACGAAGAGGGACTTTTCGTAATTCTAATCCGTAGTCAAGTAAGGTTTGCATCATCCACAGTACCTGGGCACAGCAGCTGCCAAGAGCAATATACTCTGCCTCAGTGGTGGATAGCGCAACACTATTTTGCTTACGGCTAGACCAAGAAACTAAGGATTGTCCCAAAAGAAAGCAAGTTCCACTAGTGCTCTTTCTATCAACCAAGCTACCAGCATAATCAGCATCAGCATAGCCAACCAAATCAAGAGTACCACAAGAGGGATACCATAGTCCAAGTGTAGGAGTGTGAATAAGATAACGAAAAATCCTCTTAATGGCTATCAAATGTGATTCTTTTGGACAGGCTTGAAATCGTGCACACAAACAGACAGAAAACATGATGTCTGGTCTAGATGCAGTTAAATAGAGTAAGGACCCAATCATACCTCGATAAAGCTTTTGGTCCACATCTATACCTTTGTCATCCTTTTCAAGCTTCGTCGTCGGACTCATTGGAGTTCGCATTGGCTTTGCATTTTCCATCCCAAATTTCTTCAACAGTTCTTTTATGTACTTGGTTTGGGAAACATATATGCCATCTCCAGTTTGTCTTACTTGAAAGCCCAAAAAGTATTTCAACTCTCCGACCAGACTCATCTCAAATTGATCCTGCATAACCTTTTCAAACTTTTGGCATAAAAGATCATTAGTAGCACCGTAAATAATATCGTCCACATAAATCTGAACAATAAGAAAATGATCCTGTTCATGCAAGATAAACAAAGTGTTGTCTGCACTACCCTTTTTAAAGTTATTTTCCAAAAGATATGAACTGAGACGGTCGTACCAAGCTCTGGGAGCTTGCTTCAGACCATACAAAGCCTTTTGCAACTTGTAAACGTGATTTGGAAAACTATGACTTTCAAAACCAGGGGGTTGTTCAACAAAAACATCTTCTTTCAAATAACCATTTAAAAATTCACTTTTCACATCCATTTGCTTCAATTTAAAACCTTTAAAACTTGCAAAAGCCAGCAATATTCTAATGGCTTCTAATCTAGCAACGGGTGCAAAAGTTTCATCACAATCAATTCCCTCAATCTGGTTATATCCTTTGGCCACTAATCTTGCCTTATTTCTGATTACAATTCCAGATTCATCAAGTTTGTTTTTGAAAATCCATTTAGTGCCAACAATTGGGTAATTAGCAGGTCGGGGCACTAATGTCCAAACATTATTTCTATCAAACTGATTAATCTCATCATGCATGGCCATAACCCAACTTTCATCAGTTAAAGCAATTTCAACGTTCTTGGGTTCAATTTCAGAAATGAAGTCACCATGAATGCATAAGGCACACAAGTTATTGAAAGTGGATCGGGTACGTATACCTTCCGTAGGAGTCCCCATGATCAGCTCAGGTGGATGATGTGGATTGAACCTGAGCTCTCCTCTTTCCAGTCTATTTCCTTGTGGTACTTCTGGTTCAGCTTCCTTTTGGCCTTCAGATGGTTCAGCTATGTTTTCAGGCTCTGTAGTTTCCTTGTCTGCATCTTCAGTTTCCCTGCAATTTAAAGGATCTATTTCAGCTTCATCAAATTTCACATTAATTGACTCAACAACAGTTAAGGTTCGTTTATTGTAGATCCTGTATGCTTTGCTCCTTGATGAATATCCTACGAACACTCCTTCGTCTGATTTGGATTCAAATGTTCCCAGCTGATCTCCTGTGTTTAAAATGAAACACCTGCATCCAAATACTCTGAAGTATGAAATGTTAGGAGTCTTGCCATGCCACAGTTCATAGGATGTTTTGTTCATTAAAGGTCTAAGCATAACCCTGTTGCAGACATAGCAGGCTGTATTCACTGCTTCAGCCCAAAAATACATAGGAAGAGAATAATCATTAAGCATGCTTCTTGCCATCTCTTTTAAAGTTCGATTCTTTCTTTCGACCACCCCGTTTTGTTGAGGTGTTCTAGGAGAAGAAAATTCATGTAAGATCCCTTTTTCCAAACAGAAGTTTTCAAAAACAGAGTTTTCAAATTCACCACCGTGATCACTTCTAATTTTCATAATTGAAAGATTTTTCTCATTTGAAACTTGATTACAAAAATTTTGGAAATTTTCAAAGGAATCTGATTTCTTGGCTAAGAAGTAAACCCATGTATATCTAGAAAAATCATCGATCAAAACAAAACAAAATCTCTTCCCATTGAGGCTAGCAACATCGGTAGGCCCAAACAAATCCATATGAATCAATTCTAGGACTCGTGAAGTGGTAACTTCCCGAATTCCCGTAAAAGTGGATCTAGTTTGCTTACCTTTTGTGCATGCAACGCACAACTTACCATTCTCGTACTGTTGATGTGGCAAGCCTCGGACCAGGTTTTTATTCTCCAGCTTATGTAGCAACTTCATGCTGGCATGTGATAGTCTCCGGTGCCATAATATAGCCTCCTCCTCCCTGCCAATCAAACATTTAGCAATTGTCATTTCTTCAATCATTATTGTATAAACATTATTTTTCCTATTGGCTATGAAGAGGGTATTACCTGTGACCGAGTCATAAATTTTACAAATTTTCTCATCAAAAAGTACTTTCATACCTTTGTCACAGAGTTGGCTTATGGAGATGAGGTTGTGTTTGAGATTTTCAACCCAGAGGACGTCAGAAATTTTAAAAGTATTGTTGCCAACAATACCTTTACCCATTACCTTGCACTTGCCGTTGTCCCCTAATGTAACACTTCCTCCTTCTTGCTTCACGAGGCTAAGGAACTTGTCGCTGTTCCCTGTCATGTGTCTTGAGCAGCCTGAATCCAAATACCACTCACACAGTTGTTCCTTAGCCACGCTGAGTCCCTACACATAAGAAGAACAAGGTATGTGTGACCTGGGTAGCCAAATAGGTCCACAATGGTTAGTCATAGTACCTTTCGGAACCCATACTTGTTTGAACTTTATGTTTTGGTTCTTATAACGACAATTTCTATAAAAATGCTCAAAAGAACCACAGGTATAACATTTGGCGTTCCGTTTCTTTTTCTTGATGTAATGATTTTTCTTTATCATGTTTTCATTATAAACATTTCCAAATCCTAGTCCTTGTTTATCGTTTTTGATTGACTGGTATCCAAGAATGATGTCTAGTGATTTCCTTCCTACACCAAATTTTCTGATACTCAGTTCTAAATCAGAGACTTTGGATTTCAAAAAGATGTTTTCATTTACAAGCAGAACACTTTTATTTATAAAACTCTTTCTAACATTATCTTCATTTTTAGCGAGAGTTTCTATTCTTTTATTTAGGCCAACAACCTTTTCATTACCATTCTTAATTTCTAGTTTTAATGAAGCACAAGTCTGACAAGGTATAGCTTCAGGAATACTAGATTTTCCTTTGAGTTTTTCAATGGTAATTTTGAGCGATGCAATTTCATTTTTCAATTTTATTTCATTTTGCAAAACATTATAATTTTCCTGCTGTAGTTGGAAATTTATTTCTTTATAATTTTCTATAGAGGATTCAAGAGAAGTAATTTCTGAATTCATGTTTTCACAAATGTTCATTAATTCTGGTAAAGAAAATTCATCTCTTACCTTGTTCGTGTCGCTTTCACCTATTAGGCAAAGTGATGATTGCGCTACCTCGTCTTGTGGTTCGTCTTCGTCGTCATCGTCCCATGTTACCGCAAATGATTTCCCTTTGGCTTCGGATGACGCGTTCTTTGTTGGACAGTTTTTCATGAAATGTCCAAATTTCTTACAGTTGAAACATTGAACACTTTTAGCAGTATTCTGTTCAGACGAGGAATTCAAAGGATTAAACTTATTAAAACGATTGAACCTTTTTGCCATTTCAGATTTTCCGGCAGGAGTTCTGATGAAGCGTCGGAATCCTCTGACCATCAGTGCATGTTCCTCGTCGAGATCTTCTTTGTCACTTTCTTCGGCTTTGAGAGCGACGGTCTTTAAAGGTTTAGCCTCACCTTTCTCTCTTGTCTCGACGGTTTTGAGTTCCAGTTCATGGGATAACAGATTCCCAATCAGATCTTCCAGCTTCAGCTTAGTGAGATCTCTCGCTTCTTGGATGGCCGTCACTTTAGGCCGGAAGGAACTAGGAAGTGCTCTTAGTATTTTCCGAATGAGGTCGATGCTTTCGTAAGACTTTCCCAAGGCTTTTGAGTTGTATACGATGTCGGTGAAGCGAGTGTACATGTCCTTGATGGATTCTCCTGGTAGCATGTGGAAACCATCGTACTCTGAGCTCAGCAGCGCTAATCTGGACTCCTTCACCTGAGAGGTTCCTTCGTGAGTGACTTCGAGAGTGTTCCAAATTTCCTGCGCAGTAAGACAATGAGATATACGGTTAAACTCAGTTCTGTCAAGTGCACAGATAATTGCATTCATGGCTTTACCATTCAGAGCATAAAGTTTGTTATCGTTATCATCCCATTTATCTTCTGGTTTTGGTACATCAATATCTTCAATTTTGATTGTAGGTGGGTGATAGCCTTTAGCAACAATTTTCCAAATTTCAATATCTGAAGAGACTAGGAAAATTTTCATCCTAGCTTTCCAGTAAGCAAAATCAGTCCCATTAAATTTGGGTGGTCTAACTGTAGACTGTCCTTCAGCAAATGCTGAATCATATGTATTCATTATGAACTAGACTCAAATGGCCAGGCCTGATGCTCTGATACCACTTGTAGGATCTAAATAAGGCCTAGAGGGGGGATGAATAGGCCTTTGACCAAATTATCGCAAGATAAAAATTAAGCCTAGTTTACAGCATGCAGTTTAGGAATCGGACAATCAAAGCATTCACAGAAGACACAGAATTTAACGTGGTTCGGTCCCCATGACCTACGTCCACCCCAATGAGCAATCACTTATACTGTTTCTTTAAGAAGTTACAATCTCCCTTAGATTGCTGCCCCAACACCAACCTGTCAGACCAACTCAAGCTCACCAAAGCCAAAAAGAAACATACAAGTATCACTCCCCAACCCAACTTGCCCCAACAAGTTTGGTTCCTAGAGTCCCAAATAGCGGAAGAAATTATATTACAGAAATGCTGATCAAAACATTAATAACTTCACAAATAACAAAGATCAAGAGTTTAGAAAGCTCATTTGTGAAGATCTCTCTGATTGTCGTCTTTCAGCACATCAGTAGCTTCGCAACGCTTCTTACGGAATGATGATCGGATGTCTGTAGAAGAAGTAGTCGCTGTCCCCGTGGAAGTAGTCGGTAGAAGTTCCTCACTCAAAATGATCTCATTTGCTGCACAGGAGGAACTAGCTGCTCAACTTGCTGTCACTGCGTCGGGGATGAAGTCACGGTCGCAACGCTTCTTACGGAACTCAATTTGGATCTCTAGAACTCCACTTATTGATGAAAATGTGAAGAGATATACATGGGTATATATAGGATCAGCTTAACGGGTCTGTGCACTGTGCGAGGGGATCCGCAGCCGTCGGCGTCGTGGGTTTAATGCGGCTGGGACCCGCATCCGCGAAAACGGCCTGTCAGCAGCCGTTCGATCGCGAATGAACGGCCACGATCGAGCCACGTCGCCCGCTGCTTTACGCGTCAGCGCCCGCCAGCGAAGACTCGCGTCGGCAGCTTTTCGACCGTTGGATGACGATCCGATGGCTGAGATGAATCCACGTCGACGGCGGCTGAGCGCGGTATACGGCGCCGCTATATGAACAGTACCGTATCTCTAATTTCCAGTGTATTTCAGACGTATTCTTGAGTATTTTGGCACCAAATAAATCCCAAAAATTCTGAAAAAATTCTCAAAAATCCCAGAGCCCCATATATACATGTTAGAATTGTTTCACCTCATTTCTTCACTTTTAGAAAAAGTTTCTTCTTTGTATACTCTGTATTTTCTCGTATTTCCCCGTATTTTGACTTCAAACAATCTCCATAAATCCTGAGAAAATTTTCATGATGTTTATAGCCTATGTTTAACTCTAGGGTAGAGTTTCATAGCTATAATCTCTTGTTTGATCAGCTTGCATAATTCCAAATGTAGTTTCAGCCTTGTATCTCTACGTACTTGAGTACGTACATGTGTAACCTGAGCAATCATGACTATAGGAACCTGTGACACACTCAACAAACATATTAGAACAGTTCAGTAGGGTTTGTTATCATCAAACATAGGTTAGGATGCTGTTTCCAACAACATTAACACACAAAAAAGAAGAGTAACCTAAATCCTATAGGCCAGTTCACGTGCAGCTCTGTGCAAACCTCACACACAACACATTTTGTTATAAACCCTAGGCTATTGGCCCAACAGCAAACCTAGCTAAAAAAACCCCCCCACCTCCTATTAATAGATCTTAGGGTTACCTGATACCCTACATCTTATTATTATAAACCCTATTTCTTTTTACTTCTCTCCCTACAAAGCCAGCGCCACCCCCCTATTCTCGTTTTCTTCTCCACACGAAGGAGCAACGAAACTCCTCCTCTTCTTCGCATCAACCCAGGCCTCGCAACGCGTCGCCCCTCCTTCTTCTTCACGCCGCAGCGGCATTACCAACGGCCTCCTCCCACTCGCGACGACCCCCTCCTCGCCCTGCTGCACTTCCGTGACATCACCCCCCATGCCCAGGCCTTGCGAACGCCGATCACATGCACGTCGAGCTCCACCTCATCTCGCAGCAACCCCAGCCCTCGCCTCATCCACGGCCAGCTCCTCTGCCTGCGAGAAACCCTGAGAGCCCCACACCACACCACACCCGGGAGCTCATCCTCGCTTCCCCACGCATCGACCCTGTCAGCCCCTCGCCCTATCGCTCTCCCCCACGCCTGGAAACACCTAAGCGTGCCGAGGCCGCGAGCTACTGCCCCTCCATGCATGCAAATGCCATGCCCATATCGACGTGTGCCCAGGAGCTCCTCCAACCCTCGACCAGAGATCTGACAGCCGCACGGACAGGGCGCAGCTACAGCGGTCATCATCCTCAACCTGAGCGGCCTCTTCCTCCTTCCCAAGGCTCAAACGCCTCTGTTTCGGAGCCGTACACGTTGCCGCTGCCCATCGCCACGTCCCGATCATTCGCTGCACTTCCGGTTAGTATATCTACCCTTAAATAACTTATAACCCACACCGTAATTTAGAGAACCTAATTAAACGGATGATTAGACGTCGTAAGAGCTCTTTATAAAGCTGTTATGATCGAAAAATACTTTATCTGATTTTTTGTTTTATCAAACCAGTGAACTGTCATCACCGTAGCGTAGTACACATTGAGACATTTCCGACGACACCAAGAACGCCAAAAACAGGCAAGTGTGCAAATAGATATGAATTTTTGAAGTTTAATGATTATTGTGTCATTTTTGCTTATTGCTGTATAACTCGAAAACCACACGTGAAATGATGCATGAAAACGATGGTATGACAATCTGGACTAAATTTGGGACCCAACGACATATAACTCAATATACTTTAATTTTAATCAACAGCGAAGAAAATTAGTTTCTGTAGCATGCTCTACAAAATTCATGTTCAATGTCATTTTTAAAATTGTTAAATATATTGTTCAACTCACCGCTGCTTAATGAAATGTCGTTATAAAAATGTAAGATTGATAATGTTAATCTCCTACAAGTCTTGACATGTTTAACAAATTGTGGCATCGTGAAAATCGTGCGCCTCGAAGGCGGAATCGTGAATTCCCGATGTCGTGTGAGTCGACTAGGCTGGCTCGTGTTCCAACATAAAATTGGGGTGGGGTTAGGGTTGAGCGACCACTAGGCGTATGAAAGGGTACTCTTTTCAAGGGCACCACCCATATGCAGTGGGTTAGCGCCAATCACGGTAAGCCCCCGTGAGAAGAACGACTCAATCATCACGACCTAAAGGCGAGAACCCTATGATAGATGTGAACTATTGACATGAAACTTGAAATACTAACGTGATGACATGAAACTTGAAATGCTAACGTGATCTCATGAAACTTGAAATACTAACGTGATGACATGAAACTTGAAATGCTAACGTGATCTCATGAAACTTGAAATGCTAACGTGATCTCATGAAACTTGAAATGCTAACGTGATCTCAGTAACTTGACTTGCTAACGAACCCAAGAAAACTTACTTTACTTCTTGAAAACTGCTTAAAACTGCATGTTAGGAATGTCTACATCCGTTTCATTATAATTGCTTTATTAAACTTATTGCAGTCATCTCATTTAATGTCTCTTAAATTCATATCATTTGTATACTTGTCTTGGGTTGCTAATCTTTTCTTGCAGACCACTTGCTGACATACATTCATGTTTGTGGATGTATGTCAGATTCTGAGCTTGAGTACCCAGAGGATCCGTTCGTGACGCCTGACTTGGAGAGCCAGGAGTTCGCCATAGACACTGAGCCTCTCCATGCAGAGGACTAGTAGACTCGTGCCATTGCCACCTTTTAGTTTACGTTCAGACATTTTTGTTATTGCTTTGTGTACTTTCCTTTTGTTGCTACTTTAGCCCTGCTGTGGCTTGTCGTTTAATTTCTTGTATGGACTTAATATTTCCGGATGTGGCTTTTATCTCTTTGATTGTTTTCTGATTGTTCTGAACGCAAATGCAAGGACCTCCTCTGTGTTTTTATCACAGACGCTTATTGGACTCGAGCTTCACCGCTCCAGTTCAAGCGGACCGCGTAACGTTCTCGCTTCCGGTGTTTTTTTGGGAAGCGGGGTGTTACAAGTTTTAGTGGTGGCCCATGCAGGTCCTGCAACTGCGAAATTCGGAACAATGAGAACACCTTTCATTAGCCAAAAACATCCAGAATAGTTCGTACGCAAAATTACTCGAATACCTTGTCTCAGCACGATAGGAAACCCAATACCAGGATAGTACGAAGAGGTAATTAGACGCTCGTGCTCGTTAGTTAGACGCCTTTGCCATGACTTAGTATTATCATCTTAGGAGTCACCCTATCGATTGATCATTCACTCTGACCTTATTAGACTTTTGAGTTTGTTAGTCGTTCGCTCAGATTTATCGAATCTAGGGCCCAACCAGATGTAGCGATCGTCACCGTGCAAGTCGAACCCGAGACGCCTGCAATGAGTAGACTTCGAAGCTTTAGATATTCCATATTTATGGATAAGATCTCGATCTTGACTCTCAACGAACCGTTACATTGGCTTTCCTATCGCAGCCTAGTACGTTGATGAACCTTGGTGCTAAACCTTAGTCGACCCAATGATTATTCCCCCTGATTTTATTATTTTCTAATCATTATACTTCCATGTTAAAGATCGTAGAAAGCCATCGTAGCGTATTCACGGAGTTCTGCTTAGTCGTCCTTACATTTCGATCGTCAAACCTATTCTTTATCCTCGATTCACATACACTCTTCAGGTCCGCCATCTTTAACCTTTGAACTTTCCCATGGTAGATCCGGGGTCTTTTAAAAAGTATTTTCGATACTTCTTTTATTGAATTCTTCACTAAGTTTAAAATCCTTTCGAAAACTTTTACTTAGATTCTCCTACACTTTAGTCGACGTAAACCCAATCTTGATTATGAAACACTTCTGACGCGATCTTTAGTTACTATCTTATAGAGATTTTCTAACATACATCTTCCGCACTTCTATTTCACATAACCTCGCATAGCTACTCTATTTTCCTCATATAATGTACTTTTTAACCTTATTTCTATTTCGCTAGTTCAAAATATCATTTCCTTTTCTCACTAACACATTTCGAAATAGTCAATCATACATGCTTTTAAAAATACTTTCCTAGGTTATATAGAACTTCAAAATTTTGTGCGTCAGTTTTATAATCATTGCCTTCATATTTATTTTTTAAAAAAAATTCTTTTTACCAACCAATTTTCACCTATTATTACTCTACACCTATTATTTGACTAATCATATCGTACATTTTAACTTATACCGTATGCTCGCTATTTTACGTAAATTATAACGATGTCATTATTTTACACATATTCTTATCTTCTTAATTATTTAATTATTCATAAATATCTTATGTCACCAACCAAACTAACCTCTTATCCATGCCACATCCGGAATCGTCCATCACAACATAAATTCGTTGCCTCATTCAACTCTGAATCCTACATTATTGCTTAGTTATCAAATTGGTGCTTATCATTGCTAAGTGAGACCATTAACATTGATTGTAGTGTAGTTGTGGTGCATGTATATAGATAGTGGGTGTGGACCCGTGTGTGTGAATCTTTAAGTACCACCTCTGTATAAGTGTGCTTACCCTTAGTATATTAGTATGGTGTGATTGTCTATTGTGTCGTATGTGCATGTATGGTAACTTGTGATATGTATGTATATAGTCGAGTATAGAGTAGTAAGCGTTATACTTAGGCGAGCGATTAGCTATATCACTATAGGAATACCTGAGCGTGATTGATTTGTTTTTGGCTAGTTACTAGGAGTATATATACCTTAGTCGTAATTGTTAATGATTATAATTGTATGCTAGTACAGTGATATGCATGTTAGGTGCAACGATAATAGGTGTACATATAGTGGTGTGTGCAGATTTATTATATGATCTATATGTTAGTATGTCTGGCGTGTGCTCGTGTGTATTTATGTATGTGGTTAGTTATATGTATATATATATATATATATTGTATGAATAAGTGTGTTTTATGTATAGAAGGATTATAATATTAACCCTACGGGATGATGTATGAGCATGTGTATACTAGGACGTATGCATGGTCGTATGTTTGTGACTACGTATATATGGATATATGTAGTAGTGTACTAGCCCTATGTAAATTACCATGGTTGTGTATACTGGTGTGTGTGTATATATCTGTCCTATATAGATACGTGATAGGCGTGTAGTAGTGTAAGTAAGTATGTGTATGTAAAATGAACGTATGTTTAGGTATTCGAAAGTGTGTGATATATAAGTAAGTGTATGCATATGGATGTATATTGTTTCAAGTATAATGTATGTATGAATGGGATAGAATGACCTTAGTGTCTAAGTCTGCTCACCCCTATGTTGGCCTATTTAAGGAAGTCTGAGGACGGACTTGATCCTAAGGTGGGTAGATTATTATGACACTAGTGCTATGAGTAAGGCTTATATAAATCTCTGTATGGTGTAAGGTATTACATGCATGTAAATACGTATAGTGATATATATTATTACGTGTATATAGTAATATACGGTATGTAAAAGTGATCGTATGCTTGAAATTTTAATTGACAAAGAATGATTGTATTTTTATTAGTGGTATGTTTATGCGACACGTGGTACTATATTAGTATAGATTGTGAGTATATAAGATATAAGGAAATGCATTGTGTATTAGTAATAATGTGAGTGTGCAAGGTGTTGGCACACTTACAGCTAGTAAATTGAGGTGGTGGTGTAGTAGAGTGTTACTATTCACCCGAGTATAATATTGGTTGGATTATATTTGTAGGATGATATTGTATTAAGCATGTTATGTAAATACGTAATTAGCAATGTGCGTATGTGTATTGTTACTACTATTAGTATGGACGTTGATTAGTATTATCGGTGGTAATACTATTGGTGTTGATATTAGTATTAGAAATACTATTTGGATATGACATGATGATTATTTAGGGCATGTATACGTTAGAAGAAGAGATGCAAGAGTTACCCTTACGTTTTCCCCGTGTCTTAGCCGATAAGATTCCGAGGACGGAATCGTTATTAAGGTGAGTAGGATGTAACAACCGGTTTTAGTGATACGTAGTTCGTCTTCCCTCTCTTGTTGTATATCCTTCTTCGTATCCGTAGTTAAGTCGTAACGGACACCGTACCCGTACCCATACACGTATCCATTTTTTTCATACTTATTATTATTATTATAAACCGCTTATTATAATTATTTTTAAAAACATCTCTTCTTAAAATTAATTTAAATTTTCAAATTCAAATTTCAAAACGTATTTTCAAAACATTTAGAATTCAAATGCAGTTTCCTTTTTAAACCATTTTAAACATATTAATTAGCTCTAAATCCCTCATATAATTAGTTTGTAAATATCTTCTTATAATTTTCAAATTCGAAAATTCGAATTTCAAATCTTTTGCAACCTTTTAAAAATTCAAATGGAACTTACCATTTTAAACCAATTTAAACCTATTGATTAGCCCTAATTTCCCTTTATTACATCTATTAAACACGATTAATAATCCTTCAAATTTCCTTCTTAATTAAGCTCTAGCCCTCTTGGACCCAACCTAGGCCGAACCCACCCAGCCGAAATCAATACACACTCACGCACACACCAACATTAACACACAAAAAAAAGAAGAGTAACCTAAATCCTATAGGCCAGTTCACGTGCAGCTCTGTGCAAACCTCACATACAACACATTTTTTTCATAAACCCTAGGCTATTGGCCCAACAGCAAACCTAGCTAAACCCCCCCCCCCCCCCCCCCACCTCCTATTAATAGATCTTAGGGTTACCTGATACCCTACGTCTTATTATTATAAACCCTATTTCTTTTTACTTCTCTCCCTACAAAGCCCGCGCCGCCCCTATTCTCGTTTTCTTCTCCACGCGAAGGAGCAACGAAACTCCTCCACTTCTTCGCATCAACCCCAGGCCTCGCAACGCGTCGCCCCTACTTCTTCTTCACGCAGCAGCCTTACCCACGGCCTCCTCCCACTCGCGACGACCCCCTCCTCGCCTTGCTGCACTTCCGTGACATCACCCACACGCCCAGGCCTTGCGAACGTCGATCACATGCATGTCGAGCTCCACCTCATCTCGCGGCAACCCCAGCCCACGCCTCACCCGCGACCAGCTCCTCCGCCTGCGAGAAACCCCGAGAGCCCCACACCACACCACACCCGGGAGCTCATCCTCGCTTCCCCACGTGTCGACCCCGTCAGCCCCTCACCCTATCGCTCTCCCCCACGCCCGAAAACACCTACACGTGCCGAGGCTACGAGCTACTGCCCCTCTACTCACGCAAACGCCATGCCTATATAGACGTGTGCCCAGGAGCTCCTCCAACCCTTGACCAGAGATCTGACAGCCACACGGATAGCGCGCAGCTGCAGCGGTCATCATCCTCAACCCGAGCAGCCTCTCCCTCCTTCCCGAGGCTCAAACGCCGCTATTTCGGAGCCGTACACATCACCGCTGCCCATTGCCGCGTCCCGATCATTCACTGCACTTCCGGTTAGTAGATCTACCCTTAAATAACTTATAACCCACACTGTAATTTAGAGAACCTAATTAAACGGATGATTAGACGTCGTAAGAGCTCTTTATAAAGCTGTTATGATCGAAAAATACTTTATCTGATTTTGTGTTTTATCAAACCAGCGAACCGTCATCACCGTAGCATAGTACCCATTGAGACGTTTCCGACGACACCAAGAACGCCAAAAACAAGCAAGTGTGCAAATAGATATGAATTTTTGAAGTTTAATGATTATTGTGTCACTTTTGCTTATTGCTGTATAACTCAAAAACCACACGTGAAATGATGCATGAAAATGATGCTATGACAATCTGGACTAAATTTGGGACCCAACGACATATAACTCAATATACTTTAATTTTAATCAACAGCGAAGAAAATTAGTTTCTGTAGCATGCTCGACAAAATTCATGTTCAATGTCATTTTTAAAATTGTTAAATATATTGTTCAACTCACCGCTGCTTAATGAAATGTCGTTATAAAAATGTAAGATTGATAACGTTAATCTCCTGCAAGTCTTGACATGTTTAACAAATTGTGGCATCGTGAAAATCGTGCGCCTCGAAGGCGGAATCGTGAATTCGTGATGTCGTGTGAGTCGACTAGGCTAGCTCGTGTTCCAGCACAAAATTGGGGTGGGGTTAGGGTTGAGCGGCCACTAGGCGTATGAAAGGGTACTCTCTTCAAGAGCACCACCCATATGCGGTGGGTTAGCGCCAATCACGGTAAGCCCCCGTGAAAAGAATGACTCAATCATCACGACCTAAAGGCGAGAACCCTATGATAGATGTGAACTATTGATATGAAACTTGAAATACTAACGTGATGACATGAAACTTGAAATGCTAACGTGATCTCATGAAACTTGAAATGCTAACTTGATCTCATGAAACTTGAAATACTAACGTGATGACATGAAACTTGAAATGCTAACGTGATCTCATGAAACTTGAAATGCTAACGTGATCTCAGTAACTTGACTTGCTAACGAACCCAAGAAAACTTACTTTACTTCTTGAAAACTGCTTAAAACTGCATGTTAGGAATGTCTACTTCCATTTCATTATAATTGCCTTATTAAACTTATTGCATTCATCTCATTTAATGTCTCTTAAATTCATATCATTTGTATACTTGTCTTGGGTTGCTAATCTTTTCTTGCAGACCCCTTGCTGACATACATTCATGTTTGTGGATGTATGTCAGATTCTGAGCTTGAGTGCCCAGAGGATCCGTTCGTGACGCCTGACTTGGAGAGCCAGGAGTTCGCCGTAGACGCTGAGCCTCTCCATGCAGAGGACTAGTAGACTCGTGCTGCTGCCACCTTTTAGTTTACGTTCAGACATTGTTGTTATTGCTTTGTGTACTTTCCTTTTGTTGCTACTTTAGCCCTGCTGTGGCTTGTCGTTTAATTTCGTGTATGGAATTAATATTTCCGGATGTGGCTTTTATCTCTTTGATTGTTTTCTGATTGTTCTGAATGCAAATGCAAGGACCTCCTCTGTGTTTTTATCACAGACGCTTATTGGACTCGAGCTTCACCGCTCCAGTTCAAGCGGACCGCGTAACGTTCTCGCTTCCGGTGTTTTTTTGGGAAGCGGGGCATTACACATGGCCTAGGATATAAGACCCATCAAAAAGTTAAGGTTACTCATCAACCTAGGGTTCAAAAAAGCACAAATGGATTCTTAAAAGTTTGGATACCCAAGAGAGGGACCATCCAAATGAAGGATGAATATATTTATGGGTTTATAAACAATGTTCATTATAGTCATGATTATAGATTTTCATATGATAGGAAATTTAAACCCAATTGGGTTTGGTTCCTTAATTTTTGATTGCTAACCACTTGGACTCAAAAGAAAAGAGTACCAAAACATCTTGATTTTTCAAGTACTCACATTTGAAGGATTTGAAGATTTCTTGCTTGCCTGCCTTCAAATTTTAAAATTTGCATATTTGCATAGGGAGAATGTAAACCTAATAATTTTAATTGCAGTGAAGCTAAGCTTTTGCTAAGAATTTTACACAATTATTTTTCAAGCACTCTCTTTTTAGATATTGACTCACACTTCTTATTTAGTCTCATGCATACCTTTAGGGCAAGATTTGCATGTGGAGTAAATTTTTTAAATAATATATCTTTTTCAAAAAGGAAGAGAGATCACTTTATTGAATATCTTTTTATTGGTAACAAAAGGTGGATAGATAGTAGATGCCATGCATAATTTCATAAGTTTGCACAAGACACGTGGTATATTTGATTATTATGCATGTGTTGTTTATCATCATCAAAAGGGGAGAGAATTTTGAGAAATTGAGTCTTACCCATGTGGTTTTGATGATGAACAAATGTTGCATCTAACATCTTTGAGTGTAGGTGATTAAAGAAATCAAATAATTAAAGCATTAAAAATAATTAGGAATGAGCAAACAAGGCCATGGACCAAATGGAGCAAAACAATGAGCTTAAAGATTGAAGAATGCATCAATGGACTTCAATGTAAAAATATTAGTGATATATTTTTATTTATTTTGTGTTAGCTTGTTAAAGCATTGTTAGAATCTCATACATACATACATCACTTCAAAAAAAATTTAAAATTTTTTAAAAGGTTTTTATCCAATGTTTCAGACTGGTAGCTGACTACTCCTAACACAGGAGTCGACTACTTTCGTGGGGGTTTCTATGTACCATGAAGTAGCCAACTACAGTTATTCTGGTAATCAACTATAGTTGTCTGAGTAGTCACCTACCATTATAGCTATAGTTCATAACCGATAGCTCCAACGGACAAAAAACATAGTTTCGCGATTTACGAAAAGTTATTTTTTCATCCATCGAAGGGGTGTTTTTGGAATAGTTTTCAACGGGGTTTCCAACCCTATTTAAGCTGCATTAACTAAGGTTTTGAGAATCAATTGATGAGAAAAAAATTGAGTTTTAAAACCATTTACTAAGTTCTTTCAAAAGCCCTCAAAAACTATTTTAGCGTATGTTGTGATATTTCTTAAATCTCTTTGGCAAAATTTCTTGATCTCCTAAAAGCTCTCAAATTCTTCATCTTTGGAGATCAACACTATAACCATCACACACTCAACAAGCTTCAAAGTAAGGATATAGGAAAAGTGTAAGTCTCATCCAAAGGAGTAAGTAAAATCCTCAAGTGTTACGGTGGTGAGTTTTATTTTCTTGAGAAGAAAGGGTTGTAAGAAAGACCTCTTGGGACAAGGCATTTGTACTATTTAGGAAATAATAGATTAAGCTGAGTGGGGCTCAAATGGTTGGACTTGGGTATCCAAACTAGGTAGGACTTGGGTTTCTGAACTAGGGTATAGTCGTATTTGCATTTGTTTCAACTTTACGTGATTATTGCTATTGTTTATCTCTTGCATATTTTATTCCGCTGCATACTCTTATTTCTTGAGATAATTGTTGATTAAGTTAAATTTAGGTAACACTATTTGCTAACTTAGGTAGATTAGCTAGAGGAATTTTTATACACTAATTAACCCCCCTCCAGTGTCTACTTCCTATCAAGGGAGATCCCAACAATATACACCTAAGAACATCTACAGAGCCCATCCACTGGCGAGACCTCTGGGTCCCAGTGCTGTAATCCTGCTAGTGTGACCTCATGGTCCCACCGCAGCTCTTCCATTGGTGAGACCTCAGGGTCGCAGTGTTGTACTTCCACTGATGAGACCTCCAAGTCCTAGCACTGTAATTCCGATGTGGAGACCTTCAGGTCCAAGCAAAACACTTCTGCTATCGAGATCTCAGGGTCCCAGTATAGTTCTTCTACTGGCAAGGCCTCCGGATCCCATATAGTTCTTCTACAATTGAGGCCTCTAGGTCCTAACTCAGCTATCTTGCTGGAGAGGCCTTCAAGTCCCAGCATAGCTCTTCTGCTGGTGAGCCCTTGGGTCTCAGTGTTGTACTTTCGCTGGCGAGGCCTACGGATCTAAGCGCAGCTCTTCCACTGGTGAGGCCTCTGGGTCTCAGTGATGTACTTCCGTTGGCGAGGCATATGGGTCCTACCATGGTTATTCTGTTGGCGAGGCCTCTGAGTCATATCACAGTTCTTCCACTAGGGTCCCAGCGCAGACCTCTAGCATTTGACTCAAAGTCATGCCACGTCCAAATCAAACGCTTTGTTCATGCCATCGCACTCACTATCGAGACCACATGGTCCTAGCACTGACCTCTAGCACTCATCCCATGTGGTTCCATATCCAAACTTAGCCCACAGTCTATGCTAGGGCCGACGACCTCTGGCATTCGACCACAGTCATGCCATGACCTACCAACCTTTGGCACTCAACTCTGGTCATGCCATATACAAAATGCACTGTCGATACTAATAGTCTTGACGTTGTAAAAACAACATTTGACTCAGGTCATGCTGAGTCTAGCCCCCCGTTCAGCCTGTGGTCCCAGCTTGACTGACCCCCGCATCCAAGCATTCTCATTCTTTTTGATCTTCCGAAGTTTGACTTGTCTCTTTCAGGCTCAGAAGAAAATCTTAGTTTGGCACACATTGCCAAAGACCCATGCATGTAGGTAGAACAAGGTCATGCTACCTGCGCCTGCTAAGTGCCCAGCTTAGGCTGTGGCCCCTACTGATACTGTTCACAAGCCAAGTTCGATCAAGTGCCTGAGACAAGTTAGCACACAAGACAAATCATTGCAAATGACAAGCAATAGACCTTTTCATTAATTCATTTCAACAAAATTACAAAAGTACAGACTTGCATCATTTAAGTTCAAAAAACAAAGACCCATTACATGGTAGCCCCAGGCCATGATCATCCTTGCCAAAAGCTACTTCCCCCATCAAAGGCCCTTCTAGCCAAGGTCCCAACAATAGCAGCATGAGCAGCATCCTCTTCTAGGCAGGAGAGGATGCCAACATGTTATTGGTACATCCCCAGATACATGTTCTTCATATACTTGACCTCGGCGACAAAGTCCATATCAGCTCGGGCCTAGACCTTCTCCAGCTCATGACGGTGGGCCTTGGCCATCTAGACAGACGTCTTCTTCAGCCCTTCCTTCTTCTTTTTGGTTCGATGCAGACAAGCCCTCTCCTCATCCAGCTCATACGAATCATATACCAGAAGTAGGCAAGATCATCCTCTAGGGTTTCCACCTGCTTTTTGTAAAAGTGAGGGTTATGGTAGTAGTGGCACAACTCTGTCGTCTCCTAGACAAATTAAGAAGACACGTTAATACCAATCTGAAGGCATGAAGGTAAAAGACCACATTGGAACTTACTTGGCTGACTCGTTGTACTTGGCTAACTCATTGGAGGACCAACTTTAACCCTCAGGATCCAGACAGAGCAAATCAGCCACCTCCATGGACTTATCTAGCATGTAGTCGAGTGTCCCAATGCTAATGTGCTTTGCATCGTCTTCGACCTCGTGGTAGGGCAATTGTCCTCCTCCAGGCAAGCATGCCCTCCTGATCCTTTTGACAATTGGCTAGTAGCTCCTCATTCATCTGCCTGGCTCTTTCCATTTCGAAGATGGTCCTCCAGAGAACGATGGTGGGTTTCCACCCCTTCATCCATGGTATCCCAGACCATTAGAGGATGCTGGTTAACCTTAACTGTAGGCTGGTGGGCACCATACCACATAGCCCGAGCACCGCCACTAAGAAGCCACTGCCTCTTTGTTGAAAGATTTTCAGCGACCGTTAGGGTTCAAAATCGACATCTGACCTTAGTCGTGCAGACGACAAAAGGAAATTAAGCAGTGGAAAAACAACTTAAAATAATTTTAAGTAAAGTCCTAAAGAAATCAAACCCTAGCCAGAATCTCTACTATTCTGGGATGGGTCTGACCAACCCCTAAAGATAGATTTATAAAAATTAACTACAATTAAAACACAAAAATATAAATTACTAACATTTGCCTTGCACGTCAGAAAAGCATAGAATCACACGAACCAATGCCACGTGTTAGGGCTAAGCCGCTTCTCCCAAACTGAATAGTGTTCCGAGGCGAGCAAGCTCCTTGTCGTCGAGCCAACCACATGCTTCAGAGAGTTTCACCACGAGAAAATCCTCCATCAAGACTTTGGATCAGATCCGAACTCCTTCGTGTCTTTTCTAGAGCCCAAACAAGAGAAAGGAAGCAAAAGGGAGAAAGATGGAATTATGTTTAAGCTTGGATCTGGGCTTGATCACGTTTAAATGGAGCTACACGGATATGAAGATTGGTGCAAGTTTCAAGGTGGAGAGTTAGCCCCTATTTATATCGGGAGCTAACCCCTCCTATTCTCAGAATGACCGATGTGGGATTAAATAATTTAGAAGAATAATTAGTTACAAGTATGCCTTCTATAAAGACCAAACATTAACGAATTGTTTCTCTCACCGTTGAACTACGGAAGCAATATATTATATCAAATCGAAGAGTATTGAATGGTGAACTATAGAAACAAACAGGCTCAATTTCGAGGTCGTTTGACCCCTCAAACGTCGTCTCAAAGTTGGTCCAAAAAATTGTACTTCGCAATAACAGCCACCAAAATTGGGTTTCAAAAACACTAATTAAAGTGTGCCACACCCGTGGGTCGAGCGCCCGCCCGAGTGGACAATCTAGCCCAGCCCACGTCTGGGCTAGCACAGCCCTCCTAATTGGCTGGGTTGGCCCAGAACTGGGACAAAGCCCAGTTCTGGCCTTTTGATCATTTATTTTATATTTTTGGCTCTTTTCGAACCATTTTATGAACCGTTTGAACATGGGTTTTAACCGAAAAGTTCCTGAAACCACTATAACCATTTTCTATGCCTTTATTATATAACATATGCTCATAAATATTTTGCGATATATTTAAATCACACATCATTAATTATTCTAAAGCTTATATCGCAAACCTTTTGCGACATAATTAATTCACATGCATCATATGCACTATCGCCCTAATCCTACCTATTACTTAATGAATGTCCACTCTCTGTGAGACCTTACAGCCTGACCATATTTCAAGTGGGGCTCGAAACCCCAGATGACAGTGGCCACGAGCAGTAGGTGCCGTCTTTATTTCGGTATTATCATTATGTGGTTAGCCTATTGATATGTGTATTATCAGGACCACCCTGACTGTGTCTGTAATAAATGCTGCAATTTTAGTCCCTTCGTCATAACTATGTCACTTTGTCAAGTCTAGGGTATGGTGAACTGTCAACCCTACTAGCTTGGAACCGGTAGTCTCCATCGGTCTTTAGTCTAATAATGTTGGACTTCTTCCAACATACTCTGGCCAGAGTTTTTACTAAATAACAAACTAACACATGCGACACTAACTCCACATAAATGGGACAAACGAATTCTCTCGTGGTCATTACTCTTCTCGCACGCTTCAAGTGTCACCCAACCAAGGACATTTCAACAAGGCTTGCCTAGAAGATAGGTCAGAGATCTAAGTGACACTGTTCACGTACAGATTTGTACAATGGCCTTAAGTCTAAGGAACAAATCATCATTAAGAGATATAATTGACATATCAGTTTATGTTAATCATTTGATAACTCTTGTTGGGTCGTCCAGTGAACTCATTCTCCAATAAGAACATGTGTCTCGTCCCTGACTATGAGATCATCGTCACCGCTACTAGGTGAAGACAAAGACACAATAGTCTATTCGATGTGTCGATATCCTATTCTTGACACATCTACGACTACGAACGATTTTAGACTAAAGATACTATCGACAGACACTTCTCATAATCGAGATCTACATCTAGATATATGCATGATATTAATTGCTCTAAGTCAAAGGAAATCAGCTATGTTTTTTAATGAAGTCATCATAATAGAAATACTTAGACAATTAATACTAGAAAGCATACTTTCATTTATGAACAAGATGTTTTACATAGATAAATTGTCTCAAGAGCACATGTCTCTCAACATCGCCCATTTGCACTCAGGCCAATTTATCTCGGTATCTCATACTACTTTTACACATCAATCTCTCCAGATATTTATGTGTCACGGCCTTTATGAGTGGATCTGCTAAGATTTTATACATATGCAGAACCATTAGGAGTCAGGCATGATGTGATATAGCGGGAAAACATGTTTGATTCTTATCTACAACGCTTTCCTTTCAGTATTTCTAACAGCTTAGCACATATCATACGTTTCATGTTCTTCAACTAATCTTTAAAATTTTATGTCATCTATATCCAATACGGGATAACATCAGAATAAAGCTTTTGAGTATTTATCAAAACTGATGTACTTTTCATTGGTCCTTAAATCCCGAGATGGACTTAAGTAACATACTCACGGTTTGCTCCCACTGACTTTGAGAAGCTCTTACTATCGTGGCAGGCAGCAATAGCAAGTAATTGTCCTATGCATGGGTACTACCGAGTCAAAATCTATTCATAAGATTTTCGATGATAATTATTCCTAGGTCAGCATACCCTCATCATAACTATTTGTCATCTACATTAATCTTCTATCTTGAAGCTTTATTTTCAACTAGATAGGAACACTTCCCATTGGGTGCCATAAAGGTCATACCTTATGAGTGCGCATGAATATCGGTTATACCTTATGAGCGTGCATTAATATAATTCAGATCAAACTACTAGACTTTCTATAAGATTATCCAAGGAATCATGATTATGTCCATTATGTACTCTAAATACGGTATGGAGTTACTGTTGGATACAACATGTAGTTGGATACAATGATCGATGACTTCGTATTTGATGATAACAAATGTATGTGAACGATTTAATGTGTGTGCTAAGTGTTTTCAGGAATGACACTCTCGCAAATACTCAAAAAGAGACTAAGTAAAAGTGATGGAGAATTTGCCATGCATTAGTAAAGTGGACTTGGTCAAATATGAAGATAATGGCTACAAATATTGGACTAAGTTAAAGATGGGGAGATACGAAGGAAATCAATTCAAATAATTATTTGGATTGATTCAAATCAATTGGTGCATGAATCAAATACTAAAGCCATGCAAATTGAAGACTTGGTCAAAGATGGAGAGATATGGAGAATCTCATGCAAATCAGTATAAGAGATTAAATGCGATCTTAATTGAAATCCTATAGCTACTCAAATTCAAATCCTATAGCCATCCATATTCAAACTCCATATCCATGGCGATTCATTCAAATCCTATTCAAGTTAGGATTCCTTCCAATCTCCATCAATTAAGGGATTCTATTTTATTCTAGTTGATCCCATCCTCTTCATATATATAAACCCACATCCAAATGAGAAGAACAAGCAAACAAGGCCGGCCCTAGACTCATTTATCTTCATCTTGGCCGAATTTATCCTTCAAGCTTCAAAGAGATCATCAAATTCACAGGAAGAAGGAGCTCGATGGACGACGCTAAAAAGGTGCATAACTTTTTCCACAGAGCTCAGATTAACGAACCGTTTGTGCCAGGACGATCACAACTCAGTGCTCTACAACATGGTGATATTTTTCTGATTTTAATCTCTGTAGTATATCAGTGGTATTTATTTTAGCATGAGTTGTATTCTGAATAGCTTCATATATTCATCATCTCCTAGGACAAAGTTCTTCATCATCTTCAAGCCTTGTCGCAAGCATAAGGAATTATCCATCATCAAGCTAGATATCCAAGCATTAACCATCTTCAACCTAGATGAGCAAGAAACTAAGGCCACCATCTTTGAAGAAGCAAAGTCTAAGAGATCAAATTCCAAGCCCTAGGAAGCACTTCAAATATCTGAGAATTCCTCTCTACAAGAGCATCCAAATCGGCCCTTTCTTATTTTTTTAAGTTAAAGAGGACGAGCTCATGATTCCAACGAGTATTTATTCGGATTTTTCAAAGCACGGGTCGATTTACTACAATTTCTAAAAGATGGGGCAGAAACAAACTTTACGGACACACTGCTGCCGATTCTACAGAATAGAGAATTGATTTACACACAGACCAGATTCGGGCAGATTTGCGCATCAAACGCCAGCGTGAAGCTGACGATGCATTGATCGACAGAGACTACAACACCGGCACAAACTGAGCTTTCTAAACTCTTATTACTTTATATTCGTATACTTAAGATCTTTGTAGGTGAAACATTACATTCTTTTGGGGCCTTGTCTAGTTGGTGCTAGACAAGAGGGACTTGACTAGTTGGGACTAGTCAAGTGAGAGCTTATACTAGGATTAGTTTTGTTTAGCACTGGTGGAGTGCAGGTACTGTGAGCCATGTGAGTGTAGAGCATATTCTCTAGCTACAGGTTGTACCAGGAGCATCGGTGGAGTGCGGTACAGAGAACCAGGTGAGTGTAGAGAGGTGCTCTGGTTACAGGTTGTACCAAGAACATTATTAATCTAGTATTTGCTTTCGGGGCTGGACGTAGGTCGTGGGAACGACCGAACCAGTGTAAATATGATGCGTACACTGTGATTGATTATATTTACTATGTATCTATTATAACTGCATGTGATTGCTTGTAGGTTGCACGTGAATTTTTATTAGCCTATTCACCCCCCTCTAGGCTTAGATCCAGATCCAACAAGTGGTATCAGAGCCAGTTTAGAGGATCTAGCCTAGATTGACCATGAATTATATTGTTCTGCTTTTGCTGAAGGTCAATCCGTATCATGACCCCCTAAATTTAATGGTGTAGACTATGCTTATTGGAAATCTAGAATGAAAATATACTTAGTATCTTTTGATTAAAATTATGGAATATTGTGGAAAAAGGTTATAAGCCACCTGTTATTAAAATTGAAAATACTGAAATGCTTAAACCTGAAGATGATGTGTCCATATTTTACATCAGTTTCATATCATATTTCCATCGCATTGCATGTCATCCCCACGTCCAAATCCCACTTTTTACTACGATTTTGGTATTTCTGACGATATTTCGAGTTTCGTAGTATATTTTGAGTTTTCAGATTTTGGAGTGATTTGGACGCCCGCCTGGGTTCGGACACATCCGACATGCTCATGAGCTTGTTGGAAGGGCTATGGAGGAGTTCGCTACGTTCTTGGAGCTGTTGGAGGAGAGAAGGAGGAGAAGAAGGAGAACGAATAAGGAGACAGAGAGAAGCAGCAGCAGCACGGCATTTTCCCAGAAAATGCTGGGCTCGAGTAGCTTCAGCTCGGGCTGAGCCATGACACGTTGAAGGAGCTACAGTTATGACCGATGCGGGCCGAGCAGGTCATCTGCTCGGCCAGATGGCACGCCCCGAGTAGCCCCCGAGCACACCCTGAGCACACCCCGAGTAGCCGACCGAGTCACCCATTCTGAGCCCGAGCAAGATGCGACGCGGGCCGAACCACTGGTCGAGCAGCTCCAACTCGGTCCGAGTCACATACTCGGTCGACACATCCTGGGGCATTTTTGGAACAATTTTTGAACGCGCGATGCGCACGATTTTGGGAGCTGAAGCTGGCGACGGTAGGCTGAGCGTGAGGGGATCTGTTCTGAGTTTTGGAGAGTTTTTCGGAGAGGAGCTTTGAGCGATATTTGTAGGAGAATTTTGGATTAATTTTTGTAGCAAACTCTGGATCGTTAATTGAAGATTATTGCTTTTTATTCTTCTCTGGATTCGTTCTTCGTTCATTCTCGCTGTAAGTAATTTTTAGCCCTAAACTCTTTTATTGCAAAAATGTTTTCCTACGCGAATTCGATATTTTTGTGCGTTCCGATCACCATGAGTGAGTAGACCCTCTCTAGGGCCGATGGGTGAACCCTAAGATTTTAGGAGAAAATCTAGATCTGGATCCTTACATCGAATTGGGGATCTAGGGTTGTATTCCGGTAGATCCTACCGAATCCGCAGATAACCTGTACTGAGATCGTGCCCACGGTCTGTGGAATCGACGTGCTTAAGGGGTATCTAGGGATTCGAATAGGGAAATCAATGGATCCAATCAAGGCACGTGACCAGGCCTGGCTCATGCCTTGAGGGGATCCATCGACGAACTATATTGCTACGTCGATGGCTACCACCATTGCATCGACGAGAGCCACCGGAATACCCCGCAATTCTAACCCACGAGAGTGGTACGAATTGGGGGATTAATTCCCTAGCCCTAATGCGATGTGAGGAACCTATCCAACATCCACCCCAATGATCCTAGCGGTAATCCCTAAAGCCCTAGTTCCTTTTATTATATTACACAACAACAATCAACCCAAATCATTCTCACTCCGACCGCTACATTACTTCTAGATTTAGAAATAGACTGAGATTACTACGAACACTATCACCGTCCCTGTGTGATTCGACTATCTTATATACTATAACTCGACATCGTCCGCTTGTGGATTGAACCCGTAATCGTAGCCTAGGAGCTATATCACGCCTGGCAATCGTGACACCGCCAGGTGGATCCTAGGTGCAGATTGCGGGCGCGTCAAGTTTTTGGTGCTGTTGCCGGGGACGGCAATAGTGTTTTCATCTCGGTTTTTTTATATTGAGAAGTTTGCTAGCATTCTTATCATCTCTTACCTACCATCATTTTTATTCTCTTTAAATTATTTTGGTGCTACCGACGGTGTTTTTCTAAGCTTTGTTGGTGCAGGAACACCCTTCATAAGGGGGATTCCAGAGAATTATTGTTCAATCCTGAGATCGAAAAGACAGCCCGTGCTTTAAGAGCCTCCAGCAGAAGCTCATCCCCATCGGCTCAGATGGGAGAGAATCCTCCTCCTCCTCCACGCACCAGGTCCATCAGGGACCACATGAAACCAACATTTGGGAATAATTCCTCGGTTCTTAGACCGAAGCTGACAGCGCCAACCTTCGAGCTTAAGACGGGGTTAATCAATCTTATGCAGCAGGATCCCTTCCATGGGCATCCTCATGAGAACCCTAACCATCACATCGACTCCTTCTTGGCCAAGTGCGATACATTCAAGGCGAAGGATGTTAGTGATGATGCAGTGAAGTTGCGGCTGTTCCCATTCACCTTAAGGGACTAGGCCTCCTACTGGCTCCGAGCTCACCCTCCCAACCACTTCACTACCTGGGAGAAGCTCGTGCTCGTGTTCGTGGATAAATTTTATCCACCATCAAAGACGGTCCGGATCAGAGGGGCCATATCCAATTTCAAGCAGCTCCCTCAGGAGTCGCTCTACGAGGCTTGGGAGAGGTTTAAAGACCTCCAACATCAGTACCCACACCATGGAATCCAGTCTTGGGATTTAGTGCAGAGCTTCTACAACAGGCTCCAACCTAGCACTAAAATGATTATTGATGCTAAGGCGCAGGGCGCCTTATTGGATAAGTCTCCTGAAGAGGCTATTGATCTTCTGGAGCACATGGTTGCCAACACCCAGCAGTGGGGTGATGAGAGGACCGTGATCACCCGGAACCCTGAGGTCAAGGCTGCGAGTCACCTGGACTCCCACATAGAGAACATGTGCAAGCAGGTGGCCCGTATTGAGCAGCGCCTGGACTCCCTTCCAGCGGCACCCAGCACCTCCTACCATCCTGCTGAGGAGTACGTAGATCCAGGGTATATCCCCGCTGAGGGTCATTATGAAGGTGCTGAGACATCCGAATCTGTTCAGTACGTCCAGGGAGAAGGACACAACCAATGGTAGCATCCGGCTACCAGGAATCACCCCGGTTTCTCATATGGAAATCCAAGCTGAGGGCTGCAACCACCGTAGTTTCATAGGCCACCTCCTCCCCAGCAGCAGTAGCAGCAGCAAAGCCAGCAGCAAGGCGGCTTTAGGCCAGCTGGGCCCTATAGGCCGCCGGGATATCAGTACAACCGGCCCCCTCAGCAAAATTTTGCGCCGACTCCTCCAAAGTCAAATCTTGAATCTACGTTGGAGACTTTTATGAGTGGCCAGATTCGGTTCAACCAAGATACGTCGAACCAGTTTAAGAGTATCAACTCTTCAATCGACGAGCTGAGAGGGCAGATGTCCTAGTTGTTGAAGAATCAAGGGAGACTACCCTCCCAGCCGGAGACCAACCCCAGAGCTCAAGCAAACACCGTGGTTTCAGTGACCACGCGAGGAGGACGGGTGACCGACCCGGTTATGGTCCCGGTACTTAGCAAAGAGAGGACCACCATTGAGGAAGTTACTGATGACAATGCCAGAGTTGAGGCCACTAAAGGGCATATCGCTATTGAAGAGAAGACGGATACACCTCCCATCATGCCTGCTACTACTCCTTTGCCCGCTGATGCTTCTAAGGGCAGAACCTCCAGGCCTCATCCTCCGTATCCTCAGAGGCTCGCCCAAGCCAAGTTGGAGAAAAAGTACTCCAAGTTTATGGAGTTACTGAAGGGGATTCAGCTGAATATCCCATTCATTGATGCCATCATCGAGATCTCGGCTTATGCTAAATTTCTAAAGGATCTGATCACGGGGAAGCGAAGGCCGGAAGAAATCAAGTTGTTGGAGGATTCCACCTACATTATCAAGAACCATCTCCCTCAGAAGCTGCCGGATCCGGGGAGCTTCACCGTGCCTTGCACTATCGAAGGAATGCCAATCAGCAGAGCGCTAATTGATCTAGGGGCTAGCATCAGCCTGATGCCCCTTTCCATCTTCAGAAGACTCCAGACAGGAAGCGAGCTGGAACCCACTAGCATGTCAATCCAGCTCACCGATCACTCTATCACCTATCCATTAGGGATAGCGATGGACGTGATCCTCCAGATACCTCCAGGACTATGCGTCCCGGTTGATTTTGTCATCATGGACATGCCGGAGGGAGGAAGCTCTCAGCTAATACTCGGTCGCCCCTTCATGGCGACGGCCGGGGTGCTTATAGACGTCCGAGAAGGAACCCTCTCCCTCAATGTGGGAAATATTGAAGCTGAGTTACGGCTGCAAAAGCCGATGAAGGAGCGTGCCCACATGGAAGGGACTAGTTATCTGGAGTTTCTGGAGGAGGAAGTGATTGAAGACTTTTCTGCTGAAGGGGTAATGAAGGACCCGGTCAAGCAAGCATCGACGACAATGGCGACCCAACGTACAACAAAGCGATCGCCGCGTACATCCAAGTATTGGATGAGGAGTTTCAACGCCGTCAGACAGATCACCTAGCATCGGAGGTCACACCTTTCATAGAGGAGAGTGTTGGAGTAAGCGGAAGTCAAACGCCGCCGAATTGCACCACCCCAGAGGATGACGCACGACCACCGCGCGTGCCAAACGAGAATTGATATATCATGGGGAGTCGAGCTCATGACTGAAAACGAGCGCTTACTGGGAGGCAACCCAATTCCGTAGTTTTTGAAACTTCTTTATTTTTCTTATTTTTCTATTTTTATTTCATGTTTTTAGGTAAAATCGCAAAAATTATAAAAATTTTGACGAGTTTGTGTTTCGTGTAGGACGGAACATCAGGGGGCATGTGCATGGACATTATAAACGGAAGAAGGTCGGAGGAAGATGACGAAGGTGAAGATTTGAGAAGGAAATGAAAGGGAAAGAAGGAAAATGAGCTACAGGAAACTCGGCCCGAGCAGATCAGCTGCTCGATCGAGTCGAGCAGAAACGAATACTTAAGCTCGGCCCGAGCAGCATCCCATTCGGTCGAGTTTTACAGGCTGATGATTTTGGCAAAAAACATCCCTCTGTCAACCCAGGCAGAGCACAATGACTCGGCCCGAGTAGGATAGGACTCGCCCGAGCACAGACCTGCTCGGTCGAGTACTACAGGGAGTCCAAGTTGGAGCAAAAACGTCACTCTGTTGACCCGGGTGGAGAATTATTGTCTCGACCCGAGCATCAACGACTCAGAAGGAGTATTTCGTTTAGAACTTTTACGTCAACCCGAGCCGAGCAGTATATATACTTGGCCCGAGTCGATTCATTCTATTTAAAATTATATTTCCCCCGATCCGGCCGAGCAGCTCTGCTGCTCGGGCCGAGTCGTTCTGGAATTTTAAACGCCCCCGTTCCTCTACTTCTAATCCTACGGTTTAAAATTTTTAACCCAAAACGTAAAAAATTTTCACCCCCCCCCCCCCCCCCGTAATTCCCTCCCGAGCTCCTCTCCCCTAACCTACTTGTTCAACACCCCCCACTGCCCGTCTTCGCCGCTCTGCCGTCGGCTCCACCGCCTTCGTCGCCGCTCGTCGATAAACATCCCCCTCTCTCTCCCCCTTCCCCCAACTTTACCCCCCCCACCTCCCCTAATTCCCCCCCCCCCCCCCCCCCACGTCGCCCTTTGATCACTCCTTATTTTACACTTTTTTCCCGCATGTTTGCATGCAATTTTGATCGCCCAAATCATGTTTTTCACGATATATCGACGATATTGCGATGCTTTTCACGATTTGTTGTTTTTGTCGCATTTCAGGTGATTTGGCCCGATTTGGAGTGATCTCGAGATACGCCTACTCCAGAGTGTCACCGACGACCTCCCCAAGGGGTATTTTGCTGTTGGAGAGGAGCGGAAGAAGAACGGACGTCGCAGGAGCGACGAGGAGGCCAAAACAAGCTGTTTGGGCATTTTTAGTGTCCCACTCGGCCGAGTGAAGGAGTCACTCGGCCGACCAGCGAGACACCGCTCGGCCGACCAGATCAGACACGATTTATATGTGCACTCGGCCGAGCGACGGAGACCACATCGGCCGAGTGACGAGATCCCGTCCGCCCGAGTGGCGCCCAGACGAAGCTGTTCAAAAATCTCCAAGTTACTGTTTTTCGGCTGCCTGAGCTTCAGATGACCCACTCGGCCGAGTGGATTATCCCGACCGCCCGAGTACCAAGAAGCCATCGGCCGAGTGACGACAACTCACTCGGCCGAGCCGCCTCTGAAGTTGAGACCCCTGAAGATCGAGACTTACTGGAAAATTACAGGGTTTCTCACTCGGCCGAGCGACTTTTGTCACTCGGCCGAGTGCGACGCGCTGCCTGTAGCGAAAATTACGGATTTCAGGCTGCGCAAGGGTATTTTGGTCACAGTTTTTGGACGATTTTGGGGGGTATTTAACCCCTGTTTTTACCCTAGTTTAGAGAGCTTTTCTCTTAGATTTTTGCAGCTTTTTAGTTTTACTTTTTAGCTTTATTCTTGTGATTGGAGAGGGGAAAAAAGTTGATTTTGGTTGGATTAATCGAAGAACTCCATTGGTTTGCCTCTCTCTTCTCTAAAAATTCTATTTTTATTGTTTATCTCAATATTGTGATGAATTCTATTGCTTATTTCATTGATTATTCTTGTGTTTGTGCTATGAATTGCGAGTAGTCTCCACGTCTTGGGGCGTGGGGATGAACCCTACAAGCCCAATTTCATATTTGTGATGAATTGGTAGAAATTTTGCTAGAATTGTTGTTAGGGATTAGTTTGGGATCGATTTACTACGGATAGCTAGGAGCTCATACCGATTGGGATTTGCAAGAGATTGGATCCCAATTCGATAGGAAACCCTAGAAATCCAAATTGGGTTGGAATCGAATTTCCGTAGTATCGGTTTGCAAGAGATTGGACCGATACTAGGGTTTCCGGTTGCAATTCCGTGCCGATACCCGTTTGCAAGAGATTGGACGGGTAGGAACTATCCCAACCTAGGTCGCGGGCCGAGTTTGCAAGAGATTGGGCTCGGTGCGCGATTGAACGATGATGTTGATCCTAATGCTAGCTTCCCTAGGATAGGGTTTGCAAGAGATTGGACCCAAACCTAGGATAGCTATAGACCGGCAACAGCGCGAGAGCGTGAGCTTGGTTCTACATTCAGTTGCAACTAGTTCATCCAAAATCTTATTCTAGCAATTTTGATACCTATGAACCACATTTATGAAATACGGTGAGTAGCGGGGATTCCCCATTCCCTAGACGTTCTTTATTTGATTTGATATTTCTGTACTTTGTCTGATGATTGTGACAGGATCGCCAAAGGCAAATTTCTCTCTTCTTAAGTAGCCAGGTTGATTGGAACAAGCACGGTCATTCGTCCTCCCTGTGTTCGATAACCCGCTCGCTGCTACACCGTGCACTTACGGTAAAACTACAATCGTTCTTTGGGGTTACATTCCGGAGCGACCAAGTTTTTGGCGTCGTTGCCGGGGAGGCGATTGTGTTTGATCTTACCACCCTAGCTATTTCTTTTTTTTTTATTTTTTTTATTTTTATTTCTTTATTTTTACCTAACCCTTCCACGGTACTAATCATTTCTTTGAAACTCTGTTTTCCCTGTGCATGTACACGAGATCTACGGCGGACCCTGAATCTATATTATTTGATCCCGAGATCGAACGTACCGCGCGGAGACTTAGAGCGGAAAGGAGACAAGATCGGGAAGGGAGGTATATGACCAACCCGGAAACTGCAGACCAATTAGCGGCAAGAATGGCGAGGATAATTTCTATTCGAGATAGGCTTCGGCCTAAGACCTCTTCTACGACCTCATCCATTGACATGCCGGAGTTGGCGGCTGACAAGAACTTCGAGCTAAAGACTGGACTAGTGGTTCTGATGCAGCAGGATCCATTTCATGGGAATGCCCATGAAAATCCTCACTACCACATCCAATTATTCTTGTCGAAGTGCGCCACATTTCAGATGCCGGGGGTCTCCATCGATGCCATCAGACTGCGTCTCTTCCCCTTCACGCTAAAAGACAAGGCACTCTATTGGTTGAGGACGCAGGCTGAGGGGGTCTTCACCACTTGGGACGAGTTGGCGAGTGCATTCATTGACAAGTTCTATCCGCCCTCCAAGACGGTGAAGATCCAGAGCTCTCTCATGTCCTTCAAGCAAGGACCCCAAGAGACGCTCTATGAGGCTTGGGAGCATTTTAAGGATCTGCAGCATCAATGCCCGCACCATAGCATTGAAGATTGGGAGCTAGTTCATAGCTTCTACAACGGTCTCTAACCAGGGACCAAACAAATTATTGATGCCGCGGTGAATGGTGCTATCTTATCTAAGACTCCCGAAGAAGCTACGGCCCTAATTGAGGAGATGGCCTCAAACAATCAACAATGGGGCGATGAGCGAGGACACTCTACGTCCTCCTTGAAGCCGACTAGTATCTATGAGGCGAAGGCCGTAGCGGAACTCACAAGCATGTTTGATTCTCTCCACAAGGTAGTGGAGAGACTGGAGAAGTTTATCACGGAGGCCCAAGGAACCCCTTCCACCTCTGCACCAACGAGCCAAATGTGTGATTGGCAAGACCAATCTCAAGCCATGTATGTGGGAGGAGAGCCCGGAGAAGGATCCTTGGAGCAAGTACAATATGTCGCGGGGAACCAAGGGTATTGGGCCAATCCGGCCACAAGAAATCATCCCGGTTTCTCTTACGCCAACAATGAAGGAGCTTTGAACCCGCCACAACCACCGCCTCAACAAGCTCGACCACCACCACCACCCCAACAACAACACTATCCGCTGAGGGGGCCTCCACAACAAAGTTTCCAACCGAAGCAACAAGTTCCACCTTATAGGCCACCCGGATACAATCAAGGGTGGAGGAATCAAAATCAAAACCCTCCACAAGCTCAACAACGATCCGACTTCAAAGCTAGAGTTGAGGCGTTTATGATCGAGCAAAATAAGGTCAATGCTACCTTGAAGGCGGGGCAAGACTCCCTTAATACCGTTGTGGCTCAAATATCGGAGCAATTGGCGTTGCTCAATCGGAACACTCAACGATTGCCGGCGCAACCCGAGCAAAACCCACGGGGTAACACCGGCCACATCAATGCCGTAGTTGCCGTTACTACTAGAGGCGGAAAGGATACCACCCCCGCCATGATTCCTACCGAGGAGCCCGTGGAGGAAAGTTTGGAGCCAATTGAACCGGTAGTTGAAGTCGAGAAGGAGAAATCTAGAGCGGAGCAATTGATTGAGGAAAGGCGCTTCGTGCCACCGGTCCCATTCCCCCAAAGGCTTGCTAGAGCGAAAATGGAGAAAAGGCTAGCAAAGTTTCTCGAGTATCTGAGAGGAGTTAGCCTCAACATTCCCTTCCTCGACGCCATCATGGAGATCCCCACATATGCTAAATTCTTAAAGGATTTGATTTCGGGGAGAAAAAGGAAGGAGAAGATCATGCTAGCCGAGGAGGGTTGGTTCACCAAGAGAGAGAAGGAGCCGGCCAAATTTAAAGACCCGGGGAGTTTTCAGATTCCTTGCACCTTGGGCGGCGTCCCTCTTCAAAAAGCATTGATAGATTTAGGGGCTAGTGTGAGCCTCATGCCTCTCTCCATGTTCTTAAGGCTAAACACCGGGACGAAGTTGAAACCTACCGACATGCGGATACAATTGGCCGACGGGCGAATAACAAGGCCGGTAGGGATCACCGAAGACATCCCGCTACAAGTCCCGGGTGGAATATGCTTGCCATGTGACTTCGTGATCATGGACGTTAAGGAGGAGGGAGATACGTCATTGATACTTGGACGCCCGTTCCTCGCCACCACCGGTGTGATTGTCGACGTGCGAGAAGGTACCCTAACTTTAAACGTCGGCAACATCGAGGTGGAGCTTCACATTCCTAAGGCTATGAAACACATGCCTTACCACGAGGAGCTTGACTACATGGACCTCCTTGATGAGGTAATTGAAGAAGCGATCCCCCACTCGATTGGCGCTCTTTTCGATGAGGATTTCGAGGATGGCCCATATTTAGGCCTAGATGAGAAGATAGATGATTCCCCCGACCTCTCCGCTGAAAATGACGAAGGCGACGCTGATGTCGCAAGGATTCGAGAGCTCTGCAAGCTCTCGAAATTGAAGTCTCCGAAGAAAGCTCCGCCGATACGGAAATCGGCGTCACCGGTGAAGCCGTTGACCGGAGCAAACGCTAGCTTGGGGGAGCCTCCCCCCAACACTATTCGAGACGGGAGACCACCGAGGGAGAACACGCCGCCGTGACTTCCGAATCCAAGCGTTCTCCCCAGAAAGTTTGATGGGTGCATCTCATATGCACCAAACATCCCGCATTAATTGAAAATCATAGGGGGTCGAGCTCACGACCTTAAACGAGCGCTTGTCGGGAGGCAACCCGACGGTTATTGCTTTATTTTTTGTCATTTTCTTTATTTTTGTTTTAGAAATTTTTAGTGTTTTGAGTCGTTCGTCCAAAAATTTTGTGATACCGGGTCCTATTTTTCTTGACAGGAGAGGAGATAGGTAAATCCATCATGAGGAGGATGAACGAGATGACGAGGAGCACCCCAGGAAGGCGCTCGACGCTTAGGAGGAAGATGAAATCGACTGGAGGAAGAAAGACGGAGTTTAGAGCCCAAACGAAGACAAACAGCAGAACACAAGGCTCACTCGGCCAAGTATACTAGTCACTCGGCCGAGTACACAAGTTCGTCCGGCCGAGCCGCTCACGAACGAGGGAAGTCTGCTGTACCCAACTCTCTGTTTAATTTCCTGATTTTAGTATAACTGCTACTCGGTCGAGTATATATATTCACTCGGCCGAGTAAAACGGATACGCTCCTAGGGCGAGTCTTGCCGAGTAGCTTGAGCCACTCGGCCGAATGGACTTACTCCACTCGGCCGAGGCTGGCAAGGCCACTCGGCCGAAGCGTAAGCGGGGAGGATCTCACTCGGCCGAGTGACCCAGTCACTCGGCCGAGTCGTAACTTTTGCTATATAAAGGGCCGAGGGGGGGCACGTTTTTCGAAACGAAAAAAAATCAAAACCACCCACGACCCCTCAGCTCCCTCGCCCGTTCCCCTCGCTCGCGCACCCACTCGCCCGACCACCGACCGTCGCGCACCCACTCGCCCGACCACCGACCGCCGCGTCGCCGCTCGGCCAGCCACCACCGGCCGAGCTCCGCCGCGCCTCGCCCGAGTCGCCGCCGGCGGCCACCACTCCGGCCACCTCCGGTATCGCCTATTTCGCCTTTTTCTCCTCTTTTTGTGTATTTTTCGAGGATCCATGCTTTAAACGAACCCCAAACCCAAATTGATTTCTATATCTATCTATTATACCCATAATGCTCCTTACGTTTTGAATATTACTCGCTGATATCTCACATTCTGGGCCCGGATTACGAGTGAGTTCTCACGTTCTTTTTCGATTTGCCACCTTTATTTTTAGTTTTTCACACCATTTTCCGCTTTTGCGCTTATTTTCATCATTTTTCTTTTTATTTTACCATTCATCACGTTTTTCTTATTTTTCTGTGTGCCGCATTGTAAATAGTTCTATTTTCCCTCTATCTTTATTTCCTTTATTTCTTTCTTTTTCATCTCATGCTAGAGATGACTTTTCTATGATGATGATGACGTGGAGTTAGCTTACTCTATTTGCATGCTATATTTATCATGTCTTAGGCTTTATTTCTGATATCATATGCTATGACTTGCCTTGCATTTAGAGATAGTAACCCACACTTTTTCCACATGAAAATGGATGAAATTTTATTATTAGCTGAATCTGAATATTCATATGTATGCTATCACAGAAAACACACCAAGATTCACGCATTGAATGCTTATATCTGGAGTACTGATTTCTTTTCCTATATCACTTCTATATGCATGAATTGTACATTTCACTTCAGGATGATTGAATGATGTGAGCTATGATAAATCTGGACTAGTTGGCTTTTTTGTGATCGAAACTGAGTAGATTAGATTACCCTGCTGAAGTTGTCGTGCACGTCTTATAGAGTGAACCGAGAGATATATCTATTTCTTTCTCCACAAATCTTGAACATCATTTCTCTACTTTTAAAATCATTGGTGAATCTCCCCTTAGCGATTCTATTATATGGCATTTCCCCCGCTATTAATTCCTAGCTCCAAATTTCTTATTCAAAAAAAGGGGATAGAAAATATTCTTGTATATCATTATCTCTCTTTGAGTTGGGATCGTTGTGTATACATTGCCAAAAAAAGAGAGGAAAAATCCTCAATAAAAGATCTCATCTCACTTTCTTTCTTTCTCCTCTCTTTTCATGTTTATTTTTATTGCTTTTGGAGCTCTTTACAAAATGGGGATGTGAATATTTTTTATACCACCATGCTTATAGATAAGCTTGGGGGAAAGAATCCATTGATGTGTGAGAGAGTGACTACTTGGCGTTGCACGACAACCTAGGCTAAGTAATATTCTATACTCGGTGAGATTGTTTCTAGCTTTACGAATCCAGAAATCTAAGCCTAGCACTCATTTCATGAAATCCATACTTTTCTATTCTCTCTATTCTATTGTGTGATACTCTTATACTCCTCATAGAAAACATTCAATTGAAAAGTGTGTGATCTGCGATTTGTATACCGCTTTAAACGATTCAGACGATGCTAATTCTAAAATTATTCCGTTTTTCATGATTATATCGTTGTTCGTGGGTTTTCTATTTCTATTTGCATTATTATACCATGATATCGAAATAAAACTCTTTGACATGTGTTTTTCATTCAGTGCATGCTATATGAGTAAGCGGAACCCACGTCCTGAGAAAATGATCTAGCAGCTTACCTCTTCGCTTCTTTCTTTCTTCTTTATTTTTATTTTTTATTTCGTTTCCATTCTTCTCCGTTTTTCATTTTTCATTTTTCCGCCGTTTTCGTTTTCCGAATCCACCGGGTTCGCCTCTTACTTATCTTCCTCGAGGACGAGTAAGAGGTAAGCTTGGGGGATTTTGATCACTCCTTATTTTACACTTTTTTCCCGCATGTTTGCATGCAATTTTGATCGCCCAAATCATGTTTTGTAATGCCCTACCAGCTACTGCACAAGTACTAGAGGGGGGGTGAATAGTACTTTAAAATAATAAGGAGTATAATTCCAAATTAAATTGCAAACAACTACAAAATCAATTTGCGGAAGCTTAAATTGAATGACAACAACAAAATTAACAATGCAAACAAATGATGTTAATGGGTTCGGATCCACCCAAGTCTCCCCGACTTGTTCCCGGTGATCCTACGTCCCAACCACCCGGATCCCCTCCGGATACTTGAGTTAGAAACCCTAACTCAAGATTTCCACTATGAAATACTTGTGAAAAAACCTCCACAAGTCAAATCATACAAAATGTAATTTGTGACTCCCACAACCCGGGATCACAACCACACTCTCACAACTGAGAGTGAAACTTACAAATCAAATATTAAATGAAATAAGAAAAACTTCTTACCGAACAAAATACCTATGCCTTGAGTATTGCTTACGAATTAGGGCAAGGATGATTTTGGGGAAGAAGTGGCACCAAACCCTAGCTCCAAGATGTAGATCAGCGATGGAGAGCTTTGGGGATGTTGGTGACCTAGAATCAAGCACTTGGCTTGGAAAGCTTCACACTCAATGAATCTCTCGAGTGAGGAGAGATTATTGAATGGAAAGAATGAGCTTTGAATGCACTTGGAATGATTTCTCTTGATCTCTAAACTTGCAATAATATCAGCCTTGGCAGCAATGAATGCAGCCCAACAAGTATATATAGGATAGAGGAGAGAGAGAGAGAGAAACGTTTCAATTAAAACTCCAACGGCTCTTTTCTGAACCCAACTAGTCGGTCAAAGAACAACCACTGACCGACTAGTTCATCAACTAGTCGGTCGGTCAATAAACGTAAACCGACTAATGAGTAAACTGAGAAAAGATCAAAGTACAGACTAAGGAACTAGTCGGTCTAAGAAGAGTAGCTGACCGACTAGTTTCACAACTAGTCGGTCGGTTACTCAACGTTGACCGACTAACAGATAAAACTGAAGTCTGAGAAGAATTGTACTTAATCGGTCCAAGAACAAATGTTGACCGACTAATTCACCAACTAGTCGGTCACCAAATGAACATAGACCGACTAACAATAAACAGTAAGTATGGTGAAAAATTTGGCATGTACAGTAAACTAAACTAGTCGGTCCAAGAAGGAAAGTTGACCGACTAGTTCATCAACTAGTCGGTCGATCAATGAGCACAGACCGACTAATGATAAACAGTAGCTCAAGCTCAAATGTGCATGTACAGGGAAAGCTCAACTAGTCGGTCACAGAAGCATCACTGACCGACTAGTTCACAAACTAGTCGGTCGGTGAGTCAACTTAGACCGACTAACTGTAAACAGTAAAGAGCTAAGAATTAACTGACAGAAACTAGTCGGTCCAAGAAGCTTGACTGACCGACTAGATCACCATCTAGTCGGTCAGTTCTTCTTCTTGAACCAACTAACATGCACAAGAAGTCCCGAATCGAAGCGCGATGCTTCGGGAAGAATTGTATGGACTTCTACAAAGATCCTAGAGCTAAGATATGAGCGTTATGAAGAATTAAAACGTAAGACCTACTCAAGGCTTAACATTCTACGAAAGAAGCTAAAAGACTATAAATTAAACTTGACGATACCGTCTTCAATAGCTTCAATCGAATCTTCATGACTTCTAAATAGGTCCATAAGCTTCAACGAAGCTTTAGGCATACGATCACGTGCTTTGAGAAGTCTTGAGACGTCGTAATTGATATTCATGTGAATTTGACGACGATCTCCATAACTGCGCTCACAAAGTGTTAGTTCATATTATATTTATGTTTGTTCATCATCCAAAACCAAATCCGGGGAGTCCAATATCCAACATTCTCCCCCTTTTTGGTGATGACAAACCAACATAAATAATAATCAAAAATAATAATTCAAATGAAATTTACTTACTCCCCCTGCATTGATGACACGTTAATTCCAATTTAAACAATAATAATTCGCATCAAGCAGACGAGTGAAGTAAATTAACTGATAATCGATTATTGAATTATTGAAATACCAAACGTAGGTTATTGAAATATCGGATTTGAAAATCCATTTATATATCTTAACTCCCCCTGAATCTAACACATCAAGTTAGATTCTTGGAGAAATGCTTTAAATTTTCATTTGGCACATCGTTATTATTATATCTCTCCCCCTTTGGCATAAGCAAAAAGAGCGGGAGGATAACAACGACAACAACAATGGCCCCAAAATAAAAAGCACGGGAGTCGTAGAATACGACGAAGGTTCAAGTGACACCAAAGAGAAAAATACCAATAGAATCAAGGCGTGTCAAAGATACCAAAGTCGAAAAATCGTAAAACGAAATCATCAAAACTCAAATCAATTTAACGGATTGAGTTATGGAATATTCTATCCAATATCAACATTTCTTGGTTAATTTAGTGCATGGAAAACAATTCTATGTTTTCATAGAAGAAATTTCTATTAAACCAAGTGAATATCGTCGAGCGACGAAATCAAAAATTAGAGACATAAAAATTACACATTGCACAGAATAATGAAATGTCAACGGCGATGTATTTATATATATATATATATAATATGAAGCAGATTACATCACCGATATACAAACCATCGATCGACTGATCGGTGCACAAAACTACATCATCACATGACAAAATATCGGAGTGTCAACAAAAAATACATCATCATCAAACATATCAAAATACATCATCAAAATGATCCAAAATACATAGCCACCCACACTATCCTACCCAACATCTCTCACAACTAGATATATCATCCAATGAGTATCAGGAGAGGCCTCGGAGAAACTCAAGAGGCAGCGGGAGGACCAGAAGCAACTACAGGCTCAGCAGGAGCAGAAGAGGTGACTGGATCAGCAGGAACGTCCGGAAGATCAGCAGGAGAGACGACTGAAGTGGCAACCTCTGAAGCAGCAACCGTAGTGGCCTTGGGAGCACCAATCGGAGTATCCACCACAGGAGTGGTGGCAACAGGTGTGCTCTCGGGGGCACCAACAGAAGAAGCAGCAACAGCATCACCAGAAGTGGTAGCACCAGCAGCAGCAGTACCAGCAGAAGTGCCCTCGGGGGCAAGAGTCGAAGCACGACAAAGCTCCTCAATGTCCTCCTCAGCCATCTCATCTAGCTCCTCATCCTCAGACACGGAAGGAGGAAGCTCAACACCCATAAGACGAGCCATACGGTAGACTACCTCCTCGGTACGAGCTAAGCGGGACTCGTGACGACGAAGTATCTGGAGGACATCATCAAGGGTGGCAGAGGGAGCAGCAGAGGCACTGGCAGAGGCAGGGACAGACGCTGAAGGTGTCGTCCTCTGAACGTGACGAAGCGCCGCAAGAGATTTCTTGACGGCCGTCGCGTTCAGGGGAGGACCAAGGGGACGCTCATCGTCACGAGGCAACGTGACACGAAAATGATGAAATACGAGGGTCAATAAGCAAGGAAATGGGATATGAGCCGATTTATTGGACTTGCGAATACACTCGAAAGAATCAATCTTATCGAGTATAATGCGAGCCCAATTAATCGAGCTCCCCATGAAGATAGCATAAATAAGCTTCAGAAAGGGCTGGGACGGGAGAGACGAGAAGCCGTACTTGGGAAGCAAGCACGACTTCAGAATCAGATTTAGGACCCATGCATTAGGCTTGAACGATTTAGAAGGCACGCCAATCATGGCAGGAGGGATCTGATGGAAAATCTCTGAAAGGATGGTCTGATCAAGAGAAGAAATATCGTCAACCGAGATATCAGATGGAAGAAGGCCAGACGAAAATATCTCCTAAGATTTCCGCAGTGAGGACTATAGGAGTCCCCAAAACGGTCGTCTCAACAGAGTGGGTCTGATCGTACTGACCCCGGATCCTATTCGCATAGAAAAGCTTCACTAATCTAGGGTAGGGGTGAGGATTCGCCTTCGAGTCAAATCGAAGGTAATCGAGGAGACCCGACGACGAGAGAAGATCAGCTAACCCTATAAAGTCGCTAAACTGGACGAAATGCTCCAGAAGCAGAGGGCAATGTTCGATACGGTTGTACACCGCGAGACACATAGGGTCATCGCGACACAACGAAATATCGACACCGCCCACCGGCATCGGACCCTTTCCCTTAGGCTTACGGGTAGACGTACGAGGGTGTGTGCTAGACTCAGGATGGATAGGAGGAGTGGGTTCCCTATGATTCTCGGTCTCGGGGTTATACTCCGTATCGGAATCGGTAGGAGTATGGAACGAAGACTGAGAGGCAAGAATTTTGGCCTTGGGCTTAGGCTTGGGCTTGGGTTGACCTCTAGGCTTGGCGGTCGTCGTCCTCTTCTTCTTGAGAGGAGGCGAAGACGACGAAGGTTGGGTGGTCTTGGCACGGCGTTTCGGAGGGGTTGGATGCTCGGGGTCCGAAGGGGTTTGGTCTATGGTCATCGGCGAGGGGCTAGATGGAGTGATTGGGATACGTGTTCTTGCCATAGTCGAAGCAAGACACGGCACAAGAAGATCAAAAGAAGAAGCCCTAGCCGAAAAAGACTTAAACCCTAAGAGCCCTAGAAACCCTAGAAACCGAGCTAACCCTAGTTCTAGGAATGGAAATCTAACCCTAGAAGGAGAAGAAATCACCTAGAAGGAGGGGCCGACGGTGGAGATCGACGGAGATGGCCGGAAAACGGCCGGAGATCGATCGGAAGACGAATGGACGGCGAGGGGTCGGGGGTTTCGAGCTGAGGGAGAAAGAGTATGGATCGATTAGAATGAGAACAGACCGACTAAACTGAGTTTAAGTCGGTCGAGATCGCAAATGACCAAACAGTCCCTGGCACAACTAGTCGGTCACAGTTCAAGCACTGACCGACTAGATCACGATCTAGTCGGTCGGTCAATGAGCTTGAACCGACTAGTTGCAAACAGTGGCTGAATCCAAGATTTACTGACAAGATTTAGTCGGTCTGCGTTCATTTACTGACCGACTAGATCTAAATCTAGTCGGTCGGTCACTGAACATGAACCGACTAAAAAGTCGAAATGAAGAGGAGACTCAAAAAGCATGAGTTAGTCGATCTAAGTTCTTCTACTAACCGACTAGATGAACATCTAGTCGGTTGGTGGTTGAATTGAAACCGACTAAGAGAGTCCAAAAAGTGATAATCAAGTTCTCTCTTCAATACGCTTGGACGATATATCGCAAAACTCTCAATAATCATCTAAACTACCCCATTAAACATCGAAATCTTAAATACGACATTCAAAACATGAATTCGAGCAAAAATAAAAAAAATCACATAAATTCCCGAAAAATCCAATAAGTCTAGCATGAGCGAAATATTTCGAAATATAATAGCATGCTAGAATATTGAATGAAACATGAATCCTATATCTCGGATTCACCCATAATCCCCAATTCTCGACGCAACCGAAGGAGTCCTCCTTTAGGGGTTTCGTGAAAATATCGACGATTTGCTTTTGGGTTTCAACGTACACTAAAATGATGTCCTTTTTAGCAACATGATCATCTAAAAAGTGGTGTCGGACATCTATGTGTTTCGAACGGGAATGGTGTACCGGGTTCTTGGAAAGACATATTGCACTTTGGTTGTCAACCATGATAGGGCAAGTATCACAATTAATACCAAAGTCTTTAAGTGTGTGTCTCATCCAAAGAACTTGAGCACACGCGGCACCGGCGGCAATATATTCCGCCTCGGTGGTTGAAAGTGACACGGAATTTTGCTTCTTGGAAAACCAAGAGACAAGAGAATTTCCTATAAAATGGCAAGTGCCACTAGTACTTTTCCTGTCGGATTTGCATCCCGCATAATCGGCATCACTATATGAGATTAACTCATACGTGCTAGATTTTGGATAAAGTAATCCAAAATCAAGTGTATAACTTAGATAACGGAAAATACGTTTTACCGCTACTAAGTGAGACTCCTTAGGTTGAGACTGATAATGAGCACATACGCATATGGCAAACATAATATCGGGCCTACTTGCGGTAAGATAAAGTAAACTACCTATCATACCTCGATATAGACGAATGTCTACATCCTTACCGCCTGTATCCTTGTCAAGATGCGTAGTCGTGCTCATTGGAGTCTTTTTCCCGGAAGCACTCTCCATTCCAAATCGCTTAAGCAACTCCACCGTATACTTCGTTTGGTGGATGAAGATTGCATCGTCCATTTGGCGAATTTGGAGACCTAAGAAATACTTGAGCTCACCCATGTGGCTCATCTCAAATTGTTCCTTCATAACATTAGAAAACTCTTCGCAAAGAGCAAAGTTAGTAGCACCGAAAATGATATCATCAACATATATTTGAACTAAAATTATATCATTATTCGCATGCTTAACAAAAAGTGTAGAATCGGCTTCTCCCATTTTAAAATTCAAATCCAAAAGAAAATTCTTTAGGCGATCATACCAAGCTCGAGGAGCTTGTCTCAAACCGTAAAGTGCTTTCTTTAGTTTAAAAACATGATTTGGAAATTTTTCATTTATGAAGCCCGGAGGTTGAGAAACGTAAACTTCCTCAACGACATCTCCGTTTAAAAATGCACTTTTAACATCCATTTGAAATAATTTAAAATCCTTATGGCATGCAAAAGACAATAATAATCTAATCGATTCTAATCTAGCTACCGGAGCGAAGGATTCTTCGAAATCAATACCTTCCTCTTGTCGATAGCCTTGAGCAACTAACCGAGCTTTGTTCCGGACGACGACTTGGTTTTCGTCGGTTTTGTTCTTGAAGATCCACTTTGTCCCTATGACGGTGTGGTTCTTCGATGGCAATGGAACAAGCTCCCAAACTTCATTCCTCTCGAATTGAATGAGCTCCTCCTCCATGGCTAAGATCCAAGCGTTATCTTCGCATGCTTCATTAACATTCTTTGGCTCTATCGAGGAGGCAAAGGCACAATGAGCGAAGTAGTTCACTTGCGATCTCGTCTTGACACTATCATAGATATTGCCAATGACTTGCTCATGAGGATGGTCACGAACGGTATGAAGCCGTTTGGGAATACCTTGGTCACTAGGAACATTCTCAACAACTTCATTAGTTGGGTTAGTCTCAATAGAATCAATAGAATTATTAGACTTAGAATTATCAAACGAATCATATAAAACATCCAAAGAATCATTATCATTTGAAATTCTAGTTGGAACAAATCCTTCATTAAAAGAGACATGAAGCGACTCCTCGATCGTTGAGGTTCGTTTGTTGAATATCCGGTAGGCTTTGCTACGCGAAGAATATCCAACAAAAATCCCCTCATCGGATCTTGGATCGAATTTGTCCAAACTACCATACGTGTTCTTAATAAAACATTTCGAACCAAAAACACGAAAATGTTTAACTTGAGGCAACCTACCAAACAACAATTCATAACAAGTTTGTTTAGTGCCGGGCCTCAAAAGTATTCTATTAAACACATAGCAAGCGGTGTGTACCGCTTCCGCCCAAAATTGATGGCCAAGTTGGCTATCATCAAGCATAGTGCGAGCACACTCCACTAGCGTCCTATTCTTTCTCTCAACTACACCATTTTGAGGAGGTGCACGAGGGAAAGAGAAGGTGTGTGTAATACCAACTTCATCACAAAATGTCTCAAAAGACTCATTCTCAAATTCACCTCCATGATCACTACGAATAGTGACAATGGTGGTTCCTAAGAGATTTTGTACTTTCTTAACAAAAATTGTGAAGTTTTCAAAAGCTTCATTTTTATTACATAATGAAAATACCCATGTAAATCTCGAATAGTCATCTACGATGACAAGTCCATATCTTGCATTTCCTAAGGAAGCAACTCTAGTTGGCCCAAATAAGTCTAGATGTAATAGCTCTAATGGCCGTTTAGTAGAAATGCTTTTCTTAGGTTTAAATGAAGATTTAGGAAGCTTGCCGCGTTGACAACAATCACAAAAACTTTTCTTTTCAAAAACAAGCTTCGGAAAACCTTTAATAGAATTTAATTTTGAAAGCTTATATAGTGTTCCAAAGTTCACATGTCCAAAGCGTCGATGCCATAAGTGTTGTTCACTTGTGTTGGCAACGAGACATTGTTCATATGACTTAGGAAGATTCAAAATATAAATGTCTTTATGACTAGTGCCGGAAAATAATAATTTATCATTATCTTTTCTTAAAATATGACACAATCCTTTCGCAAAGCTAACTTTGTAACCTTTGTCACAAAGTTGGCTTATTGAAATAAGATTATGATTTAAACCATTAACAAGATAAACATCACTAATTAAGGGTTTAGATGGGTTACCCACTTTACCAACACCTATGATGGTTCCGCTCTCGTTGCCTCCAAATACGACGCGGTTTCCATTTGCTATGGGAACCACTCCGGAGAGCAAACTAGCGTCACCCGTCATGTGTTTTGAACACCCGCTATCGAGTATCCAATTTCCCTTGGAGCTAAATTTAAATTTGATGCTCCTTTTCTTTTTCTTTTCCTTGAGTACCTAAAGATAGAGAATTTCATATCATGGTACCCAAGGTCATTGGGTCCAAAAGATTAGACCTTTGGAAGCCAAGTCCAATTGGACTTAGACTTCCCCACATAATTTCTACTATGCACAACATCTGAAAAATAAGCATTCATATACATTTGTTTTTCGTCCATGCTTGTGTCCTTTGGGCTCCAAATTATGAAAATCTTGGGAGCCCTCATCCTATTGGGTGCATGCATTCTACGTTGATTTCTACGTGATGCATGTTGTGGATAGGCATAAGGAACATGATGGAATGGTGCCCGACGAGAATTATTTATATGATGTTGTGGGTGAACATATGCATGTGTGGGAACACGTGCGTGAGGGTGTCTCACATGGTGTGCACGTGCTCGAGAATGTGTTGCATAAAAATCATCATATGTGTGAGACGGTGGAGTAGGACGTGTGTTCCTACGTGGCATGGTATTGGTGTACATATAAGCGTGCCCCTTCTTTGGAGGTCCACCCAAAGTGGGTTTCTTTCCAAAAGAGGGTGTGAACGAGGTGGAAGCACCATTGGTAGATGAACTACCAATAGAGTGTTTGCTACCACTCGTAGAGTCACCGGAAGTTGGCCTAACAAAGGTAGTGGCCGATTTGGATGGACATCCCATCGTATACCCCAAACCAATGTGGTGATTGGCCGGAAGTAAGTCACTTAGGATTTTATCCAAATGGTCCTTACCCTTATTGAATCTATTGATTCGGCCTAATGTGTTCTCATATTTCTCTTTGAGAGAACGCATAGAAGTATCCAAGTTGGATACTTGCGATGTGAGCACATAAACACGAGATTTAAGATTCTCGTTCTCAATACTCAAAGTTGAGTTTTGAGAAGTTAAATCCGCAATCATATGTTCTTCCGGATCATCAATGCTAACATGTTCAAGTTTAGATTTGAGATTAATAATCTCATTTCTCAACTCTTCAACAACGGTGTCGTTGTTGGTGATGATAGTCTTAGGCGAGGTTTGGATGCTAGCTAGGTCATCTTTTACCTTAGTATATCTATTTACTAATTTAGTGTATTTTGACCATAATTGAGAGTTAGCATTCCTAAGATCATCCATAGTTACCTCATCGTTGCCTTCGTCATCACTATCATCGGAAGAGGAGGATCCTTGATCATGCTCCTCTCTTGCCATGAAGCACATGTGCGCTTGCTCCACTTGCTCATCGTCCGACTCTCCGCTTGAAGAATCCTCGGAGTCGGTGAATGTTGCTCCGATAAGTCCCTTCTTGTACCCCTTTTTGTACTTCTTGGACTTATCGAATTTTGGCGCCTTCCACTTCTCCTTTTGTTTGTTGAGAGGACACTCCGCTTTCATGTGTCCTGGCTTATTGCACTTGAAACACAAAGGAGAGGAAGAGGCGTTAGAAGAACCAAATTTAGCTTTGTTCTTATAGTTACCTTTTCGGAAGAAACGGTTGAACTTCTTGGCCATGAGTGCCATGGACTCCAAGTCCAACTCGTTTTCCGAGTCTTCATCATCGGTTGATGTGGATGTGGATGGAGCGGGCTTGAAAGCAATAGCCTTCTTCTTTGGCTCGTCTTGCTTTAGGTAGGACTTCATCTTTTCCTGCAATTTGAGCTTGCTATCCTTGCGTACCTCGTATGACATTAAAGTACCCATTAGTTGAACTACGGTGTACGTATTCATGTCATTACCTTCCTCGATGGCGAAGGTACGCTTTTCCCAAGAAGAAGGAAGTCCTTCGATAAGCTTCGAACACTTCTCCTTTTGGGTGTAGGATTTGCCGAGAGCCTCTAACTCGTTTATGATGTCGACGAAGCGAGCGTAATACTCCTTCATCTTCTCGCCCTGTTGCATATGAAACATTTCGTAATCTTTGTTTACAACTACGAGTTTAGAGTCTCTTACCCGACTCGTCCCTTCATGAAGAATGAGGAGGGAGTTCCAAATTTGATATGCACTCTTACATGTGCATATCTTATTGAAGTCCTCGGGCTCCAAAGCGCATTGCAAGGCGTTCATTGCCTTGGCATTGCTTACCTCCGCGGCGACCTCCGCGGTTGTCCATTTCTCGAAGTCTTCTTCTTCGGGCTCGATGTATTCCTTCATTGTGGTCCTCCATAAGGATGCACTCTGGAGGAAGGTTTCCATCCGGCATTTCCAGTACCCGTAATTGGTACCGTTGAAGAATGGAGGCCTCGTAGAGGAATGTCCTTCCATCACCGAAGATGCTCCTTCACTGTTCCTGAAGGTGTCATAGTTGGAAGGTGGACTGTAACGACTGCTTTTCATGTATCTGGATTTAATATAATATAATATATGTTTTGGTGGATTTTCTCCTCTTGTGTGGTTTTCGTCTCCGTAGATTTCATTTTCGATCGATTCGTCGTATTTTCTCGCTTCTTCCTTAGGATTGTCGATTTCGAAGTATGTCATTCGTGACGGACTTCATAACGGTCGTATCTTATTGTTAGATCAAGCCTAGGAGTCTTAGGAATCGATCCCGGGGCCCCGCGCTCCGTATCGGAACTTTTCTGTGCTCATTAGCCGGTGTAAGAAGGGCCACCGACCGACTAGATGACGATCCAGTCGGTCGGCAATCCTTCTTGGACCGACTAGTTGGCTTTCTAAATTTCTCAGGAGTTACTGTTTATCGTTAGTCGGTCTAAGAATGTTGGTTGACCGACTAGGTTGCAAACTAGTCGGTCGGCAATGCTTCTTTAACCGACTAACTCATCATCTTATTTTTGTATCAGCTACTGTTTACTCTTAGTCGGTCTAAGAACGTTCATCGACCGACTAGATGCTAAACTAGTCGGTCAGTAATTGTTCATGGACCGACTAACTCTAGAATCCTATTTTCGTTCAGGAGTTACTGTTTGCACTTAGTCGGTCTGCGTTGGTCGACCGACCGACTAGTTGCCAAACTAGTCGGTCAGTGGTTGCTCTTTGACCGACTAACCAGTGTTGAAACCCTAATTTTTGGGCAGCCGCCAGCCCAACCTATTTAAACCCAACCCAAACGTTTTCTTCTTCCCCAACACGACCCAAAACCCTAAAATCTTCCCCCTTCAGCCCCCATCTTCCTCCAAGCTCCATTTCTTCATTCCAAGCCTCAAATCCATCATCCAAACCATCCATCCACTCTATCTACCTCTCAAATTCCCCAAAATCTCATCAAATCAATCAAAACCCCCAAATCCCCCGAAACCCTAGTTTCCCCAAAGTTCTCCATTTGCTTCCAGATCTGATCCTAGGGTTCCCCGGAGTGTTTCTTCCGTCTCCTCTTGCGATTTACCCCGTAGATAGCATCCGTGTGACGAAGTGGTCGTCACCCCCGGTGCAAGGCAAGTGAAACTTGCCACTTAGGGTTTAGGCCATGTTTTAGGCCATTTGCTTGTTGTAGGCGTAAAAGAGGCTAGGCGACGAAATGATACTCGCCTAGGCGCAAATTGGGGAACTAGCTTGACAACGAAGCTAGTTCCGACATTTAGCATGTTGCACAATTTCCATGTCATGTTTACTTTCAATTAACGGTACGCGAATATGTTCATGTCATTGCATTTCGCCTGTCACGTTTAATTTAATTATCGGTACGCAAATAATTGCCATGTCCTCGCATTCTTTAGGCGTTGCTGTGATTGCGTAGCTTTGCTACGATACTTGTGTTCCTGGCTCGTGACCAGAAGCGAGCATAATGAGTTGCTAACCCCAACGCTCGAAATGTACTGAATTGTGAACTAAGAATGCGAGCTCAATGTGCGGGGCAACCCCAGGCTCACTAGCTGAGTTCCATGTGCGGGGACCCCAGGCTCCATATCGTGTGGGTATTGGGTAGTGTTTAGTGCCGATCGGTCTGAAATGTTATACCATTCAGCGAAGGGCGTAAACACCTACAAAATGTGAATTGATTGAATTGATAGTAGCTTGGCTACTCTTGTCTTGTCCCGGTAAATTGTTCCCTTGTACAAATTGTCTTGCCATGTTTTAATTGTGCACTCATGTTATAACTGCCATGTCATGCATACTAAACTGCTAGGTTGCTAGTTGCCTTACCTTCAGTTTCCTTGCCCAAGTCTTTTTAGACTTGCTGACATGTGCCCCTTTACTCTTCTGGGTGACACATGTTAGATCCTGAGCCCGAGTACCTCGTTGAGGACGAGGTGTTTGCTGACGCCGAGCCCGAGCTTGTGTTTGACGGGGAGTACGTGGACACTGGGGACCAGTCCTAGTGTCTTCGTCGTGTTTTACTTTTGTTAGACAGTTGTTTTGTTATCGGTGCGTAGCACCCATACCTTGTTATGTCGTCGCTTTTGTTGGCCTTGTTCTGGTCCTTGGACTCTTTTCTTTTAGCCTGGTGGCTTTTCTGGATGTTGGACTTTTGTTGATGTTGGACAATTTGTGAGATGTGGAATTTTATTTCAGTCTCGCCTTGTGTTATTATTGTTATTCTGTTGTGGTTACAGGGACCTGTTTATGTATTGTGGACGCTTATCGGGTTTGGGGCTTCACAGCTCCACTCTCGTGCGGACCTTCTCACGTCTCGCCTCCATTTTAGGGAAGCGGGTCATGACAGGTTTTGTTGGTGGCCCATGCAGGTCCTTCTGTAACTGTGATTTTTGGAATAGCGATAATAATATTAGAATGTCCGATGAACTAAGTTCGACGTCCGAGTCATAAGCTATGAGTCTAATCTGATTCGTTTTCTGTGTCACTAGATGGCGGGAAGACGTTTCACCCGTGGTGGGGGTAGCGGTGCGACCCCTCATGATGAGGAGCCTGAGCGGGAACCCACCAGCGGTGAGATGATGCGGATGATGCTGCAGATGATGCAAGTGCAGCAGGGCGTGCTTCTGCAAGTCCAGAATGCTCCACTTGCTCGAGCTGCCCGGGCTCTTATGGATGCCCCTCGCTCTGAGCCAGGAGCGAAGCAATTTCGGGAGCTGGGTCCCGCATATTTTGATGGTTCTGAGGGTCCTCTGGCTGCCGATGAGTGGATTCGGAACATCGAGGACAATCTGAAGATGGCTAAGATCACCCCGGCTGGATGGGTTGATTTGGCGAAGAGGCAACTCAAGGATAATGCTCGGAATTGGTGGTATGCGGAAGAGAAGATGTTGGCGGAGCCGATCGTCTGAGCTACCTTCAAGGCTAGATTTGATGGTGAGTTCTTCCTGAAGGCTGCCAGGGAGGAGATGCTGCAGCGTTTTATCGATTTGAAGCAAGGGAACTCGTCGGTGGACATGTATCACCAAGAGTTCATGAGGCTGAGTCGGTTTGCACCGAAGATGGTGCAGGACGCTGAGGAGAGAGCTCAGAGGTTCCTGCAGGGGCTTGCTTCGGAGCTCCAGAGTTTTGTGACCTCCTCTGACCGGGAGTCTTATCAGAAGGTTCTGGTCGCTGCCAAGAGGCAGGAGCTGCTCGTGAACCAGAGGAAGGGGTCTATTGTTGGCGCTGGGAAGAGGCCTGTGGAGCAGGCGAGAGCCGTGGTTAGACCTGGATTCAGGCCTAATCAGTCTGCTCAGTTTAAGAGGCCAGGAGGGCCTATTCTGAAGTTTTTCCATTTCTGCGGCAAGCCTGGCCATGCCAAGGATCAGTGTCGGAAGTTTCTGGGCCAGTGTTTGATTTGCGGTGATGCTTCTCATGTCGCGAAGGATTGTCGGCATGCGGATCCGCTGCGGAGGGCTCCTGTTGCAGCTCAGCCGTTGCAGCAGCGAGCGTCTGTTCCTGCTGGGCGTGGAGCAGCTCTTGTTCCGCAGAGGCAGGCTTTTCGGCAGGCTGTCCCGCCGAGGAGGCAGGCTTTTCTGATGACCGCTGCGGAGAGCGAGGCTGTGGATGATGTTATCGCAGGTAATCCTCAATCTAGCTGTTACTTTCCTAGCCGGTTTTAATCGTTAGATTATGTTGTTTGCTTGAACATGGTTGTTTGCTAGACTAGGGTTTGATTGTCAATTGTTTGTTAGGTGTGATTTTGGTTTGCACATTTCCTGCACGAGTCCTCTTTGACTCCGGTGCATCGATGTGCATTATTTCTCGGAGCTTCGTGGAGAGGCATTCCTTGTCGACGTCCGCTCTTCCCAAGAGTTGGAATATCGTTACAGGGAATGGTGTGGTCTCGGTGCATCGTGGTTGCAATTCTTGCTCGTTGTTGGTCTGTGGACATGAGCTTTTTGCTGATTTCATTGTCCACGACATCATCAACTATGATGCAGTTCTTGGGATGGACTGGCTTGCGAGCTTCTATGCTACGATCGACTGTCGGAGGAAGAAGGTGGTGTTCGAGATTCCCGGACATCCAGTGTTTGAGTTCAGTCGTGGTAGCAGTTCGCTTGGTCCTGTCAGATTTCGGGCCAGGCCGGTGGAGGCTGTGGCTATGCAGATGGAGCTGGAGTGGCCAGCTGTGGTGCGAGATTTTGGCGACGTCTTCCCCGAGGAGATGTCTGGTTTGCCACCTGATCGAGCTTTGGAATTTTCTATCGATCTTGTTCCAGGTGCGCAGCCGATTTCGAAGGCGTCGTATCGTATGGCACCTGCAGAGTTGGAGGAGTTACGGAAGCAGTTGGATGAGCTTTTGCAGAAGGGTTATATTAATCCTAGTGTGTCTCCGTGGGGAGCACCGGTGTTGCTGGTTAAGAAGAAGGATGGTTCGCGTCGCATGTGCGTGGACTATCGGGAGTTGAATGCGGTGACCATTAAGAATAAATACCCGTTACCTCGCATCGATGATATTTTTGATCAGCTTGGATCTTCGAGGGTGTTTTCTAAGTTGGATTTGAGGAGTGGTTACCATCAGTTGAAGGTGAAGAAGGGAGATGTTCCGAAGACAGCGTTCAGGACGAAGTATGGACACTATGAGTTCGTGGTTATGCCTTTTGGCGTAACTAACGCGCCCGCAGTTTTCATGAATCTGATGAACCTGATTTTCTACGACTTTTTGGATAAGTTTGTCGTTATCGTTATTGACGACATTCTGATCTATTCGAAGTCGGAGGAAGATCATGCCTCGCACTTAAGGACGGTGTTGGAGATTTTGAGGAAGCATCGGTTGTATGCTAAGTTTTCGAAGTGCGAGTTTTGGCTGGATCGAGTTGCTTTTCTCGGGCATGTGGTGACTGGAGATGGTATTTCAGTGGATCCCGAGAAGATTCGGGCCATCCGGGAGTGGCCTGTTTCGTCGTCAGCGTCTGAGATTCGGAGTTTCCTTGGACTTGCTGGTTATTATCGGTGATTCATTAAGGACTTTTCTCGTATTGCTGAGCCGATGACCAGGTTGACGCGGAAGGATGTTGCTTTTGTTTGGTCGGGTGAATGTGAGAGTGCTTTTGGTGTTCTGAAGGAGAGGTTGACGACTGCCCCTATTCTTGTTGTGCCTGATCGCAGCGGTGGATTTGAGATCTTTTGCGATGCTTCTGGCAAGGGTCTCGGTTGTGTGTTGCATCAGCATGGGTATGTTGTGGCGTATGCGTCTCGTCAGCTTAAGGTTCATGAGAAGAATTACCCGACGCATGATTTGGAGTTGGCTGCCGTTGTGTTTGCTCTTAAAATTTGTAGGCACTTCCTGCTGAGTGAGAAAGTGAAGATTTTCACCGATCACAAAAGCTTGAAGTATATTTTCACTCAGAAGGAGCTTAACATGCGACAGCGTCGGTGGTTGGAGCTTATGGCGGATTATGATATTGATTTGCAGTTTCACCCTGGCAAGGTGAATGTGGTTCCGGATGCTTTGAGTAGGCTTCCAGCGGTGATGATTTTGACCTCGCAGTGGAGATTGCAGCAGGATTTTTGCGAGTCTGGTGTGGAGATTGTTCTTCCTGGGGAGGCTTCGTCGTTGATGTACATACAGGTACAGTCGACGATCGTGGATCGGATTAAGGCTGGCCAGGCCGAGGATCCGAAGCTGGTGAAGATTCGGGAGCAGGTGGAAGCCGGTCTGCGGACTGACTTTTTGATTCATGAGGATGGCTCGCTGAGGTTCGGAGCCAGGTTGTGTGTGCCAGCTGGGGATATCAGAGAGGAGCTGATGGTAGAGGCACACAGTTCGCCGTATTCTGTGCATCCTGGTGGCACCAAGATGTACCAGGATCTTCGTTTGAATTATTGGTGGCATGGTATGAAGAGGAGTGTGGCTTGGAGTGTAGCCAAGTGCTTGGTTTGCCAGCAAGTGAAGGCGGAGCATCAGCGTACGGCCGGGTTGCTACAACCGCTTCCGATTCCGGAGTGGAAGTGGCAACACATCACTATGGATTTCGTGAATGGACTACCTCAGAGTCCGAAGCAGAATGACGCGATTTGGGTGATCGTAGATCGATTGACCAAATCTGCCCCCTTTATTCCGTTCCGAGTGGGACAGTCCACTGAGGCGCTAGCGAGGAGATATATGGAGGTAAAATTCTTTTACTCTCCATTTTATTTCCTTTCCTAGTTTGGATAGTGATGTAACGTGAATCGTGCAGGAGATTGTGCGACTTCATGGAGTCCCCGTGAGCATCGTGTCGGACAGAGACACGAGGTTCACATCTCAGTTCTGGCAGAGTTTGCAGAAGAGCTTGGGTACGCGTCTGAGTTTCAGCACGGCGTACCATCCGCAGACGGATGGCCAGTCCGAGAGGACGATTCAGATTTTGGAAGACATGCTGAGGGCGTGCATGTTGGATTTCAAGGGTTCATGGGAGGACCATCTGCATCTGGTGGAGTTCTCTTACAACAACAGCTTCCAGGCGAGTATTGGCATGGCGCCTTTCGCCGCTCTTTATGGGAGGAAATGTTGATCGCCATTGAGTTGGAATGACGTTGGTGATCGGGAGTTGTTGGGACCTGAGATGATCGTGGAGGCCGTGGAGATCGTCAGGAATATTCGGGAGAGGTTGAGAATTGCTCAGGACCGTTTTAAGCATTGGGCGGATGCTAAACGTCGTCCTTTGGAGTTTCAGCCGGGCGACCATGTGTTCTTGAATATTTCCCCGAATCGTGGTGTGATTCGTTTCGGGAAGCGTGGGAAGTTGAGCCCGCGATACATTGGACCGTTTGACGTTTTGGAGAGGGTTGGCGAGGTAGCTTATCGCTTGGCCTTGCCGCCATCTTTGGAAGGAGTTCACAATGTTTTCCATGTGTCGCAGCTTCGTCGATACATTAGCGATCCGTCTCATGCGGTGGATTTTTCGGAGATTACCGTTCGCCCTGATATGACGTATGACCAGTATCCAGTGCAGATTCTGGACAGGCGTCAGAAATCGCTTCGGAACAAGATTGTCAATCTTGTGAGGGTCATGTGGCGACACGGTTCACCTGGAGAGTCTACTTGGGAGAATGAGGATGAGATGCGAGAGCGTTTCCCACTTTTGTTTCCGGACTCGTGAGTAATTGGAAATTCCGAGGACGGAATTTTTCTTAAGTTGGGGAGGATGTAACGACTGCTTTTCATGTATCTGGATTTAATATAATATAATATATGTTTTGGTGGATTTTCTCCTCTTGTGTGGTTTTCGTCTCCGTAGATTTCATTTTCGATCGATTCGTCGTATTTTCTCGCTTCTTCCTTAGGATTGTCGATTTCGAAGTATGTCATTCGTGACGGACTTCATAACGGTCGTATCTTACTGTTAGATCAAGCCTAGGAGTCTTAGGAATCGATACCGGGGCCCCGCGCTCCGTATCGGAACTTTTCTGTGCTCATTAGCCGGTGTAAGAAGGGCCACCGACCGACTAGATGACGATCCAGTCGGTCGGCAATCCTTCTTGGACCGACTAGTTGGCTTTCTAAATTTCTCAGGAGTTACTGTTTATCGTTAGTCGGTCTAAGAACGTTGGTTGACCGACTAGGTTGCAAACTAGTCGGTCGGCAATGCTTCTTTAACCGACTAACTCATCATCTTATTTTTGTATCAGCTACTGTTTACTCTTAGTCGGTCTAAGAACGTTCATCGACCGACTAGATGCTAAACTAGTCGGTCAGTAATTGTTCATGGACCGACTAACTCTAGAATCCTATTTTCGTTCAGGAGTTACTGTTTGCACTTAGTCGGTCTGCGTTGGTCGACCGACCGACTAGTTGCCAAACTAGTCGGTCAGTGGTTGCTCTTTGACCGACTAACCAGTGTTGAAACCCTAATTTCTGGGCAGCCGCCAGCCCAACCTATTTAAACCCAACCCAAACGTTTTCTTCTTCCCCAACACGACCCAAAACCCTAAAATCTTCCCCCTTCAGCCCCCATCTTCCTCCAAGCTCCATTTCTTCATTCCAAGCCTCAAATCCATCATCCAAACCATCCATCCACTCTATCTACCTCTCAAATTCCCCAAAATCTCATCAAATCAATCAAAACCCACAAATCCCCCAAAACCCTAGTTTCCCCAAAGTTCTCCATTTGCTTCCAGATCTGATCCTAGGGTTCCCCGGAGTGTTTCTTCCGTCTCCTCTTGCGATTTCCCCCGTAGATAGAATCCGTGTGACGAAGTGGTCGTCACCCCCGGTGCTAGGCAAGTGAAACTTGCCACTTAGGGTTTAGGCCATGTTTTAGGCCATTTGCTTGTTGTAGGCGTAAAAGAGGCTAGGCGACGAAATGATACTCGCCTAGGCGCAAATTGGGGAACTAGCTTGACAACGAAGCTAGTTCCGACATTTAGCATGTTGCATAATTTCCATGTCATGTTTACTTTCAATTAACGGTACGCGAATATGTTCATGTCATTGCATTTCGCCTGTCACGTTTAATTTAATTATCGGTACGCAAATAATTGCCATGTCCTCGCATTCTTTAGGCGTTGCTGTGATTGCGTAGCTTTGCTACGATACTTGTGTTCCTGGCTCGTGACCAGAAGCGAGCATAATGAGTTGCTAACCCCAATGCTCGAAATGTACTGAATTGTGAACTAAGAATGCGAGCTCAATGTGCGGGGCAACCCCAGGCTCACTAGCTGAGTTCCATGTGCGGGGACCCCAGGCTCCATATCGTGTGGGTATTGGGTAGTGTTTAGTGCCGATCGGTCTGAAATGTTATACCATTCAGCGAAGGGCGTAAACACCTACAAAATGTGAATTGATTGAATTGATAGTAGCTTGGCTACTCTTGTCTTGTCCCGGTAAATTGTTCCCTTGTACAAATTGTCTTGCCATGTTTTAATTGTGCACTCATGTTATAACTGCCATGTCATGCATACTAAACTGCTAGGTTGCTAGTTGCCTTACCTTCAGTTTCCTTGCCCAAGTCTTTTTAGACTTGCTGACATGTGCCCATTTACTCTTTTGGGTGACACATGTTAGATCCTGAGCCCGAGTACCTCGTTGAGGACGAGGTGTTTGCTGACGCCGAGCCCGAGCTTGTGTTTGACGGGGAGTACGTGGACACTGGGGACCAGTCCTAGTGTCTTCGTCGTGTTTTACTTTTGTTAGACAGTTGTTTTGTTATCGGTGCGTAGCACCCATACCTTGTTATGTCGTCGCTTTTGTTGGCCTTGTTCTGGGCCTTGGACTCTTTTCTTTTAGCCTGGTGGCTTTTCTGGATGTTGGACTTTTGTTGATGTTGGACAATTTGTGAGATGTGGAATTTTATTTCACTCTCGCCTTGTGTTATTATTGTTATTCTGTTGTGGTTACAGGGACCTGTTTATGTATTGTGGACGCTTATCGGGTTTGGGGCTTCACAGCTCCACTCTCGTGCGGACCTTCTCACGTCTCGCCTCCATTTTAGGGAAGCGGGTCGTGACATGGACGCACGGTCTTGTTGTCGTTGGCAGACATAGCTAAGTATCTGGCTCTGATACCAAATGTAATGCCCTACCAGCTATTGCACAAGTACTAGAGGGGGAGTGAATAGTACTTTAAAATAATAAGGAGTATAATTCCAAATTAAATTGCAAACAACTACCAAATCAATTTGCGGAAGCTTAAATTGAATGACAACAACAAAATTAACAATGCAAACAAATGATGTTAATGGGTTCGGATCCACCCAAGTCTCCCCGACTTGTTCCCGGTGATCCTACGTCCCAACCACCCGGATCCCCTCCGGATACTTGAGTTAGAAACCCTAACTCAAGATTTCCACTATGAAATACTTGTGAAAAAACCTCCACAAGTCAAATCATACAAAATGTAATTTGTGACTCCCACAACCCGGGATCACAACCACACTCTCACAACCGAGAGTGAAACTTACAAATCAAATATTAAATGAAATAAGAAAAACTTCTTACCGAACAAAATACCTATGCCTTGAGTATTGCTTACGAATTAGGGCAAGGATGATTTTGGGGAAGAAGTGGCACCAAACCCTAGCTCCAAGATGTAGATCAGCGATGGAGAGCTTTGGGGATGTTGGTGACCTAGAATCAAGCACTTGGCTTGGAAGGCTTCACACTCAATGAATCTCTCTTTGGAAGTAAGAGTGAGGAGAGATTATTGAATGGAAAGAATGAGCTTTGAATGCACTTGGAATGATTTCTCTTGATCTCTAAACTTGCAATAATATCAGCCTTGGCAGCAATGAATGCAGCCCAACAAGTATATATAGGATAGAGGAGAGAGAGAGAGAAAAACGTTTCAATTAAAGCTCCAACGGCTCTTTTCTGAACCCAACTAGTCGGTCAAAGAACAACCACTGACCGACTAGTTCATCAACTAGTCGGTCGGTCAATAAACGTAAACCGACTAATGAGTAAACTGAGAAAAGATCAAAGTACAGACTAAGGAACTAGTCGGTCTAAGAAGAGTAGCTGACCGACTAGTTTCACAACTAGTCGGTCGGTTACTCAACGTTGACCGACTAACAGATAAAACTGAAGTCTGAGAAGAATTGTACTTAGTCGGTCCAAGAACAAATGTTGACCGACTAATTCACCAACTAGTCGGTCACCAAATGAACATAGACCGACTAACAATAAACAGTAAGTATGGTGGAAAATTTGGCATGTACAGTAAACTAAACTAGTCGGTCCAAGAAGGAAAGTTGACCGACTAGTTCATCAACTAGTCGGTCAATCAATGAGCACAGACTGACTAATGATAAACAGTAGCTCAAGCTCAAATGTGCATGTACAGGGAAAGCTCAACTAGTCGGTCACAGAAGCATCACTGACCGACTAGTTCACAAACTAGTCGGTCGGTGAGTCAACTTAGACCGACTAACTGTAAACAGTAAAGAGCTAAGAATTAACTGACAGAAACTAGTCGGTCCAAGAAGCTTGGCTGACCGACTAGATCACCATCTAGTCGGTTAGTTCTTCTTCTTGAACCAACTAACATGCACAAGAAGTCCCGAATCGAAGCGCGATGCTTCGGGAAGAATTGTATGGACTTTTACAAAGATCCTAGAGCTAAGATATGAGCGTTATGAAGAATTAAAACGTAAGACCTACTCAAGGCTTAACATTCTACGAAAGAAGCTAAAAGACTATAAATTAAACTTGACGATATCGTCTTCAATAGCTTCAATCGAATCTTCATGACTTCTAAATAGGTCCATAAGCTTCAACGAAGCTTTAGGCATACGATCACGTGCTTTGAGAAGTCTTGAGACGTCGTAATTGATATTCATGTGAATTTGACGACGATCTCCATAACTGCGCTCACAAAGTGTTAGTTCATATTATATTTATGTTTGTTCATCATCCAAAACCAAATCCGGGGAGTCCAATATCCAACATGTTTTTCACGATATATCGACGATATTGCGATGCTTTTCACGATTTGTTGTTTTTGTCGTATTTCAGGTGATTTGGCGCGATTTGGAGTGATCTCGAGATACGCCTACTCCAGAGTGTCACCGACGACCTCCCCAAGGGGTATTTTGCTGTTGGAGAGGAGCGGAAGAAGAACGGACGTCGCAGGAGCGACGAGGAGGCCAAAACAAGCTGTTTGGGCATTTTTAGTGTCCCACTCGGCCGAGTGAAGGAGTCACTCGGCCGACCAGCGAGACACCGCTCGGCCGACCAGATCAGACACGATTTATATGTGCACTCGGTCGAGCGACAGAGACCACATCGGCCGAGTGACGAGATCCCGTCCGCCCGAGTGGCGCCCAGACGAAGATGTTCAAAAATTGCCAAGTTACTGTTTTTCGGCTGCCTGAGCTTCAGAAGACCCACTCGGCCGAGTGGATTATCCTGACCGCCCGAGTACCAAGAAGCCATCGGCCGAGTGACGACAACTCACTCGGCCGAGCCGCCTCCGAAGTTGAGACCCCTGAAGATCGAGACTTACTGGAAAATTATAGGGTTTCTCACTCGGCCGAGCGACTTTTGTCACTCGGCCGAGTGCGACGCGCTGCCTGTAGCGAAAATTGCGGATTTCAGGCTGCGCAGGGGTATTTTGGTCACAGTTTTTGGACGATTTTGGGGGGTATTTAACCCCTGTTTTTACCCTAGTTTAGAGAGCTTTTCTCTTAGATTTTTTGCAGCTTTTTAGTTTTACTTTTTAGCTTTATTCTTGTGATTGGAGAGGGGAAAAAGTTGATTTTGGTTGGATTAATTGAAGAACTCCATTGGTTTGCCTCTCTCTTCTCTAAAAATTCTATTTTTATTGTTTATCTCAATATTGTGATGAATTCTATTGCTTATTTCATTGATTATTCTTGTGTTTGTGCTATGAATTGCGAGTAGTCTCCACGTCTTGGGGCGTGGGGATGAACCCTACAAGCCCAATTTCATATTTGTGATGAATTGGTAGAAATTTTGCTAGAATTATTGTTAGGGATTAGTTTGGGATCGATTTACTACGGATAGCTAGGAGCTCATACCGATTGGGATTTGCAAGAGATTGGATCCCAATTCGATAGGAAACCCTAGAAATCCGAATTGGGTTGGAATCGAATTTCCGTAGTATCGGTTTGTAAGAGATTGGACGATACTAGGGTTTCCGGTTGCAATTCCGTGCCGATACCCATTTGCAAGAGATTGGACGGGTAGGAACTATCCCAACCTAGGTCGCGGGCCGAGTTTGCAAGAGATTGGGCTCGGTGCGCGATTGAACGATGATGTTGATCCTAATGCTAGCTTCCCTAGGCTAGGGTTTGCAAGAGATTGGACCCAAACCTAGGATAGCTATAGACCGGCAACAGCGCGAGAGCGTGAGCTTGGTTCTACATTCAGTTGCAACTAGTTCATCCAAAATCTTATTCTAGCAATTTTGATACCTATGAACCACATTTACGAAATACGGTGAGTAGCGGGGATTCCCCATTCCCTAGATGTTCTTTATTTGATTTGATATTTCTGTACTTTGTCTGACGATTGTGACAGGATCGCCAAAGGCAAATTTCTCTCTTCTTAAATAGCCAGGTTGATTGGAACAAGCACGGTCATTCGTCCTCACTGTCTTCGATAACCCGCTCGCTGCTACACCGTGCACTTGCGGTAAAACTACAACCGTTCTTTGGGGTTACATTCCGGAGCGATCACCCTTCACAGCGGAGGGCGCCGTCGACGGCACCACCTCCGTCGACGGCACCGCCGCCTGCAAAGCTCCCCTTTCTCCCCCACCCCCCTCTCTCCCATGCCCCCCTCTCCTGTTATCCCCCCCCCCCCCCCCCCCGCGTTGACCGAACCCCCCCTCCCATCACAATTTCCGCGCCGTCGATGGCATCACCGCCGTCGACGACGCCGCCGTCTGCTCCCTCCCCCAACTCCGCCCCAAAACCCCCCTCCTTCCCATTTGCCACCATCTCATCCCCCACTGCTAAACCAAAACCCCCCACCCCAAAAACCCCGACGGCGATCAGCCCCCCCCCCCCCCCCCCCCCCCGAAATCCCCCCGAGCCACGCCCTAGGGCACGGCTCGTTCAACTCCACGCCCCGAGTCGATCGACTCGGTCAGCAATCTACCCCGAGTCTATCGACTCGATCAGCAATCCGCCCCAAGCCCCCCTCTCTCCTGAGTGTATGACTCAGGCCGAGCAGTACCCTGCTCGCCCCGAGTCACAGTTAATTCTAAAATTTCCCATTTCTATTTGATTTTCTGACGTTTTGATGGTTTCACTTGGCAGCTTCTCTGTTCTTACGACAGTAGCAGTAGCGTGGATCAACTTGGGGGATCTTTTGCGCTCACGCATCGCCCGCACACTCAGGACACTCTTTCCTCTCTCTATTTTTCGTACTGTATTATCTTTCTGCTCACGTCACCATGGTCCGCACTCGCGGATCGACGACCCCTCCTATCCGTGGGAAAAGGCCATCTTCTGGCCCGACCTCTTCACGTCCACACCATCATGCACACACCACTTCCACTACCACACCCCCTGTCACATCCACCATCCCTGCCACTGTCACCACTACCGCCGCTACCATCCCCTCCACCAGTGCTCTCATTCCATCATCTTTTATCCCCTCCACCACCTCTGTCGCATCGCTACCATCCTCCTCACCCCCTAGTTACGACCCCACAGCTTCCATCCCCACCCATGGCATCACTTTCCGTGATAGAGCGCACAGATCGTGCTATGCTAGGCTGCACCAGCGCCATCTTATCCCCACAGTTTTCGTTCACGTTCCAGCCCTTACGTCCCTAGGCATTCTCCAGGGCATCCACCACCTCTACCAGGCGATTGGTTTCGATCGATTCTTGGGAGTTCACGCCCCCACATACACCTGCCTAGCCCTTGAGGGTCTTAGCTCCCTCACTTTCACCGACGCAGGTGACGACATTACTTTTCGGTTCCTGGATCACGAGTACACGGTCACTTTCGCTATGATCCGGGACTACTTGCACTTCCCTGCCGTCCCTGACCCTAGGGCAGCTTTTTCCCCTACCCACGACCTAGATGACTTTCACGCTCGCACCTTTTGGCAGCGTATCTCTGGACTGCCTGAGTACCGCCCCAGCCGGGCGAAGGCATCGTGCATTGTGCACACATGCCTCTGCTACGCGCAGAGGCACCTAGCGTGCACACTATTTTACAGACCTGAGGTCGGGACTATGTCCCTCCCTGAGCTTACCCACCTTTGGGGTATGACCCGACCTCGTAGACTCCACCCGGATGGCTCCGCTAAACCATTCATGCTTTCTGACGCTGCTTCCTGGCTGTGTCAGAGACTCTACCAGACAACCACCTCTTACCACGCCACTGATATTTGCTGCGGTGGTTTCTTTACCATCTTCGCTAGGATGTTAGGTATCCCACTCCCCGATGACTTGCACCGCCCTCCTGGCCCGACACGCCTCACCACTGACGTGCTCGAGCACATGCAGATTCTCTGCCCCACGGTGCGTGTCACTGGCGCTACCTTGTCGGCACTGGCCATGACACCCATATGATCCTTCCTGCCCCTACCTGACGCTTATTCCTGTAGTCCAGCTCGACTGGCTTATTCCTCAGGTTTTCCCACTTCCCCCCATTCACGACCTTGAGCCCCCAGGAGCACCCTTCGAGGCTCTCACCGATGACCCCGGCCAGCACTCCTCTGATTTCGAGTTCCTCGATATATCCACCATGGTTACAGGTCTCCCTGTTCCTCCCGCTCACACATCTTCAGGATCCGCCGCTTCCACCCTCGTATCTACTATTTCTACGGTAGTTGAGTCGTCAGGGACTGTCCTCACTTCCTGCCCCGACCCTCACATCACTTCTGCCGATGTCTCTGTGCCTGAGGGCACAGATCTACCTCTTTCCGACGACGTTGTTAATTTGGATGCTCCCTCACTCAACCCTGTCCCCACCCTCCCCCCTCTCTTGGAGCTTATGGCTTGTGCCCCACTGCTTGGCACCACCTCCTCCTCACCGTCGGTCGTTTTCACGGAGTCTGTCGCTACTTCTGTCCACACTTCTGTGTCGACGATAGATCCATATTTTCTCACTAGCTCACCCTCGCCCACATTCCACGCTCGGCACGGTGCCTCGACTACATCGGGCCACTTATCACGAGTAGTGACCTACCGACATGCTACCCGTACCCACCCCGAGCCTAGATCCTCAGACTCTCGCTTGACCGCCCTCGAGGAGTTGACCTCCCGCCTACAGCGGGATTTCGACGACTTTTGACACGAGTCTAGGACACACAGATCTAGGGTAGAGTCGGATCTCACATCCGTTCTCGACCTGTTGAGACACCGTGGCCTCCCTACGGTGATACTTGCTCCCCTCCCCTGCCTAGGCCGTCTACTGTGGCTAACCCTGCACAGCTCAGTTCTTCACTCCCGCAGGCTTCTGCAGAGCCTACGTCTTCCACCCTAAAGCCGTCAGCCACAGTCGATCCTCTCACAGCCATGGTCCAGTACACTTCCGATCCCTCCTCCTCCACCATAGACCCTTCCTACAGCCCTCCCCACATGTCCCAGCCGCCAGACTCACCATCCACTGCCCCAGGTCCACAGCAGAGGGACCCATCACTACCCCCAGAGAGTGGTGCCTCTGCTTGATATATTCCTATCCATTTTTGCATCCCCCTTATTCTTAGTGCCCATCTATCTTTGCGGGGCCCTGCTTTACCACAGCTTGAGGGAGGCCCCCACTCATGCATCATTCCACATTGCATTGCATCATGTCACATTTTTATTTTTATTTCCTTTTTCCTTTATTCACATAGTTTTTATCTTATTTTCCCGCCCATCCCACCCCGCAGCATCATCTCCCTCTCACGAGCGATTTCTTAGCAGTGAGGACACTGCTAGGTTTAGCTTGGAGGATGAGCGCTACCGCTTTATTGTTATTTTCATTTTCATTTTATTACATTTTCTTCCCTTATTTTCAGTTTTTATTTCACTTTTTCGTCACTTTACCGCCCCAATTTATTTTTTCTCATTTTGCATCATATCTTCTGTTTTTCTCCATGCATGCATCTTCTTTTACCTATTTCCTCTTTTTCTCTGTTTCTTTCTATTTCTGCCAAGGATGGTCTAAATGATGATATCTCTCTAGGCTTTACTAGTTTTTAGCGATGCTTGTCCCTTTAGCATGCTATTAGGATTAATTTCAGCTTTATTGTCTATATGCATGTATTTCTTTTGATGATCTGCCTGATTTAATACCTGATATGAATTGAAATCAATTGCATGAATTAGTATCTAGTATGACTTATGTTGGGAAACGCACCCAGGTTCACGCATCACTGAACACTTGGAGCACCTGTTTTTATCATCTTATTCACTTCTGTTTGCATGCCTGTTGACATTGTGATTATTACCGCATGTTATTTTCAGTATTCATTTAGAGAAGTGAAATACCCATGCTACAGATGAGTTTAGTTAGAGTTTTATTTTATCGAACTGATGTGCATCCTCTTATGAGTGAACCGAGTGTCCCATTATCTTCCTTCTCCACATATCTACTTTTTCTCTACATATCAGTTGGTTACACCCCTACAGCTACTTTATTGCATCTCACTTCCCATGTATAAAAATAAAAAAGTATAGCTTCTTATTTGAAAAAAAAAGAAAAAAAAGAAAAAAAGAAAAAAAAGAAGAGAAAAGAAAAAAAAGGGGAAAAGGGAAAAAAATGTGAATAAATACTGTTTTGTGTGATTTCACTAAGAAGCTATATCTCTTTCTGGGAAGAAAAATTAAATTCCATATCATTTTCATTGATGCGACGCCTCAAGCTAAGCTTAGGGGGTAAACCGACTGATTACATGAGTGAGCTTGACATTAGAGTGGAGACGGTGCACGTCGGGGAGATTTAATAAAACCCAAACTTCATGAATTACTTTAGTTTTGAGGATTTATCAATTTGAATATCTAAATGGCATGATCTTTCTATTCTCTATTGCATGTTGCGTGAATCTTTTGTGCTCCTTGTGTATATTTGATTGAAAGGGCGTTGTCAACTATTTTATACTAGACTCTAGGGATTGCATGAGATTGATAGGATTTGACGGTGTTATTTTAGTAGATCCCTATTCTTTGCTTGCATTACATGACATATGATATATAAAGCTTGAAATTATCAATAGCATGCATGTTTAGCACTCAGAGCATCGTGATAGACTTTTTAGGCCTGAGAGCTGACCGATCATCCTTAGCACTTCTCTCTTATTTCTCTCTTTTTGTTTTTCACTTCTTTTTGTTTTCATTTTCTTCTTTTCATTTTGTTTTCCTCCCGGCGTACCGATTATTCGTCTTCCTCGAGGACGAGTAAGAGGTAAGCTTGGGGGATTTTGATGTTTCCATATTTTACGTCATTTTCATATCATATTTCCATCACATTGCATGTCATCCCCGCGTCCAAATCCCACTTTTTACTGCGATTTTGGTATTTCTGACGATATTTCGAGTTTCGTAGTATATTTTGAGTTTTCAGGTATTTTGGAGCGATTTGGACCCCGCTTGGGTTTGGACACATCTGACATGCTCATGAGCTTGTTGGCAGGGCTCTGGAGGAGTTCGCTGCGTTCTCGGAGCTGTTGAAGGAGAAGAAGAAGGATAAGAAGGAGAAAGAAGAAGGAGACAGAGAGAGGCAGCAGCAGCACAGCATTTTCCCAGAAAATGCTCGGCCCGAGCAGCTTCAGCTCGGGTCGAGCCATGACACGTTGAAGGAGCTGCAGATACGACCGACGCGGGCCGAGCAGGTCATCTGCTCAGCCAGATGGCGCGCCCCGAGTAGCCCCCGAGCACACCCCGAGCACACCCCGAGTAGCCGACCGAGTCACCCATTCTGAGCCCGAGCAAGATGCGACGCGGGCCAAACCACTGGCCGAGCAGCTCCGACTCGAGCCGAGTCACATACTCGGCTGACACATCCTGGGGCATTTTTGGAACAATTTTTGAACGTGCGATGCGCGCGATTTTGGGAGCTGAAGCTGGCGACTGCGGGCTGAGCGTGAGGGGATCTGTTCTGAGTTTTGGAGAGTTTTCGGAGAGGAGCTTTAAGCGATCTTTGTAGGAGAATTTTGGATTAATTTTCGTCGCAAACTCTGGATTGTTAATTGAAGATTATTGCTTTTTATTCTTCTCTGGATTCGTTCTTCGTTCATTCTCGCTGTAAGTAATTTTTAGCCCTAAACTCTTTTATTGCAAAAATGTTTTCCTACGCGAATTAGATATTTTTGTGCGTTCCGATCACCATGAGTGAGTAGATCCTTTCTAGGGCCGATGGGTGAACCCTAGGATTTTAGGGGAAAATGCAGATCTGGATCCTTACATCGAAGTGGGGATCTAGGGTTGTATTCCGGTAGATCCTACCGAATCCGTAGATAACCTGTACTGAGATCATGCCCACGGTCTGTGGAATTGATGTGCTTAAGGGGTATCTAGGGATTCGAATAGGGAAATCGATGGATCCAATCAAGGCCTCGCGCCTTGAGGGGATCCATCGACGAACTATACTGCTACGTCGATGGCTACCGCATTGCATCGACGAGAGCCACCAGAATACCCCGCAATTCTAACCCACGAGATTGGTACGAATTGGGGGATTAATTCCCTAGCCCTAATGCGATATGAGGAACATATCCAACATCCACCCCCACGATCCTAGCGGCAATCCCAAAAGCCCTAGTTCCTTTTATTATATTACACAACAACAACAATCAACCCAAATCATTCTCACTCCGACCGCTACATTACTTCTAGATTTAGAAATAGACTGAGATTACTACGAACACTATCACCGTCCCTGTGGGATTCGACTATCTTATATACTATAACTCGACACCGTCCGCTTGTGGATTGAACCCGTAGTCGTAGCCTAGGAGCCATATCACGCCTGACGATCGTGACACCGCCAGGTGGATCCTAGGTGCAGATGGCGGGCGCGTCAAAAGACAAGTGGGATGATGCTGATTGGAGATTATATTCTTTGAATGGTAAAGATATAAATGCGCTTATATGCTCGCTTGATAAATCTGAATTTAATCGTATCTCACATTGTTAAACTGTGTAGGAATATGGCATACGCTGGAGGTGATGTATGAGGGAATGTCACAGGTGAAGGAGTCTAGACTTGCGTTGCTGAGCACAGAGTACGAGAGCTTTCGCATGCTTCCATCAGAATTCATCTCAGATATGTTTGCGAGGTTCACAGATATCGTATATAAGTCTAGCTCCCTTAGTAAGGCATATTCTAATTTGGAGCATGTGAGGAAAATCTTAAGGGAGCTGCCAAGCTCGTTCCGGCCTAAAGTCACTGCCATTCAAGAAGCTAAAGATTTTTCACAAATGAGAGTGGAGGACTTGATAGGCAACTTGATGTCACACAAGCTTGAGCTGCAGAACATTGAAGAAAGAGAGAAACCAAAAGAAAAGGCTCCAAAACCTCTAGCTCTTCAAGCTAAGGAAGATTAAGAAGATGATGACGATGAGGAGATGACACTTATGGTCAGAAATTTCTGGAAATATGTCAGGACTCCTCAAGGAAGAGAAGAAATGCAAAAAAGGTTTATTCGTTCTAATAATTTTAATTCTTACAAAAATTCTTCTGAGCAGACTACTACTAATAAAATTAAATGTTTTAAATGCAAAAAGCAGGGACACTTTATGAAGGATTGCCCATATGAAGAGACTAATCTTGCTTAAAAGAAAGGAAAAGCTTTGGTGCTAATATGGGACATGAATAGCGAGGATGAGATTGAGGAGACTGCCCACACATCCCTTTGCTTACTGGAAAAGCTTGATGAGGTAACCAAAGCTCAACTTTTTGGTACTATTTATGATATGCAAGATGAAATTGACAACCTAGAATATACTATAAAAACGTGATTCCACATTAGAAGAGCATAGAAATGCCAATGATGAATTGCAACAAGACACTTACCACATGTCATTAGAAATTAAGAAGCTAAAAAGAAAAATGGTTGCAAGTGATTCAACTATTAATTTGTTGGAAAAAGAGAAATCTAGGTTGCATGAAAAAGCCGAATGTCTTATTTGTCCTACTTTGTTGAATGATATTAGCATGTATAAGCAAACTATGATTAAGCAAGAAACTGAAATTGATTGCTTAATGAAAAGATGAGCATGCTAAATAATGAGCTTAAAAGAAAAATAATTGCTGAAGAGGACAATAAGAAGGCTTTTATAAGTAAATGCACATTAATTGTGAATGAAAATGCTTTATTGAAATCCAAAGTCACTAGTCTAGAATTGTCATTAAAGAAATTTTCTATTGGTAAACACTCGCTGGATACTATTCTTAAAAATCAATTATATGGCAATTATATATGTGGACTTGGATTTGTTTCTAAAAATGTTGAAAAGCCTAAGCATAAGAAAATTCACAATGAGCCTATGAAAGTCAAAAATATGTATGCAAAGTGCTTTACTTGTGCTAGTGTTGGTCATACTTCTTATCATTGTAAATTTAGGAACACGAATATTAAATCAAACAAGTGTGGGTTCCTAAAAATTTGATGACTAACATGAGTGGATCTTGTTGGATTCCAAGGTCACACATAATATCTACCGTGTAGGTAAGATGGAGATGGCGAGGAACTATGGATTGAACGTTGCATTTTTTAGTTCCTTAGCCAAAAGACACCGCGAAAGTTTGGTTTCTACTTTGAGCTTAATGCATACCTCCATAGCATTTTTGTGTGTGCTTGATTTGTTTTTATTTGTGTGCTAGTTTGTTTGCTTTCTAGCTTGTTTAGTTCTTTATAAAGAAAAATCAAAAAATTGAAAAAGACAAAAAGAAAAAAAATGGTGCTAAATGTATATCTTTCTTTTGAATCATTTAAGTGGTATTAATTAATGGTAATCATATCCATGTAGAAATTGATGTATTATAATTATGGCTACATGCGCATGTTTGATTTTTTTAAATAGCCATGACATGTCCAATGATTAGAATAATTTGATTTCTACACCTACACTTCCACTTCCACGAATATTAAATATTTGTGTACATTTGGAGACATCTTTTATGAAATATTGGAAAGTGAATGTAGGATGAAAAAATAACTAAAAATATAAGGGATATGATGTGTCTTGTCATGGATAAAAATTGAGTATAAAAGAATTGAATATGAAAAAATTGATAAAGAATGAAAATAGCTCCGTATGAAAAATGGATACAATCTTTGGCAACGACACTACCCATGAGTATCCAACATATGCTTTATGGGTAATATTTAGCGTTGGTGTTATACTCGTCAAGCAATTCCACCCCCATATCTCAGAGTTCTTATAGGCTATGTTTTTGGGTGTGGTACCTTGAACTCATTTTTATTGAGATGGGAAAAATCAATCCTAGGCGATTTCATGTTTAAAGGAAAATGTGGATTGGTTTTGGTTGAATTTCTTAAAATTTCTCCTTATGTGCTTCAATGGTTAATCGTCACACTTACACGAAGGTGTTGAAGTCTATGTTATAATTCTCATTGAATTTGAAGTGCCTATTCTAAAAAATGTCTTCATGCAAGTGCTAGTTGTAATTTATAATACTCTTTAGTTTGCATGTGGTATGAATTTGACTTCATGTATACACTTTTGATGATAAAAAAATGGGGAGAAAGAATTGAGAAGATTTGAATATGTGCAGTAATGCTTTTATGTTGCATATATGAATATTGGTATAAGGGGGAGCATTAATGAATAATGAATGAATGCATGTGCTTAATGAATATGTGAATATTTATTCAAGTATGAGCATGAATAGGGGGAGCATGCTTGTATGTTTGAAACATCATTGTTACATGCTTGTATGTTGAACATCATTGTTGCATTTGTTGCATTTGTTGCATATTGCTTACATCCTCCATTATCACACTTCACACACACACACACACACACACACACACACACACACACACACACACACACACACACACACACACACACACACACACACACACACACACACACACACATCACAACTGCAAATCTTATATTAGTTTGTTATCATCAAAGGGGGAGATTGTTAGATACAACGTGTAGTTGGATACAACGATCGATGACTTCGTGTTTGATGATAACAAACATGTGTGAACGATTTAATGTGTGTGCTAAGAGTATTTAGGAATGGCACTCTCGGAAATACTTAAAGAGAGACATAGTAAAAGTGATGGAGAATTTGCCATGCATTAGCAAAGTGGACTTGCTAAAAGATGAAGATAATGGCTACAAATATTGGACTATATTAAATATGGGGAAATAAGGAGAAATCAATTCAAATCCATATTTGAATTGATTCAAATCAATTAGTGGATAAATCAAATCCTAAAGCCATGCAAGTTGAAGACTTGGTCAAAGATGGAGAGATATGGAGAATCTCATGCAAATCAATATAAGAAATTAAATGAGATCTTAATTGAAATCCAATAGATACTCAAATTCAAATCCTATAGCCATCCATATTCAAACTCCATATCCATGGAAATTCATTCAAATCATATTCAAGTTAGGATTCCTTCCCATCTCCATCAATTATAGGATTCTATTTGCTTCTACTTGATCACACCCACTTCATATATATAAACCCACATCCAAAGGAGAGAGAACAAGTAAACAAGGCCGGCCCTAGGCTCATTTCTCTTCATCTTGGCCGAATTTATCCTCCAAGCTTCAAAGAGATCATCAAATTTGCAGGAAGAAGAAGGAGCTCGGATCGACGAACCGTTTGTGACAGGACGATCAAACTTAGTGTTCTACAACATGGTGATATTTTTTTGATTTTAATCTCTGCATTAAATCAGTCGTTTTTATTTCAGCATGAGTTGTATTTTGATTAGCTTCATACATTTCATCATCTCCTAGGCCAAAGTTCTTCATCATCTTCCAGCCTTGCCGCAAGCATAAGGAATTATCCATCATCAAGCCAGAGATCCAAGCATAAGCAATCTTCAACCTAGAGGAGCAAGCAACCAAGGCCACCATCTTTGAAGAAGCAAAGTCCAAGAGATCAAATTCCAAGCCCAAGGACGCACTTCAAAGATCTGAGAATTCCTCTCCACATGAGCATCCAAATAGGCACTTTCTTATTTTTCAATCGAAGATGACGAGCTCATGATTCCAACGAGTATTTATTCGGATTTTTCTGAGCTCGAATCGATTTACTACAATTTCTAGAACACGGGGCAGAAACATACTTTACGCACAGACTGCTACCGATTCTGCAGAACAGAGAATTGATTTACGCACAGATCAAATTCAGTCAGATTTGCGCATCGAACTTTGGAGGGCCATATCTTGAGATCCAGACATCGGATTGAGACACCATTTGCGCCAGCGTGAAGCTGACAATGCGCTGATCGACAAAGACTGTAACACCAACACAAACTGATCTTTCTAAACTCTTATTACTTTATATTCGTGTACTTGGTGTATAGATCTTTGTATGTGTAACTTTACATTCTTTTGGGGTCTTGTCTAGTTGGTGCTAGATAAAAGGGACTTGACTAGTTGGGACCAGTCAAATGAGAGCTTATACTATGATTAGTTTTGTTTAGCACCGGTGGAGTGCAGGTACTGAGAGCCAGGAGAGTATAGAGCGGGTTCTCTAGCTACAGGTTGTACCAGGAGCACCGGTGGAGTGTGGTACGGAGAACCAAGTGAGTGTAGAGAGGTGCTCTAGCTACATGTTGTACCAGGAACATTATTAATCTAGTATTTGCTTTCGGGACTGGACATAAGTCGTGGGGACGACCAAACCACGGTAAATCTGCTGCGTACTCCGTGATTGATTGTATTTACTTTGCATCTGCTGTAACTGCCTGTGATTGCTCGTGGGTTGCACGAAAATTTTAATAGCATATTCACCCCCTCTAGGCTTAGATCCAGATCCAACAGTTACTACTTAAGAGAATGTGCAAGCGATTTCTGTGGCAAGTATTGTTCTTCCTCAAAGGATTATAATACTTATGTTGGTTTGGTTTTTTACTTTGTTACCATACTATTTGAACCGCTCGAAGGTCTCTGACTTGCTTTTCATCAAGAACACTTGTCCAAACCTAAATTGATCATCTATAATTGTAACAAAGTATGGAAACCTTCTTTCGCCAACGTGGACATAGGTCCGAATACATCTGAATGTATAAGACCTAAGTGGTTTTCAACCTTTATCCACCTGTCATACAATGGAATTTTGGCTATCATTCTTTTAAGGCAAACCTGGCAGGTATCGCATCGACTCATAATACGAGAGGTTTAGGAACCTCTCTTTATGTAACCTACCACATCCACTTACTTAGATGTAGCTTAGTATTCATGGCCAAATAAAAAACACACAATAACTGCATTTCTTGTATAAATTAAATCAGTACATATAAACAGAGCATTCACACCAGAACTTTAAATCCTAGAAACTTTATTAAATAAAGATGTTCATAACATTTTATTTGATCACAACTGTCCGAGATATATGTGTCCGATCAGTTACCACTTGACATGCCAGCGAACCTTCTTTCGCCACGTCAGCATCCTTTGAGAAATGAGATTGTCTTTTCAAGCCCTACATAAACACATTTCATTTCAACTCAATTGCCTCACATTTTGAGGGAAACATTGCATCAATAAACAGAATGGGATCGCTTCTCCCATGGCACAACCCCACGAACTTCTCCTTCCCAAACTAGATGAGGGCGATCGAAACATCAAAACCCCTTAGCCTTGGGTAATGGTTTGGCTTCACCTCCCAACCTCCTTAAAACGGTTCGGATAAACAATGCCTGACCTCAGAGCCTCGGACCTATCAAACAGTACTCAGCCTTTTGGCTAAGATAAACTCAACCCCCAGCTCAGGCCGATGCCAGTATTTATTTTAATGGATGTCTCATCTCTTTCAGGCATAAGGGTGAAGTCCTACATCAACAGCTGATACAGGACCATGCTCCCAACTTGGGCTACAGCCCCATAAGAACCCTCTTTAGGGACCCGGATACGAGTATCACTACCCATAAGTTCCCTTGACATGGCTATGGACTTGAAGCTGCGGAACCCTCAGGCCCAGTCAAGATGTTTCGAATATGATGCAAGCACATCTATTCAAAGTCTTCTGAACTCAGCGTAATACAACACTCAGGCTATCGAGCTTGGACAAACGTAGTTACAGCAGACACTTGCAACAAGTAAGACAATCACATTGATTTGAAAAATAAGTTCCTTTCATTCATATTGACAGTAATTACAAAAACCTCATATCAACGACATACAACTTCAAAAATCGACGATCAACGGTGGCGAAGCAAAAGAAAAGAAAAACTACACTGCATGTGATGTGCCTGGTTCATCACCATCGGGTGCATCTCCACCTCTAGGACTGCTGACAGACCCTCCAGATGTGGCCTTCCTCAGCTACTCCTGGCACATTGCAGCTGGTCCCATAGATCACTGCTCTCCTTCCTCATCTGGTCGACCAGACCGTGAAGCCATGCATTCTCCACCACCAAAATCATCGCCCGTTTTTTACAGCGACAAAGGCTATAAGAGTAACATCATGACTCTGCTAGGTCCTACACAAAGAGAAGAATTAAGTTGAAGTTAAATCATTAAAGTCAATGGCGATAACAAAGCTTACCATTCACATGTGCTTGAGGGCCCTAGGAAACCTGGAGATCCTAGGCTGATGCTAGTCGATGGCCTCTTTACTCCGTGGCCTAAAAAATGTGCTCCAACGCCTCCATACTAAGGAGCAATGGCCACTTCAGGGGTGTGCTTCGGTTGCACCTCCTATTTTGGCGCCCTGTTATTTGAAATCAAGTCCCCACCAGGTTGGGGTTCTACCTTATCTCGGGGCTGGTGGACCCGATGCTCTCTCAGTGCAAGCCTTCATAGCCCTTTTAGGTGGCGGCACAGTAAAAGGCATCTCATCTACAAGCCATTTGCCCTTCCGTAGATGCTAGCATCACGGTTAGACTCCGCCTCCTACTCCACAGCCACTAGAGGGCTTTACTCGGCCTCAACAACCATCAGAATAGAAGCGTACCACTCATCCCGAGCACACCTGCTCGCCTCATCTGAAGCCTCATTTTCCAAGAAGAACACAATTTTCGCACTTCTTTTGAAGTCTAGACCAGGTTGGTCTGGCTCTCCGGCATCGGTGACTAAGGCAACGATCTCATGGCCTAAGAATCGTTGTGGATGGAGGAGCTACTATGCCTAGACATGGCATCATCACAAAAGAAGATAATGAAAAAAAGGAAAGGAACCAAGAGTACAAGTACAAAGCCTTGTTTCCATCCCTTCCCATGAACATCATGAGACAACAACAGCCATTGTCTCGAAGCATCCTGAACCGTTCGATCCTCATGATGGAACAGCTCCCACCAACATCAAACCAAGCAACTCCATAAGGACGACTTTCAGAAACCAGGATTGATCACTCAAATCATGCATTTAATGTGAATCGTGTCAATGGTTCCTTTTCCACATCTTGATGCTCTAATCCCTAAGAGATGGTGGCCACAACAGCATACCATCATGAGTGCACCTCCACCGAAGTGATGCTCTCCATTCCCTACTCCTAAAGAAAGTTAGAATGACCAAATGGGGTTAACAACAACCTAGGTTCAGTTTTGTCTCCTCGTCTCTCCACTCCCAACTTCATGGATGTAGCTCATGTCGGCAGTGTCTAGCTGAGAAGCCGAGGGGGCCATTGTATATATCGATTTCTACTAGAGCCCACTAACAGTGGAGCTCAGCCCAGTCTGTCAGACAAGACCGACCATTAGGGACCTTCTGACCAAGCTCCAGAGGTTAGCCTGACTTGATCTTAGCTTAGCTTAGCTTAGCACATCTCAGCAGGAACGACTTAGCTCCCCGAGGTCGACCTACTCGGCCTAAAGGCGTGAGCACATACCGGCTTGGCAAGCTCAGTCCACTCCATGTGGCATATATCAAGATGAACAATTAGCCCTTTCTCTTGATCGTTATCAACTTGCATTTAATAAATACTCCATGTATTCATAACTGCCCGCCTTATCTACAGATACAATTCGTTACATGATACCATATCTCGGCACATCTGCCTGATTTGCAAGGGAAAGTTATACCAGGGAATGCACAACCCTCACATCCATCTGACATGGCATGACACCCCCACGACATCTATATAAGCGGTAGGATCTCTATGTCGCCAGATACATTCCTTTTACATCTCTTTGGGTATGAAACCCCCTAATTCCAAAACCCTAATGGCTAAGGACACACTCACGCTCAATCCATATGCGGACACCACACACAGGCTATCTTACGCCTAGCACCTCCTTTTTCCCTCCACCATCGCCTGACTTAGGCATCAGAGGATAACAAGGGGGTTCGCCCCCGGCATGGGGGTGCATCCATCGGTCCTTTGATGTCTCTGCCTATCTTTTTCATGTACTGGAGAAGGAGCACGACTCGACGAAACTGTCCTGTCCTGGCTCACATGTTCGGGAATGCTTGCATCCGCAGATCAGCCACGGCACCCGGTGGTCCTAATTCGATCACCGTGAGATTCCATGCATCAACATAAACACATTCAAACTAAAATTTAGCCACACTAGAGAATTTAGTTCACACCAAAAACTTTGGTCCACACCAAAATTTAGTTTCCTCCAGATTTTGTTCCACCCAAAATTTTAAAGTTTAGTTCAGTCTAGTTTATGTTTAGTTACCCTCAGAGCATTTAGTTCCCCTAAAAATTTTAGTTCCACCCAAAATTTAGTTCAATACAGATTTAGTTTCCCCCAAATTTAAAAGCATAGTTCTCCACATAGGAAAAATTCAAAAACACCCCTCAATTGTGATAAGGATTGCTTTTCTATCGGGAGAATAATGTAACTCATATATATGTGATATACGTCTCATGGACGACATCATGTGACTCTTTCTCCTCCAGGTAGTTTTTCTTACGAGAATACTTTCAACCTTTACGAGCCGACAATTAATTTATTTAAATTCGGTCTTCTGTTTTTTTGGCTGGAATTTCGGTCCGGTCTGGTTCTAGTTGGTTCACCAGCTCATGCCTGAACCGTCCAGTATATTGCAGTTAATGCAGTAATTTCTTCCGGTTAAACCCGGTCCGAAAGTAAGTCCTGGATCTACAAAATTGTCACGGATTAAAGGGTAGGTTTGGGAGTCGATTTGGTTATATGTTGCATTATTGCTTGATTTGTCTAGAGCGGCTACACGCAGCCGTGGGCTCTGCTCTCTCTTTCCATCTCCTCTGAGAGAGATGTTGGATTGCGCCAAAATCTAATAATGGAGAGGGGGGAGACAGTGAGAGGCAGTGCCGTATTGCACAGGGCTAGAACGGTGCCTGCAACCCAGATGTGCAAACGAGTCGGGGCGGGTCACGTTTACCCGAACCCATGCAATACTCTAACCCGTTCCAATTGAAATTCGGAGCGGTAATGGGTAAACACTAATCGGATCAGCCGCGTCTATCGGATGACAACCCTGAAAATGGGGCAATGTTTTGTGGGTGTGCAAGCGCGCATGCGTGCGTGCGTGTGTGTTCAAGAAAAAAATAATGAACTAATCATGCATATATTCCTGTTAGGGTTAAAAAGAGAACTGAAAATGTTGACTAAAAGTTAATTTGGGGACTTGAGAAGGGACAAGGCTGTGGCGTGAGCCTCAAAAAAGGTTAGGATTGGTTGTTTTGGATTTTTCTCTATGTCGTGTGGTTGTTCTTAAAGCATTGCAAATCAGTTGGGTTACCCAAAAAAAATGTTTGCTTGAAGAAAAAGTCAGCTTCATGTCATATCATTAAGTTTATAAGGATGTGACGCCTTTTTTCACCTTTCTTTTTGTAATCATTTGATGATCAATCTATTTAGGGCATGTTCTTTTGCTGGAATAGGGAAGAATGGAATAGTGAGAAGTTTGTATTCCAAGGAGAGAGAAAATGGAGTTTTGTGTTTGTTACGCCTATTTGACCGAGACCCCAAAAGACACGAGCCCAGGAGCCCGACTACTGGTCGAGAGCCCATCTGCATCCTCAAGCCCATTCAGCAAAGGCCCTGTAAGGGATCTTCTCGAATGTCGATCCGACACGGCCCCGAAAACCCGCTAAGTCACTCGCCCACTCCTGCGAAAACCGTTCCCCCGAATGCGCGACCACTAAATGGCGGTAATGGGGAGGTGCTGGAAGGGCGAAGAGAGCGGCGGCGAGGGGGCGGATTGATGGGGCACGATCGAGGGCAGGCGTGGGACGTGGGCCAGAGGCAATCACGCCGGGAGCTCTACAAAAGGGCTAGGAGGACGACGAAGAAAAGGACCGCATCTGAGGTAACAAAACCGAAGGTACTCCATCAACGACCTCGTTCCCCCAATTCATCTCCTTCCTCCCCCGCTCGCGCCGAGAGACGCCGTTACGATCTCCTCACGAGTCGGACCGTCTCCGCCGGGCCTCCTTTCTCAGATCTCTGTCTGACTTAGGCATCGGAGGGGATTTGGCCGGAACCAAGGTCCGGCCCCCTGACGAGCGTTCTCGTCTACGCAGGTGGACAGCTGATCAACGGGCCGAGGCTCCCCCTCGCCCCTCGCCGACCACGCAACCTGCCGGACGATTGAGGCTTCCCCTCGTCGTCCGATCGCCGAAGCCAAGCGCAAACCACCGAGGCCGAGCGTCTCGACCCGGGCCGAGGCTTCCCCTCGCCCTTCGCCGAACACGCATCTAGCCGGACGACCGAGGCTTCCCCTCGTCGTCCTATTTCCGAGGACGCGCTCGTCTGTCCGAGGCCGAGCGTCTCAACCAGGGCCGAGGCTTCCCCTCGCCCCTTCTGCACCGATTCGAAGCCCCCGAGGGACCCAAAGCGGGCCCCTTGACCACGTTGACCGGGTTCTCCACGGTCAACGCTTTGTAGTGAGAAAACACTCTGAAACTTCTGGCGCCGTCTGTGGGAACGAAAACCGTCCCACGAAGTAACAAACCACACCAACAATGGCACGAGCCAGCAATGGAAGGAAGCGCATGCCCCCCATCCCGGAGGAAGGGAATGGCGCATCAAACGGCAACCCCGAGGACATGCCCGTCGGCGACCACCCCGCCCTCTCAACCGAAGAGACCGGCGGCTCAGAACTGGCCATGCAGGGACAGCTCCGCGCCCTGGCTCAGGAGACCAACGCGAGCCTCCAGACATTGGTCGCGACGGTGCAGCAGCTCGTCGGCCCTGCGCCGTCCAACAAAGGCAACAGAGGCACGTTGGACGATAGCCATCGATGGGCGGGGGGTCCCCCGCACTTGCGGTCCGCCGTGGTCGACGACCACGGGACCCTGAAACCGAACACTGAGCGTCGATTCACGCTGCACGGCTCTCGTCAGGCGAGGTCACGCGCCTCCTCCCCTTATCGTGAAAGGAGCCGAAGAGAAACCGAAGGGACGGAGGGCGAATCGATGACGGCATCATCTCGTCGGTCGCGGTCGTCCCGTCGCAGGAGAAGCGAACGACACCACTCAAGAGACCGATCGCGGCGGAGCAGGAGCTCCCGCAGGAGGAGTCGGGAACGTCAGGTCAGCCCGACCCCAAGCGTGGCGAGGGTCGCAGAGCCAGCCCCGCCGACGCCTGTGCTTCCTCCACCCTCGATCGAGCCAGAGGCAGGCGAATACCGCATCCCCAGGGGCATCCACGGAGACCGGTGCCCCTTATCACGGAGAATAACCGACGCACGGGTCCCCTCTCGATTCAGGATCCCAGTGCTGGGGAAGTACGACGGAATAGGGGACCCGGGACACCACGTGATGGACTACGAGGGGGACATGGCCTTCCAGGGAGCTGACGATGACCTGCTTTGCCGTGGCTTCTATTCTACTCTCAGGGGAGCGGCAAGGACCTGGTACCACAGCCTGCCCGGCCGCTCCATCGACAGCTTCGAGCAACTCACCCAGTTGTTCTGCAAACAGTTCATGGCGGGGAGGCTGATCAAACCTGGTGCTGAACATCTGTTCAACGTGGTGCAAGGCCCGGCCGAGCCGCTCCGACAGTTCATGCGCCGCTTCAATGCGGAAAGGCTGAACGTGAACAACCCTCCCGACCTGGTGGTCCAGACGGCCCTTAAGAAAGGGCTTCGCCACCGAGGCCTCAAGAAGTCCCTACACAACGATCCCCCAAAGGACCTCCCCGGGATCATGGCGAGGGCCGAACGCTTCATGCTGACCGAGGAGGCCTTGGCTGAGGATGCAGGAAAAGCCACTCGAGGGACCAAGCGCGGCGACGGCGGACGAGTCAGCCCCGAAGGATACCGGACCGAGAAGAGGCCGAGGAACAGGCAGCGGGGAGAAAGTGCGAGGGATACCACCCCAGACGCCGTCCTCGCCCAAGTACAGAAGGAAGAGCGAGCTGATCGCCCCCCACCGAAGGCTAGAAGAGGTGGGAAGAACAGGGAGAAGTATTGCAAGTACCATAAGGACGATGGTCATGACACCGAAGACTGCTGGCATTTGAAGAAGGACATTGAGAAGCTGATGAGCCGGGGGCACGCCAGGAACCAGGCCGACGAGCCGGCCCACGGAGAAGGGACCTCCACGCAGCCAGACAAGGTGAAGAAGATCAACACCGTCCAAGGTCCCCTCCGTATCATAGAGTGAGCGGGCGATGTCTCTCCCCCCGGTTACAGCCTAGTAAGAGGGAGCTATCTAGGTTTACGTCCCTCTGTCTAGTTTCATTTCCTTTTCTTTTCCTCCAAATGTACCGGTCCGACAGGACTCTTGAGAGTACAAATGCATTCCCTTTTTGGTCTTTTCTTAAATCCCCGACGGAATTGACATGTCACCAATAGCGCAAGAGACTGGGGACCGCCGCCTCACTGGAGGAGGAAGGGGAGCTTTGTCCTCGCCGATTGACTCCTGCGCTCATAAGACTGGGGGAAATTCCCCCAGCAGGCACGGATGCCGACCGGTCCTAAGCAGAGGAGCTTTACCCTCGCCGACCGACTCCTGCGCTCATAAGTCTGGGGGCGATCCCCCCAGCCAGCGCGAACGCCGACCGGTTCTAAGCCGAGGAGCTTGGCCCTCGCAGACCGACTTCCGCGCCCATAAGCCTGGGACAGTTCCCCCAGCAAGCACGGACACCGACCGGTCCTAAGCCGAGGAGCTTTACCCTCGCCGACCGACTCTTGTGCTCATAAGTCTGGGGGCAACTCCCCCGAGACACGGACGCCGACCGGTCTTAAGCCGAGGAGCTTTTGCCTTCGCCGACCGACTCTCACACCCATAAGTCTGGGGAGAATCCCCCCCAGCCAACGCCAACGTCGACCAGTCCTAGGCCAAGAACAAGGCAACAACGCAAAGTACACGAGAAGTCCGAGTAAGTCAATTTCTTTTATAATAGTTAACCAGAGTACAAAAATGTGTCTTATTTACAGGGGATCGAGGCGAAGAAAACACCCTACAGAAGCCAGATCGACACCGACAGAGCAAAATTGGTTGACAAAAGACCCAAAGTAGGTAGCCCAAGCTAGCAGCCATGCAACCAGCAATTATTGGCCACGGAGCCATCGACGAAGCCGAAGGAGACAGCGGGGGCCAGGGATCCATTTCAAGTAGACTGGCCCAAAGCGAAGCGGATGCTAAAAAATTTGAGGATAAGGCCGGGAGGGACTGCTTAGGGAGCCCGAGCTCGGGAGGACACATCCTCGGGCACTTCGCCCTGCTCGGAGCGAGGGGGATCGACCGACGGAGGGGCCTGCCGGACACGCTTCGCACATTCCCGGAAGGAAGACTGGACGACTTCGACGATCTGAGGGGCGATGAGGTCTTCGTACTTACCAAAGGCCACCCTGAGGACCTCGAGGATCCTCATCCCCAGGGTCTCGACGACGCCCTTCTCCACCTCCTCTGCAAGCCGCGTCACTTGGCGCCGATCCGACAGTTCCCTCTGAAGCTCCTCCCTCTCCAGGCGGAACGACTCCGCCGCCTCCTCAGCCGACTGATGAGCATCCTCCAGCTTTCCTTGGAGGTCACCCACTTGTCCCTCCAACGCGGCCACACGGAGGTTGAGGCACCGAGACTCCATCTGGGCCTCCATCATGGCCACCTCGGCTGCCCCGGCCCGCTCCTGAGCCTTCATGGTGGACTCCTCCAGCTTCCTCAGGAGGATGGCTCGCCGCTGCAGCTCCACGGCGAGCGTCGACCCCTGAAAAACGGACATGAGCTAAAAAGGGAGTGAAGGGAAAGAAAGGACTGCGAGAGGGCCGAACCTGTTGAAGGGCCCAAACCAAAGAATCCGACACCTTGTCGGCGGGAATCTTCTCGAGGGTGCTGCGGTCCCGAGGGAAGACGGAGCTCTCGGCCACCTGCTGGGCTAGGGCTCGGTCGGCGAACACCGAACTCCCGGGGGCAACATCAAGGGAAGCCATATGGCTCGCCAATAGCGCTCCGATTCCCGGGGACGGAAGCGGGGACGCTGCGATGGGGGTGGTTGTCAGAGTCACCTGAAGATCCCCGGTGGTGCCTGCAGGAGGCACAGAACTGGCCGGGCTGGAGGGCTCCGCATCCTCCTTCCTCTTCTTCCCTCCGTGAGGCACCACGAGCGCTGGAGGAGAGCGCTTCCGCCTTGCCCCATCTCCACTCTCGGGGACGGGAGGGGACGCTCCGAGGGCGAGGGGGACTACACCGGACCCGTCATTACCCCCTGCCTCTCGGGCTGGTGGGGCAGGTCCGGCCTTTACTACGCCCCCGGGGAGGGGATCGCCAGAAGAAGAGGCAGGAGGCACGGCCACTACCTTACCCACGGAGGGCTCGGCTCGGCGCACATCCTCCTCAACTACCTTGCCCACGGAGGGCTCGGCTCGGCGCACCTCCTCCTCAACGGTCCGTCGAGGTGCCCTTCCGGAGGTACTGCCTCGGCTCCGAGCGGCTCCACGACGGATCAGCTCATCGACATCACGGACGAACTCGCGGCCTGCCATCCCTGCAAAGGAAACTGAAATCAGGATGAGTCACAGGGCAGTCCGAGGAGGAAAAAGCGACCTACCCGGGGACCACAAGATGGCCTTCAGGAGTAGGTCATCCAACAAAGGCCAGATGGACTTCGATTCCAAAGGAAGAGCCGACAGCGTCGCGGCGGCTGCCTGATCAACATCCGAAAGGGCTAGTGGCGGGCGAGGTTGGACAGACGCTCCCCAACTTGTCAAAATCTGGGCCTCACCCAAGAAGACCACGAAGACATAATCCGAATTCCAATCCCCTGACCAGCGGGGCAACCCGATCAGGCATTCCCTCCTCGAACGGGCTCGGAGTAGCAGCCATGACCCCGGACCGACCGTCTGGACCTGGTAAAAGTGGAAGAGAAGGGGGAGAGACGGCTCCAGACCACAGGTACAGCAGAGCGTTACGAAGCCCGTCAGTACCGCGATCGAACACGGGGTGAACTGACACAGGGACACCGTGAGATGCTCCATGACCTGGATGAAGAAGGGATGGAGCGGGAAGCGAAGACCCAGGCGGAACATCTCGACGTAGGCGCTGACCTCATTACTCCTCGGAAGGCAAATCCGCTCGTCGACAAATGGAACTCGAACCTCGTATAGGAAGCAGAGATATCTTTCCCGGATCTCCGCGGCCACCGAAGGAGGAGTCCTCGACGGCGTACGGAGGACAACTGGGGGCACATTAAGCCGCACGGCAGCCGACGCCACGTCATCACAGGCGTAGTCTGGAAAAAGTTTCCCCTTCCCCTTATCTTGAAGAGAACGACTCCCGGCAGGGGAACCTGATTCCCCTAGCCGGGGCTCGCCCCGCCTGGACTCCGGAGGATCCCTCGCCCTTTGACCAGAACCGCCTATCCTAAGAGCAGCCATGAGATGAAAGCGAGAGAGGAATTACCTTTTTCGACTAGTTCGGAGAAGGCAAGAAAGCGAAGGTGACGGGAAACTCCGAGTTGCGGAAAGCTTTGAATACCGGGAGGAGCAAGGGAGGATGGGAGATCAACGCGGCTGAGGATCTTATATACCGGGCGCAGGGGCAAATTCGAAGCGTCTGACAAGAACGCGCGGCAGGCTTCGAAGAACTGGCGACGTTTCGAAATCGGCGCCAAGGGAAGTTCAATCGATCCGCCTCATCATGACCTACATTTATGACCACGCCTCGGCTGAAGCGCCACTCGGAACCCCAGGAGGCGTAGCGGTTATACCAAGCTAGCCGAGGCCGATCGATCCCACCGATGGCGGCGCCCGAACCCCTCAGCTTCTCAATTGAAGACGGCCCCGCGAACGATGGGGGTAAATTTGCAGCCACACGTGGCGGCATCAGAGGACCAATGGCGCTTCGGAGCCCGCGCCTTAAAAATATCAAACGGGCCCACTCATGATGACGACTAATAAATGAGTTGGCATCGACTGGCGAGCTTGTCAAAATCGGCAGGAGTCACATCGGCCGAGCCGAACAGGCCGAAGCTAATCAACTCGACCGATGGGGGCAATTGTTACGCCTATTTGACCGAGACCCCAAAAGACACGAGCCCAGGAGCCCGACTACTGGTCGAGAGCCCATCTGCATCCTCAAGCCCATTCAGCAAAGGCCCTGTAAGGGATCTTCTCGAATGTCGATCCGACCCGGCCCCGATAACCCGCTAAGTCACTCGCCCACTCCTGCGAAAACCGTTCCCCCGAATGCGTGACCACTAAATGGCGGTAATGGGGAGGTGCCGGAAGGGCGAAGAGAGCGGCGGCGAGGGGGCGGATTGATGGGGCACGATCGAGGGCAGGCGTGGGACGTGGGCCAGAGGCAATCACGCCGGGAGCTCTACAAAAGGGCTAGGAGGACGACGAAGAAAAGGACCGCATCTGAGGTAACAAAACCGAAGGTACTCCATCAACGACCTCATTCCCCCAATTCATCTCCTTCCTCCCCCGCTTGCGCCGAGAGACGCCGTTACGATCTCCTCACGAGTCGGACCGTCTCCGCTGGGCCTCCTTTCTCAGATCTCTGTCTGACTTAGGCATCGGAGGGTATTTGGCCGGAACCAAGGTCCGGCCCCCTGACGAGCGTTCTCATCTACGCAGGTGGACAGCTGATCAACGGGCCGAGGCTCCCCCTCGCCCCTCGCCAACCACACAACCTGCCGGACGATTGAGGCTTCCCCTCGTCGTCCGATCGCCGAAGCCAAGCGCAAACCACCGAGGCCGAGCGTCTCGACCCGGGCCGAGGCTTCCCCTCGCCCTTCGCCGAACACGCATCTAGCCGGACGACCGAGGCTTCCCCTCGTCGTCCTATTTCCGAGGACGCGCTCGTCTGTCCGAGGCCGAGCGTCTCAACCAGGGCCGAGGCTTCCCCTCGCCCCTTCTGCACCGATTCGAAGCCCCCGAGGGACCCAAAGCGGGCCCCTTGACCACGTTGACCGGGTTCTCCACGGTCAACGCTTTGTAGTGAGAAAACACTCTGAAACAGTGTTCTTTTGGGTGGAATTGAGTATGGAAAGTGAGGTTTGGAATAGAAAGTGGGGTCCACATTCTATTCTTGTGTTCTTTTGGGATTAGAGAGTTGGAATGAAAAATTGGAAAGGGGATGAGTTGGAGGGGAGAGATAGAGAGAGATGAGAGATTGGGGCCCACCATTCCTAAGGATTCCATTGTATTCCAAGCAAAAATCTTGGAATACAAAAGTGCTCATCATTACCAAATTGGAATAGCCACGTAGGATTCTATTCCACGCCCAAAAGAACAACCGCTTGGAATACAAACTTGGAATAGAGTGAATAGTGCAGCAATAGTGTCTCTATTCCCATTTCCACCCATATTCTTGGCAAAAGAACATGCCCTTAACATCATTTACCGTATGTAAAAGGTGACACTTAAAACTCACTCCAGAAATCCTTGTATCTTCGTCTATTCTACTTAAGAGTGTGATGTTTCTAAACAAGGATACTTCCTAGGAGAACAAGGTGATAGAAAGATATACGAAAATTTAATCTCAAATCATCAATTATCAACAGGGATTAATGTAGAGCAGGTGGCACATGATCCAAAGGATCAGTGCAAGACACAACGGGCAATGGCGTAATCAGGAATTTTTTTGCCCTGGACGAAAAATATAATTATTTATTGATAATAGCTACAAATTTTTTTTGGTGACTCGTGCTCTCGCACGGCCTCACTAGTGGGGCGGCCAAGTACCAATCCAGGGTTATGCAGGGCTGACCCACACCCGGATACCAGGTTAGTAGAGGAAATTAGGCGAGGTAGACATCGTTCCGCGATCCGTCGTCTCTCTAATGAGATAGAAACACACTTCCCACTCAGCCAACCCCCTCAGGGTCAATAGCTACAAATTAGTATTATACATATATTCAAAAGATGATATATATAACATATAAAATGTCAATTTGAGTTGACGAAATAGTAGCATACATATTGCCATGCATGCCTATAAAAATAAAATTTTACAAACAAAATAATAATTGAAGATTAATTTTTTTTAAGATTAATTTTTTTAAATTAGTACGTATACACGCACAAGCATATGGAAATGATCGTTGACATAAATTTTTTAAACATTAATTTAGAGACAGATAAGAGTGAGAGTTAGAGAGAAAAAGAGTTAGAAAAGTGAGAGGTAGGGGGGCAGAGAGGAAAGGGGGGGAAGTTGATGATGATGATGATGATTATACTTGATCATAAAATTTATTTTTTTGTTGCACTCAGCTGCTCAGGGCAAGTTGTACACAATTCTGCATGCTGTATTAGCATATGAATCCAAATCAAATCTAACGTACAAAAGTTTTTATCGTAAATTCATAATTATTATCTGGAAAATATATATAGGAAATAAAAAAATTTCTCAATTGAAATCAAACATATACCATATGATCACATATACCATTGCCTTGGACGTTGGGCTACAAAGAAATCGTGACAGTACAAAAAGTTTTTCTCTTCTTTAAAAAATAAATGACTTTTGAACGTAAAGTAATGTAAAACCTTTGGTTATATAGGACAACCAATTTTTTAAAAAAATAAACCACTCTGGTATGTAGAAGCAATGTTAAATGCATAAATAAATTACTATTGTATGTTAGGTAATGTAAAATTTCAAGGCCAGGAATCGAACCCCAGATTTGGTTGTCCAAGGCAACATCACCTTTGCCATTGGGCTTTGGAAGAATGGTTCAAGAGTATAATACTCACTTATTTTTAAATTTTTTGCCCTGGGCAGCTGCCCTGGGCAACTTAAGCTTAGTTACGCCCCTGACAACGGGGTGGGCTCCAACGAGTACAAGCTCATGTGGGGGCTTGTACTCTCAACCTTTTTTGTATCTTGCATGGATCAGGTTGTAGCTTTTCTACATTAAATCCTTATTAATATGAAATATAGTGAAATTTTTTTTGGAGGAAATCGTTAAGAGTTTGTGATACAAACAAGAAAGAATTTAAATCCAGACCGGATTCAAGAATTGGATTCATGTTGGTAGATGATACTCCAATAAGGGCCCACCAGGGTCAGGGCCCGGCTGAGCAGGGTAAATGGGACCCGCAAGATGCCACATGCTTCCCCGAGGATCATGTGACCTTCTAGGTCGAGTCTGACCAGCCCCTGATGGCAACCAGCTAGTTTTCCCAACGATTCGAGTCAGCCAAGATGACCCCCACGAAGTCGCTTCGGTCGGGCTAGCCCACTCAGTGGTAAATATGATCCACTGGGGACGATCTTCTGAGGTCAGCCTACTTGGCTTTATAGCCAACACACTCACCCACCTGGTAGGATCGACCCCTACAACCAAGGCAACACGAGCCAGGTGAGTCAACCCTTTTTCTCTAAACCGTTACTAGTGGGCCCGCCCGGCGCATGTAATGATCAACTTTGTAAGAGGACTGTTCGGCCCGTCTCAATCAGATGACGTGTGGTCAGCTTTTTTAGATGGAACATGTACTATCTATTTCAGATGACGACAGAGGATCTCTACCTCCAGTCTGGCAAAATCGACCTGTTTGGGCTCAACTTGTTGTTGGAATACTTGCTGCCATGCCCAGATCTAGGCCCCACGAGATTTTCTGCATCAACAGTTGGCGTTATAGGAAGGGCATTGTGACAACTTTTGTTACATATGCTCCAACCAGCAAACTCCAAAACTCCTTTCACCATCATCCTCCAGCACCTTTCTCCATTGACTTCATCCCCGATGGTGAAAAGCATGAAGACTATTGATGGCAGACCTAGCGGTATACACGAAATCCGGGCTTCGGATGGTGACCGTCCGGTCAGCGATCCACCTCTAGAAGATCATGTTGTTCCAGACGCCCATCCTCTTACAACATAACTCGAGGAGACACAGAGGGCTCTCGCTCACGAGATCCAAAAAACTACACGCTGCAAGAGATTTTGATGCAGTCAAAATCAAATGCACCCTCGGTGATCTCCAACCATGTTGTGCCCCTTTCCAACAGGGAGCATGCGATGGACTAAGATGGTTGGGAGACCGAGGTCTCCAGCAGCCCCAAAAGGTCAAATAGCGATGGCCATCTGCACTGAGCTGATAGGATGGGGGACACCATCATCTGGCACCCCAGGAGTCCTTCACCCATAGCGGACCAACACCCATGACACCTCTTGTGGACAAGCCAAAGCAACCCGGTCGATCCCAACATGGACGCCCCCAGGCAAGAGCCCGAGGCAAGACAAATAGCACGGGCCCCTACGACGGTCGACCAAATCACCGAGTTACGGTGGTAGATCGACCACCTCGAGTGGGGAGACGCCAACTCTCTAAGGGGCACATGCTTATACTCTGTCTTGCCCCTTACCCCTAATATCATTAGCACCTTGTTAAGTGTATATTTTTTATAGTTCTATATCCCTTCATTGATGCATTTTTAATGTCTCATTCTCATTTTCCATGCATTTTTAGTTTGTTTCTGTTCATTTCACTTTTGGAGTGTGTTCTACATACTTCAGGGATGAACGTGCTCAAAACGACGCAAATGAAACATGAGAAAAACAATCGAGAAAAGACGGTAAGGATCGAAGATCGAATGAAGAAGAGAATGGGAAAATACAGAGCAACACAGTCGTGCATTGACACGCACGGCCGTGTGTAACGGCCACTTCCTGTCGTACATATTTCGTACGTACATTAGTGATGTATTGAATTATGTGAATATTTGAGTTACGATTTTATGGATTAATTTTCGTAGCTTGAGCGCATGATCGAACCCCATATTCGTGATCCACTTGAATCCATGATCGCACTGATACTAATTTTGTCATTTTTGGATATCGATAATGTACAGTGGCAAAATCGTAATAATCAGATTAATTATAACTAAATTGATTTCCTAATCGAATACCCTAACTAAAGAGATTTTTATAAATTACGTTTTAAACCCCAAATCATAAATAAATCTTAACGGATTTTAATAAGACTAAGTATCCTAATTAAACTATTTACCTAAACCAAATTGAATTATTTTCTCTAATCAAATTTAAATTAATAAATTTTAACTAATCTAAATCCTAACTAATTACCCCCCACAATATCCACACGTCCACAACTCACGCACGCAAAAACAATCGAATTTCAACAAAAAAATCACCGCGCTCGTTTTCTCTCTCCCTTTCTCCTTCAAAAACAAACCCACGGCAGCCACACCCAAAGAAAATCCCCACGCAAACAGCCCGACGATCAGATCTCCTCTATATCATCAAAATTACTGGCAACCACTGAAGTGCCCTGTGAAGCTACTGCACATGTACTAGAGGGGGGGTGAATAGTACTTTAAAATAATCAAGAGAGTTATTCCTAATTATTGTGCAAGGAACAAACAACAATGCGGAATAGACTACAAGCAACAAGAGTTAACAAACGCAAACAAAGAATGTAACGGGTTCGGATCCACCCAAGTCTCCCCGACTTGTTCCCGGTGATCCTACGTCCCAACCACCCGGATCCCCTCCGGATACTTGAGTTAGAAACCCTAACTCAAGATTTCCACTAACCCACTTGCGGAAACCCCACAAGTGTAATCGACCTACAATCGATGTCCGTGAATCCCACAACCCGGGATCACACAAACTCTCACAACCGAGAGTATACAACAATTCAATATGAAATGAAATGCTTACCACAAAATCCTATGCCTTGAGTATACTTACCAAATTAGGGCAAAGATGGATTTTGTGGAAGAAGATGTCACCAAACCCTAGCTTCAAGAAGATGACCAGCAATGGAAGCCTCGGGTGGAGTTGATGACCTAGAATCAAGCTCTTGGCTTGAGAAGCTCACAATGGAGAGAATCTCTCTTGAGGAATTAGGGCTCAAGGTGTTGAGGGAGAGATTCTTGTGAGGGAGAGAGAGCTTTGAAATAGCTTGGGAGAGCTCTTCTCTTAGGTCTGAAATTGCTTGGAAATAGGACCTCTAACCTTGCCTCAAACGAATCAGGTTTGTATTTATAGAGGCAAGGAAAATCGTGTTGGAAAATTTCCCAATGGCTCTATTCTGAACCAGACTAGTCGGTCAAAGAAGGATCACTGACCGACTAGTTCATCAACTAGTCGGTCGGTGATACAACGTAGACCGACTAACGGTTGAACAGCCAAAAGGTCGAAGTACAGGAGATGACAACTAGTCGGTCTAAGAAGACTTACCGACCGACTAGTTTCATAACTAGTCGGTCGGTGAATGATCTTTGACCGACTAACAGTCGAAATATAGTAGGTTGACTTCAAGATGAATTAGTCGTTTTAAGAACAAATGCTGACCGACTAGTTTCTCAACTAGTCGGTCGACAAACGTTCTTTGACCGACTAACTCGAAACAGTAACTCAGGTTGTACAGAGGCAAGCTCAACTAGTCGGTCCAAGAAGGATTCCTAACCGACTAGATCGTCATCTAGTCGGTCGGTGACTCTTCTTTGACCGACTAATTGACCAACAAGGAATGAGCTGAAATGAGCAAGGCATTCTAGTCGGTTCATGTAGAGTTGCCGACCGACTAGATCGTCATCTAGTCGGTTGGTGACTCTACTTGAACCAACTAACATGCACTAGAAGCCGAGGGAAGAAGCTCTAAGCTTCGGGATCGATTCTAATGGCTTCTATGATAATCCTAGCTCTAAGATATGAGCGAAATGAAGATAAAAAAGTACGTCCTACTCAAGGCTTAACATTCTAATTAAAGAAGCTAGAAGACAATAAATAATACATGACGAACCGTCTTCGAAGCTTCAATCTTCATTCTTCTTGACTTCAATATTGCTCCTAGAGCTTCAACGAAGCTTCAGGCACACGATCACGCGTATTGAGAAGTCTTGAGACGTCACTTTAGATGTACGTATTCTTTTGGCGACGATCTACATAACTGCGCTCACAAACATTTAGTACATGATATTTATGTTTGCTCATCATCCAAAACCAAATCCGGGGAATCAATACTCAACAACCACCACTTCAAACCCCAACCCCACGACCTCCTTCCTCCCCCTCGCAGCGACCCCGACTGCAACGAAAACCCCACCACTCCTCCTGTCTAGCATCCACGCCAGCACCAATATCCTCCAGCGACCTTCAAAGCCGCCGCCACCCTCCCTCAAACCTCTGGTGACCTCCACAGCTATCAAACCCGTGGCAGCTCCCTCCTCCTCATAGACTCAGTAAACACACCCTCTCCCAAACCCTAAACGCAACCCGCAGCCCCGCCGACCACCAACATCTACCATCTCAGCAACCAAAGCCTCATAGACCACCTCAACTCCCACAGCTCCGCCGCAACCCCAACAGACCCTCAAACACCGACACCATTGCCCCCTTGACGTATCGTACCACATGGACCACGTCTCAGACACTGCGCCCGTTCGCCATTTACTCTTAACCTCCAGCGCGTCGTTCCTCCACCCGTGCTCTCCGAAAACTGATCAACCACCACGTCGCCTCACCTACATGCAAACGGAAGGTGAAAGCAACGTAAAAAGAAACTATAATTTAATTGCATGTGAGTATTAATAACTAATGTTATTTAAAATACGTATTATTAGTTTACAATTTACACACACGCACACACGATTATCAAATGTTAAGTATGTATATATAACATTATGTTATAAGGTATATTGTTATTTAATAATGAACAGTAAATTATATTAATTTGTATATATATGTATATATAATATGTTATATAACAGTTAGTTTATATAATACGTAATGTTTATATAAATACATTAGTGATCGGTCCATATTTTACACCTTTTTTCTGCATGTTTGTATGCCATTTTGATCGCCCATATCGCGCTTTTCACGATTATTTGACGATATTACGTTACTTTTTACTATTTCTTGTTTTTGTCAGATTTCAGGAAATATGGAGCAATCGGGAGCAAGAATGAGCTTAGGGGACTTGTACACGTACCGGAGCATCGCTCCTGGCCTTATTGAGGAGCTAATGGCGCTGGACGATGAGCGGGAGAAGAAGAAGATCGGTAGAATCGTCGAGGAGGTGAGGATGAGAAGGAAGGATTCCAGAAACAGGCCACTCGGTCGAGTCACGCTAGTCGCTCGCCCGAATGAAGCAGCGTACTCGGCCGAGTACGGCTAATACGAAGAACATCGACCTGGCCTGAGTGCCACAATGCACTCGGCCGAGTAGAGAACTCCACTCGGCCGAGTAGAGAACTCCACTCATCCGAGTGAGGTCAACTTCTAAAGGAAATTGAACCAGACTCTGGAATTCTAGAGAGCACAGCAGAAGACCCACTCGGCCGAGTGATGAATCATACTCGGCCGAGTGACGCAGAGCGCCAGAGTACCCAAAGCGCAACTTCGAAGTAGACTCTCTGGAATTTTGGGAGAACATCAGACACTGAAAAGATGTGCATGCTAAATAATGAGCTTAAAGAAAAAATAATTGATTTTGAAAAAAGAGCTGAAAACATGAAAAAGAATGAAGAGGACACTAAGAAAACTTTCATTAGTAAATGCACTTTGCCTGTGAACAAGAATTAATACTTGAAATCTAAAGTCACGAATCTAGAATTGATCATAAAGAAATTTGGTGTTGGAAAACAATATTTGGATATAATTCTTGGAAACCAAATATATGGGAATAATAGGCGTGGACCTGTATATGATTTGAAACGTACTGAAAAGTCAAAATATAGGAAAGTTCACATTAAGACAATAAAAGCTAGAAATATTCATGCAAAGTGCTTTACATGTGGTTGTGTTGGTCATACGTCTCATTATTGCAAATATAGGAACAAGAATATTAAATTCAAGCAAATTTGGGTTCCTAAGAGTTTGATAACTACCATGAGTGGACCTTGTTGGATCTGGATCCTAGCCTAGAGGGGGGGTGAATAGGCTTTTAAAAATAATTCGTGCAACCCATGAATAAGCACACGCAGTTATAGCAACAACAGGGTAAATAAAAAGCAGACACAGATTACACGGAAGATTTACCCTGGTTCGGTCGTCCCAACGACCTACTCCAGCCCCCAAAGCAGAACTAGTATTGAATAGCGCAATAGGTACAAAACCACAAGTTAGAGCACGCTCAGAGCACCCTCTACGTCTCTACACTCGCCAGGCTCTCAGTACCCACACACACACAGTGTTTTCTCTCACTATCAATCCTAGTAAAGCTTTCTACCAGCTAGTCCCAAACTAGCTGGGTCCCACTTGTCTAGTCCCAACTAGACAAGTCCCAAAACAGTCACACAAAAATGGTAAAAGTTTCCCCTACAGAGAATGTTACACTAAGACACAAATAAAGGAGTTTAGGGTTTAGAAATGCTCAGTTTGTGTTTGTGTAGGTGTCTCTGTCAATCAGCACGTCGTCAGCTCCAATCTGACGCAAACGGTGTCTCAATATGACTCCTGGATTGCAAAATACACACTGGTCTATGTGCAAAGAAGATTCAGTTCAAATCCTATTCTTCAGCCGTCTGTGCGTTCAGTAACTCATGTTTGAACTTGCGGTCGGTGTGCAAAGCAAGTGAAGTTCTCTTTGTTTTATACTCGGTCGGTGCGCAGAGCAATCCCCTTAATATTTCTCGCCACGTCAGCCACCAAATGAAGCGGGGCTTCGTTGTTTTGATTTTGCTCGTAAAAAAAATCCTCGCCGTTGATTTTGAATCTCGCGGCACAGCTTCGTCCACATCAGCACGAGGAGCTCTTTTCACACGTTAGGGCATGCATGCAATCTTGATGGCAACGACAAACGGCAGCGACGAGCGGTGCTTCTCCACACGGTGACAGCGACGAGCGGCTTCGTTTCAAAACAGAGCAGCGACTGTCTTCGTGGCGATGATGAACGGTGGCGACTTCTTCTTCAAGATGTCGTTCCCTTGTTTCATGCAATGGCAGTCTCCTCCGGGCGGCGGACTGCTTCCTCCTCGATGGCGGGGAAACAAGGCGACAAGCGTATGGCGTTCGATCTAGCAGGTCTTCGGTGATGACCTCCGGTTGACGCAGCGGCGGCATCGTCGTTCAAACAGCTCTCCAAGCGACGGCGAAGACTTCAGCGACGACAGCTCCGACTGCAGCTTCGTCTCAACTCTTCGTCGACGGCGGTCTCTCGGAGACTTCGTCACACGACAGCAGCGGCGACGGCAACAAAGATGGGTCGTCGACAGCTGCAGCTCTCCGATGTGAACGCTTCGAGATCGACGGGCAATGATGGTGTCCTCCTCCGATGATGCAGCGTAATGCTCGGGGTTGGCTGTGTCTTGAAGGCTCAACGACGGCGATCAGATGACGTCGGTGACCACTCCTCCGACGTGCGACGGCTTCGTGGCAAGTGGCTCCGGCAGCTAGCAATGGCGGTGCAGCAGCTCTCCTTCGGCGGTGGCTCCTTGGGATGGTGGCTCAGCTGTAGGGGTGGTCGACGGGCCTTTGGGCAGAGGGAGATGATGAAAAAAAAAACTTTTGTCTGCCCCTACTTTTCAATTCCTTGGTTGCCGCTCCCCTCTTTAATATTTGTATATGCCGTAAGATGGGTTTTTGATGCCGCCTCTATCTTGTTTTTTGATTGCCGTAGCTTTTCTTATATCAGCCGCACGATAAAGAAAATTGTAGCCCCTCTCAATAATTAATTTTTGTTGCCTCCTCTTGATATTTTTTGTATTGCCACAATATTCTCCTCCTAGGTACAAGGCTATATATAGGATGGGTACTCGGGTTTTCATGTTGGCAATAGATAGGATATTTGAATTGAAATGTGGCTAGGAATAAGTTTGGCTAGGATGAGGACACTACCAACTAGGAAATTTGTAATTGGCTAGGGATTGGGTTGAATCAATCAATTTGATTTGATGTGTAGTTCAAAAAGATTTGAATTGATCCAATCACCAATTTGACCAAGTCCAACTTTGCTCTCCATTGACCAAGTCAAACTTCTTTGTGCACACACTCCCTTTCTACCAATATGCTATACGAATAGCAATTCCGCCAAATAGTGAACGCCAAACCTAAAACACACTGAGCACACACTTTAGATATCACGACACGTTTGTCATCATCAAACAAAGAGATCATGGATCGTTGCGTCCAACAGACCTTGTTTGGTTCCAAGGTCACACATAACATCTTCAGTATATGTAAGATAGAGGGACGAGGAACTATGGATTGGACGTCGTATTTCATTAAAAAGTTCATTAGCCAAACGACAGCGCGAAGATATGGTTTCTTCTTTGAGCATAATGAATACCTTCATTGCTTTTTGTGTGCTTGATTTGGTTTTGTTTGTGTGCTAGTTCATTTGTTTGTGTGCTAGTTCATTTGTTAGGATGCTTTAGTTCTTTAAAAACACAAAACAAAAAAATGAAAAATACAAAAAGCTATAAAAACGGTTCTTAATGTGTATCTTTCTTTTGAATCATTAAATTGGTATTAATGAATGACATTCATATCCAGGTAGAAATTGATGTATTATTGTTATAGCAACATGTGCATGATTGATTTTCTAAATAACTATGACATGTTCAATGATTAGAGATCGCCGACGATTTTTGAGGAGGTCAGCGGCGATTTGGGAAGGGAGGAGGCCGGCGGGATTTTGGGAAGATGGTCGTGTTGGAAAACGAGAAGTGAAGGCATTGGGAGATATTTTTGTGAATGAGAGTCCCTAGGCAGGATAAGAATTAAATAGAGAGAATAAAGTCAGTTAATGGAAGTTTGGGGAACTGAATTAATTCCAATCGACAGAGTAGTTGGAAATAATACAGATAGCAAATCGAATGGATGGGTGCCGTTGGAAATAAGAAGTTGGGAGTAACTGTTAACGAAAAGAAGCGGGAAGATGAAGTAGTTACTAAAAATAAAAAATAATAATAAAAAATCGACAATTGGCGACCAATATTGGGGAATTGGTCGACCAATTTTAAAAATAGCCAGAAAAATTTGAAAAAATTTGAGAAAAATTCTAAAAATAAAAATAAGAATGTGTCATAAGTCCGATCCACTAAGAATCCCTAAATTCCTACGAAGCTTAATAAAAGTCTCTTCTTTCAACGGTTTAGTCAAAATATCAGCAGTTTGATGTTCAGTAGCTATAAATTTAAGAACTATATCTCCTTTCTGAACATGATCATCTAGAAAATGATGACGTACATCAATATGTTTTGTACGAGAATGATGCACATGATTTTTAGAAAGATTAATAGCACTAGTATTATCACACATAATAGGGCAAGTAGAGCAATCAATACCATAGTCAGAAATAGTTTGTTTCATCCATAAGATTTGAGCACATGGTAAACCGACGGCAATATATTCTGCCTCGGTTGTAGATAATGAAACAGAGTTTTGCTTTTTGCTAAACCAAGAAACTAAAGCATGACCTAAAAAGTGACATGTACCACTGGTACTTTTACGATCTGATTTGCAACCAGCAAAGTCTGCATCACTATATGATAAATCAAATGTGCTTGACTTGGGATAAAATAAACCAAAATCAGAAGTGTGCTTAACATATCTAATAATCCTTTTTACGGCAGTTAAATGTGAAACTTTAGGATCTGCCTGAAAGCGTGCACATAAACATACTGAAAACATAATGTCTGGTCTACTAGTAGTTAGATAAAGTAGAGAGCCAATCATACCTCTGTAAAGACGTTGATCAACACTCTTACCATTTAAGTCTTTGTCGAGAGAAGTAGATGTACTCATTGGAGTACGTTTTTCTGCAGAACTTTCTAAACCAAAACGCTTGATGAGTTCTTTTGAATACTTGCTTTGGTGAATGAAGATTCCTTCCTTCAATTGTTTGATTTGAAGACCGAGGAAGTAATTGAGTTCACCCATGTGACTCATCTCAAATTCTTTCTGCATAATCTTAGAAAAATCTTGACAAAGAGATTCATTAGTAGAACCAAAAATAATATCATCAACGTATATTTGAATAATGATTATGTCAGATTTAATGTTCTTAATAAATAACGTGGAATCTATTTTACCAATTGAATAACCAGAATTTAAAAGATAGCTTTTAAGTCTTTCTTACCAAGCACGAGGTGCTTGTTTGAGACCATATAAAGCTTTCTTCAATTTGAAAACATGATTTTCTAAATTTTCATGAATAAAACCAGGAGGTTGTTCAACATAAACTTCCTCCTTAAGAAATCCATTTAAAAAAGCACTTTTGACATCCATTTGAAATAATTTAAAATCTTTAAAACATGCAAATGATAACAACATGCGAATAGACTCAAGACGTGCAACTGGTGCATAGGTTTCATCATAATTAATACCTTCTTCTTAATTATAACCTTGTGCAACCAATCGTGCCTTGTTTCTAATTACCTGACCAGATTCATCCAATTTATTTTTGAATACCCACTTGGTACCAATAATTGAATGATCTGTTGGTCTGGGAACTAATTCCTAAACATCATTTCGTTGAAATTGATTGAGTTCTTCCTGCATAGCGACAATCCATAAACTGTCTTCACATGCATCCTTGATGTTCTTTGGTTCAATGGTTGAAAGGAAAGCACAATGCGTCATTTGTTTTGTTTGACGACGAGTTCTAACTCCATCTGTAATATCTCCAATGATTAATTCTGATGGATGATTCAGAATTTGTGCAAATGCCTTGGGAAGATCTGTATTATCTAAAATAGACTCAACAAAATGTTTAGTAGCATCAATTTCATCAAATTTAATATTATCTAAAGAATTAGATAAAGGTAATATATTTTCTTCATCATCAATAATGGGAGAATTAAATGAGGGATTCTCATCAAATGTGACATGTAGTGATTCTTCAACTGTTGAAGTTCTTCTGTTATATACTCTGTAGGCTTTGCTACATGTGGAGTATCCAACAAAAATACCTTCATCAGATTTTGAATCAAATTTATCAAGTGCATCTTTAGTATTAAGAATGAAACATTTACATCCAAACACTTTAAAATATGATACACGTGGAATACGATTAAAGAATAATTCAAAACAAGTTTTATTAAGCAATGGCCTTATGAGAAATTTATTCATAATGTAACAAGCAGTTGCGACAGCTTCAGACCAAAAATATTTCGGTAAATTACTATCACAAAGCATTGTTCTTGCACATTCTTGTAAAGTTCTATTTTTCCTTTCAACTGTTGGATCTGGATTCTAGCCTAGAGGGGGGGGGTGAATAGGCTAATAAAAAATTCTCGTGCAACCCACGAGAAATCACACGAAGTTAAAATCACACCCAGAGTAATGAAAAGCAGACACAGAGTATACAACAGATTTACCCTGGTTCGGTCATCCCAACGACCTACTCCAGCCCCCAAAGCTAATACTAGATTGAATAGTGCAATAGGTACAAAGTCACAAGTTAGAGCACGCTCAGAGCACCCTTTACGTCTCTACACTCGTCGGACTCTCAGTACCCCACACACAGTGTTTCCTCTCACTATCAATCCTAGCAAAGCTTTCTACCAGCTAGTCCCAAACTAGCTGGGTCCCACTTGTCTAGTCCCAACTAGACAAGTCCCAAAATAGTCACCAAAAAACAGGTAAAAGTTTCCCCTACAGAGAACGTTACACTAAGACACAAATAAAGGAGTTTAGAGTTTAGAAATGCTCAGTTTGTGTCTGTGTAGGCGTCTCTGTCAATCTGCACGTCGTCAGCTCCAATCTGACGCAAACGGTGTCTCAATCTGACTCCTGGATGTCAAGATATGCACTGGTCTGTGCACAAAGCAATTTCAGTTCAATCCTCAATAAGACAGCAGGCTGTGCGCTCAGCAACTCCCTTAAATCTTGGCGGTCTGTGCGCAGAGCAATTTAGTTCAAAACTAAATTTTTATCGGTCGGTTCGCACAGCAACTTCTAATAATAAATCCTCGCCACGTCAGCAATTAAACTGGGCTTCGATTTGATTCGCATGCAATCGCAGCCATTGGTTCTCGTGATCGTACGGTTCTCAGTTATCAAGAGCATGCAGTTGGAAATTGACGACGAAGGCGGCTTCGCGATGTTCTCCGACTTTGCAACGACGACGTCGATAGAACTCGAGCAAGTGGCGACGACAGCAGCTCCGATGACACGGTGTCGACGGCGGTGGCTCTTCCTTTGCGACAGCAGCTCGAAAATGGCAGCGAGTTCTTCGTGGCAGTGGCTTCGTCTTCGACTCCCAGCGGTGGTGATGATGGGGAGATATTTGCTCCGATGTCTCCTAGTTCTTCAACTTGCTACGATGGCAGCAGCTCGGCGAGGATCACGATGTTCGACGGTGATGAGTTGGCCAACAGCGAGCTCTCCTTCTTAGAAACGGGTTGCAGCAGCGATCTCCGGTGATGTGGGCTTCTCAGACAGCAGCAACGGCTGTCTTCGTCTTCTTCGTTCAACGGAGATGGTGGCGGCTTGAATCAGCAGCGGAAGAGACAGTCGGCTTCTCTGACTTCGCTTCGACGTCGGAGTGATGAGATCAGCGGCAACTTCGACGGCGAGCTTCTCTTCAATGGCTAGGCAGATGACGGCGGCTGCTCCGATGATGAGTTCGAGAGTTCTTCGACGAGCAGCGGCGGTGGCAGGCTTCTACGGCAGCGGTGTCTCGAAACAAGAGCGGCGACGTTCTTCACTGTGGCGACTTGGTCGTGGCATCCTCCGTTCACAGCTCCGACGGCGATGTTTTTACGGCGACTTCTCCTCGGTGATCACGGCGACAGCTGCTTATCGGCGATGCTGCAGCGGCTACCTCCGACGATACAGCGTGCAGGCGGCGCTTCTCCTCCGTGGCTTCGAGCGGCGACGATTCGTGATAATGCACCGACGATATCGACTCGTGTTGATGCGGTGCGACCGTGCGAGGATGATGAAGTCACTAGGGTGCTTGGGGATTTTTGGCCTTCGGTTGTCTGAGGTTGCCGTACACTTTTGGAGATGGAGGCACTTAGGGCAACGGGTAGAAGTTAGGCTCTGAGAAAGATGATAGTAGGGCATGCGGCTTGGGATTTGGAACTAAGGTTTTTAATATGTATTTTGCCGTACACCTCTTTTGTAGCCCTCCTTTAATTATATTGCTGCACGCAAATAATTTTTTTCATCCCCGTTTCATTATCACCCCTAGGTACGGGTTTATATAGGAGTGGCCCTAGGGTTTTTGTTTGTGCGGCTAAGGATAAGACTAGGGCTAGGAGAGAATCCCTTAAATCAAGGGGCATGAAATTTGTATCCAACTAGGAGTAAGGATATGTATTGGAATAGGGATATGGTGAGGATTTGTTTGCAACTAAAAATGATTTGAATAAGAATTTTGTTGCAAGTCTAGCTAAATGATCGGATTGCCTCCATTTGTAATTCAAATTGGGCTCAATCTCTTTATTTCTTTGGACCAAGTCCAACTTTGCTCTCCATTGACCAAGTCAAACTTCTTTGTGCACACACACTTTCTTATCTCCCAATGTGCTATATGAATAGCAATTCCACCAAATAGTGAAAGTATATTGTTTCGCCAAGCCTGAAACACACTAAGCACAGACATTAGATATACCGACACGTTTGTCATCATCAAACCAAGATCCAAGATCGTTGCTTCCAACAATCTCCCCCTTTTGGTGATGACAAACCCATAAAAGATTTGATCAATAGAAATGAGTGTGTGAAGTGTGTTGAAGGGTGTAATGCAATATTAATCATGAGATGAATATTCAAGCACTACAACATGGCATGCACAAACTAATAGCAAATACAATAGCATGCTCCCCCTTCTCTCAAGCTCCCCCTTCACCATATAATCAAGTATTTAAGTATGTTTCATTCAAGCTCCCCCTTCAACAAATAATATCAACATCAAAGCTCAAAGCTGTCAAAATCTTTTCTTTCTCCCCCTTTGGAATCACCAAAAGCGGATTAATGAAGGCACAAAAATATCCCATGCAAAAATAAATCATTATTAGAAGTAGCGTGCAATTTGCATGAGTATTCCAAATAATAGACAAGTCAAGTTCATGGAATTTCATACCAAGACTTCTCCACCTTTGTGTAAGTGAAAAGATATAGACAATAAAGTGCAAGAGGAGATTCAATATCAGAAAATCAACCAAAACAATCCGCATTTTCCATTTTTCATGAATATCACTAGGATTGACTTTTCCCACCTCATCAAAGATGAGTTCAAGTTACCGAACCCCGAAACATAGCCTAAAAGGACTTTTAAATGTGGGGTGGCATTGCTTGATGAGTTATATACACCAACGCTAATGATTACCCATGTAGCACAAGTTGGATACTCGTGGGTTGTGTATTAGCCATGAGGTGTATCCATTTTCCATACGGAGCAATTTTTTTTTTCAATTTTTTTTTTCATTCTTTTGTGCTCACTTTTAATTCATGGCTAAACACTACATATCCCTTAGAAAATTCAGAATTAAACATTCCTACATTCACTTTCCATTATTCTCCAAAAGAATCTCCAAAAGTACTAAAAAGTCAAATATCGTGAAAGTGCAAATGTAGGTGTAGAAGTCAAGTTTGAAATTTTAGAGACATGTCATGGCTACTAAAAAGATAACAACATGTTCATGTAGCTACAGCAATAATGAATTGACTTCTACAAGGGATACAATTGATCATTCATACAATACCACTTAAGAGATTCATAAGCGGAGAATCAATCAGCACATTTTTTTTTTTGATTTTTTTTGATTTTTTTTCAGAAATAAAAACATTAAAAATCATCCATGCAAGCACACAAACCAAAATAAATCAAGCACACAAAAAAATCTATGAAGGTATGCAATGAACATGCAAAGAGGGATAGAAAATTATACCTTCTCGTCGCTTTTTGACGAAGGAGCTAAAAGAATGAACATTGAATTTAACGCTCCTCGCCAAAACTCCATCACACCTACATGAAAGGTGTTAAGTGTGACCTTGGAATCCAACAAGGTCCACTAGTGTTAGCCAATATAGTTTTAGGAACCCACACTTGTTTAAACTTGATATTTGTGTTCCTAAATTTATAATAATATGAAGTGTGGCCTACACTATCACAAGTAAAGCACTTTGCATATTTGTTCTTTGCAATAGAGGGTACATTGTGGAATTTCTTGAATTTATGCTTTTCAACGTTTTTCAGACCAAAACCAAGTCCTCTTCTATTATTGTCATATAATTGCTTCTCTAAAATAGTGTCCAACGATTGTTTTCCCATAGAGAATTTCTTAATGGCAACTTCAAGATGAGAGACTTTGGTTTTTAATTGTTTGTTTTCTTCCACAAGCATCGTGCATTTACTAATAAAAGCTCTCTTGTTTTCCTCTTCCTTCTTTTCAAATTCAATCATTTTTCTTTTAAAATCATTATCCAACATGCAAAATTTATCATTAAGCTCTCTAATCACATAGTCTTTTTCAGCTTCGAGCTTAATTAAATCAAGTTTAAGCATGCTAATATTATTCATCAAGGAAGGGCAAGAGAGACAAGGTGCTTCATCATTAAAACTGGATTTTTCCTTTTTCAAAATATCAATAGTAGAGTCACGTGCAACAATATCAATTTTGAGTTTTTCAATCTCTTTAGACATTTCATATTCAGATTGTTGCATTTCAAAGTTCTCATTTTGATAATCATCTATAGTGGATTCAAGCTCTACTATTTTATCTTGCATTTCTTTACAAAGAGTAAGGAGTTCAGTTTTACTACCAGAAGTTACCTCATTGTGTATTCCCATCAATGCCATGCATGAATGGGCTTCGTGTTCCTCCTCCTCGCTCTCAGCTTCGATATCCATGTCCCAAGTAAGCACCTTGGATTTTTCCTTTTCTTTAGCTACCTGAGCTGTCTCATGTGGGCAATCCCTCATTCGATGTCCTCTTTTCTTGCATTTAAAACAAGTCATTCTATTAGTAGTATTCTGATCATAATTTTTCTTAGAAGACTGAAAAAAGTTAGAGCGATTAAACCTGGGTGCCATTTCTGCTCTTCCTTGCTTGGTCTGGACAAACTTTCTGAAATTTCTGACCATTAGTGCTATGTCATCATCATCATCTTCACTTTCGTCAGCTTTCAGAGCAAGTGGCTTGGTAGCTTTCTCTTTTTCCTCAGGTTTCTCCCTTTCATCAATATTTTGCAATTCAAGCTCGTGGGACATTAAATTACCTATTAAGTCATCCACCCTCATCTGTGACAAATCTTTCGCTTCTTGGATGGCAGTGACTTTAGGCCTGAAAGAGCTTGGCAGAGCTCTTAATATCTTCCTCACCTGCTCAAGGCTAGAATATGGCTTACCGAGCGAACTAGACTTGTAGACAATGTTGGTGAACCTTGCAAACATTTCTGATATCGTCTCTGATGGTAGCATGCGAAATCCCTCGTATTCTGTGCTCAGAAGTGCAAGTCTAGACTCCTTCACCTGTGACGTTCCCTTATGCGTCACCTCCAAAGTATGCCATATTTCCTGCGCAGTTAGACAATGTGAGATACGATTGAATTCAGATTTATCTAATGCACAAATAAGAGCATTCATAGCTTTAGCATTTAAAGAATAAAGCTTCCAATCATTATCATCCCACTTATCATCAGGTTTAGGCATCTCGGTATTTTCAATTTTGATAACAGGTGATTTATATCCTTTTTCAACAATTTGCCAAGATTTATAATCAATAGAAATAAGATAGATTTTCATACGATTTTTCCAGTAAGCATAATCTCCTCCATTAAATCTAGGTGGTCGGGAAATAGACTGGCCCTCAGCAAAAGCACTATCAATGTGGTCCATGGTCAAACTAGGCTAGATCTACTAAACTGGCTCTGATACCACTTGTTGGATCTGGATTCTAGCCTAGAGGGGGGGTGAATAGGCTAATAAAAAATTCTCGTGCAACCCACGAGAAATCACACGAAGTTAAAATCACACCCAGAGTAATGAAAAGCAGACACAGAGTACACAGCAAATTTACCCTGGTTCGGTCGTCCCAACAACCTACTCCAGCCCCCAAAGCTAATACTAGATTGAATAGTGCAATAGGTACAAAGTCACAAGTTAGAGCACGCTCAGAGCACCCTCTACGTCTCTACACTCGCCGGACTCTCAGTACCCCACACACAGTGTTTCCTCTCACTATCAATCCTAGCAAAGCTTTCTACCAGCTAGTCCCAAACTAGCTGGGTCCCTGTCACGACCTGCTTCCCTAAAATGGAGGCGAGACGTGAAAAGGTCCGCACGAGAGTGGAGCTGTGAAGCCCCAAACCCGATAATCGTCAATAAAACATAAGCAGGTCCCTGTAACCACAACGGAACAACAATAATAACACAAGGAGAGACTGAAATAAAATCTCACATCTCATGAATTGTCCAACATGAAAAATAAGTCCAACATCCAGAAAAGCCACCAGGCTAAAAGAAAGAGTCTAAAGGCCCAGAACAAGGCCAACAAAAGCAACGACATAACAAAGTATAGGTGCTACGCACCGATAACAAAACAACTGTCTAAACAAAAGGGAAACATGACGAAAACACTAGGACTGGTCCCCAGTGTCCACGTACTCCCCGTCAAACATAAGCTCGGGCTCGGCGTCAGCAAACACCTCGTCCTCAACAAGGTACTCAGGCTCAGGATCTAACATGTGTCACCCAAAAGAGTAAAGGGGCACATGTCAGCAAGTCTAAAAAGACTTGGGCAAGGAAACTGAAAGTAAGGCAACTAGCAACCTAGCAGTTATAGTATGCATGACATGGCAGTTATAACATGAGTGCACAATCAAGACATGGCAAGACAATTTATACAAGAGAACAATCATCGGGACAAGACAAGAGTAGCCAAGCTACTATCAATCTCAATCAATTCACTATTCACGTTGTTTGTAGATGTTTACGCCTTACAGCTGAATGGTTTCACATTCACGCTGATTGGCCGCTTAACACTACCCCAAAACCCAGAGTTTACGCCTTACCACTGCAGTTGCTGATCGGGCAGACTCCCAGTTGATTGGCCGCTTAACTCTTACCCGCAATACCCACACGTAATGGAGCCAGGGTCCCCGCACATGAGCTCAGTAAGTGAGCCGGGGTTGCCCCGCACATGAGCTCACATTCTTAAACATTTGGCGTTGGGGTGCACCTAGCCGGAAACAAGCAATTCGGGCATTGGCTATCAACCAACACATGGCACGCTTCTGGAACACGAGCCAGGAACACAAGCATTGTAGCGAAGCTACGCATTCACAGAAATACGTAAAGGATGCAATGACATGACAATTAATTTGCGTACCGTTAATGGAAAGTAAACATGACATGGTAATTGTGCAACATGATATATGTCGGAACTAGCTTCGTTGTCAAGCTAATTCCCCAATTTGCGCCTAGGCGAGTATCATTTCGTCGCCTAGCCTCTTTTACGCCTATAACAAGCAAATGGCCTAAAACATGGCCTAAACCCTAAGTGGCAAGTTTCACTTGCCTAGCACCGGGGATGACGATCACGAAGGTTCGTCTCGCGGATGCTAATCTACGGGGAAATCGCTGTTATGGGGAAACAATCATCAAACAACATGAAATTTCATTAGGGTTTCATAAAAATACAAATAGGTTATAAAAACGTCAAGAGATCGATTTCTTACCGAGAGGAAACGGAAGAAACACTCCGGAGAACCCTAGGACCAGATCTGGAAACAAATGGAGAAGTTTGGAGAGTTAGGGTTTTTGGGGGATTTTGGGGATTTGGTGAGATTTTGGGGAAGATGAGATGTAGATAGAGTTGATGGAGGGTTTAGATGATGAATCTAGGGCTTGGGATGGAGGAATAGGGCTTGGAGGAAGATGGGGGCTCAATGGGGGAGAAACTAGGGTTTTGGGTCGAGTGGAGGAAGAAGAAAACGTTTAGGAGGGGTATAAATAGGTTGGGCTGGCGGCTACCCAGAAATTAGGGTTTTAACACAGATTAGTCGATCAAAGAGCAACCACTGACCGACTAGTTTGGTAACTAGTCGGTCGGTCGACCAACGCAGACCGACTAAGTGTAAACAGTAACTTCTGAACGAAAATAGGATTTAGAATTAGTCGGTCCATGAACAAATACTGACCGACTAGTTTAACATCTAGTCGGTCGATGAACGTTCTTAGACCGACTAAGAGTAAACAGTAACTCGACTGTACAGAAGAACCAAGAATTAGTCGGTCTGAGTACAAGATTAACCGACTAGTTTAACAACTAGTCGGTCGAAAGATGAACTTAGACCGACTAAGAATGAACAGCAATGATACTAAAATTTAGATGATGTGTTAGTCGGTTAAAGAAGCATTGCCGACCGACTAGTTTGCAACCTAGTCGGTCAACCAACGTTCTTAGACCGACTAACGATAAACAGTAACTCCTGAGAAATTTAGAAAGCCAACTAGTCGGTCCAAGAAGGATTGCCGACCGACTGGATCGTCATCTAGTCGGTCGGTGCCCCTTCTTATACCGGCTAATAAGCACCAAAAGTTCCAATACGGAGCGCGGGGCCCCGGAATCGATTCCTAAGACTCCTAGGCTTGATCTAATAGTAAGATACGACCGTTATGAAGTCCGTCACGAATGACATACTTCGAAATCGACAATCCTAAGGAAGAAACGAGAAAATACGACGAATCGATCGAAAATGAAAGCTACGGAGATGAAAACCACACATGAGGAGAAAATCCACCAAAACATATATTATATTATAATAAATCCAGATACATGAAAAGCAGTCGTTACATCCTCCCCAACTTAAGAAAAATTCCGTCCTTGGAATTTCCAAACACTCACGTGTCCGGAAACAAAAGTGGAAAACGCTCTCACATCTCATCCTCATTCTCCCAAGTACACTCTCCAGGTGAGCCGTGTCGCCACATCACCCTCACAAGATTGACAATCTTGTTCCGAAGCGATTTCTGACGCCTGTCCAGAATCTACACTGGATGCTGGTCATACGTCATATCGGGGCGAACGGTAATCTCCGAAAAATCCACAGCATGAGATGGATCGCTAATGTATCGACGAAGCTGCGACACATGGAAAACATTGTGAACTCCTTCCAAAGATGGCGGCAAGGCCAAGTGATAAGCTACCTCGCCAACCCTCTCCAAAATGTCAAACGGTCCAATAGATCGCGGGCTCAACTTCCCTCGCTTCCCAAAACGAATCACACCGCGATTCGGGGAAATCTTCAAGAACACATGGTCGCCCGGCTGAAACTCCAAAGGACGACGTTTAGCATCCGCCCAATGCTTAAAACGGTCCTGAGCAATTCTCAACCTCTCCTGAATATTCCTGACGATATCCACGGCCTCCACGATCATCTCATGTCCCAACAACTCCCGATCACCAATGTCATCCCAACTCAATGGCGATCGACATTTCCTCCCATAAAGAGCGGCGAAAAGCGCCATGCCAATACTCGCTGGAAGCTGTTGTTGTAAGAGAACTCCACCAAATGCAGATGGTCCTCCCACGAACCCTTGAAATCCAACATGCACGCCCTCAGCATGTCCTCCAAAATCTGAATCGTCCTCTCGGACTGGCCATCCGTCTGCGGATGGTACGCCGTGCTGAAACTCAGACGCGTACCCAAGCTCTTCTGCAAACTCTGCCAGAACTGAGATGTGAACCTCGTGTCCCAGTCCGACACGATACTCACGGGGACTCCATGAAGTCGCACGACCTCCTGCACGATTCACGTCACATCACTATCCAAACTAGGAAAAAGGAAATAAAACGGAGAGTAAAAGAATTTACCTCCATATATCTCCTCGCTAGCGCCTCAGTGGACTGTCCCACTCGGAACGGAATAAAGTGCACAGATTTGGTCAATCGATCCACGATCACCCAAATCGCGTCATTCTGCTTCGGACTCCGAGGTAGTCCAGTCACGAAATCCATAGCGATGTGTTGCCACTTCCACTCCGGAATCGGAAGCGGTTGTAGCAACCCGGCCGTACGCTGATGCTCCGCCTTCACTTGCTGGCAAACCAAGCACTTGGCTACACTCCGAGCCACACTCCTCTTCATACCATGCCACCAATAATTCAGACGAAGATCCTGGTACATCTTGGTGCCACCAGGATGCACAGAATACGGCGAACTGTGTGCCTCCACCATCAACTTCTCTCTAATATCCCCAGCTGGCACACACAACCTGGCTCCAAACCTTAGCGAGGCATCCTCATGAATCAAAAATTCAGTCCGCAGACCGGCTTCCACTTGCTCCCGAATCTTCACCAGCTTCGGATCCTCAGCCTGGCCAGCCTTAATCCGATCCACGATCGTCGACTGTACCTGCATGTACATCAACGACGAAACCTCCCCAGGAAGAACAATCTCCACACCTGACTCACAAAGATCATGCTGCAATCTCCACTGCGAGGTCAAAATCATCACCGCTGGAAGCCTACTCAAAGCATCTGGAACCACATTCACCTTGCCAGGGTGAAACTGCAAATCAATCTCATAATCCGCCATAAGCTCCAACCATCGACGCTGTCGCATGTTGAGCTCCTTCTGAGTGAAAATATACTTCAAGCTTTTGTGATCGGTGAAAATCCTCACTTTCTCACTCAGCAGGAAGTGCCTCCAAATCTTAAGAGCAAACACAATGGCAGCCAACTCCAAATCATGCGTCGGGTAATTCTTCTCATGAACCTTATGATGACGAGACGCATACGCCACAACATGCCCATGCTGATGCAACACACAACCGAGACCCTTGCCAGAAGCATCGCAAAAGATCTCAAATCCACCACTGCGATCAGGCACAACCAAAATAGGGGCAGTCGTCAACCTCTCCTTCAGAATACCAAAAGCACTCTCACAATCACCCGACCAAACAAAAGCAACTTCCTTCCGCGTCAACCTGGTCATCGGCTCAGCAATACGGGAAAAGTCCTTAATGAATCGCCGATAATAACCAGCAAGTCCAAGGAAACTCCGAATCTCAGACGCAGACGACGGAACAGGCCACTCCCTGATGGCCCTAATCTTCTCGGGATCCACTGAAATACCATCTCCAGTCACCACATGCCCGAGAAAAGCAACTCGATCCAGCCAAAACTCGCACTTCGAAAACTTAGCATACAACCGATGCTTCCTCAAAATCTCCAACACTGTCCTTAAGTGCGAGGCATGCTCTTCCTTCGACTTCGAATAGATCAGAATGTCGTCAATAAAGATAACGACAAACTTATCCAAAAAGTCGTAGAAAATCAGGTTCATCAGATTCATGAAAACTGCAGGCGCGTTAGTTACACCGAAAGGCATAACCACAAACTCATAGTGTCAATACTTCGTCCTGAATGCTGTCTTCGGAACATCACCCTTCTTCACCTTCAACTGAAGGTAACCACTCCTCAAATCCAATTTAGAAAACACCCTCGAACCTCCAAGCTGATCAAAAATATCATCGATGCGAGGCAACGGGTATTTATTCTTAATGGTCACCGCATTCAACTCCCGATAGTCCACGCACATGCGACACGAACCATCCTTCTTCTTCACCAGCAACACCGGTGCTCCCCACGGGGACACACTAGGATTAATATAACCCTTCTGCAAAAGCTCATCCAACTGCTTCCGCAACTCCTCCAATTCTACAGGTGCCATACGATACGGCGCCTTCGAAATCGGCTGCGCACCTGGAATGAGATCGATAGAAAATTCTAAAGCTCGATCAGGTGGCAAACCAGACATCTCCTCGGGGAAGACGTCGCCAAAATCACGCACCACAGCTGGCCACTCCAGCTCCATCTGCATAGCCACAGCCTCCACCGGCCTGGCCCAAAATCTGACAGGACCAAGCGAACTGCTACCACGACTGAACTCAAATACTGGATGTCCGGGAATCTCGAACACCACCTTCTTTCTCCGACAGTCGATCGTAGCATAGAAGTTCGCAAGCCAGTCCATCCCAAGAACTGCATCATAGTTGATGATGTCGTGGACAATGAAATCAGCGAAAAGCTCATGTCCACAGACCACCAACGAGCAAGAATTGCAACCACGATGCACCGAGACCACGCCATTCCCTGTAACGATATTCCAACTCTTGGGAAGAGGGGGCGTCGACAAGGAATGCCTCTCCACGAAGCTCCGAGAAATAATACACATCGATGCACCAGAGTCAAAGAGGACTCGTGCAGGAAATGTGCACACCAAAACCACACCTAACAAACAATTAACAATCAAACCCTAGTCTAGCAAACAACCATGTTCAAGCAAACAACACAATCTAACATGCAAACCAGCTAGGAAAGTAACAGCTAGATTGAGGATTACCTGCGATAACCTCATCCACAGCCTCGCTCTCCGCAGCGGTCATCAGAAAAGCCTGCCTCCTCGGCGGAACAGCCTGCCGAAAAGCCTGCCCCTGTGGAACAAGAGCTGATCCACGTCCAACAGGAACAGACGCTCGCTGCTGCAACGGCTGTGCTGCAACAGGTGCCCTCCGCAGCTGATTCGCATGCCTACAATCCTTCGCGACATGGGAAGCATCACCAAAAACCAGACACTGGCCCAAAAACTTCCGACACTGATCCTTGATGTGGCCAGGCTTGCCGCAGAAATGGCAAGTCTTCAGAATAGGCCCTCCTGGCCTCTTAAACTAAGCAGACTGATTAGGCCTGAATCTAGGTCTAACCACAGCTCTCGCCTGTTCCACAGGCCTCTTCCCAGCACCAACAATAGACCCCCTCCTCTGGTTCACGAGCAGCTCCTGCCTCTTGGCTGCTACTAGAACCTTCTGATAAGACTCCCGGTCAGAAGAGGTCACAAAACTCTGGAGCTCCGAACCAAGTCCCTGCAGGAACCTCTGAGCTCTCTCCTCAGCGTCCTGCACCATCTTTGGTGCAAACCGACTCAGCCTCATGAACTCCTGGTGATATAGGTCCACCGACGAGCTCCCTTGCTTCAAATCGATAAAACGCTGCAGCATCTCTTCCCTGGCAGCTTTCGGGAAGAACTCACCCTCAAATCTGGCCTTGAAGGTAGCCCAAGCTATCGGCTCCACCAACATCTTCTCTTCTGCATCCCACCAATTCCGAGCATTATCTTTGAGTTGCCTCTTTGCCAAATCAACCCATCCAGCAGGGGTGATCTTGGCCATCTTCAGATTGTCCTCGATGTTCCGAATCCACTCATCGGCAGCCAGAGGACCCTCAGACCCATCAAAATATGCGGGACCCAGCTCCCGAAATTGCTTCGCTCCTGGCTCAGAGCGAGGGGCATCCGGAAGAGCCCGGGCAGCTCGAGCAAGTGGAGCATTCTGGACTTGCAGGAGCACGCCCTGCTGCACTTGCATCATCTGGAGCATCATCCGCATCATCTCACCGTTGGTGGGTTCCCGCTCAGGCTCCTCATCATGAGGGAGCGCACCACTACCCCCACCACGGGTGAAACGTCTTCCTGCCATCTAGTGACACAGAAAACGAAGCAGATTAGACTCATAGCTTATGACTCGGACGTCGAACTTAGTTTATTGGACATTCTAATATTATTATCGTCATTCCAAAAATCGAAGTTACAGAATGACCTGCATGGGCCACCAACAAAACCTGTCACGACCCGCTTCCCTAAAATGGAGGCGAGACGTGAAAAGGTCCGCACGAGAGTGGAGCTGTGAAGCCCCAAACCCGATAAGCGTCAATAAAACATAAGCAGGTCCCTGTAATCACAACGGAACAACAATAATAACACAAGGAGAGACTGAAATAAAATCTCACATCTCATGAATTGTCCAACATGAAAAATAAGTCCAACATCCAGAAAAGCCACCAGGCTAAAAGAAAGAGTCTAAAGGCCCAGAACAAGGCCAACAAAAGCAACGACATAACAAAGTATAGGTGCTACGCACCGATAACAAAACAACTGTCTAAACAAAAGGGAAACACGACGAAAACACTAGGACTGGTCCCCAGTGTCCACGTACTCCCCGTCAAACACAAGCTCGGGCTCGGCGTCAGCAAACACCTCGTCCTCAACAAGGTACTGAGGCTCAGGATCTAACATGTGTCACCCAAAAGAGTAAAGGGGCACATGTCAGCAAGTCTAAAAAGACTTGGGCAAGGAAACTGAAAGTAAGGCAACTAGCAACCTAGCAGTTATAGTATGCATGACATGGCAGTTATAACATGAGTGCACAATCAAGACATGGCAAGACAATTTGTACAAGAGAACAATCATCGGGACAAGACAAGAGTAGCCAAGCAACTATCAATCTCAATCAATTCACTATTCACGTTGTTTGTAGATGTTTACGCCTTACAGCTGAATGGTTTCACATTCACGCTGATTGGCCGCTTAACACTACCCCAAAACCCAGAGTTTACGCCTTACCACTACAGTTGCTGATCGGGCAGACTCCCAGTTGATTGGCTGCTTAACTCTTACCCCCAATACTCACACGTAATGGAGCCAGGGTCCCCGCACATGAGCTCAGCAAGTGAGCCGGGGTTGCCCCGCACATGAGCTCGCATTCTTAAACATTTGGCGTTGGGGTGCACCTAGCCGGAAACAAGCAATTCGGGCATTGGCTATCAACCAACACATGGCCCGCTTCTGGAACACGAGCCAGGAACACAAGCATTGTAGCGAAGCTACGCATTCACAGAAATACGTAAAGGATGCAATGACATGACAATTAATTTGCGTACCGTTAATGGAAAGTAAACATGACATGGTAATTGTGCAACATGATATATGTCGGAACTAGCTTCGTTGTCAAGCTAATTCCCCAATTTGCGCCTAGGCGAGTATCATTTCGTCGCCTAGCCTCTTTTACGCCTATAACAAGCAAATGTCCTAAAACATGGCCTAAACCCTAAGTGGCAAGTTTCACTTGCCTAGCATCGGGGATGACGATCACGAAGGTTCGTCTCGCGGATGCTAATCTACGGGGAAATCGCTGTTATGGGGAAACAATCATCAAACAACATGAAATTTCATTAGGGTTTCATAAAAATACAAATAGGTTATAAAAACGTCAAGAGATCGATTTCTTACCGAGAGGAAACAGAAGAAACACTCCGGAGAACCCTAGGACCAGATCTGGAAACAAATGGAGAAGTTTGGAGAGTTAGGGTTTTTGGGGGATTTTGGGGATTTGGTGAGATTTTGGGGAAGATGAGAGGTAGATAGAGTTGATGGAGGGTTTAGATGATGAATCTAGGGCTTGGGATGGAGGAATAGGGCTTGGAGGAAGATGGGGGCTCAATGGGGGAGAAACTAGGGTTTTGGGTCGAGTGGAGGAAGAAGAAAACGTTTGGGAGGGGTATAAATAGGTTGGGCTGGCGGCTGCCCAGAAATTAGGGTTTTAACACAGATTAGTCGGTCAAAGAGCAACCACTGACCGACTAGTTTGGCAACTAGTCGGTCGGTCGACCAACGCAGACCGACTAAGTGTAAACAGTAACTTCTGAACGAAAATAGGATTTAGAATTAGTCGGTCCATGAACAAATACTGACCGACTAGTTTAACATCTAGTCGGTCGATGAACGTTCTTAGACCGACTAAGAGTAAACAGTAACTCGACTGTACAGAAGAACCAAGAATTAGTCGGTCTGAGTACAAGATTAACCGACTAGTTTAACAACTAGTCGGTCGAAAGATGAACTTAGACCGACTAAGAATGAACAGCAATGATACTAAAATTTAGATGATGTGTTAGTCGGTTAAAGAAGCATTGCCGACCGACTAGTTTGCAACCTAGTCGGTCAACCAACGTTCTTAGACCGACTAACGATAAACAGTAACTCCTGAGAAATTTAGAAAGCCAACTAGTCGGTCCAAGAAGGATTGCCGACCGACTGGATCGTCATCTAGTCGATCGGTGCCCCTTCTTATACCGGCTAATAAGCACCAAAAGTTCCGATACGGAGCGCGGGGCCCCGGGATCGATTCCTAAGACTCCTAGGATTGATCTAATAGTAAGATACGACCGTTATGAAGTCCGTCATGAATGACATACTTCGAAATCGACAATCCTAAGGAAGAAACGAGAAAATACGACGAATCGATCGAAAATGAAAGCTACGGAGATGAAAACCACACATGAGGAGAAAATCCACCAAAACATATATTATATTATAATAAATCAAGATAAATGAAAAGCAGTCGTTACAGTCCCACTTGTCTAGTCCCAACTAGACAAGTCCCAAAATAGTCACAAAAAACAGGTAAAAGTTTCCCCTACAGAGAACGTTACACTAAGACACAAATAAAGGAGTTTAGAGTTTAGAAATGCTCAGTTTATGTCTGTGTAGGTGTCTCTATCAATCTGCACATCGTCAGCTACAATCTGACGCAAACGGTGTCTCAATCCGACTCCTGGATGTCAAGATATGCACTGGTCTGTGCACAAAGCAATTTCAGTTCAATCCTTAATAAGACAGCAGGCTGTGCGCTCAGCAACTCCCTTAAATCTTGGCGGTCTGTGCGCAGAGAAATTTAGTTCAAAACTAAATTTTTATCGGTCAGTTCGCACAGCAACTTCTGATAATAAATCCTCGCCACGTCAGCAATTAAACTGGGCTTCGATTTGATTCGCATGCAATCGCAGCCGTTGGTTCTCGTGATCATACGGTTCTCATTTATCAAGAGCATGCAGTTGGAAATTGACGACGAAGGTGGCTTCGTGATGTTCTCCGGCTTTGCAACGACGACGTCGATAGAACTCGAGCAAGTGTCAACGACAGCAGCTCCGATGACACGGTGTCGACGGCGGTGGCTCTTCCTTTGCGACAGCAGCTCGAAAATGGCAGCGAGTTCTTCGTGGCAGCGGCTTCGTCTTCGACTCCCAGTGGTGGTGATGATGGGGAGAGATTTGCTCCGATGTCTCCTAGTTCTTCAACTTGCTACGATGGCAGCAGCTCGGCGAGGATCACGATGTTCGACGGTGATGAGTTGGCCAACGGCGAGCTCTCCTTCTTGGAAACGGGTTGCAGCAGCGATCTCCGGTGATGTGGGCTTCTCAGACAGCAGCAGCGGCTGTCTTCGTCTTCTTCGTTCAACGGAGATGGTGGCGGCTTGAATCAGCAGCGGAAGCGACAGTCGGCTTCTCCGACTTCGCTTCGACGTCGGAGTGATGAGAGCAGCGGCAGCTTCGACGGCGAGCTTCTCTTCAATGGCTAGGCAGATGACGGCGGCTGCTCCGATGATGAGTTCGAGAGTTCTTCGACGAGCAGCGGCGGTGGCAGGCTTCTACGGTAGCGGTGTCTCGAAACAAGAGTGGTGACGTTCTTCACTGTGGCGACTTGGTCGTGGCGTCCTCCGTTCACAGCTCCGACGGCGATGTTTTTTGCGGCGACTTCTCCTCGGTGATCACGGCGACAGCTGCTTATCGGCGATGCTGCAGTGGCTACCTCCAACGATACAGCATGCAGGCGGCGCTTCTCCTCCGTGGCTTCGAGCGGCGACGATTCGTGATAATGCACCGACGATATCGACTCGTGTTGATGCGGTGCGACCGTGCGAGGATGATGAAGTCGCTAGGGTGCTTGGGGATTTTTGGCCTTCGGTTGTCTGAGGTTGCCGTACACTTTTGGAGATGGAGGCACTTAGGGCAACGGGTAGAAGTTAGGCTCTGAGAAAGATGATAGTAGGGCATGTGGCTTGGGATTTGGAACTAAGGTTTTTAATATGTATTTTGTCGTACACCTCTTTTGTAGCCCTCCTTTAATTATATTGCTGCACGCAAATAATTTTTTTCAGCCACGTTTCATTATCACCCCTAGGTACGGGTTTATATAGGAGTGGCCCTAGGGTTTTTGTTTGTGCGGCTAGGGATACGACTAGGGCTAGGAGAGAATCCCTTAAATCAAGGGGCATGAAATTTGTATCCACTTAGGAGTAAGGATATGAATTGGAATAGGGATATGGTGAGGATTTGTTTGCAACTAAAAATGATTTGAATAAGAATTTTGTTGCAAGTCTAGCTAAATGATCGGATCGTCTCCATTTGTAATTCAAATTGGGCTCAATCTCTTTATTTCTTTGGACCAAGTCCAACTTTGCTCTCCATTGACCAAGTCAAACTTCTTTGTGCACACACACTTTCTTATCTCCCAATGTGCTATACGAATAGCAATTCCACCAAATAGTGAAAGTATATTGTTTCGCCAAGCCTGAAACACACTAAGCACACACATTAGATATACCGACACGTTTGTCATCATCAAACCAAGATCCTAGATCGTTGCTTCCAACATCAACTACTCCATTCTGAGGAGGAGCACGAGAAAAAGAAAAATTGTGAGTAATGCCATTTTCATTACAAAACTTGGTAAACAATTCATTTTCAAATTCTCCTCCATGATCACTACGAATAGTGACAATGTTAGAGGATTTGATCTTTTGTATCTTTTTACAAAATATTGAAAATTCTTCAAACACATCATTCTTGTTTTGTAAGAATATAATCCAAGTATATCTTGAATAATCATCAACAATGACAAATGCATATCTACTTTTATTCAAAGAGGCTATTCTTGAAGGACCAAACAAATCTAAATGTAAGAGTTCTAATGGTCTCTTTGTTGAGATAACGTCCTTTGATTTAAAAGAAGATTTGTGCATTTTTCCTTGTTGACAAGCATCACAAAAATGTTTGTTTTTGAAAGAAATATTTGGCATTCCATTTACTAACTTGTGTTTTGAAATATGTGCTAGATTTTTGAAATTAGTGTGTCCAAAACGTTTATGCCATAAAAGTGTATCATCTGATGTAATCATTAAACAATGATTATTTGTGGTAACAGACATGCATAAAATATAAATGTTATTCTTACGCTTACCACGAAACAAAACAGATGACATATCAGAATCATAAATAATGCAATCATTTTGTTCAAAAACTATTTTGTAATTTTTATCACATAACTGACTAATTGAAAGTAAATTATGTTTCAAACCGTCAACCAGGTGAACATTCTCAATGATAGGCTGATTCGTATTGCAAACTGTTCCAGTGCCTATGATTTTGCCTTTCTTGTTGTCACCAAGGTAACTGTGCCTCCATCTTTATATATAATGGTTGAAAGCAAGTTGACGTTTTCTGTCATATGTTTTGAACATCCACTGTCCAAAATCCATTTTTCCTTTTTAGGTACCTGAAAGATAAAACATTAAGCATTGGTACCCTTTGTTTGAGGGTCCTTGGGATTGGATTTTTGGAAGCCAAACCCAAGTGGAAGTTGGATTTTTAATATAATCATTAGAATGAACAATAGAATGAATATAATGAGAGATGTAATCATTTCTATCTTTTAAACATGAATTCTTAGGAACCCATATACAAATAGTAGTAGGTTTCCTAGAAGATGATTTTGAAATGTAACATTTCTTTGTAAAAAAGAAGCAGGAATGTTTACTTTCTTCGTGTAAATAAATGCGTGATTCTTCTTTTGAGGTTTAACAAAAGTAGTTTTTCCATAAGAAGAAGAAGTGCTACAAGACTTGGGTGCATCCTTATGAGAATATCCCAGACCTTGTCTATGATTTAAAGGATATTGTATTTTTAGCAAATCATCGAGATTAGTCTTTCCTTTATTTAATTTATTAATATTGGAATACATCTCGTCGTATTTCATCTTTAGTGATGAAATATTTTTATCCATTTCGGATATTTGTGTATAAATTTCTAGATTCTTAGTTTTGAGAATATCATTTTCTTTACTAAGATCCAAATTTTGAGAAGATGTATTCTCAATATGTATGGAATTTGATGTAGTGTTCTTAGAAGAAGATAATTCCTGATATTTAATAAGAAGATCGTTATTATTCTGTTTCAAAGATTTATGTTGAATATTTAAATTTTTGAAACGAGAATAGAGATCTTTTAATGCATCTAATAATTCTTCATTACTAAAAGTACTTACCTCATCTTCATTATCTTGTGCCATAAAGCACATATTAGCATTTTCATCATGGTCATCTTCATCATCTGAAGATTCATCCCAAGTTGCTGTAAATGCTTTCTTCATCTTGTCAAACTTCCTTTCTCTTCTAGATTGATCGTTGTTGTTGGAAGTTTTGAACTTTGCTTTGAGAAGTGAACAATCTTTCTTCATATGTCCTGGCCTATTACAATTGAAGCAAAGAGAAGAATCAGTATTTTTTAGATTTAATATTATTATACTTACCTTTTTGGAAGAATTTTCTGAAGTTCTTGGCAAAGAATGCCATGTCATCATCTGAATCTTCATTATCTGATGTTGTGTTGAAGGCGAGTACTTTCTTCTTTTGATCTGATTCCTCTTTTGCATCTTGTAATGTGACTTCATGTGCCATTAAGTTACCAATTAGATCTTCCATGGATAATGTGGAAAGATCATTGGCTTCCTCAATAGCAGTGATCTTTGGACGCTATTCTGGGGAGAGTACCTTAAGAATCTTGCGTACCTGATCAAGAGAAGAGTAAACTTTTCCAAGAGCATTAAGAGAATTAATAATGTTAATGAACCTGGTGTTCATTTCTCCAATCGTTTCTTTGTCTTGCATCTTGAACAACTCATATTTATGAACCAAAGAGGCAATCTTGGTTTCCTTCACTTTATTGGTTCCTTCATGAGTTACCTCGAGTATGTGCCAAATCTCCTTAGCACTTTTGGCCTGAGATACCCGATTAAACTCATGTTTATCCATGGCACAAAATAAAGCATTCATAGCCTTTGAGTTGTTGGTTTTTGCAGTTTTGTTTTTAGCGGTCCAATCAGCAACATGAGTTGTTGGCTTAGTGTATCCTGACTCTACGATGTCCCAAATCTCATAATTCATACTTTGGAGATGAATCTCCATTCGTATTTTCCAATATGAGTAATTGAACCATCAAATAGAGGAGGACGAGTTTGAGAGTGCCCTTCAGGATGCTGATTGTAGTTGTGTGGAACGGCATTCATGTTTGATGCTGAGGAACTTGCTGCCATCTTAACCTTGCTTTGATACCAAATGTAATTTTAGCCTGTATGGATCAATACACTAGAGGGGGGGTGAATAGTGTATATATTAAAAAAATGTTGCAAATAAAATGTTAGTAATATTTGCAAAGATGGCACAGAAATAAAATGACAAGTACTGAAATTAAATCAATCGCAAACACAGAGATTTATCCTGGTTCAGATCTTTGTGATCCTACTCCAGTCCTCTACCCCGTAGAGATTTTCAATCCACTATAATCACTTGCCCCGCAAGCACAAACTTACAAAAATGGCGACACTCCCCGTGTCCCAAACTTTGTACAATCTCTAAACAGAGATTCAAACCGGTTAAATAATGAAATAAAAAACACCTATAGCCTTGTTATAAATTTCAGAGAATGAATTCAAGGATGGTGTTTAGAAGATGAACTTCAAGATGTAAAATATATGTAATGAAGAGCAACACTTGAAGTTCTCTGGTTCATAAAAGAAGAGAGAGATCAATTGATTTCTTCTTGCAATTATGAACACAAACAACTTTCTAAAATGATGTTGAAAATCCAAGTTCTTCCGTTCTTAAACGACGAAAGAAATCTAATGATTTCTTCTTACAAATAAGAAAAGAACAACTAATGGCCTAAAGCTTTAGAAAATGAAAGACTTGATTTCAACAAATAAGAGAGTAAAGAAGAGGGAAGTGAGTGAAGAGAAAGAGAGGGTCTACCCCTATATTTATAGTTTTTAGGGACGGTTGGGGACTGTAGTTAACGTTGAAAAACGGGAAAGAACCGTCCCTGAAAATTTGGGATCAAAACGGCTAGTTTTGAAATTGGTCGACCAAAATGACCACATTGGTCGACCAAAATTTAGAGAGAGAATTTCGACCGTTGGAAGACAGTTCTAGAATCTACATGGTTAGGGGAGTTTTCTCATGCAATTCCATAACCAAATTCGAAGGTTTAAAATTGGTCGACCAAAATGGGGTTATTGGCTGCCAATTTTCAAAGTTATAAATTTTCGAAATTGGGAAGTGTAGATCTCTGAGTAATGGAACCTAGATGACTAAGATATATTATCACAAGGCTTTGTGACTCTAATAAAGTAAATTTGACAATGATTACATAAAGCCGTAGATAGGACTGCATCTGCAACTGAATCTGAGAAGCTTCTTTGCAGGAGATCCTTATCAAGTGATTATATATCCAAGTCGTGGATTAGGTGCCTTTGGCTTTCCAGCTTCATGAATGATATATCTGATTGAGTATGTATGAAGATATCTCATTTGTGTGGAACTCAGCATTGAGTTGTATCTGCATTCATAGAGTTAGTAGCACTGAATGTGTTTGTCATATCAAAACCATATGGGAATAGAAATATGGAATTATGAAATTCCAACACTTCTCATAATAGCGTATATAGGAACAAAAATATAAATTTTATACAAATATGAGTTTCTAAAAGTATGATGACTAACATTAGTGGACCATGTTGGATTTCAATGTCACACATAACATCTTCTGTGTAGGTACGATGTAGGGACAAGCAACTATGGATTTGGACGACGCACATGAATGAAGTTCCTTGGCCAAACGACAATGCGAAGGTATGACTACTTGTTTGAGCTTATTGTACACATTCATAGGATATTTTGGTGTGATCTTTACTTTCTTGATTTTATGGGTGTGTTTTCACTCATTTTTTGTTTTTGGTGTGTTTCTTTTTGTGTGATTTTTTTGTTGATAGAAAATTTTGAAAACTATAAAAAATTGAAAAAGCAAAAAGGAAACAAAATTTTTCCAAAAGTGAAAATACAAAAAATAAAAAAGTGCAAAATTATAAATACTAAGCTTTATGTATTTCTTTCTTATGTTTATCAAAACTGTACTTTGAATGGTATTCATATCTATGTAGAAATCTTGCATTATCTTCATAACAATAATTACATATTAGACTCTATGTACAATCATGACATGTTCGTTTATTTGAATTACTTGATTTCAACATCTTTACCTTACACTTTCACGGTATTAATTGTTATGGCACATATGGAATTGTTTTCATGAAATATGGGAAAGTGGTTGTAAGTTGATGAGTTATAAACATTGAAAAAAAACATGTTACTCTACGGAATATGAAGTGGCATGCCTTGGATAAAAAACAAAGTTATGAAAATAAAAGAAAAATGATGCATATTATGAAAAAGAAAAGAAAGAGCTTCATATGAAAAATGGACACTATCCATGGCAATGATACAACCCACGGATATCCAATTTATGCTTTAAGTTAAATCTTTAGTGTAGTTCCCTGCTAAGCTACTGCACATGTATTAGAGGGGGTGAATAGTACTTTAAAATAATCAAGAGAGTTATTCCTAATTATTGTGCAAACATACAAACAACACTGTGGAATTAGACTACAAACAACAATTGACAAGAATTAACAAATGCAAACAAAAGCAAGTAACGGGTTCGGATCCACTCAAGTCTCCCCGACTTGTTCCCGGTGATCCTACGTCCCAACCACCCGGATCCCCTCCGGATACTTTGAGTTAGAAACCCTAACTCAAGATTTAGCACTATAAAATTCTTGTGAAAAACCTTCACAAGACCAAATCATACAAGTGACATGTGACTCCCACAAACCGGGATCACACTCTCTCTCACAACCGAGAGACAATCTTTAATATCAAATACGATGAAATAAAGAAACACTTACCACAAAATCCTATGCCTTGAGTAAATCTTACCAAATTAGGGCAAAGATGGATTTTGGGGAAGATGATGCCACCAAACCCTAGCTTCAAGAAGTTGACCAGCAATGGAAGCATAGGGTGGAGTATGGTGACTAGAATCAAGCTCTTGGCTTGAAAGGCTCACAATGGAGAGAATCTCTCTTGAGGAATTTGCTCAAAGATTGAAGGGAGAGATTCTTGGTGAGAAGAGAGAGCTTAGAATTAGCTTGAGAAAACTCTTCTCTTAGGTCTAAAATTACTTGTATATTGGACCTCTAACCTTGCCTCAAACGAATCAGGTTTGTATTTATAGAGGCAAGGAAAATCGTGTTGGAAAAGTTCCCAACGGCTCTATTCTGAAGCAGACTAGTCGGTCTAAGAAGGATCACTGACCGACTAGATTAGCAACTAGTCGGTCGGTGATTCTTCATGAACCGACTAATAGCTCGACAGCCAAAAGAGTGATTTCCATGCAACATGAACTAGTCGGTCTAAGAAGACTTTCCAACCGACTAGTTTGCCAACTAGTCGGTCGGTGAGTGTTCTTTGACCGACTAAGAGTGAAATGCACGTAGCTGAATAAAAGTTACACTAGTCGGTCTAAGAACAAATGCTGACCGACTAGTTTTACAATTAGTCGGTCGATGAATGTTCTTGGACCGACTAACTGTAAACAGTAACTCAGGCTGTACAGAGGCAAGCTCAACTAGTCTGTCTGAGAAGGATTCCTAACCGACTAGATCGTCATCTAGTCGGTCGGTGACTCTTCTATGACCGACTAATTGATCAGCAAATCTGGGCTGAAATGAGCAAGGCATTCTAGTCGGTTCAAGAGGAATTTCCGACCGACTAGATCGTTATCTAGTCGGTTGGTTCTTCTTCTTGAACCAACTAACATGCACTAGAAGCCGAGGGAAGAAGCGATAGGCTTCGGGAAAGTTTCTAATGGCTTCTAAGATAATCTTATCTCTAAGATATGAGCGAAATGAAGATAATAAAGTAAGTCCTACTGAAGGCTTAACATTCTAATTAATGAAGCTAGAAGACAATAAATAATACATGACGAACCGTCTTCAAAGCTTCAATCTTCATTCTTGACTTCAATATTGCTCCTTGAGCTTCAACGAAGCTTCAGGCACACGATCATGCATATTGAGAAGTCTTGAGATGTCGCTTTAGATGTGCGTAGTATTTTGGCGACGATCTCCATAACTGCGCTCACAAATTGTTAGTCCACAATATTTATGTTTGCTCATCATCCAAAACCAAATCCGGGGAAACAATACTCAACATTCTCCCCCTTTTTGGTGATGACAAACCAACATAAATAATAAGCAATAATAATGATTCAAAGTGAAATTTACTTACTCTCCCTGCATTGATGACACGTTAGTTCCGTATTCAATAATATTCATACGCATCAAGCAGACGAGGGAAACATAAAATATGAATCATATTATCGCAATTTAGGATCTAAATCCATTTTATATCTTAACTCCCCCTGAATCTAACATATCGAATTAGATTCATGGTAAATTGCTTTGAATCATCATTAGCACATCGTCATTATTAATTCTCTCCCCCTTTGGCATTAGCAAAAAGAGCGGGAGGAGATCAACGACAAGATTACAATGACTAAGAAATTAATGCATGAGAGTCTAAGTGTACGACCTCGGGCAAAATGACACCAAAGTAAAATACCAAATGTAAAATACCGAATAAAATCAAAGCGTGCCAACATGACCATAGTCGAAAATCGAAAAACCGAAATCATTAAACCATAGTCGAAAATCGGAAAACGAAATCATCAAACCATAAGCGAAAATTGAAAAACGAAATCATCAAGCCATAGGCGAAAATCGAAATACGAAATAAACGAAATCATCAAGCCATAGGCGAAAATCGAAATACGAAATCATCAAACCATGGGCGAAAATCGAAAAACGAAATCATCAAACCTCAAATCAATTTCACTTATTGAGTTTTGGAACATACTCTCCAAAATCAACATTCTTGGTTAATTGAGTGCATGGAAAACAATTCTATGTTTCCATAGAAAGAATTCTATTTAACCAAGATAATCGTCGAGTGACGAAAGTTAACATCAGAGACATAAATCCAATGAGAATACCAAATATAGCATGCAAAAGTGTTATGCCAAAAATAGATATTACCATCATAAACACTTATGGCATACACAATTCAAGTACACAATGACATCAATTGTAATATAGCCTACCAATGGATGTATTCTACACACATGGATACCAATGTAAATCAAAAGTATGAATATACTTACAACATTAAGCTCCCCTACTTTGGTGCATCCCTTAAGCACCATCAACTCCAATTGAATGAAAATCCTTTGCATATCAAGGAGTTGGTAGGGTTGGTATCCCACGGTGGATTGAACCTAGAAAAACTTAATATGGAGCTAAAAAATTGATTTGATGCTCCTTCTCTTATCCTTGAGTACCTAAAGATAAAATATCATTCCATGGTACCCAAGGACATTGGGTCCTAAGAAATTAGACTTTTGGAAGCCAAGTACAAGTGGACTTAGACTTCCCCACATAATTATCACTATGCACGACATTCATAAAATAAGAATTCATATAAACTTGTTTCTTATGCATATTTGTGTCCTTCGGGCTCCAAATAGTGAAGATTTTGGGAGCCTTATTCCTATTGGGAACATGCATACGTTGTTGATTTCTATGTGATGCATGTTGTGGATAGGCATATAGCATATGATGCAACGGTGCATGATGATAATTATTCATATGAGAATGTGAATGTACATATGCATGTGGTGGAACACGTGCATGAGTGTGTCTAACATGGTGTACACGTGCTCGTGGATGCGGAGCATAGAAATCATCATATGTGTTAATATGTGGGGTAGGATGTGTGTTCCTACGTGGCATGGTATACATGAAAGCATGACCCCTCTTTGGAGGTCCACCCAAAGTGGGTTTCTTTCCAAATGGGGGTGTGTACCTAGCAGAAGCACCATTGGTAGAAGAACTACCCATGAAGTGTTTGCTTCCACTAGTAGAAGCTTCGGAAGATGGCCTAACAAAGGTGGCGGACGATTTGGATGAATCTCCCATCTTATACCCCAAGCCAATGTGATGATTGGCCGGAAGTAAGTCATTTAGGATATTATCCAAATGGCCCTTACCTTTATTGAATTCATGAATTCGGCCTAATGTGCACTCATACTTCTCGGTGAGAGAATGCAAAGAAGCATCCAATGTGGACACTTGCGATGCGAGAGCACAAACACGTGACTTGAGATTTTTATTCTCAATACTCAAAGTTGAGTTTTGAGACGTCAAATCCGCTATCACATGTTCATTCGAATCCTCGACATGAACATGCTCAAGTTGAGATTTGAGATTTACAATCTCATTTCTCAACCCTTCAACAACGGTGTCGTTGTTGACGATGATGGTTTTAGGCGAGGTTTTAAGACTATCTAGCTCATTTTTAGTCTTAATAAATCTAGTAGCCAAATTAGAAAACTTATTCCAAAGTTGTTCGTTGGCTATTTTAAGTTCATCGTTCGTTACCTCTTCGCCTTCATCCTCGCTTCCATCCTCGCTATCATCGGAGGAGGTGTCTTGATCACGATCCTCTTTTCCCATGAAGCACGTGTGTGCTTTCTCCACACGTTCATCATCCGACTCTCCACTTGAGGAGTCCTCTTCGGAGTCGGTGAATGTGCCGTCAAGTCCTTTCTTGTGCCTTCTCGACTTGTCGTGCCTGGATGCCTTCCACTTCTCCTTGTGTTTGTAGAGAGGACAATCCAGCTTGATGTGTCCTGGCTTGTTGTATTTATAACACACGGGAGAGGAGACATTAGTAGAAATAAATTTAGATTTACTCTTCAACTTACCTTGTCGGAAGAATCGGTTGAACTTCTTTGCCAAATCGGCCAAAGCTTCCATGTCCAATTCTTCTTCCGATTCATCATCATCGGTAGATGGAGCGGCCTTGTAAGCAATCGCCTTTTTCTTTGGCTCATCGTGCTTCAAGTACGCTTTCATCTTCTCCTTCATCTTTATCTTGCTCTTCTTGCGTACCTCGTAAGACAATAAGGTACTCATTAGTTGTACAACCGTGTACATATTCATATCGTTACCTTCCTCGATGGCGAAGGTACGCTTTTCCCAACAAGAAGGAAGTCCGTCGATAATCTTCGCGACTTTCTCCTTTTGGGTGTAGATCTTCCCGAGAGCTTCCAATTCATTGGATATGTCCACGAAGCGAGCATAGTAGTCCTTCATGGTTTCACCCTATTCCATGTGAAACAACTCAAATTATTTGTTAGCGACAACGAGTTTAGAATATTTTACCGTACTCGTTCCTTCGTGCAAGATGAGGAGTTGGTTTCATACTTGATATGCACTCTTACATGTGCATATCTTGTTGAAGTCTTCGGGCTCCAACGCACATTGAAAGGCATTCATTGCCTTGGCATTGCTTACCTCCGCGGCGACCTCCTCGGTAGTCCACTTCGTGAAATCTTGTTCGTTGGGCTCGACATACTCTGTCAATGTGGCTCTCCAAAGTGAAGCGCTCCGGAGGAAGGTTTCCATCCGGCATTTCCAGTACCCATAGTTGGTACCGTTGAAATGAGGAAGCCTGACCGAGGATTGTCCTTCCATAACTGAAGACGATCCGTGACGATCCTTGAAGACGTTGTAGTCGTTTTTTGTCATAGCTTTGACCTTGTAGCTTTAACCTTGGCTCTGATACCAATTGTAGTTCCCTGCTAAGCTATTGCACATGTACTAGAGGGGGGGTGAATAGTACTTTAAAATAATCAAGAGAGTTATTCCTAATTATTGTGCAAACATACAAACAACAATGCGAAATTAGACTACAAACAACAATTGACAAGAATTAACAAATGCAAACAAAAGCAAGTAACGGGTTCGGATCCACCCAAGTCTCCCCGACTTGTTCCTGGTGATCCTACGTCCCAACCACCCGGATCCCCTCTGGATACTTTGAGTTAGAAACCCTAACTCAAGATTTAGCACTATGAAATTCTTGTGAAAAACCTTCACAAGACCAAATCATACAAGTGACATGTGACTCCCACAAACCAGGATCACACTCTCTCTTACAACCGAGAGACAATCTTAAATATCAAATACGATGAAATAAAGAAACACTTACCACAAAATCCTATGCCTTGAGTAAATCTTACCAAATTAGGGCAAAGATGGATTTTGGGGAAGATGATGCCACCAAACCCTAGCTTCAAGAAGTTGACCAGAAATGTAAGCCTAGGGTGAAGTATGGTGAATAGAATCAAGCTTTTGGCTTGAAAGGCTCACAATGGAGAGAATCTCTCTTGAGGAATTTGCTCAAAGATTGAAGAGAGAGATTCTTGGTGAGAAGAGAGAGCTTAGAATTAGCTTGAGAAAACTCTTCTCTTAGGTCTAAATTACTTGTATATTGGACCTCTAACCTTGCATCAAACGAATCAGGTTTGTATTTATAGAGGCAAGGAAAATCGTGTTGGAAAAGTTCCCAACGGCTCTATTCTGAAGCAGACTAGTCGGTCTAAGAAGGATCACTGACCGAATAGATTAGCAACTAGTCGGTCGGTGATTCTTCATGAACCGACTAATAGCTCGACAGTCAAAAGAGTGATTTCCAGGCAACATGAACTAGTCGGTCTAAGAAGACTTTCCAACCGACTAGTTTGCCAACTAGTCGGTCGGTGAGTGTTCTTTGACCGACTAAGAGTGAATGCACATAGCTGAATAAAAGTTACACTAGTCGGTCTAAGAACAAATGCTGACCGACTAGTTTTACAATTAGTTGGTCGATGAATGTTCTTGGACCGACTAACTGTAAACAGTAACTCAGGCTGTACAGAGGCAAGCTCAACTAGTCGGTCTGAGAAGGATTCCTAACCGACTAGATCGTCATCTAGTCGGTCGGTGACTCTTCTATGACCGACTAATTGATCAACAAATCTGGGCTGAAATGAGCAAGGCATTTTAGTCGGTTCAAGAGGAATTGCCGACCGACTAGATCGTTATCTAGTCGGTTGGTTCTTCTTCTTGAACCAACTAACATGCACTAGAAGCCGAGGGAAGAAGCGATAGGCTTCGGGAAAGTTTCTAATGGCTTCTAAGATAATCCTATCTCTAAGATATGAGCGAAATGAAGATAATAAAGTAAGTCCTACTCAAGGCTTAACATTCTAATTAATGAAGCTAGAAGACAATAAATAATACATGACTAACCGTCTTCAAAGCTTCAATCTTCATTCTTCTTGACTTCAATATTGCTCCTTGAGCTTCAACGAAGCTTCAGGCACACGATCATGCGTATTGAGAAGTCTTGAGACGTCGCTTTAGATGTGCGTAGTATTTTGGCGACGATCTCCATAAGTGCACTCACAAATTGTTAGTCCACAATATTTATGTTTGCTCATCATCCAAAACCAAATCTGAGGAAACAATACTCAACATTTAGTGTTGGTGTTATATCCGTCAAGCAATGCCACTCCTCGTCTAAGAGTCTGTATAGGCTATGTATGGGTGTTGGTAACTTGAACTCATGCTTCATGAGGTGGGAAAACTCAATCCTAAAAAGAGTATATGTTATATGGAAATTTGGTTTGATTGGTAGATTTCATGTAAAACTTCTCCAAATGCACTTTAACTTTTGATCAACACAGACTACACAAACACAGCGCGCACGCGCGCGCGCGCACACACACACACATCACACACACATCAGACTACCACAGACAGCCTCTATAGATGCACACACACACACACAAAAATATAAACACGCTATTGTAACAAAAAAAGACACACGCGCGCGCATCAGACTACCATATACACAGACATAGACACACACAAACTACACAGACATAGACACAGTCTCACACACTGCCTACACATACAGACTATCCTCACCCACACAGACCACACACACAGACTACACAAACACATCACACTACCGCATACACAATCTCATTAGAGACACACTTACACTGATACATAATATTGTAACAAAAAAACACACACACACACACCCCCCCAAACTACCCCAGACACAGGCACACACAACCTACACACACACAGACTACCCCCACGGACACAGACCACACACACAGACTACACATACAGACTACATGCAACCATCTTGCAGCCATTTTTTGTCAAGTGATTACAATAGGCATATCTGAGCCTCATTATTTCTTGTTGGTTTTTCTTTTGTAATAATATTACTGTATTTTGAAGAAATAATATTTTTTAATTTTTTAATTTGTTTGCTTTTCTTTTTGACAAAATGATTTTTTTTACTTTTGAATATTAATGTATTTTGATTTTAATTTTTTTAATTTTCAATTTCATGGACGGTTCTGTCAGTGAAAATTAATTTATTCTTTTAAATGTTAAATTATTACTGATGGCCCGTCAGTAAAGATTAAAATATCACTGATGGTTTCGTCAGCGATACTTCGGGTTTCGTTGACGAGCCGTCAGTGACATTTATTTCCTTTTAAAAAATTGAAATGTTAATTTGGCTTCCGTCCGCACATTTATCATCTTTACTAACGGAACCGGCAGTGAAGTTTATTTATATCATAAAAATAACTTTTGCTGACCGATCCGTCAGCAATATTCTTTGTTTTACTGATGGAACCTTTAGTAAAAGTTGAACTTTCACTGACGTTACATTTAGCAGTCAGCCACTTTTACTGACAGAGCCGTCAGTAATTGCATCACTTACCTAATTCCACTTACGGTCATTCTGACGAACCTTTACCGTCAGTGAAGCCTTTCACTGACGGCAAATTTACTTTTACATTCACTGACGGCAAATTTACTTTTATTGACGGCATTTACTGACAGCAAATGCCGTCAGTAAATCCCCTTATTCTTGTAGTGATCTGTGTTTTTACGGGTTTCCATGAATTATTTGGTTCAAACCCAACCCCTTATACATAGACCCATGCTTATTCGATCCCTCTTACTTGGACCCGATAAAACTTTTAATCTCCACTACCCATTCTTCATCCAAATGTTAAAAACATTTTAGAGTCTTAGCAAAACTTAGTTTTTTAGTTGATTCTTTTATCCCTCAACCGTGCTATTGAGTCCTCTCTTCTAATGCTCAAGCTGCTACATCCTTCCATCAAACCGTAGCTGTAGATCTTTGAAGAAGATAAGATCCTTCTTTCTTCAAATCTCAAATATTAAGGTTTAAGCTCTCTCTTATTTAGATTTCAAGTTCAATTTCATCTAAAAATCTTTAGATTTCTTGCCTTAGGTTTTCAAGCTCTTTATATCATCAAACCCTCATAATTTCCATCATTCATCCTGTCTAAGAGAGTAAGAGCATCTTCATCTAAACCCTCTTCATACTCACAAGCCCCATCTATTTTTTCACGAATTCTTGAGGAACCCCAATCTTGAAGAGTTTCTTAGGAATAGTAAACTAGATATAATTTGTTTGTAAAATTTGGTTCGAAATATGGCTTAGCTCAAATTTTCAACAATAGCATATTACATGATGTCTTTAGCTATCAAAACTCTCACCCATGCTACCCTAGGTTAGTGAACCTGTTTTACACAAACTTAAAAAGCCAAAGAGATTTTCACTTGGTTATCTTTGTAAAGAATATAGAAATAAAACTATCATCTAGAAAAGTGAGTAGCATTCTCAATATTTGTAATTGTGGACTTGCCCTAATTGAAATTGGAATGGATAATCTGGAAATCATTTTCAATGTGCTTATTAAAAGGGCATTCCATTGACGTAGGGATTCCTTCTATGAATCTACACCCACAAGCCAGAATTATAGGTAGAATTTTACCCTACAACATCTTCCCTAAGTCAGGCAGTTTCACTTATCTTTTTGTTGACTTGGCTAAATGCATTAATGCACTTCTTAGCTTAATACAGTTAAACTGGGATTTAATTATATCTGACAACCTTCCTAGACTAGTTTAAACATTTATTCCACACGGATTATTCCACACGGATGCTTTCTTTGTACAGATACTAAGACTGAAGCTTTACCAAATCTTGCACTTTTTTCACAAATCGGTCCTTTCTTGGATGCATCTTTGTACAGATCCTTTTCACTACCACCCTGAACCTGAAGGTAAACCTAAAGATGAACTGAACTCGAACCTGGTCATCCATCAATTCCTCATATACCCTACATCCCATTTGACCACTTCTAATCCTTGGCCAGCAATGTCTGTAGATTGATGGTGTCAAACTCAATCATATTTTCACTGGATGGGCCAACTGCAACACAATTAAGAAGTAATCCTACTCAATCAAGGAGAAATCAGAAACAATCAAGAAGAAATTTGTGATAATAAAAAAGAAATATGTAATAATCAAGAAGAACTGAGAAACATTAAAGAATAATTTCGAAGTGGACTGGATGCCCTTTTGAAGAGGATGAATGGCTTCTTTTCTCCACAATAAGAGTAGTTCTTGAGTAACTATGTATTTTTGCTTCTAGTTCTTAAAGTGAGTTGTTGATGTATTTACTTTTGTTGTAACATTCAGAATTTATGTCCTCATGACATTTCAATTAATGAAGCATCTTATTTGTTTCAAATTCTTGCATGAATTTCTTAATTTGATTTACATGTTTTTGCTGATAATGTTCTATATATGTGAAGTTATGTTATATTTAATGAAGTACAGTTTATCACATTTATAACTTGCATAAAAATCAATGAAGTTATGTTAAATTTAATGAAGAATATTGAACATCTGAAGTTACATATGACGAACACTATACATCATGGATTCACATGTAAAATTTCAACATATAAATAATTGTTGAAGAAAATGATATACATGTGTAATATTCTATTTATGATATTTGGATATGATTCTTTGATACATAGGCATGTTAGTTTTATTATTTTAAGATATATTGATACATTCACTACTAAAAACTTGACTTTTACCAACGTTTTTATACCTGCGTTTTAAAGAAACGTTGGTAAATGTCTATTGGTGTCTCGACATTTCCCAGCGTTTCTATAAACGCCGATAAAGGCGGTACCTTTCCCAGCGCTTTTTAAGACGCAGACAAAAGCCAGACCTTTTCCAGCGTTTTACTAAAAACGTCGGCAAATGCCTGACATTTACCAGTGCTATGCTAAAAACGTCGACAAATGCTTAACCATTTCCAGCGCTGTATTAAAAAACGTTGAGAAATCTAGTGCTATGGCATTCTTATAAATTTTTAATGGCAAGCTTGTAAATACACGATCTTGTAATAAACAACCAAAATGTTTAACTGGCGTTATTGTAAATATTAATATCTGTTTTTAATTATAAATATACAATAAAATGCCTAAAATTGGGCATTCGGCCAAAGCTAGGACGCGGCTTTCTCCAAAATTTTGGCGGTCTTCCAAGACCTAGGCCGCGCTAATCCCCTGATATTCTTCCAATTCCCTCCCAAAATTAGAGAATTTAGACCAATCTATATATGAGTAATCTTCAGATCTTTCCCCGTCACCGATCAGAAGCCCTAAATTTTCCCGCGAAAGGGAAATTCCTCCCGCCAAATCTCGGCCGCCTGCGTCCCTATAGGTCGCGAAGTTACCTCTTCTTTCCCCAACAAAATTCGTATAGCCATTTTGTTTCATCCCCCTTCTCTCTCGCCGCCTTCCCGATCTATCCTTCTCCATCCAACAAGCGACCGCGCCCAGCCCCAAACCCTCTCGCGTAAGTCCCCACACCCTTCCTCCATTTCTGTTCTTGTTTGGGTCTTTCCCCATTTGATTATATTATGTTGGGATTATTTATTTTGTTCTGTTTCATTGATTTGAAGGCAAAGCAACAGGCAGGAGCGGAGGAATTTCTTGTCGCCGCTCCGACCGGATCGCTAACGAGGTCTATTATTTTCTTGTTATTTTTAGTGAATAAATTAAAATTGAAACTGAAGTTTGAATCTTGAACCCATGCAATCTTATATCACTTCTTGTTATTTTATTTTTGTTTTTCATTGTTATTATTATTATGTTTGATTTTTTCAACTAAGATGTTTCTCAAATGAAAATATGTTCTTAGTGAACATCTACGTCCCATGAAAGCATGCTAATAAAGAAAAAAATTTGATTGGTGAGATGTTCCTCAAATTTTTGCTTGCCATGTTTCCTTCATACATTAATCTGCTTTGGTCAAATAAAATAATAAATGCTAAAGGGTTTTTTTTACTTGAAGAAAAAAATGTCAACGGAGAATTTCCATAGCTGAACCAGATATTAGGATACATGACATATTACACAATAAAATAAGACCCCGTAGAGCTAATTATAAGCTCATATATGCATAGATGATATGCTATTATTTCTTCCTTCGCAGTAACAATCTGTTAGAAGCTACCCGATTCATTGAATTTATCGCTTGCTAATAATTTTAAAATAGATTATTTCTTATGCTTATTTACTGTTTGAACCTGCTATCATATTGTTATGGTACTATACTATTTTATCTATATAATATTTGAATGAAATGGAACTGAAGTTACCCATATTTATTCAGGAAAAATACTTCAGCAAAATTTGAGAACATGGTAGAATTTTATAGAACAAGAAAAAAAGATCATGGGTCCAAAGAAAGGCTAATGTATACAATAATTAAATTACTAACACCTGATTGTATTCAAATGAGGAAATTTGGCAAAATTTTCTGTATTTTTACCACACAAATGCATTCCAAAGAGTCACTGTACTTCAGTAATCGTGTGCACATACAGTTAAACATTAAAGGTTCCCTATTGCCTGTTTGACCCTGTACATTGCTGAAAATAGAAAGGGGGGTTTTACTGTTTATTTTATTTTTTCCTTGCCATTTATGTATTTATTTATCATAAACAATATTCAAGACCAATTGGATGTTGATTTGTGCAAGGACGAATGCAATTTATTTAAATCTCTCACAAGCAATTTCATGCATTATCAACATGTAACCATGCACATCATGATTTAGTACAACAATACTTGATAATGGTTTGGATAGCAAAGAATCATTACTTCCAAAACAAACCAAAAAATGGCAAGAGAAGAATAATGAAACATATAATATTCAAATTTTATCTTTTTTAATAATGTAATGTTGTGTCATTTTTTTGTAGTTTCATAATGGATCGAGGTTGGATAAACAAGTCTAGAGTTACCAAAGAATATGTGGATGGTGTAAAAAGTTTTCTGGACTTTGCATTTAGAGATAAGTCTAGAGATTCAAAGATTCCATGTCCTTGCAAGAAATGTGTGTTTAAAGGTCATCACAACTACAACATCATATATGAGCATTTAATTATAAAAGGGATGTTAGCTAATTATACCACTTGGTACCATCATGGAGAGAAAGTAACGAGTGATAGGAGTGGTTCTACCAATGTGTCACGTGAACAATCTTTTACACATTTGGAGGTTGATGACCTGCAACCACTAAATGACCATGTTGATATGAGGCAGTTACTAAATGATGCATTTGAGACATACACGTCTAATGTGGATAATAATCAAACTATGGACAATGCACCAATGGATTCAAATGTTTCAGAGTCAACGGACGGGGTCAGTGATGGACAAAATTCTAGCGAACACATTCCCGATATGAGAAGTTTCCTTGAGTTGGTTAATGAGAGCTCAAATCCATTATATCCAGGGTGTGAAAAATATTCTAAATTATCATTTCTCTTACACCTTTTGCATATTAAATGCCTAAGTGGAATGCCTGGGAAGTACTTTTCTATGTTACTTGAATTGCTTAATGATGCATTTCCTAATATTGCATTGCCGACTTCAAATTATGAAGCAGGGAAAGTGGTTAATCAACTTGTTCTTGGTGTTCAGAAAATTCACGCATGTCCGAATGATTGCATATTGTATTGGGGTGATAGATCTAATTATCAATCATGTGATGTTTGTAAGGTATCACGTTGGAAAGGTACAAAGGGCGGTGGAAGCTCAAGTAACGGTGAAATGCACCCTTTAAAAAACATTCCTGCCAAAGTGTTGCATTATTTTCCATTGATACCTCGATTGAAGCGACTCTACTTGTCATCTAAAACATCATCTATGATGAGATGGCATAGTGAGCATCGTACAAAAGATGGAATGTTGAGACATCCGGCCGATGCTCGGGCGTGGAAAGCTTTTGATTTAAAGTACCCTTCTTTTGCTTCTGATCCACGCAACATTAGATTGGGTTTAGCTTCTGATGGTGTTAACCCATTTCGAACAATGAATACAACTTATAGTACTTGGCCAGTGATTCTTATACCTTATAACATGCCACCTTGGGAGTGTATGAGTAAGACTTCTATTATATTGTCAATGGTCATTCCCGGCGAAAAAGGTCCAGGAAATGACATTGATGTTTACTTACAACCTCTTATACAAGAGTTGCAGCAGTTGTGGGAAGGCGTGGAGGCCTTTGATTCTTTCGCTGGGAACACTTTTACACTGCGTGGGGCATTATTATTTACAATTAATGATTTTCCAGCATTTGCTAATTTGTCGGGTTGGAGTACTCGGGGTCAATTTGCATGTCCTACATGTCAAGCATCAACATGCTCTACATGGTTGAATGCTGGAAAAAAGTGGTGTTATTTGGGTCATAGGCGATGGCTACCTGAAGGGCATCTCTTCCGTAGACAGAAAGAAGCTTTTGATAAATCTGCTGAATATGGACAAGCTCCGAACCCTCCAACTGGAACTGATATACTAAGACAAACTATATCTAAGATATGCGAGTATGGAAAAGGTAAAGATGTTGGCCAAAAAAGAAAGAAAATTGGAGAAATAGATGAACAACAAGCTTTGTGGGAAGATGAAGAATTATCCATTGAGGAAGAGGATGAAGTTGGTGAAGACAATGAAATTAACAGGGACGGTGCTGCTCCTGGTGGTCTTGCTTATAAACAGTGGAAGAAAAAAAGTATATTTTTTAAGCTGGAATATTGGGAGCATAACTTGTTACGTCATAATTTGGATGTCATGCATATAGAAAAAAATGTTTGCGACAATATTATTGGCACATTGATGAATATCAAAGGAAAATCAAAAGACAATTTAGCTGCTAGAAGAGATTTGCAAGATTGGGGTATTAGAGAATGGCTTCACCCAGATGATAATGGCGAATATCATCCAGCCATGTATACAATGAATAAAAAACAAAAAGAATTGTTCTTGAAGACCTTGAAGAATATTAAGGTTCCAGATGGATATTCATCCAATATATCCCGGTGTGTTAATATTGATCAACAGAAACTAATGCCCCTAAAGAGCCATGATTCACATGTGTTGATGCAAGATCTACTTCCACTAGCCCTACGATGCTCCATGCCAAAAGAAGTAGCATCAGTAATAATTGAATTATGTGCTTTTTTCAAAAGCTTGTGTTCAAAAGTTTTGGATCCTGTAAATTTGGATATAATGCAAAATCGTGTAGTTGTGACACTTTGTAAGATGGAGAAACTTTTTCCTCCCAGTTTTTTCACCATTATGGTACATTTGGTGGTTCATCTTGCAACTGAGGCAAAGCTTGAGGGACCAGTTCATTATAGATGGATGTATCCCATTGAGAGGTATATTTTGATTTTTAATTGGTATTAGTTATAATGTTCATATTGATTAGTAAATTTAATAGCACGTATCGTTTTTGTAGGGATTTATTGGTTTTGAAAACTTTTGTCAAGAACAAAGCCAGACCCGAAGGATCGATTGCTCAAGGATATTTGGCCAATGAATGTTTGGTTTTTTGTTCTAGATACTTCAAGGGAGTTAACACATTGTTGTTTGAAGGGAGAGTTAATAAATCTTTGGAAGGTGAAGAGTTAACAGGAGCTTACTTGTTTGACACATCAGGACGTGCTCTTGGTGGTATCATCAATGACACTATTGATAAACAATCCATGATGTTTGCTCATAGATATGTACTTCTACATAGTAATGAACTTGATCAATGGCGGGAGTAAGTGCTTCTTGACTATACAAAGAGTGTAGATTAGGGTGTTCATCTCTTCATCTTGATAATTAACCTATCTTACAGGAAATTCATTACACAAAAAGAACTTGAGGCTAGACCAAGACATCTTACAGATGCGGAGTTGCAAACCTTAGTGATAAAAGAGTTCTCCAAATGGTTGCAATCCAAGGTGCAAACTATATGTTAACTTCAAAAGTCCCAAAGGTTGTGACGCTTTCCTAAAACTAAATGAATGCTACTTTATTTTTTGTAGGTTCCTAAAATGATTGAAGATAATGAGCCAGATGTTATAATTGCTTTGGCACGTGGTCCATGTCCAGTGGTGAGGAGGTTTAAAGGGTTCATGATTAATGGTTATAAATTTCGAACCAAATCAAGTGAACAACGAAAGACCACCCAAAATAGTGGTGTTATGGTTGCGGTTGATAACAACCATGGTGACAGACAGGGAGATGACGATGAGGAAGTTTATTATGGATCTATCACTGATATTATTGAATTAAATTACTTCGACAGCTTTAGAATAGTCATGTTCAAATGTCAATGGTATGATATCATTCATCGTACTGGAATGAGAAAAGACGAATATGGATATACTTTGTTAAATTTTGATAGGCAAATTCACACTGGATCTCGATGGCAGGATGATCCATTTATTCTTGCATCCCAAGTTCAACAAGTGTTCTATGTCCAAGATGCCAAAACCCCAAATTGGCACGTTGTACTGAAAACAAAACCGAGGGACTTATATGATATGGGAGTAGAGGATGATGATAGTGTTTGTATTACATCATTATCATTACCAAATGAAAATGATGCCGATTTGAATGAAGATCATTAACATTGTAATGAGATTTAATAAATTACCTTGCATGCATATAATTGTAAAAACATATGGAGTAGTCAACTTTATTTACTTATTCTATAGTTACTTTGTAGCAACATTGTGGCATCGTGATTGTCTTGGTTTTTTCCAAATCTTTTTATTTTCATGAGCCAAGAGGTATATAATAGTCATTCCAAATCTTCTTGGTGTTGTTTATATTGTTCATGTATGTTTACATCGTATTCTTTCACATATATTTGATATTATTTCTTCCTGAAGTTTTAATTATGAATTTTGGTTTGTCCTCATCCTTCTGTTCTGCTAATTTTATTTATGTCTTGCTTTTCAATACATGGCTCAGATGCCAGGGTTGTGGTTTTTGTGAAATCTATGAATTTTAGTATCTTGGTATTCGTAAACATTGGATTTGATGTTATCATATTTGAGTTTAGTTTAGTTTGGGTCGGTTGTTTGATTTAGGGCTCGCTGATATGTAATTGACGAATGCCTGGTTGTGGTGGTGAATCGGGAGGTGACGGGTGAGTTGATATAGTGGGATATGGAGTACGAGGCGAGGGTGGGGTTATGATGAATTATTCTCTGTCCTTGTTAAAACCCTTTCTAAAGCCCTTGTCTTCTCTTCACCATCAGCGTGCGCGCTCTCGCTCGCTCACTCTCATGGTTGGTGGCAAAAATTAGGTTTGTTTTCTATTTTATCTCTTTAATCTTCAGTTATATCTACAAATCGATTTAGAGCTGCCTCGAAGGGTGTGAAATTTACAGAAAGAAATGGAGTGTCTGTTATGCTTTGTATGTAGTTAGTTGCATGTTGTTGATGCAAATTAAGGATCTTTGGTTTATTGTTAGTATTACAATCAAAGACGTGATTATCATGTACCTTTAATGTATCAACGTTCGTGTTAATATTATGGGAAGAATACTTTAATGCGTTTTGATATTTGATTATCCCAAAGGGAAGTGTCATTTTCTGACTGCCAGTCGTGATAGTGCAGTAGAAAATAAAGACCTTTTATTTTATAAAGTGATACTTTAAGATAGAATGTGATCAGGTAAGAAATAATGATTGTATTGAGTGCTCAATAGAAGATGGTAATGAGCACATGAACATGTAAGAAAATAATTTAACAACTACCTGTTTGACACTTTTGCTTAAATGCTTACTAGAGGACCTCATTTGATTCTTTTTTGATATTATCCAATTGAAAACATGTTACATGTTCTATGTGTTCTGGGTTAACATTTACCGGCAATAACTTGGAAATCTTAATTTAGGAATGACCTTTGTTGGCATTGTGACTTTTGGCATGCTTCAGATATGAAGGCAATTCTTTGAAACAAATTTATCATTCCTTCATCTAAGGTATACCTTCTGTTGTCCGGAATAATTTTATGATTTTCTTTGTGGTTCTATGGTGGTATTTTTTTCTACATGCGGTTGGACAACTAGGTTTTATGATAACAACCCGTCCCTCTATTTTTCTTCTTAGCTAGGAATTTGATGCCAATGACAGGTTTGGAAGTAGGTACACTCAGGTTCCAATGGTTGATGCGATGTTGACCTTGTTGTACAATTATTCACTCTATTAGGAAAACTTCATTACATAATATCCATTGGGAAAAGACTGTGATAAATTGTGATAGTAAAGATGATGATCAAATATCGATCATTTGTTGAACTCCTGTTCTATCGTCCAGTGGCCAATCTCCTTTACCTAGTTCTGTGAAGGGGAGAAACCCAATTGCTTATTATTGATTTTTTTTGACATCAGTGGAGGATATAATGGACAACTTACTGGTTAAGAGTACATATGGTATTGGAACCTTAGGAGATAATGGAGCTGTTGTGGATGTCCTCCTCCTGCCTGCATGGCTTCTTTGTTGTCTATTATACTCATAGCCTATTGAGCCGTTCAATATCATAAAAGGCGATGCTGATGACAAAGTGGATGTGAGTTTTTCTTGCCCACCCCATCGTGGTCCAGGTATCTGCAAAAATTGTCTGCTGAAATTCACGACAGCAATGCATTCCCAGAATTTTAGGAAGAAAGCAGAAGAAATTTGTGTTATGAAAACAGTCCCAATTGCAAAAATATACGTTTCAAGAATGGTTTTGTGCATTTAGCCTTTTTTCCTTTTCCTCTGCATGATTATCTTATTTTTCTTCCTATACTTTGTTGATTTTTTATTCCCTCCATTCTTATTTTTATAAGAAGTAAAAGCTAAATGCACCAACTGTAACTCAGTAGTGATTATATACCATTATATACCATTATATGTTGAGATTGCAACCTGGTATACATGCTGAGAGTTGTCAGTAAGTCACGCCTAGTGGTGGTTCTTCAGTGGGCAAATTTGCACACCTCTTCTCTTGCAAATAGAGCAAAGTTATTTGCTGATTTTTCTAGATTTCACTGCCTTTTTGTATACATGAACTTTGTGTATAAATTTAATCCTTGAACTTGCAGGAGTCATGCTATCACTTAGTCCAGTTGAGGTCTAAATGAAATGATTAGTGCTGTTTGGCTCATGATCCATCTGGAAGGGACCACCCTATAGATGTGGTGAACTCGAGGCTTCAAAAGGATTGGATGATGTTGTCTGGATCTCAAATATCTTACAGGGAAGCCAACAACCAACTGAAAATTAAATTGATGTATGAACTTAATATATCAACGAGAAGAAGATTAGTGATCAGTGTAGATGAACCCTTACAAATAGAGGAAAAGAAACCAAAGTATTCACATATAGGAGGATCACAAAACCAATAATAGATTAATTTGTATATTGTAAAGAAAACACAGAAAACAGATTAAATTCTATGTGGTGGAAAACACAGAAAACAGGCATGTTTCCAGGTAAAGTTTGATTTTTTTCTCGTGAATTGGAATTACTTTTCAGCATATAGACAATGAGCTTTTAATGAGACATACTTTTTCCAACGTGCTTATGATCTACACACTTCTCTACAGATACAGATTTAGGTGACTTAACTATGGCCCCAGTCAAGAGAAAGCTAAAAATGATCTTTTCAAGACAAAGTCAAGAGGGTGGCATATCATCTGCACCTGTACCTACAAGAGATGAACCTGTATTATCTAGACCTTCACTTACACCCGTGCCAACTGCGCCTGCACCGAGACAGTCTGCTCCAACACAGCATGCAGACGTGCCACTTGCACCTTCAGTTGTAGCATGTTTTTTGGCAACTTCATCATCTACTACACCTTCATCATCTGCTACACCTTCATCATCTACTACACCTGCTAGTGGTAAGTCACATCTTCAGTGGAATGAAAGTTTTTTCATCACTTGAAATATTATATTTGTCTTGTTTTAGCTACCTTATGGATTTAACACATAAATGAATTAGTCATGTTTTAGCTACCTTATGGATTTAACATATTTTTATTGTAGATAAGAATACAAGAGGTAAAACAACGATGAAAGATGTATGTAGTTTACCCAACGAAAAGAGAATACATGTCATGACAAACAGTCATGATCAACCGATTTCTGATACTACATCGTTACTAATGAACTACCTTGGCACATTAGTAAGGAGTAATGCAATAATTCCTTTTCGTGCAAAGTCCTGGCACCATGTTGATCAGCCATACAAAGTTCATCTTCTTACTCTTTTAAAGGTATGTCTCTCACTTGGTCAGTGTTTATTTTGATTTTATAAACGATGAAACCATATATTGCTTGATGTGTGATATTGTTTTCGTTTTTTTATTACAGAAAAAATTTGAATACAACCTGAACATGGATGAATTTATTTTACAATCAGCCGGTAATAAATTGCGTGATTATAGATGTGAGATGAAGCGTGATTATTATGCAAAAAACAAGAAGCCAACGGAAATTCCTGCGTATGATTGGCAAATTTGGGTTGAGAGGTGGAATTCAGAGGATATGAAGGTGATCATTGTTATTATTTTTTGAGTTTTATTAAAGTTTTTAAAATCTTCTATATGATGACTACTTTCATCCCATTAAAATTTTTAATTTCGTAAATTTGTAGAGAAAGTCTCAAAAGGCGAAAGAAAGTGCTGAATCACAAATAACTCGCCATAGAAATGGTTCTAAGAGTTATGCTAGAGAAAGACATGATTATGTATGTATACCTTATTTTAGTTTTAATTGTTATTTTTATTTGTATATCATTTTTAATTATTAAAAATTAGTGCAAATATGTGAAATCCGTATAATTTATTAATATTCTTTAGGCTTCTTTTAATTTTTAACATGGTCTCTTTTATGAAAATTTCTATTTACAGGTGCAAGAGCATGGCGTTGAGCCTGGACCAGTAGATTTTTTCTCTATCACTCACTTGAAAAAGGATAAAACCTTTGATCCTGTTACTGCAAATATTATTGTATAAATTTTATTTAAATTTCACTTGGTTTTTATCCTAACAAGTTATTTACGTTGATATTGACTCATTTTTTATGTTGACAATAGAGCACTGTTAATGATCGGGTGGATGAAATAGTTGAAGATTCAACAGACATAGAACAAGTCCATGCTGCACAAGAAACGTCGCTTAATGAGGCCTTGGGAAAAGAACGACCTGGCCGTGTTCGAGGATATGGACTTGGCGTCACATGATCTAAGCTCAACAAAAGTACGCCATCAAGTTCTAGTCAAAGCGATGTACGAGTGTTGAGGATGGAGAGTGAAGTGTTGAGGATGGGGAGTGAAATAAATTTTTATAAACAACTTACGCGTCGCTTGTGGAAAGAAATGCACCCAAATGAACCTGAACCAATTCACGATCAAATGACTCCTCCTTTTGATAGACAGGTATTTTTACATATTCTTCCAAACCAAAATGTTTTTATTTTAAACAATAATCTGAAACATTGCTGCTTTTTCAGTGGTTTTCCATCGTTATGTTTCAGTTTCTGGACTTCCTTACCTTAGCATGGCTATAGTTTTTTTCAATGTTTTTTCACAGCTGGCTATGATACTGTACATGTTGTGTGCACGATTTTTCTATTTATCAAGGGTCTCATCTGAACCTGTCAGAAACTAACAATGATGTTCTGACCAACTTTCATGTATCGTATCTGAAATGTCTCTCGTATGATGGGTGCAAATACAGGCTCATGATGCTAGTAGCAGGCCGTCATGTAACTCAAGCGGAGGAAGTTATCCAGCAACCAATGAAAATTGAGTAAGTTATGCATTGAGAGTATATTGTTTGATATCAAATTTTTTGCAATATTTTGATAACTGTTTTAAGAAAATCAGCTTTAGCTGATCGTAGCTCATATGTTCATTTGCTGAAATCCCAATAATGTTTAAGGTTTCAGGAAGGTAGGCATATTGCATACAAATGTAAACTCCTCGTATTGAGGAAAAAATTAAATTGGTACAATCTCAATTTCTCCGACCTCTTTCAAGCTTTTTGTACTAGGAGGAAAAAACAAAGGGAAATGACATGATCTAGGGGATAAGGATTATGGCTCTCAATACCGTATACCAGTGAACAAGTAAATAAGAAACTTTCAAGAACGCTTTCATTCTTATCATGGATCCAATAGGAGATGACTTGAACATATAATCCAAAGTAATTAAGAAGCTTGGCCGTAAAAAACAATAAGTGAAGCAAACCCTACATGTCATACATGAAGAAAAGGGGAAGGGAGCGAATCTGTAACTTAACCATAGCATGCCACATGCCCAATTTAATGCCAGGATCTAGGAGACAAACACCATGTTGTTCAATATATCCTGAGATGAGTCTTAAGATAGTGTCCAGGTAGTAAGACAAATTTACGTAATATTAAACAAATCGAGCACGAAACAATGAAGAAACTTGCTAGGAGGTGTCATGATTTGATGTCTGCTATCCTATATGGCCTGGATCGATGACATACATGTAAAGACATTGCATGTTGCAATAAAATTTGAAAACCATGAACTTATATATCCTAGTGATGTTGCTGCCGTCCAGCAGAAATTCAGATGAAAGGGTCAGGTGTAGCTAGTTTTGTGCGCGGCAAGCAAACCTATTCTGTTGTCAGATACTCAAAACTGCTCACCAACTAAAAATGTGGCATCCTAGGATTCAGGATAAAAACTTTATCAGTTCCCCTATGTTTACATATTGGAAAATAAATTCCAGAATTGAATTATCGAATCCAATTATACTTGGACAACATAGGCATATAGTTGAATTGATTATAACAAACTTGCATGTTGAAGATAAGAATCAAACAAAAAACAAAACTGCCAATTATCATCTGATGTTTATAAGCTATCGGCATGTTGCTTTCTGCAAAATTATGAATGCATGAATGAAAAGTAAACATGATAGTTCAAATGCTTGATGGCATAGTTTCTTTAGGCCATTGGCATAAGAAAATGCATCCCTTCTTATTTTACTTGTCACACTCGATACTCCGGTTATGTTTTGTCCAACATTTCGTGAACAAGCAAACATCCTGGAAATTGCAGAAATACGATGATAATGTATTTGGTTTTGAAACATTCTTGTCATATATTGCTTTCTTATGGTCAATGGCAGAGCTTGATTTTTTTTATCCAAGGGGATAACTATATTTTCTATTGTTTGAGTTAAGACTTAACGTCTAGAAAATTAACGAAGTGAAATTTGCCCAAAAATAGCTAAAATAGGAATCATTGGGTACCGTGGATGTCAAAAACTAATTATATTTCATGGTAAAAAAGAGGGGTTGGATTTTGTAGAGGAAGTTGAGTAGCTGTGTTTTTCCCCCATATTGAGTGCATGAAGTGGCCCCATTTTTAGGATGAAGGCTAAGATGGCGGCGGCGGCGATGTGCAAATGTCTGTTAATTTCTGTCAATTTCTGTCATTGCACGTAGAGTTTTCTTTGAAGCATAAATAGAGTAGGAGTAGGTTAAGATAAATTGATATTCCACATCTTTTTCTTTACCATTTGTTTCTTTAAGCGCAACTGGTCCGATACAGCTGAGATTAGATGGGTTAAGGGGTCGGCATCCTCACACATACGTTTTTGTTGTTTATTGGGGGCAACTTTGTTGTTTATTTGGCGTTGCATCATTTGTGCGTGATAAGGGCTTTCATGGCTTTTAAATGATATGACTGGTTTTTGTACAGCATTGTATGTTTGGAAATTGATTCAAAGAAGGATTATTACTGATGTCTGGAGAAGGAATTTTGTGGTTTTCCTTAACCGTGAAATAAAAAAAAGCCTACACATGCAATCACAATTCTCTCCTACTTCTCTCGCAACATCTCTCATTTAAGCTGACTTCTAATTGCAAAATTTTATTGGAAATATTCACTTTCTTATCTTACATAATGCAAGCTCTTTTGGTTGTCTCACAGTTGATTGTCTCACAAACTCAAGTTGGGTGTTTGAGGTTCCCTAATTAAATTCCGACTGACCATTTCCATTTCAAAGTCTTGATACTTTGTTTGTCATATTAAATCATAGCCTTCCATTTGATTTCATTAAAGTTATAACTTTTACATGAATTATCCTTAAGATTCCCGATGCATCCACTTTTCATTCATGATTCTGGTCATTATAGTTGAATTGATGAACCTGTATTAGACCCAGCCACATGTGAGAAACTGAAACTGAGTTGTGGGCCTTGATGTAAGCAAGTAAACATCTGTTGATTGTGGGATTTAATTCCAACTCATCAACTTGCGCATAGCTAGAAATTAGGAACAATGACAATAGTCTCCAATATTCACATGATAAGTTGATAACATATTGAGAATGGGCAGGATATGAATTAGCAAATGTAAATCCATTTATCCACTAAGATGAGGGTAGTAACTCAGTCTTACAGGAACGGGGAGTGAGATGAATGCATAAGTAGTAGGAATCAGTTTTTTCTTTCTTTTTATGTGTCTTAAAAGTTGAAGTAGATTATTATACTGACTGGTGAATATCTGAAAGCAAGAACACTTGCCATACAGTACAAATTGCAGATGGTCTTTTTTTGGAACAATGAATTATTTCGGGCTTAATTATTCTCATAGGTACTATAAGTTGGCCATTATCATGTATCAAACTTTGGGAAGGTGCTTGCTCTAAAATTTTTGGACCTAAAACATAAAATTGCTGTCAGTTGTATTAAAATCTGCATATAATTATGCATATAATTATGGACCAATTTTGAAAGGAATATTGTGTTTTGACATATAATATACCAGTTGACTATAAGAAGGCAATCCAAATTTATAAAGAAATTAATATTTTTCAATATTCAGTATTTTACACATGTTGTGCCTATGCAGGTAGAAGCTGAGAAGAACAAAAAAGATTAAAAAAGGAAACGGGAAAAGAAGGATTGTGGTCATTGCCAGCATTAGGACTTTGAGCCAAATACTTGGAGCGAAGACAAATATTGCGAGCTTTGCTTTCTTTTCGAAAACTTCAGCTTTGCATTGTAAATGAAGGATTGTGGTCTACTCAACATAGTTGTCATGTACTTGTTGATGTTTTAGAAACATTTAAACTTTTTAACTCTTACGTGTTTCTCAACGTGTTGGTGAGGAGAATATGAAATTACATTTATGTTCTATTGTTATTTCATCTATTCATATGGAATTACACGAAGAAACTAAGTTGTTGCATGTGTTAGCGTTTAATTATTTGAATTCTGTGTTTAGTAAACATAATAGTGACATTTTATTAAAATACATTTGTAATTAATTTGTATCAAACGCATTTTCCAACGTTTCAAGAAAACGGCGGGAAAATTTATGGGCATTTCTCAACGTTTTAAGCAAATGCCGGGGAATGTCTTGTGCATTTCCCAACGTTTCATGCCAACGCCGGGGAATGTCTTGGGCATTTCCCAACGTTTCATGCAAACGCCGGGGAAAATCTTTGGCATTTCTCAGCGTTTCAAGAAAACGGCGGGGAATGTCTTGGGCATTTCCCAACGTTTCAAGCAAACGCCGGTAAATGTCTTTGTATTTTCCAACGTTTCAAGAAAATGCCGGGAAATGTTTTGGGTATTTCCCAACGTTTCAAGAAAACGCCGGGGAATGTCTTGGGCATTTCCCAACGTTTCAAGCAAACGCCGAGAAATGTCTTTGTATTTGCCAACGTTTTAAGAAAACGCTGACAAAAGTGGGCATTTTCCAACGTTTCACCAAAACGTTGGGAAAACATTTAGCAACGCCATCTTTTCCCAACGTCTTTGCAGCGTTTCATAAAACACTGGGAAAACATTTGCCAGCGCTTCAAAAACGTTGCAAAATGTTGGTAAAAGTCAAGTTTTTAGTAGTGATTGATATATTTTGTCACTTATTCCAGACTCAATGTTGTCTTGATACTTGCATAATGATATTGTTAAGAATGTTCTCTTGTGTGAATTCACATTTATCACCTGCAAATTATTTATTCCAACGAAAATCACATTTGTGTTATCATCACAAAAGATTAAATTTAGACACATATATTAAATTGCTAAAAGAAAATAAGGACATCAATCTCTCAGTGATACTAAGATTCAACACTTTAAACTAATTAAAGAATTTGAATGAGTTATAAAATTATTGAAATTGTTCACTCCACTTTTTTTAAATGTGATATTTATGTAAGATTAAGAAGAGAATTAGGAATTATTAGTGACAATGAATTATAATATGATTAAACCTATTCAATCAACTAATTTATATGTCAACCCCTTCTTTTTGTTAATGAAAAAGGAGGAGAAAAATACATAAAAATTGAATTGGAAAAATATATAAAAGTTGAAATTGATACATGCTTGTAATATATGACATATTATGATACATTATAACAAATAGGTACACATTCAATACATGTTAAAATATTCATGATACCAACTTGCATTACTACAGTAGGAGTTATTTTTAAGTATATGACTAACATGCACCATTGCGCAGGGGGGGCGAGGGGGCGGGGGGGGGGGGGGGGGGGGGGGGGGGGGGGCAAGTATTTTTTTTATGTAGCTTCTGTCTTGTATGTTTGTCATCACACAAAAAGAAAAGAATGCTGGATATTAAGTCACCCCTAATCTGAGTTTTGATGATTAGCAAACATATTAATTATCCTAACTCTATGTATGCAAATGTTAGAGATTATATGATTATGTATGAAATTATGTGATGATGTGATAAGGCAATGAAAGATGAATTGAAGACAAATATATGTCAATGAGATGAGCGAAAGATTACACCAATCAAGCTTACACGTGTATATTATGTATTTGAAGTAATTTTCCTTTCTTGTTTAAGAACTTATGTTACATCATTGAAGATGCACCACACACACACACAAGAAACCATAGGAGAAGACTAAGAATTATCTTAGATTAATTCTTTTCAAAACACTACGTTTCCACTCTAAACTGTGTATTTTTACCCTCATTAGTCGACCAATACATATCACCTAGTTGACTAATAGACGAAAAAAACTTTGGCTAGAACAATTTAGTTAACCAATGTTGAAGCATTAGTCAATCAACATTATAGCATTATTCAGCTAATACTTCTTCATTAGTCGACTAATCAACTAGCCATTGGCTGAGTTGATTTTTAAAAACTAGCCATATTTTAGCCATTGTAAAGGGCAATTAAGACATTTTCTTTACTAATTTTTCATCTCAATAAAAAGGAAAAACCTGAGAATAATTGATAAATGTTATGAATCAACTACTGAGGGAGGAGCCCCCAGCTCTTTATTTATAGGCAATAGGGGAGAATACAGATATGGGCTACATTGATATGGACCTATCTCTAAGATAGCCCAGAATCTAAACCAACTCCGGTTAATAACCATTTACAACACTCCCCCTTATCCAGCCATAGATGTGGACTCTGCTCGTGAATACTTCAGGATTCTGAGCATAGAAGAGTCTCACATGGGGTGGATACTTCGGGATCCTGAGTTGGTGAGATTTGCCTCGTTAAAACCTTTAGCTATGGAAAACCCAGTGGGAAAAACCATAGTTAAGGGAAAAGAGTACAAACTCTCCCAAACTTCCCCTGATATGTACAAGCTCTCAAGCTTTCAGATCTCTTAGGCACCTCATTCCAATCTTCTGTACAAGCTTCCTAAAAGTGGCAGTAGGAAGGGCTTTAGTGAACAAGTCTGCCAAATTGCCACATGATTGCACTTGTCTGATGTCGATCTTGCCATCTCCATGTAGCTCGTGCATCTAGAAGAACTTTGGTGAAATGTGTTGGTTCTGTCGCCTTTGATGAAGCCACCGCGTAGCTGAGCTATGCAAGCAGCATTGTCCTCGAACATTGTTGTAGGTCCGAGATCTCCAGTCTTCAGTCCGGTAGTTGACAGAATGTGGTGGACAACTGAGCGTAACCATACGCATTCTCTGCTTGCTTCATGGATGGCAATAATCTCTGAGTGGTTGGATGAGGTCGCCGTCAGGGGTTGCTTGATGGATCTCCAGGAAATGGATGTCTCTCAATAGGTAAACACGTACCCAGTCTGTGACTTCACGTTGTGGGGATCAGACAAGTAACCTGCATCAGCATAACCAGCAAGTGTAGAGGATATTTCATTTTTGTAGAAGAGTCCCAAATCTGTAGACCCTTGGAGGTAGGGCAGAAGGTGCTTAACCCCGGTCCAGTGGCAATGTGTGGGCGTTGCGCTGTATCTGGCTAGCAAATTTACTGCGAACGCTATATCGGGACGCGTGCAGTTTGCCAGATATAAGAGTGCTCTGATGGCACTTAGATAAGGGACTTCTGGACCAAGTATATCTTCCCCCTCTTCCAGTGGCCGGAAGGGGTCTTTATGTGCATCCAAAGATCGTACCACCATAGGTGTATTTAGTGGATGACATTGGTCCATATGAAATCTTTGCAACATTTTCTTTGTGTATGTGGTTTGATGTAATAGGATTCCATCTTTTAGATGTTCAATCTGTAAACCAAGGCAGAATTTTGTTTTGCCTAGGTCTTTCATTTCAAATTCTTTTGTTAGGCTTACAGATATCTCAGCGATCTCTTCAGGAGATCCAATGAGATTTAGATCATCTACGCAGACATCAATTATTACGAATCCTTTTCTCTTTGTTCTTATAAAGATACAATGGCAGACGTCATTGTTGTTGAATCCTTGTTTAACAAGGAATTCGCTGAGTCTGTTATACCACATCCTTCATGATTGTTTGAGACCACACAGTGATCTTTGCAGCTTAACAGAGTAGACGTCCCAAGGTCTATCTTTTAGTTCAGCAGGCATTGAAAATCCATCAGGAAGTTTCATGTATATCTCCTTGTCGAGATTACCGTATAAATATACAGTCACAACATCCATTAGTTGCATATCTAAGCATTCATTGCTGTTAAACTTATCAGGAATCTGAAAGTGATCGCATCCATGACCGGAGAGTATGTTTCGTCATAGTCAATGCCCGGTCGTTAGAAAAATCCTTGTGCTACAAGTCTTGCTTTGGAGCGTGTGATCTCATTATTTTCATTTCTTTTTCTTACGAATACCCATTTGTATCCCACAGGTTTGACACCAGTAGGTGTCTGGACTATTTGTCCAAAGACTTTACATTTCTGAAGCGAGTCCAGCTCGGCTTCTATTGCCTGATTCCACTTTGGCCAGTCATTACTGTGTTTGCATTCAGCAACGAAATGTGGATCATGATCATCGTCGCTTCCGACAACGGGAATAGTAATGTGAAACGTGAAGTCATCGTCGATGACTGTACTCTTTCTGTCCAATACCTCCTCTGTACGTATATAATTTAATGATATTTCAGTTTCTCCCGGCAGTTCCTCTGTAGTGGATTCCGGGAGGGGAGAGTGTATGGACACGAGCTCGTTTCTCTGTAGGGATATCGTCCTAAGGTCTCTGGATATTTTTCTTTTTCTTGGATTTTTATCCTTGGAGCCTGGTGGTCTGCCTCTTTTCTGTTAAGGTGCAGCCACTTCTGCTGCTGGCGGATTGCATCCATCCTTTGGGATGTCAATCCTAGTTGGAGTGTTTGCAGCAGGGATGTATGATTTGACAATCTTCTGGTTGTCAGTAAACGAGTCCGGTAATCTATGAACTGTGTTCTGGATGTGTAAGATCTTTAAGATCTCATCATCACATTGTTTTGTTACCGGATCATAGTGGATCAAACTTTTTGTATCCCACGTTAACATTTGCTTCGCGCTAGACTTTTCAATGTCTAGGCCCATTTTGGGGAAATAAGTCTCATCCAAGTCACAGTCTTAAGGACGTGCCTTGAAAGCGTCCCCCGTTTGGGGTTCTAGGTATCTAATAATGGAGGGTGAGTCAAACCCTATATAAATACCTAGGCGACGTTGAGGGCCCATCTTGGTCCTCTGGGGTGGTACAATGGGGATATAAACTGCGCAGCCGAAGATTCTCAAGTGAGATATGTTCGGCGGCGTTCCATATGCAAGTTACATTGGAGAGAGACTCTGACCTCCTGAGGGTCTTATTCTTATTAATGATGCAGCATGCAGAATTGCATGTCCCCATGCATCCACCGGCAACTGGGATTTCATTAGCAATGGACGTGCAATCCATTGGAGTCTTTTAATTAGCGACTCAGCTAACTCATTCTGGGTGTGAACATGCGGCACCGGATGTTCAATTTCAATTCCCGTTGCTTGGCAGTATTCTTGACTGGGAGGTAAATTCACCTGCATTATCCAGACATATTTTCTTTATTTGGTTGTTTGGAAAATGCACCCGCAACTTTATAATTTGTACCAGGAGCTTTGGGAAAGCTAAATTGCGGATCGATAGTAGACACACATACGAATATTTCGAAGATGCGTCAATGAGTACCATGAAGTATCGGAAGGGCCCACTAGGGGGTGGATGGGTCCACATATGTCTCCGTGTATTCTTTCGAGGAAGATTGGAGACTCGATATCCACTTTATGTGGTGATGGCCTTGTTTTTAATTTACCCTTGAAGCAGGGTACACAAGGGAATTCTCCCTTCTGAAGAATCTTCTGGTTCTTCAGGTTATGCCCATGAGATTGTGATAAGATGCGGTGTATCATCACAGATCCAGGGTGGCCAAGTCTATCGTGCCAAAGTAAAAATTTGGCTGATGTCGGGCACTTCAGGTGCTCTCTCTCCGAATTTTTGTATGTTAGAGGCCTGATGAAAGGCTCTCAAAAAGTTCAGCTATGGTTTTAACTCTATTTTCTTGAGACGTTACATACAATAATTTATTTTCTTTTACATTTGTTGTTTCCAAGTGGAATCCGTTCAGACGGATATCTTTGAAATTTAGTAAGTTTCACTTGAAATTCGGAGAGTATAATGCATCTTTAATTATGATTTCTATTCCTTTGGGGAGCCAAGGTTATATTTCCAGAACCTTCAATTATATCCGATGGCCTTGAAATTTTATTTACAGTGATCTTATACGGTATAATGCTATGAAAATAGCATTTGTGCTGAAGGATCGTATGTGTCGAAACACTGTCTACCAAGCAGTCATGAGAGCATTCCATCTAAAAAGATGAGTAAAACATTTGCATTCAAAAACTAAATTTTATTCAAAGGAAATCAAATTACATAAAAGCTCTCATAAAATAGATTGTTCTGAAAATAAAATGTTAAGATAAATGTAGTAGGCTAATCACGCATGTCCTCTGATTCGAAGTCTTTTGCTGTGAACTTGACTGCATTGTTTGCAGCCACCAGGTTTTGTTTCAGCATTCTTTTTCTTGCTTTGTTTATACAGCTCCTGGAGATGCAGTGGGGTCCTACACACTTTGGACCAGTGGCCTTTCATGCCACAGCTGTGTCACTGGTCATCCCAATCCCTCTTGGGTGGGGGTGCATCATTTTTCTTGTTGTCATTTCTGCGCTAGGTGAACTTGTGCTTCCATTCATTGTTTCGCTGCTGTACCTGACCCTTGGCTCTTTTGTGTTGTCCCCCTTTTTGTGGTCTTTCTTTTCTTTTATTATCTCTCTTCTTTTTGAAGGAAGATATATGGTGAGCTTCTGGTAGAGGGGCAGTGCCAGGAGGGCGCATATTGTGAGTGGCGAGAAGAAGCTTTCTATTTTGTTTGGCCATGAGTAAACATGACAGCAGCTCAGAATACTTGGTGAACTTGCGTTCACGGTATTACTGCATGAGTATCGCATCTTTTTCATGGAAAGACGTATACGTCTTTTCCATCATGCGATCTTCTGAGACTTTCTCACTACACAACTTTAGGCGTGATGTGATGCTAAAAAGTGCTGAGTTGTACTCAGCAATGGACTTGAAGTCCTGCAGTCTCAGGTTCTCCCACTCATATCTTGCACTTGGGAGTATAACATCTCTCTGATGTTTATACATATCCTCAAGGGCGGTCCATAGCTCAAGTGGATCTTCGACCATAAGTTACTCAACCTTTAAGGTCATGTCCACATGGCAGCGAATATATATAATGGCTTGCGCCTTTTCTATATCGCTAACATTTTATTTTTCTGTTACAACAGCAATGAGGGACTTTGCCCGCAGGTGAAACTTTACATCTAGCTGCCAGCTCAGATAGTTTCTACCTGATGCATCCGGCACTTCGAAATCGACGCTTGCAATTTTAGCCATTTATCTAGCAGAGCACAAATATGCATGAATTAATATTTTAATCAAAGAAACATTTTCATGCGGAGGCAATATATAATGAAAGGCTAAATGCGTGGATCGGCCAGTCCACATAAAAAAAGAGTCCAAAGTCCATACAGTCCATATTACACAATTTAAAGCTTAAAAGGAAAATACAACTTTGGAAACCCCGTGGGTCCCATAAATATCTCCAGCTTCAATTGTGGCCTCCGTCTTTATGGAAAGTGGTCTTCTGTCTTTGGCATTTACACAAATTCCTCACTACAATTTCTCTCAAAAATAAAAGAAAAGTGCGGGAAATAAAATGTGGGACTTAAACAGCAGATCCAAAAACCAAATTTTATCCATTCATGCAGAAATATTGTGATCATCAACATTTTTATTCATAGACATAGTAGGTAGTTATATTCGCATGAGGATAAATAATTTAATCACTTAATAATTATTGGACCACTGGGCAACGTCATACACCGTTAGGTTAGTTAACTAACGGCAGAGCGGTCGCTGGATCTTCCTAATTATTAAGCTTAAATATAATGCACAACCACGCATAAATTATCCACAGAATAAGCCAGTAATGTAAAGTATGTATAGATGATTTTGCAGAAGAAATCATTTGATGCATGGATTGTAAAAATTTGGGTTTAATCAACGAATTGAAAAGGAGCCCAAATGCGACATGTTTTATGTAAAAGGAAAAATTTTTCATTTTCAATTCATCCCCAATAACCCCCAATAGTCCCCAATAATCCCTTATATATCCACTTATTGCCCCATAATATACCGTGATTTTTCACGAATTTTTAGGCCCACAAACGTCCTTTTTAATTAATTTTTAGCCCAAAAAGCCTTTTAAGGCTTATTTTTAGCCTCCCCCCTCTTGAAGAAAACTGGCATGCGGGCCTGAAGCCCGCAGTTACAAACTGCGGGCTTCAGGCCCGCAGTCAAATTTTTTTTGAAACAAGGCCTGAGGACCTGAGGCCCGCAGTTTGCTTGTGGGCTTCAAGCCCGCAAGACAGTAATAAATTTTTTTGAATCTGGGCTCAAGGCCCAGTAGGGTTTTGGGGCGGCGGCTAGGGTTAGCCGCCGCCGCCACTTTACTGCCGCCTGTAGGCGGTGGAAGGGGGTCGGCTGCCCCCTGCAGGGGAAACGGCGGTGGGGCGCTGGCCGCCCCCCTCGGCCCCGCGGGGGGGGGGGAGCGGTGGCAGGGCGCCGCCAACCCCTTACAGGGGGACGGCCGCATGGCGTCGCCGCCCCCTGCAGGGGGAAGGGGCAAAAGAGCGTCTCATCCCCCTGCAGGGGGGAACGGCGGCAGGGCCACCCACTGCAGGGGGAATCAGCGGCAGGGCGCCGTCGCCCCCTGCAAGGGGGAGGGGCGACAGGGCCGCCCCCTGCAGGGGGAGCAGTGGCAGGGTGCTGTTGCCCCCCTGCAGGGGGGACGTTGGCGGGGCTGCCCTCCTGCATGGGGAGCGGCAGCAGGGCGCCGGCCGCCCCCCTGCAGTGGGGAAGCGGTCGCGACGCTGGTCGCCCCCCTATAGGGGTGCGGCCATGGACGGTGGGGTGGGGGGAGATGGCCGGCGGCAAGGCCGCCGACGGGCATGGAGTAGGGTTTACACAAAGAAAAAACCCTAAAATTTTGATTTTTGAGACGAAAAGTTCATCGTTTTTAGGCGATTTAGCAAATCCCCATATCGATCTTGCGAGATCTATGTGTAGATCAATCATACGTATGATAAAAACATCATTTTTAGCGATTTTTACCTCTATATCCGTCCTCCGGATATAGCGACGGTTGAACGAAGCCCTACACGGATGACGACGCTCGATTGAGGAAGCCTTGCACCGCGTGCGTGGATCTCCATTCTCCTTCCGCCTTCGCAACGATCGAAAAAATTTTGTGGAAAATTTTTAGAGGCTCGTGCTGATAATGTGTTATGAATCAACTACTTGGGGAGGAGCCCCCCAGCTCTTTATTTATAGGCAATATGTGAGAATACAGATATGGGCTACATTGATATGGGCATATCTCTAAGATAGCCCAGAATCTAAACCAAATCCGGTTAATAACCGTTCACAACAATAAAAGGTTTTTGGAAGTTTTGATATAGTTTGGGGAAAAAAGTTTTAATATTGGCCAAAATACCCCTCAACTCTTTTCATTCTCTTTGATCTTAAAGAAAAAGCTCCGATTTTACTTTTATTTACTTCCTAATCTTATAAATAGTAAGTCCATTTCATAGCCACCTTTACGCACATTCTCTTCAACTTCAAAGGCTACAGAGAGTTGTTTCATTTGTTTTAATGGTATAGGATTCTCTCAATGGTGTTTGAAAGAGGAGTAATTTATTTCTCAATGTTATTTATTATAAGAGGTGGTTTTCTTATCATCGGTTTTGATGTTAACCGTTGTAATTTTCTTATGCGTTAGTAAGAGTATAGTGGAAAATCTCAAGCATGGAGCTTGGAGATTGAAATATGTACTTAGATCGAACCCAGATAAAACTCTGTGTTTGAGATTGTGCTTATCTTGTTTGCATATCTTTTCTGTATTTGTTTATTGCAATTACTAGTTTATTTATGTTGTAAGTTAAGTATTTTCAACTATAAGTTGTTTAAAAAGATTATAAGTGGTAACTCATTTAGAGATCTTTGTAGAACATTTATAAAACACTATTCATACCCCTTTAGTGTTCTGCTTGTCATCCACAAGATCCAACTATTGAATATTGAGTCACCTCAAGTGTATTTTGATGAGAAACAAACAATTAAGTGTGCTAATTATATTTATGAAAGGATGTATCAAATATTAGGTGGAAACGACAATGAGTTCAAAGTTATTAAAAGATACTTGCACAAAGACTCATGGATCACTAAAGATGGATAAAGCTTATAAGGAAGAGCTTGAAGTCATGTTGATGAAGTGCACCAAATTCCATAGAGTACAAGAAGTCAAGACAAGGACCAAGTGTTGATATATGCTTCAAAATTCAATTTTTTTGGTTTGACACGGCCGTGCCAAGTTTGTGAAATCTGCCAATTTATGGGGAGACCGTGGCACGACCGTGCAGAGCTCGGCGTGGTAGTGCAGAGTCCACAATTTTCAAAGGCATGTTACACAAAGGGTGACACATTCGTGCCAATTCTTGCACGTCCGTGTCGACTGAAGACGGGCCAGACAGGACTTTTGAGTTAGGGGTTTGATCAAAAACCTAATCTAATCGGACATCTGAGATTCCACACGACCCATGGGACTATTTAAACCCTTTATATGTGTAACGACCGCTTTTCGATCGTATCTTCTTCATGCACGTGCTGTTGACCGTGCACGTATTTGTTTTAGACTTTGTTTGTTTGTGAACACTTTGGTGTGATATGTCGCTGTGAACGTCTCTGAGAGTATTAAATTGTGACACTAATTTGGAACGACATTTCTCGGGTCGTTTTCCCACGATTTGATCTTATTCGAAGAGACGTTGTGATTTTCACTTTTGACGTGAGACGTTTCTATTTTTAGTTTCATCGTCCGACGTCGAAATTGAGATCCGTCTTCTTAGTCTTCTTTCTCTCGTCGTTCCGATCACCCCAATATTTATTTTACAATTTTTGGAGTTCATTTGACCTATTTTATATTTTTAACAAAGTTTTAAATATTTTTAAATACTAAGTTTTAAATTATTTTTAGCCAAATAAAATTTCTATTAGATTATTATACTTCGAAATATTTTTGAGCCAAATCCTAGCTCATCTTGGCCGCACCCTAGCCATGCATGGGTTAGAGAGAGAGATAGTTTAATTTTTAATTATTTTTAAATCCTAATCCTATTAGATTTAGCCCTAGACGAAGTCAACCCATCTATACTATATAAACAACCCCTAGGAAGACTCATTTTCGCAAGAAATTAACCCTAGCCGCTACCAAAATCCAAAATCTCGCTTGCGACGATTCGTCGCAACGTTGCAGCCGCCGCCGTCCGCACCGACCGAGAAAATCGACCATGTTCCCTCGGTCTGACCGAGAGGCCGCCCGCACCATTGGCCCGCTCCGCACCGCACAGCCGCCCGCCTGCATCGCCGTGTCCGACCGAGAGGATCCCTCGGACTGAACGAGGATCTCGCCCGCACTGACCCCCGCTCCGCACCCCGCTCCGCATCCCCGCTACGACCGACACTCCCACCCGCACCGACCGAGAGATCCCCGCTTCACCTGCACCGTTGCAATGTTGCAACGCTGCAAGCCTCGCCCAAGCGCCCGACCGACCCGCCCCAAGTGTCCGACCGAAGGAATTCTCCGCAGCGGCCACTGTGACCGACCCCGCAGCGCTGCACAGCACCGTCCGATGTGCCCGACCAAGACTTTCCCTCGCACTGGCCGTGTCTGACCGAGCGACGTTCGTCGCAACATCGTAACTCTCGCACCACTTGCCACCGTGGGCCCCTCAAGTTCTCCAGAGGTATTGTGGGTCCCCCATTGGCACCTAGAATTGCTGTGGGTCCCACCCAAGTGCTTCTTCTTCGCCGTTGGACTATTTTGACGTTGCGACAAGTTGTAGCCCATCGTCGCACGCTAGCTTTGGAATCTTGGTTCGTTGCTTTGGTTGCTGCTGACGTGCGTTTATATTTCATATATTCACGCACGTTTTCTTTTGTGTTTCTCCTTATTTTCCGACGTCTTTTATTCGTTTTCTCGTATTTTCTCGTTTTCTTTCACTTTTCTTTGTTTCTCCATGTTTGCAGGAGATTGCCCACATAGGGGACGTTTAACGACGATATCTCAAGTCCCCGGAGCAACGGGAGGAGTCACGTGTGATCCAGGGGGTCAAACGACGAAGATTACATCTTTCAGCCCCTCACCCGGTCGGTTGGTCATCTCCAACCGATCGGGTGATGCACGCGTGCACCACCCGGTCTCAGCCGGAGCTCAAGTGGAAGTCACCCGACCGGTTCACAGGCCGGTTCAACGGGGGCCAACTCTCTGTCTTTTCAAGCCAAATTCCAACCGATCGGGTGACTCTCACCCGATCGGTTCATCTGTAGGTGATGCTGAGGAGTCGAGACACGGGCACCTAACCGATCCCTTCACCCGATGGCGCCAAGATCCAACCGGTTACTCCAAGAACTCAACCGACCGGTTCATATGACCGGGTGAAAGTCCGTCGTTTTCTGTTTATCATTTGTAACGGATCACCCGATCAGTTGACTTGTCAACCGATCGGGTGATACGAGATCCTATAAATAGGACCCCTAGGGTTCCAGAAACGGGGGAGCTGTTAGTTTTTACTGTTTTCTCCAATTGTGACGGCTGTAATTACTTTTCTATTGTAAGTTTTCGGATCTTTCTTAAACTTTAGTATTATCTTAATTGCTCTACTACCTTCGCATTCCAATCGTCTGATTATGATTTCAACGGTTCATTTTCGTTTAGATCGCTTTTTAATGAATATTTGTGAGTAGTTCCCAAATCTGGGATTTCGGCGGAAACCCCTTCGGGGGCTCTTCCCGATGCATCCATAGGGTTAGGAAATCGATAGGGATTAGGAATATAACGGTTACGTGGGGTGTTTCATTGTCATCGGCGGGAAAAAGACCGCCTTTGACCGTTGGGCCAAGGGGGAATAAACTTGGCGGTTGACTCCTTAGCCATAGCTCACGCCCTTAGCGTAGACGCCGAATCCTAGCGCACGGGAGCGGCAGGATGAGACGTTGGGAGTTATCGTTGCGAGCTTAGTGCTCCCGGAATCGATCAGTGTTAATGGACACGGGAGTGCCCAATGATCGAATCCGGGAAGTCCGGTGTATCATCCTGGGCACCGACCGGAATATCGGGCCCATGGGATGCCGGTACCACTTTCAGAGGCAACGTCTCACCATTAGACCCTAATTCCGATCGCCATCCTACCCGTAGGCCGCATCGGCGAGAGTCGCTCGTTGGAGTGGAAACCAAAGTCCCGGGTTTATTTTCTTATTGTTCATACCTTGCATTCCTTTCCGTGACAACCCATCAACCGATTCGGGCTAGCTCGCCCACGGGGTGATTTTGGTCTTCCTTGACACAAGCACATCCTAGCCTCCCTGTGTTCGACCCCCAAGCCACACTACAACACCGTGCGCTTGCGGTTACAAATATCTAAACCCCCACGCGGGTCCCCCGGCCATTTGCGGCTAGCAAACCGGGGGCACACGTCAAGTTTATGGCGTCGTTGCCGGGCAGGCAACGTGCTTGTTATTTTAGGATCTCTTGAACCCTAGTGTCTAGCTCTTATCCCTACCTCGCGATAATTTTCGCATTCTTCTTTTTCCTTTTTATTTTCTTCTTTTTATTTCTTATCTTATCTGTTTCTTTCCCACTTGTCGCTTCACGGGTGTTTGTTATTTTTCATGCGCAGGAGTTCAAGAAGTCTCGGCGACTTGATTCCTGTTGATCCAGAGATTAACGCCACCCTTAGGCGTTTGTCCGCTGAGAAGCGAAGAAGAGAGGATCTCGAATCCATGGAGGAGAACACCCCGCCTCGCAAGTCCCTGCTGGAGTACTCGATGCCATCTATCGAGTCCACTTCCGCCATCCGTCCTCCAGCTATTACGGCCCAAAGCTTTGAGCTAAAGCCGTCTTTGGTGACATGGATCCAGCAGGATTAGTTTTCGGGTGCACCCATGGAGAGCCCGATCGAGCATCTAGACTCCTTCTTGGAGAAATGTGACACCTTCCGGATTAATGGTGTCATGACTGAGGCGATCCGTCTGAAGCTGTTCCCCTTCTCGTTGCGAGACAAAGCCAAGCAATGGCTTAGGGGAAAGGACCCCAACACTTTCAATACCTGGGAGAAGCTCTCCAACGCTTTTTTGACGAAGTTCTTTCCTCCGGGGAAGACCATGAAGTTGAGGAGTGAGATCTCCTCCTTCTCCCAGGCCAGCCACGAGTCCTTGCATGAAGCTTGGACGAGATACAAGGAGATGCAGAGAAGATGCCCTCACCATGAGCTTCCGAAGTGGCAGATTATTAATCTGTTCTACAATGGGCTGAGGGATGACCTAAAATCTTATATGGACGCCGCGGCTGGGGGTTCCTTCATGTCAAGGAGCGAGGAAGATGCCGGACATATTCTGGAAAATATGGCATCCAACAATGAGCGGTGGTGTAACGAGAGAGCCACACCCAGGTCTGGGGGTATACACAGAGTCGAGGACGTCGACAAACTTTCAAGCAAGTTCGACTTGATTTCACCCCAGATCTCCGCACTAATGGTAGGAGCCGGTGGGGCCTGTACACAACAGATTGCAGCGGTAGAATCCGAAGTCTTTGGGGAATTCGACGGTGGTGACGTCTCACCACCGTTGGATCAGGCGAGCGCACTATTTTACAACCCCACGGGAAATGCGCCGTATCCACCAAGAACCAATTCCGACCCGGCCTACTCTCCAAACAACCGGAACCACCCTAACTTTGGTTACCGGGCATCATTCCAGCCCTCACCGCCTCAGCAGCCGCAACAACAAACATATCAGCCGACTAGGCCACATCAGAGTCAGATTCAGCAGCAACAATATCAGCAGCAGCCTCAGCAACAATTTTACGCCCCCAGGAATCAGCAGCCAATCCAGCAGCAGCAGCAGTATGGACAACAGAGAGCCGTCTCTCCGGTTGAGTCTCTCTTGACTCAATATATAACCAACCAGGAGAATATCAATCAAAAGCTGGAAATGGGTCAGCGGGCCCTCATGGACCAAGTAACCCAGCTGGGGTTACAAGTGGCGACCCTTTCAAGGTCACAAAACCAATTGCTGCCACAACCCGAGGTGAACCCGAGGGGAGCAACCCAAACGTCGGCACTCGTGCACGAGCACGCAAATGTGTCCGCCATCGTTCTGAGAAGCGGGACACAAATCCCAACTAGAGTGCCCCCTAACAGACCGGAAGCACCATTGGTCATCGAGCGACCGATCGAAAAATCAAACGACGCCGGTGCTTCGTCGTCAAATCCTACGACTCCGGAGGGAGTCTCTGAAGAAGAGAAGAAGAAGAACGAGGAAGGGAGCCCGAAAGTGTTCAAACCCGTTGTGCCTTTTCCACAACGGTTAGCTCAGGCCAAAATCGACGAGAAATATGGCAAGTTCTTCGCCATGGTCAAGGATCTGAGCTTGCAAATCCCCTTCCTGGAAGCAATCGAAACAATCCCCTCCTACGCGAAATTCCTGAAGGATTTGGTGACGAGAGGGTCTAGAAAGGAGAAAGTAGTGTTGACGGCGGAGTGTAGCGCTCTCATCCAGAGGGCAAATCCGTCGAAACTTAAAGACCAGGGGAGCTTCTCAATCCCTTGCACGATCGGGGCAGTAAAGATTCATCGTGCACTCGTCGATCTCGGAGCGAGTGTCAGTTTGATGCCCTTATCGATGTATAAAAGGATAGGAATGGGTGATTTGGAGCCCACCGGTAGACCCTACAACTTGTTGACCTGTCGGTCAAATATCTGGTGGGGATTGTGGATGACCTCCCCGTCAATGTAAAAGGGGTGCATGTGCCAGTGGACTTCGTTGTCATGGACATGCCTGAAGACGCACACACTCCCATCATCCTGGGACGGCCTTTCATGGCCACTGCTGGCATTTTGATTGATGTGAAGAATGGAAAATTTTCGCTAAACGTCAGCGGGGAAAAGGTTGAATTTGATCTGGGGTTGTCCATGAAGTATCCCGATCCCCCAGATGACCCTCGGTGTAATTTGCTGGAGGTGGAAGAAGATAAAGCTGCTGAGGAGAGCTCCTGGGAGATTCTCTTAAGAAATCCCCCCGATAACTTGGGGATTCAGAAGACCAAGACGGCCCCAAGAACGATGATGCTGCTGAGAAAGCGAATGCAGCACGTACGACCCCTCCCGGGTTCCCCAAGGCTCCTCCTGCGAGGAGAACGGGGAAAGAACCCATGGACCTCTGATCGGTCCATATTTTACACCTTTTTTCTACATATTTGCATGTCATTTCGGTTGCTCATATTGCGATTTTCACGATTATTCGATGATATTGTGTTACTTTTCACTATTTCTTGTTTTTGTCGGATTTCAGGAAATATGGAGCGATCGTGAGCAAAAATGAGCTTTAGAGATTTGCACCCACTCCAGAGTGTCAACCATGGCCCTTTTGAGGGTTATTCTGCAATGGAAGAGGAGTGGAAGAAGAAAGAACGTCGTAGGAGCGACGGGGGAGCGAAAAGATGAAGATTGGGCATTTTCAGCATGCCACTCGGCCGAGTGAAGGAGTCACTCGGCCGAGCAATGAGACCCCGCTCGGCCGGCCAGATCGGACATGCAACAGAGATGTATCAGCGTGCACTCGGCCGAGCATCGCACGCCGACTCGGCCGAGTTCGGAGACTCCGTCCGCCCGAGTGGCACCCAGACGACGGCAAGCCAAAATGTCCAACTTACTGTAATCCGTCAGTCTGCCCCAGAAGCCCGACTCAACCGAGTGACGAAAGCCGTCCGCCCGAGTACCAAATGCCCCTCAGCCGAGTGACATTTGCCACTCGACCGAGTGATGCCGAGGACACACGGCGCCCAGATTTTCAGACATCCTCCTACTCTTTTCAAATCTTCTATCATTTCAGCCATCAAATTATTTTTCTCATATTTTTTATGGATAGTAGACTTCATGACGATTCCAACGCCGCCAAGAACGCGCAAATCGGAGATCGGATGAAATCTGGGGAATTTCTGCAAGTCGACGCTGCAGTGCTGGAATTCTCACTCGGCCGAGTGAGCTTTCCCCACTCGGCCGAGTCGTAACTTGCCCAGAATTGAAGTTGTACGCGGACTCCGTTTCGTGCGTAAGTTGGAGGGGATTTCTAGGGCTTTTTGCTAGGGTTTTTTGGGGGCTATTTAAGGGAGTTTGTAGCCACCATTAGGGGGGTTCCCAAGATGTTTTAGGAGGGATTTATTTTAGAGGTTAGGCCATGCCCTGGCCCCCTCTTGGATCAAAAAGCTTGTATTTTGGATTGAAGATCTTCATTAAAGCTAAGTATTTTCTTCTTTTTATTTGAATTTTTGTTTTTCTATCTTTTTGTATGCAAGCAATGATTTCTATTGATTCTCATATCCTTATTGCTATGCTAGAGTAGATTTGTTGTTCTAGGGTTTGGGGATGAACCCTATGGATCTAATTTCATATTTGTGATGAATGGATCTCTAAATTGCTAAAATTGCTAGGAGGTTAGGTTGTGATTGATTTATTACGGATAGCTAGGGATTTCCATCGATTTGGGATTTGCAAGAGATTGGGTTCTAATCGATGGGAAGGCCTAGATATTCGATTTAGATTTACAATTGGATTTCTCTAGACTTGGTTTGCAAGAGATTGGACCAAAGCTAGGATTTTTAATTGTAAATCTATACACATATTCGTTTGCAAGAGATTGGACGAATACGAACTATCACAACCTAGATCGTAACTCGAGTTTGCACGAGAGTGGGCTCGAGGAGCGATTGGACGATGATGTCGATCTTCATGCTAGCGGCTTAGGTTAGGGTTTGCAAGAGATTGGGCCCTAATCTATGTTGCTATAGACCGGAAATAGCGCGAGAGTGTGAGCTTGGTTCTCTATTCAGTTACGACTAGTTCACCTCAATGCAAGTCTAGTAATATTGAGATTCACTATTCACAATGATGCATGAAGGTCCGTAGTGGGGATTCCCTAGCCCTAGACGCATTTATTTGATTTTATATCCCCATACTTTGCCCGACGATTGTGACAGGATCGCCGCAAGGCAAATTCCCTCTTTTATTATATTGTATTTGAATCGATATTTGACCGATTTCTTTATCATCGACACCGACATCCACCACCATTTCCATTATATCATACCATAGCCATCTCCACCAATAATACATTCGTAGTCCAACCAACCTAGGATAGATTGGAGCCAACACCACCTCCTCGTGTTCGATACCCGCTCGCCACTTGACCGTGCGCTTGCGGTAAAACTACAATCGCCGCTCCGGGACGTGTATCCGGGGCCGATCAAGTTTTTGGCGCCGCTGCCGGGGAGGTGTTTCCGTTGGTGCCAATTTGTCACAATTAGGTTGATTAGACTACGAAAAAAAATAAATAAATACAAAGGAAATTTTCACCCCTGCCACCATTATTATCATTTCTATATTCTTTTGTGCCACTGATATCTTTTCTCCAGGTATTTATCTTTGTTGATCAGGTGCTATGGAGTATACTACGTGGACCACAGATTTTGATCAGAATGCTCAGACGGGAGATTACTATTTTGATCAGAGTGCTCAGATGGGAGAATACTATTATGATCAGAGTGCTCAGAAGGGAGAATACTATTTTGATCAGAGTGCTCAGATGGGCGAATACCTTTTTGAGGAGATGCACTGGCCCGAGCTTGATGAGAGACAAAGGATCTTTTTTGATGAGATGCATGCACACCAGGTTGAAGTGCAAGCCGGGCTTGAAAAGGGTAACCTTCTATTGGAACGGGTGAAGAGGCAACTTGAAATGAATATGCTCATGCTTAAGGTTGAAGGGATTTCCAAAGATATCAGTTCTGCTTCTTCATTTTATGGGCAAGAAGCATCGCCAGACTTACTACCAGAGCCAGAATGTGCCGTCGTCGATCCCACTTCATACGATACATCTATTGCATATGAAGAGTGGATGGACGAAGAGGCAGTGAAGGAAGCAGAAACTGAGTCATATGCGCAGCCAGAGGAGGACGCATTTCAGAGATTATTGGAGGGTCTCTTGGAGTCAGTGAGGTTCACCGGTTCAGAGAGCATTACGGCAGGTGATGCATTTGAGCTACGATTTACAGATTTTGTTATGAACCGTGTTTCAGCTGCAGGAAAAATTGAGGAGGACATCCATGTCAGACTTGAGGGGGATAGACTATATTTTCGGATTTCTTGTGGGCATTCCCCTCCACATGATACATCACCACAAGCTGACACACATGAGCAGCCAGCATCACCATCCCAGGGAGAGCATACATTGATAGTTGATGAGAAGGCAAATGAGCACACTATCGAGCCAGAGCATGTTTTTGAGGAGGCCTTACACACAGAGCCAGAGCTTATCACCGAGGAGGTCATGCATCGGGACGAGGACACAGCCATTCATGAGGATCCCGAGCACTATCCTCCTCCATTAGAGCTTCCGCAGCCACCTCATCCTCCCACTGACGCAGAGGACTACCCCCACAGAGCTTATGGCTCCCCTTCAGGGAGATCTCTTTACTCCCTCGCCCTTTATCTTTGATTTCCCTCCAGTGTATGATGTTTTTTATGATTCATCGTGCCTTTTGCAGGATTCATGTACATACGATCAAGAGGTACGATGGGACGTATATGTGGAGGAGAGCGAGGAGTTAGCACCCATGGACACATATGAATATGATCAAGGGGTGCACTGGGATGAGTCCGACGATGATGAGGAGCATCTTGATGGGGTCCACACCTACGATCTAGATTTACCTGAGCAGCATAGAGAAGACACCGTGGAGACAGCTATCACGGCACGTGAGGATATTGGATTATTTCCAGGGAAGTATCGTCCACCACTATTAATTTCATATATTTCTATTGACGATCCTCTTTGGAATACTTTTATTATGAGGGTGAAATTTTTGCAGCGAACTGATGCATCCTATTCTCTGCAGGGTACAGGTGGAGTCCTTGTGGGAATGCTGGAGGATGCATTGCTAGAGTTCGTTGGTGTCCGTGGACATGTGCGCCTGGCAGAGCCACGGAAGGAGCAGTTGGAGCAGTTGCCTGCACCGGAAAAGATACTGGATCCGCCTTTTGCTATAGGTGATATCAATCCAGTAGTGTAGAAATTTTTATGCTTTCAATAAACCCGAATCCTCTCGACAGCGAGAGGACCGTATAGATTTGCTTGAATAAATATCACCTCATATGACGGCAACAAAAATTTTTACACCCCAAACCCATTATATATTAATTGCCCACTTTATATTTTGATGTGTCACATCCTTTTTGCTCACCACCCACCGAGCATTTCTTTCAAGTGAAACCTTACTTTCTTATTTGTTTGACTTGATATCGCTTAGCGAAGCCGTGATATTTTTGATCGAGTCATTTGAATAAGATTGTTTGGTATAAGCTTGGGGGAAAGCGCTCTCATGCATCATTGTATGTGCATGTAGTTGCATTAGGATTTCATGTTATTCATTTCATCATTTTTCATTCACCCCCTTATTATTATCGTTGTTCCTCATATTCTTCCACTATGATCACATTGAGGACAATGTGAAGTTTAAGCTTGGGGGAGTGCATTTCCATGCCATTTAGATGCATTAGTTGCATTTTTACCTTATTTTTAGGTTTTTTGTTGGAATTTTTCAAAATTTTGCATCATCTTTTTGAATTTTCCATCTTATTTTCCTTTTATGTGTGTTCATGCATCATATTGTGTGCTTGATTTTTCTCTTCTTTCCTCTCTTTTATTTTATTTTCTTCATTTTCTTTTCCTTCTTTTCCTTCTTTTGCTAGATTTGTTTCTTATGATGATATCTCTTATTGCTTTAGCAACCATCACGTGGCTTATTATTCCATGACATGCTATTTAGTGTATTCCATAGTCTCGCTATTCACATATGCTTGTAAATCTATTTCTTTTGATGATTCCTCTACATGAATGCATGATATTAATTGAAACTGAATGTATGGATTAGTGTTTAGTATGCTTTTGTTGGAAATGCACCAAGATTCACGCATCATTAGTATATCTGAAGCATCAGTTTTATTGTCTTATTCACCTTCTGGTGCATGCTTGATATAATTGTGCGCTTTACCGCTTGACTTCACTCTTTATTGAGATGATTGAGAATATCCATGCTTACATATGAGTTTTAGTTGAAGTATTAATTTATTGAACCGTTCGTGCACATCTTATAGTGAACCGAGTGCTACATTATTTCTTTCTCCACATATATCTTTTTATTCTCTACATGTCACTTGAGTTCACCTCCTAAAGCTACTTATATCGCATCTATTTCCCAAAAATCCCCACAAAAGAAAAGGTTAGCTCCAAAAAGTCCAAAAAGCCAAAAAGGAGCCAAAATCCAAAAATACAAATCATATAGCTCCTACAAAAATCCAAAAATAAAAATGAGAAACAAATAGTTCAAAAAGAAAAAAAAGAAAAATGTTTCTCTATCTTATTATTGGAGCCACAAAATACTTGGGAAAACCAAGGCAAAAATCCCATTTTCCACTATCATATTCCTTTAGATGCGATGCCTCAAGCTAAGCTTGGGGGGGTGAATTCATTTGACCATATGAGTGAGTATGACATTAGAGTGGAGACGTGCATGAATGGGAATATTCGATAATGCTTAGACTTTGCAAAATATATTAGATATGGAGATTTTTCATGATTTGAAATAAATATGTGAATGCCATGACTCTTATTCTATTCTTTATCGCATGCTTGGTGTGTACCTTATATGCTTCATTTATAACTTTTGATTGAAAAGTGCATTGCCAACATTTGTATATTAAATCCTATGAAATGTGTGACGTGGATATGAATTGATTGTATGAATTTAGAGAATCCCTTTTGTTGTTCTTAAAAGATTGCAAGTACCATGTTTATGTAAGATATGAAATCCTTATAGCATGCGATTCGTATTTTCCAAGTTATCGTGATGTGTAGCTTATGGCTTGAGATCTGAGAGAATAATCTAGCGACCCCTTCCACCTCGTGTTCTTTCTTTTCCATTTCATTTTCTTTGTTTTCATCTCCCGAGTTCGTCTCTCTACTTTTCTTCCTCGAGGACGAGTAAGAGGCAAGCTTGGGGGATTTTGATCGGTCCATATTTTACACCTTTTTTCTACATATTTGCATGTCATTTCGGTTGCTCATATTGCGATTTTCACGATTATTCGATGATATTGTGTTACTTTTCACTATTTCTTGTTTTTGTCGGATTTCAGGAAATATGGAGCGATCGTGAGCAAAAATGAGCTTTAGAGATTTGCGCCCACTCCGGAGTGTCAACCATGGCCCTTTTTGTTGGAACTTGGTATTTCCATCCTCTCTTCCATAAGGTTTTGATGTGACAAATCAATATATTTCATGTTACTAACTTTATCTATGCAGATGTGCAGCTTCAACGCAAATTCATTCACATCACGCATTTGATCAAAGTACAAGGATCCTCTGCAAAAACAACATTGCTACTCAAATTACGTGTGAAACACGTATCTACGGAATGATGTAATTTTTACTTTTTAGATAGCTTCAGGGCCTTGGTTATATTATCATATATCCCTAAGCTCAAATCTACATCATCTCCTAACTCATTTTCGATCCTAAGTCAAAATTCGTATTTTTAAGTATTAGCCTACTAGGATTTATCCTAGCCTACCAAAACAGTTATATTTTGACTTGATACTTTCAGAAAAGGATCTATCCGTTATCTATTCCACGTCACCAAAATTTTGTGACCGTTTGTTACCGTTTCAAATTTGGCAGGCTACGAATTTTCGTAGCATGCCAAAATGCTTTTGGGACTGAAATTTTCCAGAACAGTTTCTGACCGTTCTCCAATGTTCCTCTCAGTTTCTGAACGTTGTGCAACGTCTCTTTTAGAGCCGTTCACAACCGTTTCTAAAACCTATAAAAGGAGGGGTACCCCCTCTCATTTTCCACACACTTTCCTCTTCTAAATTCTGATTTTGTTGAAAGCAAGTCCTTGATTTTCTTAAGTAATTCTGCCATTAGTTGTTCTTTTCTTATTTGTAAGAAGAAATCATTAGATTTCTCTCTTCATTTAAGAACGGAAGAACTTGGATTTTTCAACATCACTTTTGGAAAGTTGTTTGTGTTCATAATTGCAAGAAGATATCAATAGATCTCTCTCTTCTTTTATGAACCAGAGAACTTCAAGTGTTACGCTTCATTACATATCTTTTACATCTTGAAGTTCATCTTCTAAACACCATCCTTGAATTCATTCTCTGAAATTTATAACAAGGCTATAGGTGTTTTTCTATTTCTTATTTAACAGGTTGGAATCTCTGTTTAGAGATTGTACAAAGTTTGGGACACGGGGAGTGTCGCCATTTTTGTAAGTTCGTGCTTGCGGGGCAAGTGATTATAGTGGATTGAAAATCTCTACGGGGTAGAGGACTGGAGTAGGATCACAAGGATCCGAACCAGGATAAATCTCTGTGTTTGCGATTGGTTTAATTTTCAGCACTTGTCATTTTATTTCTGTGCCATCTTTGCAAATATTACTAACATCTTATTTGCGACAAATTTTTTAATATACACTATTCACCCCCCCTCTAGTGTATTGATCCTTACAGGCTAAAATTACATTTGGTATCAGAGCACGGTTGAGATGGCAGCAAGTTCCTCAAACATGAACGCAGTTCCGCACAACTACAATCAGCAACCTGAAGGGCACTCTCAAACTCGTCCTCCTCTATTTGATGGTTCAAATTACTCATATTGGAAAATACGAATGGAGATTCATCTCCAGAGTATGAATTATGAGATTTGGGACATCGTAGAGTCAGGATACGAAAAGCCAACAACTCCTGTTGCTGATTGGACCGCCAACGACAAAGCTGCAAAAACCAACAACTCAAAGGCCATGAATGCTTTATTTTGTGCTATGGATAAACATGAGTTTAATCGAGTATCTCAGGCCAAAAGTGCTCAGGAAATTTGGCATATACTTGAGGTAACTCATGAAGGAACCAGTAAAGTGAAGGAAACCAAGATTTCCGTTTTGGTTCACAAATTCGAGTTGTTCAAGATGAAGGACCAAGAGACAATTGGAGAAATGAACACCAGGTTTACTTATATTATAAATTCTTTAAATGCTCTTGGAAAAACTTACACTTCTCTTGAGCAGGTTCGCAAGATCCTTAAAGCTTTAACTCCAGAATGGCGCCCAAAAATCACTGCAATTGAAGAAGCCAACGATCTTTCAACTTTAACTGTTGAAAATCTTATGGGTAACTTAATGGCCCATGAAGTTACATTACAAGATCAGAAAGAAGAATCAGAACAGAAGAAGAAAGTACTTGCCTTCAACGCAACATCAGATAATGAAGATTCAAATGATGATATGGCATTCTTTGCCAAAAACTTCAGAAAATTCTTTCAGAAAGGTAAGTATAATAATTTTAAATCTAAGAATACTGATTCCTCTCTCTGCTTTAATTGCAATAAGCCAGGACATATGAAGAAAGACTGTCCACTTCTCAAAGCAAAGTTCAAAACTTCCAACAATGATCAATCTAGAAGAGAAAGGAGGTTTGACAAAATGAAAAAGGCATTTGCAGCAACATGGGATGATTCTTCAGATGATGAAGATGATGATCTAAATGAAAGTGCCAACATGTGCTTTATGGCACAAGATGATGAAGATGAGGTAAGTTCTTTTAATAACGAAGAATTACTTGATGCTTTAAAAGATCTCTATTCTCGTTTCAAAAAGTTGAATAATCAACATAAATCATTGAAACAGAATAATGATGATCTCCTTTCTAAATATCAAGAATTATCATCTTCTAAAAATATTGAAAATACGTCTTCTCAAGTTTTTGATCTTAGTAAAGAGAATGATATTCTCAAAACTAAGAATTTAGAATTACATACACAAATATCCGAAATGGATAAAAGTATTTCATCACTAAAGATGAAATACGACGAGATGTCATCCAATGTTAATAAATTTAACAAAGGAAAGACTAATCTCGATGATTTGCTTAAAATTCAATATCCAGCAAATCATAGACAAGGATTGGGATATTCTAAAAAGGATGCACCCAAAACCTATAACACTTCTTCCTCTTGTGGTAAAACAACTTTTGTTAAACCACAAAAGAAGAATCATGCATTTATTTACACGAAGAAAGTAAACATTCCTACTTCTTCTTCACAAAGAAATGTTACTAACATTTCAAAAAGATTTCCTAGGAAACCTACTACAATTAGTATATGGGTTCCTAAGGATTCATGTTTAAATGATAGAAATAGTTATATTTCTCATTTTATACATTCTATTGTTCATTCTCATGATTACATTAGAAAGTCAAATTCCACTTGGGTTTGGCTTCCTAAAATCTAATCCCAAGGACCCTCAAACAAAGGGTACCAATGCTTAATATTTTATCTTTCAGGTACCTAAGAAAGAAAGATGGATTTTGGACAGTGGATGTTCAAAACATATGACAGGAAATGTCAACTTGCTTTCAACCGTTAAATATAAAGATGGAGGCACAGTTACCTTTGGTGACAACAAGAAAGGAAAAATCATAGGCACTGGAACGGTTGGTAATACAAATCAGCCTATCATTGAGAATGTTCATCTGGTTGACGGTTTGAAACACAACTTACTTTCTATTAGTCAACTATGTGATAAAAATTATAAAATATTTTTTGAACAAAATGATTGCATAATTTATGATTCTGATATGTCATCTATCTTATTTCGTGGTAAGCGTAAGAATAATATATATATCTTATGCATGTCTGTTACCACTCATAATCATTGTTTAATGATTACATCAGATGATACTCTTTTATGGCATAAACGTTTTGGACACACAAATTTCAAAAATCTAGCACGTATTTCAAAACACAAGTTAGTTAATGGAATGCCAAATATTTCTTTCAAACACAACCATTTTTGTGATGCTTGTCAACAAGGAAAAATGCATAAATCTTCTTTTAAATCAAAGGACGTTATCTCAACAATAAGACCATTAGAACTTCTTCATTTAGATTTGTTTGGTCCTTCAAGAGTAGCTTCTTTGAATAAAAGTAGATATGCATTTGTCATTGTTGATGATTATTCTAGATATACTTGGGTTATATTCTTACAAAATAAGAATGATGCTTTTGAAGAATTTTCAATATTTTGTAAAAAGATACAAAAAATCAAATCCTCTAACATTGTCACTATTCGTAGTGATCATGGGGGAGAATTTGAAAATGATTCTTTTACCAAGTTTTGTAATGAAAATGGCATTACACACAATTTTTCTTTTCCTCGTACCCCTCAACAAAATGGAGTAGTTGAAAGGAAAAATAGAACTTTACAAGAATGTGCAAGAACATTGCTTTGTGATAGTAATCTTCCTAAGTATTTTTGGGCAGAAGCTGTTGCAACTGCTTGTTACATTATGAATAAAGTTCTTATAAGGCCATTACTTGATAAAACTTGTTTTGAATTATTCTTTAATCGCATTCCTCGTGTATCTTATTTTAAAGTGTTTGGATGTAAATGTTTCATTCTTAATACTAAAGATGCACTCGACAAATTTGATTCTAAATCTGATGAAGGTATTTTTGTTGGATACTCAACACGTAGCAAAGCCTACAGAGTATTTAACAAAAGAACTTCAACAGTTGAAGAATCTTTACATGTCACATTTGATGAAAATCCTTCATCTAATTCTCCCATCATTGATGATGAAGAGAATATATTACCTCTTTCTAATTCCTTAGATAATATTAAACTTGATGAAATTGATGCTACTAGTCATTCTGTTGAGTCTATTTCAGATAATGCAGATCTTCCTAAGGCATTTGTACAAATTCCAAATCATCCATCAGAATTAATTATTGGAGATATTACAGATGGAGTAAGAACTCGTCGCCAAATAGAGCAAATGGCACATTGTGCATTTCTTTCAACCATTGAACCAAAGAACATCAAAGATGCATGTGATGACAGTTCATGGATTATAGCGATGCAGGAAGAACTCAACCAATTTCAACGAAATGATGTTTGGGAATTAGTTCCCAGACCATCAGATCATTCAATTATTGGTACCAAGTGGGTATTCAAAAATAAATTGGATGAATCTGGTCAGGTAATTAGAAACAAGGCACGATTGGTTGCACAAGGGTATAATCAAGAAGAAGGTATTGATTATGATGAAACCTATGCACCAGTTGCTCGTCTTGAATCTATTAGAATGTTATTATCATTCGCTTGTTTTAAAGATTTTAAACTTTTTCAAATGGATGTGAAAAGTGCTTTTCTAAATGGTTTTCTTAAAGAAGAAGTTTATGTAGAACAACCTCCAGGTTTTATTCATGAAAATTTTGAGAATCATGTTTTCAAATTGAAAAAGGCTTTATATGGTCTCAAACAAGCATCTCGTGCTTGGTATGAAAGACTTAAAAGCTATCTTTTAAATTCGGGATATTCTATTGGTAAAATAGATTCTACTTTATTTATTAAAAACATAAATTCTGATATTATCATTATTCAAATATATGTTGATGATATTATTTTTGGTTCTACTAACGAATCTCTTTGTCAAGATTTCTCTAAAATTATGCAGAAAGAATTTGAGATGAGTCACATGGGTGAACTAAACTACTTCCTTGGTCTTCAAATCAAACAAATGAAGGAAGGAATATTCATCCACCAAAGCAAGTACTCTAAAGAACTCATCAAACGCTTTGGTTTAGAAAGTTCTGCAGAAAAACATACTCCGATGAGTACATCTACTTCCCTCGACAAAGATTTAAATGGTAAGTGTGTTGATCAACATCTATACAGAGGTATGATTGGCTCCTTACTTTATCTAACTGCAAGTAGACCAGACATTATGTTTTCAGTTTGTTTATGTGCACGATTTCAGGCAGATCCTAAAGTTTCACATTTAACTGCCGTAAAACGGATTATTAGATATATTAAATATACTTCTGATTTTGGTTTATTTTATCCTAAAACAAACACATTTGATTTATTATCATATAGTGATGCAGATTTTGCTGGTTGTAAATCAGACCGTAAAAGTACTAGTGGTACATGTCACTTTTTAGGACATGCCTTAGTTTCCTGGTTTAGCAAAAAGCAAAACTCTGTTTCATTATCTACAACCGAGGCAGAATATATTGCCGCCGGTTTAGCATGTGCTCAAATTTTATGGATGAAACAAACTATTTCAGACTATGGTATTAATTGTTCCACATGTCCTATAATGTGTGATAATACTAGTGCTATTAATTTGTCTAAAAATCCAGTTCATCATTCACGCACTAAACATATTGATATACGTCATCATTTTTTAGATGATCATGTTCAGAAAGGTGATATTATTTTAAAATTTATTTCTACTGAACATCAAGTTACCGATATTTTGACTAAGCCTTTGAACGAAGAAACTTTTCTCAAGCTTAGAAGAAATCTAGGCATTATTAGTGCATCAGAATTTGATATATAAGTATATTCATTTATTTTTTATTTTTGTGAATTTTTCTATAATTGTTTGGTTACTATTTATTTTTGGCATGCTACGAAATTTGGTAGCATACCAATTTAATCAATTTTTAAAACAATTTTTTTCTCTGTTCTCCGTTTTGTACCTACTTTGATCCCTGGAATTTGAATTTTTTAAAAACAACAGTTCTTCTTTATCTTATTCTCAAATCAAATTTCATATTGAAATTCTTACCCGTTCTCTTCCACTTTGTCTCTATCTTTTGATTCCTGTTGCTATCTGTGTTCTCTCTACTGCCACATGGATACTTCTCTTTTGTCTTTTTCTCTGCTTTTCACATTGGAAAAGGCACTGACATTCCTTCTCCTTCTTCAAACTTTCCATTTTTGCACTTTGTACTTTTGTTTCTCTATTGGTTTGGACTTCACGAGAAGACTTTAATTCTTCTGCCTTTACTTTCACTGTCAAAACTCGCAACCCATTCCTCTCGTTGGAAATTGTTTTATTAATTTATTTCGGCCACCTACCGTTTGGTCAAAACCGCACTCAAACCGCCACCCAATTTAATTCGGCTTTCACACTCGCCACTTGGGTCTCTTTTATTGGTCCACATCATCACTTCATTTTCCATTCGGGTTACTCTCTTTGGATTCACACGGCACACTTTACATCTGTTGACTATTTTTCTCATACTTTACTTCTCAACATTTATTTCCACCTACCTCATTTAATTCTTATCCTACACTTGGATGCCTCTAATTGGACCAACCCACCAACCCGCCTCATCTCCCTATACGGTCTCTCATGGGGACTTTCAACATATTTTTTTTATATTTCTTTGTTTTTCTTTTTATTCTTTTGAGAGAGTCTTCTCTGACAAAATTTAATTGGGCCAAGCCTTCTTGTCCTTCCCCTTTGAATTCGGCCAGCACCTCTCTCTCTTTAATCTTTAATTTTTGTTCAACTTCCCGTATTAATATCGACCTACCACTCATTATTTTTGTTACCTTCCCCATGTCACTCGGTTTTCACAGACTTTACTCTCTCCTTAATTATTTTTGGGTCTCTTCAACTGCCTCTTATTTTTTAAAAAAAACAACAACAAAAACCAACGGGTACACGTCTTCTCCAAACCGTTGCCTCTTCTTCTTCCCATCTGTTCGGATTTTTGTATTTTGAATTTTTCTGGTGTTCCAACTTCTTTCAGTTCTAGCAACCGCTTCCACTTCTCATCATGGCAACCGCTTGGGCTTCTGTTTCTTTCTATTTATTTCGCACTTCTTTCTTTCTTTTCCCATCCTCAGTTATTATCTTCTTCCACTCTTTGTTTTCGTTTTCTCTCTTTCGATCACCATGGCCGACCCTACTTTCCCGTCTCCCTCTGATCGATTTCGTTCAGCCGCTGCCCAAGACCGCTACCTTCGCTCGGAGGCCACCCGTTTTCATCCAGAGCGCTATCTCGACTACGGCTCACCTATGATGATGCAAGTCAAGAAGCTTCTCACCATTGTTGGGCTTTCTCAACTCTGGTCCATCACCAACAAAACCCCCTATTACCCTACCTTGGTGCGAGAATTTTATGCCAATCTTGAGCCTACCATCCTCCGTGGTCGGAAGTTTTTCTCCACTCAGGTTCGGGGTGTGTGCTTCACCGTCGACAGCACCAAACTCGCCACAATCATCAATCAGCCGCCGAATAATCTCGGCCTTCTCTCTTTTCCTATGACCGACCCTGTTATCAATTCTCGTCTCGCCCCAAAGTTGACCCCTCATATGTCTGCATCCAAACTCAGCCCAGAAGCCCGCATCATCCACAAAATCGTCATTTTTAATTTGATGCCAAAGGCTGGGTCTGTTAACTATTTGGGCAATGCCCATCTCCACTGTCTGTATGCAATCATGGGCGGCTTTCCCATTCACTGGGGGCATTTGCTTCTGCGTTATATGATGCGCCCTGTTTCCACTCATTTTTATTTTCCCAGTCTCATCACCCTCATACTTCGGGCTTTTGGCATTCCCACCGATGGAGAACTAATGCTTCAAAATGACGTTCACATTGACAAAACCATCCTTCACAGCATGGGCCTACCGGATGATGTTTCTTCTCCTGATGATGACGCCGATGATGACGACGCCGTTGCTTCTGACGATGACTCCTCACATCCTGCTGCTCCGGCTTCATCCTCTCGTGGCAAGGCTCCGTTTCCCGGATCTTCCTTCTCTCGCTGCGGCAAGAAGATTCATACGTCGAAGGATGGCGTTAGTCCTTCTAGGGAAACGAATGCGGTTCACTTCGCTCGTCTTTCCACTCAGGTCGCCGAAGGGTTTGCGGGAATTCAGATTCAAATGAGCAAGTACGACGAGGTTCTTCGTCACCACTCTGATGTTCTTGAGCAAATTCAGGTGGAGCAGTCTTCACTTCGTTCCTCCCTGGAATCCGCCGAAGTCCTCCCTACTCGCCGCACTCGTACCCGTCGTTCTTCTCCGGGTTCCTCCTCATACCATCCCCGTTGATTCCGTTGGTTGACTCCGTACAATGCTTGCTATGCCCTTAGCCTGTCCGTGGTTTATCCGCTGTCATCTGCTGGTTGTTTCTTTTTCTGATCGGTTGTTTTATCACTACTTCTGTTTGTTGGTCGTGTATGGGGTTATCTATGAAGTTAGTATGTTGGTAGTCTATGAAGTTAGTCTGTCCGTGGTTGGTTCTATAGTTTGGCTTTCGTATGGCGTTAGCATGTTGTTTTTAGTGGGTGTTTTGTCTTTCAGATGCTTCTAATGTATTGGGTATCCTTAAGTTGGGTTATCATCGCTGTTATGTTTAATATATGATAGTTCTTTTGTGTACTTATGTCTCTCTGATTTGGTGTTCGTTACTTTAAGTATTACTTACTTTTTGTTCCTTATATACGCCATCAATAATCTGTTTCTGTTCACTTTTTAATTTCCCTCATTTTTTTCTCATTTGGCCTGCTACGAAATATCGTAGCCTGCTAATTTCTCTGGTCCACTTTTTGTGGATGACAAAGGGGGAGAAATCTGCATATATTCAGGGGGAGTTTCTATTCATATACTCAGGGGGAGTAATATTTCTTTTAACTCTTTATAACATGTCAAAATCACACTTGTTCATGTTAATACATATTCTACTTATTAAACTTGGTTAACTCACATATTTGATACTTCATTATTTGTCATCATCAAAAAGGGGGAGAATGTTGGAACTTGGTATTTCCATCCTCTCTTCCATAAGGTTTTGATGTGACAAATCAATATATTTCATGTTACTAACTTTATCTATGCAGATGTGCAGCTTCAACGCAAATTCATTCACATCACGCATTTGATCAAGTACAAGGATCCTCTGCAAAAACAACATTGCTACTCAAATTACGTGTGAAACACGTATCTACGGAATGATGTAATTTTTACTTTTTAGATAGCTTCAGGGCCTTGGTTATATTATCATATATCCCTAAGCTCAAATCTACATCATCTCCTAATTCATTTTCGATCCTAAGTCAAAATTCGTATTTTTAAGTATTAGCCTACTAGGATTTATCCTAGCCTACCAAAACAGTTATATTTTGACTTGATACTTTCAGAAAAGGATCTATCCGTTATCTATTCCACGTCACCAAAATTTTGTGACCGTTTGTTACCGTTTCAAATTTGGCAGGCTACGAATTTTTGTAGCATGCCAAAATGCTTTTGGGACTGAAATTTTCCAGAACAGTTTCTGACCGTTCTCCAACGTTCCTCTCAGTTTCTGAACGTTGTGCAACGTCTCTTTTAGAGCCGTTCACAACCGTTTCTAAAACCTATAAAAGGAGGGGTACCCCCTCTCATTTTCCACACACTTTCCTCTTCTAAATTCTGATTTTGTTGAAAGCAAGTCCTTGATTTTCTTAAGTAATTCTGCCATTAGTTGTTCTTTTCTTATTTGTAAGAAGAAATCATTAGATTTCTCTCTTCATTTAAGAACGGAAGAACTTGGATTTTTCAACATCACTTTTGGAAAGTTGTTTGTGTTCATAATTGCAAGAAGATATCAAAAGATCTCTCTCTTCTTTTATGAACCAGAGAACTTCAAGTGTTACGCTTCATTACATATCTTTTACATCTTGAAGTTCATCTTCTAAACACCATCCTTGAATTCATTCTCTGAAATTTATAACAAGGCTATAGGTGTTTTTCTATTTCTTATTTAACAGGTTGAAATCTCTGTTTAGAGATTGTACAAAGTTTGGGACACGGTGAGTGTCGCCATTTTTGTAAGTTCGTGCTTGCGGGGCAAGTGATTATAGTGGATTGAAAATCTCTACGGGGTAGAGGACTGGAGTAGGATCACAAGGATCCGAACCAGGATAAATCTCTGTGTTTGCGATTGGTTTAATTTTCAGCACTTGTCATTTTATTTCTGTGCCATCTTTGCAAATATTACTAACATCTTATTTGCGACAAATTTTTTAATATACACTATTCACCCCCCCTCTAGTGTATTGATCCTTACAGGCTAAAATTACACTTTTGAGGGTTATTCTACAATGGAAGAGGAGTGGAAGAAGAAAGAACGTCGTAGGAGCGACGGGGGAGCGAAAAGATGAAGATTGGGCATTTTCAGCATGCCACTCGGCCGAGTGAAGGAGTCACTCGGCCGAGCAATGAGACCCCGCTCGGCCAGCCAGATCGGACACGCAACAGAGATGTATCAGCGTGCACTCTGCCGAGCATCGCACGCCGACTCGGCCGAGTTCGGAGACTCCGTCCGCCCGAGTGGCACCCAAACGACGGCAAGCCAAAATGTCCAACTTACTGTAATCCGTCAGTCTGCCCCAGAAGCCTGACTCGACCGAGTGACGAAAGCCGTCCGCCCGAGTACCAAATGCCCCTCGGCCGAGTGACATTTGCCACTCGACCGAGTGATGCCGAGGACACACGGCGCCCAGATTTTCAGACATCCTCCTACTCTTTTCAAATCTGCTATCATTCCAGCCATCAAATTATTTTTCTCATATTTTTTATGGATAGTAGACTTCATGACGATTCCAACGCCGCCAAGAATGCGCAAATCGGAGGTCAGATGAAATCTGGGAAATTTCTGCAAGTCGACGCTGCAGTGCTGGAATTCTCACTCGGCCGAGTCGTAACTTGCCCAGAATTGAAGTTGTACGCGGACTCCGTTTCGTGCGTAAGTTGGAGGGGATTTCTAGGGCTTTTTGCTAGGGTTTTTTGGGGGCTATTTAAGGGAGTTTGTAGCCACCATTAGGGGGGTTCCCAAGATGTTTTAGGAGGGATTTATTTTAGAGGTTAGGCCATGCCCTAGGCCCCCTCTTGGATCAAAAAGCTTGTATTTTGGATTGAAGATCTTCATTAAAGCTAAGTATTTTCTTCTTTTTATTTGAATCTTTGTTTTTCTATCTTTTTGTATGCAAGCAATGATTTCTATTGATTCTCATATCCTTATTGCTATGCTAGAGTAGATTTGTTGTTCCAGGGTTTGGGGATGAACCCTATGGATCTAATTTCATATTTGTGATGAATGGATCTCTAAATTGCTAAAATTGCTAGGAGGTTAGGTTGTGATTGATTTATTACGGATAGCTAGGGATTTCCATCGATTTAGGATTTGCAAGAGATTGGGTTCTAATCGATGGGAAGGCCTAGATATTCGATTTAGATTTACAATTGGATTTCTCTAGACTTGGTTTGCAAGAGATTGGACCAAAGCTAGGATTTTTAATTGTAAATCTATACACATATTCGTTTGCAAGAGATTGGACGAATACGAACTATCACAACCTAGATCGTAACTCGAGTTTGCACGAGAGTGGGCTCGAGGAGCGATTGGACGATGATGTCGATCTTCATGCTAGCGGCTTAGGTTAGGGTTTGCAAGAGATTGGGCCCTAATCTATGTTGCTATAGACCGGCAATAGCGCGAGAGTGTGAGCTTGGTTCTCTATTCAGTTACGACTAGTTCACCTCAATGCAAGTCTAGTAATATTGAGATTCACTATTCACAATGATGCATGACGGTCCGTAGTGGGGATTCCCTAGCCCTAGACGCATTTATTTGATTTTATATCCCCATACTTTGCCCGACGATTGTGACAGGATCGCCGCAAGGCAAATTCCCTCTTTTATTATATTGTATTTGAATCGATATTTGACCGATTTCTTTATCATCGACACCGACATCCACCACCATTTCCATTATATCATACCATAGCCATCTCCACCAATAATACATTCGTAGTCCAACCAACCTAGGATAGATTGGAGCCAACACCACCTCCTCGTGTTCGATACCCGCTCGCCACTTGACCGTGCGCTTGCGGTAAAACTACAACCGTTCTCTGGGTGTATACCCGGGACCGACCAACCTCACCAAAGACGAGGTCCGGATCCTAAAGAAGATGGCGGTAAGCACCAATACGAAAGAGAAGCCCCCGGATCCCAAGAACAAGGAGAGGGTAGTCGAGCAAATCTTTCTCCAGCCGCTGACTACTCCAAAGGCCGTAAGCTCCGATGAAGAAGAGATGCCGAACTTCGGGCATCACCCGTATCAACCACCGTGAACATCACTTGCGGGCGTCGAGCCAACGACGTTAAACAAGTGCGCTTCATGGGAGGCAACCCATGCTCTAAACTTTTGCCCCACTTTTTAGTGTTATTTTTGACTTTATTTTATCTATTTTTATAAATAAAATCAGCCGCAAGAACATCCGTTCAGGGACTTAGACAATCTGTTGGTTTTTACAGGAAACAAGGCCCCAACCGATCGGTTGATAACTCAACCGGTCGGTTGGGATGTATCGGATACAAGCCGCATCTGTCCCCAAATGAACTGATCGGGTGAAGAATGGACAGACCGGGTGACAGACCGGGTGATCTGGGGAGAATTCTCGGGAATTTTTTGGAAAATATCAACCGATCGGTTGCGTTAGAGCGCGCTTGGTTGAGGCGACCGGGTGAGCAACCCTCAATTCTCAGGAAAATGAGTGGAGCGGCCAACCGACCGGTTGACAAGTCAACCGATCGGTTCGCCTGTAGCACTTATTCGGCAAGAGTTTTTGACCTAACAGTCAACCGATCGGGTGACAAGTCACCCGATCGGTTCGACTTAAAACCCTATAAATACCCCCGACCACCCGTTCGTTCCACCCTCGCCATTTTCGAATCCCAACCTGACGTTTCGCCTCCTCCTATTGCGCCGGGCCGCGATCTTCCCCAAAATCAACCCCAATCGACTTCCCCCCATTTACCTATCCATCCCACCATCGATTTCTCTCCATTCTCCTCTATTTCGAAACCCTAACTTTCACCCATTCTCCTAAATTTCGAAACTTACTGAAGAAATCGCCGCGGCTTCACAACGTACTCCTATCGAGCAGCATCAGGGCGTCTACGAGCAACGATCTTCATCTCATTTGGGTAAACTCGCTCCTTAGCTTAATTTTAATTTTGCCCCAAATATCCCATTTGCTCGTTGGTCGTGTTCTGTGTTTGTGTTGATTCATTGTATTTTGCATACTCACGCACACACACACGACACCCGCACAATGCCTCCCCGCCGTGTTAAGCCCACCGACACCAGCTCTTCAAACCCTAGGCCCACTCGTCGTACTCGTCGCACACAGCCCCCCGCTCAACCCACCACCTCCAACCCATCTACCCCCACTCAATTCCAAGCCGACGACCAAGCCGATCGATTTACGGCCATGATCCTCCTAGCTGGACAGGGTGGTCGGATAACTGAGGAGTCCGTCGACCGAGACCTCCCCTTTCTTCAAAGCTTCATTCGCCACATCCGTGAAGACCAACCCGATGTCTCCGAGCTCCACATTCCACCCCCAGCGACTCCTGGTCCCCAGCGCAGGCCCCCATTACCACCCCCAGAGGGTGGTGCCCCTGCTTGATTTTTTCTTTCCCGCTTTTGCCCACCCCCCGTATTTGTGCCCATCTGTCTTTTAGGGGCCCTGCTTTTTTCTCTGTCAAGGGGGGACCCATTCACGTGTCGCATCACTTCCTTTTTATTTTTTATTTTTTTATTGCAGTTTGTTTGTTTTTTGACCCCCCCTGCATATTTCTGCATTTCACGATCACATTTTATTCGTTAGCACTGTCATGTCTAGCTTGGGGGACGTCTATTTTGGTGTGTTGTCGTGTTTTGTTGTTTTTCTCATTTGTGTGTGTGTGCTTGTTTTTCCCCTTTTGAGTGTCGTGTCGTGTGGTTTTATTTCTATTTTCATGTCGTTTGATCTTGATTTTGATTTTTCTTTATTTTCAGTTTCATCTCAGTGTTTTCCTCGTTTTCATTTCTTTTTGTGTCGGTGCATATTCCCCCCATCTTCATTGCCCTCTCGTACTCACTCATATTGCATTGAGGGCAATGCAAGCTTCAGCTTGGGGGAGTCGCACTGTGTGCGTCATTTGAGTCCTTCTTTTTCGTTTTTGTGTCGTTTTCATCGTGTTTTTTATTTTTTTATTTTTTCTCTTCTCTTCTTTTTATCTCTTTCTCCTAGAGATGAACCCTATGATGAATCGCCACAAAATCACACACACCTAGCATGTCATCTATAATCACATTCACTAACCCTAGAATTTTGAGTTCTCTTGCATTTCACGCATCGTGGGTCCACTTAGCTTTTTGTGAGTCGTGCGTCGTGCCTAGCTGTTTGGTGTGCTTCTACTTTGTGATTTTACTTTATATACCTGTCCAGGAATGACCCCTAGATTATCATGCTTCGATTTGAATATGCGGAATTTATTTTCCCTGTCTGCTTCTGCATGCTATATATATATATATATCGTGTACTTCATTTCGCATGTGTCGGGATTCCACAATTAAGGACTAGGATAACCCATTTAGCCTATGCTCTATTTAGCGAGAATAGTTTCCTTTGCCCAAGTGTTTAGATTTCGACTTCTTTTTTGTTTTACTTGGTGCAAATCCCCTCGTCGTGTACCGTTCTCCCACTTGGGAGAGTACACATGTGTATAGCCAAAAACCCAAAAATCCAAAAAAAGAGAAAAGAAAAGAAAAACCCAAAAAGAAAAGAAAAGAAAAATTTTGTATAGACAAAAAGCAAAAAAAATACAAATACCCAAAACCCAAAAAAATTTCAAGTGTGAATATTTTTTTCTATCTACCGAGAATAAAGGGAAGGCAAGAATTTGCACCGAGTGTTCTACTCCACATCATCTCAACCCCCATCGTTTTCGAAAACACTTGGCTTAGTAACTTTTTAGCTAGTATCTAGGCTATAGTGGCGTGATTTCCTTAACCCTAGTTGTGGAATCCCCGATGCATGATACGCTTCTATTCTTATACTCTTCTCATGCATGCTTGAACTAATATTCACCGCAATTTCAAATTTGAATCGGTATTTGGGTCGTTTCCTGGGTCTGTGTATATCGAGCTTTATTGCACATCGTAGATAGCGACACCGACTGCTAGCGCACGACCACACTCACTCGCGCTTCACCGTGTGGGCCCACGACACTTATTTGGACTCGTTTTCCTAGGTTTAGTGATGTGATTTGACGTTTTCTTGCTTGGTGTGTCGTTTTTGATTTTGTTGGCTCTGACGGACGATCTAGGATATAGAGTTTTCTTTTTCTCTCTTTCTCTCTATTTTTCCCCTCCGAGCTCCTACTCTCACTCGTCTTCCTCGAGGACGAGGAAGAGTTCAGCTTGGGGGATTTTGACGTGCGTTTATATTTCATATATTCACGCATGTTTTCTTTTGTGTTTCTCCGTATTTTCTGCCGTCTTTTATTCGTTTTCTTGTATTTTCTCGTTTTCTTTCACTTTTCTTTGTTTCTCCATGTTTGCAGGAGATTGCCCGCGTAGGGGACGTTTAACGACGATATCTCAAGTCCCCGGAGCAACGGGAGGAGTCACGCATGATCCAGGGGGTCAAACGACGAAGATTACATCTTTCAGCCCCTCACCCGGTCGGTTGGTCATCTCCAACCGATCGGGTGATGCACGCGTGCACCACCCGGTCTCAGCCAGAGCTCAAGTGGAAGTCACCCGACCGGTTCACAGGCCGGTTCAACGGGGGCCAACTCTCTGTCTTTTCAAGCCAAATTCCATCCGATCGGGTGACTCTCACCCGATCGGTTCATCTGTAGCTGATGCTGAGGAGTCAATACACAGGCACCCAACTGATCCCTTCACCCGATGGCGCCAAGATCCAACCGGTCACTCCAAGAACTCAACCGACCGGTTCATATGACCGGGTGAAAGTCCGCCGTTTTCTGTTTATCATTTGTAACGGATCACCCGATCGGTTGACTTGTCAACCGGTCGGGTGATACGAGATCCTATAAATAGGACCCCTAGGGTTCCAGAAACGGGGGAGCTGTTAGTTTTTACTGTTTTCGCCAATTGTGACGGCTGTAATTACTTTTCTATTGTAAGTTTTCGGATCTTTCTTAAACTTTAGTATTATCTTAATTGCTCTACTACCTTCGCATTCCAATCGTCTGATTATGATTTCAACGGTTCATTTTCGTTTAGATCGCTTTTTAATGAATATTTGTGAGTAGTTCCCAAATCTGGGATTTCGGCGGAAACCCCTTCTGGGGCTCTTCCCGATGCATCCATAGGGTTAGGAAATCAATAGGGATTAGGAATCTAACGGTTACGTGGGGTGTTTCATTGTCATCGGCAGGAAAAAGACCGCCTTTGACCGTTGGGCCAAGGGGGAATAAACTTGGCGGTTGACTCCCTAGCCATAGCTCACGCCCTTAGCGTAGACGCTGAATCCTAGCACACGGGAGCGGCAGGATGAGACGTTGGGAGTTATCGTTGCGAGCTTAGTGCTCCCGGAATCGATCAGTGTTAATGGATACGGGAGTGCCCACTGATCAAATCCGGGAAGTCCGGTGTATCATCCTGGGCACCGACCGGAATATCGGGCCCATGGGATGCCGGCACCACTTTCAAAGGCAACGTCTCACCATTAGACCCTAATTCCGATCGCCATCCTACCCGTCGGCCGCATCGGCGAGAGTCGCTCGTTGGAGTGGAAACCAAAGTCCCGGGTTTATTTTCTTATTGTTCATACCTTGCATTCCTTTCCGTGACAACCCATCAACCGATTCAGGCTAGCTCACCCACGGGGTGATTTTGGTCCTCCTTGACATAAGCACATCCTAGCCTCCATGTGTTCGACCCCCAAGCCACACTACAACACCGTGCGCTTGCGGTTACAAATATCTAAACCCCCACGCGGGTCCCCCGGCCATTTGCGGCTAGCAAACCAGGGGCACACGTCAGCTGCCCAGATCATTCGAGCGAGGAATCTATTCTGGAATCTGGACTTGGAGCGCGTTCTTTTATTCCAACCCCTGGCGTCGCTACCCGACGCCAGTGTAGCTTTCGCGTCTTGTTGAGGTAACGCTTTGCACCCTTAAGACCCCAACCCAGTCTGTTATTTAAGACTAAAAATCAATGTTTTTAAATGTTTTAAATTCACTAATCAAGATTAATAAATGGGACTGTAGGCTGGTGGACTTGGCACATAGGTTATTTGTGACTTGGACTCTTTGGACGGTGTTTCTCAGACGTTTGACTTGCAGGCAAGTGAAACTTGCCAACTTTTGCTTAGGGCCATGTTTTTATGCCACTTCCTTACTTTTAGCATAAAAGAGACTAGACAGTGGAATGATAGCTGTCTAGACGTAACTTTAAGATCTAGCTTGACAACGAAGCTAGATCTGTCACCATGTCGTGTCATTCATGCATTGATATCTGCCATGTTTAAATTCCTTATCTGTCTGCACTTAAACTGTTAACTGCCATGCATTGCATCTTACATGTCATCCAAGTTGAATGTTGCATTCGTAGCACACGCTACATACTTGTACTTGCTTGTCCTGGCTAGGTGCACCCCTATGCCATCATGAAAAACACTTCCTGGCTCGTGATCCAGAAGCAAGCATTCATGTTCGGGGGTAAGGCCCTGGCTCGATACACATAGAGGGGTAGGGTTGAGCGACCGCTCAGCTTAGGAGTTGGCCCGATCAGCCACTCTAGCTGTAAGGCGTGAACTCTATGCACGACATGAAAACATGACTTGTGAATGATAGTAGTTGCTACTCTTGCCATGCCATGCTAGACACCTGTTGTACTTTACTTTACTTGTTGCACTCATACTTTAACTGTCATGTCATTACATCATGCTAGAACTGCTAGGTTGCTTAACTTTCAGTTTCAGTTTCCTTGCACAAGTCTCTTGTAGACTTGCTGACATGTGCCCCGTGTTCTTTTGGGTGTCACATGTTAGACCCTGAGCCAGAGACCGTAGCTGAGTACGTGGTGGTTGCTGACACTGAGCCTGAGTCCATGTCTGCCCAGGAAGAGTTTTGTGGACACCGGTGACCATTCTTAGTGACCTTGCTGAGCTTCCTATCGTTTCAGGTTTTCTGTTAGTTGTCAGTGCGTGGCACCTTTACTTTGTACGTTGTACTTTTGTTGGCCATGTTTTGGGCCTTTAGATTCTTTTCTTTTAGCCTGGTGGCTTTTCTGTGATGTTGAAACTTATTTTATGGATATTCTGAGATTGCTTTTTGTCTCATTTCCTTTATTATTATCTTTGTTTCGTGTCGCAGTTGCAAGGACCTGCCATTTAAATTTTATTGACGCTTATTGGACTTACAGCTTTGCAGCTTCAAGTCTGATCGGACCTTCTCACCCTTCGTCTCCATATTTTTGGGAAGCGGGGCGTGACAGGTTTTGTTGGTGGCCCATGCAGGTCCGTCTTGCAACTGCAAATTATCAGGACAATGATAATACTATGGAATGTCCATTAAATAAATTGCAACATCCGAGTCATAAGCCTTGAGTCTAGTCGTTTTCCTAGGTCACTAGGTGGTAAGAAGACTTAGTTAGACGTCTGTGCTTGCTAGTTAGAGGCCCCTGATTGTTAGTTAGACTCCCTGCTAGGAATTGATCTAATCGTCGTAGGAGTAACCTTAGTGGTTCTTGCCCAAACCCTGACCATATTAGACTTCTAGAATTTCTTAGTTGTTCGCTTGGGTTCATCGATTTCGGACCAAGCTGAACGCATTTCATTACTGTCTAGCTCCTTAGAAAGTCTTAGCGCTTAGTTTCTTAATCTTTAGTTGGTCGACTGTAGGAATTCCCCGTAGATTTTCCTGGTTCATGTCCTAGGCATATGTATGTTTTGATCATCCAACCATTTTCCTTGCCTCGATTCACGAGATCGCCTCATGGCGATCGTCGTCAATTTTCGAATCTCTCCGTTACAAGTCTTGAATCTTTTGAAAGTATTTTTCGATTTCCTTTTTCCTAAGTTTAAATTTGTTCAAAAATTTTTATATATACTTAGACTTCATACTCTTTCGTTGACTTAACTTTTTAAAACTTTTGTCGAGATTTTTGAATACCAGCTTATGATATATTTTCCAGCCTATACTTTTCATACCTATGTAAATACATTGTCCCTTCATATACTAATTTTATTCTGAGCCGTACTCTTATTTTGCCCAATTCGACTTATAATTTTCCCTTCTTATTTATGCCATTCGGATGACACATCGTGTGTACTTTTAATATACTTTTCAAGTCACATGGAATTTCAGCTTTCAGCAAGTCGATTTTATGCTCATTGTTTTCTCTATTTCAGATTTTTGTAAACTTACTATTTCATAACCACTTCCTGATCTAGACCCTCCATAACTTGGTTTTTAAAGCTTTACTATCAATTTTGATAAATATACTACTAAGTTATTATTATCTTTCCGTTCACCATACATACTTTTAGAATAATTTTTAAACTAAATAGAATTTCAATTATTTTTATATCCGTACCATGCTCGTTGTGCTCTTATGTTAAGAACCTTGTGTAAATCAGTTTCTTTTTGGCAAATCCTGGTTCCTCTAAAAATAGTTTCAATATTGATTATTTTAAATTTTTCCTAGCTTAAAGACTTTGAAAGCATTTAACATGAGCTTAAATTCTTCAGTTACTTTAATTTCATTCTTTGACTTTCAAAACTTTTGCCAACATTATATTAAATTACTGACGTATAATATTTTCTAAACTACGTCCTTAATATTCGTTTAAATGATTTACTTCCTTTTATAATGATTTTATATAAGCCAATAAACCGTTTTCTCTTATTACGTATATTCGACTCAAACTCATTTCGAACAATTTGTTTTATCGACCTCCAAATATTTTTATACAGACAAGGACTCCAACTTTTGAAGTACAGCAGTTTTCAAATTCCACGTATTTTAGCTTATGTCATTTACACCATTTCCTTTCTCTATCCTATATAAGAATCACTACATCTCCCTTTCCTCTACATTCGCGAGTGAGTCGCTGTTTCACCTAACCAAGCTGTCTCCTTATAGTCGTCCTATCTGAACTCGTGCTTATCGATCCTTCCCTCGTCACGCTTTCGACCTCGATCTCCCTCTATTGCTTAGGCTTTAGTGCTCGTCAATAACTGTGTCAACTCTAAATTGCTAGTAGGCCCTTGGACCTTTGTGATGTTGTCGTGGTGCATGTACCTAGGTTGAGTATGTGGGCTTGAATGAGTGTACTCCCCTATAGTATATTAATGTTTGCCTATTGTGTGACATATACATACTCAGAGTTATTCGTGATGTTATGAAGTTGTTTGTGTGTTAGTATTTATAGGTATGTGTGAGGATAGCTATACCACTCTAGGGGCGTCTGTGTATATGGATCAGTGTTGGAATATCTAATGGGGTTTATGTAGTTGGAGATACTTATAATGTTTGAAATAATATGTTGGTAAAGTTATGTGTATGTTAGGTGTGATAATAATAGGTGTACGTATAGTTAAGTGAGTAGGCCTATTATATGACCTATGTGTTGGTACGTGTGAGTATGTGCTCATACGTAGATACGTATTGTGCTTAGACGTAAGTAGTCATGTATTTGCTGCATGAGTATATAGGTGTTATACGTATGGTAGTAGGATTATAATTTTGATTGGTATTGCTTGCTTTTACAGGATGTTGTATGCGTGTATACCATGAGGTATACACGACTATTGCATATCTTAACTATGTATGAAGTAGATGTGTTGGTACACTAATTATAAGGTAGTAGGATATGGTGTGAATATATGTTCTACGTGTGTGTGACTATACGGTGAATGCATGCACTAGGGAGGGTATTATAATTATATGTGTGCTGATGTCTGTATTATTATTATGGTATATAAAGTGATTGAACTATGTGAGTATTACCCGACTAAATATTAGGTGTGATTGACATATGGTATGTATATGGTTGTATTGGTAGACATATATATATTGGAGTGGTATTGGTATGGGTATAAATACCGTGTTACGTATATAGAGTATTCTGATATGTGTTTCGAGTCTCACTCAAGCTTGAGTGTGTATACTCTAAGTATATTGTTATGTATGTCTATAGATTGCATATAGCGATGTTTGATGTATGTATAGTGATAGGAGTGTTTGTGCCTGGTTGTGTTATGCACATGATTGTGGGTCACTATACCAGTATATAGTTATAGGTGTTGGTCTTGCGATATAGTTGTTTACTAAGGACTTGCCTGTGTAAACGTATGTGTGCTAGCTAAACTAGGTGTGTAGATGTGCTGGATACGTAATGATGTGATTGGTATATATCAATGAAATGTTAGCGTGTATGGGTGTAGGGGTGGCAATTTTCAGCCCGGCCCGATAGCCCGGCCCGGGCCCAGCCCGAAAAGACCGTGCCTGGGCCGACAATTTTGGCCCGAAAAACTTATCGGGCCGGGCCGGCCCGGCCCGACTCATTTTCGTGCCGGACCAGGGCCGAGTTATTCAGCCCATTGGGCGGTCCGGCCCGAACATGAGCATTGTATTTTTGTATAAATTTGTATGCGGTTCTGACTTCTGAGTTCCACAGTCTAAACTCTACACTAAATTTCACTAACCAATAATTTTATTGCATGTCACTATGTCAGCCTGTGATCCCGTCAGCCCACTTAATTTTTTATTAATATTTAATTATTTATTTAATAATGTATCGATTTTATTATTTGATATTTTGATTGCTCAAGTCTAAGGAATAAGCTTTGAGTTTGGACTGTAACTGTTACTCTCCCTCTCACAGTCTCCCGTCTCTTCGAAATTGCGAATCGAATTTATTTATTTTCGTTACAATCGGAAGTTGAAGAGGGAGAATCTGCAGGACAACCAGATCTTGTGTGTCTTCCACTATGGCAGTAGCTGCGACAGTCCCAGTCCTTCATTCACCATCAACGCATGTGAGCATTGTGAGGCCCAGACCGTATCTCTTTGAGCAAAACAAATGGAGAATAGATATGGGAGAGAAACTTGTGGGGGGGATTCCCTTGCATGCCCATGGTAGCATTCGCTGGCCCCTGTAAGTGTAACCCGTAACCCTGGTCCCTGTTGCTTGGTAGCATTCGTTCCCCCTGGCCCCTGTTCAGAACTTCAGTTGCTTCACTTCACTTGATAGTTTTGAGCTTTTGAGCCTTTGGAAATTCATTCCCACTTTCCAGCATTGTGGTCTACTGAGTACTGAAGAAGTCCAGATAGCACTACATTAGTACATTCTGATATAACAAAATTAACATAAACACCAAAAGAACAAAAGATGATAATTTTTATTATGGCAAGAATTGTTTTACTCCAAATGGTCCTCTTAAATTCGATATAGTGAACGTGCCTTCCGGCAAATACGACTCCATCAATTAAAAAAATTATAAAATAATGTATGATAAAATAACGTTTTCAACCCTATTGGACCGGGCCGGGCGGCCCGAATTTTTATCGGACCGTGCCTGGGCCGCTCCGGAGTGGCCCGAAGTCTTATCGGGCCGGGCCGGCCCAGTCCTTTAAGAAATCCGGGCCGGGCCGGCCCGGCCCGATAAGACCGGGCCGGCCCGAATTGCCACCCCTATATGGGTGTGCACCATGTGTAATGCCCTACAAGCTACTGCACAAGTACTAGAGGGGGGGTGAATAGTACTTTAAAAATAACGATGAGTATAATTCCTAATTATAGTGCAAACAACTACCAAATCAATTTGCGGAAGCTTAAATTGAAGACAACAACATAATTAACAATGCTAACAAGAGATATTACTGGGTTCGGATCCACCCAAGTCTCCCTGACTTGTTCCCGGTGATCCTACGTCCCAACCACCCGGATCCCCTCCGGATACTTGAGTTAGAAACCATAACTCAAGATTTCCACTATGAAATACTTGTGAAAAACATCCACAAGTCAAATCATACAAAATGTAATTTGTGACTCCCATAACCCGGGATCACAACTACACTCTTACAACCGAAAGTGAAACTTACAATATCAAATTGAAATGAAATAGGAAAACTTCTTACCGACAAAAATACCTACGCCTTGAGTATTGCTTACGAATTAGGGCAAGGATGATTTTGAGGAAGAAGAAGTGGCACCAAACCCTAGCTCCAAGATGTAGATCAGCGATGGAGAGCTATGGGGAAGTTGGTGACCTAGAATCAAGCACTTGGCTTGGAAGGCTTCACACTCAATGAATCTCTCTTTGGAAGTAAGAGTTAGGAGAGATTATTGAATGGAAAGAATGAGCTTTGAATGAGCTTGGAATGATTTCTCTTGATCTCTAAACTTGCAATAATATCAGCCTTGGCAGCAATGAATGCAGCCCAACAAGTATTTATAGGATAGAGGAGAGAGAGAGAGAAAAACGTTTCAATTAAAGCTCCAACGGCTCTTTTCTGAACCCAACTAGTCGGTCAAAGAACAACCACCGACCGACTAGTTCATCAACTAGTCGGTCGGTCAATTAACGGATACCGACTAATGAGTGAACAGAGAAAAGATCAAAGCACAGACATAAGGAACTAGTCGGTCTAAGAAGAGTAGCTGACCGACTAGTTTCACAACTAGTCGGTCGGTTACTCAACTGAGACCGACCAACAGATAAAACTGAAGTCTGAGCAGAAATAGACTTAGTCGGTCCAAGAACAAATGTTGACCGACTAATTCACCAACTAGTCGGTCGCCAAATGAGCATAGACCGACTAACGATAAACAGTAAGTTAGGTGAAAAATTGGCATGTACAGTAAAACTAAACTAGTCGGTCCAAGAAGGAAAGTTGACCGACTAGTTCATCAACTAGTCGGTCGATCAATGAACACAGACCGACTAATGATAAACAGTAGCATAGGCTCAAATGTGCATGTACATGGAAAGCTCAACTAGTCGGTCACAGAAGCATCACTGACCGACTAGTTCACAAACTAGTCGGTCGGTGAGTCAACTTAGACCGACTAACTGTAAATAGTAAAGAGCTTGGAAATGACTGAGAAGAACTAGTCGGTCCAAGAAGCTTTGCCGACCGACTAGATCACCATCTAGTCGGTCAGTTCTTCTTCTTGAACCAACTAACATGCACAAGAAGTCACGAAAAGAAGCGCGATGCTTCGTGAAGAATTGTATGGACTTCTACTAAGATCCTAGAGCTAAGATATGAGCGTTATGAAGAATTAAACCGTAAGACCTACTCAAGGCTTAACATTCTACGAAAGAAGCTTAAAGACTATAAATAAAACTTGACGATACCGTCTTCAATAGCTTCAATCGAATCTTCATGACTTCTAAATTGGTCCATAAGCTTCAACGAAGCTTTAGGCATACGATCACGTGCTTTGAGAAGTCTTGAGACGTCGTAATTGATATTCATGTGAATTTGGCGACGATCTCCATAACTGCGCTCACAAAGTGTTAGTTCACGTTATATTTATGTTTGTTCATCATCCAAAACCAAATCCGGTGAGTCCAATATCCAACACCATGCACGGATAAGTATGTGCTTAGTTATAGGTATTGGTGACTATGGTATATGTGGCGTGTCGTAAATCCAGTTATAGGACCGTATGTGATGTGAATATATGGTGAAATATTTGCATACATTTGAATGACTATGTATTGTGAAATTATAGTAGTGGTGAATGTATATTAGATATAGTAAAACTTGATTTAAATTATGGTATGGCGTGACTATATGTGTTGATGTGTTTGGTATTGGATGTATACTAGGAAATATTAGGGAGTAGTATACCCATGTTTGTTTTGTGCATAGCTAGCTATCTATACGTAGAGCAATGATTGTATTGGCTAGTGTGGGATTAATCTTATGTGAGTATCTGAACTATTGTTTTGTGCTAGGTGAGTAGTAGTTATATAAAGGATGTATGCATATGATTGAAATATGTGCGTGAATACATACATGTTGGTAGTGTTAATGTTTGACTACCTAGTGCATATATAAGCACTTGTAATAGCTATACATGGGTTAAATTATAATGTGACATGATTGGGGTAGTTACTAGAGCGACTAGATAGGTTAAAAAGTCAGAGGACGGACTTTATTCTAAGGTGGGGAGGATGTAACGACCGCTTTTCGATCGTATCTTCTTCATGCATGTGTTATTGACCGTACACGTATTTGTTTTAGACTTTGTTTATTTGTGAACACTTTGGTGTGATATGTCGTTGTAAACGTCTCTGAGAGTATTAAATTGTGGCACTAATTTGGAACAACATTTCTTGGGTCGTTTTCCCACGATTTGATCTTATTCGAAGAGACGTTGTGATTTTCACTTTTGACGTAAGACGTTTCTATTTTTAGTTTCGTCGTCCGACGTCAAAATTGAGATCCGTCTTCTTAGTCTTCTTTCTCTCGTCGTCCCGATCACCCCAATATTTATTTTACAATTTTTGGAGTTCATTTGACCTATTTTATATTTTTAACAAAGTTTTAAATATTTTTAAATACTAAGTTTTAAATTATTTTTAGCCAAATAAAATTTCTATTAGATTATTATACTTCAAAATATTTTTGAGCCAAATCTTAGCTCATCCTGGCCGCACCCTAGCCATGCGTGGGTTAGAGAGAGATAGTTTAATTTTTAATTATTTTTAAATCCTAATCCTATTAGATTTAGCCCTAGACCAAGTCAACCCCTCTATACTATATAAACAACCCTTAGGAAGACTCATTTTCGCAAGAAATTAACCCTAGCCGCTCCCAAATCGCAAAATCTCGCTTGCAACGATTCGTCGCAACGTTGCAGCAGCCGCCGCCCGCACCGACCGATGAAATCGTCCCCGTTCCCTCGATCTGACCGAGAGGCCGCCCGCACCATTGGCACGCTCCGCACCACACAGCCGCCCGCCCGCATCGCCGTGTTCGACCGAGAGGATCCATCGGTCTGACCGAGGATCTCGCCCGCACCTACCCCCGCTCCGCACCCCGCTCCGCATCCCCGCTACGACCGACGCTCCCGCCCGCACCGACCGAGAGATCCCCGCTTCGCCCGCACCGTTGCAACATTGCAAGCCTCGCCCAAGCGCCCGACCGACCCGCCCCAAGTGTCCGACCGAAGGAATTCTCCGCAGCGGCCGCTGTAACCGACCCCGCAGCGCGGCACAGCGACGTCCACTATGTCCGACCGAGACTTTCCCTCGTACCGACCGTGTCTGACCGAGCGACGTTCGTCGCAACGTCGTAACTCTCGCACCACTTGCCACCGTGGGCCCCCCAAGTTCTCCAGAGGTATTGTGGGTCCCCCATTGGCCCCTAGAACTGCTGTGTGTCCCACCCAAGTGCTTCTTCTTCGCCGTTGGACTATTTTGACGTTGCGACAAGTTGTAGCCCGTCGTCGCACGTGCTAGCTTTGGAATCTTGGTTCGTTGCTCCGGTTGCTGTCCAGATCATTCGAGAGAGGAACCTACTCTGGAATCTGGACTTGGAGCGTGTTCTTTTATTCCAACCCCAGGCGTCGCTACCCGATGCCAGTGTAGCGTTCGCGTCGTGTTGAGGTAACGCTTTGCACCCTTAGGACCCCAACACAGTCTGTTATTTAAGACTAAAATCAATGTTTTTAAATGTTTTAAATTCACTAATCAAGATTAATAAATGGGATTGTATGCTGGTGGACTTGGCACATAGGTTATTTGTGACTTGGACTCTTTGGACGGTGTTTCTCAGACGTTTGACTTGCAGGCAAGTGAAACTTACCAACTTTTTCTTAGGGCCATGTTTTTAGGCCACTTCCTTGCTTTTAGCGTAAAAGAGACTAGACAGTGAAATGATAGCTGTCTAGACGCAACTTTAAGATTTAGCTTGACAACGAAGCTAGATCTGTCACCCTGCCATGTCATTCATGCATTGATAGCTGCCATATTTAAATTCCTTATCTGTACGCACTTAAACTGTTAACTGCCATGCATTGCATCTTACATGTCATCCAAGTTGAATGTTGCATTCGTAGCACACGCTACATACTTGTACTTGCTTGTCCTGGCTAGGTGCACCCCTATGCCATCATGAAAAACACTTCCTGGCTCATGATCCAGAAGCGAGCATTCATGTTTGGGGGTAAGGCCCTGGCTCGATACACGTGGAGGGGTAGGATTGAGCGACCACTCAGCTTAGGAGTTGGCCCGATCAGCCACTCTAGCTGTAAAGCGTGAACTCTGTGCACGACATGAAAACGTGACTTGTGAATGATAGTAGTTGCTACTCTTGCCATGCCATGCTAGACACCTGTTGTACTTTACTTTACTTGTTGCACTCATACTTTAACTGCCATGTCATTACATCATGCTAGAACTGTTAGGTTGCTTTACTTTGAGTTTCAGTTTCCTTGCACACGTCTCTTTTAGACTTGCTGACATGTGCCCCTTGCTCTTTTGGGTGTCACATGTTAGACCCTGAGCCAGAGACCATAGCTGAGTACGTGGTGGTTGCTGACGCTGAGCCTGAGTCCATGTCTGCCCTGGAGGAGTTTTGTGGACACCGGTGACCATTCTTAGTGACCTTGCTGAGCTTCCTATCGTTTTAGGTTTTCTGTTAGTTGTCGATGCGTGGCACCTTTACTTTGTACGTTGTACTTTTGTTGGCCATGTTTTGGGCCTTTAGATTCTTTTCTTTTAGCCTGGTGGCTTTTCTGTGATGTTGAAACTTATTTTATGGATATTCTGAGATTGCTTTTTGTCTCATTTCCTTTATTATTATCTTTGTTTCGTATCGCAGTTGCAAGGACCTGCCATTTAATTTTTATTGACGCTTATCGGACTTGTAGCTTTGCAGCTTCAAGTCCGAGCAGACCTTCTCACGCTTCGTCTCCATATTTTTGGGAAGCGGGGCGTGACAATATGATTTATTTTGTAGAGAACACGTGCCGTTATCAAATTTCTTCTTCCTCACGCGTCTTGGATCTTTAGGGGCATGATTTGGCGAGTAATTTCTTGATATTTCCTTTTGAAATTCATTGTAATATTCTTCTTGTTATCTTTCTTTTTGGGTTGAGGGGTTATTGGTGAGAACTTTTGTTTTCTTCTCTTTTGGTGAGATTTGATCTCCATTGGGATTGTGAGACGAGTTTGAACTCCAAGCTTGGAGTTATTGGTGCCATCTTTTGTTGAAGAAGATTGAAGGAGTCGGTGTAATTATCTCTGATCATATTAGTGGAAACCATCATCAGGAAGTAGGACGTAGGCGCCGTTAGCGGGCTGAACCAGGGTAAACTCTGTATCGCTTGATTTTTTTTACTTTCCTTCTTTTGTTACTTTTTGTATTGCTTGTTTTGGTTGGATATTGCGCTATTGTGGTGTATATCTGAAAGATCGCGGCGTAGCGATTGTTGGTTAGCTATCCGTCGATGGGGGTTGCTTCCGCTATTCGTCTACTTTGCGACTTATTCCCCAACGCCAATCATAGTGGACTACATCAAAGCTTCAAGGTGTATGTATTTTTTGATGTAATTTTTGTCATGTCTTTAGATTTATTATACGGCCTTAAATCTCACACACTTACGAAATTCTGTATAAATGTTTAAAAATATTTTAAAATCATCTTGAAAAGATTTTCTAGAGTTATAGGCCAAACCTATGCTATAACAGTTAGAATAGTCGACTAGCACTAAAGTCGACTAGTAAAGTTAGAAGTTGGCTAGTAGAATGTCAGAAATTAGTCGACTATAGTTATGCATCTAGTCGACTAGCTTTTTATGCACTGGTCGAGTAATAGCAAAACTGTATTCGTTTATTTTTACAGAGAGTTTCATCTCTTACAGTCATTACTAGACTAGTGACCATAGTTTAACAATTAGTCAACTAGCTACTGACTAGTCAACTAGTAAGTGAACTCTAGTTGACTAGTAACTAGGTGTTGGCCTATAACGGTAATATTTTTACTAGCTGTTTCTAGCAGTTTTGATGGCATTTTGGGCAGTCTTTTTTATGCAAATTTGATCGCTATATATTAGAGGTTGTTAGAGGAGTTAAGTATGAAATGAATAAACAATTTTCTTGAGAAACTTAGTGTTTTAAAATCCTTCAAGCGATCTTTGAAAAAATTGTCATGGCAAAAGTTTTTCAAATCTTTTAAGCAATCTTTTTTGGCCTTTTTGTTTTGATCTCTCTAAGCTTTAATCTTAGTTTCTTTTGAGATCAAGACTTGTTTTTCCTTTGCCACATTTACACTATGCTTCAATTCAAGACTATAGAAAGAGTGTACTCTATCATCAACAAAAGTGTAAGTTTGAAATTCACAAGTTGTGTGGTGGTAAGTTTGGTAGGAGAAATTCTCACTTATTTGAGGTATTGTTGATTGGAAATCCTCGCTTGGTGAAAGTGATGTATACATGAATTAAATCTAGAGGGGCACAATTTTTTTGACCAGAAATAATTTTTGCTTATTTTATTTATTGCAAAATTGTCGCAAAAATTAAAAGAGAAAAATAGTTTTATCAAACAAAACGACCACTAACAAGACTAATCGAAATCCATCCCAACAAGAATCAATGCACCGATTTTAAGACGCCCCTTTGATGGCGCTCGATTTTCCCCAATTTACCGGCTTTCTTATGTCGATCATACACAAAATCACAAGAAAAGAAGAATAAGAATCAAAAAATCAGATCACCAATCCCCCCAAATCTAAGAATCAAAACACAGTATTAATCACCAAATTCCTCCAAATCAGATCAAAAAAACTCGAGAAGAAAAGAATAAGAATCGGGTAAAACCCCTTACCCTACCATCGATAACTCACCTCGAATAGAATAAGAATCGGGCAAAACCCCTTGGCCTATCACCGATAACTCGCCTCGGAATTGTGGATCACCAAATTCCAACATATCAGATCAAAAATCTCCAGAAGAAAAGAATAAGAATCGGGCAAAACCCTAACTCTAAGGCTCGAAAATTGCATGGTATAAAAAAGCAAAGAGAGAGAAAGAAGCGGAGCTTAGGTCCCTAATTCAAAAATGATGGATTATTTTTTATATTTTCTAAAATTATAATACATTTATATATGCACGCAGTACATACCATGAAAATTACTCTGTTCAAAGTTGTAGAAACTATTCAATTGCCTGATCATTCTCGATAATCTCTTGGTGACTATGACGTGCATGTTGTCTACGTGAAAATGCATGCATATTTTTCTTTTATCCTTCTTTTCATTTTCCCTTAATAAATAGAGCATTAGTTCTTTGCGGGATATATTTACATAGTCATAACCCCGTGACCGCGGGGTGCTGTTAATTTAAGATTTTCTTCCGCAAAATCTTTGTTACTCAAAAAATTATTTCCACAGTCAAAATTGTGCGTAACAACAAAGTCGCGTAAAAATATTTAGCGGTACGGGCGCCTTCGGCACGGAACAACAAATTCGGCGCATGCGCCTTTGACACAGAACAACAAATTTGGCGTGAAACAATAAATTCGGCGAATGCGCCTTCGACACAGAACAATAAATTGGGCCCGGAACGACAAATTCGGCGAATTCGCCTTTAACACGGAACAACAAATTAGCGTAAAAAATTAGCGGCGCCTTCAGCGCGGAAAATTATTCTTAATTTGTTGCCACATGCATCGAAGAGACGGTGGACCCCGCGTTGAGAGAGAGATCATTCGATCTGCAGCAGCATTCGATCTGCAATATTGCAGTATTAAATGCAAGTTAAAGTTTTTTTCCATATGCATTAATTGCGTGCACTCTGCTATTCCCCAGAAACTTTCATTCCCCAAAAAGTCTTATTTCCCAAAAAACTTTCATTTCATTAGAGAAGATTACATTTGCAAGAGGATTTACAGTAACCAACTTTATTGAGTTAGGATTTTCAACACCTCATCAAGTAGTCACGAAACTACACGGGGGCCGTCTAGGTTTTTTGTTTTTGTTTTTGTTTTTGTTTTTTGTTTTTTTGTTTGTTTGTTTGTTTGTTTTTTTGGGGGGGTATGGGTATGTGCATGAGGGGCAGGTTGGCATGAACCCACTCACCAAGTGACATTTGAATTACATGCGACCGAATTATATGAAAATGATAGGAATTGTTATGTGATTAGTATTTAAAGACAACTCCTCATCATATCTGTTAGCTAGATCAAGACAAATTTTGTACAAGAGGGGCAGGTTGGCATGCAAGTGGCTGCTCAATGCTTGTTCTACCTACTAGAGGGTAAAAGAAGAAGAAAGGAAAAAAAACAAAGAAAATGAAAACAAGCCCAACTTCAGTAGCTTAGTTGAAGTCGGCTAGCAAGTTGCGGCCATTCCTAGAAGTTCTTTACTTCTAGTAAGCAGTTGTGTTTTTTGTCAACTTCGAATTCTAAAGTTAGTTTTCCCTTGTTGGCTTCAACTAGACGAATGCTTTGGCGATGGCCTCGAGCGACTGGTAGGCTGCTATTGCTATAGACTGTCACTGTTGTGGCTTGATAATGTTATAGCAATGTCTGGGACTGCATAAATGTACTGTGTAACACCCTCCCTCACTCTTAGGCCTTGTGTACGAAGCCTGGGAGTGGAATTACACCATGTTGGGAATATAAAAAGAGAGTGTGGGGAATAATTGCATGAGCAATTAGCAAGTGATAAATGCTATGCATTGGAAATAATGAATGTTTGGTATATATATTGGGGAGTTCAGTAACATCTTTCTCAATAACCCCGAGAGCTACCATTCCAGGCTAGTAACAAAAGTGGTCAAGGCTGTGATAGAAGTAGGATGGTGTGCAATCATTGAAGAAGAAAGTCCTAGTTATGGTGGCCTCCACATAGCTTGATGAGATCAAAGAATATATAGCCTGATTTTTCATATTTTGGATCGCGTCCAAGATGAACTTCAAAAGATGGTGACCTCATAGCTTGATGAGATCAAAGTATCACATAACCTGATTTTTCATATTTTGGATCGCGTCCGAGATGAACTTCAAAAGATGATCACTATTATGAGAGAGTTGGAAATGCGAGTGCTAAGCATGAACGTTGAGAGTTAAGCCCGGGGAAATGATCTTATTCACATAACTCTACTTTGGTTTTTTTTTCCTCATGATTTTATCACGTATGGATGCATGGGAAATGTAATACATAACTGAAAGGTTGATATGTGATTTGCATAAATAGTTGGTAGCTGCATCTAAAACCCATAACATCTATATTAATTTATAAAGTGTATATGATAAATTTAAATGATATTAGATGAAGCATATAATTTCCTGAATCATTTTATGTATGTTGATTAATGTTAGTGTTGAATTTCTGTTCATATTTGTTGGCATTAGTGGCACTATATCTGGAGAGTTCAGTTTGCGGAGTCTGGATTGCTTTTGAGCAGTTTGAGCCAAATGTTGAACATTATGTTGAACGACATTATGTTTAACATTCGGATCTGGAATAATTGTTCGTATTCAGAAACGCTGCTTTGGTCTACAAATGTGTCATGGTGATCTCAGATCTGATTTGTAGCCTAGAATATCGGAGGTTTCTGATTTTTTTGATTCCAGATATTTGTGAGATTTTTATACTCCTTACCCGAATTAGTTCCTTAATTGATGGAGGTTTGTTGAGAATTTTGGGAATCTGGTTTGTTCCTAAATTGATGGAAGGAAATATTTGCTGAGATTTATTGGTTTTATTTACCAGAAATAGTTCCTTATTCTTTGGGCAAAATATCCGCATGAGATTTGTTTTAATCTTTTTACCTGAAATAGATTCGGTGGTTCCTTGAATATGTGATTCCTTACCCGAAGTGATCCTACAAATATTGGCGGATATTCTGCATTAAAAAGGAAGTTATTTACCTGGATATAGTGGTTTCAAAATCTGGTTGGTTCCATAACTGAATGGTATGTGCGATTGACGATTTGTGAGGTTGAAGATTTTTTAAATGAATGGTTTCAGATCTTACAGTATTGTTTAGATCTTCTCCAGATACGCTGTTGGATGCAGGTATGCATAAGATTTGCTGACGAAGGTGAATGAAAGGATCAATCCACAACCGAGGTATGAAAGATCCACTAACAAATGAATGTTTATGAAATGTTGTACAAAATGTCATATGAAATGTTGAACGTGCTGTTCTATCTTCTGAGATCTGTTCCCGTGGATTTCTTTGTTGCTGTTTGATTTTAACGGTTGATTGAGAATAAGGCTCGTTGTTAATTTGAAGATAGGAGCTATCGTGTTAATTGTTTCAGATCCTCTCCTTCAGTTTGGATCGGGTGGTTTTCTCAGTTATATTTGCTGAAGCGGTTTGTAGGTTGGTAAAAGATATTGTTCGGGTTCAGTTTAGTTTCGACTGCTGAAGATCTTTTCTTATCTGATCTATCTCGCCTTGCTGCTCTTGGGTTGTTCGGAAAATCCTCAGTGATTTTACCAGAAGAATGGTTGGCTAACCACATAACAACTTTGTAGAGCAATGTTAAAAAGTTGGAAGTCGGTTTGAATTGATTATCGCTTTTGTGGGGGACGGCTTTGGCAAAAGACGATTGAAGAACTCCGGGAGGAGGCCGACGGCTACGCACGTAGGATCAAGGGAGTTGATCTAGTCGGTTGTGCAAGGGGAGCTTGCTGGCAAGGAGAGCTTACCGAGAATACTCCATGGGTTGGTAGAGACCACCCATCACGGTTTGTATTGAGGGGGAGGTTGTTCCTCCTAATAGAATCGCAATAATTAGTGATTGTACTCATTGATTATTTTAGTGGAGTATTCTGATTTTCTGGGCGGGGCCCCGCAGATGTAGGTGTGCGCACCGAACTGCGTTACCAACTTTCTTGTGTCACCTTGGTGTTTATGTTTTATCTTTGTGTTTTATTTGTCGTGCTTAAGTTCTGAAATTGACAATTGGTATCAGAGCAGGTCACCTGGGTATCTTTGTTTTCAAAGAAGGTGTGATCTTGGATTTCAGTACTTGAATCATGGCCACACGAGAAGGTGCCTCCGTTGTTCGTCCTCCATTGCTCATTGGTACAAATTACACTTACTGGAAGTCTCGGATGCGTGTATTCATCAAGTCCATTGATGAGAAGGCCTGGATCGCTATCAGTGAAGGATGGATACCGCCAACCGAAATTGACAAAGATGGCGAAGAACACCTCAAGTCGGCAAGAGATTGGAGTCAAATTGAAGAATATGCAGCCTTATGCAATTCTAAAGCAATTAATGCTATTTTTTCCGCTGTCGACGAAGAGCAATTCAAGTTAATCTCTACATGTGAGTATGCAAAGGAAGCATGGGATATACTACAGAATATTCATGAAGGGACAAGTACTGTAAGAGCTTCTAAACTTCAAATACTCGCCTCTCAATTTGAAAATCTTAGAATGAATGATGATGAATCTGTGGCTGAATTTAATGAAAGATTACGTGATATAGCAAATCAAGCATTTCAATTGGGGAAGAAGTACTCCCAAAAGAAGTTAGTAGAGAAAACTCTGAGATCTTTACCTGACAAATTTTCGGCAAAGATTGCAGCTATTGAAGAGGTGAGAAACACATCCAATATGAGATTTGATGAACTAATGGGATCACTTCAGACCTATGAAATGAATTTGAAGCAAAACAAACGGGACAAAGGGGTGGCACTGAAGGTAGAAGCTTGTGAAGAATCTAAATCTGATTATGAGTCAGAACTTGATGAAGACATTGCATCGCTGTCCAAAAACATCAGTAGAATACTGAAGAAGATTAGTAGTAAAGGGAAAAAGAAAGAAAAAGGGATGCAGTGTAGAGTATGTGAAGGATTTGGGCACACGCAAGCTGATTGTGCAAACACCTTGAAGAAGCAAAAAGGGACACCCCCGACTAGTACCTGGAGTGAAGATGATTCTGATGGGAGTGTTAAAAATGAGGACATCATCAGTAATTACATTGCCCTTGCAGCCTCTCAGAAGAAGGGACCTGATTACAACAAACTAGCCAATGTCAGACAGAATGTTGCAACATTATGTTCAACATCATGTACAACATTAAGTACAACATCCTGCACTGAATCTGAGTCTGAAGTTGATAGCGATGAAGAAGTTAATGATGATGATATTCGAAAAGCATACACGATGATGTTTGAGAAATGGATACAAATTTGCAATATCAACAAAGTCCTGAATGAGGAAAATGATAGACTGAAGAAAGAGAAGGAGGAGATCAAAATCAAATGTCTGAAAGCTGAGAGAAACCGTAAAGAATTGGAAAGAAACTTCAGAAATGCTCTTCTCAAGGCAGAGAAAGCTGAATGCACATTGGAGAAGTGGAATTCTGGAAAAGCAAAGCTGGATGATATCTTAAACATGGGTAAGATTTCTGGAGATCGCACAGGAGTAGGATACAATAGAGGAGCTTTTTATAATGTGTCTGATGAAAGAAGAAGTCAAGTTACCAAAGACCTTGAAAGAATGGGTCAACACAATGGCCATGATCAAAAGAAGAGGCAGATTAAAGGTATAAAAGGTGGTCGTTCTGAGTGCTTCTACTGCAAGTTCAAAGGCCATACCGAGAGAAACTGCTTCAGCCGCATGCGACATTGGTCAGAAGGAAGAATTGTTAGACACCCTGATATGAAGATGAAGAAGCAATGGATCAGAAAGTCTGAATTATACAGCAAGAACACTACAGCTTTAGAGAGAACACTTCATATTGTGACTAATGTTGTAACATTAGATACAACACAGGACAATGTTGCTGCAGATGTTATGACACCAGACTCGACATCTTCCCTCGACAATCACTGTGAGCAACCTCCGTCAAAGTCTCATGAATCTTCCTCCAAAATTATCAGAGTGCTCTCTCGTCGCTTTGCTCACTGCTCTTCCTCCACCGGTGCCATTGGATCTTCGCCTGTACCCTCTCCTGCACAGCAATCCACCTCTGCTTCATCTTCTGCGGCCTCATCATCAAGACCGGTTGACTTCCCTAAAGTTCGTTCACTTCTTAGCCGGTTCCATCGCATCCACGTCACCAAATTTTGACTTGCAGACCACCGAAGACCCTCTGTCAACACCACCGATGTTTTGAATTCTCCAACTACTTTTCGGCCCCTCAGAACTCGACTTCTACCCTGGACATCATTTCATTCGTCACCCTATTGTCAGATGTGAGGTATTGTGTTCTTTCTCTTATTCCGCTGTGCTTGAGATTTTATTTGCTATTAAGAGAGACAGAGGAGCCTCTGGATGTGCCTCGGTTGAGTTTTTTTTTTGAATTTTCTTTTGGAGTTGTGAGGCTAGCTGAAAGTGGGAGAATGTGGCTGTATTTTTTGAGATAATCACTGCTCGGGTTGCTCTAGTAAGGGGGAGAATGTGTTTTGGATTATTGTGGCTCAAAGGGGGAGAATGTGTGCTTAGTTGACGCTTGCTTTGGTTTGTGCCACATAATGCCAAAGGGGGGAGATTGTTAGGGTTGAATTTCTGTTGATATTTGTTGGCATTAGTGGCACTATATCTGGAGAGTTCAGTTTGTGGAGTCTGGATTGCTTTTGAGCAGTTTGAGCCAAATGTTGAACATTATGTTGAACGACATTATGTTTAACATTCGGATCTGGAATAATTATTCGTATTCAGAAACGCTGCTTTGGTCTACAAATGTGTCATGGTGATCTCAGATCTGATTTGTAGCCTAGAATATCGGAGGTTCCTGATTTGTTTGATTCCAGATATTGGTGAGATTTTTATACTCCTTCTTACCCGAATTAGTTCCTTAATTGATGGAGGTTTGTTGAGAATTTTGGGAATCTGGTTTGTTCCTAAATTGATGGAAGGAAATATTTGCTGAGATTTATTGGTTTTATTTACCAGAAATAGTTCCTTATTCTTTGGGCAAAATATCCGCATGAGATTTGTTTTAATCTTTTTACCTGAAATAGATTCGGTGGTTCCTTGAATATGTGATTCCTTACCCGAAGTGATCCTACAAATATTGGCGGATATTCTGCATTAAAAAGGAAGATATTTACCTGGATATAGTGGTTTCAAAATCTGGTTGGTTCCATAACTGAATGGTATGTGCGATTGACGATTTGTGCGGTTGAAGATTTTTTAAATGAATGGTTTCAGATCTTACAGTATTGTTTAGATCTTCTCCAGATACGCTGTTGGATGCAGGTATGCATAAGATTTGCTGACGAAGGTGAATGAAAGGATCAATCCACAACCAAGGTATGAAAGATCCACTAACAAATGAATGTTTATGAAATGTTGTACAAAATGTCATATGAAATGTTGAACGTGTTGTTCTATCTTCTGAGATCTGTTCCCGTGGATTTCTTTGTTGCTGTTTGATTTTAACGGTTGATTGAGGATAAGGCTCGTTGTTAATTTGAAGATAGGAGCTATCGTGTTAATTGTTTCAGATCCTCTCCTTCAGTTTGGATCGGGTGGTTTTCTCAGTTATATTTGCTGAAGCGGTTTGTAGGTTGGTAAAAGATATTGTTCGGGTTCAGTTTAGTTTCGACTGCTGAAGATCTTTTCTTATCTGATCTATCTCGCCTTGCTGCTCTTGGGTTGTTCGAAAAATCCTCAGTGATTTTACCAGAAGAATGGTTGGCTAACCACATAACAACTTTGTAGAGAAATGTTAAAAAGTTGGAAGTTGGTTTGAATTGATTATCGCTTTTGTGGGGGACGGCTTTGGCAAAAGACGATTGAAGAACTCCGGGAGGAGGCCGACGGCTACGCACGTAGGATCAAGGGAGTTGATCTAGTCGGTTGTGCAAGGGGAGCTTGCTGGCAAGGAGAGCTTGCCGAGAATACTCCATGGGTTGGTAGAGACCACCCATCACGGTTTGTATTGAGGGGGAGGTTGTTCCTCCTAATAGAATCGCAATAATTAGTGATTGTACTAATTGATTATTTTAGTGGAGTATTCTGATTTTCTGGGCGGGGCCCCGCAGATGTAGGTGTGCGCACCGAACTGCGTTACCAAGTTTCTTGTGTCACCTTGGTGTTTATGTTTTATCTTTGTGTTTTATTTGTCGTGCTTAAGTTCTGAAATTGACAATTAATAATGCCCTTGTAAAGGCAAAGTTAAAATGATTTTTATGATGAATGCTACTTCGTAATTTGGGTAAAGCCAGCATGCATAGGTAAACTTAGGGCCTGTTCGTTTGGGGTTAAGTGGCTGTGAAAGTTGTGGGTTTTCACTATTTCCGCTACTGTAGCCCACTTTCACTCCTCACTTTCCCAAAACGTGTTCGCCTACGCCCGCTGCTTTCGCAGCTGATCTCGTCGCCGTGGCTTCAACATTCACAAGATCGAAATCTCCGGTTTTTTCGGCGATTGCAGCTGCGACTCTCGTTGTCGTGGGTTCCTCGTGCTTCCGATCACCCCTCTCCACAACCCAGCAGCCTCTCCATCTCCCACGACCCCAACAGCTCCTTCAACGGTCGGAAATTTTTGAGGTTTGTCAACCCTAGACGGAGAAAAAGATGGGTTTTTTGGGGTTTCTTGCAAGATCTGAAGCTAGGGTTGCGAGCTCTTCTTCGTTGCCTCTGTAAAGCCGAATCTAGGGTTTTGGGGGTGGGATTTGGACGAAAGGTGAGGCTGTGGCTGTGCTGCATCGTTGTTAGCGGGTTGATCATCTCCTGGATCTGAGGTATATTTCGGTCTGCGCTTCATATTTGCTCCTCGATCAGCTCTGATCACTGAGGTATAACAGCTCTCTTTTCATTTCAAGCACTATTTGTCAACTTGGGCTTGATTTTAGGGTGAAGTTGTGGATGTGCTGTGCTGAATGAGTAGGATTTTCTTCGATTTATAACTGAAAATGCTTGGGTGAACGATTATAGACGGATTTAGTTCGATGATGATTTCTTGCAACCTGTGGGTGGTATATATTATTTGCCACAACCCATACGGGAAGGCAAGATCGATGCCTTACAGTACACCAAGCAATTTCAATCCCAATGAATCCGTAATTATGTCGGTTATATTGCAATAATTGCCCCATGATGATACACACAAAGTGTGGATAAATTGATGGTTTTAAAAATTAACATAATTTACTTTGCACTTCGGAGGGCTCGGGGGTAATGATTGAATCAGTGTGAAAGATGTGAAAGTTGTGACGTTATACGATTTTAATGTTTGAAGCATGAAATGAAATCAATTTATATGTTTGATCAAGTTTCATTGATGAGATGAAATAAATTATATTGGCTTGACGGTAAGCGATGCTGCATTTGGCTACCATACCAGAAATACTACGAGGTGCCAAAGTAATATATGTTGTTAAAGTCGGGAGCTACTGTGGGAAATATTTCGTAAATATATGAACCCTACTTAAACGAGCCCAATGATGAGGCAAGTGCAGTGTGTATAAGGGGTTCGGGAGTTGGTAATTTGGTAGGGTATGCTTGACGTATGTCAAGAAACCACCAAAGTAAATTAATAGCTTAATCTGAGGGAATTAATTACGGATTCATTCGGATTGGACATGATTGGTGGTGGATGATTAAGTTGGCGTTAAATTTATAAAGTCGATGGTATATGTTTACATGTAGCTAGTATACAATTTGTGATGTCACATGTAAATTGGTTTTTATATTTATGCATCATTATTATGTTAGCAGATTAGTGATGCCGTATCAATTCGCAAGTTGTTCTGTTTATATGTAAATTGCACTATTATATTATAATTGTATATGCCTTGTACAACGTATGATTGAATATATGTCTGATGCAATTAAGGGGATGATGGAGGAAAGTGGAGAAAGTCCGGTTCTTTCATTGTGTGGATCGGCCGCAGCTACTGTCATGTTTACCATCATATTCCAGGAGTTATACGATGACGATAGTGCTCCCCATCTACCTAGGGAGCCTTCATCGATGCGTGATTTACATAGAAAATCACACATGCATCGAATTCTATATGGTTCAGAAAGTAGTTGTTTACACTACTTAAGAATGCGGAGAGAGGCTTTTTTGAATCTTGCTACTTTAATGCGAGAAGGCGGTAGTCTCAAAGACAGTAAACATGTGTCAATCGAGGAGCAGTTGGCAATGTTTCTGCACATCGTAGGGCACAAGTCAAAAAACAGAGTGATGCAAGTTGATTTTATAAGGGCCGGGGTGACGGTTAGCAATTACTTTAACAAAGTTATGTATGCAATATGTACCATTCGTGATAGGTTCATGAAGCAAGCAGCTAATGAGACACCAGCAGAGATACTTAATAATCCTAATTGGTTCCCGTATTTCAAGGTCAGTTTTTAATGAATATCTGGCTTTGCCGTTAGATGATGGATGGTTATGGATAAAGTGACCTTTAATGTTTATGGTGTAGGATTGCATTGGTATGATTGATGGAACACACATCGATGCCATGCTGCCTGCCAAACTCGTACCACGATTTAGAGGACGTAAAGGGGTTACAGAAAATGTGCTTGTAGCTGTAACACCTAACAAAAGATTCACCTCCGTAATGGCCGGGTGGGAAGGATCTGCGAATGATTTCACGGTCCTTAAAGATGCGTTGTCCTTACCCCCACCCCAAGGGCTGCGCGTGTATGAGGGTAATATGCAAAATCTTACGTAAATATCTTTTTTACTTAAGTATGCAACCATGTGAAAATAAATAGGGTTTTATTTTTCGGTTGTATGTAAATATTACTTATGCGATGCTGGATATACAACAATGCCTGGTTTCATATCGCCATACAGGGACGTTAGATACCATCTGAAGGGCCATACTGATAGAGTGCCTAGAAATCGCAGAGAGCTGTTCAAACTAAGACATTCTTCATTGAGAACAAAGATCGAGTCAACTTTTGGCATTCTAAAGAACAAGTTTAAAATTTTGATGGCAAAGCCTCATTATCCATTCAAATCTCAGGTCGAAACCGTCCTTGCTTGCACAGTGTTGCATAATTATATCCAGATTGCCGATCCTCATGGCCCACATTTACTTGAGGATGTAGATGAGATTGATGAGGATGGGGATGTGATGGATGAGCTGGATGACTCGATTATGGATCTTTCCCAACAGTTGCCCATACGTGAACAGACTTCCCAAAGGGATCAGTGGAAAAGTCGAAGGGAACAGATAGCGTGGGACATGTGGGTGGACTACTGTAACCTGTATAACAATGGAAACACTACCGAATGTGGGATATGATGGAAGTTTGTAATGAATAATTTTAGGGAATTATGTTACTTTGAATGATTTGTATAACAGTAGGATCTAAATGTTTGATATGTTAGTGAATGCATGAGCTGTGGTGACATTATAATACTTTTATCTGTTTACTTTATTTCTAATGAGTTGGAGTGTGATGATATGTGTGGTTGACAGTAGTATGTTAGATGATGTTTATTTCAATAAATATTTGTGGGTACATGTCATTGTTTCAAATATTCTGTTATTGTGGAAATAATAATTTTGTAGGCATGGATGGGTCTTCGCATGAAGGGCAGGGGAGTGATCCTATGCCTCCTATGCATCCATATTACGACCCGGCTTACTATACACAGTGGGCCGAGGAAGCAAGAGGCATGATCCTTTACTTGGTAGGCCAATGCCGCGTCGGCCAAGTGAGTATCAATTACCACAGGCTAGCTACCAAGGTGGTGGTTCTCCACTTCCATTTCAACAATACCCTGCGTATAGCTTGTCGTTGCCCATGCACATGCCACAACCACCGGGGTACATGCAAATGCTCCAAGGTGGAGGGCCTATACCCCCCTATGGAGGCCAAGCATCAAATAGTGCGTTTGCCATGCCTTCACCACCAAGTGGGCATGGCATGTAACAGTCTGTTTTCGTTGTACTTTGTTCGTGCACGTGTTTTTGGCCGTGTACGTGTTTATTTTAGACTTTGTTTGTTTGTGAACACTTTTGTGTGATATACCGTTGTGAACGTCTCTGAGAGTATTAAATAGTGGCACTAATTTGGAACGACATTTCTCGAGTCGTTTTCTCACAATTTAATCATATTCGATGAGACGTTGCGATTTTCACTTTTGACGGGAGACGTTTCTATTTTTAGTTTCATCGTCCGACGTCGAAATTGAGATCCGTCTTCTTAGTTAGCTTTCTTTCGTCATCACGATCACCACGATATTATTTTATAATTTTTGGAGTTCATTTGACCTACTTTATATTTTTAGCAAGGTTTAAAATATTTTTAAAAGCTAGGTTTTAAATTAATTTCGGTCAAATAAAATTTATTTGAGTTTAAAACGTTTTAAATAATTTTTGAGCCGAATTCCAGCTCCTTTGGGCCCCACCCAAGCCTTGGGTGAGTTGGAGATGGTGAGATTTGAATTTTTAATATTTTTAAACTCCTAATCCCATTAGGATTAGCCCTAGACCTAGTCAACCCATCTACACTATATAAACAACCTCTAGGAAGACCTATTTTCGCAAGAAAATAACCCTAGCCGCTTCCAAAACCCAAATTTGACGTTGCGACGAATTGTCGCAACGTTGCGACAGCCATCTCCCCGCACGACCGAAGAAACAAGGCCCGTTCCCCCGCTCAGACCGCTAGCCACCCCCGCACCGCAGCCGCTGCACCGCTCCGCTCCGTTCTCCCGCTCCGACCGAGAGGAGCCCTCGGTCTGACCGAGAGCTTGGCCCGCTCACGCCCGCATCCCCGCACCGCACCGACCCCCGCTCCTGTCGCCCGCTCAGCCCAGTGTCTGACCGAGGCGCCGCCCGCTCTCTGCAACGTTGCAACGGTTGCAACGTTGCAGCGCCCGAACTCCTGCATCCAAGGCGCCCGACCGACGGCCTGCCCCGCACCGACCGAGAGCCCCGACCCCCGCACCGACCCGCTGCACTGTGCAAACCCGTTCCCATGTGTCTGACCGAGCCAAGTCCCCGCATTTGGCTGTGTACGACCGAGAGCCATTCGTCGCAACCCCGCACCCGTCGTACCGCTTGCCACCGTGGGCCCCCCAAGTTCTCCAGAGGTATTGTGGGTCCCCTATTGGTCCCTAGGACTACTGTGGGCCCCACCTAGGTGTTTTCTCTCCGACGATTTGCTGCGTACGACGTTGCAACACGTCGTAGCCCGTCGTCGCACGTGCTAGCTTTGGAATCTGAATTCATCGCTCCGGTTGATGCTCTAAAATTTCCAGCAAGGAATCTATATTGGAATCAGGACTTGGAGCGCGATATTTTATTCCAACCCCTGGCGTCGCTACCCGACGCCAGTGTAGCTTTCGTGTCGTGTTGAGGTAACGTTTTGCACCCCTAGGACCCCCAACCCATTGCCTGCTAATCAAGACTAAAATTGATGTTTTTAAAGTATTTTAAATGTTTTAGAATTCACTAATCAAGATTAATAAAACGGATGTAGGCCGATGGACTTGTGCTTGTAGGATAATTGTGATTTTGGACTCGTTGGATGGTGTGCTCAGACGTGACATTTGCAGGCAAGTGAAACTTGCCAACTCTTGTGTAGGGCCATGTTTTAAGGCCACTTCCTTGTTTTTAGCGTAAAAGAGACTAGTCTGTGAAATGATAGCTGGCTAGACGCCTACTTGATCTAGTTTGACAACGAAACTAGATCCGTCACCTAAATTGATCTAGCTTGACAACGAAGCTAGATCCAACTCTTTAACTTGTTGCTCATGCATACTAAACTGTCATGCTTACTTTCCTTACCTGTACGCTTTACTACTTGCCATGTCATGTCATCCATGCATTGAATGTCGCATTCGTAGCACACGCCACAATACTTGTACTTGTGCTTCCTCGTCCGGCTAGGTGCACCCCTATGCCATCGTGATAAAACACTTCCTGGCTCGTGATCCAGAAGATGGGCGCCAGTCCATATACACGTGGAGGGGTAGGGATAAGCGATCACTTGAGCTTAGGAGTTGGCCCGCGCAGCCACTCTAGCCAAAAGGCGTAATCTCTGTGCACGACGTGCTTACTTTACTTGTCTTGTACTAGTGAGTGTTTCTTGTAAAACTTGACATCCGTGCCATGCTTGTACTTTACTTTACTTTAATTTACTTGTTGCACTCATACTTTAACTGCCATGTCATTGCATTCATGCTAGCACTGCTAGGTTGCTTACCTTCACTTTCAGTTTCCTTGCACAAGTCTCTTGTAGACTTGCTGACATGTGCCCCTTGCTCTTTTGGGTGTCACATGTTAGACCCTGAGCCAGAGACCGTAGCTGAGGACGTGGTGTTTGCTGACGTTGAGCCAGAGCCTACTTTTGACGAGGAGTTGGTGGACACCGGAGACCAGTCTTAGAGACTGTTTGAGTTGCTTTTGCTTAGGTTGCTGTTAGTTGTCGGTGCATAGCACCGTTACTTTGTTTTCGTACTTTGTACTTTTGTTGGCCATGCTGGGGCCTCTTTTAGACTCTTTTATTTTAGCCTGGTGGCTTTTCTGCGATGTTGAAATTTATTATTATGGATATTCTGAGATTTATCTTTTGTCTCATTTCTTTATTATTATCTTTGTTTCGTTTCGCGTTGCAAGGACCTGCAGTTTAAATTTGATTGACGCTTATCGGACTTGCAGCTTTGTAGCTTCAAGTCTGAGCGGACCTTCTCACGTTTCACCTCCACCTTTTTGTGGAAGCCGGGCGTGACAGGTTTTGTTGGTGGCCCATGCAGGTCCCATCTTGCAATTGCAAACTAACGGAACAACGATAATAACTGAATGTCCATTAAATAAATTGCAACATCCAAGTCATTAAGCTTTGAGTCTAATTTTTTTGTTCGTTTTCTATGTCATTAGATGGCTGGACGACGACAAAACCGATCTGGTAGTGGGCCCAATCGTGCTGAGGTACCGGATAGAGAGCCCACCAATGCTGAGATCATGAGGATGATGCATTAGATCATGCAGGTACAGCAGTGCATGCTCCAGAATACCCAGGGTACCTCTCGCTTCGAGCCAGGAGCGAAGCAGTTTCGGGAGCTGGGCCCGACTTACTTCGATGGATCTGAAGGACCGTTGGCTGCGGAGGAGTGGATCAGGAACACTGAGGATAATCTGAAGATGTCGATGGTCAACCCGGTTGGATGGGTTGATCTGGTGAAGAAGCAGCTTAAGGATAATGCTCGCAACTGGTGGGATGCAGAGGAGGAGCTGTTGGTGAGCCATATACCTTGGGCTACTTTCATGTCTAGGTTCGATGAGGAGTACTTTCCGAAGGCTGCTAGGAGGGAGATGTTGTAGCGCTTCATTGAGCTGAAGCAGGGGAATCTGACGGTGGACCAGTACCACCAGGAGTTTACTAGGCTGAGTCGCTTCGCGCCGAAGATGGTAAAGGATGCTGAGGAGAAGGCTCAGAGGTTTCTGCAGGGTCTTTCCCTAGACTTGCAGAGTCTGATGTCTACGACGGATATGGAGTCATATCAGAAGTTGCTGGTAGCTGCTCGGAGACAGGAGAGGATTGAGAGGCAGAAGAGAGGACAGATTTCTGGAGCTGGAAAGAGGCCTATGGAGCAGGTCAGAGGAGTGGTGAGGCCTAATCAGACGGTGCAGTGCAAGAGGCCAGGTGGGCCTACTCAGAAGACTTGCCATTTCTGTGGCAAGACCGGGCATGTTAAGGAGCAGTATAGGAGGATGTTGGGACAGTGCCTGATTTGTGGAGATCCTACACATACTATTAAGGAGTGCCCGAAGTTTAAGCAGCCTTGGAAGGAACCAGTCACAGCACAGCCGTTGCAGTAGAGAGCACCTGTACCTGCAGGTCGTGGACCAGCCCTCGTTCCACAGAAGCAGGCTTTTCAGCAGGCCATGCAGCCGAGGAGGCAGGCTTATCTGATGACGGCAGTGGAGAGCGAGGCTGTGGATGAGGTTATCGCAGGTAACTCTCAAACTAGTTGTTTCCTTCCTTAGATAGTTTTGATTGTTAGCCATGTTTGATTGCTTGCATATGATTGTTGTTAGAATAAGGTTTGATTGTTAGACTGTTTGTTAGGTGTGATTTTGGTTTGCACATTTCCTGCACGGGTCCTCTTTGACTCCGGTGCATCGATGTGCATTATTTCTCGGAGCTTCATGGAGAAGCATTCCTTGACGACTTTCCCTCTCCCCAAGAGTTGGAACATCGTTACAGGAAATGGCGTGATCTCGGTGCATCTTGGGTGCAATTATTGCCCTTTGGTGGTCTGTGGACATGAGCTTTACACTGATTTTATTGTCCACGACATCATCAACTACGATGCAGTGCTTGGAATGGATTGGCTTGCGAGCTTTTATGCTACGATCGATTGTCGGAGGAAGAAGGTGGTGTTCGAGATCCTTGGACATCCGGTGTTTGAGTTCAGTCGAGGTAGCAGTTCGCTTGGCCCTGTCAGGTTTCGGGCCAGACCGGTGGAGATTGTTGCTATGCAGATGGAGCAGAGTAGACCAGCTGTGGTACGTGAATTCGATGACTTCTTCCCCGAGGAGATGTCTGGACTGCCACCTGATCGAGCTCTCGAGTTTTCGATCGATCTTATTCCGGGAGCGCAGCCTATTTCGAAGGCGTTGTATCGTATGGCTCCAGCAGAGTTGGAGGAGTTACGTAGGCAGCTGGATGAGCTTCTACAGAAGGGTTACATCAATCTTAGTGTGTCTCCGTGGGGAGCACCAGTGTTGCTGGTGAAGAAGAAGGATGGTTCGCGTCGCATGTGTGTGGATTACCAGGAGCTGAATGATGTAACTGTCAAGAATAAATATCCCTTGCCCCGTATAGATGACATCTTTGATCAGCTTGGAGGTTCGAGGGTGTTCTCTAAGTTGGATCTGAGGAGTGGTTACCATCAGCTTAAGGTGAAGAAGGAGGACATCCCGAAGACAGCATTCAGGACGAAGTATGGTCACTACGAGTTCGTGGTTATGCCTTTCGGTGTGACCAATGCACCCGCAGTATTTATGAACCTGATGAACCTGATCTTCTACGACTTTCTAGACAAGTTTGTCGTTATCTTATTGACGACATTCTGATCTATTCAAAGTCGGAGGAAGAGCATGCATCGCACTTGAGGACGGTATTAGTGATTTTGAGGAAGCATCCTTTGTATGCGAAGTATTCCAAGTGCGAGTTTTGGCTGGATAGAGTTGCTTTCCTCGGGCATGTGGTGTCAGGCGATGGAATTTCGGTGGATCCCGAGAAGATTATGGCTATCAGAGAGTGGCCTGTTCCGTAGTCAGCGTCTGAGAACCGGAGTTTCCTTGGGCTTGCAGCTTATTATTGGCGTTTCATTAAGGACTTTTCCCGGATTGCTGAGCCGATGACCAGACTGACGCGGAAGGATGTACCATATGTTTAGTCTGATGATTGCGAGAAGGCTTTTGGTATTCTGAAGGAAAGATTGACGACTGCCCATGTACTTGTTGTGCCTGATCGGAGTGGAGGATTCGAGATCTTTTGCGATGCTTCTGGAAAGGGTCTTGGATGTATGTTGCATCAGCATGGGCATGTGGTTGCGTATGCTTCTCGTTAGCTTAAGGCTCATGAGAAGAATTACCTGACACATGATTTGGAGTTGGCTGCTGTCGTGTTTGCGCTCAAGATTTGGATGCACTTCCAACTGAGTGAGAAGGTGAAGATCTTCACTGATCACAAAATCCTGAAGTATATTTTTACTCAGAAGGAGCTCAACATGCGACAGCGTCGATGATTGGAGCTCATGGCAGACTATGAGATTGACTTGCAGTATCACCCTGGCAAGGTGAATGTGGTTCCGGATGCGCTGAGCAGACTTCCAGGAGTGATGATGTTGACCTCGCAGTGGAGATTGCAGCAGGATTTTTGCGAGACTGGTATCGAGATTATTCTTCCTGGAGAGACTTCTTCGTTGATGAGTATGCAGATACAGTCGACGATCGTGGATAGGATCAAGGCTGGACAGGCTGGAGATGCTAAGCTGGTGAAGATTCGGGAGCAGGTGGAAGCCGGTTTGTGGACTGACTTTTTGATATACGAGGATGGTTTGTTGAGATTTGGAGCAAGGTTGTGTTTGCCAGCTGGAGATATCAGAGAGGAATTATTGGTGGAGGCACACAGTTCGCCGTATTCTGTGCATCCTGGTGGGACCAAGATGTACAAGGATCTTCATCTGAATTTCTGGTGGCATGGTATAAAGAGGAGTGTGGCTCGGAGTGTAGCCAAGTGTTTGGTTTGCCAACAAGTAAAGGCGGAGCATCAGCGTACAGCAGGGTTGCTACAACCGATTCCGATTCCGGAGTGGAAGTGGCAGCACATCACTATGGATTTCGTGACTGGACTACCTCGGAGTCCGAAGGAGAATGACGCGATTTGGGTGATCGTAGATCCATTGACCAAATCCACGCACTTTATTCCCTTCCGAGTAGGACAGTCTACTGAGACGCTAGCGAGGAGATATATGGAGGTGAATTCTTTTACCCTTTGTTTTTATTTCCTTCCCTAGTTTAGATAGTGATGTAACGTGAATCGTGCAGGAGATCGTATGACTTCACGGAGTCCCCGTGAGTATCGTGTCAGACAGAGACACAAGATTCACATCTCAGTTTTGGCAGAGTCTGCAGAAGAGCTTGGGTACGAGTCGGAGTTTCAGCACGGCGTACCACCCGCAGACAGATGGCCAGTCCAAGAGGACGATTCAGATTTTGGAGGACATACTGAGAGCGTGCATGTTGGACTTCAAGGGATCTTGGGAGGATCATCTCCATCACGTTGAGTTTGCCTACAATAACAGCTACCATGCGAGTATTGGAATGGCGCCTTTCGCCGCGCTATATGGAAAGAAATGTCGATCGCCACTGAGCTGGGATGACATTGGAGATCGGGAGCTGTTAGGACCGGAGATGATTGTGAAGGCCATGGATGTTGTGAGGAACATCCGGGAGAAGCTGAGGATTGCGCAGGACCGTTTCAAGCATTAGGCCGATGCTAAACAAAGGCCTTTGGAGTTTCGGCCTGGCGATCATGTCTTTCTGAAGATTTCTCCGAACCGCGGAGTTATTCGATTTGGGAAGAGACGCAAGCTGAGTCCGAGGTACATTGGGCTGTTTGATGTCCTGGAGAGAGTTGGAGCTGTAGCTTATCGCTTGGCGTTGCCGCCATCGCTGGAGGGAGTTCACGACGTATTTCACGTATCCCAGTTATGTCGATACGTTAGTGATCCATCCCATGCTGTGGATTTCTCGGAGATTACTGTACGTCTGGATCTGTCTTATGATCAGCAGCCAGTTGAGATTCTGGATCGTCGACAAAAGCAGCTGAGGAATAAGATCGTCGACTTGGTCCGAGTGCAGTGGCGTCACGGTTCCCCTGGTGAGTCCACCTGGGAGCGTGAGGATGAGATGAGAGAGCGCTTCCCGCACCTTTTCTCGAGCAGTGCTTGATGTTGATTCCGAGGACGGAATCATTTCTAAGGTGGGGAGGATGTAACGGTCTGTTTTCGTTGTACTTTGTTCGTGCACGTGCTTTTGGCCGTGCACGTGTTTATTTTAGACTTTGTTTGTTTGTGAACACTTTTGTGTGATATACCGTTGTGAACGTCTCTGAGAGTATTAAATAGTGGCACTAATTTGGAACGACATTTCTTGAGTCGTTTTCCCACAATTAAATCTTATTCGATGAGACGTTGTGATTTTCACTTCTGACGGGAGACGTTTCTATTTTTAGTTTCATCGTCCGACGTCAAAATTGAGATCTGTCTTCTTAGTTAGCTTTCTTTCGTCATTATGATCACCACGATATTATTTTATAATTTTTGGAGTTCATTTGACCTACTTTATATTTTTAGCAAGGTTTAAAATATTTTTAAAAGCTAGGTTTTAAACTAATTTCGGCCAAATAAAATTTATTTGAGTTTAAAACGTTTTAAATAATTTTTGAGCCAAATTCCAGCTCCTTTGGGCCCCACCCAAGCCTTGGGTGAGTTGGAGATGGTGAGATTTGAATTTTTAATATTTTTAAACTCCTAATCCCATTAGGATTAGCCCTAGACCTAGTCAACCCATCTACACTATATAAACAACCTCTAGGAAGACCTATTTTCGCAAGAAAATAACCCTAGCCGCTTCCAAATCCCAAATTTGACGTTGCGACGAATTGTCGCAATGCTGCGACAGCCATCTCCCCGCACGACCGAAGAAACAAGGCCCGTTCCCCCGCTCAGACCGCTAGCCGCCCCCGCACCGCAGCCGCTGCACCGCTCCACTCCGTTCTCCCGCTCCGACCGAGAGGAGCCCTCGGTCTGACCGAGAGCATGTCCCGCTCACGCGCGCATCCCCGCACCGCACCGACCCCCGCTCCTGTCGCCCGCTCAGCCCAGTGTTTGACCAAGGCGCCGCCCGCTCTCCGCAACGTTGCAACGGTTGCAACGTTGCAGCATCCGAACTCCCGCATCCAAGGCGCCCGACCGACGGCCTGCCCCTCACCGACCGAGAGCCCCGACCCCGCACCGACCCGCTGCGTTGTGCAAGCCCGTTCCCCTGTGTCTGACCGAGCCAAGTCCCCGCATTTGGCTGTGTACGACCGAGAGCCATTCGTCGCAACCCCGCACCCATCGCACCGCTTGCCACCGTGGGCCCCCCAAGTTCTCCAGAGGTATTGTGGGTCTCCTATTGGTCCCTAGGACTACTGTGGGCCCCACCTAGGTGTTTTCTCTCTGACGATTTACCGTGTACGACGTTGCGACACGTCGTAGCCCGTCGTCGCACGTACTAGCTATGGAATCTGGATTCGTCGCTCCGGTTGGTGCTCTGAAATTTCCAGCGAGGAATCTATATTGGAATTAGGACTTGGAGCTCGATATTTTATTCCAACCCCTGGCGTCGCTACCCGACGCCAGTGTAGCTTTCGCGTCGTGTTGAGGTAACGTTTTGCACCCCTTGGACCCCCAACCCATTGCCTGCTAATCAAGACTAAAATTGATGTTTTAAAGTATTTTAAATATTTTAGAATTCACTAATCAAGATTAATAAAACGGATGTAGGCCGGTGGACTTGTGCACGTAGGATAATTGTGATTTTGGACTCGTTGGACGGTCTGCTCAGACGTGACATTTGCAGGCAAGTGAAACTTGCCAACTCTTGTGTAGGGCCATGTTTTTAGGCCACTTCCTTGTTTTTAGCGTAAAAGAGACTAGCAGTGAAATGATAGCTGGCTAGACACCTACTTGATCTAGTTTGACAATGAAACTAGATCCGTCACCTAAATTGATCTAGCTAGACAACGAAGCTAGATCCAACTCTTTAACTTGTTGCTCATGCATACTAAACTGTCATGCTTACTTTCCTTACCTGTACGCTTTACTACTTGCCATGTCATGTCATCCATGCATTGAATGTCGCATTCGTAGCACACGCCACAATACTTGTACTTGTACTTCCTCGTCCAGCTAGGTGCACCCCTATGCCATCGTGATAAAACACTTCCTGGCCCGTGATCCAGAAGATGGGCGCCAGTCCATATACACGTGGAGGGGTAGGGATAAGCGATCACTTGAGCTTAGGAGTTGGCCCGCGCAGCCACTCTAGCCAAAAGGCGTAATCTCTGTGCACTACGTGCTTACTTTACTTGTCTTGTACTAGTGAGTGTTTCTTGTAAAACTTGACATCCATGCCATGCTTGTACTTTACTTTACTTACTTTACTTGTTGCACTCATACTTTAACTGCCATGTCATTGCATTCATGCTAGCACTGCTAGGTTGCTTACCTTCACTTTCAGTTTCCTTGCACAAGTCTCTTGTAGACTTGCTGACATGTGCCCCTTGCTCTTTTGGGTGTCACATGTTAGACCCTGAGCCAGAGACCGTAGCTGAGGACGTGGTGTTTGCTGACGTTGAGCCAGAGCCTACTTTTGACGAGGAGTTGGTGGACACCGGAGACCAGTCTTAGAGACTGTTTGAGTTGCTTTTGCTTAGGTTGCTGTTAGTTATCGGTGCGTAGCACCGTTACTTTGTTTTCGTGCTTTGTACTTTTGTTGGCCATGCTGGGGCCTCTTTTAGACTCTTTTATTTTAGCCTGGTGGCTTTTCTGCAATGTTGAAATTTATTATTATGGATATTCCGATATTTATCTTTTGTCTCATTTATTTATTATTATCTTTGTTTCGTTTCGCGTTGCAAGGACCTGCAGTTTAAATTTGATTGACGCTTATCGGACTTGCAGCTTTGTAGCTTCAAGTCTGAGCGGACCTTCTCACGTTTCGCCTCCACCTTTTTGTGGAAGCGGGGCGTGACATGGCACAACTGGTGGGAGTGACTCTTCAAGAAAGTCTGGAAGGAGGGATGAAGTCATATAAGCTTCTGTGTCAAGTCCAAGGAAGAAAATCAAGAACCCATCAAAGAAGGGGCCGGCAAATAAAGTGTGGCTGCTTGAGCATGACATTGCACTAATTACATTCCTTGCCTCCCAAGCTCATCAAGGCCTAAGAGCCGACAAGACCTTCAAGAATTCGGCCTTCACCGCTGCAGCCATCCATATAAACCAAATGTTTGGCACTGATTACAATTGGGTGAATGTGAAAAATCATATGAAAGGGCTTCAAGGGCGTCTGAAGGATGTGAATAAGTGCTTGGAGATAAGTGGGGCTGGTTGGTCATCGAAGCTTCAGATGATAGTCCTCGACCTAGAGACATATGCCACATGGGCCGAGGTATTAACTTCTCCACTATCCATATGTGAAATTAAATTTGGATTACGTAATTTTATTATGATATGCAATGTTTGCTCTTTATTGATGCAGGCAAACTATAGATTGAAGGAATATGTCAACCACCCCATACTGTGGCTAGACAATCTGAAGCTGGTTATAGGCGACGATGCGGCGAAGGGTGAGCATCGCCAGAATGTTTATAACGAGTTTGGAGTCCCAGATAATTAGAGTCACAGCGATCATGCTAGTCCCCCAAACTTCTCACAAGCATCAACCGAATATGAGGCTTATGCGGACATCCCCACTCCGACGTCGACGGGGCCATCGCAGGCAGGGACAAGCCATGCAATCCCCCCGGCGTTGGAAAAAATAAAATGTGTCGTCGTGCATTGAGGGAAGAACCAGACCTCTTGAAGGAAATGGTTGACAATGTCAGACATGTTGCATTAGCCATAGAGCGTGCCTACCCGAACACTCTTGCTCTTCTTTCGCAGCAGTTGTATGCAATGACTGAGTATCCACCAGAAATTTTGGAAAAGTTGTATATGCAACTGAGTGACAATGAGAAAAACGGTCGTAGATTTGTAAATTGGACCGATGCGGCAAGGAAGCGCTACGTGCAATCTAAGTTTGAAGAGATGCAGCGGGCTAGGGCCGCGGCCGGTGATGATGGGGACGACGACGATGACTGGAATATGTGATTTATTGGTTGGGGTTAAGAAGGGATTCATAAGGTGTGGGGGGTGTAACGGAGGTGAATGATGGGAGTAACATATCATGGTTTGATGTATTTTTAGGGAGATGTGTTGAACAAAGCTTTTGTAATATAACCTGTGATGTATGTGATGGATGGGTGGAAGAAGACAGTAGGATATAAGTAGGATATTTGATGTATGTTTTCTATGAGATCAGTAGGTTATTTGATGTATGTCTGTGATGGATAGGTGGATGAAGAGAGTAGGATATTTGATATTAGTAGGATATTAGTAGGTAATATTGCGTGTGATGTATGTGAAGAAGGGAGTCCTTATGTTTGCATATGCATTGACATGCTGTAGTGGGAGTTGGTAATTTTCCCTCTTCAACATTTTGATCATGCTGTTTGTGACTGACTAATTGTGTGTGTGTGTGTGTGTGTGTCTACTTATGAGTGTCCTATTTTCTCTTCAAACTTCATGCATCTTCTCAGTCAAGCTTGCCTGGTGTGTGTGTGTGTCTAATTGTGAGCATGATGTTGCATGAATTGGTCTGCTTGCCTGATGGTGCATGATTTGGACTGCTGTATTTTTTTCCTTGCCATGTACACTGAATTATATTTGATGCTCTTGCCATTCATCTGGCCTTGCTGTAGCACAGGAATATGTGTTTTTGACTATGATTTTGAGCTCTCAAATTGGGCTTTCTTTGGTGTTCATGTGGTGTATTGGCTGGAATTGTGAAATTGTGAAAACCCACAACTTTCACATCAATTGAACCCCAAAAGAACAGGCCCTAGGTTGTCTCTCAATTTGGTGTTTCTATGGTGTATTGGCTTTGCCCAATGATGATAATGTGGGGTATTGACCTGAAATTCTTCTAGGAGGGCTTGCAATGAGTTTCCTACTTTCCCATTGTATGTAAAAAGCAAATTCTTCTTGGAGGGCTTTGCCCAATGATGATAATCTGGTTTACGCATGCTCGTAAGTGGGATTGGTTGGATTCAATTCATGCATTGGGAAATAATGGTGAGATAATGTAGGAGCCAGTTGCAAACAACCAGAAGTGGACATGTAAAAATAAATTATCCGAGGGCTAAATATTGAAAAACTGTTGATGTGGCGAGGTAGCTTCATGCGGCAGCCCATCAGCCTTGCAGATTCAGATAATTCTCTTCTTACTTCTGCAGCATCTCACCACACACTTGCCTTTTGTGTGTGTGTCTAATTGTGAGCAAAGTACTGTTGCATGAATTGGACTGCTTGCCTGCTGTTTCATTCATTATGTGATCTGTTATTGCTGGATATTGTCAATGTTTTACATACATTGTTTACTTTGTTCTAATTATGACAATGCAAAATGCATGAATTGGACTGCTTGCATGTGGCCTCTGTTGCATGAATTTCTCTGTGTGTATTTGCGTTGTCTCAGTATACTTATGTATCCAAGCTGCTCAGTTTGATTATCTTGATGTATTAGATGTCTCACTTTCAGAAAACATGGATTTATTTTCATTTGGTTCATTACAGCACTGAAGTGGCTGATATTATGTTGTTTGAGTAAGTTTGTATCATGTTTGATTAAGTTTGTATCATGTTTCGTTATTTTCCCAATAGTGGAAACCTGCATCTTTCATATCTTGAGCTGGTAGCTGAAGTTCAATATTCTTAGATTATCTTGCCCTTTTGCTGATAAGCTGGTTGTTTTTGTTCTTGATGATAGAGGAGTATCCAAACATAAACCTTCTACATAATTTATCTAAAAAATTAGCACTCATTCTGCATCAGAATTTCAATAGTCTTCTTGTATATTGCTGTGCTGAAAGGGGATGCCATATTTATGGTAGTACATTTGATTTTTATTATAAAACAATATTCCTTCTTGAGGTTGACAAATTAGCACTCATTTTGTTGTTTGAGTGTGTCATTGCTGTATTTAATTGTTGTATCATGCTATCCTTTGGTTTGTTGTTTGAGTGTGTCATTGACCTGTTGTTTGCCTGCTATATGCTATATGCTCTGAGTGTGTCATTTATCTGGCATGCATGCAATTTATTTGTCATTTTTTTGGCATTGTCCTGTACCATGCAAGCTAATGATATGCCTGATACTGGAGTTCTATAAAATGCAGCAAGGATATATTATTTTTTTTCTTTGGCTGAACATCCCCAATGATGATTATGTGGAAAATTGGGTATCCGTCAATATGGATGTCAGGCAATTGGTGTCATTCATTGCTAATGTGGATATTTTGGTGTTTCTTTGGTGTATTGCCTTTGCCCAATGATGATAATGTGGATCCTTGAACTGAACTTCTTCTAGGAGGGCTTGCAATTAGTTTCCTAACTTCCCAATGATGATAATCCTAACTTATTCTTGGAGGGCTTTGCCCAATGATGACAATGTGGTGTACGCATGCTCATATCTGAATTCTTGGTTGGTTTCAATTCATGCATTGGGAAATAATGGGGAGATATTGTAGGAACCAGTTGCAAGCAACCAGAAGTGGCCATGATTGAATAAATTATCTGAGGACATCAGTCATGGTTGGTTTCAATTCATGACAGTAGTATTTTTGGCCTTGTGCTGGCCTGCTGGCCTTCTCATTTGCCTTAAATACTCTGTGCCTTTTCTTTGCTCTTCCTGAAATTTGACTTCTATATTACCTTCTGGCCTTCTGTTGCCTGAAATCTACGCATTGCATTTTGTTGGACTTGATCTGTCCTCCTTGCCTGCTCATTTACCTGCAATTCTCTGTGTGTGTCCCTGTTCTTTGCTCTTGCTGAAATTGGATATATTTTTTAGCTTCTGCCCAATGATGATAATGTGGATCCTTGAACTGAACTTCTTCTAGGAGGGCTTGCAATTAGTTTCCTAACTTCCCAATGATGATAATCCTAACTTCTTCTTGGAGGGCTTTGCCCAATGATGATAATGTGGTTTAAGCATGCTCATATCTGAATTCTTGGTTGGTTGCAATTCATGCATTGGGAAAAAATGGGGAGATTTTGTAGGAACCAGTTGCAAGCAACCAGAAGTGGCCATGATTGAATAAATTATCTGAGGGCAGCAGTCATGGTTGGTTTCAATTCATGCATATGGTATTTTTTTGACATTGTGCTGGCCTACTGGCCTTCTCATTTGCCTTAAATACTCAGTGCATGTTCTTTGCTTTTCCTGAAATTGGACTTCTATATCTGCATCTGGCCTGATGTTGCCTGAAATCTAAGCATTGCAATTTTTTGGACTTGTTATGTCCTGCTGGCCTGCGCAGTAGTAGGAAATACTCTTTTTGTGTGTCCCTGTTCTTTGCTATTGCTGAAATTGGACTTCTGTTTCAGCTTCTGCCCTGCTCTATGCTGAAATCTGAGCATGTGATTTTTTTTGGCCTTGTGCTGGCCTGCTGACCTTCTCAGTTGACTGAAATACTGTGTGTGTGCCTGAAATACTCTGATTCTGGATTTTTATACATCATTCCAATTACAGCATTCCACTTACAGCATATTATCAACTCTTTGCTGAGGCTGACATTGGCCTGGGTCCAGAAATCTGAGAATTCATGCCCAGATTTCTGGACTGATTCTGGATTTTTATACAATGACTGAATTTGATAATTTTATAAGGGGATTTGGGTGAACTAGCCCTATGATGATTATGTGGAAAAAGGGTATCCGTCAATATGGATGGCTGGCAATTAGGATCCTTCATTACACATGTTTGCGCAGAATTTGAATAACAATTGATTTCTGAGTTGGTAAGCAAGTAGGAAATTGGTTGAAAATAATGTGATAGTTGGGAGTTTATTTGCTTGAGATGATGTGTTATTGGGTGGATGCAATTCTTGTCGTGGGCTTGTGTTGATAGAAAATGAAGGAGCCATTGCCATGCAACCTAATGGGGATATGGAAAATTATAATCTGAGGGCGCTTATTGTTAAACTATATGAATGTTCGCAATAAGCTTCCCCTTTTTTTCAGGACATTTTTGCTTTCATTGTTTTTTCTGTGTCAAATTACTTTTACGGTTATCAGTAGTCGTAATTCTTCCATTGCCAATCTCCTTCATTGTTATTTGCTCTTTTTGTTTGACTGTTCGTTCTGAGTTCTGAACGTTGCCGCCATCCTACCATGCCAATGCTCAATGCTTTTCGTAGGTATGATGGTCCCTCTTTATTTTAAATTTATCACTTTTTATATGTAACCTGTTATATGTTAATGAGGATGTTTTTCGTGCCAGGTACTGATGAGTCAGCAGTCAAGCTCATCTTGTCGATCTCGACAGAGAGATGCGACACATGGCGACTTTGATGCCGATTTCGATGACTTCAAGATATGCCATTGTGGGCTTCAGGTCCCAAGGAGGACTTCATGGACAAGAGCAAACCCTGGTCGTAGATTTTGGAGTTGTACAGCTCGAGAGAATCGCTGCAAATTCTTCCTATGGAAGGATCCCGCCCACACTGAGTTATCCAGACTGGTTATCATGCATTACATGGATGAGATTGACCGAAGGCCCACTACTATAAGTTTGACGCCCCCTTTGACAGAGAGTAGGATGTCAGAGATGGAGGGACGGCTGGATACTGTTGTCTGTCTACTTGAGCGGACCACTGGGCAGTTGGAGAGCATCGTAGCCGATTACCGTTCCATTAAGACCGGACTGCTAGCTCTCTTAGTTGTAATATGTTTTTATGTAATTTTGATGTATAACAGTAGGCGTTGATGTTAAACACTGTTATGGATTTTTTGTTTATGTAGCATGTTGATGATGGGGAATATTCGGTCTATGTGTTTATCGTTGGGCTCTGGTAATTGATGTTTAACACTAATGCGACTGTTTCACAATATCAGTTGATGGGGATATGTACAGTTTGTGACTTTGATGTCGTTTAAGTACTGTTGTTGTTTTTTGAGGTGGTTTGTATTTGGACGACTTTTTGTTTCACTTTACGGTATATATATGTTGTTGATGTATTCTGGGTGTATGCATCACAATCTCGTCATTGTATGCAATTTTTTCTTACTTAATTATTGATGGTTAACATAGAGAATACGACAATGTCAAAATAAAATGTATTTATTTTTTGTGATATTTTAATTAGTTTGTCATATTGCAAATTGTTCTTTTATTTTGTTACAGACGAATATGTGGTTTTTATATCAATTCCAATCACAAATGCAATGGGGGTCATTGTTCCCCTATTCTTACCACATCCCACTCACAACTTTCACCCTCCAACTTTCACAACAACATTCACAACCAACTTCAACACAAAAAAACACAATAAAGTTGTGTAGGGCCCACAGACAATTCCAACATCCTCATTCACAACCCACTTTCACCCAAAAAACACACTACTCTCCTTTATCCACCACTATTCATCACTTCCACAAACCAAGCATTTCAACCTAAAAGAACAGGCCCTTACTATTTGGAAAGGGATCTTGTGTGATTTAGTACGGCAAGAATGCCTATGAAATAGTGCCTAATATAATAATTAAAAAATTATATCTAGCTTTGTGACCCAATGATGGTTCAACTTTTAAGACAAAGTTCTTTTGCCTTTGAAGATGTAGATGCTATTCTTTGTGGCCATTGTTGTCGTCTTCATGAGCCATCATCTTGTAAGTAATTGGTGTCGTCTAACTCATATGCACTTGATAGACATGAAGCTCATCTTTGTTAGTTCTTGGGTTCAAGACTAACGTTGTTTTGATGATGATCAATACATTATGTTAGTGTGCTAATCAATCTTATGTTTTAGTCTCAATTATGATTATATGTTGATGAGACAAAGCATAATGCTTGGAGAATATTACATGCGATATCTTAAAGACCTCCAAGAGTGATGGAGTGCTCAAGCTTGAATGAAGTCATAAAGATCATCTAATGAAGCCAAAGCTTGGAGCATGATGATGGATGGAGCTAGAGGAGAAATGACAAAGCTTGGAGCTTGATGAAGGGAAGCTCATCAAAGGGTGCCAAAGCTTGCAGATGATTGGGAAGCATCATGGTATCATGCGCTTGTAGACTTAGACTCTAGGAGCTGCAATATGTAATCCATGTAATTTCTATTACTTGCATTTCTCTTTTTGAGTCTAAAATTAGTGTAATGCCTTGATAGATGGTCATATTCTCATGCATTTCCATATAACCATCTTAGTGAGCCTTATGATTATCATAGATATCATCCCATTAGGTTCACCATGCCTTAAACTCTTACTGGAGTTTTTGGCTCTCCCACAGTCGACTGATAAATGCACGACAGTAGAATGGATGACATCCAGGCGCCTGCCCGGCCTTCTACAGCCGACTGGTATGCACAGAGCAAGTCAACATTTTTATTGACTCTTCTTGAGCTTTTCGCCTCAGTCGACTGATGTTCAATTTACAGTCGCCTGTATTTCTACAATCGCCTCGAAATTGATCTACAGTCGTTTGTGCGCAACTTGCATTTTCTGGACTTTATCCCAATATGCAATTCAGTCGACTGATGAAGTATTTACAGTCGCCTGTATATTTACAGTCACATGTGAAATAGTCATCAGTCGTCTGAAAGGTGTAAGTGCAAAAGTTCCATCTCACTGTTTTATTTCCATCCCCTGCAGTAGTCGCCTGTTGAAGGATTTACAGTCGACTGTCTGTTATACAGTTGACTATGTAGTCTTCTACAGTCGATTGTCATGGCTCAGATTATAGCCGTTGGGATTTTTCTAGCCATTGAACAGTTGACTGTCACTTGTTCATCAGTCGACTGTATGTGCCATAAACTGCCAAAATCTAGCTGTTGGAGATTTTTTCCCTTTGGGTTTTTGGCTGGTTTTATGGGCTCTTCTTGGCTTCATATATATATGAAATGGCTTAGTTCATTTAGAAATCTTGGTTAATATTGAATATCTTTAAGAATCAATAGCCACTCCTAATCTCTCATATTCCCTCATTAGAGCTTCAATCTTATGCTATAACATCTAAGCTCTAGGGAATTTCTCCAAGGGATTTCAATCTCATTCCTTTCTTGGAGGTCATCTTTCTTCTCTTCATTTCATACACTCAAGAGAAGTGTTAGGATTCATTCCTAAAAGAGAGAAAGATCATTAAGTGCAATCAAAACCTCATCTCAAGCACTTGAGTTTCACTTGCATGCCTTCTTCATTGCATTACTAAGACCATATCAAGGCATAGGTAAGTGTTATTTCGTTTCACCTTTGTGATATCCCTAATTTTCTTTGTGGGAATTAGTTACTCTCTTTGTGGGAGTTACTCTCTGTGTGAGAGTTTGGTTCTTTCTGTGTGAGAGAACAAATCCTCTGTATGAGGTCTCTCTGTGTGAGAGTAAGGATTTCTCTGTGTGAGAATCCAAATCCTCTGTGTGAGGTATCTCTGTGTGAGATTGTATCCACTTCTCTTTGTGGAAATCATAGTGAATATTTGTGTGGCTGGACGTACCCAAGTTTTGGAGAACCATGGTACAATCCTTATGTTTGCGATTGTTTTTGTAGAGCATTCTGTTTATTTTCTGCTGCTTATTGTGCTTTAATTTCAGTAACTTTTATTAAGCACTTTGCTTGCCATTACACTATTCACCCCTCTCTAGTGTGTGTGTGTGTGTGTGTATGTGTGTGTGTGTGTGTGTGTGTGTGTAGATTGTGTGAGGAGATTAAGATAATAATAAGATTATGATAATAAGACCTAATCAATCTATTTAAGTATAATCCATAATGTTCCTGATCATATGACTATCAAGACAGGACATTGATATTCTTGACAGACTTGTATGAACTGATCTTTACCATTGAGATGGTAATAGTTAGTTTCATAGCCATTCGATGTGGAGACATTGTGTGACAGTACGTACGTGCTTATTGATGAATAAGTTCACAGAATAACTCGTCAAGAAGGTTCTACATGGTAACATACTCTCATTGTTAATTGAAACTCTCAAGTCACGACTAGTGCAAGTTTAAAGACCTGAGATGCATTATAGAACCTTACACGTGGGAGTGCTACATGTTGGCTTTTACTAATCAATGATTACGTATTCATTGGTAGGTACTCACTAGGTGCAATCCAAAACATGCGAAGGGAAGTGGCGGTCAAGATGGAATTTATCTCCTTCGGTATATGAGGTTAGTGTTGTTGGGATATGTATGCCCATTAGACAATTATTGTAATTGACACATTTTGTTTAAAATAATAATATACTATTATTTTAAACGAGATGTGAGTATTTGATGTGTGTTATTTACGTATATATTTTATACTCATTTCGCATGCAGTTCATATCATTTCATCCGCTATTTTATTTCTATTTCCACTGTTTGTGTTTCCTCTTTACTCTTGGATACCTCATGTGTATTGCAGGAGAAAACGTGGAGTTTTGGCCCCCCACAAACCGGAGAAAAAGAGATGAAATGAAGCGAGGAGCAATCGGGGACCAAACCAAGGGAAAAAGAGAGCAAAAATGTCACAAGCGGTCGCATGGTGTCATCTACACAACCGTGGCACGAGGACAAAAGAAGAGCAGCCATAAACCACTCCATGTGGTAGAGTCGTAGAACCAAACGGTCGTGTCACTGAAGAGCAGAAGTAGAAGAAGAAGAAGAAAATCTATTTTAACGCGTTTGTTTAGAGATTGATACGACCGCATCAATCCAAATATTGCTGAAGCCAAATGGTCACTCCATGCGACCGTTTCGAGGAGGATCTGAAGGAGCTGAACACCGAACGACACAGTCGCATGGCCAATCCATGAGGCTGCATCGCCTGTAGCCAAAACCCCAATGTTATGCACTTTGAGCCAAACGACCACATCGTTTACAACGAGGTCATGTCTAATTGGTTTCCTAGGTTTTTGTGGATGCCGCCAGGGGTGATTTTGGGACTTTTGGGTATTTTTTGGGGAGTATAAATACCTTTCTTCATCCTCGAACCCAGAGGACACCTTTTGACAGAATTTTCTGAGCTTTTTGAGTTTATATCAGGTGTACTTAATATTTATTATCTGTAATTTTGATTGTTCTCTTTATTCTTTTTGGATTCTAGTTTTAAATCTTGGATAGAAATTAGTTCTCTTTGATTCATTGTTATTGCAGATTGTTAAATTGATTGCTTTTGCTAATCTTTATTGCCATGGCTATTCCATTTATAAATCTAATTGAGTTTTATTCCATGGATCATGAGTAGTCTCTCATATAGGGCTATGAGTTGAACCACATTGGATTTGGCTATGGATTGGTGATTTATTGATAAATTGTTGAATAATTGATGATGAGGGATATGTTAGGATGATTATTATCAATGCAAATTGATCTCCTCCTTTGTGGATAATTAGATTAGTTTACGACAAAAGTCGGAGCTCTAAGGTTTTCAATCCATGCATTAATCCACAATATCGATGCGGCTGACGAGAGTCAGGCACCGATTAGAGCCCTCCTAACATAGATCCGAATCCTAATCTATGGAAGTAGCGTGGAGAAAGATTGAGGATATTCGTTGAACGCAATGCAACTAACGCATATCGATGTGCAACAGAAGTTGGTATCGATATTGATTAGATAGTCCTATCATAGCATCACGAGAGTGGGGGTAGGGATGACATAAGGGAATATCCTATCATTGCATCATGGAAGTGGGGGATATGAGAATGCCCTTAGGTTAGACGACCTCTCCCGAGTCTCATGAATTCAACAATCGTTCAATTATAATCAATCCTAACTTTAATCCAAAGGCAGGGATACCTAGGCCATAGAGCTTTTATTTATTGATATTTCCCGTGTTATTCACCCTTTAGCTCTCTATCGATCGCATAGCTAACAACTTTGAGAAAAACCAGTATTCAACGACTGCCTCTCTGAGGACGACCCGTATAACGCTACAACCTCACCGTGTGCTTGCAGTATATTAATTGACACACGACAACAAGTTTTTGGCATCGTTGCCGGGGAGGCACGGCTTGATATTGGTTCATATCTTAGTTGATAAACTATGCGTTCCTTTACCAGATATTTACTTCTTCATGTTTCTTACATTGCAGGGGGACACAGGTTTTCGTGATGATGATGGCCACTACTAGTGTCGCTGCAGTTCTTGTTAGTAAGATGGGTAGCTTGACGTAGCATATAGCCCAGCAGAGGATGGGGGCAGCTTCCTTCAATACAATCACGTTAGTAAGCTATAGAGCGTACCACATGCAATAACACATATTTGACCAGCATCAATTCAGGAACCACCCCTGCGGTCCACATCCTCACACATTTCGCCTTAGCTGGACAGACTATTCAACCCCTCTCTGCAAATATACGCAAGTGTGCACAGCTTCAACCTCCTTACAATTGTCGCCACTTGAGATTCTTTTGATGAATGGCCTAGCTATGGGGTATTTCGACAACAATGGACTCTCCACCTCCTTTAAACAACCTATTAGTGGACATGAGTCAATTGCATACCAAGAGGAAGTACCATGTATTATGGAGACATGCTACCACATAAGCATGTTTACGCCATCATTTAAGGAGGCTTCAACTTCAGATATTGCAGCTCACCAAGAACGAGTGATTCATTCTCATGATGTATCAATTCAGGTGGACCACAAAGATGACGCCAATTCCTTGGAAGCAGCCTGTGAGGCCTCGACATCCCAAAATGATGAACCTTTGGGGGAGATGTCACAGCCCGAGGTAATGGAAAAAGAGAGCATCAGACCTCCTGAGGTAGAACTCAAACTACTTCCTCCTAATTTAAAATATGCATTCATAGGGAGAGACTCCACTTACCATGTCATTGTTAACGCCTCCTTAACTGACACTGAGCTAGAGAACCTCTTGACTATCCTTAGAGAGTATAGAAGCATCCTAGGATACACTATTGATGACATAAAGGGGCTTTGCGCCAGGCAATGCACACACCGAATCCTTCTCGAAGAGGACAACACTACCTCTATTGAGCCTCAAAGGCGACCCAATAAGAAAGAGGTAGTTATGAAGGAAGTTATGAAATTGCTTGAAGTGGGAATAATCTACCATATCTCCGATAGCAAATGAATTTTCCCGGTTCAAGTAGTCCCAAAGAAGGGTGTATGATAGTGGTGAAAAACGATAAAGGCAAACTTATACCCATTAGAATTGTCACAGAGTGGCGGATGTGTATTGACTATAGAAAGCTCAATAAAGCCACCCGTAAGGACCATTTTTCCCTTCCATTCATTGATCAAATGCTTGAGCGCCTGGCCAAGCATTCACATTTTTGCTTCCTAGATGGGTATTCTAGGTTCTTCCAAATGCATATTCACCCCGATGATTAGGAGAAGACCACCTTCATATGTCTTTACAGCATGTTCGCCTACCAGAGAATACCTTTTGGACTATGTAATACACCCACCACGTTTCAAAGGTGCATAACTGCCATATTTTCTGATTTTATAGAAGACATCATGGAGATATTCATGAATAACTTCTCTGTCTACGGCACGAGCTTTGATACATGCCTAAGAAACCTACCTAGAGTGCTGCAGAGGTGCCAAAAGGTTAATCTAGTTTTGAACTGGGACAAATGCCATTTTATGGTGCAAGAGAGAGTAGTACTAGGACACATCATTTGTTTGCAGGGCATTGAGGTTGATAAATCCAAGATAGAGATCATCGAGGGGCAGCCACCCCCAACGAATGTGAAAGGAATTCGGAGTTTTCTTGGTCACGCGGAGTTCTAGCGCCGCTTCATCAAGGATTTCTTTAAAATTGCACGACCTCTTGCGGAATTATTAGTCAAAGATACCCCTTTTATCTTTACTAATAAGTGTCTTGCAGCTTTTAACAAGTTAAAAAGAGAACTCATCTCTGCACCCATCATTCAACCCCATGACTGGAACCTCCAGTTTGAGTTAATGTGTGATGCTAGTGACTATGCTCTCGGAGCAGTCTTGGGTCAAAGAAAAGATGGCAAACTTCACGCCATATACTACACCAGCAAGGCCCTGGATGAAGCTCAGAGAAACTACACCACGACGGAAAAAGAATTACTAGTCGTGATATTCGCCATCAAGAAATTTTAGTCGTACTTAGTTAGGTCGAAGGTTGCCGTTCACACGGACCATGTCGTTCTCAGATATTTACTTAACAAGAAGGACACCAAACCATGTCTAATCCGATGGATCCTCTTGTTTCAAGAATTTGATCTAGAAATAAAAAATAATAAAGGTGCCAGAATGTAGTGACGGATCATCTATATCGCCTCATCTATGAGGATCCAAGCGCCTCACTCCCGATAGATGAATCCTTCCGTGACGATCAACTGATCACCATCGCTATAGTTGAAACTCCATGGTTTTTTGACATTGTTAACTTCCTGGCCTGCGGTATTACGCCATACGACATACCCTCACAGCAAAGAAAGAAGTTCTTACATGACATCAGGAGATATTTCTAGGATGACCCGCTCATATACAAAAATTGCAGCAATGAAATCATCAGAAGATGCATTCCAGAGAGCGAAGTGACCTCTGTTATATCACATTACCGCGGTTCACCATGTGGAGGACATGCAAGTACAACAAAGACGAGAGTGAAAATCCTCCAATGCGGATTCTAACGGCCGACACTATTCAAGGACGTGAACGTTTTCATTAAATGATGCGATCGATGCCAAAGAGCAGGGAACATCCCAAAAAGGAATGAAATGACACTGAATAACATCTTGGAGGTGGAAATATTCGACGACTGGGGAATTGACTTCATGGGACCGTTCTTGTCCAGCCTCGGCAACCAATACATATCGGTCGTAGTGGACTATGTATTTAAATGGGTTGAAGCAATAGCTTCGCCAACCAACGATGCATGAGTGGTCGCCAAATTCTTCAAACAAAACATATTTCCCAGGTTCGGCATCCCAAGAGTGGTAATAAGCGACGGAGGAAAACATTTTATCGAAAACAAGTTCTAGGCCCTTTTGAAGAAATATGGAGTACGACACTGCATTTGTCTCGCTTATCATCCACAGACGAGCGACTGATGTGTCCATATTTTCCATATTTTATCGCATGTTTTTATAGCATTTTCGCCGTCCAAAGTTCACTTTTACATATATTATCGCGATTTTCACGATATATTCGATTTTCGTATAGAATTGTGGATTTTCAGGAACTTTGGAGTGATTTGGAACAATTATAGCATATGGACACATCCAAGCTATCTGGAGCATCTATGGCGAGGTTCGATATGTGTTTGATGAGGTGGAGAAGAAGATTGGAGGAGAAGAAGATTGGAGAAGAAGAAGAGAAAGAGAAGAGAGCTCAAAGAGGATCATATGATGTTTTCCCAGACCACTCGATCGAGTGCATCAGCACTCGACCGAGTTGACGTTCAAAACAAAAGAAGAGCGCCTCTAGCTGATATGCACACATCACTCGACCGAGTAGGAACACTACTCGATCAGATCAACTCGGCTGACTACAATTCAATTTCCATTCCTAATCGAAGTAGGAGAGCGCATAGGCAACTTGACCGAGCACTACAGCCGCTCGGTCGAGCTGAAGCCCAAAAAGAACGAAGATTTTGAAGGCCTCTCCAACTTACTATAGCTCGACCGAGTTGATCAGCGACTCGACCGAGTACTACAACTACTCGGCTGAGCGACTCGACCGAGTACTACAACTACTCGGCTGAGCAGAATCAATTACAGAGCAGCACTTTGAACCTAAAGAGGCATCCCTGAGTGACTCGACCAAGCACGACCATCACTCGATCGAGCTGCTCGTATCTGAAGCTGAACCAATAAAGGAGAAGTGGCTGACCGTGTCATCACTCGTTCTAGCGGCGTCGCTACTCGACTGAGTAAGGCGCTGCAGCCTAATTAATTGGGGGCCCAAGAAGCCCTTTCTCCAGATTTTGTGGGATCCATCCCCATTGTATTTAAGCACTCTTTTTACCCTAGTTTTAGAGGAGGATATTGAGATACTTTATTTTAGAAGTTCTCAGTTTTTCTTAGAGAGTTCTTGAGCCGTCGCTATTGTTTTTAAAGACAAAGTTGATAATTTTATTATTGTAATTTGATTGGAATCTCCTGATCTTAATTCTCTACGATTGTTTGTTCGTCTTCAGCGCTTTAGTTACGATCTCTCGTCTTTCAATGCTTATTTCGATGTCTTTTATCGCGATCATGATTTCTATTGCTATTCTAAATGCTTTTGTTGATATCGCTATAAATTATGGGTAGTTGTTTCTAGGGCTAATGGATTAGCCCTAGGATCTTAGAATTTAGATGCAAACTTAGGATTTTTATGTTGTTTTGGTATAAAATGGATGTGTTTTGGTTGATCCAGCCAAGTTTGTAGGAGATCTCATATAGGGTTTGTGATCCACGATAATGGCACACACCTTGGACATGTATCTTATGAACTTAATTAGAAACATTAGTGGATTCAATTAGAGTTCATGATCCATAGTAGTGGCATGCACTTTGATGGTTTTCACCGACGTCCTATATTACAATTTGATGACTACGGTAGTAGCATGAGAGCCATCAAATCACAGATAGAAGCTCTAACCCATGGTGCCGGCGTGAGTAGAGATTGAGAATAAATATCGTTCGTAATGTACGGATCGCGTGTAAGGCCATCCACGATGGTGGGGCTAAGCACGGGATATCTTAGACGAGTGGCACAATGGTGGTTGGCCATGAGTTCTACATTTTAGATACGACAATCTTGTCCTAATAAAGCCTATTCAACGTAGAAATTGTAACCTAGCATTGACAGCCGACGATCCTAGTGGTGACTCCAATTGCCCTAGTTTTTATTCTATTGTTAATTGAGATAGTAACCCTTCGTGACAATCTTTTTGAGTACGCCAACTAGCATTGTTCTGAGACTTTGAATAGATCTAAGACTATATAAGCATCTTCCTCCCTGTGGGTTCGACATTTTTCTATATTATAAAGCATTGACACCGTACACTTGCGGTAAGTTTCCGGAGTTAAATCCGGAGCATATCAAGCTTTTGGCGCTGTTACCGGGGGAGGCAAACGTTTTTTACTTTGGTTACTTTCTTTGTTGAAGAACTTGTTAGTTACTCTTACTATCTCTTATATATCCATATTTTAATTCTTTTTCCCTTTGCTACTGACATCTTCTCTGAGTTTGTTTCTTGTGCATGAACACTCGCCTTGGGGGATCCGACGATCTATTATTTGACCCCGATATTGAAAGGACAGCGAGATAGCTCAGAGCAGAAAGAAGGAATCAAACTTTATATGATCAAATGGCTGGGACTCCTCCCCATTCTCCTCCACGTACTTGCAATGTTCAAGATTACATGAAGCCCAATCTATCTAGCAAATCTTCTATCTTGAGACCGCAACTGGCGGAGGGCAACTTTGAACTGAAGACGGGCTTGATTAACTTAATGAAGCATGACCCCCTTCCATGGGCATCCTCATGAGAACCCCAATTATCATATAGATTTTTTCTTGGCAAAGTGTGACACTTTCCAAGTTAAAGATGTGAGAGGAGATGCCATAAAGCTACATCTATTTCCATTACTCTGAGGGATAAAGTTGCTTACTGGTTGAGGGCGCACCCTACGAACACTTTCAAAATTTGGGTGCAGTTGGCCTTCGCCTTCATCAACAAGTACTATCCACCGCGGTGAGGATTAGGGGGCGTCACGAACTTCAAGCAACTCCCACAGGAGTCACTTTATGAACCTTGTGGACGCTTCAAGGATTTGCAGCATCAATGCCCACATCATGGAGTTCTAGATTGGGATCTCATTCAGAGCTTTTATAACAGCCCCAAGCCTGACTAAAAATGATCATTGACACCTCTACAAATGGCGCATTATTGGCTAAGCTACCTGAGGATGCCACGTCACTTTTGAAGCAGATGGCCTCCAACAATCAACAGTGGAGCAATGAACGCTCAACAGCTAGAGGCACTGGTTCGGGCCATTCTGAGATAAAGGTAGCTACGCATCTTGACAGGAAATTTGAGACCGTTTGCAAGCAAGTTGCAAGAATTGAGCAAATGTTGGATGATATTCCAACTACTTCCAAGGCTCCGGTATATGCTACGTATGAAGACTACACCGAGCAAGGGTACACTCCAATGAAGGGTCATGTGAAGGAACGGGTGTATCGACAGAGCAAGTCAATTATTCAGCTGGTGAGGGGAGTAATCCTAGACCTCAGTGGTCAATCGGTATGGAAGTCACATCCTCGATTCTTCTATTACAACCCCAACAACCCCAACGAAGCCCTACAACCACCCTCCCAACCGAGGCCACCTCAGCCACCTCAACAACAAGCACCACCTCCACAACAGCAGTAATACAGATTCAGGCCATCTGGGCCCTATAGACCGTTGGGATATTTTAATCGTCAACCATATCAGCAGCAACAACAACAATACCAACAACCGACGGCACAAAAACCTGACGTGGAGGTGACATTAGATGCCTTTATGAGCGCCTAAACGAAGATCAATTCAGAATTATCAGCTGCACAAAGGCAACCTTTAGCCACAGTCGATAACTTGTTGGTGCAAATGACTCAATTTATGAAAGCTCAAGGGAGATTGCCATCTCAACCAGAACCAAATCCAAGGGGGCAAGTTAATGCAGTCGTGGCAGTCATAACTAGAGGAGGAAAGAGTACCGGTGCTGTGATGGGATCAGTCACTAAGAAGGTGGATTAACAATCACCGACGCCTATACAAAAGGAAGATACCACTATTTTTGAGCCCATCACTACAGAGAACGAGGAGAAAGATATTGATGAGTCATCTGCTACTAAAGAGAAGGAGGCTTCACCTACTAAACTACATATTCATATCACTACGGCAACGACGGACATTCTATTTTTCGAGAAATCTACGCCAAAGGATGCTGACAAAGACAAGGGAAGCCTTCCTCTACCTCGTTATCTATAAATATTAACCATTGCAAAGCTCGAGAAGAAATACGCCAAATTTATAGAGCTTCTCAATGGTGTTCACTTGAACATCCCTTTCATAGACGTGCTTATAGAGATTCCCATATATGCAAACTTTTTGAAATATTTGATAGTGGGGAATAGAAAACAAGAAGTAGTAAAGTTGGCGGATAGTTGCACTTCAGTCCTCAAGAACACCCTACCGAAGAAATTGCCAGATCCCGAAAGCTTCATGGTGCAGTGCTCCATATGTGGCATCCCCATCGATAAAGCGCTAATTGACTTGGGGGCGAGCAATAGCTTAATGTCGCTCTCCATCTTCAAGAGGTTGAATACGGGAACAGAGCTAGAGCCCACTGGCATGAGCATACAATTGGCAGACCAATCCATCACCTACCTGGTTGGCATCGCACAAGACGTCATTCTACAAATACCGAGAGGAATTAATGTGCCAGTGCCCTTCATTATTATGGACATGCCCGAGAAGGGGAGTTCTCAAATCATCTTGGGACGTCCTTTCATGGCCACAGCTGGAGTTTTTATCGACGTCCGTCAAGGGACGTTATCTATGAATATTGAAAATATAGAGATCGAATTCCATCTACAAAAAGCCGATGAAAGAGCACTTCTCGCGTGAAGATGCTGGCTATCTTGAGCTATTGTAGGATGAAGCTACCGAAGAGTATGCCATGGAGGAGATTACAAGAGATCCTATAAGGAAGGACATATACGACGATGGCAACATCATACATGATAAGGCATTGACCGCCTACTTGAAGGTCTTGGACGAGGAGCCGCGATGTATACCACTTCTTCATCAACAACCGGAGGCTGCGATCTTTACAATTTCTGAAGACCGACGAAGCGAGGCAAACCAACTTGTCACGCCCCGCTTCCCAAAAATATGGAGGCGAAGCGTGAGAAGGTCCGCTCAGACTTGAAGCTGCAAAGCTTTAAGTCCGATTAGCGTCAATCAAATTTAAAACTGCAGGTCCTTGCAACGCGAACGAAACAAAGATAATAATAACGAAAGAGACAAAAGAAACATCTCAGAATATCCATAGCAATAAATCTCAACATCACAGAAAAGCCACCAGGCTAAAAGAAAAGAGTCTAAAAGAGGCCGAGCATGGCCAACAAAAGTACAAAGTACAACAACAAAGTAATGGTGCAAGCACCAACATCTAACAGCAACCTAAAGCAAAAGCAACGCCAACAGTCTCTAAAACTGGTCTCCGGTGTCCACGAACTCCTCGACGAACGTAGGCTCAGTGTCAGCAACTACCTCGTCCGCTACAACTATCTCTGGCTCAGGGTCTAACATGTGACACCCAAAGAGAAATGGGCACATGTCAGCAAGTCTGGAAGACTTGTGCAAGTGAAACTGGAAGTACAAGTAAAGCAACCTAGCAGTTCTAGCATGATGCGATGACATGGCAGTTAAAGTATGGGTGCAGCAGGTAAAGTAAAGTAAAGTAAAGTACGAGCATGGCATGGCATGGATGACAAGTATTACAAGTACAAGAAAGTAAGCACCTCGTGCACAGAGATTCCGTCCTTTGGCTAGAGGGCGGATCAGGCCACTCCTAAGCTCAAGTAACCGTTTATCCCTACCCCTCCACGTGTATCGGGCATTGGTTTCTGGCCAACACATGAGGCCCGCTTCTGGACCACGAGCCAGGAAGTGTGTAAACAAGTATGGCGTAGGGGTGCACCTAGCCGGAAACACGAAAACACGGATTGTACAAGTATTTTGTAGCGTGTGCTACGATGCAACAATCAATTTGGATGACATGTAAGATGCAATGCATGGCAGTTAATAGTGCGTACAGATAAGGAAAGTAAACGTGACAGTTTAGTATGCATGAACAACAAGTTTAAAGGGTTGGATCTAGCTTCGTTGTCAAGCTAGATCAATTAGGTGACGGATCTAGTTTCGTTGTCAAACTAGATCAAGTAGGCGTCTAGCCAGCTATCATTTCACTGACTAGTCTCTTTTACGCTAAAAGTAAGGAAGTGGCCTAAAAACATGGCCCTACACAAAAGTTGGCAAGTTTCACTTGCCTGCAACTATCACGTCAAGAAAACACCGTCCAACGAGTCCAAAGTCACGATTCCTAAGTCCACCGGCCAACATCCATTTCATTAATCTTGATTAGTGATTTTAAAACATTTAAAATACTTTAAAAACATCAATTTTAGTCTTGATTCACATGCAATTGGGTTGGGGGTCCTAGGGGTGCAAAACGTTACCTCAACACGACGCGAAAGCTACACCGGCGTCGGGTAGCGACGCCGGGGGTTGGAATAAGAGAACGCGCTCCAAGTCCTGATTCCAATATAGTTTCCTTGCTGGAAAGTTCAGAGCATCTACCGGAGCAACGGTTCCAGATTCCAAAGCTAGCACGTGCGACGACGGGCTACGACGTGCGATGACGTCGTACGCGACGAATCCTCGAAGAGCAAGCACCAAGGTGGGGCCCACAGTAGTCCTAGGGACCTTTGGGGGACCCACAATAACTCTGGAGAACTTGGGGGGCCCACAGAGGCAAGTGGTGCGACGGATGCGGGGTTGCGACGATTGGCCATCGGTCGTACAGCCTCGGTGCGGGGAGCTCCATCGGTCGTTGCTGGGGGAACGGCTTGGTGTAGCGCAGCGGGTCGGTGCGGGCCTTGGTGCGGAGGGGTTTGTCGGTCGGGCGCTTGGGGCGGCTCGGTCACAGCGCTTGGATGCGGGGAGCGCAGCGCTGCAACGTTGCAACGGTTGCAACGTTGCGGAGATGCAGCGATGCGGGCGAGAGCATCGGTCGGGCACGGTGAGATGCGGGGTGCGGAGCGGGCTTTGGTGCGGGGCTTGCAGCGATGCGGGGAGCGGCGATAGCGGAGCGGACGACCGGTCTGACCGAGAGTTTCTCTCGGTCGGGCACGGGGCAAAGCGGAGCGGCGGCTGTGCAAGCGGGCGAAGCGGATGAGCGGGGGGGGGGGGCTCTCGGTCTGAGCGGGGAAAACGGCCTCGTTTCTTCGGTCGTGCGGCAGCAGCTTGCCGCAACGTTGCGACGAATCGTCGCAACGTCCAATTTCAAGTTTGGAAGAGGCTAGGGCTAATTTCTTGTGAAAATAGGTCTTCCTAGGGGTTGCTTATATAGTATAGATGGGTTGACTTGGTCTAGGGCTAAATCTAATAGGATTAGAAGTTTAAAAAGATTTAAAATTCAAATCTAACCAACTCCATCTCACCCAAGGCTTTGACCTGGTCCAAATGAGCTGGAAATTGGCTCAAAAATTCTTTAAAACGTTTAAAACTCAAATAAATTTTATTTGGCCGAAATTAATTTAAAAATAAATTATTAAAAATATTATAAACCTTGTTAAAAATCTAAAAGTGGTCAAATAACCTCCAAAAATTATAAAATAAATATCGTGGTGTTCGTGGCGACGAATGTGAGCTAACTAAGAAGACTGATCTCAAATTCGACGTCGGACGACGAAACTAAAAATAGAAACGTCTCCCGTCAAAAGTGAAAATCGTCACGTCTCATCGAGTAAGTTTAAATTGTGGAAAAACAACTCGAGAAACGTCGTTCCAAATTAGTGCCATCATTTAATACCCTCAGAGACGTTCACAACGACATATCACACTAAAGTGTTCACAGACGAACAACGTCTAAAACAAACACGTGCACGGCCAAAGCACGTGCACGAACGACGTACGACGAAAAGTGGTCGTTACATCCTCCCCACCTTAGAATAAAGTCCGTCCTCGGACTTTCTAATATAGCTAGTCGCTCTAGTAACTACCCCAATCAAGTCATATAATAATTCAACCAGGTATAGTCATTACAAGTGCTTATATATGCACTAGGTAGTCAAACATTAACACTACTAACACGTATATATATACATTCACGTACGTATACACTTATATCTATTATAGTCAGTCAACTTATACACGTATTTCAATCATATATATAAGCATGCATCCCTTATATCACTACTACCTACCTAATCACAAAACAATATTTCAGACACTTATATAAAGATAGTTTCACGCTTAGCCAATACAATCATCGCTCTACCTATATGTAGCTACTTATGCACAAACATCAAAGGTATACTACCCTCTAATATTCATCCAATACCAAACATCTCAACACATATAGTCACACCATACCATTTATAAGTCAAAATTTACTATACCTAATATATATATTCACTACTACCATATTTCACTCATTATATAGTCATACAAATGCATGCAATAATTTCACCGTATTGTCACATCACATTCGGTCCTATAACTATATTTACGACACGCCACATATACCATAGTCATCCATACCTATAACTAAGCACATACTTACACGTGCATGGTGCACACCCATACACGCTAACATTTCATTTTCATACGCCAATCATACCATTATATAACTAGCACACCCACACACCTAGTTTTAGCTAGTACACATGCGTTCACACAACAAGTCCTTAGTAAATAACTATACCACAAGACCGGCACCTATAACTATATACTGGCGTAGCGACCCACAATCATGTGCGTAGCACAGCCAGGCACAAACACTCCTATCACTATACATTCATCAAACATTGCTATATTCAAACTACAAACATACATTCAATATACTTAGAGTATACCCACTCAAGCTTGAGTGAGACTCAATACACTCATCAGGATATTCTATATACGTAACACGACATTCATACATATACCAATATCACTCCAATATTTATACGTATACATATATATATCTACCTACCAATACAACCGTATGCATACCATAAGTCATTCACACTTAATATTTAGTCAGGCAATACTCACGTAGTTCAATCTAATTATATACCATAATAATAACATTACAGACATCAGCACCCACATATTTATAATACCCTCTTTAATACATGCATACGTACTCATCGTATAGTCACACCCATGTAACATATATATTCACACCATAGCCTACTACCTATAATTAGTATACTAACACATCCACACATACATAATTAAGATGTGCAATAGTCGTGTATACCTCACGGTACGCACGCATGCAACATCCCGCAAGAGCAAGCAATATCAATCAAATTTATACTCCTACTACCATATGTATATCACCCATATACTCAGGCAACAAAACATAACTACTTACGCCTAAACACAATACATACCCATATACGAGCACACGCTCATACGTGCTAACATATAGATCACATAATAGGCCTACCCTCTTAACCATACGTACTCTTATTATTATCACTACTAACATACCCATAGCTTTACCAATCATTTTATTTCAACCATTATAAGTATCCCTTACTACATACACAACTTAGATATTTCAACGCTAACTCTTATATACACAAGCATCCCTAGTATGGTATAGCTAACCACATACAAATCTATAAATAATAACACCCAAATAACTTATAATGTCACGAATAACTCCAAGTACGTACATATATATCACACGATAGGCAAGCATCAATACACTATGGGGGTACACTCATTCAAGCCCACGTACACAACTTAGGTACGTGCACTATGACTACCTCACAAGGTCCAAGGGCCTGCTAACAATTAAGAGTTGACACAGACATTGAAGGACCCTAAGGCCTAAGCAATAAAGAGAGATCGAGAGCGTGACGAGGGAAGGATCGATAAGCACGAGTTCAGATAGGACGAATACAAGGAGGCAGCTTGGTTAGACGAAACGTTGACTCAATGGTGGTGCTTAGGTTGGGGAAAAGGGGGGTGTAGTGATGCTTACAAAGGATGGAGAAAAGAAAATAGGGAAAAAGGCACAAGCTAAAACACGCGAAATCTGAAAACTATTGTATCTCAAAAGTTGGGATCCTCATCTGTATAAAATATTTGAAGATCGATAAAGCGGGTTGTTCAAAATAAGTTTGAGTCAAATATTCATAGGAAGAGAAAATGTTTTATTGGTTTATATAAACTCATTGTAAAAGGGAAGTAAAATCATTTACGCGAATATCAAGGGCGAGATTTTAGAAAATTTATACGTCAGTAATGTAATATAATTTTGTCAAAAAGTTTTTGAAAGTCAAAGGATGAAATCAAGTAACGGAAGGATCTAAACTCATGTTAAATGCTTTCAAAACTTTAGGCTATGGAAAATTTTAAAATGATCAATTTGAAACTGCTTTTAGAGAACCAGGGTTTGCCAAAAATGAAAAAACTGCTTTACATAAGGTTCTTAATATACGAGCACAACAAGTCTGGCAAGGATATAAAAATAATTGAAATTCAATTTGGTTTGGAAATTTTTCTAAAAGAGTGTATGGTGAGCGGAAAGAAAAATAATAGTAACTTAGCGTAAGAATTATCAAGATCGAATAGCAAATCTTTAAAATCAAATCAGGGAGGGTCTAAAGCAGGAAGAGGTTATGAAAATAGTACTTTGCAAAAATCTGAAGTAGCGAAAACGACGAGCAAAGTCCAACTTGCTGAAAGCTGAAATTCCATGTGTCTTGAAAGTATATTAAAGTAACACGACGCATCATTCGAATAACACAAATAAGAAAGGTAAATCATAAATCGATTTGGGCAAGGCTAAAGTATAGTTCAGAAAGAAATTAATATATGAAAGGAAATATGTATTTTCATAAGTACAAAAGTGTGGGCTGAAGAAGTATTATAAACTATTATTCAAAAATTTCGACAAAAGTTTTTTTTAAAAAAATTTAAATCAACAAGGAGCATGAAGTATAAGTATGTATACATATTAAAATTTGAACACATTTAAAACTTAGGGGAAAAGGAAATCAAAAAGAAAATGCTTTCAGAAGGTTCAAGATTTGCAATGGCGATGTTTGAAAATTGACGATGATCGTCACGTGGCGATCTCGTGAATCGAGGCAAGGAAATTAGTCGGTTGATCAAAACATTCATACGCCTAGGTTATGAATCAGGAGAATCTACGGGGAAACTCCTACGGTCGACCAACTTGAAGACTAAGGACTAGGCGCTAAGACTTCTAAAGGTTAGACGGTAAGGGAATGCGTTCAGCTTGGTCCGAAATCGATGAACCCAAGCGAACGACAAAAGGAAATTCTAGAAGTCTAATATGGTCAGAGTTAGGCAATAACCACTAAGGTAACTCCTACGACGATTAAATCAATTGCTGACAGGGGGTCTAACTAACAATCAGGGGCCTCTAACTAGCAAACACAGGCATCTAACTAAGTCTTATTACCACCTAGTGTCATAAGAAAACGACTAAACTCAGGGCTTATTACTCGGATGTTGCAATTTATTTAATGGACATTCTGTTATTATCGTTGTTCCGCTAATTCGCAATTGCAAGACGGACCTGCATGGGCCACCAACAAAACCTGTCACGCCCCGCTTCCCAAAAATATGGAGGCGAAGCGTGAGAAGGTCCGCTCAGACTTGAAGCTGCAAAGCTTTAAGTCCGATTAGCGTCAATCAAATTTAAAACTGCAGGTCCTTGCAACGCGAACGAAACAAAGATAATAATAACGAAAGAGACAAAAGAAACATCTCAGAATATCCATAGCAATAAATCTCAACATCACAGAAAAGCCACCAGGCTAAAAGAAAAGAGTCTAAAAGAGGCCGAGCATGGCCAACAAAAGTACAAAGTACAACAACAAAGTAATGGTGCAAGCACCAACATCTAACAGCAACCTAAAGCAAAAGCAACGCCAACAGTCTCTAAAACTGGTCTCCGGTGTCCACGAACTCCTCGACGAACGTAGGCTCAGTGTCAGCAACTACCTCGTCCGATACAACTATCTCTGGCTCAGGGTCTAACATGTGACACCCAAAGAGAAAGGGGCACATGTCAGCAAGTCTGGAAGACTTGTGCAAGTGAAACTGGAAGTACAAGTAAAGCAACCTAGCAGTTCTAGCATGATGCGATGACATGGCAATTAAAGTATGGGTGCAGCAGGTAAAGTAAAGTAAAGTAAAGTACGAGCATGGCATGGCATGGATGACAAGTATTACAAGTACAAGAAAGTAAGCACCTCATGCACAGAGATTCCGTCCTTTGGCTAGAGGGCAGATCAGGCCACTCCTAAGCTCAAGTAACCGTTTATCCCTACCCCTCCACGTGTATCGGGCATTGGTTTCTGGCCAACACATGAGGCCCGCTTCTGGACCACGAGCCAGGAAGTGTGTAAACAAGTATGGCGTATGGGTGCACCTAGCCGGAAACACGAAAACACGGATTGTACAAGTATTTTGTAGCGTGTGCTACGATGCAACAATCAATTTGGATGACATGTAAGATTCAATGCATGGCAGTTAAAAGTGCGTACAGATAAGGAAAGTAAACGTGACAGTTTAGTATGCATGAACAACAAGTTTAAAGGGTTGGATCTAGCTTCGTTGTCAAGCTAGATCAATTAGGTGACTGATCTAGTTTCGTTGTCAAACTAGATCAAGTAGGCGTCTAGCCAGCTATCATTTCACTGACTAGTCTCTTTTACGCTAAAAGCAAGGAAGTGGCCTAAAAACATGGCCCTACACAAGAGTTGGCAAGTTTCACTTGCCTGCAACTATCACGTCAAGAAAACACCGTCCAACGAGTCCAAAGTCACGATTCCTAAGTCCACCGGCCTACATCCGTTTCATTAATCTTGATTAGTGATTTTAAAACATTTAAAATACTTTAAAAACATCAATTTTAGTCTTGATTAGCATGCAATTGGGTTGGGGGTCCTAGGGGTGCAAAACGTTACCTCAACACGACGCGAAAGCTACACCGGCGTCGGGTAGCGACGTCGGGGGTTGGAATAAGAGAACGCGCTCCAAGTCCTGATTCCAATATAGTTTTCTTGCTGGAAAGTTCAGAGCGTCTACCGGAGCAACGGTTTCAGATTCCAAAGCTAGCACGTGCGACGACGGGCTACGACGTGCGATGACGTCGTACGCGACGAATCCTCGAAGAGCAAGCACCAAGGTGGGGCCCACAGTAGTCCTAGGGACCTTTGGGGGACCCACAATAACTCTGGAGAACTTGGGGGGCCCACAGAGGCAAGTGGTGCGACGGATGCGGGGTTGCGACGATTGGCCATCGGTCGTACAGCCTCGGTGCGGGGAGCTCCATCAGTCGCTGCGGGGGGAACGGCTTGGTGCAGCGCAGCGGGTCGGTGCGGGCCTTGGTGCGGAGGGGTTTGTCGGTCGGGCGCTTGGGGCGGCTCGGTCAAAGCGCTTAGATGCGGGGAGCGCAGCGCTGCAACGTTGCAACGGTTGCAACGTTGCGGAGATGCAGCGATGCAGGGGAGAGCATCGGTCGGGCACGGTGAGATGCGGGGTGCGGAGCGGGCTTTGGTGCGGGGCTTGCAGCGATGCGGGGAGCGGCGATAGCGGAGCGGACGACCGGTCTGACCGAGAGTTTCTCTCGGTCGGGCACGGGGCAAAGCGGAGCGGCGGCTGTGCAAGCGGGCGAAGCGGATGAGCGGGGGGGGCTCTCGGTCTGAGCGGGGAAAACGGCCTCGTTTCTTCGGTCGTGCGGCAGCAGCTTCCCGCAACGTTGCGACGAATCGTCGCAACGTCCAATTTCAAGTTTGGAAGAGGCTAGGGCTAATTTCTTACGAAAATAGGTCTTCCTAGGGGTTGCTTATATAGTATAGATGGGTTGACTTGGTCTAGGGCTAAATCTAATAGGATTAGAAGTTTAAAAAGATTTAAAATTCAAATCTAACCAACTCCATCTCACCTAAGGCTTTGACCTGGTCCAAATGAGCTGGAAATTGGCTCAAAAATTCTTTAAAACGTTTAAAACTCAAATAAATTTTATTTGGCCGAAATTAATTTAAAAATAAATTATTAAAAATATTATAAACCTTGTTAAAAATCTAAAAGTGGTCAAATAACCTCCAAAAATTATAAAATAAATATCGTGGTGTTCGTGGCGACGAATGTGAGCTAACTAAGAAGACGGATCTCAAATTCGACGTCGGACGACGAAACTAAAAATAGAAACGTCTCCCGTCAAAAGTGAAAATCGTCACGTCTCATCGAGTAAGTTTAAATTGTGGAAATACAACTCGAGAAACGTCGTTCCAAATTAGTGCCATCATTTAATACCCTCAGAGACGTTCACAACGACATATCACACTAAAGTGTTCACAGACGAACAACGTCTAAAACAAACACGTGCACGGCCAAAGCACGTGCACGAACGACGTACGACGAAAAGTGGTCGTTACACAACTCCCACCACATGGCCACATAGGAAAACATGAGCGCATCTCATATGTGCCAAACATCAAAGATCATCATTGAAGATCAAAGGGAGTCGAGCTTATGACTTTAAACAAGCTCTTATCGGGAGGCGACCCAAATTTTTCTTTATTTTTTGTTTTAGTTCTCCTTTCTACCTAAAAACCAAATAAAAATATTTTTAATTCATGAGAAAACCATTAAAATATAAAAATTATAAAAATTCCTGACACGTACTTTCATGTGCAGAAAATAATGAAGGGAGCGCTAAAAACGATGAAGAAACGGAGAAGGACCCAAGAGGAGATGCGAAGAGGAGCTACACTATCATTGAAGACAAGATGTGATCACTCGACCGAGTACTACCCTACTCGGTTGAGCTCAGGCCAGCTACAGAAGAAAGAAAAAATCGCACTCTGGAATCAATTCGACTCAACCGAGCAGCTTCCTTACTCGGTTGAGCTTAGGAGCAGTCACAGAATAGAGCCGAAAACGTCGCTCTGGAATCAATTTGACTCGACTGAGTAGCCATAGTACTCGGTCGATCTCAGTGCATCAGCAGACGAGAGCAAAACAAGAGCTCTGAATGTATTCAGCTCGACCGATCTGAGTAAGCAGCTCGGTCGAGTACCAGAATCAGATTGGGGGATTAATTTTTTCCTCCTTGACCAAGCAGCATGCGATGCTCGACTGAGTAGCAACTTAAAGCAGGGGGCCCACTCTATTAAAATCAGAACGGGACCAACCGAGCATCCCTAGCTCAGTCGGCCCCCATATATAACCGCCCGACCCCACCCCAAATAATCCCCAACTCAAATCAATCCCCAACAAAGCCCGAGCTCGAGTTCCCCTCTCACAAACCCTAACTCACTCGACCCCTCACTCGATCGACCGCCGTCGCATGCGCCGCCCAAGCATGGCCGCCCAGCCACTCGGTCTCACCCCTCCTCTCACTCCATTCCATCCCTCCATTTCCCCTCCCTCTACACATCTCTCTCTTTCTCTCTAATTCCTAATTCGAACCATAAAATCGATTTATTTCTAATTTTGAACGCTAAACACTATTAATTTCTTTAATTTGATATTAATACTTTTCCTATCATCTAATGCAGGTATATTCGGAGTGTTAGGAGGCTACGCTTGGGTTTGGATTGCGTTCGCCGCTTGGAGATAGCTTGGGGGGAGATTCACTTGGAGGCTTCGCGCTCTCATTGCCGCTGCGATCGCCACGCTCACGAGATTAGGTACACTCGTTCCTAGCTAGAGTTTAAATTTCCATATCTTGTGTTTGCATCCGTTTGCAGGCTACACACACGATGCCGCCTAGGACACGAGGTAGTTGGAATCCCTCGGCAAAGAAGAGGAAAGCCGATGACTCTGGCGCTTCCTCTTCTCGCCAGACACGTCGTCGACCATCTACACCACCCTCACGCTCCCCATCCCCTACACCACTCACACTAGAGGAACCACAGGCTAGTGCCGACATTCCCATTCCTACATCCGCTCCTCCACCCCCACCTCAGCTACCCCAGGGGGGCCCTAAAGACATACGACGTTGTCTTCAGGAACAATGTGCACCATGAGAGATTCACGATCATTTCTCGTCGCCTCATCGTCCCTACTAGATTTGCTGACATTCTAGCCCTCTAGAGTCTTGGGTTGCTTGAGGGTGTCCAGCACCTTTACCAGGCCATAGGTTGGGAGAACTTCTTGCATATGACAACCACCACCTATGTTCTCCTCACCTACGAGGTGATGAGCTCCATAGTATGGGCAGACCAGGGCATTAGGTTTAGACTCTTGGACCGTGACGTTGTCATCACCTACGCCATGATCCGAGCTTTCTTCACCTTCCCATCCCAGATCCTTTCAAGCCTTTGCACCAGACACAGAGCTCACATCATTTAGTACCGAGAGTTTCTGGAGTCAGATAGCCGGCCTCCCACATTTCAGCCCAAGTAGGGCGAAATCATCGTCTATCATTCACCCCTTTTTGCACTTCACTCAGCACCACCTCGCCATGAATATCTTTTCTAGGCATGAGTTTGGCACTATCTTGCACCCTGAGCTGGTCCACCTTAGTGGGATGACCAGACCCGTCCGACGTGCTGACGATGGCACACTCTAACCGCACCTCCTATCAGATACGGCCCGTTGGCTATGCAACCACCTGGTTTCCACTTCCACCTCTGCCGCAGAGATTTGTTGTGGCAGTTTCTTCACTTTCTTTGCCCTTATTCTTGGCCTTGACCTTCATGTCGATCTCTTGGCTACCACTAGGCCCACCAACTGAATACCGATGTTCTTGCATGCATGCACATCTTCAGGCACCTCTGTGAGCGCCATTGTATCTACATCTTAGGACCCCCAGCACGAGTATCACATGGTCCTCCCATGCGCTGACCTTGCACGCATTGAGCATGTCCACTTAGACTGGCTACTACCTGGTGTGCTCCCTATCCCACCTATTCACGCCCTGGAGCCCATAGGACCACCCATTGAGGAGGGCGATGATGATTCGGAGCTTAGCTCTGAGGAGGACCATGAGAGAGCAGCCATTCCTACCACTTCTGCACCTTTAGTGAGCACCACTGTCCTCACTTCTGTCAGTGCTCCTACCACTACCACACATTCCACCACTCCAGCTGAGAGTTCAGGAGTATTTGTCACGCCCCGCTTCCCAAAAATGGGGAGGCGAGACGTGAGAAGGTCCGCTCAGACTTGAAGCTGAAAAGCCGCAAGTCCGATAAGCGTCAAATAGAACTACAAATGGCAGGTCCTTGCAATGCAATACGGAACAACAATAATAACAAGAAGGAGAGACAGATAAAATGTTCAATCTCAGATTATCCATTAATTAAATCACAATATCACAGAAAAGCCACCAGGCTAAAAGGAAAAGAGTCTAAGGCCCAAACATGGCCAACAAGGTATAACAGACATACAAAGGTGCCACGCACCAACAACTAACAGCAAACCTAAACAAAGAAGTGAACACGAGCGGTCTTCAAGACAGGCCCCTGGTGTTCACTCACCTCCACAGCAAACATCAGCATCAGCAACACCATATCCCCTGCAACAAAGCTCTGGCTCTGGGTCTAACATGTGACACCCAAAAGAGAGAGGGGCACATGTCAGCAAGTCTGGAAAGACTTGTGCAAGGAAACGGAAAGGAAGGTAAACTAGCAACCTAGCAGTTATAGTATGATGCATGACATGGCAAATATAGCATGGAAGTGACAAGTAAAGGGAAGTACAAGTAGCACGTAGCAAGTATGGCATGGATAACAAGTTTTGCAAGTTTAAACACGGACAAGTGCAAGTCAAGTAAATCACGTCAAATGAACACGTCAAGTAACAAGTGGTAGTTGTGACATGTATTGTCAAGTAACAAGTACAAGGGATCACCCACACAAGGATGCCCTATTGCCCACAGGCTGTAGTCATGTACAAGGGATCACTCAGAGAGTGCCCTATTGCCCGCATGCTGTGTTCACGCATCAAGTACAAGGGATCACTCAACGAGTGCCCTATTGCCGCAGGCTGTGTTGAGCTCGTCTTCTGGAACACGAGCCAGAAAGTGTATTTAACAAGTATGGCGTAGGGGTGCACCTAGCCGGAACAAGTAGCACTAGTATGTAGCGATGCTACGCAATCACGATGAGTATTCAAGCATGCAATGACATGAGCAGTTAATACGCGTACTGTTAATTGTATTTAAACGTGACAGGCGAAATGCAATGACATGAACATATTCACGTACCGTTAATTTAAATTAAACATGGCAGTTAAAATGCAATAGCAGTTAAGGATGCATGGATGACATGAACAGTTAATACGCGTACCGTTAAGGGAAAGTAAACGTGACATACAAGCATGATGAAGGTGACGGACCAAGCTTCGTTGTCAAGCTAGGTCAATGGCGTCTAGACGGCTATCCTTTCACTGTCTAGTCTCTTTTACGCTAAAGCAAGGCAATGGCCTAAGACATGGCCCAAATCAAGAGATGCAAGTTTCACTTGCCTCACGCCAAGGAAGATGATCAACGAGGCACACCACAAAAGTTATCTACGGAGAGTAAATCACTGCCACGGAGAAACAATCATCAAACAACATCCACCTAGTTTATTATTAGGGTTTCAATAAAATCACAAGGAGAGTTATGAGAAAACCAAAGGATCGAACCCTACCGTATAGAAGCAGAAGATCGATGCCGAGCAAGCACGGCAACGGAAGAACGATCCGGGGAAACCTAGGGTTCAGATCTGGAAATGGATGGAGAAGTTTGGAGAAATAGGGTTTTGGGGGATTTTGGGGGTTTGATGAGATTTTGAGGAAGATGAGAGGTAGAATGTGTTAAGGGAGAGTTTGGATGATGGATTTTGGGCTTGGGATGAAGGAATAAGGGTTTGAGGTAGTAGGGGGCTCAATGGGGGAGAAACTAGGGTTTTGGGTCGTGAGGAAGGAGAAGAAAACGTTTGGGAGGGGTTTAAATAGGAAAGGCTGGCGGCTGCCCAGAAATTAGGGTTTTGGCACTGATTAGTCGGTCAGAGAACAACCACTGACCGACTAGTTTGGGAACTAGTCGGTCGGTTGACCAACGCAGACCGACTAAGTCCAAACAGTAACTCCTGTACAGAAATAGGATTTAGATTTAGTCGGTCAAAGAACAACTACTGACCGACTAGTTTCTCATCTAGTCGGTCGACGAACGTTCTTAGACCGACTAAGAATGAACAGTACTCGACTGCACAGAAGAACTAAGAATTAGTCGGTCTGAGTACAAAACTTAACCGACTAGTTTAACAACTAGTCGGTCGAAAGATGAACTTAGACCGACTAAACAGAAACAGTAACTTAAGTAAAATTAATCCAAGGAACTAGTCGGTTTGAGTAGAGTTGCCGACCGACTACATCTCAATCTAGTCGGTTGGTTCCCCTTCTCGAACCAACTAAGATGCACTAAAAGTGCCGATTCGAATCGCAGAGCTTCGGGAAGATTCCTATGGCTTCTAAGATCACTCTAACTCTAAGATATGAGCGATTTGAAGCTCGTCACGAATGACTTACTCCGAAATCGACGATCGAAGGAAGAAGCTAGAAAATCACGACGAAACGATCGAAAGTGAAAGCTATGGCGACGAAAACCACACATCCAAGGAGAAAATCCACCAAGCATATATTTTAATATAGATAATCCAATTACACGAAAACCAGTCGTTACATCCTACCCACCTTAGAATAATGTCCGTCCTCGGACTTTCTAACATATATACAGTCGCTCGGGTAACTACCCTCAACCAATTTCACATCATAAATTCAACCAAGTACTTTCATTTCGAGTGCTTATATATACATGCACTAGAAATCAAATATTACTACCACTACACACATATTTTCACGCACATAGTACACTCATACTTATTATAGTCAATCAATTTCATACACGTATTTCAATCATATATATATAGTCAATATATTTATACAACAATAAACACTTATTACTTACTATAAGAAAATAACCAAGCCTCTCTTATTTGAAAATAATTTCACATTTTTTTGTCATTCAAATACATGCAAATATTTCACCATATTTTCACCCCACATATAGTCCTATAACTATATATTGGTATAGCCACCCACAATCGTGTGCGTAACACAACCAAGCACAAACAACTCAAACACCATACATACATCATCCGTCACTATTCACCACCACATACAATTATACCAAAGTACATAGAGTATACCCACTCAAGCTTGAGTGAGACTCAAATCATAGCAGGACATTTATATGCGTAACACAGTATCCATACACATACCCATACCACTCCAAGGCATACACATCCACGTATCACATATTTTCACACCATATCCATCCATTTATAATTACCATATCAACACATCAACTACATACAAGTTTAAGAGATGCAATAGTCGGGTATACCTCCTGATATACACGCATACGACATCTCATAAAACAAGTAGTACCAATCAAAATTATCATTCTGTTATCATACGTATATCACATCATACTCAAGCAGAAAATTACCTACACACAACATACAATTGCCAACACCCATACCACTATATACACACCACGAAATCAACACTACGACGACATAACCACTTAACTAATGGGCCCACCAAACTATAACAAGGTTGACACAGGCAACGACAAGCTCTATGGGCTAGACAATAAGAAAGAACCGAACCTAGATCATGACGAATAGAAAGATCGAAAAACATGGGTTCAGCTAGGACGAAGATAAGGATCCAAATTTGGTTAGGGGAATCAGGGTAAGACTGTGAATGTTTAGGTGGAAAGATGATGCAATGATACCCTTAAGGAATACGTAAAGAAGGTAGTGTAAACAACATAAGTTAAAATACGTGAATTCAAAGACCGTTGTACTTCAAAAAGTCGGAGTCCTCGTTTGTATAAAATTATTTAGAGGTCGATAAACAAGTTGTTTGAAAGCGAGTTTGAGACGAATATACGTAATAAGAGGAAAAGTGGTTTATTGGCTTATATAAAATCATCATGAGGAAAAAGGAAATCATTTACTCGAACATTAAAACATAGGTCAGAAATGTTATACGGCATCAATCTAAAAATTTTGGAAAAGTTTTGAGATTTGAAGATTGAAATCAGATCAAGTATAGTGTGGAGAATTTAAGCGCATGCTAAAGGTTTTCCAAATCTTAAAACTGAAGAGAAATCCCAAATAAACCATATCGAAAATACTTTTGGAGAAATCCGGATTTGCCAACAAAATTGATTTATACAAGATCTTAATGTACGAGCAAAACGAACGTGGTACCGATATATAAAAATAATTGAAGTCACATTTTAGAAATTATCTTAAAAGTGTGTATGGTGAATGGAAAGATAATATCTTAGTAGTATGGAAAGAGAAAAGGATATTTAAACTCATCAAGTTAGTATTAAAACTTTTAAACCGTTTTATGAAGGGTCTAAGTCAGGAATGATTTCGAAATAGTAATAAATTTTTTTTTTACAAAAATCTGAAATATGGAAAATGTTGAGCATAAAATCGACTTGCAAAAAGCCGAAGTCCAAAGGGACTTGAAAAGTTTATTAAGAGTAAGCACGAGGTGTTTTCGAATAAAATTTTAATGGAACAAGTAAGAAAAGAAATTATGAATCGAGTTAGGAAAATAGAAATATTGTTCAGAATGAAATTGGTATATGAAAAGGGACAAGACATTTATATCGATACGAAAGTATATGCAGAAAATATTATAAACTTCTAATCTAAAAAATCTCGACACAAGTTTCGATATTTAAAAACATAAATAATTTAAGTCGGCGAAGGAGCATGAAACCTTACATATATCAAAAGTGTTTCGAACAAATTTAAACTTAACGAAAGAAGAAGATCGAAGATACTTTTAGGGAAATAAGGATTTGCCAAAAGAACGTGTTGGTATAAAAACTTTTGAAGTACGAGTACGACGAACCTATAATTGATACAAAAATTTGTTGAAGTCCATTCAGTTTTGGAAAAATACCCCTAAAGGTATGTAAGATAAGTGGTTAAAATAAATTTTTGTAGTTAGGAAAAGGACGGTATATCGAACCATCAGGATAGTAATAAAGTTTAAAAAAAATCAAAATGCGACAGATACATTGTTAGAAAAATAGTACAAGATAGTAATTTTTAAAATTACGACCAAAAGTCTTCAAAATTCAAGAACGACTTTTAACTCCATCGAAATTTAGGGAGACATATTTAAAGAAGTTTAGAACAAAATTTAAATTGAGTGAAACTTCAAATAAGGAAAGCATTCGAAAATAACTTTGGAAGAATCAAGATTTGCAACGGAAAACATTTGAAAGACCAAGGATAATTGTAATGAGGTGGTCATGTGAATTGAGGACAAGGGAAGTAGTTACGGAAACGTAATTTTCCAAAAATCTGTAGTCGGGAAAATGTTTGAACATAACTTTGATTTGTTGAAAGCTGAAATCATCTGTGACTTGAAAAGTATATTAAGGGAGCGCAACGAGTCATTTGAATAGCATAAATAAGAAAGGAAAATTCATAAATCGAATTTGGAAAATAGAATTGCGGCTCAGAATTAAATCGATTTATGAAAAGGGACAAGATATTCAAATAGGTATGAAAGGTATAGGCTGTAAAACATTATAAAACAGTAATCAAAATCTCGTCAAAACTTTTGAATTTCAAAAATTAATTTAAGTCAACGAAAGAGTACGAGATATAAGTATACATATAACAATTGAAATTCCATTAAGCTTGGAAAAGATTTTAAAGTATGTATGCCATGCGATTAAAATGGATCTCATAGTTAGAAAATGGTATATCGAATTTTCCAAAATAGTATTGGAGTCTTTAAACCGAAATGCGAAAATATAGACAAGAAAATGGTTACGAGATAGCAATTGTAATTACAACCATTAGACTCCGAAATCTACAAGGAATTTGACTCAATCGAAAAGTGAGAAATTTTAAGTATATACGTAGCGGGTTTAAAACAAAATTTAAACTTAACGAAAACTTTAATAAGGGAAATCGAAAAATAACTTTAAAAGAAATTAAGCCTTACGAATGGGGACCTTCGAAGGATCAACGATTATCGAAACGTGGTGGTCATGCGAATCGAGGCAAGGGATTTGGTCGGATGATCAAAACATAAATACGCCTAGGTTATGACTTAGGAAAAATCTACGGAAACTCCTACGGTCAACCAACTAAAGATTATGGAACTAAGCGCTAAGACTCCCTAAGGGCTAGACAGCGATGAAATGAGTTCAGCTTGGTCCGAAATCGATGAACCCAAGCGAGAGACCAAAGAATTCTAGAAGTCTATCCTAGTCAAAGCTAGACAGGAGCCACTAAGGTAACTCCTACGATGACCAAATCAACTCCTAGCGGGGAGTCTAACTAACAATCAGGGGCCTCTAACTAGCAAGCACGGACGTCTAACTAAGTCTTCCTACCACCTAGTGACATAGGAAAACTACTAGACTCAAGGCTTATAAATTGGATGTTCTAATTTATTTAATGGACATTCCATAATTATTATCATTGTTCCGATAGTTCACATTTGCAAATAGACCTGCATGGGCCACCAATAAAACCTGTCACGCCCCGCTTCCCAAAAATGGGGAGGCGAGACGTGAGAAGGTCCGCTCAGACTTGAAGCTGAAAAGCCGCAAGTCCGATAAGTGTCAAATAGAACTACAAATGGCAGGTCCTTGTAATGCAATATGGAACAACAATAATAACAAGAAGGAGAGACAGATAAAATGTTCAATCTCAGATTATCCATTAATTAAATCACAATATCACAGAAAAGTCACCAGGCTAAAAGGAAAAGAGTCTAAGGTCCAAACATGGCCAACAAGGTATAACAGACATACAAAGGTGCCACGCACCAACAACTAACAGCAAACCTAAACAAAGAAGTGAACACGAGCGGTCTTCAAGATAGGCCCCTGGTGTTCACTCACCTCCACAGCAAACATCAGCATCAGCAACACCATATCCCCTGCAACAAAGCTCTGGCTCTGGGTCTAACATGTGACACCCAAAAGAGAGAGGGGCACATGTCAGCAATTCTGGAAAGACTTGTGCAAGGAAACGGAAAGGAAGGTAAACTAGCAACCTAGCAGTTATAGTATGATGCATGACATGGCAAATATAGCATGGAAGTGACAAGTAAAGGGAAGTACAAGTAGCACGTAGCAAGTATGGCATGGATAACAAGTTTTGCAAGTTTAAACACGGACAAGTACAAGTCAAGTAAATCACGTCAAATGAACACGTCAAGTAACAAGTGGTAGTTGTGACATGTATTGTCAAGTAACAAGTACAAGGGATCACCCACACAAGGATGCCCTATTGCCTGCAGGCTGTAGTCATGTACAAGGGATCACTCAGAGAGTGCCCTATTGCCCGCAGGCTGTGTTCACGCATCAAGTACAAGGGATCACTCAACGAGTGCCCTATTTCCCGCAGGCTGTGTTGAGCTCGTCTTCTGGAACACGAGCCAGAAAGTGTATTTAACAAGTATGGCGTAGGGGTGCACCTAGCCGGAACAAGTAGCACTAGTATGTAGCGATGCTACGCAATCACGATGAGTATTCAAGCATGCAATGACATAAGCAGTTAATACGCGTACCGTTAATTGTATTTAAACGTGACAGGCAAAATGCAATGACATGAACATATTCGCGTACCGTTAATTTAAATTAAACATGGCAGTTAAAATGCAATAGCAGTTAAAGATGCATGGATGACATGAACAGTTAATACGCGTACCGTTAATAGAAAGTAAACGTGACATACAAGCATGATGAAGGTGACGGACCAAGCTTCGTTGTCAAGCTAGGTCAATGGCGTCTAGACGGCTATCCTTTCACCGTCTAGTCTCTTTTACACTAAAGCAAGGCAATGGCCTAAGACATGGCCCAAATCAAGAGATGCAAGTTTCACTTGCCTCACGCCAAGGAAGATGATCAACGAGGAACGCCACAAAAGTTATCTACGGAGAGTAAATCGCTGCCACGGAGAAACAATCATCAAACAACATCCACCTAGTTTATTATTAGGGTTTCAATAAAATCACAAAGAGAGTTATGAGAAAACCAAAGGATCGAACCCTACCGTATAGAAGCGAAAGATCGATGCCGAGCAAGCACGACAACGGAAGAACGATCCGGGGAAACCTAGGGTTCAGATCTGGAAATGGATGGAGAAGTTTGGAGAAATAGGGTTTTGGGGGATTTTGGGGGTTTGATGAGATTTTGAGGAAGATGAGAGGTAGAATGTGTTAAGGGAGAGTTTGGATGATGGATTTTGGGCTTGGGATGAAGGAATAAGGGTTTGAGGTAGTAGGGGGCTCAATGGGAGAGAAACTAGGGTTTTGGGTCGTGAGGAAGGAGAAGAAAACGTTTGGGAGGGGTTTAAATAGGAAGGGCTGGCGGCTGCCCAGAAATTAGGGTTTTGGCACTGATTAGTCGGTCAGAGAACAACCACTGACCGACTAGTTTGGGAACTAGTCGGTCGGTTGACCAACGCAGACCGACTAAGTCCAAACAGTAACTCCTGTACAGAAATAGGATTTAGATTTAGTCGGTCAAAGAACAACTACTGACCGACTAGTTTCTCATCTAGTCGGTCGACGAACGTTCTTAGACCGACTAAGAATGAACAGTACTCGACTGCACAGAAGAACTAAGAATTAGTCGGTCTGAGTACAAAACTTAACCGACTAGTTTAACAACTAGTCGGTCGAAAGATGAACTTAGACCGACTAAACAGAAACAGTAACTTAAGTAAAATTAATCCAAGGAACTAGTCGGTTTGAGTAGAGTTGCCGACCGACTACATCTCAATCTAGTCGGTTGGTTCCCCTTCTCGAACCAACTAAGATGCACTAAAAGTGCCGATTCGAATCGCAGAGCTTCGGGAAGATTCCTATGGCTTCTAAGATCACTCTAACTCTAAGATATGAGCGATTTGAAGCTCGTCACGAATGACTTACTCCGAAATCGACGATCGAAGGAAGAAGCTAGAAAATCACGATGAAACGATCGAAAGTGAAAGCTATGGCGACGAAAACCACACATCCAAGGAGAAAATCCACCAAGTATATATTTTAATATAGATAATCCAATTACACGAAAACCAGTCGTTACAGTATTCCACACTTCTATTCCCGAGACCACTGTACCACCATCATCATTACTCATATCTGAGTGCATTTTTGTATCTGTTGCTCCTGAGCCTACACTAGAGACTACCTATATTGAGCGTGTAGGCACCAAGCCTACCGACCCCACTATCCCTACCACCACTGTCTCTGCCCCTAAGAACTACACTCCTCTCATTCATACCATTCCAGAGTCCACAGTCACACTGTCCACACCAGCTTCTGGCAGCACTTCTGTCTCCACCACTGCCATTTTCATTGATTGTGTCGTTGTATCTATCACCATGTCTCTCGCCACGACGACTCTGCCTGCTGATATACCCATTTCAACCTCTGCACCTGATTTCCCATCTGTCCATGTCCCATCTTCTGCCAAGATCCTCGCTAGGCCACCCTCCTGATTTCGTAATTAGACCACGTGCGCCACATGTATGAGTCCAGGTAAAGAGAGGTGCCCCTAGTGGTGCACGTCAGCCACCGAGCTCCTGCCACACTGACGCATGCTTGACAGCGGTAGAGTCCAAGGTTGCTGGGCTGAGGCATAACTTCCTTGCCTTCAGACAGACGGTCACCACCCATTTCCAGTCACATCGACGGGACACTCGACAGATTTTAGATATTTTGAGGGCACAGGGTGCACCACCTGCTACTCCTGCACCAGTACCTCTAGTCACTCCTGCACCACCTACCGAGACTGTTGCACCACCTATTGACCCTCCATCTTCTGGTCTGCAGCAGCGGACCCATCACCACCTCCAGAGGGTGGCGCCACTGCTTGATTTGTATTTTTGCTCATGTTCTCCACTCTCACTCTTTCTTGTGCCCATCTGTCCACACGGGGCCTAGCACTGCATAGCTTGGGGGAGAACCCATTTTCATCCATCTGCATATGCATCATCACATCATTTACATGCTTGTTCATATATTAGGTATTAGGACCATGCATTTGCAATCATTCATATTTTTTATTTTTTCCTTTTAGTTTTCTTAGTTTTAGGATTTCCACCCACCCCACCCTAGCATCATTCACTATCTTTCACGAGTGTACTCAATAGTGAGGACACTGATGTGTTTAGCTTGAGGGATGAGTGCTATCATTTTTATTTATTTTTCTTTAACTTTGAATCATTTTCTCTTTATTTTCCACCCATTTTCCACCACATTTTTCTTTTTTTAGCATCATATTTATCGTCTTCTGGTTTGTGTGCATGCTTGTTTTATTTTATTCCACCTTTTCTTTTTCTTTTTGTTTCTTTTGCTAGATGAATTCTTTGTGATGACATATCTTATTGCTTGTGTAGCCATCACGATGCTTATATTCCATGCTATGCTACTTAGAGTTATTTCATTATCTTGCTATTCATAAGTGCTTGCAAAATATATTTCTTTTGATGACTTCTCTAAGTAAATGCACGAAACTTATTGAAACTAAATGTGTAGAGTAGTGTTTGGTATGCTCTCATTGGAAATGCACCAAGATTCACACATCATTGGCATATCAGAAGCATCACTTTTATATTCCTATTCATACTCTTGTTGTATGCCTGATTGATTGAAAACTTTACTGCTTGACTTCACTGTTCGTTAAAATGATTAAGAATATCCATGTTTACATATGAGTCTAGTTGATATATTATTTTACTTAACCGTTTGTGCACACTTTTGAGTGAACCGAGTGTTATATTAATTCTTTCTTCACATATATCTTTTATTCTCTACATGTCACTTGAGCTCACCTCCCAAAGCTACTTATACCGCATCCATTCCCAAAAATCCCATACAAAATAAAAGCTAGCTCCAAAAAATTACAAAACCCCAAAAGGGAGCCAAAAATAATAATAATAAAGAAATACAAATCATATTGCTCCTACAAAAGTCCAAAAAGAAAAAAATGAGAAACAAAGTTTCAAAAGCGAAAGAAAAAGAGAAAGAAAAAGAGAAAAATTCTCAGTTTCATTACTTGGAGCCGTAAATATACTTGGAAAAACCTAGACAAATTCCATAATCATTCCTTTGTATGCGATACCTAAAGTTAAACTTGGGGGTGAATTCTTTTGACCAAATAAGTGAGCATGACATTAGCGTGGAGATGTGCACGAATGGAGAAGTTTGATAATACTGAAACTTAGCGAAATAACTTAGCTATAGAGATTTCTTATGATTTAATATAAATATGTGAATGTCTTGACTCTTATTCCATTCCCTATTGCATGCTTGGTATGAATTCCCTATGCTTTAGTTATAGCTTTTGTTTGAAAAGTGCAACGCCAATGTTTTGTATATTCAATACTATGAAATGCATGAAGTAGATATGAGTTAATTGTATGAGCTCTAGAAAAGTCCCTTTTGTTCATCTTGAGCCTGTAAGTACTATATTCATAAAAGATATGAAATCTCTTGCTAGCATATGATTCATTTTCTGAGTTATTGTGATGTGTGGCGAATGGCATGAGATCTGAAAGAATAATCTAGCGACCCTCTCCTCTTTGCATTCATTTTCGTCTTTCTTATTTTTACTCTCGGTGAGCTTCGTATTCGTCTTCCTCGAGGATGAGTAAGAGGTAAGCTTGGAGGATTTTGATGTGTCCATATTTTCCATGTTTTTATCGCATGTTTTCATAGCATTTTCGCTGTCCAAATTTTACTTTTACATATATTATCGCACTTTTCACGATATATTCGATTTTCGTATAGAATTGTGGATTTTCAGAAACTTTGGAGCGATTTGGAGCAATTATAGCAATGGACACATCCGAGCTATCCGGAGCATCTATGGAAAGGTTCAATAGGTGTTCGACGAGGTGGAGAAGAAGATTGGAGGAGGAGATTGGAAGAGAAGAAGATAAAGAGAGAAGAGAGCTCAAAGAGGATCAGATGATGTTTTCCCAGACCACTCGGTCGAGTGCATCAGCACTGGACCGAGCTGACGTTCAAACCAAAAGAAGAGCTCCTCTAGCTGATATGCACGCATCACTCGACCAAGTAGGAATTCTACTCGGTCAGATCAATTCGGCTGACTACAATTCAATTCCCATTCCTAATTGAAGTAGGAGAGCACGTAGGTGACTCGACCGAGCACTGCAGGCGCTCGGTCGAGCTGAAGCCCAAACAGAACGAAGATTTTGAAGGCCTATCCAACTTGCTGTAGCTCGATCGAGTAGATCATCGACTTAACTGAGTACTACAACTACTCGGTCGAGTGGAATCAATTACAGAGCAGCACTTTGAGCCTAAAGAGGCATCCCTGAGTGACTCGACTGAGCACGGCGATCACTCGACCGAGTTGCTCGTATTTGAAGCTGAACCAAGAAAGGAGAAGCGGCTAACTGTGTCATCACTCAACCGAGCGGCGCCACTACTCGACCGAGTAAGGCACTGCAGCCCAAGACCGAGCGGCATCGCTACTCGACCGAGTATGGCACCGCAGCCCAACTAATTGGGGGCCCAAGAAGCCCTTTCTCCAGATTTTTGTGGGATCCTTCCCCATTGTATTTAAGAACTCTTTTTACCCAAGTTTTAGAGGAGGCTATTGAGATATTTTATTTTAGAAGTTCTTAGTTTTTCTTAGAGAGTTCTTGAGCCGTCGCTATTGTTTTGAAGACAAATTTGATATTTTTATTATTGTAATTTTCTTGGAATCTCTTGATCTTAATTCTCTGTGATTGTTTGTTCGTCTTTAGCACTTTGGTTACAATCTCTCATCTCTCTATGCTTATTTCGATGTCTTTTATCGCGATCATGATTTCCATTGCTATTCTAAACGCTTTTGTTGATATCAGTATGAATTATAAGAAGTTGTTTCTAGGGCTAATGGATTAGCCCTAGGATCTCAGGATTTAGATGCAAAGTTAGGATTTTACGTTGTTTTGGTATAAAAGGTATGTGTTTTGGTTGATCCAGCCAAATTTGTAGGAGATCTCATATAGGGTTTGTGATCTACGGTAGTGGTACACACCTTGGACGGGTATCCTATGAACTTAATTAGGCACGTTAGTTGATTCAATTAGAGTTCGTGATACACGGTAGTGGCACGCATTTTGATGGTTTCCACCTTTGTCCTATATTAATATTGATGACCTACGGTAGTAGCATCAATGAGAGCCATCAAATCACAGATCGAAGCTCTAACCCACGGTGGTGGTGTGAGTAGAGATTGAGAATAATTGTTGTTTGTAATGTACGGATCGCATGTAAGGCCATCCACGGTGGTGGGGGCTAAGCACTGGATACGTTAGACGAGTGGCACATGGTGGTTGGCCATGAGTTCTACATGTTAGATGCAACAATCTCGCCCTAATAAAGCCATTCAATGTAGAAATTGTAACCTAGCATTGATAGCCGACGAGCCTAGTGGTGACTCATATTGCCCTAGTTTTTATTCTATTGTTAATTAAGATAGTAACCATTCATGACAATCTTTCTGAGTACGCCAACTAGCATTGTTCTGAGACTTAAACTAGATCCAAGACTATATAAGCATCTGCCACCATGTGGGTTCGACATTTTTCTATATTATAAAGCATTGACACCGTGCACTTGCGGTAATTTCTGGAGTTAATCCGGAGCGCATCAGTAACCAAGTAGAAATTTCTAACCGGGAGATCAAGAATATCTTAGAGAAAATAGAGGCAAACTCGAGCAGAGATTGGGCACTGAAATTGGATGATGCTCTATGGGCCTATCAGACCACATACAAGCCTCCAATTGGAACATCTCACTATCGTCTGGTCTATAGAAAGGCATGCACCTTCCAGTGGAGCTAGAACATAAGGCTTATTGGGTTATCAGGCACTGAACTATGATATCAAGAGTGCACAAGAGCATCGTCTCTTGCAGCTAAATGAATCGAACGAATTCAGATCCGAAGCCTACGAAAACTCCCACATAAATAAAGAGAAAACGAAGCGTTAGCACGACAAGCACATTATGAAAAAGGAATTTAAATATGGTGACATGGTACTCCTTTTTATCGGGAAAGCTGCATTCAAGATGGTCCGAGCCATTCAAAGTGACGCATGTATATCCATACAGATCAATTGAGATGTAAGGGGAAATGAACACTTCAAGGTCAACAGTCAAAGGTTAAAACATTACATTGTGGGCAAACCCATCGAGACCGAAACAATTTTAATGCTCTCTACCCCCAACCACAAGGAGCTGAGGATCGAAGAGCTATGCAAGGTGACATTGAGCATCGAAGAAGAGAAGAAGCATGGAGAGAGAGCAACTTCAATGCTCTCCACCCTGGAACCACCATGAAGACATCTTATAGGGGGTTGAGCTAAAAACTTAAAACAAGCGCTTCTTGGGAGGCAATCCAAGTCTTTTTAGCTTTATTTTAGTCTTTATTTCAACCTTTTTACCCTAGATGGTTAAATTTCGTTTGAATAAACCCCCTAAACCCAAGAACTAAATCCAAGTGTTTTCATTGCAGGAAGGAAAAAAGCGACTACGTGAGATACCCCATGCAGCCGCGTGGAGGGAGCATAAGAAGGAACCCAAGGAAGCAGCCGATACACATCGATGCGGCCACATAATGGTGACACAAACGATCGCGTCAACGGAGGCCAAAGAGAGAAAATGAGCCAAGGAATTCTGAATCGACGCGGTTGTTTCGTCTAATTGATGCGACTGCGTCTTAATTACAAACTCTCTGGATTTTTGAACCACATATATTCTCTACAAGCGGTCGCGTAAATTTTTCAAAACGGCCGCGTCAACCCAACCCCCAAAGCCAAACTTCTAGCCTATTTTTCAACATCAACGCGGTCGTTTAAAACATTTTGACGTGCCCGTGTAGACACCAATGTCCAAGGTCAAAATCCAACCAAAATTTGAGAATTTACGTGGTCGTTTTGCCCAAACGACGCGACCATGTCTTAAGTGCAAACTTTCTGACTTTTTAAGCCCAATTTTCACTCTGCACGCGGTTGCGTAAGTCAATCGACACGACTGCGTCGACCCAACTTTTGGACTTCCAAATTTTGAAACGCTGCGGTTGATATACCATCGACGTAACTGCGTTGAATTGCCCACGTCATCTGTCCAACCCATAGCTATTGAACTTCTGAAGCGACGCGGTCGATTCTGAAATGATGTGACCATTTTGATTGACTGCGTCATCTGCCTATATAGCCCCCGAAGCCCTAAACGGTCATTTTCTTCTCACTTTTTCGGGCCGTTTCGACATTCTCTTCTAAAATCCTCCAACCTCCGACCACCCTAGCCCTTCCAACTCTCTCATTTCCTCCAAAATCACCTCTCTGACCTTTCCACATCATCAATCCACCCTCATCGACCATATCCTCGTCGAAACGACTGAACCCAACCCCTAAACTCGACAGTTTGGAACATCGTCTGGGACTTCCAACGACACGAGCCGAGTGCTAATCCTTAAGGGGAACTTCACTTACTGCTTGGAGCATCAGCACATCGCGAGGGACTTTAATTGCTTGGGTAAACTCCTTCCTTAATCTCTATTTCAGTTTTTGCCCTAGCATCTCAAGTCACTCACTAAACCTTGCTAAATTGCATAGAGTCATGTTTGCACATTTCTTAAATTCACATACACACTCACATCATTCACGATGACTCCAAGAGAGCGTAGGAATCACCTTGCTTCAGGACCCACACGTGGGAGAACACAAACGAGAAACACACGTGCACGTACTTCTACAGAAGTTACCACCACGTCCACTGCCTCACCAGCACCACCCACCATTCCTCCACCATAGATAGACACCTTGAGCATCACATTTGTTGACACACGTCAACAAGACACTTTCATTGCCCTTTCTTAACGAACCATCATACCCACCAAATTCCCGAGCATACCTGCTCTACACTCCCTAGGGCTCGTTGAGGGTGTCCAGACCCTCCTGCATAATATAGGGTGGAGTGATTTCTTGGAGTGTGAAGCACGTACCTACAAGCGACTCACATTGGAGGTTCTTAGTTCACTAAGGCACCAACCCTCTGGATTTTCATTTCACATGATGAACATGGACTAAGGCATGTGCATTGACTCCTTGAACATGATCTTTAAATGGCCAGTGGCCGTTACCCAGGCGTATTTAGGCATGATAGCTCATTCCCCCACCTCTTTCGATTTAGATCACTTTTGGGGGGCAGATCACTGGCCTCACCTACTTCCTTATCATTAGAGCGAAGGCCTCATCTATCATCCATCTGTGCCTTCGCCTAGCGCATCGCATCATCACCAATTCCATTTTCTGTAGGGAAGAGATGAGCCAGTTCTCGCAGAATGAGTTGTTCTTCCTTTGGCCATAACCCAACCCCACAACCCACACGATAACAGCACCTCTTCACCATGATATCTCATCCACAATAGCTCTTGGTTGGGTTCTAGACTATTCCACACCCTCTGAAGCCATCATGCCAAGATTTGATGCGGAGGGTTCATAACAATTATTACCAAGCACACTCACATTTCCCTCCAGATTCCTGACACCATGACCCCATGTTCATGGCCCTACATTACTAGACCTCTATGTCCTCGCCAATTTGCACGTGATCAGAGCTATTAAGGACGAGAGATTTCTTTGGCTTCACGGGATCCTTCATACCCCTTACACCATACTTCCAAATCCCGATAACTTTCGTATCGAGTGAGCTGTGCAGTGGAGATTCCTACCAAATCCTACCTTTCCACAGCCTGCATAGCGCCAGCCTCACCCCGTTCAGGTCCCAATCGTCCTTGCTGCTATACAGCTAAGCCTCGTCGGGCCTCCATCCCATAAGCCCATTCGATACTTTTCACGGAGATCTCGCCCATATGGCAAGTGTACTAGCCATGATGGTCCTCCTCCTCCACCTCCTTACACTACTGCGTGTATCACACGCATGGAGGAGGTCATTCACGATCTTAAATCCACCATGGCCACCACCATTACCACGGTCCAAATATCGATAGACGGCCTCAAATCTTGTGTCACGACCTTGCAGTAGAAGTTCGACGCAGTCTATCGATGGCATTATACACAGGGTCACTATCCCATGACTGTACATACTCTCCTCCTTACGCCATCACCATCCCAGTCATTCAAAACTACACATCCTTCCACTTTGTGGTGCCATCCACTTCACCACCACCATCCACGGATGTTGCAACCCCACCATCTTCTGATGAACCACCTTCACTCACATCCCCTATACACCCCCCCCCCACCTGATGGTAGCACTGCTTGATAAGATGACCCATATTCTTTCCTTTGTTTTCACTCGATATCACATTTAGGGCACACATCGCTTCAGCTTGGGGAGACTCGTTTTGATCTCCTTCCCCCATTGTTGCTTCCTCACGATTATCATGGCTACATCGCATTGAGGATAATGCTTGATTTAGCTTGGGGGAGGAGCACTTCATGCCCACTTTCATTTTTATTTTTATTTTTATCGTCACTCCTTCATCCTTGTATATATTTTCCTTTCTTTTCCTTCTCCTCTTTCCTTTTCATTCATGTTTATATATCTTCCTCATGCATCATGTTTCTTTTACTTCCTTATGCATTCAAAAACAATTTGAAAATTCAAAAACCCAAAAACACTTTCATCGCATCATGCATCTTACATTCCCCATGCATAATGTATGGATATTTATGTTTGAGAATTTTGCGAAATCGAGCCTTATCGAGCCTTATATGTGTGATTTATCGAATTGAATTTCATTTTCCACCTTTTACGCTCGATTTCTCGATGTCAATTTGGAATATTTGATTAGTACATGTTCGTGGGTTTATTGATGTAGCACTTGGGGCAAGTTACAACTACAATGTGGTACATTGTTCTTTTAGGGTACCCTTATAACGCATTGAATACATCTAATATCATGTACCCTGCGGACGAAGGATGAGGTTTTGGTGGCGTGCCATATTCAACTCCATTCTACTGCCACATAGGTTTATGGCCAGTGTGCTCCACATCATTTGGTTAGGGCCTTCCTTGAGTGTTTCACATGTTAACCATTATGATGTTCGTATTCCCTAAATGACACCAATGATGTTATAGTGCAGAAGTGGATTGAAAAGGCTCATTTCTATTCGCATACATGTAAGTGGTTTTGTATAGATTCCTTTCACCTTCAACATGTGTAACTAATCTTCGATGGCCTTCTTCCACCAGTCACCGTGTAGATGGTCGTGTATAACTTCCTTACACTAACCTTATGTTCTTACACTGATTTGTATGCACCATAACAGTCAAGAGCGTTCGTGAGTCAAACCTAAGATGGGGGGCCCTTGCTTTGGCTCCTCTGATGCTTTAATTAAAACATGAGACATAAATTATTTAACATTTAAAATTGAAAGAGAAATTCTGAGAATGAGAATGGGCCTACGTTCTCCCAAATAGGAGGTTAAATATATATATAATTTATTAATGAGTATTTTAGTAATTCAATTTTAATAATGTGCCTTCTACTTAGGTTTGGCCTTTGTTAGGCCTGCTTTAGCTCTTGGACCCATGGACCTTTGACAATGATAGGCTTGAGGCCACCCATTTGTGTGGTATATCACAAATACTATTTGTTTTTATAATTTTCTAGCTAATTAACTTAAATCAATATCAAATAAATCATCCGGATCTAGTGCTATGGAAATGCCTATAAAATGGGTTGAGCCAGGACCAGTTGAATCCTCTTGGGCCTGTCGTGAAACAAGTTTGGCTCAGCCTATAACCGGTCACAAATGGGCCAACTCGTTATAGGTTGGATCGTGAGCCAAGATGTGCTAAAAAAATTTTGGGTGTAGCCCGTCTTTGGCCTGCCGAACCACAAACTGAGCAAAGCTCAACTCAGCTCGGCTTTTTTTTAAACCATGGGCTCACACCGTAATTTGGCACGTAAGGCTACCTCACGGGTCAATGTATTAATTTACTTATAAAAGAAATTTTGTAAACTATTTTCTCCTTCCAAACAGTGGATAACTATATTAGAGGTGTTAGTATACATTTATTAATGTTACGCCTATTTGTCCGAGACCCATAAAGCACGAGCCCAAGAGCCCGACTACTGGTCAAAAGTCCATCGGCGTCCTCAAAGCCCATTCGACAAAGGCCCTACAAGGGACCTCCTCGAACGTCGATCCGACCTAGCCCCAATAACCCGTTGGTCGCTCGCCCACTCCTGCGAAAACCACTCCCCCGGACGCGCGACCACTAAATAGCGATAATGGGGAGGTGCTGGCATGGCGGAGAGAGCGGCGGCGAGGGGGGACTGATGGGGCACGATCAATGGCAGACGTGGGACGTGGGTCAGAGGCAATCACGCGGGAGCTCTACAAAAGGGCCAGGAAGACGACGAAGAAAGGGACCGCATCTCAGGTAACAAAACCTAAGGTACTCCATCAACGACCTCGTTCCCCCAATTCATCTCCTTCCTCCCCCGCTCGCGCCGAGAGACGCCGTTACGATCTCCTCATGAGTCGGACCGTCTCCGCCGGGCCTCCTTTCTCAGATCTCTATCTGACTTAGGCATCGGAGGGGATTTGACCGGAACCAAGGTCCGGCCCCCTGACGAGCGTTCTCGTCTGCGCAGGTGGACAACAGATCAACGGGCCGAGGCTACCCCTCGCCCCTCTCCGACCACTCGATCAACCGGACAGTGAGGCTTCCCCTCACCGTCAGCCTGCCGTGGCCGAGCACGTCCTACCGAGGCTGAGCGTCCTAATCGGGTCCGAGGCTCACCCTCGCCACCCGTCGGCCGTGCATCTACCCGGGCGACTGAGGCTACCCCTCGTCCCCCTTCCAGCCGAGGCCGAGCACACCTGTCCGAGGCCGAGCGTCTCAACCAGGGCCGAGGCTACCCCTCGCCCCTTCAGCACCGATTCGAAGCCCCCGAGGGACCCAAAGCGGACCCCTTGACCACGTTGACCGGGTTCTCCACGGTCAACGCTTTGTAGTGAGAAAACACTCTGAAACATCTGGCGCCGTCTGTGGGAACGAAGACTGTCCCACGAAGAAGCAAACCACACCTACAATGGCGCGAGCCAGCAATGGAAGGAAGCGCATGACCCCCATCCCGGAGGAGGGGAATGGCGCATCTAATGGCAACCCCGAGGACACGCACGTCGACGGCCACCCCGCCCACTCAACCGAAGAGACCGGCGGCTCAGAACTGGCCACGCAGGGACAGCTCCGCGCCCTGGCTCAGGAGACCAACGCGAGCCTCCAGACGTTGGTCGCGACGGTGCAGCAGCTCGTCGGCCCTGCGCCACCCAACGGAGGCACGTTGGACAACGGCCATCGATGGGCGGGGGTCCCCCACACTTGCGGTCCGCCGTGGTCGACGACCACGGGACCCGGAAACCGAACAAGGAGCGTCGGTTCACGCTGTCCGGCTCTCGTCAGGCGAGGTCACGCGCCTCCTCACCCTATCGTGAAAGGAGCCGATGAGAGACCGAAGGGACGGACGGCGAATCGAGGACGGCCTCGTCTCGTCGATCGCGGTCGTCCCGCCGCAGGAGAAGCGAACGACACCACTCGAGAGACCGATCGCGGTGGAGCAGAAGCTCCCGCAGGAGGAGTCGGGAACGTCGGGACAGCCCGGCCCCCAGCGTGGCGAAGGCTGCGGAGCCAGCCCCGCTGGCACCGGTGTTACCCCCACCCCCGATCGAGCCAGAAGCAGGCGAATACCGCATCCCCGGAGGCATCCACGGGGACCGGTGTCCCTTATCACGGAGAATAACCGACGCCCGGGTCCCCTCTCGATTCAGGATCCGGTGCTGGGAAAGTACGACGGAATAGGAGACCCGGCACACCACGTGATGGACTACGAGGGGGACATGGCCTTCCAGGGAGCTGACGATGACCTGCTTTGCCGGGGCTTCTATTCTACTCTCAGGGGAGCGGCGAGGATCTGGTACCACAGCCTGCCCGGCCGCTCCATCGACAGTTTTGAGCAACTCGCCCAGTTGTTCTGCAAACAGTTCATGGCGGGGAGGCTGATCAAACCTTGTGCTGAGCATCTGTTCAACATAGTGCAAGGCCCGGCCGAGCCACTCTGACAGTTCATGCGCTGCTTCAATGCGGAAAGGCTAAACGTGAACAACCCACCCGACCTGGTGGTCCAGACGGCTCTTAAGAAAGGGCTTCGCCACAGGGGCCTCAAGAAGTCCCTACACAACGACCCCCCGAAGGACCTCCCCGGGATCATGGCAAGGTCCGAACGCTTCATGCTGACCGAGGAGGCCTTGGCCGAGGATGCGGGAAAAACCGCTCGAGGGACCAAGCGTGGCGACGGCGGACGAGCTAGCCCCGAAGGGTACCGGACCGAGAAGAGGCAGAGGAACAGGCAGCGGGGAGAAAGCGCGAGGGACACCACCCCAGACGCCATTCTCGCCCAAGTACAGAAGGAAGAGCGAGCTGATCGCCCCCCACCGAAGGCTAAAAGAGGCGGGAAGAACCGGGAGAAGTACTGTAAGTACCATAAGGACGATGGTCATGACACGGAAGATTGCTGGCATTTGAAGAAGGACATTGAGAAGCTGATGAGCCGAGGGCACGCCAGGAATCAGGCCGACGAGCCGGCCCACGGAGAAGGGACCTCCACGCAGCCGGACAAGGGGAAGAAGATCAACACCATCCAAGGCCCCCTCCGCATCATAGAGTGAGCAGGCAACGTCCCTCCCCCCGGTGGCAGCCTAAGTATGAGGGAGTTATCTAGTTTTACATCCCTCTGTTTAGCTTCATTTCCTTTTTTCCATTTCCTCCAAATGTACCGGTCCGACAGGACTCATGAGAGTACAAACGCATTCTTTTTATCGTCTTTATTTAAAATCCCGACGGAGTTGACATGTCGCCGATAACGCAAAAGGCCGGGGACCGCCGCCTCACTGGAGGAGGAAGAGGAGCTTTGCCCTCGCCGACCGTCTCCGGTACTCATAAGTCTGGGGGCAATTCCCCCAGCAGACGTGGACGCTGACCGGTCCTAAGCCGAGGAGCTTTGCCCTCGCCGACCGACTCCAGTGCTCATAAGTCTGGGGGCGATTCCCCCAGCAGGCACGGGCGCCGACCGGTCCTAAGCCGAGGAGCTTTGCCCTCGCCGACCGACTCCAGTGCCCATAAGTCTGGGGGCGATTCCCCCAGCAGGCACGGACGCCGACCGGTCCTAAGCCGAGGAGCTTTGCCCTCGCCGACCGAGTCCAGAGCTCATAAGTCTGGGGGCGATTCCCCCAGCAGGCACGGACGCCGACCGGTCCTAAGCCGAGGAGCTTTGCCCTCGCCGACCGAGTCCAGAGCTCATAAGTCTGGGGGCGATTCCCCCAGCAGGCACGAACGCCGACCGGTCCTAAGCCGAGATGCTTCGCCCTCGCCGACCGAATCTAGCGCTCATAAGTCTGGGGGCAATTCCCCCAGCAGGCACGGACACCGGCCGGTCCTAAGCCGAGGAGCTCTGCCCTCGCTGACCGACCCCTGCGCTCATGAGTCTGGGGAGAATCCCCAACGCCAATTTCCTCTATTCCCAAGCCAAGAACAAGGCGACAACGCAAAGTACACAAGAAATCCAAGTAAGTCGATTTCGTTTGTAATAGTTAACCAGAGTACAAAAATGCGTCTTATTTACAGGGGATCAAGGCGAAGGGAACACCCTACAAACAATCTACTCGCGACAAATAACAGAGTTCGTCACCAACAGAAGCTAGATCGACACCGACAAAGCAAAATTGGTTGACAAAAGACCCAGAGTAGGTGACCCAAGCTAACGGCCATGCAACCAGCAATTGTTGGCCGCGGGGCTGAAGGAGATGGCGGGGGCCGGGGATCTATTTCAAGTAGACTGGCCCAAAGCGAAGCGGATGCTAAAAAATTTGAGGATAAAGCCGGGAGGGGCGGCTCAGTGAGCCCGAGCTCGAGAGGTCACATCCTCGGGCACTTCGCCCTGCTCGGAGCGAGGGGACTCGACTGGCGGAGGGGCTTGCCGGACACGCTCTGCACATTCCCGGAAGGAAGACTGGACGACTTCGACGATCCGGGGGGCGATGATGTCTACATACTTACCGAAGGCCTCCCTGAGAACCTCGAAGATCTTCTTTCCCAGGGTCTCGACGACGCCCTTCTCCACCTCCTCCGCAAGCCGCATTACCTGACGCCGGTCCGACAGTTCCCTCTGAAGCTCCTCCCTCTCCAGGTGGAACGACTCCGCCGCTTCCTCAGCCGACTGATGAGCATCCCCCAGCTTTCCCTCGAGGTCACCCACTTGTCCCTCCAACGCGGCCACACGGAGGGTGAGGCGCCGAGACTCCATCTGGGCCTCCATCATGGCCACCTCGGCCGCCCCGGCCCGATCCTGAGCCTTCATGGTGGACTCCTCCAGCTTCCTCAAAAGGATGGCTCGCCGCTGCAGTTCCACGGCAAGCGTCGACCCCTGGAAAACGGGACATAAGCTAAGAAGGGTGTGAAGGGAAAGAAAGGACTGCGAGAGGGCCGAACCTGTTGAAGGGCCCAAACCAAAGAATCCGACACCTTGTCGGCGGGAATCTTCTCAAGGGTGCTGCGGTCCCGGGGGAAGACGGTGCTCTCGGCCACCTGCTGGGCCAGGGCTCGGTCGAAGAACACCGAACTCCCGGGAGCAACATCGAGGGAAGCCATATGGCTCGCCAATAGCGCTCCGATTCCTGGGGACGGAGGCGGGGACGCTGCGAAGGGGGTGGTCGTCAGAGTCACCTGAAGACCCCCGGGGGTGTCGGCAGAAGGCACAGAACTGGCCGGGCTGGGGGACTCCGCATCCTCCTTCCTCTTCTTCCCTCCGTGAGGCTCCACAAGCGCCGGAGGAGAGCGCTTCCGCCTTGCCCCATCTCCACTCTCGGGGACGGAAGGGGACGCTCCGAGGGCGGGGGGGACGACACCGGACCCGCCATCAGCCCCTGTCACTCGGGCTGGTGGGGCGGGTCCGGCTTTTACTACGCCCTCAGGGAGGGGATCGCCAGAAGAGGAGGCAGGAGGCACGGCAACTACCTTGCCCACAGAGGGCTCAGCTCGGCGCACCTCCTCCTCAACAGTCCGTCGAGGCGCCCTTCCGGAGGTACTGCCTCGGCTCCGAGCAGCTCCACGACGGATCAGCTCATCAACGTCACGAACAAACTCGCGGCCTGCCATCCCTGCAAAGGAAACCGAAATCAGGATGAGTCACAGGGCAGTCCGAGGAAGAAAAAGCGACCTACCCGGGGACCACAATATGGCCTTCAGGAGTAGGTCGTCCAACAAAAAGCAGATGGACTTCGATTCCAAAGGAAGAGCCGACAGCGTCGCGGCAGCTGTCTGGTCAGCGTCGGAAAGGGCTAACGGCGAGCAAGGCTGGACGGACGCGCCCCAGCTTGTCAGGATCTGGGCATCACCCAAAAAGACCACAAAGACGTAATCCGAGCTCCAATCCCCCGACCAGCGGGGAAGCCCTATCAGACATTCCCTCCTTGAATGAGCACGGAGGTGCAGCCATGACCCCGGCCCGACCACCTGGATCTGATAAAAGTGGGAAAGAAGGGGGAGAGACGGCTCCAGACCGCGGATGCAACAGAGCGTTACGAAGCCCGTCAGTACCGCGATCGAGCACGGGGTGAACTGACACAGGGACACCGTGAGATGTTCCATGACCTGGATGATAAAAGGATGGAGCGGGAAGCGAAGACCCAGGCGGAACATCTCGACGTAGGCGCCGACCTCATTGCTCCTCGGAAGGCAAATCCGCTCGTCGACAAATGGAACTCGAACCTCGTATGGGAAGCAGAGATATCTTTCCCGGATCTCCGCGGCCACCGAAGGAGGAGTCCTCGACTGAATACGGAGGACGACCGGGGGCACATTAAGCCGTACGGCAGCCGACGCCACGTCATCACGGGCGTAGTCTGGAAAAAGTTTCTCCTTCCCCTTATCCTGAAGAGAACGACTCCCGGCGGGGGAACCTGATCCCCCTAGCCGGGGTTCACCCCGCCTGGACTCCGTAGGATCCCTTGCCCTTTGACCAGAACCGCCTATCCTAAGGGCAGCCATAAGATGAAAGCAAGAGAGGAATTACCTATTTTCAACCAGTTTGGAGAAGGCAAAGAAGCGAAGACGACGGGGAACTCCGAGCTGCTGAAGGCTTTGAATACCGGGAGGAGCAAAGGAGAAGTGGAGATCAACACAACTGGGGATCTTATATGCCAGGTGAGAATTCGAAGCGCCTGACAAGAACGCGTGGCGAGGCTTGAAGAGTCGGCGGCGTTCCGAAATTGGCGCCAGTCGAAGTCCAATCGATCCGCCTCATCATGACCTGCATTTATGGCCTCGCCTCGATTGAAGCGCCGCTCGGAATCTCGGGAGACACAACGGGTGATCTGAGCGAGCCGAGGCTGATCGACCCCACTAATGGCGGCTCACGAACCCTTCGGCTTCTCGAACTTAAGGCGACTCCGCGAGCGGCGGGGATAAGCTTGCCGCTACACGTGGCAGCATCTGAAGGCCGACGGCGCTTCGGGACCCGCGCCTTAAAAATATCGAACGGGCCAACTCATGATGACGACTAATAAATGAGTCGGCATCGACTGGCGAGCTCGTCAAAAACGGCAGAGGTCACATCAGCCGAGCCGAACCGGCCGAGGCCGATCAACCCGACCGATGGGGGCAATTGTTACGCCTATTTGTCCGAGACCCATAAAGCACGAGCCCAAGAGCCCGACTACTGGTCAAAAGCCCATCGACGTCCTCAAAGCCCATTCGACAAAGGCCCTACAAGGGACCTCCTCGAACGTCGATCCGACCCAGCCCCAATAACCCGTTGGTCGCTCGCCCACTCCTGCGAAAACCACTCCCCCGGACGCGCGACCACTAAATAGCGATAATGGGGAGGTGCTGGCATGGCGGAGAGAGCGGCGGCGAGGGGGGACTGATGGGGCACGATCAATGGCGGACGTGGGACGTGGGTCAGAGGCAATCACGCGGGAGCTCTACAAAAGGGCCAGGAAGACGACGAAGAAAGGGACCGCATCTCAGGTAACAAAACCTAAGGTACTCCATCAACGACCTCGTTCCCCCAATTCATCTCCTTCCTCCCCCGCTCGCGCCGAGAGACGCCGTTACGATCTCCTCATGAGTCGGACCGTCTCCGCCGGGCCTCCTTTCTCAGATCTCTATCTGACTTAGGCATCGGAGGGGATTTGGCCGGAACCAAGGTCCGGCCCCCTGACGAGCGTTCTCGTCTGTGCAGGTGGACAACAGATCAACGGGCCGAGGCTACCCCTCGCCCCTCTCCGACCACTCGATCAACCAGACAGTGAGGCTTCCCCTCACCGTTAGCCTGCCGTGGCCGAGCACGTCCTACCGAGGCTGAGCGTCCTAATCGGGTCCGAGGCTCACCCTCGCCACCCGTCGGCCGTGCATCTACCCGGGCGACTGAGGCTACCCCTCGTCCCCCTTCCAGCCGAGGCCGAGCACACCTGTCCGAGGCCGAGCGTCTCAACCAGGGCCGAGGCTACCCCTCGCCCCTTCAGCACCGATTCGAAGCCCCCGAGGGACCCAAAGCGGACCCCTTGACCACGTTGACCGGGTTCTCCACGATCAACGCTTTGTAGTGAGAAAACACTCTGAAACAATTAACAACATTTTATTTATACTTTTCATTGTTTACCTCATCTCGAAATATCATGGTAATATCAAATGTGGTAGACATTCACCTTTCAATAATGATGCACTTACCATCCTCATATAAGCAACGAAAAGGAGAACTGCTGAAACCACATCCTCCTCACGCTCAAATTCTTTGAATGAATTACAAATATACTTACATTTTGGTATTAATGATGAATACATAAATAATAATCATTGTAGTATTTTAGCCTAGTGAAAAAAGCAAAAGTTTCTTATACCATGCTCTTTCCTACTTAGCACGAGATTTACTAAATGTTTCATTATCTGTAGTAGCAATAGAAAAAGCTTCAGCACAGATAGCAATGCATTGAGCGAGAAAAGATTCAATAAAGGAGACTGGGAGAGAGACAGATCTTCTTAGTCTGGAGATCGATGGGTTCATCTTTGCCTTTTAACACATGAGTCAAGTATGCTCTGCTGCAAATGTTGGTTTTCATGTCTCATCTTCCCACTAACTTTTCTTCCTTTGTTTAGGTCAAGCAAAGCTATGCCAGTACTTATATAGCCATTTTCTTTGGAGGGGCCGGGTCCAATCTCTTGTTGAGGAGATTGCCATGCTCTGGGAGCTGGCTGCAACCTATGCAGAGGTTGGAGGTCTGATGGTGGTAAAAGCCATCCACTCCAGGGTCCTTGTTACTGAAGGGGAGCTCCAGAGTCTAAGGGAGGATCTCCAAAAGCTGAGGGCGGTCGAAGCAGATCTGAAGGAGCAGTTAGAGTGGGTTTGCCTGAGAGACTTGGAGCTATTGCAGGTAAGGGTCATGTTGTAGCAAGCTAAGGTGGATGAGAAGGAGCTGAGGAGGGAAGCTGCTAATGTGACCAAGGTCCACCACACTAAGCTATGGAATGATGAGGCCTTGGCCGATGTCTACTTTGAGGCCGTGGTGCAATATTTGGGGACCACTTTCCTGAGAACACACACTGCTCATGACAATCTGCTTTCTTTCTTGACGGAGGAGGAAAATATTTCTGTTGCATCTGCTGGAGCTGCAGCCAAAGCCCCTGAAGGTAAAGCAATTGTTGACAAGGATGAGCCTACTCCAGGGCTAAACTTGTAGTTTTTATTGAACTTCTTATACGCCACTTGAAATGACTGAAGAATTTTGTAGAAAAAACATTTTCATCAATGAAAAACTTTCCGCTAACTTTTATGATGTCCAACTGCTTTATCTTTGCACTCTTGTAAGTGTCTTGTGTGCTAATCTTAAGCTCAGGAGATTAAGACCGGTGCTGCCTTGCACATGGTACATCTGTACTGGGACCCTTAGTCTACGGAGCAAGTGATTTGTAGTCTTGAACTCATTTGCTGAGTTGTAGGTTCGGCTCAAAATTTTGAGGTCAAGACAAACGAGCAACTGGTCTGGAGGGCAATGATTCATGTGCAAGAACCATGAGAAAGATACCAGTAGAGGCCCCAACCTGAGCAGGGGGCTTGGCAGAAAAGGAGGTAGCTCGATCATGCACCAGCTATAGATGCAAGATTCGTTGCCATTAGGGACCTATCCAGGTTTTGCCAGGCCGAGATTTCCATTTGATGCCTGAAAAAGATGAGACAAAATGTTAGAGGAGGAGGGAGTTTTTGACAGCACTGGGACACCAAGGTCGGACCAGTGAGGGCCCAGCCTGAGCTGGGGGTTAAGCTCAGCATGGCCATAGGCGAATGCTATTTGAAAATGATAGGACACAGCCTGAGTTGGGGGTTAAGCTCAGCATAGCCAGGGGCAAGTGATGTTTGTCAGAGTTGGGAACCGTGGGGTTTGACCAACATTGTTATACACGTGGCATGGCTCATGGGGTTAGGTTTCAGAGGTCAGAGCTGTAGCCGTAGGCTGTGACTGTTGAGTTTGGGCATGTCACGACCTAGGTTGAATGCCAGAGGTTAGAGCTGTAGTCGCAGGCAACGACAGCTGAGTTTGGATTTGGCACGACCTGTGTCAAGTGCCAGAGGTCAGAGCTGTAGCCATAGGCTATGCCAGCTGAGTTTGGACATGGCATGACCTGAGTTGAGTGCAGGAGGTTAGAGCCGTAGCTATAGACTGTGCTAGCTAAGTTTGGATGTGGCACGACTAAGGTCAAGTATTAAAGGTTAGAGTTGTGGTCGTAGGCTGCACCAGCTGAGTTTGGACGTTACACAACCCATGGCGAGTGCAACATGTCGGTACTAGGACACTCTGTAGGGTCTCGCCAGCAGGGGCCCTAGCATAACTGGGGTTTCTGCTCGAGACATCATGATTTAGGCTGAGTGTTGCTCACCCCGCTAGGGCACTGAGGTCAGACTAGCAGGGGCCTCAGCCTAGGCTATGGGATTTGCTGGATGCATCAAGTTCTGAGTTAAGTGCCGATGGCCTCGCTGGGTAGCTAAACGCATCATATTCTAAGTTAAGTACGGCTCGCACTGCTGGGTAGCTAAGGTCAGACTAGCAAGGGCCCCAGCTTAGGCTGAGGGTTTTGGAGGATGCAACATGTTTTGAGTTAATTGCTACTTATATCGAGAGGTAGATGAGGTTAGACCAGCAGAGGCCCAAGCCTAGGGTAGGGGCTTTGCTGGATGCAGTATGTTCTGAGTTAAGTGCTGCTCATTGATCGCTCCTTATTTTACGCCTTTTTTCTGCATATTTTCATGTCATTTCGATCACCCATATTGCATTTTCCACGATTATTCGACAATATCGCGTTACTTTTCACTATTTCTTGTTTTTATCGTATTTCAGGAGATATGGAGCGATATGGAGCAAACATGAGATCAAATAACTTTTGCGCACACCGGAGCATTGCCCACAGCTTATTTGAGGAGTTAGCAGCGATAGAGGATGAACGGAAGAGGAATATATTCAATAGAATCGACAAGGAGGCGAGGAGGAGAAGAAAAGAGCCCAAAAGCATCTTACTCGGCCAAACAGAGAGTTCACTCGGCCGAGTAACGAGTTGCGTTCGACCGAGTGAAACGGATACATATTGCTGAATTTTCAAAGTTCACTCTGCCGAGAAAGAAAGTCTACTCGGTCGAATGAGAAAGCTCACTCACTCGAGTGGATCAGGGATTTTCTTCTGAGAAGCGGCCAAGTTACTGGAAATTTTGAGAAGCCTACCCGGCTGAGCAAGATTGCTTACTCGGCCGAGTAAAGAAGCCTACTCGCCCGAGTCAGTCAGAGCGACAGACCCCCGAAACCCCCAGACTTTCTGTCTTTTATTGGGTCTGTCACTCGGCCGAGTGACATAGGTTACTCGGCCGAGTGACGCAGTCCGACTGCTACGCAAATTGGGATTTCTGGGCTGCGCATGGGCAAATCTGTCAGGATTTTTTTGGACGAATTTGGTGTAACGACTGCTTTTCATGAATCAGGATTTAATATAATATAATATATGTTTTGGTGGATTTTCTCCTCATGTGTGGTTTTCGTCTCCATAGGTTTCATTTTCGATCGATTCGTCGTATTTTCTCGCTTCTTCCTTAGGATTGTCGATTTCGAAGTAAGTCACTCGTGACGGACTTCATAACGGTCGTATCTAACTATTAGATCAAGCCTAGGAGTCTTAGGAATCGATCCCGGGGCCCCGCGCTCCGTATCGGAACTTTTCTGTGCTCATTAGCCGGTGTAAGAAGGGCCACCGACCGACTAGATGACGATCCAGTCGGTCGGAAATCCTTCTTGGACCGACTAGTTAGCTTTCTAAATTTCTCAGGAGTTACTGTTTATCGTTAGTCGGTCTAAGAACGTTGGTTGACCGACTAGGTTGCAAACTAGTCGGTCAGCAATGCTTCTTGAACCGACTAACTCATCATATTATTTTTGTATCAGTTACTGTTTACTCTTAGTCGGTCTAAGAACGTTCATCGACCGACTAGATGCTAAACTAGTCGGTCAGTACTTGTTCATGGACCGACTAACTCTAAATCCTATTTTTCGTTCAGGAGTTACTGTTTACACTTAGTCGGTCTGCGTTGGTCGACCGACCGACTAGTTGCCAAACTAGTCGGTCAGTGGTTGCTCTTTGACCGACTAACCAGTGTTAAAACCCTAATTTCTGGGCAGCCGCCAGCCTAGCCTATTTATACCCAACCCAAACGTTTCTTCTTCCTCCAACACGACCCAAAACCCTAAAATCTTCCCCCTTCAGCCCCCATCTTCCTCCAAGCTCCATTTCTTCATTCCAATCCCTAGAATCATCATCCAAACCATCCATCTACTCTATCTACCTCTCATCTTCCCCAAAATCTCACCCAAACCCATCAAAATCCCCAAATCCCCCAAAAACCCTAGTTTCCCCAAACTTCTCCAATCTTTTCCAGATCTGATCCTAGGGTTCCCCGGAGTGTTTCTTCCGCCTCCTCTCGGTAAGAAATCGTTCTACCGTTGTTTTCATAACTTATTGATAATTTTGGTGAAACCCTAATTAATTTCATGTGTTTGATGTTTGTTTCCCCCTTAACAGAGATTTCCCCGTAGATAGCATCCGTGTGACGAAGTGGTCGTCATCCCCGGTGCTAGGCAAGTGAAACTTGCCACTTAGGGTTTAGGCCATGTTTTAGGCCATTTGCTTGTTGTAGGCGTAAAAGAGGCTAGGCGACGAAATGATACTCGCCTAGGCGCAAATTGGGGAACTAGCTTGACAACGAAGCTAGTTCCGACATTTAGCATGTTGCACAATTTCCATGTCATGTTTACTTTCAATTAACGGTACGCGAATATGTTCATGTCATTGCATTTCGCCTGTCACGTTTAATTTAATTAACGGTACGCAAATAAATTGTCATGACCTCGCATTCTTTAAGTGTTGCTTGATTGCGTAGCTTTGCTACGATACTTGTGTTCCTGGCTCGTGACCAGAAGCGAGCATAATGAGTTGGAAACCCCAACGCTCGAAATGTATTGAATTGTGAACTAAGAATGCGAGCTCAATGTGCGGGGCAACCTCAGGCTCACTAGCTGAGCTCAATGTGCGGGGACCCCAGGCTCCATATCGTGTGGGTATTGGGTAGTGTTTAGTGCCGATCGGTCTGAAATGCTATGCCATTCAGCGAATGGCGTAAACACCTACAAAATGTGAATGTATTGAATTGATAGTAGCTTGGCTACTCTTGTCTTGTCCCGATGATTGTTCTCTTGTACAAATTGTCTTGCCATGTTTTAAATTGTGCACTCAAGTTATAACTGCCATGTCATGCATACTAAACTGCTAGGTTGCTAGTTGCCTTACCTTCAGTTTCCTTGCTCAAGTCTTTTAGACTTGCTGACATGTGCCCCTTTACTCTTTTGGGTGACACATGTTAGATCCTGTGCCCGAGTACCTCGTTGAGGACGAGGTGTTTGCTGACGCCGAGCCCGAGCTTGTGTTTGACGGGGAGTACGTGGACACTGGGGACCAGTCCTAGTGTCTTCGTTGTGTTTTACTTTTGTTAGACAGTTGTTTTGTTATCGGTGCGTAGCACCTATACTTTGTTGTTGTCGTTGCTTTTGTTGGCCTTGTTCTGGGCCTTTAGACTCTTTTCTTTTAGCCTGGTGGCTTTTCTGGATGTTGGACTTATTTTTGATGTTGGACAATTTGTGAGATGTGAAATTTTATTTCAGTCTCGCCTTGTGTTATTATTGTTATTCCGTTGTGGTTATAGGGACCTGTTTATGTATTGTGGACGCTTATCGGGTTTGGGGCTTCACAGCTCCACTCTCGTGCGGACCTTTTCACGTCTCGCCTCCATTTTAGGGAAGCGGGTCGTGACATTTGGCTTGTATTTAAACCTAGTTTTATCCCTAGTTTTAGAAGAGACTTCTATTATTTTTTGACGGATATTCCTTTTATAAATCTCAGCTCGAGATCATAGACGAAAATTTTGGTTTGTTCTTTCTTGCCAAAACTCTTATTTTTATGAATTGTTTCTTCTCTACAATGAATTGTGCTATGATCTATTGCTTTATTTCTGAGATTTCCATGATGAATTGTGAGTAGTTTATCCATTCTAGGGTATGGTGATGAACCCTATGAACCCGATCTTTGAATTGTGATGAATGAATTGAATTGTTGCTAGGATTGAAGAAAGGTTAGGTTGTGATTGATTTATTACGAGTAGCTAGGAATTTCCATCGATTGGGATTTACAAGAGATTGGATCTCAATTGATGTGAAGGCCTAGTTATTCGATTTAGGTGTATAATTGAAGTTCTCTGGATTTGGTTTGCAAGAGATTGGACCAAAGCTAGCATTTTTATTATAAATCTATACTAATATTCGTTTGATAGAGATTGGATGAATACGAACTATCATAACCTAGGTCGTAGCTCGAGTTTGCATGAGAGTGGGCTCGAGTTGTGATTGGACGATGATGTTGATCTTCACGCTAGTGGATTAGGTTAGGGCTTGCACGAGAGTGGGCCCTAATCTAGGTTGCTATAGATCAGCAATAGCGCGAGAGCGTGAGCTTGGTTCTACATTAAGTTGCGACTAGTTCACCTACATTCAAGCTTTGCAACATTGATATTCATGATCCACAAGGATAAGAAACAGTCCATAATGGGGATTTCCTATCCCTAGACGCTTTATTATATTGAATTCTATTTGCTATTTGAACGATTGTGACATTACCATCAAGACTATTCTTATTCCATCAATAGCTAGGTGATCAAAGTAGGATACTGTCAAATTGTCCTCCCTGAGTTCGATACCCGCTTGCCACTATGACATGCGCTTGCGGTAAGACGACAGTGTAATGCCCTGCTAAGCTACTGCACAAGTACTAGAGGGGGGGTGAATAGTACTTTAAAATAATTAAGAGGCTAATTCCTAATTACCGTGCAAACTCTACCAATAAATGCGGAAATGCGGAATAGTAAATAATCGACAACAAATAAACAATCGCAAACAAACGATATTACTGGGTTCGGATCCACCCAAGTCTCCCCGACTTGTTCCCGGCGATCCTACGTCCCAAACACCCGGATCCCCTCCGGATACTTGAGTTAGAAACCCTAACTCAAGATTTCCACTATGAAATACTTGTGAAGAACCTTCACCAAGTCAAATCATACACAAAGTAATTTGTGACTCCCACAACCCGGGATCACAAACACAACTCTCACAACCGAGAGTTAAACACTTACAATATCAAAGTAAATTGAAATGAAATAGCTTACCACAAAATACATATGCCTTGAGTATACTTACGAATTAGGGCAAGGATGATTTTGAGGAAGAAGAAGGCACCAAACCCTAGCTCCAAGATGTAGATCAGCGATGGAGAGCTATGGGGTTGTTGGTGACCTAGGATCAAGCACTTGGCTTGGAAAGCTTCACACTCAATGAATCTCTCTTTGGAAGTAAGAGTGAGGAGAGATTATTGAATGGAATGAAAGAGCTTTGAATGAGCTTGGAATGATTTCTCTTGATCTCTAAACTTGCAATAATATCATCCTTGAGTGCAATGAATGCAGCTCAACAAGTATATATAGGATAGAGGAGAGAGAGAAAGAAATTCGAGTCATTAAATGCTCCAATGACTCTTTTCTGAACCCAACTAGTCGGTCAAAGAACAACCACCGACCGACTAGTTCATCAACTAGTCGGTCGGTCATTTAACGTAGACCGACTAATGGAAGAACAGCCAAAAGGTCGAAGCACAGACAAAAGGAACTAGTCGGTCCAAGAAGAGTAGCTGACCGACTAGTTTCACAACTAGTCGGTCGGTTACTTAACTGAGACCGACTAAGAGATAAAACTAAAGTCTGAGCACAAATTGATTTAGTCGGTCCAAGAACAGATGTTGACCGACTAGTTCATCAACTAGTCGGTCGCCAAATGTGCATAGACCGACTAACGATAAACAGTAAGTCAGGAGAAAATTGGCATGTACCGTAAAGCTAAACTAGTCGGTCCAAGAAGGAAAGTTGACCGACTAGTTTATCAACTAGTCGGTCGATCAATGAACACAGACCGACTAATTATAAACAGTAGCTCAGGCTCAAATTTGCATGTACAGGGAAAGCTCAACTAGTCGGTCACAGAAGCATCACTGACTGACTAGTTCACAAACTAGTCGGTCGGTGAGTCAACTTAGACCGACTAACTGTAAACAGTAAAGAGCTTGGAATTGACTGACTGAAACTAGTCGGTCCAAGAAGCTTTGCCGACCGACTAGATCACCATCTAGTCGGTCAGTTCTTCTTCTTGAACCAACTAACATGCACAAGAAGTCGCGAATCGAAGCGCGAAGCTTCGGGAAAGTTTGTATGGACTTCTACTAAGATCCTAGAGCTAAGATATGAGCGTTATGAAGATTTAAACCGTAAGACCTACTCAAGGCTTAACATTCTACGAAAGAAGCTTAAAGACAATAAATATAACTTGACGATACCGTCTTCAAAAGCTTCAATCGAATCTTCATGACTTCTAAAATGGTCCATAAGCTTCAACGAAGCTTTAGGCATACGATCACGTGCTTTGAGAAGTCTTGAGACGTCGTAATTGATATTCATATGAATTTGGCGATGATCTCCATAACTGCGCTCACAAATTGTCAGTTCACGATATATTTATGTTTGATCATCATCCAAAACCAAATCCGGGGAGTCCAATATCCAACATTCTCCCCCTTTTTGGTGATGACAAACCAACATAAATAATAATCAAAAATAATAATTCAAATGAAATTTACTTACTCCCCCTGCATTGATGACACGTTAATTCCAAATTAAACAATAATAGTACGCATCAAGCAGATGAGTAAAGTATATAAATGAGAATCGATTATTGAAATATCGAATACCAAATGTTGGTTATTGAAATATCGGATTTGAAAATCCATTTATATATCTTAACTCCCCCTGAATCTAACATATCAAATTAGATTCTTGGAATAATGCTTTAAATTATCATTTAGCACATCGTTATTATTATATCTCTCCCCCTTTGGCATAAGCAAAAAGAGCGGGAGGAGATCAACGACAACAACAATGGCTTCAAATAAAAGCACGGGAGTCGAAGAATACGACCATGGTTCAAATGACACCAAAGGAAAATACGAAATAAAATCAAGGTGTGCCAATGAAACCAAAGTCGAAAAACGATAAATAAAATCATCAGAAACTCAAATCAATTTTACGGATTGAGTTATGGAATATACTCTCCAATATCAACATTCTTGGTTAATTTAGTGCATGGAAAACAATTCTATGTTTTCATAAAGTGAAATCTATTTAACCAAGTTAATATCGTCGAGCGACGAAATCAAACATCAGAGACATAAAAAAATTATATAATGTGCACAATAGACTGAAATGTCAACTGCGATGTATATATATAAAGTATGAACCAGAGTACATCAAAAATATACATCACTGATATCCAAAAAGCGATCCAACGATCGGCGATCAAAATACAACATCATATATCTCAGAATACAGCATATATGGAAGTATCACAAAAACATATTGACATCCATCCAACGTACATCAAAATACATCAACACATCAAAAAAACATCCAGAACCACACTCTATCCTACCCAAACTCTCTCTCACTAGATGTATCATCCAAGGAGTATCGGAGAGTCCTCAAAGAAGCTCAAGAGGAAGCGGCAGGATATGCAGCAGCAGCGGGCTCGGCAGGAGCGGAGGTGGTCACTGGGTCTGCAGTAGTGTCCACGGGAGCGACAGAAGTGGCAATCTCTGGAGCAGTAACAGCAGTGGCCTCGGGAGCACCAGTCGAAGCATCCACCACAGGAGCGGTGGCAACGGGTGTGCTCTCGGGGGCACCAGCAGACGAAGCAGCAGCAGCATCACCAGAAGTGCCCTTGGGGGCACGAGTAGAAGCACGGGCAAGCTCCTCAATATCCTCCTCATCCAACTCATCCTCGTCAGAGAAAGACGAAGGGATCTCAATATCAAGGCGACGAGCTATACGTCAGAGAATCTCCACAGAACGAGCCTGACGAGACTCCAAACAACGCACAACACGAACAAGCTCGGCAAGAGTGGAAGAGGGAGCAGCTGAGGCAGAAGCAGAAACTGACGCTGAAGGTGTCGTCCTCTGAACGTGACGGAGTGCCGCAAGAGATTTCCTGACGGTAGTCGCGTTCAGGGGAGGACCAAGTGGACGCTCATCGTCACGAGGCAGTGTGACATGGAAGTGTCGGAATACCAGAGTCAACAAGCATGGGAAGGGGATATGAGCCGACTTCGTGGACTTGCGAATACACTCGAAAGAATCCATCTTATCGAGTATGATGCGAGCCTAGTTAATCGAGCTCCCCATGAAAATGGCATATATCAACTTCAACAAAGGCTTGGATGGTAGAGAGGAGGAGCTGTACTTGGGAAGCAAGCACGACTTCAGAATCAAATTTAGGACCCAGGCGATAGGCTTGAAGGATTTGGAGGGAATGCCAATCATGGCGGCAGGGATCTGGTGGAAGATCTGAGAAAGCACGACCTGATCAAGTGAGGATATGTCATCAACAGATATATCGGAGGGAAGGAGGCCAGACGAGGAGATACCCAAAATCTCTCCTAAGATTTCTGCCGTGAGGACTATAGGAGTCCCCAAGACAGTCGTCTCAATCGAGTGGGTCGCATCGTACTGACCCCGAACGTGGTTGGCATAGAATAGTTTCACTAGGCGAGGGTAGGGGTGAGGGTTCGCCTTTAGGTCATATTGAAGGTAATCGAGAAGACCGGAGGACGAAAGAAGATCGGCGAGGCCTAGGAAGTCACTAAACTGGACGAAATGCTCCAGAAGCAGTGGGCAGTGTTCGATACGGTTGTAAGCCGCGAGACACAAAGGGTCGTCACGACACAACGAAATATCGACACCGCCTACCGGCATCGGAGCCTTTCCCTTAGGCTGACGGGTACGGGGACGAGAGCTAGACTCAGGCTGCCTAGGAGGAGGTGAGGGGTCCCTATGAGTCTCAGTCTCGGGTCTATACTCGGTGTCAGAATCCGAAGCACCGGGTGGAGTGGGAGCACGGAAAATCACAGGCTTGGGCTTGGGCTGAGATCGGGCTCGGGGTTTCGAAGTCGCCGTCCTCTTACGCTTAAGAGGAGGTGAAGACGAAGAGGGTTGGGTGGTTTTCGAACGGCGTCTAGGAGGGGTTCGCGTAGGTTGATCAGGATCCGTAGGGGATGGTTCTACGGTCATCGGCGAAGGGCCAGAGGGAGTGATCGGAATACGTGTACGAGCCATAAGCACGGCACGACACGACGCAAGAGATCGAAATAACCCTAGACAATCGAAATGAAACCCTAGCCGAAATGATCTAACCCTAGAGAGCTAACCCTAACCCTAGGAAGCTAAGAGAGGAGAGAGGATCACCTAGGAGGAGAGGGCGACGGTCGGCGACGGAGGAGATGCCGAAAAATGATCGGGCACGACGGAGGGAGTCGAAGGGTCGGGGGGTTTTTCGAGCTGGAGAGTGAGAGAGACCGACCAAAAAAGAGAATACTCGGTCGGGGCTGAGTTTTAATCGACTGGAATTCGAAAAGACAAAACAGTCCCCGTCACAACTAGTCGGTCACAGTTCAAGCACTGACCGACTAGATCACGATCTAGTCGGTCGGTCAATGAGCTTGAACCGACTAGTTGTAAACAGTAACTGAAGGCAAATTTCCTGACAAGATTTAGCCGGTCTAAGCTCATTCACTGACCGGCTAGAACTGAATCTAGTCGGTCGGCAAATGAACTTGGACCGACTAAGAGAGTTCAAAAATTGAAAAACTATGAAATTTGATTTCTCTCCTAATCACACTTCGACGAAATATCAAAATACTCTCATTAATCATTATACTACCCCATTAAACATCGAAAATCTGAAATTTGACGATTACGCACAAATCGAGCGAAAATTCCGAAAATTCAACAAAAATCCCGAAAATTTCAATTAATCTAGCATGAGCAAATATAAAGAATTGAATAGCATGCAAGATTATTGAAAACATATGAATCCTAAATCTCGGATTCACCCATAATCCCCAATTCTCGACGCAACCGCAAAAAGGAGTCCTCCTTTAGGGGTTTCATGAAAATATCGGCGATTTGCTTCTGGGTTTCAACGTACACTAATATGATGTCCTTTTTAGCAACATGATCATCTAAGAAATGGTGTCGGACATCTATGTGTTTCGAACGGGAATGGTGTACCGGGTTCTTGGAAAGACATATTGCACTTTGGTTGTCAACCATGATAGGGCAAGTATCACAGTTTATACCAAAGTCTTTAAGTGTGTGTCTCATCCAAAGAACTTGAGCACACGCGGCACTGGCGGCAATGTATTCCGCCTCGGTGGTTGAAAGTGATACGGAATTTTGCTTCTTGGAAAACCAAGAGACAATGGAATTTCTTATAAAATGGAAAGTGCCACTAGTACTTTTCCTGTCGGATTTGCATCCCGCATAATCGGCATCACTATATGAGATTAACTCATACGCGCTAGATTTTGGATAAAGTAATCCAAAATCAAGTGTGTAACTTAGATAACGAAAAATACGCTTTACCGCTACTAAGTGTGACTCCTTAGGTTGAGACTGATAACGAGCACATACGCATACTGCAAACATAATATCGAGCCTACTTGCGGTAAGATAAAGTAAACTACCAATCATACCTCGATATAGATGAATGTCTACATCTTTACCGCCCGTATCCTTATCAAGATGCGTAGTCGTGCTCATTGGAGTCTTTTTCCCGGAGGCATTCTCCATTCCAAATTGCTTTAGCAACTCCACCGTATACTCCGTTTGGTGGATGAAGATTGCATTGTCCATTTGGCGAATTTGGAGACCTAAGAAATATTTGAGCTCACCCATGTGGCTCATCTCAAATTGATCCTTCATCACATTAGAAAACTCTTCGCAAAGAGCAAAGTTAGTAGCACCGAAAATGATATCATCAACATAGATTTGAACTAAAATTATATCATTATTCGAATACTTAACAAATAATGTGGAATCAACTTCTCCCATTTTAAATCCCAAATCCAAAAGAAAATTCTTTAAACGGTCATACCAAGCTCGATGAGCTTGTCTCAAACCGTAAAGTGCTTTCTTAAGTTTGAAAACATGATTTGGAAATTTTTCATTTATAAAACCCGGAGGTTGTGAAACATAAACTTCCTCAACAACATCTCCGTTTAAAAATGCACTTTTTACATCCATTTGAAATAATTTAAAATCCTTATGGCATGCAAAAGATAATAGTAATCTAATTGATTCTAATCTAGCTACCGGAGCAAAGGATTCTTCGAAATCGATACCTTCCTCTTACCGATAGCATTGAGCTACTAACCGAGCTTTGTTCCAGATGACGACTTGGTTTTCGTCGGTCTTGTTCTTGAAGATCCACTTTGTCCCGATGACGGTGTGGTTCTTCGATGGTAATGGAACAAGCTCCCAAACTTCATTCCTCTCGAATTAAATGAGTTCCTCCTCCATGGCTAAGATCCAAGCGCTATCTTCGCATGCTTCATTAACATTCTTTGGCTCTATCGAGGAGGCAAAGGCACAATGAGCGAAGTAGTTCACTTACGATCTCGTCTTGACACTATCATGGATATTGCCAATGACTTCCTCATGAGGATGGTCACGAACGGTATGAAGCCATTTGGGAATACCTTGATCACTAGGAACATTCTCAACAACTTCATTAGTCGGGTTAGTATCAATAGAATCAATAGAATTAATAGAGTTAGAATTACCAATTGAATCACATAAGACATCCATAGAGTCATCATCATTAGTAATTCTCGTTGGAACAAATCCTTCATTAAATGAAACATGAAGTGATTCCTCGATCGTTGAGGTTCATTTGTTGTATATCCAGTAGGCTTTGCTACGTGAGGAATACCCAACAAAAATCCCCTCATCGGATCTTGGATCGAATTTGTCCAAACTACCATACGTGTTCTTAATAAAACATTTCGAACCAAAAACACGAAAATGTTTAACTTGAGACAACCTACCAAACAACAATTCATAACAAGTTTGTTTAGTGCCGGGCCTCAAAAGTATCCTATTAAACACATAGCAAGCGGTATGTACCGCTTCCGCCCAAAATTGATGGCCAAGTTGGCTATCATCAAGCATAGTGCGAGCACATTCCACTAGCGTCCTAATCTTTCTCTCAATAACACCATTTTGAGGAGGTGCGCGAGGGAACGAAAAAGTGTGTGTAATACCAACTTCATCACAAAATGTCTCAAAAGACTCATTCTCAAATTCACCTCCATGATCACTACAAATAGTGACAATGGTGGTTCCTAAGAGATTTTGTACTTTCTTAACAAAAATTGTGAAGTTTTCAAAAGCTTCATTTTTATTACATAATGAAAATACCCAAGTAAACCTAGAAAAGTCATCAACGATGACAAGTCCATATCTAGCATTACCTAATGAAGCAACTCTAGTTGGCCCAAATAAATCTAGATGTAATAGCTCTAGAGGCCGCTTAGAGGAAATGCTTTTCTTATGTTTAAATGAAGATTTTGGAAGCTTGCCTCGTTGACACGAGTCACAAAAACTTTTATTTTGAAAGACAGGCTTAGGGAAGCCTCTAATAGAATTTAACTTGGAAAGCTTAAAAAGTGTTCCAAAGTTCACATGACCAAAACGTCGATGCCATAAGTGTTGTTCACTTGTGTTGGCAATAAGACATTGTTCATGTGATCTTGGAAGATCTAGGATGTATATATCCTTATGGCGTGTGTCGGAAAACAATAATTCATTATTATCTTTTCTTAAAATATGGCACATTCCTTTCGCAAAACTAACTTTGTAACCTTTGTCACAAAATTGGCTTATTGAAATAAGATTGTGGTTTAATCCTTTAACAAGGTAAACATCACATATAAGGGGTTTAGAAGGATTACCCACTTTACCAACACCTATGATGGTTCCGCTCTCGTTGCCTCCAAAGACGACGCGATTTCCATTAGCAATGGGAACCATTCCGGAGAGCAATTGAGCGTCACTCGTCATGTGTTTTGAACACCCGCTATCGAGTATCCAATTTCCTTTGGAGCTAAATTTAAATTTTTTGCTCCTTTACTTTTTCTTTTCCTTGAGTACCTAAAGATAGAAAATTTCATATCATGGTACCCAAGGTCATTGGGTCCAAAAGATTAGACCTTTGGAAGCCAAGTCCAATTGGACTTAGACATCCCCACATAATTAACATTGTCCACAACATCCGAAAAATAAGCATTCATGTAAACTTGTTTTTCATTCATGCTTGTGTCCTTTGGGCTCCAAATTGTGAATATTTTGGGAGCCCTCATCCTATTAGGTGCATGCATGCGTTGTTGGTTTCTACGTGATGCATGACGTGGATAGGCATAAGGAACATGATGAAATGGTGCATGTGGATTATTATTCATACGATGATGTGGGTGTACATGTGCATGTGGAGGAACACGTGCATGAGGGTGTCTCACATTGTGTGCACGTGGCCGTGAACGTGTAGCATAGAAATCATCATATGTGTGAGCCGGTGGAGTAGGACGTGTGTTCCTACGTGGCATAGTATTGGTGTACATATAAGCATGCCCCTTCTTTGGAGGTCCACCCAAAGTGGGTTTCTTTCCGAAAGAGGGTGTGGACGAGGTGGAAGCACCATTGGTAGATGAACTACCAATAGAGTGTTTGCTACCACTCGTTGAGTCACCGAAAGTTGGCTTAACAAAAGTAGTGGCCGATTTGGATGAACTTCCCATCGTATACCCCAAGCCAATGTGGTGATTGGCCGGAAGTAAGTCACTTAGGATTTTATCCAAATGGTCCTTACCCTTATTAAATTTATTAATTCGGCCTAATGTGTTCTCATATTTCTCGGTGAGAGAACGCATAGAAGCATCCAAAGTGGATACTTGCGATATGAGCACATAAACAAGAGATTTAAGATTCTCATTCTCAATACTCAAAGTCGAGTTTTGAGAAGTCAAATCCGCTATCTTGTGTTCCTCCGGATCCTCAATGCTAACATGTTCAAGTTGAGTCTTGAGATTAACAATCTCATTCTTCAACCCTTCAACAACGGTGTCGTTGTTGGTGATGATAGTTTTAGGCGAGGTTTGAATGCTAGCTAAGTCATCTTTTACTTTAGTATACCTATTTACTAATTTAGTATACTTAGACCACAATTGAGAATTAGCATTCCTAAGGTCATCCATAGTTACCTCATCGCCTTCGTTGTCGCTATCATCGGAAGAGGAAGATCCGTGATCATGCTCCTCTCTTGCCATGAAGCACATGTGTGCTTGCTCCACTTGCTCATCGTCCGACTCTCCGCTTGAGGAATCCTCGGAGTCGGTGAATGTTGCCTCGACAAGACCCTTTTTGCAACCCTTTTTGTACTTCTTGGACTTGTCGAATTTAGGCGCCTTCCACTTCTCCTTTTGCTTGTTTAGAGGACACTCCGCTTTCATGTGTCTTGGATTGTTGCATTTGAAACACAAAGGAGAGGAGGAGTTAGATGAATTGAACTTCGATTTGTTTTTGAAGTTACCTTTCCGGAAGAACCGGTTGAACTTCTTGGCCATGAGTGCCATGGACTCCAAGTCCAACTCGTCTTCCGAGTTCTCACCATCGGTTGATGTGGATGTGGATGGAGCGGCCTTGAAAGCAATAGCCTTCTTCTTTGGCTCGTCTTGCTTTAGGTAGGACTTCATCTTTTCTTGCAACTTCAACTTGCTATCCTTGCGTACCTCGTATGACATTAAAGTACCCATTAATTGAACTACGGTATACTTGTTCATATCGTTACCTTCCTCGATGGCGAAGGTACGCTTTTCCTAACTAGAAGGAAGTCCTTCGATAAGCTTCGAACATTTCTCCTTTTGGGTGTAGGTTTTGTCGAGAGCCTCTAACTCGTTTATGATGTCGACGAAGCGAGCATAATAATCCTTCATCTTCTCACCCTGTTGCATATGAAACATCTCGTAATCTTTATTAACTACAACGAGTTTAGAGTCTCTTACCCTACTCGTCCCTTCATGTAAGATGAGGAGGGAGTTCCAAATTTTATATGCACTCTTACATGTGCATATCTTATTGAAGTCCTCGGGCTCCAATGCGCATTGCAAGGCGTTCATTGCCTTGGCATTGCTTACCTCCGTGGCGACCTCCGCGGGAGTCCACTTCTCGAAATCTTCTTCGGCGGGCTCGACGTATTCCTTCATCGTGGTCCTCCATAGTGAAGCACTCCGGAGGAAAGTTTTCATCCGGCATTTCCAATACCCGTAGTTGGTACCATTGAAGAATGGAGGCCTCGTTGAGGAATGTCCTTCCATTATCGAAGACGCTCCTTCACGGTTCTTGAATGTGCTATAGTCGGAAGGTGGACGAACGGTCTTGTTGTCGTTGGCAGACATAGCTATAGACTTGGCTTTGATACCAAATGTAATGCCCTGCTAAGCTATTGCACAAGTACTAGAGGGGGGTGAATAGTACTTTAAAATAATTAAGAGGCTAATTCCTAATTACCGTGCAAACTCTACCAATAAATGCGGAAATGCGGAATAGTAAATAATCGACAACAAATAAACAATCGCAAACAAACGATATTACTGGGTTCGGATCCACCCAAGTCTCCCCGACTTGTTCCCGGTGATCCTACGTCCCAAACACCCGGATCCCCTCCGGATACTTGAGTTAGAAACCCTAACTCAAGATTTCCACTATGAAATACTTATGAAAAACCTTGACCAAGTCAAATCATACACAAAGTAATTTGTGACTCCCACAACCCGGGATCACAAACACAACTCTCACAACCGAGAGTTAAACACTTACAATATCAAAGTAAATTGAAATGAAATAGCTTACCACAAAATACATATGCCTTGAGTATACTTACGAATTAGGGCAAGGATGATTTTGAGGAAGAAGAAGGCACCAAACCCTAGCTCCAAGATGTAGATCAGCGATGGAGAGCTATGGGGTTGTTGGTGACCTAGGATCAAGCACTTGGCTTGGAAAGCTTCACACTCAATGAATCTCTCTTTGGAAGTAAGAGTGAGGAGAGATTATTGAATGGAATGAAAGAGCTTTGAATGAGCTTGGAATGATTTCTCTTGATCTCTAAACTTGCAATAATATCAACCTTGAGTGCAATGAATGCAGCTCAACAAGTATATATAGGATAGAGGAGAGAGAGAAAGAAATTTGAGTCATTAAATGCTCCAACGGCTCTTTTCTGAACCCAACTAGTCGGTCAAAGAACAACCACCGACCGACTAGTTCATCGACTAGTCGGTCGGTCATTTAACGTAGACCGACTAATGGAAGAACAGCCAAAAGGTCGAAGCACAGACAAAAGGAACTAGTCGGTCCAAGAAGAGTAGCTGACCGACTAGTTTCACAACTAGTCGGTTGGTTACTTAACTAAGACCGACTAAGAGATAAAACTGAAGTCTGAGCACAAATTGATTTAGTCGGTCCAAGAACAGATGTTGACCGACTAGTTCATCAACTAGTCGGTCGCCAAATGTGCATAGACCGACTAACGATAAACAGTAAGTCAGGAGAAAATTGGCATGTACCGTAAAGCTAAACTAGTCGGTCCAAGAAGGAAAGTTGACCGACTAGTTTATCAACTAGTCGGTCGATCAATGAACACAGACCGACTAATTATAAACAGTAGCTCAGGCTCAAATTTGCATGTACAGGGAAAGCTCAACTAGTCGGTCACAGAAGCATTACTGACCGACTAGTTCACAAACTAGTCGGTCGGTGAGTCAACTTAGACCGACTAACTGTAAACAGTAAAGAGCTTGGAATTGACTGACTGAAACTAGTCGGTCCAAGAAGCTTTGCCGACCGACTAGATCACCATCTAGTCAGTCAGTTCTTCTTCTTAAACCAACTAACATGCACAAGAAGTCGCGAATCGAAGCGCAAAGCTTCGGGAAAGTTTGTATGGACTTCTACTAAGATCCTAGAGCTAAGATATGAGCGTTATGAAGATTTAAACCGTAAGACCTACTCAAGGCTTAACATTCTACGAAAGAAGCTTAAAGACAATAAATATAACTTGACGATACCGTCTTCAAAAGCTTCAATCGAATCTTCATGACTTCTAAAATGGTCCATAAGCTTCAACGAAGCTTTAGGCATACGATCACGTGCTTTGAGAAGTCTTGAGACGTCGTAATTGATATTCATATGAATTTGGCGACGATCTCCATAACTGCGCTCACAAATTGTTAGTTCACGATATATTTATGTTTGATCATCATCCAAAACCAAATCCGGGGAGTCCAATATCCAACATACAGTCGTTTTCTGGGTGTATATCCGGGCGCGATCAAGTTTTTGGCGACGTTGCCAGGGAGGCGACGGTATTTTATTTTCTTTACTTAGTTAATTCTTTTTATTTTTTTATTTTTTTATTTTTATTCCTCTATCGTGCTAACAATTCCATCAAGACTCTCTTTTTCTGTGCATGTACACGAGATCGAAGGCATATCAAGAAGATATATTATTGGATCCTGAGATCGAGCGTACGGCAAGGAGGCTTAGAGCCGAGAGGAGACTTGCTATAGAGGAAGATCATATGACCGCTTCGGAGACATCAGAGGAGTTAGCGGCACGTATGGCTAGGCTTGTCTCTATCCGAGATAGGCTACGACCTAAGACCACTTCTACTACCTCGTCTATTGTGATGCCAGAGTTGGCGACGTACAAGAACTTCGAGCTTAAAACGGGACTTGTGGTGTTAATGCAACAAGACCCATTTTAAGGGAATTCCCACGAAAACCCACACTACCATTTACAGTTGTTCTTGTCTAAATGTGCTACTTTTCATATGCCCGGCGTGCCGGCTGACGCTATTCGACTGCGCATCTTCCCATTTACTCTCCGAGCCAAAGCATTATATTGGTTGAGGACGCAAGCCGAGGGGATCTTCACTATATGGGATGAGTTGACGAGTGCATTTGTAAACAAATTCTACCCACCATCCAAGACTGTCAAGATAAGAAGTGTGCTCATGTCCTTCAAGCAATGACCTCAGGAAACTCTATTTGAGGCATGGGAGCGCTTCAAAGATCTTCAACACAAATGCCCCCATCATAGTATTGAAGCATGGGAACTTGTGCATAGCTTTTACAACGGATTGCAACCGGGCACCAAGCAAATAGTAGATGCAACCGCCAATGGAGCTATTTTGTCTAAGAAGCCGGATGATGCTTCGGCCCTACTTGAGGAGATGGCCTCAAATAAATAATAATGGGGCAACGAGAGGGGACATTCTTCGTCATCCTTGAAGCCGACAAGCATTTATGAGGCAAAGGCTGTAGCGGAGCTCTCTACAAAGTTTGATTCTCTCCCCAAGGTCGTGGAGAGATTGGAGAAGTTGATTAGTGAGCTGCATGGAGCCCCCACTGTATCTACATCGGGAGGAAGCATGGGCGATTGGCAAGACCAAGCCCATGTTATGTTTGTTGGAGGGGAGCAAGGAGAAAGAGATACAGAGCAAGTTCAATATGTTACGGAAAGCACCGGTTATTGGGCAAACCCAGCTATGAGAAATCATCCGGGATTTTCATATGCTAATAATAATGGAGCCTTGAATCCACCACCGCAACAACCATAAGCCCAACCTCCACAACAACCGCAATATCCACCGAGAGGACCCCAACAACAAAACTTCCAACCAAGGCAATAAGCGGGGCCATATAGACCTTCGGGGTACAATCAAGGGTAGAGAGCACCTAATCCACCACAAGCACTGCCGAGGTCAGAACATGAAGCAAGGGTCAAAGAATTTATGGCCGAACAAAAGAAGATAAATTCTAGATTGACGGCCCAACAAAACTCTCTCAACACCGTCATGGCACAATTATCGGAGCAACTAGCATTGATCAATAAGAACACTCAACAATTGTCGACTCAACCGAAACAAAACCCACAAAGTAACACCGGCCACATCAATGCGGTTGTGTCGGTAACTACAAGGGGCGAGAAGAACACTACTCCCGCCATGGTTCAAACCGAGGAGCCGAGGGAAGAAATTTTGGATGACAGAGAGCCAGCCAATGAGGAGGAGTGTCCAAAAGAGCCAAGAGACGGTGAAAAATCTGAAATTGATAAGCCACAAGTGGAGCGCACTTACATGCCACCGGTACCCTTTCCACAACGGTTGGCAAAGGCAAAGATTGAGAAATGGCTCACCAAATTTCTGGAGTATTTGCGAGGGGTGAGCTTGAATATTCCTTTCTTGGACGCTATTATAGAAATCCCGTCATATGCTAAGTTCCTAAAAGACTTGATTGCGGAAAAGAAGCGGAAGGAAAAGATCATGCTCACCGAGCAAGGTACATGGTTTACCCGGAAGGAGAAGGAGCCTACAAAATTTAAAGATCTCGGAAGCTTCTGCATTCCTTGCACACTTGGAGGAGTCCCGCTACAAAAAGCTTTGGTAGATTTGGGAGCAAGCGTGAGCCTCATGCCCCTCACAATGTTTAAGAAATTAAGTACGGGGACCAACCTAAAACAACAGACTTGAAGATACAACTCGCGGACGGTCATATCACTAGGCCGGTTGGGATTGCGGAAGACATACCACTTCAAGTACCGGGTGGAATTTGCTTACCGTGTGAATTTGTGGTAATGGATATCAAGGAGGAGGGCGATACGTCGCGAATTCTTGGATGCCCCTTCGTGGCCACCGCCGGCGTGATAGTTGACGTGAGAGAGGGTACCTTGTCTTTGAACATCGGAAACATGAAAGTTGAGATCCGCATTCCTAAGGCGATGAAGCATATGCCTTACAAAGAGAATGTCGATTACGTGGACCTCCTCGACGAGGTCATTGATGACGCCATGCCATTCATCATTGGAGCTAAGCACAATGACGGCTTTGAAGAAGGCCAATCTTCTAAAGGTGAAGAAATGTTGGGAGACCCGTCGCATCATTCTATGATTGATGACAAAGACGACGCTGATGTCGCAAGAATTAGAGAGCTATGCAAGCTCTCCACGGTAAAAAATGCAAAGAAAGCTCCGTCGGACAAGAAATTATCGCCGCCAATAAAGAAAAAGGACGGTAAAAGCTCAAGCTTGGGGGACTCATCCCCCATTACCACCTATGATGAGGGAGAGCCAAGGAACGCCTATGAACACCAACAACCAAATCCAAGTGGGCTTCCTGGCAAATTTGACGTGCATCTCACATGCATTGAACATCGAGTGCTAAACGATTATCTTAAGGGGTCGAGCTCAAGACCTTAAACGAGTGCTTGTCGGGAGGCAACCCGACGGTTTTAGTTGAATTTTTCATTTTATTTTTGTTTAGATCTTTGTTAGAGTTTAGAGTCAAGAGTCGATGAAAATCCTGACAACGGGCTCTATTTTTCATGACAGGAGATGGAGAACAAGGAACCATTTGAATGGAGGATGACCATGGCAAAGAAGAGCGCTCCAGAAATGCGCTCAGGCTTCAGGAGAAGGAAGGAACTGACGGGGAGAAGAAAAACAGAAAGTAGAGGAAAAACAAAGAGCTGGAGCTGAAATTTGCAGCCCACTCGGCCGAGTGACATTGTCATTCGACCGAGTGAAGACCCTACTCGGCCGAGTAGAGTACTGATCAGGGAAGACTCTGAGAACGCACTCTCTGTAATTTATATGCCACTCGGCCAAGTGACTTAGTCACTCGTCCGAGTGAGTCAGACACTTTCTAGCACTTAAAAGCTCTGAGTGGCCTTGCTACTCGGCCGAATGACCTTTGTCTATTCGGCCGAGTGATAAGATGTACTCGCCCGAGTAGGAAGATGTACTCACTCGAGTAGGAAGATGTACTCGCCCGAGTCGCAACTTTCGTAGGAAATTTCGAAATTTTTCTAAAACTGTGCCACTCGGTCGAGTGAACGCGTCACTTGCCCGAGTGACTTATCATTTATAAACCAAACATCGTGGGTTCAAATCCCAAAACTCAAAAATTCCCAAATTCTTCCCCCGAGCTCTTCGACTTCCCAAGCTTCGCCCGAGCCAATCCCTCCTTCGCCAGAGCCGTGCCGCCCCGTGACCGAGATGCCGCCCATCGCCGACGAGCACCGCCGACTCCACGTCGTCGGCACCGCTTCCCCCTCTGCAGCGCATCCCCAATTTCGCCCCAAAATTCCCTTTTTTCTCCATTTCTCCAATTAGTACGCCCAACTCAATCTCAAATTCTAATTAATATTGATATATATCTATTATACCTGATCCTACCCCATACGTATTAATATTCATTGCTGATTTGTGAATTTTTGTTTTAGGCTAGCTTGGGGAGATACAGGGGCTGATTTGGAGCTTCTCGGAGGAGGCGACTCTTCCCACGCTTCCACTGCTTGCACTCATGTTGTGTTCAGGTACACTCGTTCCTTATTTACAGCACTTAACATTTGGGTCGGCACGTTTCACAGCTCACATGCCGCCCCGCACTAGGTCGCGCACGCGGGCACCTGCCTCAAAGCGGAAGAGGACCCACGAGCCTGGCTCCTCTTCTGCTAGAGTGGACTCCCCTCCACATAGCCCGCCACTACCTACACTTTCGCCTCCTACCGCACCTATCCCACCACCACCGGCACAGCCCGCCCCCGCGTTTGACACGATGGGCATTACGTTCAGAGATGATGCACACCGAGCCAGATTTGAGCGTATCGCCCATCGTTCGATCGTACCCTCTAGGTTCGTGCACCTAGCAGACTTTGAGCGCCAAGGGGTACTTGAGGGCCTACTCCAGTTGTATGACAACGTGGAGTGGCGTGACTTTTTGTCGATGTCGGCGGACACCTACATCCGCCCGACGCTAGAGGTTTTGAGTTCTATAGCTAGGACTCCTGGAGTTGCTCTTTCTGACCGATGGATTGTGAGTGCGAGGTCACTCTCGACATGCTCCGAGCCTACTTTCAGTGGCCTCCAGTCCCAGATCCAGACCGAGCATATAGCCCCACGCACATCCCACCGCCGTCATTTGACACACACACACACACACCTTCTGGACACGTACCACTGGATCGCCCCTCGCCTTTGACCCTAGTCGGGCCAAGGCCTCAGCTATCCTCCACCCATGCCTTCGCATTGCACAGCGCTTTCTTAGCAAGGTATGAGCCGGGGACGATGTCGACCCCTGAGCTTTACATGCTCTACGGGATGACTTGAGCGCGAGCCTTTGAGAGAGGTGGAGACATCTTACTCCCTGCCATTCAGATTGGCATAGCTAGTTGATACTTGGACTGCACCGTTATTTCTATCGACGCTAGGATGCCTATCTGTTGTGGTGGTCTGATTACTCTTCTAGCTCCCTTGTGCGGAGTGGACCTTCCAGCTTGTTTGCTTCGACCCCTGGGCCCCACTTCCCTTTCCATAGACGTTATGGCCCAGATGAGGATGCTTCGTCCTCATGGTCAGCACAACTGGGTATGGCTACACAGTCCTTTCGGCGTGGATTACATGATTCTCCCGAGCCCCGCTCGAACTCATATTGGACCCGCAGGAGGGGAGTGGATTCCATCGATGGACATCCTTATCTCTGCTGCATACGTGCTAGAGCCTGAGGACGCTCAGCAGTAGCCCCTCCTTTCACCTCTGGACCTGGAGCTTCCTCAGCCAGCACCTGATCTGTTTGCACCTCCTGATACCTCTGTCCACACCTCTGTCAGTGTCGAGAGTACACTTGCTAAGTCCACCACCACCACCACCACCACTGTGCCGATATCCATTGATCCCATTTCTACTGCGAGCCATGAGTGTCCCACCACCATTATTGAGAGCGGTGAGCCCTCTTTTGCCTCTGCAGTGGAGACCCTATCCACTTTCTTATTCTCGACCCCTGGGGAGTCATTTTCTGTACACTTCATGGCCTCCCCAGTCGTCGACCTTACCGTCTCCACTGTAGCTGTCTTCTCTGAGAGTGTCGTGACTTCTGTCACCATTTCTGCGTCATCGACCTCTCTGACCTCCTCGCCCGCTGTCACCGTTTCTGTCGCTGCTGCTGATCCCTCTTCCTCGACCATTCCTGCGTCTCAGCCTCCCACAGAGGCTGAGCTGTTGGATATGGACGACATGGATACACCCATGAGGGCATGTATGAGGGTATACGGACCTCAGATGTCGCGTCCACGAAAGCGTGCACGGGAACCTTTTCTCATGTGAAAAGGACCACTCGATAAGTGGAAAAAGTCACTTTATAAGTGCATAAAGGCACTCGATAAGTGAATGAAGAAGAGGATAAGCAAAAGGGCTAATATAGGCTAATAAGCTTATAATTGGTTATTTCCTACAATAACTACCCCTAAAGCCTATAAATAGGACCCAAGGGTATGCCTTTTACACTAATCTTACCATGCCATAAGTTTGCATAAGGCAACTTGTGTTCTTCTTCTCCCTTCCATTAAAATCCTCTTCTAAATAGAGATTTACGCGGTGAAACTCTGCTTCGATCCTCCGTGACGAAGTACTGACCATTGCGGAGAATCCGAGGGCGAAGTTCCGAGATTACGGTGTCGCGTACGCAAGCATAAGTCTCTACTTTATTATTCGATCCTAACGTCCTTGTTTTGATAGGATCCTACATTGGTATCAGAGCCATACGGGTTCGCCCCGGTCTAACCGTCGCCCCGGTCTCACCGATGAACGAGGCGTTGTCTCTTTCACGAATGAGTCTCCTTCCATTATGGATATGGTAGGAACGCATCGTGACAGAGAGAATCACAATAGTTGTTCTTTTCACGTTAGGGTCTTCTGCCATTACGGATATGACAGGAACTCTCTGTGACGTGAAGAACTTACCGTTCATCTCGCCAAACTCACGCTTCTCATGGATGCTGAGTCTCCATTCAATTGAGAATGTGAACTCTCTTCATGTAGAGGGTGAAGTTTGCGGCCTTGAAAATGCGTTATCTTCATTTTTTGGCACATGGCCATTGAAGCAACACCGTTTTCTCGACGAACGGGTGCTTCATCGGAGAAGACGATGGTAGTTATTCTCAACGGAGAAGATGAAATTTTTGGTGCATGATCGCCATGGCCATATGGGCTATGGAGGCAATGCATCCCCCCTCCCCATGCGGAGGGGGTTGGCTACGGCCAATAACTTCCACGGCCACCCCTCCGGTGGGGGGTGTGCGGCCAACCCATGCAAGGGGAGGCCGGCCATGGCCATATGGGCGAAGGCCGGCCATGGCCAAGGGGCCATGGCCAGGCCAGGGCCAGGCCGGCTCTGGTCGGCCTCGGCCAGGGCCAGGGCCAGGCCTGGCCGAGGCCAGACCAGGGCCCGGCCTCGGCCATGGCAAGGGGGCGGCCTGGCCGGCCCTGGCAGGGGCCAGGGCCGGCGCCTTGGCCTCAGGCCAGGGGCCTGGCCGGCCCTGGGCCGGCGCCTTGGCCTCAGGCCAGGGGCCTGGCCGGCCCTGGCAGGGGGCCAGGGCCGGCGCCCTGGCCGGCCCTGGCCTCTGCCAGGGCCACGGTCGGCCCTGGCAGTGGCCAGGGCCAGGCCGAGGCCTGCCCAGGGCCACTGCCGGCCCTGGCCGAGGCCGGCGCCAGGCCACTGTCGGCCCCGGTCTTGGCCAGTGCCGAGCCCCGGTTGACCCTGTATCTTGGGGGCTTGCATGAATGTGACATGCATGGCTAGCCCATACTGGGCCGACGGCAGTCGTCTGCGGCAAAATTCTCCTATAAGGGGGAAGCGCCTGGATCCATACGGGAGCCGGTGACGATGGCTTGCAGAAAAATCCCCTCAGGGGGGATCCGGCCTTGGCACGGCTACGGCTCAATCCCGGCAATGGCCAGGGATTGCCGTATATTTCGCTAGTATCTTAAGGGTACTAAGTTGAAATATCGCATTTGCTTTTGAAAAATACGTTTTCAAAAACGCTTTTCCACTGCGAAGTACTATAAGTGTACTATCGTTTGATAAGTGAGGGGGAATATTGAAGGTTGTTCTAGATGGTGATTGGAATCGTAGAGACCTTTCCGATTCTAGAGCAACATCTTCAATATTTTTCGAAAGTAACTTATCAAATATAATGATATCATTCCAAGTGGGATATTCCAAGTGGGAGTGATATCTATGTATAAGAATTTTATGCAATGATTTTTGATCGAACCTTCGGTTTTGTGTCTTTTGCAGCATTTTAAAGTTAAAATGTCTTCCGCTTCAAAGAACATCGTCGCTGAGTTAAACAGAGGTGAAAAACTCAACGGCAATAATTACAAACTATGGTCCATCAAGATACAATACGTTCTAGAGGAGCAAGAAGTGCTCGAAACTCTGAAGAACGTAATGATTGAACCCGAGTTGGGCACTACGGCCCAACACAGACGGGACAAGGAAGCTTTTGATGCTTGGTCTCGGAAGAACAAGATAGCTCGCATTACGTTATTGTTCAGTATGGCCGATGACATAATGCGCATCTTCTGAGAGCATGACCTAGCCATGGACATATGGTCCAAGCTTGAGGAGAAGTTTGGTGGCACATCGGTGTCCAAACTTCATTCTTTAACTATAAGATTTGATTCATACAAGAAATGTCCAGATCATTCCATGGGGAAACATCTGCGACATATGGCGAATCTAATCTCAGAGTTAAAGGATGCATGTCATGTGCTCACTGATGAGCAACAAATCCAAGCAGTCATACGTTCCCTGCCAAATGGGTGGGACCAAATGAAGATGCATCTCACTCACAATGAGAGCATCAAGACCTTCAGCGATGTTTCTAAGCACCTCGAGTTAGAGGAAGAGCGGCTTACGACTGCTAAGCCAAGTGCAGAAGTGCACATGGTTGCTAGTTCCTCACACGGGGGAAAGAAACGGAAAGATCGTTCGAATTTTTCTAATGAACGTAATAAGCAACCTGAGTCTACCAAGAAACCCAAACATAAGGGTGGGCACAAGAAATGGCACAAGAAGAAAGACTTGAAGAGGATCAAGTGCTTCAAGTGCAACAAGTTAGGTCACTATGCCCGTTCTTGTACGGATGAAGGTGACAAGGTAACTTGTAATGATAGTTACATATGTGTTTCTAGTTCAATATTTCTTGTGGAATCTAATCCATTTTGGATAATTGATTCAGGTACCACCGACCACATAGCAAGGGACAGACGGTCCTTCGTGGAGTATCACCGGATACCCCAAGGAACAAAGTGGATTTATGTAGGAAACAACACACGTGTTGAAGTGAAAGGCGTTGGGACTTGCAAGCTAGTCTTGGACAACGGCCGCACTATCTTACTACATGATGTCCTCTTCGCTCCAGATATTCGAAGGAATATTATATCTGTGGTCGTGTTAATGGGTCTTGGTTATAGCTGGTTTTTTCATGATTGTAAAGTGGACTTGTTTTGTAATAATTCCTTAATTGGTACTGGGTATGTATTTAAAGGATTTATTGTATTAAATATAATGTATGACTCTTCATTTTGTAATGAAAATTTCCTTGTTGCAAATTCTTTGACTTATGAGTCAGATATAATTTGTTGGCACGCAAGGCTTGGTCACATTGGACCAACGCGTATGGATAGACTTGCCAAACGTGGCCTTCTATCCAATGTTTCAAAGGTTGATATGTCGACTTGCGAACATTGCCTTGTAGGGAAATCTTGTCACAAGCCATTTGGAACCGGTACAAGGGCCGAGGTTCCATTACAGCTAATCCATTCGGACATATATGGTCCGATGAATGTCAAGACAAGATGCGGGAAGTCCTATTTCATCACTTTTATTGATGATTTCACCCGATTCAGTCATATCTATTTGATATCCCACAAAAGTGAAGCATTAATCTGCTTTAAAAACTATATGAGTTTGGTGGAAAATCAATTAGATCGCAAGATTAAGGTCTTGCAAACCGATAGGGGCGGTGAATATCAATCAACAAGTTTTAAAGAACTTTGTGATGAAAAAGGCATAGTTCATCAGGTAACTATGCCTTATACTCCGCAACAAAATGGTGTTGCAGAAAGGAGGAATAGGACTTTAATAGAAATGGTCCGTTCAATGATAGCGCAAGCTAACTTGCCGATCACCTTATGGGGTGATGCATTATTGACGGCCACTTTCATTTTAAACCGCGTACCCTCGAAATCAGTTAGCTCCACTCCTTATGAGTTGTGGAACCAAAGGTATCCTGACTTAAACATTTTAAAACCTTGGGGATGTGCATCCTACGCACATATTTCCTCCCATAAGCATGGCAAACTTGGGCCACGGGGAAGGAAATGTATCTTTATACGATACGTAGAAAACTCCAAAGGTTATGTTTTCATTAGTCAGGAAGACAATGGAGGTCTAATTGAATTTGAGTCGAGGGATGTCACTTTCTTGGAAAACGAGTTTCCAAGACAGGACGAGATAAGTCAGGACTTATCTCTGTTTGAGATTAATGATCAAGAAGAATTACCTCATTCGAGTGGGAGAATTCTTGGTGAAGACGAAAATACGTTTCAAACTTCACCAATGGATGATACGAATGACGCAAATCCTATTCCATACGGGAATAATGATCCAAGTTGGAGCATTTCTAACGACATTCCAAGTGGGAGTGATGTTAGAATTGATCTAAATTCGAGTCAACAAGGACTTGAAGAATCTCAAATACGACGTAGTAATCGTACAAGGTTGGCTCCTCTAAGATTTGAGGATGAATTTCCGCAAACCTTTATGACTTTACTACAGGATGATGACGAGCCTGCTACTTTCAAACAGGCCGTATCATGCCCTGCGAAAGACAAATAGATGGAAGCGATGAAGGAAGAGTTGAAATCCATGAAAGTTAACCAAGTCTGGGACTTAGTTGACTTACCCAGAGGACGTAGAGCTATTGTGAACAAATTTGTTCTCAAGATCAAGCATAAGGCTGATGGCTCTATAGACAGATATAAAGCTCGCCTTGTCACGAAAGGTTTTACTCAACAGGAAGGGATAGACTACGAAGAGACTTTCTCACCTGTTGTTCGTTTTACATCGATTCGCCTGATTCTGGCTATGGTAGCTTGCTTAGACCTCGAATTACATCAGATGGATGTAAAGACTGCCTTTCTCAATGGAGAATTGGACGAGGAGATCTATATGGAACAACCAACAGGGTTTGTAAAAGAAGGAAACGAACATAAGGTTTGTAAACTTCGTAAGTTCATATATGGTCTTAAACAATCCTCGAGGCAATGGTATGTACGATTTCAAGAATTTGTCTTATCAAATGGGTTTTCCATGCTTGATGAAGACAACTGTGTATATATCAAGAGGATTAAGAGCAAGTACGTTATTATGTCTTTATATGTAGATGACATTTTAATAGCCGGAAATGACAAGGGCTTTGTGATGGATATCAAGGCTTGGCTTTCATCAGTTTTTGAGATGAAAGACATGGGAGAAGCCGCATATATCCTTGGAGTTAAGATTTCAAGGAATCGTTCAAAGAAACTTCTTTCTCTTTCACAAGAGACTTATATAAAGAAGGTTCTAGAACGTTTTAATATGCAGGACTGCAAGTCCATTGATACTCCTATAAGCAAATGCGATAATTTATGTCGAAATCATGTCCAAATAACCAAAAGGAAAAGGAAATTATGGAAAAAGTTTCATATTCCAGTGCAGTTGGTAGTCTTATGTACGCTATGATGTATACAAGACCGGACATCTGTTTTGCCATTGGAATGGTAAGTCGTTACCAATCCAATCCAGGGCAAGTACACTGGAAAGTGGTTAAGAGGATAATGCGGTATCTTAAAGGAACTGCGGACTATGCTTTATGCTATCAAGGAGATGCCTTGAGGCTCGAAGGCTACACTGATGCTGATTGGGCGGGTGATCTCGATGAGCGACGATCGACCTCAGGATATGTTTTTCTACTCGGATCTGGTGCAATATCCTGGAGTAGCAAGAAACAATCCTGCATCGCACTTTCAACTATGGAAGCCGAGTTTGTAGCATTTAGCATGGCAGTCCAAGAGGCTGTTTGGCTTAGGAAATTCTTAGACAGACTAATTGATGCAAATGACTCAGATGATGTACCAACACAGTGACAGTCAAGCATCTATAGCCTATGTCATAGATCCAAAATTCCATTGTAAGACCAAACACATAGATATCCGCTACAAATTTGCAAAAGAATATGATAAGACCAAGAAGGTAGACATAAGGTACATATCTACGCATGAGATGATAGCGGATCCGCTTACGAAGGCGATCCCCAGAGATGTGTTTTACAAACACTTGTCATCTCAAGGATTGTGTAAGAGCTGAGTTGTACCAATGTAAATTCCCATGTCTATAAAAGATCAAATTTAATGAAAGAATGAGTTCTTTTCAACATTGCATATGAATTTCTTGAAAATGTTTGCGTCCATTTTTTTAAATCTCAGCTGGTTTTCTAGTATGTTGGACAGATTGAGGTTGGCTCTCTCACATGAGCAACCGCCTTTATTATATCAAACGGATAGAATAAAGATGAGACATGTTTAAAGTCAAAATGGTCAGACGGATGATTTAGAGTCATGACTTAAACAAAATGGTCGTATGAAAGATCTACATCATATGGATGCTTACAAAAGATCTAATAGGATTATTAAAACCTATCTGTCTTATGCGGGATGTGGGTCCAGAAGATGATTTGAGTAGTAAAAGGGACTCAAAATCAGACATTGTGATGTCTGATCATCATCCTTACAACATCATTAAGACATACGCTCCCTGGGAAAGGAGTGATGTTGTAATACGTATTCATACTACGTATGCATTTGACCATTGGGTTAGAATAGTAAATTGTGTTTACTATTATGTGAGACCCAAAGACCACATGGGTATTAACTCGTTACCCTTATGGACTCTAATTGGTTCCTTTAGATTTGACTGGATGATTGCTATCTTAGCATGTTACTTATGGACTATGGTCAATTCGGTTCGGCGGGGCATGTTAGAAAAGCAAGTTAAGTCAAGATCGAAAGGATCGCAAGAAGAGGAAGATTAATTTCATATTCACATTTGGACTTTAGAGATTCAAAGCTGGCCAGCCAATTGTAATCCAGATGGGATTCAATTGTTGAATATAAAGTATAAGAAATGTGAAGAAATAATCTAGGGTAAAGCATGCGTTGATCTACTCAACTTTGCACCTTGAGGAGTGTTGTGTATCTCTAACAAGTGCACAACAGCAGACTCTATGCGCATGACGGTCACACAGCCTATTTCTCGGTATGATAAACAGAAGAGTTAAATGAAAGATGTTTCCTTACAATCCCCTCAAGTGTGAGTGGGAGATGTTAGATATGGACGACATGAATACACCCATGAGGGGATGTATGAGGGTATACGGACCTCAGATGTCGCGTCCACGAAAGCGTGCACGAAGGGAACCTTTTCTCATGTGAAAAGGACAACTCGATAAGTGGAAAAAGTCACTTTATAAGTGCATAAAGGCACTCGATAAGTGAATGAAGAAGAGGATAAGTAAAAGGGCTAATATAGGCTAATAAGCTTATAATTGGTTATTTCCTACAATAACTACCCCTAAAGCCTATAAATAGGACCCAAGGGTATGCCTTTTACACTAATCTTACCATGCCATAAGTTTGCATAAGGCAACGTGTGTTCTTCTTCTCCCTTCCATTAAAATCCTCTTCTAAATAGAGATTTAGGCGGTGAAACTCTGCTTCGATCCTCCGTGACGAAGTACTGACCGTTGTGGAGAATCCGAGGGCGAAGTTCCGAGATTACGGTGCCGCGTACGCAAGCGTAAGTCTCTACTTTATTATTCGATCCTAACGTCCTTGTTTTGATAGGATCCTACATGAGCGAGTCCTAGTGAGCACAGCACCATAGCCCCACCCTGTTGTTGCACTTGTTATTTACGGTAGCCATGCAAGACAGCCCCATTCCTCACCTGTTCGACCTCTGCGCCACTGCCCCCCCCCCCCCCCCCGACACCCTAGTTCAGCACCTGCATGCTCTAGAGGGGGCTGTTAGTGGACTCAGAGGAGATTTTCGGGCTCTCTCTGCTACAGTTAGTGTTGTACAATCCCACATCGCTTTACTTCTTGGTACTCAGGCTAGCCTGAACCAGATTCTTGTGCGACTGTCACAGCCGCCACCTGCCACTACCCGCACATCTACCCAGCAGCCACCCCCACCTCCTCCTCCACCACAGGACGGTGCTGGTGCTCCACCACCCACTTAAGCACACACTGGATGCCTCTCATACTTTTGCTGCTGCTATGCTGTCATTTTGTCTGCTGATTTTGCACCCCTCCTCCACACACATTTTGGTCACATTTTGCTCATATTTGTCTATATCATTTTAGGAGAGAGGAGGTATTTTTGGGGACACTTATAATGCGCCATCTTGATCTCTACATGCACCACTTGCATCTCTGCATACATCATTTGCATACCCATCTCATTTTCTTTTATTTGCATCTTTATCATGCATGCATCCTCACCCGCCCCACCCATATCATTTTTCTCGGTGTGCCACACTTTGCACATTGAGGAGACTATGCCGTTTAGCTTGGCGGAGTGAGTGTCTCACGCACTCTTCATTTTCTTCATTTTCACTTTTATTTTTCTACCTTTCTTTATTTTACACTTATTTTCACCCACTTTTTCATTTTTTTGCATACATCACGTTTTCTTACTTCTTGTGTGTGCTGCATATGAATAGTAATTCTTACTTTTCTTTTATCCTTATTTCCTTTAGCCCTTTTTGCTAGAGATGAATTTTCTGTGATGACGATGACGTGGTATTAGCTTATCTCTAAATGCATATTATCTTGTCATGCCATCATTTTTATTTTAGATATCATATTCTATGCTCTACTGTGCATTCGAAATAGTAACATGCACATCCATTATATGAATGTGAATGATATTCTACTATTAGCTGAGCCTGATGATTTATATTGTATACTTTTCGTAGAAAACACACCAAGCTTCACGCATTAATTGCACATATTTGGAGTACTGCTTTGTTGTCTTATATCACTTATTATTGCATGAAAACTATACGCTTCACTTTCAGGTTGATTGAATGTATGCTATGTTGATATAACTGGATTAGTTTACTTTCTGAAATCAAACTGAGTACATTACATTACTCTGTTGAAAGTTGTCGTGCACATTCCAAAGAGTGAACTGAGTGTTATATATTTTTCCTTCTCCACATATCTTGAGCATTATTTCTATACTTAAAATCATTGGTGAATCTCCCTTTAGCGAATCTTATATTGGCATAACACCCCAAAACCAAAAAGAAAAAAAAACATGTATATCTCTCTATCTTTTGATTTAGGATCCTTATTGTATATATTGAAAAAAGGGGAAAAGGAAAAAAAGGGGAGAGAGAGAGAGTGAGTGAGAGTGAGTGAGTGAGTGAGAGAAAAGAAGTACATATATGATCCCATTTCATTTCTTTCTTTCTTCCCTCTTTTTCTTTTGTTATTGGAGCTTCAAAAATGGGGAAAGACTTATTGCTAAATTTGATGCCACCAGGCTTATAGATAAGCTTGGGGGAGAGGATCCAATGATGTATGAGAGAGTGACCACTTGTCTGTGCATGACAGCCTAAGCTAGGTAATTTTCTATACTCATGGAGATTACTTGAAGTATTACGAAATCCAGGAATTGAGACTTGGCATGCATTTCATGAAAACCACTCCATTCTATTCTTATTGCTTCGTATTGTGTGATACCTCTTATACTCCAAATAGAAAGCTATCAATTGAAAAGTGTGTGGTCTATGATTATGTATATTACTTTAGATGCTTCAGACGATGCTAATTCTAGAATGATTTCACATTTCATATTGTTTTGATATTCTTGGGTTTCTATATTGAATGCATTCCTTTATGATCATGATATTGAGATAAAAATCTTTGGCATGTTTTTATTCACCGTATGCTATATGAGTGAGCAAGTCCACGTCCTGAGAAAATGATCTAGCACCTCCCTCTTCGTTTTTCTTTTCTATCTTCTTCTTCCTTTTTCCTTATTTTTTTCCACCGGGTTCGCCTTTTACTCATCTTCCTCGAGGACGAGTAAGAGGTAAGCTTGGGGGGTTTTGATCGCTCCTTATTTTACACCGTTTTTCTACATATTTTCATGTCATTTCGATCACCCATATTGCATTTTTCAAGATTATTCGACAATATCGTGTTGCTTTTCACTATTTCTTGTTTTTGTCGTATTTCAGGAGATATGGAGCGATCTGGAGCAAAAATGAGATCAAAGAACTTTTGCGCACACCGAAGCGTTGCCCGCAACTTATTTGAGGAGTTAGCAACGCTAGAGGATGAGCAGAAGAGGAAGAAATTCAATAGAATCGATGAGGAGGCGAGGAGGAGAAGAAAAGAGCCTAGAAGCATCTTACTCGGCCAAACAGAGAGTTCACTCGGCCGAGTAACGAGCTGCGTTCGACCGAGTGAAACAAATACATACTGCTGAATTTTCAAAGTTCACTTGGCCGAGCAAGAAAGTCTACTCGGCCGAATGAGAAAGCTCACTCGCCCGAGTGGAGCAGGGATTTTCTTTCAAGAAGCGGCCAAGTTACTGGAAATTTTGAGAAGCCTACTCGGCCGAGCAAGATTGCTTACTCGGCCGAGTAAAGAAGCCTAATCGCTCGAGTCAGTCAGAGCGACAGACCCCCGAAACCCCCAGACTTTCTGACTTTTATTGGGTCTGTCACTCGGCCGAGTGACGCAGTCCGACTGCTACGCAAATTGGGATTTCTGGGCTGCGCAGGGGCAAATCTGTCAGGATTTTTTTGGACGAATTTGGCTTGTATTTAAACCTAGTTTTATCCCTAGTTTTAGAAGAGACTTCTATTATTTTTTGACGGATATTCCTTTTATAAATCTCAGCTCGAGATCATAGACGAAAATTTTGGTTTGTTCTTTCTTGCCAAAACTCTTATTTTTATGAATTGTTTCTTCTCTACAATGAATTGTGCTATGATCTATTGCTTTATTTCTGAGATTTCCATGATGAATTGTGAGTAGTTTATCCATTCTAGGGCATGGTGATGAACCCTATGAACCCGATCTTTGAATTGTGATGAATGAATTGAATTATTGCTAGGATTGAAGAAAGGTTAGGTTGTGATTGATTTATTACGAGTAGCTAGGAATTTCCATCGATTGGGATTTACAAGAGATTGGATCTCAATTGATGTGAAGGCCTAGTTATTCGATTTAGGTGTATAATTGAAGTTCTCTGGATTTGGTTTGCAAGAGATTGGACCAAAGCTAGCATTTTTATTATAAATCTATACTAATATTCGTTTACAAGAGATTGGACGAATACGAACTATCATAACCTAGGTTGTAGCTCGAGTTTGCACAAGAATGGGCTCGAGTTGCGATTGGACGATGATGTCGATCTTCACGCTAGTGGCTTAGGTTAAGGTTTGCACGAGAGTCAGCCCTAATCTAGGTTGCTATAGACCGGCAATATCGCGAGAGCGTGAGCTTGGTTCTACATTAAGTTGCGACTAGTTCACCTACATTCAAGCTTTGCAACATTGATATTCACAATCCACAAGGATAAGAAACGGTCCATAGTGGGGATTTCATATCCCTAGACGCTTTATTATATTGAATTCTATTTGCTATTTGAACGATTGTGACATTACTATCAAGACTATTCTTATTCCATCGATAGCTAGGTGATCAAAGTAGGATACTGTCAATTGTCCTCCCTGAGTTCGATACCCACTCGCCACTACACCGTGCGCTTGCGGTAAGATTATAGTCGTTTTCCGGGTGTATATCCGGGCGCGATCACTCGTACTACTGGGCAGCTGAGGTTGGACCAACTGGGTCCGTAGCCTGGGTTGGGGATTTGATCTCTCATATTTCATAGAGCTTTGGCCAAGAGAGCTTGAAAATGGGGCTATGATGGCCGATCATGTTTGTACCGAGAGCTTGGCCAAGTCGACCTGTGGAGTTGGATGATAGGATGATCTGTGATGTAGAGCCGTGCCAGGAGCTCGGCCAGGTCGACCTCCAAAGCTGTTCTCAGGTTTATCGCTAAGGTCGTTCTGGTAGGGCATAGCTGCTAAGGAGCGGACCTTGGGTGTAACCACTAGAGTCATCCTAGTTGGGCGTAGCTCGTTAAGGAGCAGATCATTGGTGTAACCACTAGGTTCATCCCTATAAAGCTTAGCTGTTAAGGAGTCAATCTCACTGAGGTCGTCTTTATGGAGCATAGCTATTAGGGAGCTAACAATAGGGGTAACCGATAGGGTCGTCCTTACAGAGCATAGCTCGTTAAAGTCAATCTCGCTGAGGTCGTCCTTATGGAGCATAGCTATTAGGGAGCTAACATTAGGGGTAACCGATAGGGTCATCCTTATAGAGCATAGCTCGTTAAGGAGCCAGCTACAGGTGTAACCACTAATGTCATCGCCTAGCTTGTTAAGAAGCAGACCTTTCGTAGTCCCTACGAAATTGTGCGGCTTTCTACTCATGCATTATTTGAAGCATCCTGATTATGGTCGTCTGTCACACGTCCCCTTTGAGTAATGTGTTTCAAGGCCAAATCTTGTTAACGAGGTATCAGATCTCCTTTCTCGGCTCATATCCAAGAGAACTAACTGTCCTGGATCTCCATCACCTCATGGAACTCTGTCAAGAGAGATTGAAAATAGACTGTTGTAGGAACGACAAGTGCTTGCGAGGGTGCACCACCAGCGGATCGGTTGTCCTCCATGGGTTGGATTTCAAGCACATCGATGGGCTCGCCTCTAGAATTTTCTTGCACTTTGCCACTAGAGAGGACGAAGAAAATGCTGAAGAAGAGAAGATGTTGACGAGATGATGTAGAAGTTGCTGGATTGAGAGCCTATGCAACAAATGTTGTCACAAGGCCCTCCTTCTAGCACCAAATGTTGATGCCTAGAATCTTGTCACGACCCGCTTCCCTAAAATGGAGGCGAGACGTGAAAAGGTCCGCACGAGAGTGGAGCTGTGAAGCCCCAAACCCGATAAGCGTCAATAAAACATAAGCAGGTCCCTGTAACCACAACAGAATAACAATAATAACACAAGGAGAGACTGAAAAATAAAATCTCACATCTCAGGCAATGTCCAACATGAATATAAGTCCAACATCCAGAAAATCCACCAGGCTAAAAGAAAAGAGTCCAACGCCCAGAACAAGGCCAACAAAAGCGACGACATAACAAAGTATAGGTGCTACGCACCGATAACAAAACAACTGTCTAATAAAAGTAAAACACACGAAGACACTAGGACTGATCCCCAGTGTCCACGTACTCCCCGTCAAACACAAGCTCGGGCTCGGCGTCAGCAAACACCTCGTCCTCAACAAGGTACTCAGGCTCAGGATCTAACATGTGTAACCCAAAAGAGTAAAGGGGCACATGTCAGCAAGTCTAAAAGACTTGGGCAAGGAAACTGAAAGTAAGGCAACTAGCAACCTAGCAGTTTAGTATGCATGACATGGCAGTTATAACATGAGTGCACAATTAAAACATGGCAAGACGATTTGTACAAGAGAACCAACATCGGGACAAGACAAGACAAGACAAGAGTAGCCACGCTACTATCAATCTCAATCAATTCACATCGTTGTAGGCGTTTACGCCCTTCGCTGAATGGTACAACATTCAGACTGATCGGCACTAAACACAATTCACATTTCACGGTTGTTTTGTAGATGTTTACGCCCTTCGCTGAATGGTACAACATTCAGACCGATCTGCACTAAACACTACCCCACCCCAAAGAGTTTACGCCTTACAACTGCAGTTGTTGATCAAACAGACCCCCAGTTGCCTGGCCGCTTAACCCTTACCCCATCCCGCACTAAACAAGCCAGGGTCCCTGCACATGAGCCCAGCAAGTGAGCCAGGGTTGCCCCGCACGGGAGCTTGTTTCTTAGTTCACAATTCAATATATCGAGCGTTGGGGTTAGCAACTCATTATGCTCGCTTCTGGTCACGAGCCAGGAACACAATTATTGTAGCGATGCTACGCAATCACGGGATCACCAAAAGAATGCAATGACATGACATTTAATTTGTGTACCGTTAATGGAAAGTAAACATGACATGGTAATTGTGCAACATGCTAAATGTCGAAACTAGCTTCGTTGTCAAGCTAATTCCCCAATTTGCGCCTAGGCGAGTATCATTTCGTCGCCTAGCCTCTTTTACGCCTACAACAAGCAAATGGCCTAAAGCATGGCCTAAACCCTAAGTGGCAAGTGTCACTTGCCTAGCACCGGGGATGACGACCACTTCGTCTCACGGATGCTAATCTACGGGGGAATCGCTGTTATGGGGGAAACAAACACCAAACAACATGAATTTTATTAGGGTTTCATAAAAATACCAATATGCTATAAAAACAACGGTAGATCGATTTCTTACCGAGAGGAGGCGGAAGAAACACTCCGGGGAACCCTAGGCTCAGATCTGGAGAAGATTGGAGAAGTTTGGGAAAACTAGGGTTTTGGGGGATTTGGGGATTTTGATGGGTTTTGGTGAGATTTTGGGGAAGATGAGAGGTAGATGGAGTGAATGGATGGTTTGGATGATGGATTTAGGGCTTGGAATGGAGAAATGAAGCTTGGAGGAAGATGGGGGCTCAAGGGGGAAGATTTTAGGGTTTTGGGTCGTGTTGGAGAAGATGAAATCGTTTGGGTTGGGTTTAAATAGGATGGGCTGGCGGCTGCCCAGAAATTAGGGTTTTAACACTGGTTAGTCGGTCAAAGAGCAACCACTGACCGACTAGTTTGGCAACTAGTCGGTCGGTCGACCAACGTAGACCGACTAAGTGCAAACAGTAACTCCTGAACGAAAATAGGATTCTAGAGTTAGTCGGTCCATGAACAAATACTGACCGACTAGTTTAGCATCTAGTCGGTCGATGAACGTTCTTAGACCGACTAAGAGTAAACAGTAGCTGATACAAAAATAAGATGATGTGTTAGTCGGTTAAAAAAGCATTGTTGACCGACTAGTTTGCAACCTAGTCGGTCAACCAACGTTCTTAGACCGACTAACGATAAACAGTAACTCCTGGGAAATTTAGAAAGCCAACTAGTCGGTCCAAGAAGGATTGCCGACCGACTGGATCGTCATCTAGTCGGTCGGTGCCCCTTCTTATACCGGCTAATGAGCACAAAAGTTCCGATACGGAGCGCGGGGCCCCGGGATCGATTCCTAAGACTCCTAGGCTTGATCTAATAGTTAGATACGACCGTTATGAAGTCCGTCAAGAATGACTTACTTCGAAATCGACGATCCTAAGGAAGAAGCGAGAAAATACGACGAATCGATCGAAAATGAAAGCTACGGAGACGAAAACCACACAAGAGGAGAAAATCCACTAAAACATATATTATATTATATCATATCCAGATACATGAAAAGCAGTCGTTACATCCTCCCCAACTTAAGAAAAATTCCGTCCTCGGAATTTCCAAACACTCACGAGTCCGGAAACAAAAGTGGGAAACGCTCTCACATCTCATCCTCATTCTCCCAAGTAGACTCTCCAGGTGAGCCGTGTCGCCACATCACCCTCACAAGATTGACAATCTTGTTCCAAAGCGATTTCTGACGCCTGTCCAGAATCTGCACTGGATGCTGGTCATACGTCATATCGGGGCGAACGGTAATCTCCGAAAAATCTACCGCATGAGACGGATCGCTAATGTATCGACGAAGCTGCGACACATGGAAAACATTGTGAACTCCTTCCAAAGACGGCGGCAAGGCCAAGCGATAAGCTACCTCGCCAACCCTCTCCAAAATGTCAAATGGTCCAATGTATCGCGGGCTCAACTTCCCACGCTTCCCGAAACGAATCACACCACGATTCGGGGAAATCTTCAAGAACACATGGTCGCCCGGCTGAAACTCCAAAGGACGACGTTTAGCATCCGCCCAATGCTTAAAACGGTCCTGAGCAATTCTCAACCTCTCCCGAATATTCCTGACGATATCCACGGCCTCCACGATCATCTCAGGTCCCAATAACTCCCGATCACCAACGTCATCCCAACTCAATGGCGATCGACATTTCCTCCCATAAAGAGCAGCGAAAGGCGCCATGCCAATACTCGCCTGGAAGTTGTTGTTGTAAGAGAACTCCACCAAATGCAGATGGTCCTCCCACGAACCCTTGAAATCCAACATGCACGCCCTCAGCATGTCTTCCAAAATCTGAATCGTCCTCTCGGACTGGCCATCCGTCTGCGGATGGTACGCCGTGCTGAAACTCAGACGCGTACCCAAGCTCTTCTGCAAACTCTGCCAGAACTGAGATGTGAATCTCGTGTCTCTGTCAGACACGATACTCACGGGGACTCCATGAAGTCGCACAACCTCCTCCATATATCTCCTTGCTAGCGCCTCAGTGGACTGTCCCACTCGGAACAGAATAAAGTGCGCAGATTTGGTCAATCGATCTACGATCACGCAAATCGCGTCATTCTGCTTCGGGCTCCGAGGTAGTCCAGTCACGAAATCCATAGTGATGTGTTGCCACTTCCACTCCGGAATCGGAATCGGTTGTAGCAATCCGGCCGTACGCTGATGCTCCGCCTTCACTTGCTGGCAAACCAAGCACTTGGCTACACTCCGAGCCACACTCCTCTTCATACCATGCCACCAATAATTCAGACGAAGATCCTGGTACATCTTGGTGCCACCAGGATGCACAGAATACGGCGAACTGTGTGCCTCCACCATCAGCTCCTCTCTGATATCCCCAGCTGGCACACACAACCTGGCTCCAAACCTCAGCGAGCCATCCTCATGAATCAAAAAGTCAGTCCGTAGACCGACTTCCACCTGCTCCCGAATCCTCACCAGCTTCGGATCCTCAGCCTGGCCAGCCTTAATCCGATCCACGATCGTCGACTGTACCTACATGTACATCAACGACGAAGCCTCCCCAGGAAGAACAATCTCCACACCAGACTCGCAAAAATCCTGCTGCAATCTCCACCGCGAGGTCAAAATCATCACCGCTGGAAGCCTACTCAAAGCATCCGGAACCACATTCACCTTGCCAGGGTGAAACTGCAAATCAATCTCATAATCCGCCATAAGCTCCAACCATCGACGCTGTCGCATGTTGAGCTCCTTCTGAGTGAAAATATACTTCAAGCTTTTGTGATCGGTGAAAATCTTCACTTTCTCACTCAGCAGGAAGTGCCTCCAAATCTTAAGAGCAAACACAATGCCAGCCAACTCCAAATCATGCGTCGGATAATTCTTCTCATGAACCTTAAGCTGACGAGACGCATACTCCACAACATGCCCGTGCTGATGCAACACACAACCGAGACCCTTGCCAGAAGCATCACAAAAGATCTCAAATCCACCGCTGCGATCAGGCACAACAAGAATAGGGGCAGTCGTCAACCTCTCCTTCAGAACACCAAAAGCACCCTCACAATCACCCGACCAAACAAAAGCAACATCCTTCCGCGTCAACCTGGTCATCGGCTCGGCAATACGAGAAAAGTCCTTAATGAATCACCGATAATAACCAGCAAGTCCAAGGAAACTCCGAATCTCAGATGCAGACGACGGAACAGGCCACTCCCTGATGGCCCGAATCTTCTCGGGATCCACTGAAATACCATCTCCAGTCACCACATGCCCGAGAAAAGCAACTCTATCCAGCCAAAACTCGCACTTCGAAAACTTAGCATACAAACGATGCTTCCTCAAAATCTCCAACACCGTCCTTAAGTGCGAGGCATGCTCTTCCTCCGACTTCGAATAGATCAGAATGTCGTCAATAAAGATAACGACAAACTTATCCAAAAAGTCGTAGAAAATCAGGTTCATCAGATTCATGAAAATTGCGGGCGCGTTAGTTACACCGAAAGGCATAACCACAAACTCATAGTGTCCATACTTCGTCCTGAACGCTGTCTTCGGAACATCATCCCTCTTCACCTTCAACTGATGGTAACCACTCCTCAAATCCAATTTAGAAAACACCCTCGAACCTCCAAGCTGATCAAAAATATCATCGATGCGAGGCAACGGGTATTTATTCTTAATGGTCACCGCATTCAACTCCCGATAGTCCACGCACATGCGACGCGAACCATCCTTCTTCTTAACCAGCAACACCGGTGCTCCCCACGGAGACACGCTAGGATTAATATAACCCTTCTGCAAAAGCTCATCCAACTGCTTCCGCAACTCTTCCAATTCTGCAGGTGCCATACGATACGGCGCCTTCGAAATCGGCTGCGCACCTGGAACAAGGTCGATAGAAAATTCCAAAGCTCGATCAGGTGGCAAACCAGACATCTCCTCGGGGAAGACGTCGCCAAAATCTCGCACCACAGCTGGCCACTCCAGCTCCATCTGCATAGCCACAGCCTCCACCGGCCTGGCCCGAAATCTGACAGGACCAAGCGAACTGCTACCACGACTGAACTCAAACACTGGGTGTCCAGGAATCTCGAACACCACCTTCTTCCTCTGACAGTCGATCGTAGCATAGAAGCTCGCAAGCCAGTCCATCCCAAGAACTGCATCATAGTTGATGATGTCGTGGACAATGAAATCAGCGAAAAACTCATGTCCACAGACCACCAACAAGCAAGAATTACAACCACGATGCACCGAGACCACGCCATTCCCTGTAACGATATTCCAACTCTTTGGAAGAGGGGACGTCGACAAGGAATGCCTCTCCACGAAGCTCCGAGAAATAATGCACATCGACGCACCAGAGTCAAAGAGGACTCGTGCAGGAAATGTGCAAACCAAAACCACACCTAACAATCAATTAACAATCAAACCCTAGTCTAGCAAACAACCATGTTCAAGCAAACAACATAGTCTACCAATCAAAACCAGCTAGGAAAGTAACAGCTAGATTGAGGATTACCAGCGATAACCTCATCCACAGCCTCGCTCTCCGCAGCGGTCATCAGAAAAGCCTGCCTCCTCGGCGGAACAGCCTGCTGAAAAGCCTGCCTCTGCGGAACAAGAGCTGCTCCACGACCAGCAGGAACAGACGCTCGCTGCTGCAACGACTGTGCTGCAACAGGAGCCCTCCGCAGCAGACCCGCATGCCGACAATCCTTCGCGACATGGGAAGCATCACCACAAACCAGACACTGGCCCAAAAACTTCCGACACTGATCCTTAATATGGCCAGGCTTGCCGCAGAAATGGCAAGACTTCAGAATAGGCCCTCCTGGCCTCTTAAACTGAGCGGACTGATTAGGCCTGAATCCAGGTCTAACCACAGCTCTCGCCTGTTCCACAGGCCTCTTCCCAGCACCAACAACAGACCCCCTCCTCTGGTTCACGAGCAGCTCCTGCCTCTTGGTAGCGACCAGCATCTTCTGATAAGACTCCCGGTCAGAGGAGGTCACAAAACTCTGGAGCTCCGAAGCAAGCCCCTGCAGGAACCTCTGAGCCTTCTCCTCAGCGTCCTGCACCATCTTTGGTGCAAACCGACTCAGCCTCATAAACTCTTGGTGATACATGTCCACCGACGAGTTCCCTTGCTTCAAATCGATAAAACGCTGCAGCATCTCCTCCCTGGCAGCTTTCGGGAAGAACTCACCCTCAAATCTAGCCTTGAAGGTAGCCCAAGCTATCGGCTCCACCAACATCTTCTCTTCCGCATCCCACCAATTCCGAGCATTATCCTTGAGTTGCCTCTTCGCCAAATCAACCCATCCAGCCGGGGTGATCTTGGCCATCTTCAGATTGTCCTCGATGTTCCGAATCCACTCATCGGCAGCCAGAGGACCCTCAGAACCATCAAAATACGCGGGACCCAGCTCCTGAAATTGCTTCGCTCCTGGCTCAGAGCGAGGGGCATCCGGAAGAGCCCGGGCAGCTCGAGCAAGTGGAGCATTCTGGACTTGCAGAAGCACGCCCTGCTGCACTTGCATCATCTGGAGCATCATCCGCATCATCTCACCGCTGGTGGGTTCCCGCTCAGGCTCCTCATCATGAGGGACCGCACCACTACCCCCACCACGGGTGAAACGTCTTCCTGCCATCTAGTGACACAGAAAACGAATCAGATTAGACTCATAGCTTGTGACTCGGACGTCGAACTTAACTAATTGGACATTCTAATATTATTATCGATATCCCAAAAATCGCAGTTACAGAAGGACCTGCATGGGCCACCGACAAAACCTGTAACGACCCGCTTCCCTAAAATGGAGGCGAGACGTGAAAAGGTCCGCACGAGAGTGGAGCTGTGAAGCCCCAAACCCGATAAGCGTCAATAAAACATAAGCAGGTCCCTGTAACCACAACAGAATAACAATAATAACACAAGGAGAGACTGAAAAATAAAATCTCACATCTCAGGCAATGTCCAACATGAATATAAGTCCAACATCCAGAAAAGCCACCAGGCTAAAAGAAAAGAGTCCAAGGCCCAGAACAAGGCCAACAAAAGCGACGACATAACAAAGTATAGGTGCTACGCACCGATAACAAAACAACTGTCTAATAAAAGTAAAACACACGAAGACACTAGGACTGATCCCCAGTGTCCACGTACTCCCCGTCAAACACAAGCTTGGGCTCGGCGTCAGCAAACACCTCGTCCTCAACAAGGTACTCAGGCTCAGGATCTAACATGTGTCACCCAAAAGAGTAAAGGGGCACATGTCAGCAAGTCTAAAAGACTTGGGCAAGGAAACTGAAAGTAAGGCAACTAGCAACCTAGCAGTTTAGTATGCATGACATGGCAGTTATAACATGAGTGCACAATTAAAACATGGCAAGACGATTTGTACAAGAGAACCATCATCGGGACAAGACAAGACAAGACAAGAGTAGCCACGCTACTATCAATCTCAATCAATTCACATCGTTGTAGGCGTTTACGCCCTTCGCTGAATGGTACAACATTCAGACCGATCGGCACTAAACACAATTCACATTTCACGGTTGTTTTATAGATGTTTCGCCCTTCGCTGAATGGTACAACATTCAGACCGATCGGCACTAAACACTACCCCACCCCAAAGAGTTTACGCCTTACAACTGCAGTTGTTGATCAAACAGACCCCCAGTTGCCTGGCCGCTTAACCCTTACCCCATCCCGCACTAAACAAGCCAGGGTCCCTGCACATGAGCCCAGCAAGTGAGCCAGGGTTGCCCCGCACGGGAGCTTGTTTCTTAGTTCACAATTCAATATATCGAGCGTTGGATTTAGCAACTCATTATGCTCGCTTCTGGTCACGAGCCAGGAACACAATTATTGTAGCGATGCTACGCAATCACGGGATCACCAAAAGAATGCAATGACATGACATTTAATTTGTGTACCGTTAATGGAAAGTAAACATGACATGGTAATTGTGCAACATGCTAAATGTCGGAACTAGCTTCGTTGTCAAGCTAATTCCCCAATTTGCGCCTAGGCGAGTATCATTTCGTCGCCTAGCCTCTTTTACGCCTACAACAAGCAAATGGCCTAAAGCATGGCCTAAACCCTAAGTGGCAAGTGTCACTTGCCTAGCACCGGGGATGACGACCACTTCGTCTCACGGATGCTAATCTACGGGGGAATCGCTGTTATGGGGGAAACAAACACCAAACAACATGAATTTTATTAGGGTTTCATAAAAATACCAATATGCTATAAAAACAACGGTATATCGATTTCTTACCAAGAGGAGGCGGAAGAAAGACTCCGGGGAACCCTAGGCTCAGATCTGGAGAATATTGGAGAAGTTTGGGAAAACTAGGGTTTTGGGGGATTTGGGGATTTTGATGGGTTTTGGTGAGATTTTGGGGAAGATGAGAGGTAGATGGAGTGAATGGATGGTTTGGATGATGGATTTAGGGCTTGGAATGGAGAAATGAAGCTTGGAGGAAGATGGGGGCTCAAGGGGGAAGATTTTAGGGTTTTGGGTCGTGTTGGAGAAGATGAAATCGTTTGGGTTGGGTTTAAATAGGATGGGCTGGCGGCTGCCCAGAAATTAGGGTTTTAACACTGGTTAGTCGGTCAAAGAGCAACCACTGACCGACTAGTTTGGCAACTAGTCGGTCGGTCGACCAACGCAGACCGACTAAGTGCAAACAGTAACTCCTGAACGAAAATAGGATTCTAGAGTTAGTCGGTCCATGAACAAATACTGACCGACTAGTTTAGCATCTAGTCGGTCGATGAACGTTCTTAGACCGACTAAGAGTAAACAGTAGCTGATACAAAAATAAGATGATGTGTTAGTCGGTTAAAGAAGCATTGCTGACCGACTAGTTTGCAACCTAGTCGGTCAACCAACGTTCTTAGACCGACTAACGATAAACAGTAACTCCTGGGAAATTTAGAAAGCCAACTAGTCGGTCCAAGAAGGATTGCCGACCGACTGGATCGTCATCTAGTCGGTCGGTGCCCCTTCTTATACCGGCTAATGAGCACAAAAGTTCCGATACGGAGCGCGGGGCCCCGGGATCGATTCCTAAGACTCCTAGGCTTGATCTAATAGTTAGATACGACCGTTATGAAGTCCGTCAAGAATGACTTACTTCGAAATCGACGATCCTAAGGAAGAAGAGAGAAAATACGACGAATCGATCGAAAATGAAAGCTACGGAGACGAAAACCACACAAGAGGAGAAAATCCACTAAAACATATATTATATTATATCATATCCAGATACATGAAAAGCAGTCGTTACAAATCTCATGGAGCCAGGATGACTACTGTTTGTTGAGTATTGATTCTCCTGATTTGGTTTTGATGATGAACAAACATAAATATTGGGCTAATTCTCTTTGAGCGCAGTTATGAAGATCATCGCCAAATTACTTTGTAGATCTCAAGCGATGTCCCAAGACTTATTTAGAGCTCGTGATCGTTGTGCCTGAAGCTTCGTTGAAGCTCAAAGAGTATTAATGAAGTCAAGGGATTCAGAGTCTTCATGTAGAAGCTTTTGAAGACGGTTTGTAATGTTTATTTTTATTGTCTTCTGGAATGTTAAGCCTTGAGTAGTACTTGCCTAAGTTATCCTCTTATCTATCCTATCTTATCTCTAGGATTGCCTTAGAAGCCATTAGAAAGTTTTCTGTAGCTTATCGCTTCTTCTCATGGCTTTGTGTGCATCTTAGTTGGTTCAAGTAGAAGGACCAACCGACAAGATGACGATCTAATCGGTCGAAAATTCTTCTTGAACCGACTAGTCATCCTTGTGAATTTTGGCATATTTTCTGTTGACCAATTAGTCGGTCCAAGAAGGTTCACTGACCGACTAGTTATCAAACTAGTCGGTTAGTGTTTCTTCTTAGACCGACTAGTTTACCCTCCTTATTTCACTAAATTCTCTGTCGACCATCTAATCGGTCCAAGAAGGTTCACCGACCGACTAGTTCTCAAACTAATCGGTCAGTGATCCTTCTTAGACCGATTAAGCTGCTTTAATTTTCCAGCCGTTGGAGATTTTATTTCCACGATTTCTCTTGATCTGTTTTGATTCTTTCCATATCTGTTTGACTTGTTTCAAACATGGAAATTTCTCTAATATGAGAATGGATTCAGAGCTAATTTTCAATAATTCAATTATCATTTTGAAAGGCTCTCTCTCATGAAAATCTCTCTCTCTCTCCCCCCCCCCTTTGTGACCTAATTTCTCAAGGAGATTTTCAGATCTTGAGCGATCATACTTCTGAAAAATTGTATCACGATCGAGATCTTCAACCTAGCCATCTCCAACTGATCATCGTGTTGTTGCTAGGGTTTTCGAGATCACCCTTTCTCATAATCTTTCCTTGCCCTAAATCCGTAAGTATTTCTCAAGGCATATGATTTTGTGGTAAGTGTTTTATATTTCATTATACTTGTTAATTAAGTTTATCTCTCGGTTTGTGAGAGAAGTTCGTGATCCCGGTTTGTGGGAGTCACGATACGAATCGTTGTATTGTTTGATCTTGTAGTAGTTTCTACAAGAAGTTTTTAGTGGAACCTTGAGTTAGTGGATTCTAACTCAAGTAGCCGGAAGGGATCCGGGTGTCTGGGAGTAGGATCACCGGGAACAAGTCGGGGAGACTTGGGTGGATCCGAACCCATTACATCGTTTGTTTGCGTTGTAATTCTCTTGTTGTTCTTATTTATTCCGCATAGTTGTTTGTGATTGAACAATAATTAGGAATTATACTCTTGATTATTTTAAAGTATTATTCACCCCATAGTACTTGTGCAATAGCTTCCAGGGCATTACACTGTTGGGGTGAGTATTAATGCAACAAAGAGCCCAGACAGGATTTCGCCAGGCTGACCCCCTTCGCTGGTACCTAAAAAGGAGAGAGAAAGGCATCAGAGGATCGGTGGATAGACACCACGATTACCCTTCAATGTCTAAGTCAGGCGATGATGGACGAAAGGAAGTGTGTACGTAAGATAGCCCGTGTGTGTATAGAGGCATACGAATTAAGCGGTAAGTTAGGTGTATAAGACCTGAATGTTTGCGTACCTGTTGAAGGAGTAAGTCGGCCGTTTATGTAGGATCGGGGGGGGGACGGTTACGCCATGTCAGCTGAGATAAGATTTTGTGATGTACTGCATAATAAACTCATCAGCGAAATTATCGGGATCTGAATCGCCTGCCAAAACTGCGTCCCCAGATATGGCTGGTCGTTATGCATGTGTTGAGTGGGCATTAAAAGCTCTCTGTTGATAACGTCCTGGAGAGAATGCTGCATTGATTGAGTAGGCCGATCCTACTTGGGGCCAGAGGCTGAAGAGGCCGACCTCGGTTAGCGAGGTCACCCTTGTATGGGCTGCAGGCAAGGAGATGGCCTTGCATAGGCCGACCAGATGGAGCTGTGCTGTTGAAGGAGCCGACCTTGTGGAGGTCGTTCTTGTAGAGCAGTGTTGGGGCCATGTCATGCTGACCTCTCACTTCAAGGCCATGAGGTCCTCCGAGGTCTCTCATGGTGAGTCCCATCTGTCTAGCTCGGCTGGGCCACACTGATGGCGGACCATAGTCCAAAATCATCATCTACAGTAATCGACTAATAAAGAATATTATTGTGTCACTGACTTGAAAAATTAGTCGACTAATATGACAATTAGTCGACTGATGCACCTATTAGTCGGCTAATATACCAATTTGTTGACTAATACAGAATGTGATCTATATTGTTGTTTGAACCATTAGTCGATTAATTGATCTATTAGTCGACTAGTTTGTGTTGACTTCCAAAATATAGATGTTTTCTATCCGCTGGAAAGGCTAATTTTGTAATTTTCTTTATTGGACTTTCCACTCTATAAATAGGTAATACCCCCTCAGATGTCACATAAGAAAATTGTTCTCATGTAAAATTTTCTTTCTCATTTCTAATTGAGCCAAAGAAAAGCCAAAATTCTGTCCAAAATTTCAGTTCTTCAAAGTTATTATTTTTTAGAACAGAAAATCACTCCTTAGCCACTTTTAGATCCACATGCACGTGATTTCAAGGCTATATGAGTATTTGTGTCCTTTGACGAAAATTTTTTTTCCCCACAAGTTGAGGGATGTTTGCTTTCTAGTCTGAGAATGGCTCCAATATCAGGTTGTTAAGATTGAGGTGTGCAATTGACAGAGGTATTTGTCAAGTTGCATTGTTTTCTCTTATGGTTTTGCAAGCGTGATAGCAGAAATCTCAAGAGAAGAGCTTGGGAATTGGAGTAGGTCTAGGAGACCAAATCAGGATAAAATCCTCAGTGTTTGCGATTGATTTCTTTTGGCTTGGATTGTCTCTACTTCTTCTATCGTTGCATTGTCTCTGCTTCTGTTATAGTTGCAGTGTATTTGTTTATATTCCACTGCTATATTACTACAATTCGGTTATTATTGTCTTATCACTAACCGTAACCAACAGAGATTCGGACCCAACATTTGGTATCAGATTGAAGTACCAAACTCCTTGGGTCCCAACACCATCTTATCATGTCCAGCACAAAAAAGATCAACCACAGTAGATCCTCTCAACCATAGAAGTGAAGGTCTATAGCACAGTTCGAAGAGAAGTGAAATTGAGTTAGAATTCATGCTGTGACTAGTATAAATGTGATGGATCTAAGTTTCACTCATCCCAGGAGACGGATGAGATGCGTTCGGACAAGATTTGTAGCAAGACTAGCTTTGCGCAGTAATTATCACTGTTAACTCGCAAAAGATGAAGAAATCTGCCCATCAACTGGAAATCAACATTAATATATGTTAGTCTCTCGCTCGTTCGCACACATGCACGCCCTCCTTCTGCAGTGTTGGGATAAAAATGTAATTCCATTATCACACCTATAAAACTCGAGTTTTGATATAATGACAGTGAACTCAATGGTATAGAAACAACTCAGGTTTAAATCGCACTGGACACACTTAGAGAACAGATTTATAAAAAAGTTACCGATGTACAAAAATCTAGCTTTCTGACACATAACAAATGACGCTTAATCCAGCTTTTGGCCAATTAAAAAGGACAATTAACTTGCGCAGAGTGTGTTAGTATAAACATATTGCTCTTAACCCTCATCGTTAGAGTTGTGATGTAATGCTTGAATATTTAAACATGCTCACAGTCTATCTGCTTATTTAAATATATGCAGCACAATAAAAGTTCTCTCAATGTGTAGTCTGGATATTGAAAATATACATTATCGACAAGCTTGAAACATGCGGCACTCAAAGGCTCGTGTCAGGCATTTCCTTGGGCCAATCTCACAATCAGCTCTTCAAGGTCGTGCTCGCTGCTCATGTTGGATGCCCACTTTGCGTTGACTCGAACCTCTTCTATGCTCTGCTTCAAAGTCCTTGCGATTGAAGGCGCTGAGCGGGTTTGGAAGAAGCTTTCCATTTCATCGGCTTTCTCATCCGTGCAAGACTGAGAAGAACACCGGAATCAGTGCAATTGGTCATTGCCGAACATGGGCCATGAGTCGTAGAATGATGAGAATCTACTCACCCGAGTGATGATGCCACTAAGGAAATGGGTAATCAGAAAATGATGACCCCATCTATCGGATATTAGCTCCCAATTTTCCTGCAAGAAGAATAAGAAATATATAAGCGAGGTCTTTCAAGAATTCAGATGTCAAGGAAACACTGATAATAGATCCAACCTTGTGGATGTTTGATACTTGTTTATGCTGATGATAGATCCTACTGATGAGGTCTAACCCCTTCAGTTCTAAGTGAATTGTGCCATAACCGGAATGTGACAAATCTTCCATATAGAAGCACTAGAAATAATCCGTGCACACAGTGCATGGGCACCCAAAAGGAAAACGCACCCACAAGATGCGGACCCCACGCACATTGAGAAAGGATAGAGAAGAACGGACGTGAGTGTGAGTATTGTCTGAAGGAGATAGGGACTCAATGGCAAACCTATAAATATGGGATGCTAAAGGGGTGGAAAAGCTTCAATGGCAAACCCGCAATAGGGTATCGTCGGGGGATAAAAATCGGAAAAGCATGGGCCAAAGTGCAAAAACTTCGGGAGACAAAGTGGAAAAAGACCAATGACAAACATGTAAATAGTAGGAAGAGATGTGGGGTTTGGGGATATCATTTGATTTTATGAAAGGGCAAATGACAAGAATGTAAATAATGGGAATTTGAGGGCTTATTCTTCGGGTTTCCAAAAAACCACCACCACCACACCCAAACTGTGGGCCCCCATGCTTAGCTGACAAAAATTTGGACACCACTCTATCCACCATTTTGTCCTAGTAAGACAAAGTCCTCAATTGTATAAAGAATTTGTTGGATCTGGATCTTAGCCTAGATGGGGGAATAGGCTAATAAAAATATTCGTACAACCCATGAACAATCACACGCAGTTATAAGCACTGGCAGAGTAAATAGTAAGCAAACACAGATGCACAGCAGATTCACCCCGGTTCGGTCGTCCCAAGGACCTACGTCCATCCCCAAAAGAAAATATTAGATTAATATGTTATCAAGGTACAAATAGCATGAGTCAAGAGCCACAACTCAACTCTCACCTAGTTCGTATGCACTCCCGCATGCTAAACACTATCAACCTAATCAGATGCTCTCACTCTTGACGAGCCCCAACTCGTCAAGTCCCCAAAACCACAAAAGCGGTAAAGTTTTCCCTAGGAAGATCAAGACACTACTATACAAAATAATAATAGTAGATATTAGAAAATCTCAGTTTGTGTAGATGTCGTCATCTTTGTCAACCAGCGCGGGCCAGCTCTCGTCTGGCAAGATGTAGATCGTCTCGTCTCTCGTGCAACTCAAGTTGCGGCCTCGGATGTGGTGAAGCTTCCTTGGAAGTTGCGGCTTCTCTGAACTTTGATGTCACACAAAGTGTTGCAGCACTTGCAGCTTGTAGGCACACCAATTTATGAGTCGGCAAGGTCTCAGCACATGCAGACGTGGTTCGGCACTTCTTCAGGATGCGGCTGATGCTTGGTGGCACTATGATCTCTCGGTCGGCACAGCTGTCTTCAGCGTTCGGCAGCCCGAAGTTCTTATGGTCGGCAGTTGATGCGGCTTGGAGATAGGCACTCTAGCTGCACGGTCGACGAGGCAAGATGGCGCGTGCGAGCAGTGGTCAGCAGACTCCACAGAGCGTGGGTTGACAGCGATGTGGTCCCTTGTGGCTTACGGTCGACAATCGGCTTTTGGCACAACGAGCGGTTCGGTCAGCGTTGCCTCCTTGGATGTGGCTCTCTTCTTGATGGTGCAGCAATCCCCTAGGGGCGGCAAGCTTGGTTAGGATCTCCCCTTGCGTAAGTTCCTTCTTCTTGGCTTAGAGCTTTGGCTCTTTGGATTGCGGCTATGGAGATCTAAGCAAGCTTTGCCCAAGATGATATGGTCTTTTGATGGTGGAGCTTTGTCTTGCGTGAGGCTATAGGAAGGAGGAGCTATTGGCAATGCTAAAGGAAGATGAAGCTCTCTTGGTTGTGCCGCAATATGCCTTGGGGGATTATGAATGGCCGACACCCTCTTTCTTTGAGAAGATGGTTTATATAGATTCATCTAGGGCTTAGCGTGCGGCAACAAGGAGATAGCAATAGGATGTGGTCGGCAAGAGATAAGGTCGGCTAGGGAGATGGCATAAGACTTGGTCAATGAAGAATGAATCCCTAAAATGAAGGAGTTTGGACTTTCTAGTTGATTGGGATTTGTATAGGAATTGCACATGATCTCTAATTGATTCTCTCCTTAGCTCCCCACAATTGACCAAGTCCAATGGCGATATGTATAGCAATTCTCCATCTATTTGACTAGGTCTCCACTTGAATAATTAAGTCCTCGTCACTCATGCAAACACTTAACACATACATCAAATCGTTCACATATGTTTGTCATTATCAAACAATAAGTCCTAGATCGTTGTATCCAACAATCTCCCCCTTTTGATGATGACAAACTAATACAAGATTTGCAATTAACGATTTAATCAATAACATTGTGATATGTGGATGTGAAGTGTGATGGAGGATGTATGCAAACAAATACACCATCTTTATTCAAGCATACAAGCATGCAACAATATATCAATACTGTTTCTAGCATGCTCCCCTTTAACATGTATTCACCCAAGTAGTACCACAAATAATACCAAATACCGAATGCGAATACCAAGTAGTACCACACACAAAAGTAGTACCACACACAAATAATACCAAATCTTTCCCAATTTTTCTCCCCCTTTGTTATGATCAAAAGTGTATTCTTGAAGCTAAAAAATACCACATGCAAAAAGAAAGTATTATAAACTACAACTAGCATTTGCATGTAGATATTCATATAATAAGCACTTCAAATCCAATGAAAATTATAATTTAGACTTCTACACCAACGTGTAAGTGTGATGATTAAGCATTTAAGTACATGAGGAGAAACATTTAAGAACATCAACCAAAACCAATCCATATTTTCCATGTAACATGATATCACATATGATTGATTTTTTTCACCTCATTAAAAATGATTTCAAAATACCACTCCCCAAAACGTAGCCTATAAGGACTATTAGATGTGTGGTGGCATTGTTTGACGAGTATAACACCGACGCTAAAGATTACCCATAAAGCATATGTTGGATACGCATGGGTAGTATACTTGCCAAGGATTGTATCCATTTTACAAATGGAGCAATTTACTATCTTTTTCATTTTTGTAACATGAAAACCAATTTTTTAGCTCAATTTTTATCCATGGCAAGACACATCATATCCCTTAGACTTTCAGTTATTATTCATCCTACATTCACTTTCCAATATTCATAAAAAGTATCTCCACATGTAAAACAAAGTTTAATATTCGTGGAAGTGAAAGTAGGTGTAGAAATCATATTATTCAATTCATTGAACATGTCATGGCTATTATGAAATAAAACATGCACATGTAGCCATAAAAATAATACATCAATTTCTACATGGATATGATTATCATTCATAAATATCACTTGAATGATTCAAAAGAAAGATATGCATTAATCTTTATTTTTTGCTTTTTGTCTTTTTCATTATATTTGATTTTTCATTCATAATGAATTAAACAAGTTGCAAAGCAAACAAACTAGCACACAAAATAAAGATAAGAAATCAAGCACACACAAAATAAAAAAAATGCTATGAATGTATGCATTAAGTTCAAAGAGAAAGATATACATTCGCGTCGACATTTGGCTAAGGAACTAAATAAATGAAACGTTCAATTCATAGCTCCTCGCCAAACCTCCATCTTACATACATTGTAGATGATATGTGTGACCTTGGATCCAACAAGGTCCACTCATGTTAGTCATCAAAAATTTAGGCACTCATATTTGTTTGAATTTAATATTGGCGTTCCTATATTTGCAATGATACGATGTGACCAACACTATCACATGTAAATCACTTTGCATAAACATTTTTAGTAAGGGTAGGCACATTGTGAAATTTCTTATATTTAGGCTTTTCAACTTTTTTAGAATTAAATCCAAGTCCACGTCCATTGTTGCCATATAATTGTTTTTCAAGAATAATATCCAAAGATTGTTTTCATATGGAAAATTTCTTAATAGACAACTCTAACCTAGTGACTTTGGATTTCAATATCGCATTTTCATTCACAAGGTGCATTTACTTACGAAGGCTCTCTTGTTTTCCTCTTCCTTTCAAAATCAAGCATTTTTCTTTTAAGATCATTATTTAACATGCACAATTTATCATTAAGCTCTCTAATCACATAATCTTTTTCAGTTTCAAGATTAATTAAATCTTATTTAAGCATGCTAATATCATTCAATAAAGAGGGACAGGAAGAACAATCAGTTTTTTCATTCGAGCTAGCTTTCTCCTTTTTCAGCATATTAATGGTGAAATTACATGCAACAAGTTCTTCTTTAAGTTTTTCAATTTCTTTAAAAAAATCATAAATTTCTTGCTGCCTTTCAAAGTTACTATCCCTATAGCCATCCACATCAGATTCTAGCTCAGCAATTTTATCTTGCATTTCTTTACAAATGATACGAAGTTCAGCTCTACTACCAGATTGTACCTCATCGTATTTGCCCATCAAGCAAGGGGGTGAAGACTTCAATCTCCTCATTCTCATCTTCACTATCAATGTCCCACGTTTGCACCACAGCTTTTCCTTTTATTACCCGCGACATTAGCTGTTTCTTGTGGGCTGTGTCCATTCTTCCTCATTTAAAACATTCCTGATTATTAATAGCTTTCTGTTTAGAGGAATTTCTATTAGAATTAAAATTACTAGAACGAATAAACCTTTTGCTTATCTCAGATCTTCCTTAGCCAGTCTGAATATATCTCTTGAAGTTTCTGACCATTAGAGCTTGCTCCTCATTAAGATCGTCGTTGTTAGCTTGAAGAGCTAATGGTGTGGGAGCTTTGGCTTTTTCTTCATGTTTCTCTCTAGCTTCTATACTTTGCATCTCAAGCTCGTAGAACATTAGGTTGTCTATTAAGTCCTATACTCTCATTGTTCATAAATCTTTTGCTTCTTGAATGGCAATAACTTTAGGCCAGAACGAGCTTGGCAGCGCCCTTAAGATCTCTCACCTGCTTATAGCTAGAGTATGTCTTATCGAGGGAGCTGGATTTGTATACGATGTCCGTGAATCTCGCGAACATCTCCTTGATAGATTCAGGTGGCAGCATGCGAAAACTCTCATATTCTGTACTCAGCATCGCGAGTCTGTATTCCTTCACTTGCGATGTTCCCTCGTGCGTCACCTCCAGCGTATGCCATATTTTCTGCACAGTTAAACAATGTAAGATACGATTAAACTCAGATTTATCAAGAGAGCATATAAGCACATTCATAGCTTTGCCATTTAAAGAATAAAGCTTTTTTCATAGGCATCCCATTTATCTTTAGGCTTAATCATTATAGTGTCTTCAATTTTAATAGTGGATGGATTATAACCATTTTCAACAATATCACACACATCATAATCTACAGACACTTGATAGATTTTCATCCTAGTCTTCTAATTTGCAAAGTCTACTCTATTAAATTTAGGGGGACGTGCTATAGACTGACCTTCAGCAAATGTAAAATCAGATATAATCATAGTCATCTAAGTAAATCTAGACTAGATCCTCTAAACTGGCTTTGATACCACTTGTTGGATCTGGATCGTAGCCTAGAGGGGGGTGAATATGCTAATAAAAATATTCGAACAACCCACGAACAATCACACACAGTTATAAGCACAGGCAGATTAAATAGTAAGCAAACACAGATGCACATCAGATTTATCCTGATTCGGTAGTCCCAACGACCTACGTCCAGCCCCCGAAAGCAAATATTAGATTAATATGTTATCAAGGTACAACTATCATGACTCAAGAGCCCCAACTCAACTCTCACCTAGTTCGTACGCACTCCCGCATGCTCAACACTATCAACCTAATCAGATGCCTCACTCTTGACGAGCCCCAACTCGTCAAGTCCCCAAAACGTCACAAAAGCGGTAAAGTTTCCCCTACGAAGATCAAGACACTACTACACAAATAATAATAGTAGAGTTCAGAAAATCTCAGTTTGTGTAGTCGTCGTCGTCTTCGTCAATTAGCGTGGGCCAGCTCTCGTCTGGCAAGATGTAGATCGTCTCGTCTCTCGTGCAACTCAAGTTGCAGCCTCGAAAGGGGTGAAGCTTCCTTGGAAGTTGCAGCTTCTCTGAACTTTGATGTCACACAAAGTGTTGCAGCACTTGCAGCTTGACGGCACACCAATGTATGAGTCGGCCAGGTCTCAGAACAGACAGACGTGGTTCGACACTCCTTCAGGATGCGGCTGATGCTTGGTGGCACTATGATCTCTCGGTCGACACAACTGTCTTCAGCGTTCGGCAACACCAAGTTCTTACGGCCGGCAGTTGATGCGGCTTGGAGATAGGCACTCTGGCTGCACGGTCGGCGTGGCAAGATGGCTCGCGCTAGCAGCGGTCAGCAGACTCCACAGAGCGTGGGTCGACAGCGATGTGGTCCCTCGTGGCTTGCGGTCGGCAATCGGCTTTTGGCACAGGGAGCGGTTCGGTCAGCGTTGCCTCCTTGGATGCGGCTCTCTTCTTGATGGTGAAGCAATCCCCTAGGGTCGGCAAGCTTGGCTAGGATCTCCCCTTGCGTAAGTTCCTTCTTCTTGGCTTGGAGCTTTGGCTCTTTGGATTGCGGCTATGGAGATCTAAGCAAGCTTTGCCCAAGAAGATGATACTGTTTTTTGATGGTGGAGCTTTGTCTTGCGTGAGGCTATAGGAAGGAGGAGATATTGGCAATGCTAGAGGAAGATGAAGCTCTCTTGGTTGTGCTGCAATACGCCTTGGGAGATTATGAATGGCCGACACCCTCTTTCTGTGAGAAGAGGGTTTATATAGATTCATCTAGGGCTTATGGTGCGGCAACAAGGAGATAGCAATAGGATATGGTCGGCAAGAGATAAGGTCGGCTAGGGAGATGGCATATGACTTGGTCAATGAAGAATGAATCCTTATAATGTAGGAGTTTGAACTTTGTAGTTGATTGGGATTTCTATAGGAATTGCACATGATCTCTAATTGATTCTCTCCTCAGCTCCCCACAATTGACCAAGTCCAATGGTGATATGTATAGCAATTCTCCATCTATTTGACTAGGTCTCCACTTGAATAATTACGTCCTCGTCACTCCTGCAAACACTTAACACACACATCAAATCGTTCACATATGTTTGTAATTATCAAACAATAAGCCCTAGATCGTTGTATCCAACAGGATTTCTTTAAACTTAGATATTAATTATAGTTAGCAATTTTTAGAGAGAAACCATGACTATTGTTAAATATGGATATTAGAGCCTAGACTACCCGACAGTGACAGTGTGCGGACATGGTGTCACACAAAGCAAGTGTTACAAAGAAGTAAAATGACATGTCAAACAAATGTGCTAAGAGCACACTCTTGAATATATGGGAGATGGCCATCTCTTCAACCTATGTGAGCTACCTCTAAAATCCTATATCATATAAAGTGTTGATATGACGAGATAGCCTAAATCTATGCTAAAACCGAGAGAGTATGCAACACCATATGATCTAAATGAAGTTTCACATTGGACATGTGATAAGATAATCTCTCATATAAAGGAATTACTATAAACTCAAAAATTAATCATAGCTAGCATGTTTTATGAAAAGAAAACCGTGGCTAGTGGTAAACGTTACTACTTGGGACTTGCAAAAGATTTCTTACTCATTTGCCCCAATTTTCTTTCATTACTGATGTATTATGCAAAAACAAAAATACAGAAGTTTGGGCCCGAATTCACTATTATAATGACTTAATGACTAGTGCATTTATGGAAGACAGCTAAAACAAAAGTCTGAGAAACTATGTAAATACATCAGCTTATCATATTTTCAGGGTCAGGTGGAACTATCCAACATCCATATTGCTGTCGGACACAGATGCTAGATCTCACAAATTAAGGTAGCATTTGCTATGAGCATTAGACTTTGCATTTCAAGCAATGCATCATGTCGCTCGAAGAAAATCAACAACTCTTGTTGAAGAAAATCTAATTGAAGAGGACAACCTAATTCATCTTACAAGACATCAAGCCACATCAAATGCGACCTAATCTTTTGTTGAACGCTATCAGCAAACAAATATGCAGCTCTAAATTGAATCAATTATGAATTTCTCCATAAAATTTCCATAAGCATAAATAAAATGTTGGGAATCTAGTAACATAAAATGGCAGTCTTGGAAAAAAAGAATTACATGTAATAAAAAAAGGAAGCAGTATGTTTCACTCGGAAAAATGACCGAAAAGAAAAGGAAAAGGGGAAAGCAATTTGTCAATGAAGATTGATAAAATATCCAGATGCAAGACTTTCACATTATCAAAACAATGGAAATGATGTTACTTTTAGCCAATTCCAAGCTGTTTCACTGTTCTCCCAACCAATCCCAGCAAGTCCATAAATTACATCTTGATCACGAACCTGAAGGTTGCAGCATGAAACACCGATAAATAAAAAATATTAATGCATATAAGGTTAATAGTTCAACACATGCAATACCTCAGATGACAGCAGGAAATTTAAGGCTTCAAGAGCAATATTAGGATCTGGACAAGAGGTCATTGCACCTGCCAAAAGGGAGAATATCTAGGAGAATACTTCAACAATGATATCAGAGTTATGAAGTTGCATAAGAAAAAACACATACTTAAAATCCACCCCTTTTCTTGTGTCATCTCGGTCCACCGATATACTTCCAAAAGCAGTTCAAGACCAAGTCTATTGGTAGCAGTGGCACTCCTCATGACAGCAGTATATGTTGCCTAGGAAATATTTAGTGACAGTACATTTTAATCCGGAAGAAATGAAATGCGACTAAATAATCTCTAACCGGCAACACATCGCTGACCTTTCTAGTATCAGCAGGGAGAAGCAAGGAGTTTTTATCTTTGAAGAAAATATGAAACCGTCTGATTGCTTCCTTACACGTTCTATCCTGCCCTAGTTTAACCAAGGCAGTCAAGAGTTCTCCCCTCAACAATGAATTTTGATGACTCTCGCCGGGAACCTTATCCCAACCTAGTCTCCTGCTCAAAATATTTTCAGTGCACAAATTACAGAAGATGAAAATGTAGCAATGCATATCAACAAGATAGGATATCATTTGCAGTCCTTGTCAAGAATCTACTAGTTCAGACACACATGATGAATATTGTGCTTTACAACCATGATTCAGCCAGACCAATCCAAACCTGACCATAGCCAGCCAGTAGATTACCATCGTGTTGTTGCATCATCATCAATACTCCAGAAAATGACGTGCTCATCCCCTCTATTTCTAGTCAACTACAAAATACATCAATCTAATTGGGATCGCAACATCAGAAGGGTGAGATCTAGAGTTTGTGGTTGGATTTGGTTAGTAAGGAAAAAAACAAAACTATGGTATTCTAAAATACAGATAAAATATAAAAGGATAACGGTTTGAGCGTCTCACCCAAGCAAATTGCTCACCCACTATATGCACATCTTGTGTAGCGTAAACCACTAATAATCCTCTAAATTTTATTCGATCACTTCTTTATTCCTAATTCATCATACTTTATATTACAATGAAAGGCATAAAAGTTTTTTTATAAAAAAACAAAGCTTGAAATATATGAAAACTAATCCTATTCTGATTAGAATTCTAAAAATTACCTTTTAAAATATGCTAACAAAAAAGACATTATCAAAAATAACTAAATTCTAAAAAAGAACTCCGAGCTATACTCAGAATTTAAATAAAAGAGGAACTATAATTATAGGAAAACTCGGTATCTAAAACTTCTAATTTTTTCCTTATATGTACTTTGTTTCACGTGCTCGTGACTCGTTCCACATCAAGTTTCTCCTAGGTGGAGAAAATTCATCCTTGAGGTTTGTAATGAAGCAAGATGAACCTCAAGTGACTATCATGGAGAGAATGTTCCAAAAACAGGGTAGAATATAGAATTAAGCACAAAACCTACTGACTACTGAGAAACAGAAGATCAGAAATAACTTCAACGTGCTGTGCATCAAAACTTGTATCAGAAGTGCTTTCATCTTGGGAAGCAGTGCAAAAACGATCAGGCTCTGACAAAGGATAAGCAAGTAGCTTGGACTCAAACTCAGGCTTGGGCTTGGACTAAAGCTTGAGCTTGGACTCGGACTTGAACTGTCTCTAATTCATACTCTTGAAAGGAATCTGATTCAGTCTCGTACACTACTTATGGTTCTTACTCTGCTTGATTCTTTCTATATAATTATAGCATAGCATGTACTATAGTCATGATACTCTGCATTTCTATCTTCAAGTCTAGAATTAGTCTTTTGAATTCCCTGATTGGGCTTTTATACTGATCATGCTCTCACCTTGACGATGATTGGACTGAACAACAGAATGATAGACCTATCGTATCTTAACTTTCATTGGCAACAACCTTTACTATAATGCATCCACTAAGATGAGATCTCTCATGATAGCTTGCATCCGGATATAAATGCTTCTTGTTCTTTCGTTTGCAGTAAATGATGAAATCTTCAATAAATAAAAACAAATTTTTGTGCCAATAGCAGTTATTGGATCCTTCGAAAAATGGGATATGTCTAAACTTGAGTTGCTTAATCTCTGATGGATTGATGTGGTCCATGTGATATCAATCATCATAAAATTCCATGAGAATCTACTCAAAAAAACTTGAAAATCTCAGCAAAAATCTCAAAAAGACCTCAAATAAGCAAAAACAGCTTCTAAACCGGCCGAAAAGTCAATGGCTCGGTCAATGCCAGTAAACAGTAACATGAGCAATACCGCGAATAATAGCAATGGATAGTGCTATGGATAATAGCAATAAATAGTATCGTGAATGGTAGCTTTTTTGCTAAATCAAAATTCAAACTCTCTTTTTTGAACTAAAGAAAACCAAAACATAATCTAATCTATCCAAAAAGATGAAAAGAAGATGACAAAGGAAGAGCTCGATACCAATTGACAATGATCGTGGTAACGGAAGGGTAAGATCAAGGGTTTGTGATGGAATTTAGGTAAGTATGGAAAACAAAACTAGGGATTTTGAAATAAAGAAAGAATTAATATGGAAATTATTCGGCCCTCTCATCTAAGCGAATCACATATCCATTATAGGCATATTGCATGTGAAAGAAAATCCAAGAAGAAAGTAATGTTCATTGCAAACTACTAACAATTCTCTCAGTCTCATTCAATTGATTGTCTATTCTTCACAGTTAATGAGAGGCATTAAAACCTTTTATTAAAAAAAACAAAACATGAAGTCTTAGAAAACCAATCCTATCCTAATTAAAATTCTAAAAATTACCTTTTGTAAATAAGGCTGCAAAATAGACTTTTTAAAAAATAACTAAAACTCAAAAAACAGAAAACTCCTAATTCGAGTCAAATTCTAAACAAAATGGGAACTCTCAAAATGATAATACTCAATAATTCAAACTTCTTATTTTCTTCTTTTGTAATTGTAACTCCTCCATGTGATGGAATTCACTTTGATTTTCAAAATATTGTTGCACTTGCTCGTGGCTTGTTCCACATAACTAACAGTTTGGTCACATATACAATGAGTTGACTAGGATAAAGTATTTTATCAGCCTACTAGAACTATCACTTCAATTTGTTATTCATTGTGCTCCTGGTGTTGGTTGTTCCTTGAATATAAGACATGAGCACCAATTTCTCTCCCTTCACCGCCTCCTTGCATGATTTCCTCTCAACCTATGAAACTCTACATGTTAATATATGACTTGAATCCAAAAAGAATTGGGGATAAATATGAGGTGTCATATGGCTGAACACAACCATAAAGAGTTTGATGCATACATGGTTAAGGACTTGCTGTGAACAATACCAACCCATGTGTGGATTGGTAATTGTATTCTTTCTTAGATGTATTTGATATGGGGTATAATTGGGCTCGCGTCCGGAGACAAGGTTGGTAGAGCATTGAATTCAAAATTGGGGTTGGATTCAACAGAACCTAATGCCACTTTTGATACAATGTTGACCAATACAACGAAGTTGTAGACCAGTCATGGACATTCTGATCATAGGCTTCTCAGGTGAAGGCATGTGGTAACAGTAGAAACCCCATGCCCCCCCCCCCAAAAAAAATAAAATAAAATAAAATAAAATAAAATAAAATAAAAAAATAAAAAATAAAAAATAAAAAATAAAAAATAAAAAATAAAAAATAAAAAATAAAAAATAAAAAATAAAAAATAAAAGCAAAAACAAAAATGTATTCCACGCCATCAAGCCAACAGCAAAAGACAACTGCCACAATGAGAAAATCTCCAAGAGGAAAGCTGTAATCCGCTTCAACAAGAATAAAAAACTCCTTCCCTTTTCAGTGGATTAGGCAAATTGTCGAATGACATAATTTCTTCTTGTTTTTGTGATTGTTTAATATTCTTTGTTCGCAAACAAGTGGGTCTGTTTCTCGTAGCAGATCTTAAAAATGCATTCATCTTTACTGTCATTCTCTTTTCGCTCCTTTAACTCTTTATGCACCTCTCAATGTATTCACTTAACTACAGAGAAATTTTTATGTATTCTATTGGATAAAATATTTCCTACCGATATTGCTTTTATGAACAGTAGCATTATCCCAAGCCAGCAAAATTTCCATCATTCCCTAATAGCCTATATTAATGCATATGCACCATAGAGCATACATGTTCATATTAGTTTGTTTAATTACAATTTTGTTCTTTGTTTGAAAATTTATCTCTGTGTATGACCTAGTCTTGTGCTAACATGTTCTAAATGTTTCATCCATTGTATGACTGAAGTACACACCATATAAATTTTATATAAGGACATCCAGAGACATCTCATATCTGCAGTGTTTCCTCAATTGGTCGGTCTCTTGCTTGAAACGATACCGACCATTAATTGCAAAAGAAATGGAAATTCTAGATGTTGGAATTGGGTACGCTCATGACGGGATTAACCCATGGGGTAAATCACAATTATACCATTAATTAAGGGGTTATATGTAAATTGAATTAGCCTTGGCGGATAATTGCAATTTCCGGAAATTCAGGTTCCCAATGCAAATTTGTTTTAATAACTGCCCTAACGTTATTTTGTTAACGTTGTTGTGAGTGAGGGAGGTTTTTGGCCTCCCCACCACTTTATCCCTCCATTACTCCTCATTTATTAGAGTAATGGGGACCTTTGGTCTCCATGTCTCTTCATATCCCATATGAGATAAATAAATATAGGACCATGGCTCATGGCCATGGTTACTCTTTCTTCTCCAAATTATAACACGTTATCAGCACCAAAGCTCTCATTTTTTGAGCTTTTTCTCCCGTATCCCCTCAAAATTAACCTCCTACGCACGAAGGAATCTATTGTTGCAGCGATCCGGCTTGCGGCGAACCGTTGCGGCGAACTTTTAGGCCCACAAGACTTGCAGATTATGTTATTTTATCTGCTACTTTTCTATTATTAAATCTCTTTAGCATTGGATAACACATTTATTTAAGTTAAAATGGTTAAACGGATCCTGAGACCGCTCTGTCTTTAGTTACCTAACCTAAAGATGAATGACGTTTTTCCGTGGTCCAACTAATTCTTTTTAACTTAAATAAAATTTTTTATCCAATATTTGGGCTTGAAGATTTTTGTAATGTCTGTGATATTGCGCTATTATTATTTGCCTGTTGCATATATAACTGCGTGGATGTTTAAATAAGTCAAAATGCTTTTTAGGGATCGGCCAATTTTTAGATACCATTTTTATTATATTCCTTCTCTTTGTAATTTCTTTTTCTTTTCTGAGAGAAATTTGTAGTGAGGAATTTATGTATAATGCCAAAGACCGGTGTTACTATCTATGAAGATGGAGGAGATTGCATATATCTGGGACCTAAATATGGTTTCCAAATTGTATTTTTCTTTTTCTTCTTTATGGAATGTAATATGAACTTTTTGGACACTTTATGTTTTGGGTATCTGGCAGATCCCCGCATTTTTTCTTATTTATTTCTTTTAAGCATGATGTTTAAGTATTAATACATGCTTATTTAAATTGCGTAGATTAAAATGGAAAAATTGGCCAGCGTCGATTTCAAGGTTCTTGATGCAGCGGGAAAGAACTATCTTAGCTGGCGAGTGGACCTGAAGTTCCACTTGCGTTCGATGGCACTTCACCACTCTATTCTGGCCCCCGCAGTGGCCGAGACACCTGCTAGCAGTGCCCCTGAAGTGGCACAACCATCTAGCAGTTCTCCTACCGTAGTCTCTGACATAGATAAGGCGAAAGCCATTATCTATATTAGAAGACACATAGATCGGACTTTAAAGGCCGAATACTTAATGGTAGAAGATCCTTTGGAGTTGTGGCAAGAGCTGGAGGCACGTTATAAACATCAAATTGATGTAATATTACCACGTGCCAGTTATGAGTGGGGAAACCTCAGACTTTAGGACTATAAGTCCGTTGCAGAGTATAACTCTGCACTTCATAATATCACATCACGCCTGAAGTTGTGCGGTGAAGAAGTGACTGAGCATCGCATGTTGGAAAAGACATTTACCTCGTTTCACGAGAAAGATGCAATCATCATGCAACAGTATCGTGAACGCAACTTCATGAAGTTCTCTGATATGATCTCTTGCATTCTTAGGGCAGTGCAGAATAGAGATTTACTGCTTGCCACTCATAATTTGCGTCCTGTTGGTACTGCACCTATCCCTGAAGTCCACCATGTTTCTCCCCAGAAGTGGAAAAACAAGAAGGCTAGAAAGAATAAAGGAAAAGCTGTAATGCAGCCAGCAATAGGAGCACCACCCCAGACCAACAACACCAACAAAGGAAAGAGAAACTTCACATGGAAGCGTAAGAAAATACTGATCCAGTGTCAATTCCTAAGAAGAACTGGGAGGATAAATGCCATAAATGTGGCATGACTGGACATTGGTCCAGAAATTGCCGCACAACTCGACACCTCCAGGATCTGTATCATGCAAGCCAGAAGTCTCAGCCTGAAACAAACTTGGCGGCAGTTCACCCACTCACCAAGTTCACTGCAAAAGATTTCGAAAATTACGACCTGCTCGATTGAGCCCTACCTTAGATCTATGCATTTAAATTCCTGTGGCTTCATCTGTAGTTTGACTTGAAAGCATTTATATTTGAATGTCAGTTTTTCATTTACTTAAATAAACTTTCATTTTGCTTATATAGTGAAGTATGAGTGCCTAGTGGACAGTGCCTAACGCACACTATCCTTCGCGATCCATGCTATTTTAATGGCTTAAACAAATATGACGGTCCTGTTATTACGATTTCAGGATTGTCCAACATAATCGAAGGATCTGGGGAAGCAATCATATTGCTCCCAAATAACACAAGACTTAAAATACAAAATGCATTATTCTCTTCAAAATCTAATAGAAATCTCTTAAGTTTCAAAGATATTCGTTTTAACGGATATCACTTGGAAACTAGAGATGAAGAAAACATTGAATATATGTATGTAACTCGTCTAGAAGATGGCTAGAAGTCCATCCACAAACGATTTAAGGGACTCCCGTCGGGTCACTTCCACACGTATATTCAACCAATAGAAGCCAATATGACTGAGCACCAGAAGTGCCTTTCATTGCTAGAGTTTCAACTCTGCCACAATAGACTTTGTCAACCTAGATCAGCTATGATGCGTCGCACTATCTCTGAATCCCGTGGACCTAATTTGACGAACGTGAGGATTCTTCAAAAGGGTGAATTTCCATGTCCACCTTGTTTTCAGGGAAAACTAATAACGAGACCCTCACTCCTGAAAGTGGGATTAGAGTCTACTGGCTTCTTAGAGAGAATTCATGGCGATATTTGCGGGCCTATTCACCCCGCAAGTGGCCCATTTCGGTATTTCATGGTACTGATTGATGCATCCACAAAATGGTCTTATGTGTGCCTATTGTCCACTCGCAACCTAGCTTTCCCAAAGCTATTGGCACAAATAATTAGGTTGCGTTCTCATTTCCTCGATAACCATATCAAGAAATTATGTCTTGATAATGCCGTCGAATTCACTTCGCAAGTCTTCGAAGACTATTGCCAGGCAACAGGTATTGAAGTTGAACATCCTGTAGCTACACCCAGAATGGATTAGCAGAGTCTCTTATAAAGAGGCTCCAATGGATTGCACGTCCATTGCTCATGCAATCCTAGTTTCCTGTGGATGCTTGGGGTCATGCTATATTGCATGCGGCATCGCTGATTAGGATAAGGCCCTCAGGTGGCCATATATTCTCCCCGATGCAGCTAGCATAAGGTGCACCCCCAGATATCTCTTATTTGAGAGTGTTTGGTTGTGCGGTATATGTCCCAATAGCACCACCTCAGAGGACCAAAATGGGTCCTCAGCGTCGTCTTGGTATCTATATTGGGTTTGATTCGTCCTCTATTATTAGATACCTGGAACCTCTTACGGGGGACACATTTAAGGCATGTCTTGATGATTGTGAATTCGATGAGAAAACTTTTCCAAAACTGGGCACACAGTCTACGAAGCCTGACGCTTCAGAGACCATTTCTTGGGACAATAAGTCTTTGTCTCTTTATGATCCGCGTACTAATCTGTGTGAAGATGAGATCCTAAAGATCCTTCACATTCAGAACACAGTACACCTTCTACTGGATAAATTTACGGACAACCAGAAGATTGTTCGTTCACACGTCCCTGCTGCCAACACGCCATCTAGGCTTGACATCCCCAAAGATGGATGCAATCCACCGGCAGCAGAGTTGGTTGTACCTCAATTGAAAAGAGGACGCCCGCCAGGTTCAAAAAATAAAGTTCCTCGAAAGAGGAAGATTCCTAGTGATAATAAGATGATCCCCTCAACAGAATGGAGAGCTCAAACCAGCGACATATCCTCTCCTTATTTCCCCTGCAGAACAATAGGAGAAACATCATTAAATTACGTACGTACTGGAGAGGTACTGGACAGAAATAGCACAGTCGACGACGACGATTTTGCGTTCGCTATTGCGCTCACATCGTTGAATACGATGATGACGTCGAACCACGATCTCTAGCGGAATGTAAACGCAGAAATGATTGGCCAAAGTGGGGACGAGGCAATAAACGTAGAGCTGGACTCACTCTTGAAACGCAAAGTCTTTGAACCAGTAGTCCAAACACCTGTAGGTGTTAAACCTGTGGGATATAAATGGGTCTTCATCAGAAAAAGAAATGAAGAAAATGTGATCGTACGCTACAAGGTACGCCTTGTAGCACAGGGTTTTTCCCAAAGCCCGCGGATTGTTTAGATACATATTCCCCGGTCATGGATGCGATCACTTTTCGATTCTTGCTTAGCCTATCATCTCTGGAAAGCCTAGAAATGCAGCTCATGGATGTTGTGACTGCATATCTATATGGCGATATAGATACAGAAATCTATATGAGACTTCCAGATGTGTTTAATTTACCCCCAGAGATGAAAGAGAGACCTCGGGACGTCTTCTCGGTAAGGCTTCAAAGATCATTATATAGTCTAAAGCAATTAGGAAAGATGTGGTATAACAGACTAAGTGTTTTCCTTGCATCAAGGATTCAAAAACAATGAAGTCTGTACGTATATCTTTATCAAAAGAACGGGAATAGGATTTGTCATCGTTGCGGTTTATGTTGATGACTTAAATCTCATAGGATCTCCCGCAGAGATCAATGAGATATCTGAAAGCCTAAAGCATACATTCGAAATGAAAGACCTAGGCAAAACAAGGTATTGTCTTGGCTTACAGATTGAACACCTACGAGGTGGAATCCTGTTACACCAATCAAATTATACAAGAAAACTTTTAAACAAGTTTAGAATGGAACATTGTCATCCTTTAAGTACTTCTATGGTCGTGAGATCGCTGGATATTTATAAGGACCCCTTTCAGCCGCTAAAAGAGTGGGAGGAGTTACTGGGTCCTGAAGTACCCTACCTCAGTGCCATTAGAACACTTCTATATCTGGCAAACTGCACGCGTCTCGATATAACGTTCGCAGTTAATCTACTTGCCAGACATAGTGCTGCGCCTACAAAGCGCCACTGGAACGGAGTAAAGCATCTTCTACACTACCTCCAGGGTTCTATAGATCTGGGACTATACTGCCAGAGAGGTTCCTCCTCCCAGTTGCTTGGCTATGCTAATGCAGGTTACCAATCTGATCCTCACACAGCAAAATCACAAATTGGTTTTGTGTTTACCTATGGAGGGACTGCTATCTCATGGAGATCAGTAAAGCAAACCACCACAGCAACATCATCCAACCACGCTGAACTCATTGCGATCCATGAAGCGAGCAAAGAGTGTTTTTGGCTTCGCTTCGTCGTCCAACATATCCTAGATACCACTGGCTGAAGACGGGTGATCTTGAGCCCACTGTCTTGTTTAAAGACAACACTGCATGCATATACAACTCAAAACGGGCTACATCAAAGGAGACAAAACGAAACACATTTCTCCCAAATTCTTCTGGACGCACGATCTACAGAAGAACAAGGAGCTCAAGATTCAACAGATCCAGTCTTGCAACAACTTAGCTGATCTTTTTACTAAATCTTTACCGAGATGTATTTTTGTAAAACTTGTAAAAGGAATCGATATGAGACAGCTGAAAGACCTACAAGCCTGAAGCTTGTACGGATGAGGGGGAGTAACTTGTGTGTTGCACTCTTTTCCCTTAGGCTGTTGGTTTTTCTTACTAGGTTTTCCACAGCTAAGTTTTTAACGAGACAAACACGATTACTCAGGATCCAGAAGTATCCACCCCCTTATCTTTATACGCTAAGACCAAAGTAATGGATGGATAAGGGGGGAGTGTTGTGAGTGGGGGAGGCTTTTGGCCTCCCCACCACTTTATCCCTCCATTACTCCTCACTTATTAGAGTAATGGGGACCTTTGGTCTCCGTGTCTCTTCATATCCCATATGAGATAAATAAATATAGGACCATGGCTCATGGCCATGGTTACTCTTTCTTCTCCAAATTATAACAAACGTTGAGTTTTCAAAGGTAGAAAACTGCTCCACTTAATTCCTAAATAATCCCCTAATTGTTGTGAGAAAACAAGCAATAGAATTAACATTCTCCTCTCTCCCAACACAAATAGAAAAAGAACAAAGTGGTATCTTGATGGTGAAAACAAATTGGATTTCCTTCAGTGATTTCCAATACGATCTAAGGAGCTCCTCCTCCATCCGCTGCAATTGAAAGGTGATGTGTTTACCTCTTAAATTTAACATTGGTATCGGAGCTAACATCCAGAAATTCATTTTTTTATTTCGCATCTTGATCAACGCCGGCCATGGCGTCGTCGTGGATCGGTTCTTCATGACATCGCCAAAAGAAAGAGGCATCGTCAACCGTGGTTCCATCCGCCGCTCCGCAGGTCAAGGCAATCGCACGCCGCCGGCTGGAGCACTGGGGATCTGACATCTCGCCCGCTCGGGCACTAGAAACTTGGCAGCCACCCGGGGGCCATGGGGCTTTGCCCCCATGTCGTTGGGGTTTCACACCCACTTCCCTCAGACGATGGGGTTTCGTACCCCCTTCCTGCTAAGGTGATCAGCCTTAGCCTCCCCCGTGTCGTTGATTTATGGGATATGGTCACGTGTTTCTCCTCAAGCCATGCCGATTGGCACCGAGCCATCACAGAACCACCATCTACAGTGAGAAGAAAGTAACACTCTATTTTTTTTGGGTTGTGGCACTGCCATGGAGATTTTACCACTTCCATGGTATTCATCCACTCCGTTTTTTGGCCACATGAAGCCGATCTGGCTGCCCGCCTGAGGGGTCTCGGCATGGGGCGTCGGTCGACAATGGGGCTTAGTCCGCCGCCAAAGTTCATCATCCGCCAATAATGGTCGACCTAGGGAAATTGCCTCCCTGCGCACGGTCTGCCGTTAATCGGCGATGTGGGATGCTTGGCCAGAAAACTGGCCGGGAGATTATAATTGTTGATCTCCTCAACATTTTGCATTGTTGCTGGCCCCAAAATTATTTAATTGATTTGTCATAATTACTTTATAACCCATTTTGGGTCTGCATGTTTTATTATCACCTCCTCGTCGATCCGCTTCACCCTGACTTGACCAATCAGGGCTCTATCCATGTTGTACTTGGTCGACGGTTGGTGTCTGGTGCCTGTTGCATCAGATTTGGTTCCTGATCCCTCTTAGTTAGAATGCCCTTTGTGTTTTTGAGATTAACCCCAAACATTAATTGTTTGGGCTGCACTCATAATTTGTTTTGAGCATGACTGAATTGGGGCCTGCATTGTTTTAAGGGCTTATTGTTTATTAATTGGCCTTGAAACATTATATTTATATTATAATTTTTTTTTGAAATTCCATTTCATGTAATTGTTACATGTTAACATTTATTAGGCCTACTATAATCAATTTTTTTCGGCCTGTGATTTGTTTTGGCATGCGCTGTTCTCACAATACTTTTCTGCATATGTGCATGATATATTTTTCATATTTAATGGGTCATGGTTCTTTGAGTAACTCATTAATTATAATTAGGGCTGCATTGTCAATCTTAATGGAACTTATGGCTTATGAATGTCATTAATGTCCGGAAAAAGAAAAAAATTTGTAATTGCATGTGTTGCTTACTTATTCTCATGCATGTATTTTAGTATACAAATTTGCATGAATTTTAATGTTTAAATTTATAACGTTTTGTTTTAATGTTATATGTTAACATTAATAATAATTTATATTGGCAATTTTAGGTTGCCAATTATCAGAATAATCCCACTTGCCTATTTTGTGTAAATAGAATGGCAATAATATTTTATGTAAATATTATTAACATGTTAAATAATATGTTATGCTATTTATGTTATGTTTGTATACATAAATTTAGTGCGAGCAATTTAATATTCTGATATTAAATGCGTGGACTTATATTTGTTCAAAGTAAACAAAATATAATATTTTTGAAAGAGTATTTACATATAATGATAAAGTTTTTAGTCATGGCCGATGATTGAGAATTTAATGAACTTTCGACTCTGTGCTATTAACTGAATCGTTATATTTAATATTTGACAAAAATATTTTTTGGGCAAAGTAACTTATCTTCTAAATGTCTCTCTAAATTTCAGTTATTACTTAGACCATCCTACAAATATGGCTGCTGTCAAGAACATCATTGTTGACCTCAACAAGGGAGAACGTCTCAATGGAGACAATTTCAATATCTGGAGTTTCCATATCAAGTATGTCTTGGAGGAACAAGAGATCATTGAAACCAGAAATCATAACTTGGAAGATCCTGGTGAGGGTAACACCGCCCAACACAGGCGTGTAGTTGAGACTTACAATGAGTGGAAGAAAAAGGATGCCATTGCGCATGGTATTCTTGTAAGCTCAATGAAGGATGACTTTGCTTGTGAATACAAGGATTATCCTACTGCACATGACTTGTGGAAGGCCTTATCTGATAGGCTGGAAGGAACTTCTGTGTCGAAGTTACGTCAGCTTACTATAAACTTTGATACTTATAAAATGAGTTCCAATCAGACCATTAAGCAACATCTCCGGAAGATGTCCAGAATGATTAAGGAACTTGTTGCTGCTAGGTGCAACATCACTGATGAACAACAGGTTCAAGCTGTGATCCGTTCTTTGCCTGGCTCCTGGGAACATATGAAAGTTAACTTGACACATAATGAAAGTGTTAAGACTTTTGATGATGTGGCACGTCACGTAGAATTGGAAGACGAAAGGTTGTCTTCTCTGAAACCACAATCACATTCCTACGTGACTGAGTCAAGTTCCAAGAAAGGAAACTTCAAGAGGAAGAGGTTCTGGAAGAAGAACTATGGCAAAGATGCAACTATGAAAAACAAATCCAAGGGGCTGAGGAAATTTATATGAAGAAGAAGAAGAAAATGAATGTTGATAAGTTAATGTGCTTCAACTGTCGTCAAAAGGGACACTTCGCTCGGGAATGTCCTGAGCCAAGGAAGGTAACTTATGATTCTTCTATTCCTTATCATAATGCATATGTGTCGAGCTCCGTTATGCTCATAAAACCTGATCATTGGTGGATTGTTGATTCAGAAGAGACAGACCACATAGCAAGAGACAGAGACTAATATGTGGAGTACCGTCATATTCCTGGGGGGAACAAGATGGGTGTATGTTGGCAACAATAAGATGGAAGTAAAGGGAGTCGGTATGTGCAAATTGGAATTGCGCGGAGGACGGACCTTACTATTACATGATATCTTGCATACTCCAGAAATAAGGCGGAACTTAGTTTCTGCAATATCATTAGCTAGAATTGGATTTAATTTGTTATTTGAACAGCATTGACTAAATATAAGTTTGTGTAACGAATATTATGTATTTAGTTCTTATGTTAATGGTTTGGCAATTCTTAATACAAATAATTGTTCATCTGGTTATATGTTAACCGCATCTTCATCTGCTACATCTGATAATACAACATTATTATGGCATGCTAGACTGGGTCACATACGAAAAGCCAGGATAGAACGGTTGGCTAAAGAGGGTCTTTTGGGATCTCTCACCAAAATAGAAATCCCTACTTGTGAACCATGTTTAGTAGGCAAAGCAACTAGGAAACCATTTGGAAAGGCAATACGAGCTGACACTCCATTACAACTAATACACTCTGACATTTATGGACCCATGAGTGTGAGGGCTAGGCATGGTGCCTCATATTTCATTATATTTATATATGACTACTTTCGGTATGGAAAGGTATACCTTCTATCCCATAAATCCAAAGCATTAGAGTGCTTCAGATTGTTTCTCAACGAAGTTGAGAATCAATTGGATAAAAAGGTTAAAACCTCGAGGACAGACCAAAGGAGAGAATATCTGTCAGATCATTTTAAAAATCTATGTAATGAAAAAGGAATTCTAAAACAGCTTACTACTCCTTATACATCTCAGCAAAATGGTGTTACTGAGAGAAGAAATAGAACTCTCTTAGAAATGGTTTGATGCATGTTGTCAAAAGCAAACTTACCAATTATATATTGGAGAGATGCATTGTTGACAGCAGCACATATTTTAACCTAGTACCCTCCAAATCGATTCATAAAACCTCATATGAACTCTGGACTGGTAGAAGTCCAAATTTGAGTTTATTAAAGCCATGTGGATGTGCAACTTATGTACATGACACTTCTCATAAGCATGGGAAATTGGGACCCAGAAGAAAGAATAGTATATTCATTAGATACTCTGAACAGTCAAAGGGTTATGTTTTCTTGGGCAAGCAAGAAGACGACACTGTCACAGAATATGAATCAAGGGATGCCACGTTTATAGAGGATATGTTCCCTAAACAAGGCGAAGTCAGAAATGAAAATGATCTCCATGAGTTGGAAGATCCAGACTTCGTAAGTATTAGGTCATTTGAGGTACACGAGAATATTTCTCGATTCCCTGAGATTAGTAGGAGCGGTATGTCCGAAAGAGAAGTAATTCAGAATTCTCAACTTGATGAGTCAGTTGGGAGAGGCAAAAAGGTAAAGGTTCCCCGGCGAAGATTTGAAATCAAAGGGGAAGCCTTAATTGCTATACCTCAAGATGACGAAGAACCTCAGAGTGTAGAAGAAGCTTTATCTCGTCATGATCGAGATTATTGGAAGAAATCTATGGAAGAAGAAATGGATTCCATGAACCTTAACCAAGTTTGGGAACTGGTTAATTTACCGTTTAATCGAAAAACCATTGGAAATAAGTGGATTCTCAAAATAAAGAGAAAGGCGGATGGATCCATTGAAAGACATAAGGCTCGGCTGGTGGCAAAGGGATATACCCAAAAGGAAGGTATAGATTACGAAGAAACCTTTTTACCAGTTAAATTTTCCTATATTCGCCTAATACTAGCTTTAGTTGCTCACATGAATTTAGAACTTCACCAAATGGATGTCAACATGGTATTCCTAAATGGTGAACTAGATGAGGAAATCTACATGTATCAGCCAGTAGATTTCATTATTAAAGGCCAAGAAAATAAAGTGTGTAAATTACAGAAATCTATATATGGCTTTAAATAAGCATCTAGGCAATGGAACCAGAGGTTTCATAGAGTTGTCACCTCATTTGGTTTCGAGATGATCGAAGAAGATCATTGTGTTTATGTGAAGCAACATAAAAACAAATTTGTCATCTTGACATTATACGTAGATGACATTTTGTTAGCTAGTAATTATGGAGTTTCTGATAACCATAAAAGAATGGTTATCATCGAACTTTGAAATGAAAAACATAGGAGAAGCGGATTTTATACTTGGTGTAAAAATCCGATGAGATCGTTCTAAGAGAGCATTGTCGCAAGAAACATATATTAATAAAGTGTTAGAACGATTCAACATGTCTAACTGTAATCCAGTTGAAACTCCAACATCGAAAGGGGCTAACCTAAGTCTATATGATTGTCCTAGTACAGCAGATGCAAGGAACAAAATGGCATGAGTGCCATATGCAAGTGCAGTTGGTAGCTTGATGTATGTCATATTGTGTACAAGGCCAGACATATGTCATGCAGTAGGATTGGTAAGTCGATATCAATCAACTCCTGGACCTGAGCATTGGAAGGTTGTAAAGAGGATCATGAGATATTTTAATGGGCACAGCCAACTACAGTTTGTGCTACGAAGGTTCATCCATCAAACTGGAAGGCTACACTGATGCAGATTATCGGGGAGATGTAGATGAGAGGAAATCTACATCAGGATATGTTTTCTTGCTTGGAGATGGGGCCATATCATGGTGCAGCAAGAAACAAACTTGTGTAGCTATATCAACCATGGAAGCAGAATTTATTGCTGCTTCACTAGGAGTTCGGGAAGCTATTTGGTTACGACGGTTCCTACAAAATTTGGGTATAAAACAAGAACCAGTAATTGTCTACTGTGACAATTAAGCTGATATAGCTTACACCAAGGACCCAAAGTATCATAGTCGTACCAAACATATCGACATATGATATCATTTTGTGAGAGACATTGTTGCTGAGAAGATAGATTGTATCAAGTATATATCTACGCACAAAATGGTTGCAGATCCTCTTACTAAACTCATTCCTAGAGATGCTTTTTTGAGACATGTAAAAGCTCTAGGATTGCGTAGAAATTAAACTATACTTATGAATGTACTCTGTTATATATATTGATAGTGTTCAATAAAATATTTATTTCATTCATTGTGTTGGATGATATGTGTTTGCCCAATAGTGTTATTTGTTAACACCTAAAAAGAGTACATAAGAAAAAGTATGTCAAATATGCATAGAGATTGGCCTTCTCACACAGGCAATCGCCTCTGACGTTCTAGGTAAACGTGGAGAGATGAGACTAAATCCTCTATAACAATCGCCTTGAGTAAGTTTCAAGATGAGGTCATTATATATATATATATATATATATATATATATATATATATATATATATATATATATACAAATAATGACCGAGATGAATAGATTCCCCAAAGTTCATTTAAGCCTATTTATGAGCCAGACACGAATTCTTAGAGCAATTGATTGCTGTAGAATTCAGTGTTAAATGTACGAGTTAACTTGGAGTCTGAACGGTGTTGGATTGAATTACTCCAAAGACATATATAATACACCATTGCATGTGATTCATACCACATGTGCTGGAGTCGACCATAATGGGAAGTGAGAAAGTGGGCCCTGCCTCTCCACTGTGTGTGTCCCTCGAGGATTGGGATCCTCCTTATACCCTTCGACTATTGACTAATATTCAAAGTCTCAGTCTTGGTGATAGCAACTTTAGTATATTCCTTATGCCACAAGTGATTCGGTCTAAAAGGATATGTCTATGAAAGCGACTAAGTTGTGAGTTAGAATATTGAGTGCAAAGGAATGACTAAGTTAGTTGATATCAAATTTTGATGATCTCACTGGCCGGCCAATCAGTGTGATAAAGAGACATCAATGTGGATGTGTTTAAGTATGTCCTCAAAAGTAAATAAAAGGAGGGATCATGAATACTTACACTGATACATCAACTTAGATATGGTGTATTATAAACGACAGATATACTTTAGAGGATTGATTACAAAGAGGGCAGTTATGTATCTCTAACCAGTGCACAACAAGATTGCATGTATTCGCTTATGGGTCGCATGACCAAGTTATCAAGTATGAATTCTTCTTCACGTGTTGTTTTTGTAACAACAATCCCATCATGTGCGAGTGGAAGATGTTGGAATTGGGTACGCCCATGACGGGATTAACCCATGGAGTAAATCACAATTATAACATTAATTAAGGGGTTATATGTAAATTGAATTAGCCTGGTGGATAATTGCAATTTCCAGAAGTTCAGGTTCCCAATGCAAATTTGTTTTAATAACTTCCCTTACGTTATTTTGTTTAACGTTGAGTTTTCAACGGTAAAAAACTGCTCCCCTTAATTCCTATATAATCCCCTGATTGCTGTGAGAAAATCAAGCAATAGAATTAACAAAGTGGTATCTTGATGGTGAAAACAAATTGAATTTCCTTCGGTGATTTCCAATACGATCCAAGGCGCTCCTCCTCCATCTGCTGCGATTGAAAGGTGATGTGTTTACATCTTAAATTTAACACTAGAGATTCTAGATGAATAAAATTTCATACCTCTAGATTACCAGGTAAAATAGCTTAAGCTTAGAATCCGCTATATATATATTCTGTATTGGGACCAGCATACTAATTTTGTTAAATGAAATGAATTACAGCATTTTCACTAAGGAATAGGCAGCTTCGTGCTCTATGTAGCTTAAATAGGTTCTCAAGCATCCATGATTGCTGAAAGTTTTATAGAAGCTGCATTAACTTCATTTTCCATTTTTACATATTTTTTCCATCTTTCCTTTACTCGAGGAACATTATATCTTCTTCATCCGCCGCCTAAGTCATAGTGTCTGGCCTGAATGATCTCACATGTTCTTGTTTCAATGGAAGGTTAAGACCCCATGATAGAGTGTTCAATATGGGTTTTAGGGGTATATTTTTTTCATCTCATAAATTATGTAATTCCAGTGTAGAAAATTTACGTGCTGATCAACATCAAGGCCTTAATTTCGGTCTATTTCTGGTATGCCAGAAGCTGTAAGCTTGTGATGGTCCATTACATGACGACAAGATATTTAAATTTCCATATAACTAAGCAAACAATATTAGATATCGCAGAAAAGACCATTATGCATGTCCCACGTAAATGAACATGCATCTCCTCAACTCATCCTCCTTGCTTTCTTCTTCAGTGTTTTATCACCAATGCTCACAGTTTCACTTGTTTATTGATATCCCTTAAACAATCCTTTTACCTGCTTACTAAACTAATTCGTATAGATCAATTGGTGCTGCTTATATCACATTTTTATCAAACGGTGCTCCCTTAAACAAGCTTTTTTTTTGTGTCCGATGAAACAAAATATTACTAATGGTGAACGGTAATCAGTTTATGTGACAAATACATCCAATGGCAAGGACTTACGGTCCGGAAATTAGAAGTAAGATCTAAATCATTTTTGGGGTAAACTGAAAGTGCTTACTCAGCAGAGGGATTCAGCAATCCAATACAATACTGCTGTAATAAATTCAATGAATCTGGCATAGCATAACTTGCTACTCCTGAAAGTCGTAGTATTATCTGTTGCAAAACAAATGCAGCATCCTATCATACAGATGAATATAACTTCAACAAGGATGTAGAAGAACAATTACACTGATTAGTCTTGACAACACTATATAGTCAAGCTCTTCTCTGTATGCATCCATCAAAGAAAGCAAAGAAGAAAGAGTCACTTCGCCAGCCTCGCAAAGAGCAAATGAATCGTCCAATATACCTGCCACAGAAGAATAAATTTTACTTGACAAAGAATGGTGATTAGATAATGTTCTGATACATACATACCAAATTTATCCGCTGCAGAAAGGCAATGGCCCTTTACCGCTGTACTGAGTTTAGCAGAAAGAACATCATCATATTTTACCCTATAAAAACCAGTCTGCTCAACATTAACTTTAATCCAGAACTTCCCATCAATGATATTTTGATTCAGTTCAGCATTTTCTGGTTGGCAGAGAAACTCGGTTACATCCCATTTTTGATTTTGAGATTCTAAGAGGAAATTCTTGCGAATATCATGTGACCCAAATGATAATGTAATTGGAACAATCCACCGAGCATCCCCAAGGGAACCAGCAAAAGAAAACTTGGACTGCAAATAGCATACCTTAGAGTCAGATATGATATCATCATGTGTATTATCAGAAAAAGAAAAACAAAGTATATAAATCAATAACTTTTTAGACACAGCCTGAGTAGCCATATCATGTACATGCAGAAGTCCAGACTGCAAATTTGAGAGCTACAGATCATCATAGCATCAGGAGGGTTAAGAATTTTGACGTTGCGATGAAGATGCTTGCAATCAAATACTTGGCTTTGCAACAGTTACTCAAAGCATTTGAATAAAGAAGGCTGCTTGGCTAGGCTTGAATGTTAATAGGTCAATTACGAGACTAGAAAAGGGAAACTAACATACAACCTCTGCTCACATCCATTCCCATAAACATGAAACAGATCTCTCCTCTTATTGTTGTCACTCATGTCATTGCACAACGAATATTTCTTCATGAATATGAATTGACCTTAAACTTGTGCATCCAGCACATGTAACAGTACCAAAGTAGCCAACATAAAGAGGGGCAAACGAGAACACAAAAATAATGCCAAAGGTTTTTTGGACATATATTTGAGGACTGAATTAAGAAAAAAAATGTAATAAATGGACACGTATCAGTTAAGACGATAAATTTAAAAGGCCTAAAAATGGATGGGAATGACACAAGAAATCCCCAATGAGGAAAGAAAGGAGTATGCGTAAGAGATGGACTATATACACCTCAATTGAGGTGTATGAAGGTGACACTTTGCCAGAAATGGAAAGAAATATCATATCATGGGTCACATCTGTTAGATGTATATGTCCCTTTGTATAGGGTCTTTTGAGCTTATTTACCTTTCCATGTACTCTATATATATCGGGCTATTGCCTTTGGAATAATACAAGAGAGTTTATTCCTAACATGGTATCAGAGCAAGGTTTAACCTAAACCATAGCCGTCCTTTTCTCTCTCCCGCAAAATCCAAAAGTCTAAACCCTAGCCGCGCCGATCCGGCTGCCTGCGCGCCGCCGCTGCGCGCACGGATCTTCGCCTGCTGCTGGAGATCTTCCTCGACGGATCCGCCTTCCTCGACGAGATCTCCCGAAGCGCCACCCTCGACGAGATCCTTCCGCGTCCTGGAGATCTTCGCCTGCTGCTGGTTCCGCATCCTTCTTCGACGAGATCTCGCGCCACCCTCGACGAGATCTCCCGCTGCTGCTGCTGGTTCTTCGACGAGATCTCGCGCCACCCTCGCGTCGAAGAACCACCCTCGACGAGACCTTCCGTCGCGCCCTCCCGTCGCGCTGCTGCTGGTTCTTCGACGAGACCTCCCGTCGCGCCACCCTCGACGAGATCTCGCGCCACCCTCGCGTCCTTCTTCGACGAGATCTTCGCCTGCTGCTGCTGTTTCGACGATCCGCCTTCCTCGACGAGATCTCCCGCCTGCAAGATCTTGCGCCACCCGATCCGCCTGCTAGATCTCCCGCAGCGTCCATCTGCCTCCCCTCTGCGCCAGCGCCCCACGCCTCGCGCCTCCAGCAGCGTCTGCCGTCGATCTCGCGCCTCTGCGCCAGCGCCTCGCCCCTCCCGCAGCGTCTTTCGCAGATCTCGCACCTCGCGCCTCGCGCCTCACGCCTCCTCGCGCCTCCCACCTCGCGCCCGCTGCTGTCGGCCGCTCTTCATATGGCGTCTCCCTCGGATCTACCTCTTCATCATCATCATGTTGCTATCCCTAGGTGTTCGTTGATTTTTGATGGCCTTAATTATAAGGAGTGTGTACCGCACATTCGTCTCCATATGTGCGGTCAGCGCCTTTGGGACCTTCTCACAGGCGATCGTCCTTGTCCACCGCGACCGGTGCTTCCCAGCGAGACACCACTCCCTCCCACTGCTGATGACACCGCCAAGAAGGCGGCAACCGATGCGTATGCGACTGCTGTTGCTGCTTTTTCCTCTCAGGATGTTCTCTATCGGCGGTGGTGTGATGACGATGCTCGTGATGCCAACATCCTCATCGCTAGCATTGATGTGTCCCTGACTAGCGACATTGTGAGTTTGGTGACGTCTCAGCTGATGTGTGATCATCTTCGCTCTCACTATGAGCCTACCGGTGACTCCCTCTACCTTGCTGTCGTCAGACAGGAGCAGGCTCTTCAGCAGGGTGATGCCACGGTCGATGAGTTTTATGCACAGATATCTTCTATCTGGCGTCAGCTCGACTCTTTGGGACGAGCGATCTGTCGTATCTGCCAGTGTTGCCAGCATCAGCACTCCCACCTGCAGCTTCGTCGGGTCTATGACTTTTTGACCCGACTTCGGCCTGAGTTCGAGCAGATACGTGCCCAGCTGCTTGCCCGTCACCCACGCGTGACGTTCTTGGAGGTTCTTGCTGCTATTCGTACTGATGAGACTCGTCTTCGTACTGCTGGTCTTTTGGCACCTTCTGCTTCTGTTTTGGCGACCCGTGCTCCTGCCTCTCCTTCTCCTATCACACCAGATCTGCCTTCTGCTACAGCACCCGTGCGAGGTGACACCAGACGCTGCACCTACTGCCACCGAGACAGACATGTGGAGGCGCATTGTAACAAGAAGCGGAGGGATCAGGCTGTTGCCAAGAAGAAGAAGAAGAAGACTCACACTGGGGGTGTCACATCTCAGAGGAGCACTGCCCCATCTGATACTGAGCAGGAGCTTCTCACGTTATTTCGTCGGATGTTTGCTTCTGGGGCATCAGGCTCTGTTTCTTCTGCCAGTCAGCCTCCAGGTACTGCGACACCATCTTCCACCACCTCAGGTACCTCTCCTTGGATCCTTGACTCTGGTGCTTCATTTCATATGACTCCTGACCCTACCACTCTACATTCCATTAGTACTCCCTCCCGCTCTGTGACAGTTCTCACTGCAGATGGCACTCCACTTTCAGTTACAGGGCTAGGCACACTTTCTAGTCCCACTTTTCATGTCCCTGCTGTGTCCCTCGTTCCAAAACTCACCATGCAGCTTATGTCGGCAGGCCAACTTACTGATCATGGCTGTCGTGTTATTCTTGATTCTGACTCTTGTTCTATCCAGGATCATCGCACGGGCACTCTAGTTGGTTCTGGCCCCCGCAGGCGTGATTCTCCACGTCTTTGGGAGCTTGACTGGCTTCATCTTCCTTCCGCTGCCTCTGCCAGTCCTCCCATCACGACTATTGCCTCCGCCTCTGCTGCATCGTCTACTGGTTCGTTTGCCCAGTGGCATCATCGCTTAGGACATATCCGTGGTTCACGTCTTTCTTCTTTGGTTCGTAGAGGTTTATTAGGGTCTGTCTCTGGTGATATGTCTTTAGACTGTATGGGCTGTAAACTAGGCAAACAGTTACAGCTACCTTATCCTACTAGTGAGTCTGTCTCTCAGAGTCCCTTTGATCTTGTTCACTCAGATGTATGGGGTCCGGCCCCCTTCGTTTTGAAAGGGGGTCATCGCTACTATATTATATTTATAGATGATTTTTCTCGCTATACTTGGATATACTTTATGTCCTCTCTACTGAGGTTTTGTCTATCTATAGATCTTTTGCTACCATGATCCGTACACAGTATAGCACTCCCATTCGGGTTCTTCGTGCTGACTCTGCTGGAGAATACTTATCTCGGCACCTTCGTGCCTTTCTTGATACCCAGGGCACTCTCTCACAGTTTTCATGTCCTGGTGCTCATGTCCAGAATGGCGTTGCTGAGCGCAAGCATCGTCATTTACTTGAGACTGCTCGTGCTCTTATGATTGCTTCCTCTGTTCCCCCTCAGTTTTGGGCTGAGGCTGTATCTACTGCTACATATCTCAGCAACATGCAGCCATCTTCTCCTCTTCAGGGTGCGATTCCACTTGAGCGCCTTCCTACACCACCTCCAGATCTGCCGTCCTATCCTGAGCTTTGTCTTTTTGGTTGTGTCTGCTATGTCTTGTTGGCCCCTCGTGAGCGCACCAAGTTGACAGCCCAGTCTGCTGAGTGTGTCTTTCTTGGATATAGTGCTGTGCACAAGGGATATCGGTGTTGGGATCCTGTAGCTCGACGGATGCTGATTTCTCGTGATGTGACTTTTGATGAGTCTCGTCCCTTCTTCCCTCGTCCTTCTTCATCTTCCAGTCCGGCTTCTATTGTTGAGCCTCTTTTGTTTCTCACTTTTTCTGATAGTACACTATCCACCATTCCCCCACCCATACCTCCATCACCTGTGCCCTCGCCTCCACCACCAGTGCCTCCGGTCACCTCTGCACCTACCCCAGGACATGTTTCTCCCTTTTCTCTTCACTACACTCGTCGTCAGCGAGTCGAGGATCCTCCTGCAGTACCTTCTCATGAGATGCCCTCCATCACCAGTGACCCTCCTGAGTTGCCCTCTTCCTCCAGTGACCCTCCTCGTTACCACCTTCGTGATCGTGAGTCACTACGCCCTCCTGGTCGGTTTACTTCTCTGGGTGCTATTCTTGCTGAGCCGACCTCTTATCGAGATGCCGCTGCTCACCAGGAGTGGCAGCATGCTATGGCAGAGGAGATTGCTGCGCTTGAGCGTACTGGTACGTGGGATCTTGTACCCCTGCCTGCCCGTGTTCGTCCTATCACGTGCAAGTGGGTTTACAAGGTCAAGACCAGATCTGATGGTACTCTGGAGCGCTACAAGGCTCGTCTTGTAGCGCGCGGTTTTCAGCAGGAGCATGGGATAGATTTTGAGGAGACATTTGCCCCTGTTGCACATATGACTACTGTTCGCAGCCTTATTGTTGTTGCTGCTGTTCGTTCATGGACTATTTCCCAGCTTGATGTCAAGAATGCTTTTCTCAATGGCGTTCTTGCTGAGGAGGTTTATATGCGACCACCACCTGGTTATTCTGTCCCCGAGGGCATGGTTTGTCGCCTTCGTCGCTCTCCATATGGTCTTCGGCAGGCTCCCCGTGCTTGGTTTCAGCGGTTCTCTTCTGTCGTCACTGCTGCTGGTTTTATTGCGAGTGATCATGATCCTGCTCTCTTTGTTCATACTTCATCTCGTGGTCGGACGCTTCTCCTTTTGTATGTGGATGATATGATTATCACTGGAGATGATCCCCAGTTTATTGCTTTTGTGAAAGCACGGCTGAGCGAGCAGTTTCTTATGACGGATCTTGGCCCTCTTCGTTACTTTCTGGGGATTTAGTTTTCCTCCACACCTGATGGCTACTATCTCTCTCAGGAGAAGTATATTCAGGATCTTCTTGATCGGGCTTCTCTTGTTGATCAGCGTACCGCTGATACACCGATGGAGCTGAATGTCCATCTTTGCTCTACTGACGGTGAGCCTCTTCCGGACCCCACTCGTTATCGACATCTTGTTGGCAGTCTGGTCTATCTTGGGATCACTCGGCCGGATATTTCGTATTCCGTGCACATCCTGAGCCAGTTTGTTTCTGCACCTACTCAGCTTCACTACAGCCACCTTCTTTGTGTCCTGCGTTATCTGCGCGGGACCAACCACCGTCGATTATTTTTTCCACGCTCTGGCCCATTACAGCTCCATGCTTACTCTGATGCGACTTGGGCCAGTGATCCTTCTGATCGTCGGTCTCTATCTGCCTATTGCGTCTTCCTGGGTGGCTCTCTTATCACTTGGAAGACCAAGAAGCAGCAGGCGGTTTCTCGATCGAGTGCAGAGGCTGAGTTGCGTGCTATGGCCTTGTTGACAGCGGAGATTATTTGGCTACGTTGGTTACTTGAGGATTTTGGCGTGTCTATTTCCACACCTACTCCTTTGTTGTCTGACAATACAGGTGCCATCAGTATTGCTCGTGACCCGGTGAAGCATGAGCTCACCAAGCACATTGGTGTGGACGCCTCTTTTACGCGTTCACAGGTACGGGATGAGGTTATTGCTCTACAGTATGTGCCTTCTGAGTATCAGCTCGCAGATTTCTTCACAAAGGCCCAGACCAGAGCACAGCACAGCTTTTACCTTTCCAAACTCAGTGTTGTTGATCCACCATGAGTTTGAGGGGGGGTGTTAGATGTATATGTCCCTTTGTATAGGGTCTTTTGTGCTTATTTACCTTTCCATGTACTCTATATATATCGGACTATTGCCCTTGGAATAATACAAGAGAGTTTATTCCTAACAACATCTACTCCTCTCCCTCCCAATTTCTTTCCATTTTTGGCAATATGTCACCTCCATACACCTCTTTTTATATGTATATAGCAATTCTCTATGCAGAATACCCATATGAGGAGCAAAGCGGAATAAATCTAAAGGGAACCTTTATTTATAGAATGGATTGGACTAGGAACTCAAGGTGGATATAGTATCAAAGAGAATGTGAAGTGAAGCAAGTGGAAAATGAAATGAATGGTGAAAATGACACTTGGATATTTGATCGAAAATTCTCAGGGATGTTCACCGGAAGGATCAAAAATATTGGAGGAAAAACTTTCCCTTCATTGATTAATAAAGAGACAAGAACCCCATGCGCACATACACGTGTGCACATGGACGCATGCCCATGATGTGAAAGACTGAAAATAGAAACCATCAAATCTAGTTATAAACTTTAACACCCCCTCGAAACTGTTGATGGCTCAAACATTGAGAGTTTGTCACTAGGAAACAGAAGCGGCTAGGGTTTGTGGATATCATCAATGGATTGGGGAATATGGGGGAATAAGTAGGGTTGGATAAAATAAATTAAAAGACGAGAGTCATGCCTTCCATAGTGGTGAATCACACACCAACCCTAGGCACCTCACGTGCAAAGAGAATTTCAATTGAGAATTAGGGTTCCTCGTGGTTAAGGAAGAAGTTTCTAGTTTAGAATTATGGAAATGAGGAATAAATAGTTCTCAATTCAAAGATAGGAATTAAAGTTTCTAGCTTTAGAATAAAAGTAAAATAAGGAGTCATATAGTAATTGTAAACAAGTTTTGTATTCATCTTGTATTTCAGCCATATAAACACCACCAATGCTTCAATTTGTGGCTTGGCCTTCATTTCAATTTTCAACTTGGTAACAGATTCAACCCTAACCCTAATGTTTTGATGTCTCTAATAAAAAATAAAAAATAAATTTACAGTAGATTCACATTACTTCCATGTTGAAGTCACTGTCTTATCTTTTGACTACTCATCTTTCTCTTCTTTCTTCTTTCAGTCTTATTTGCTTTCCATTTGTAGCCAAGTTTATTAAAAATAGAAACAAAAGAAAAATAATAAAGATAAAGAATAAAAAGAAAAATAAAGAAAAAAGGATGTATTATGTTTTTGGGTTTAATTTCAAAGGAAATATATAATGAATATCTTTAGGTGTAAGAAAAATTTTGATTTTTTGTTTGAGAATTTGGCAGCCTTGTTTTTTACATTTGTCGGCTTTTTAGATCCTACGGGAAAGAAGATACTTGTTCTTCACTTCACTTTGTTCAGCTCTTTATAATCAATGTACATTCGACTAAATGTGTCCTTTTTCTTTGCCAGCAGCACTGGAGCACCCCATAGTGATTCACTGGGTCGATCCATCCCTTCTACAGCAAATCATCCAAATGAGTCTAAAGTTCTTCTAACTAAGTTGGTGGCATGCGATAGTGTGCTTTCGAGATAGACTGAGTACCCAGCATCAATCTTGTAAGATCGTCCAGATACGTCCATGAATTCTCGCACAACTTCTGGTCTCTCTTACTCTGCTTCCATGGCTGTCACCACCGCCTCCGCTGGTCTGGCTCTGAATTTCATTAGTCCTTCAGATCTGTTCCCACTGACGAACTTAAATTTCATGCGGTCGGGAATTTTCAAACATTGCCCCTCTTCGAAGATAGTCGATGGTTGCGTGAAATGTCTCCAATCAATCCATCCTAAAGATAGCATTGAAGCTTGGCATCACAATCATCATGAAATCCGTGGACAGCATCGAAACTTGGCATTACAGCTCTAGTCCATAAATTAAAACAGGACAATGGAAGTAACCGCTAGTTGTCATCAACACGCCACTGCCCCCTGTTGACATCCCAGCCGGAAGTTAGAGGTTTAACTGATGTGGCATGGGTGTTAACAAATCGTTTTGACAGGAAACTATGAGAAGCTCCCAAGTCGAATAGTGAAACCGAGGGTTTACCGGCTACTAGTACAATACCTAATGTCAGAGACATTACATCTAAGCATGCAGCTACGAGGATATAAAAATAAAATGCTGAAAGTGATAAAATAAAATTATACATGTAATCACTTGGCATTCACTACGGTCATAGTAAAGGCTTGATGCCTTGGAGGTGGAGCTTATGGCCTAACCTACTGGAAGACTTTTCGTTGTGGAGGAAGTGAATGTCCACACGAAGTGGTCCCAGTTGGAGCTGGAACTGAAGTAAAAGCTAGAGTGGTGGCTGGATCTGGAGATGAGGGTCGGTGTCCCTTCTAAGGACAATCTTTGGTACGGTGTCCCTTATTTCGCAAGCCAGTTATTGGTTCAAGAGCAGTCAGCAATCTGGCCTAGTATGCCAAGGCTTGTGGCAATAATGACATATCAGAAGGGGTAGACGAGGTTACTACTGAGGTGTTGGCCTCTTAAACAGGGTCTAATCTGGGTCTGCTGTACTGATCGGTATATCGGTCTGGTAAGGACCAGTCGTTGTCGACTCGGCCTAGCTGCTCTGCCGGAGGTGGTCGTCGCATGGCAGTCAAAAGTTACTCTTTCAGTGCTCTCTCAATGTACTCATATTTACGAGTTGCTAACAAGACGACAGCATGGGTGTTCAAGACTACCCCACTCAATTTCATCCTAATCTCGATATGTAGAACTTGTTGGAAACATCTAGTACGAGCTAGAATGGTGACCATCTCTAGTGCAAACCTGTAATTACGTGTAATGAATACGTCAGCATCATAAGTAACATATATACCAGCTAAGCATAGAAACCTCAGCATCGCATGGTTTCGCTATCATGGAGCCTTGCTTTAGGTTCATGAACATTGTATGCAGTTCAATCTCTACTTTTATAGAGAGAAATTAGGCCTTGACTTGAATGTGTCCTACGTGATTAGTCGTTCTAGACGGCACTCCTCCAAATCTCACCAGACTCTGGCTTTGTCAATCAAGCTTGGGCATATCCACACTTAAGTAATTCAGAATACGTGCTGCTTTCAAGTTATCTTCAGTGCTTTTCTGTCATTCTTCCGCTTTTAGAGGCTCCCCTGATCCATCCAGAGACTTTGGACACAGTATCCGAAACTGCTAAACTATACTGTCATGCCTAGTCTCCTTCAGTAGAGCCTGACTCATAATATCAGCTTATTGTTAGAAGGTTTCCAATAAAAGATTCTCTGATATCAGGTCCCATTCCAGTTCTGGCTTGAGCCTATGCCTAGTGTTGTCAGTCCCAAATGTAGTGTCGCCTGTCTCTGATCCTCATGTCACGTCCTGATTCTCATTTGGGACTCTTTCCTTTGTTGGCCTAAGTTAGTCCACTAATTGAAATCTAAACTTTGTTTTGATGATGTTAAACAAGTCATACAGATCTAATGTGTCTATCTAGTGGGTTTCAGATCAATCGAAGGTCAAACGGCATTGATACGTGTTAAAACAGGATTATCACGGTCATTAGTGTCAGCCATACGACCGTGTGTATCAGAATCAAAAGTGTGCTTGAAGGGCCAAAGCAACACGGCTGTACGAGAGCTGACACGGCCATGTCTTAAAATAGATAGTAACTTCAAAGATCGACAGCAGCTTGGAATACGGTCGTGCTAGAGCTGACATGGCCGTGTCTTAAATGAAACAGAAAACTATGAAGTTTCCTGCATGAGGCCATACGGCCATGCGAAATTGGGACACGGCCGTGCTGACTTTGCGAAATCCACAGTAAGGCCAAATTTCAAACAACACGGACATGCCAAATTGGTACACGGCCGTGCCGAGTATCAAAATTCATGTCGAACCCTAATTTGACCGGTTTGACAAGTCAAACCTCTGAGGTTTGACTTGGATCAATTATGTGTAGTTTCTAATCTATTTTAAGACCAATTTGAAGTGGAGTTTCAAAATTATTGAGGCCTATCAAATCAATGAAGATTGGATTGAAGATTCGAAAGAATATTAGAAGCTCAAGAGTTCTAAATTGAAGAAAACTCATCATCCCCTATAAAAGAGAGAGTCATCCCTTGGAGAAAGATTACTGAAGCAACTAGCAAAAAATTCCAGAGTTATTCATCCTTACTAGTCATTCTTCAATCACCATTACCCAAGCCTCAAGTATGCGAAGAAGAAGAAGAAAGATTCGCAGACGTGAAGCAAAAAAGGCAACTTTCTCTACACACATCAGAATCAAGCATGGTTTGCGCATATGAGTTCATTAAAGGACGATCTACACCACAGTGACTTCTTTTCATTTTTAGTTTGGTGTTAGATCATATTTGTGAATAGCTTTATTCAGAAGCTATCTTTGGGCTAAACTTTGAAACGATAACTTAAATGTTGTGATCACTACCCGAAATTATGATCGGTTTGTTTTTCTCTTTATCGATAAAAGAGGGTGAATCCTCAAGGGTTTGGGATTGGGGTAGAGGCGGTGAGTGTAGGGATGAGAATGGGCATGCCCAAAGCCCGTTTGGGCTTCCAATTGGGCATGCCACATCATCATCCCTACAAACTCCTTCACAAATCCTAGAAGATTTGTGAAGGAGTTTGTAGGGATGATGATGTGGCATGCCCAATTGGAAGCCCAAACGGGCTTTGGGCATGCCCATTCTCATCCCTAGGTGAGTGTAGGCGGTGAGCCACTCCGTTGAAAAATCATTGCTTGCATAATTCTGCGATTTGGATGGGTTGATTTTTCTATTTGATTTTTAATTTGTGCCTACACCCTATTTACCCCCTCTAGGTTTTGTTTTTCAATTGGTATCAGAGGGGGATTTCTTTGGACTTAAAATCTAGTGAAATTTCGATCATCATAGCACAGATTCATTATACCTATTATAATGACCCTAATAACCAAAAAAATGTCACGCATACCTTTGATCACAATTATTTGATGGCACCGACTACAGTTATTGGAAACAAAGAATGTTCATCCACATCAATGGTATTGACACAGCCTTGTGAAAGATTATTAATGAAGGTTTCACCTTAGTCGATAAGCCTACGCCAGAGCAACTACAAGAAATGAATGATTAGAAAGTTTAAACGTTAAGGTCATGAGCATCGTGTATTGCGTCCTTAATAAAGCTGAATACAATAGTATGTGCTCTTGTACTACAGCTAAAGAGAATTGGACTAGATTAGAAGTGACGTATGAAGGGACATCTGAGGTTGAAAAGACTCGTATTCGTATGTTTATACAAAAGTATGAGAACATCTCTATGCTTCCTAATGGAAATAGTAACTCTATGTTCTCTTGTTTTGCATACATTGTAAATCCTCTTAAAGCGCTTGAAAAAGAAATTTCAGAGGAAGACTTAGTGGAAAAAGTCTTGTATTCACTTTCTAACAACTGGATACAAAAAAGAACGACAATAGAGGAAGCGCATGATCTTGGAACCATCACTTTCAAGCAACTCATGGGAAAGTTGATGGCATACAAAGTATAAATGAAGATGTTGAGTGATGAAGCACCAAAGAAAGAGAACAAGCCTCCTAAGGCGGAAAAGAGTGAAGAACCTTGCTTTCAAGGCAATCAAATAGCTTGATGACATCAATAAGTCTAAAGATGATGAGATTGCACTAGTTGTCAAAGGATTCTCCAACTTCTTGCGTAACAATAAGAGAAGAACCAGCAATATGCAGGGAAACAAGAAGAAAAATGGAGATGAGGAGGAAAGCTCTATTCCAAGGTGCTTTAGGTGCAATAGACAAGAACACTCGAAGGCGGATTGCTCTATTCTAAAGGGCAAAGGAAAGGAGAAGGTTGGTGATGGAGTAAAGAAGTCTACCAAGCGAGGAATGGTGGTGTCGTGTGGCAATAGTGATGTCAAAGTCTACCAAGGAACAATGCTTATGAAGACAATGGAACTTGCTTATGGCGAACGGACCAATGTAAATTCTAGCGCTATCAAGTTCAATTTTGATGAAGAAAAATTCTAAATAAATGAAGACATGTTTTCTGACATGGAAGAGGCTTACGAATATCTAGTTGAACTTTTTAAGGAATTGGCTACTAGACAGGTTAAAGTAAGAAAAATTATGTAATTCCTTAAAAGAGCAATTAGGTAGTATGACACATGAGAGAGATGAGCTCTTCATTAAGTGAAAGGAACAAAAAGCGATCATAAATAGCTTTGATGAAACTCATCTAGAAACAAACATCATAGAACTAGAAGAAGCTAATAAAAGATTGTCTAGGTTAGAGTTGGAAAACTCCAATATTGCTAGAGACTTAAAATAGAAAATTAGCACTTTTAGTTCTAGAGATTCTGAAATAAAATTTTTGAACCAAAAGTCATCTAGCTACGAAGAAAAATTAGAAGAGGTTGAAAAAGAGAAATCCAATTTAATAAAAGACAAGAAAAGCTAGTGAATTGGGAACTAGTGAAAAGAGAAAAGGTACAAAACTAGGATTAGTGAACTCGAGAACAAAATTCAAAATCTTAGATTTATCATAAAGAAATTCACTAGTAGCCAAGTAAACTTCAATAAAATGTTAGGTGGTCTTAACGATAATACTACCAAATATGGTCTAGGATTCAAAAAGAAACAAACAAAGAAGAAATCCAGAAAGATCATGAAGAAGAATTTTGTCAGATACGTGGCCCTCCATATTTCAAGCATGACGAAAACATGTTTTCTATTCCTTTACATGACAATGTTACATTGCAATAAAGAAGGTCATGTTAATTATGATTGCTTTGCTAGATATTATCCTGAATATTTTATATGGTTCAAAAGCATCGTACTAACAAATGTGGATCTAAGATTTGGTTACCAAAAGGTGCCTCTTCTTTTGTAGGTGCATCTTCAAGCTCCGGATGATAACTTATGGTACCATGATAGCGGTTACTCGAACCACATGACGGGCAAAGAATCCCTCTTCACTACGCTATCAAGGAAATATGGAGGTACGGTAGCTCTTGGCAATGGTAAGAATTGCAAAATATTGGGCAAAGGTAACATTGGTAAGCTTCCACTTGCAGTTATTGAAAATGTTAATCTTGTAAATGGTTTAACACATAACTTGTGTGTGGGTCAACTATGCTCTTTAGGCGTTAAGGTGCATTTCGAAAATGGCGAAGTACATATTTTGAAAGTTGATGTTCTTTTTAAAGGTACATCTTGTAATAACATCTATACTATCAAACTTAGTGATTCAAATAATCTAAAAAGTTTAGTTGCATCATATGAGATTAGTTGGATATGGCATCGAAGGTTAGGCCACGCCGACATAGACCTAATCTCAAAGCTTACTCAAAGGAAACTTGTAAGAGGTTTACCTTAAATTAGCTTTAATAGAGACGAGCTTTGTGATGCATGTTAACTTGGGAAACAACATAATAGTAGTTTCAACCCTAAAAACGTTGTCTCTACCTCTAAGCCCTTGCAACTAATACATTTGGATTTATTGGGACCTACAAAGGTTGATAGTCAAGGTAGTACGCATTAGTGCTTCATCATTGTCAATGATTTGTCACATTTCACTTGGGTTTACTTCTTGACACACAAACGTGAAACTTCTAATATTTTTAAAATGTTTTGTAAAAAGATTGAAAATGAAAAAGGTTTTTCATAATCAAAGTTAGGAGCGATCACGGTGGTGAGTTTTTAAATACTACCTTTGATGATTTTTGTGCTTCAAAAGGATATTCATGTAATTTTTCCGCCCCGAGGACACCACAACAAAATGGGGTGATTGAGAGGAAAAACCGTACTTTGCAAGAGATGGCTAGAACCATGATCCATGATTACAAATTGCCAATGTATTTTTAGGTCAAAGCCACATACATCTTGATATATTTTGAATCATGTGTCAATAAGATCCATTTTAAAGAAATCGCCTTATGAGCTCTATAGAGAGTTGACTCCCAACTTATCACATTTTAAACCATTTGATGCAAGTGCTATATTTTGAAAGTAAGCAATAACTTGGATAAATTTGATGTTAAATCTGATGAGGGTATTTTTGTTGGATATTCTCCACATAGCACATCTTATAGAGTATTCAACAAAAGGACACTCACTATCCAAGAAACCGTGCATGTTAAATTTGATAAGAAAAGTGCTATTAATGAATCTTCTAGTGCTGCAGATTCTCTGAAATTGTCGGTGAACTTGAAGGCTTGGAGTTGAACACTAGCAATTCCGATGAACAAAGGGACAATAATGATAATGCACCAAGAGAGGAAGAAGCAGCTACTACATCATCACAAGATCTCCCTAAGAATTGGCGCTTCAAGAAGGATCATCCTAAGGACCAAATCCTTGGAGACACGGCGGAAGGTATATACACTTGAAGTAGCTTTAATTTGATGATTAACTTCGCTTTTATATCTGTTTTAGAACCTAAGAATGTAGAAAGCTCTTTGGAAGGTTCTTATTGGATTATGGCAATGCAGAAGGAATTGTCACACTTGGAGTTGAATCAAGTTTGTGAACTTGTTCCGAAACCCAAATACCAAACAATCATGGGTACTAAATGAGTATTTAGAAACAAACTTGACGAATTGGGTAATATTCTTCGAAATAAAGCTAAATTGGTCGCCAAAGGATACAACCAAGCGGAATGGATTGACTTTGATGAAACCTTTGCTCCCATCGCAAGATTGGAAGTAATTCGGATAGGGTCTACCATTCACCGTAGAAGCCAAGTCGATGAAATCGGAAAGATCAAAACCCCAGAAATCCGATCCAATTCCTCAGAAGAATTTGAAGGAAGAACAATTTTTCGCACGAGGAAAACTCTAAAAACTTGATGCGTTTAAACAGATGAAGAGAAAACGTGTGAGATGATAAGGTAGAGTCCCGATTGGAGGAGACTTCTTCACAAAAAGGCGGCGGCAATGAGATCTAAATTAGGCTAGGGTTTTCAAATCGTCACCGACTTCGGTCATCTGCTACGAGCTGAAGGGCGAAAGGGGGTGGGATCTCGGGTCGCGTTAAGTGGAGAACGGGTGAGTGGGGGAGAGAGAGAGAAATAGTTTTAATTTAAAAACATGGGCCAGTGGCATAGGCCTTGTGGGCTGTTTTAAAAAAGGATCATTACATCCTCCCCCCTTACAATAAATTCTGTTCTCGAAATTGGACGAATTAAAACTCCTCAAATAGATAGGAGTAGCGCTCATCCATCTCTTCTTCTTTTTCCAAAGTAGATTCGCCTGGCGCATTACGATGCCAGAATACCTTTACCAAGTTGACTGTTTTGTTTCTCATGGCCTTCTATTGTCGATCAATAATTTTCATTAGTTGCTGCTTGTACGTCAAGTTTGGACATATTTAAATCTTTGAATGGTCCACCATATGCACTGGATCTCTAACATATTTGCAAACATAAGATATGTAGAATGCATTATGCACTTCTTCTAAAGATAGAGGCAGTGTAATTTTGTATGACACCTCTCCTACTCGTGTAAGCACATTGAAAGGTCCGATGTAATAAGGACTAAGCTTACCCCGCCAGCCAAAACGGATCAAGCCCAGATTCGGAGAAATCTTCTAAAAGACTTTGTCTACTAGCTGAAACTTTAGATGTCTTCGTTTTGAATTTGCACAATGCGTGTACATGTCTTGCGCCAATTGCAGTTTCTCCCTGATCGTTCGCACCACGTCAACTGCCTCTATTATCATCTCGGGCACCATCAATTCCCGATCTCCAACGTCATCCCAGCTCAGGGCGACCGACGCTTCTTTCCATATAACACTGCAAACGGCATCATCCCAATACTCGCCTAATGACTATTATTGTATGCAAATTTCACGAGGTATAGGTGATCTTCCCACAAACCCTTGAAATATAACATACATGCTCGCAGCATATCCTCCAAAATCTAAATGGTGTATTCTGAATGTACATCTGTCTTGGGGTGATAAACAGTACTGAACTTCAGATGAGTGCCCAAATTCTTCTGCAAGTTTTTCCAAAAATGTGATGCGAACTGTGTATCTTTATTTGAAACTATGCTCACCAATACTCTGTGCAATCTCACAATCTCTTCCATGCATCTCTTGGCAAGAACCTCCGTAGATTGGCCAACTCTAAAAGGGATGAAGTGTGCTAACTTTGTCAATCGCCACAATTACCCAAATGGCGTCGTTCTCCTTCTTACTCTAGGATAAGCTAGTCACGAAGTCTATCGTGATATGCTGCCATTTCCTCTCAGGAATAGGCAGTGGCTGTAATAATCATGCAACTCGTTGGTGCTCAGCCTGGCACACTAAACACTTGGCCACACTCCACGCAACGCTCCTCTTTATACAATGCCAACAATAGTGTTTCTTCAAATACCGATACATTTTAGTTACACCCGGATGAATGGAATAAGGCGAGCTATGAGCTTCCTTCAATAGCTCCTTTCTAATACCACCAAGCAGAGAGTGTTGCCAAATCTCAAAGAGCCATCCATATGTATCGTGAAATATGGTATATGGCCAGCCATCACAAATTCCTTAATTCTCTGTAGCTTCGTATCTTATGTCTGCACAGCCTTGATCCTGTCTACCAAGGTGGACTGTATCGAAAGATCCATCAATGTAAAAGTTAGCCCTTGTAGGACCACATCAATCTCCATCTATCGTATCTCTTCTTGAGTCTCCACTGCGTCGTAAGAGTAAGCATCGCTAGAAGTCGATTCAGTACATCGGGTACAACATTGACCTTTCCTAGGTGATATTGAAGATCAATGTCGTAGTCTGTCATCAACTCGATCCATCGCCTCTAACACATGTTATCATCCTTTCAGGTAAAGATGTACTTCAAACTTTTATGGTCTGTAAATACTTTACATGCTATCCGAGTAAGAACTGCCTTCAAAACTTCAATACAAAAATGACAGCTGCTAATTCCAAGTCATGGGTAGGATAGTTTTGCTTGTGTTTTTTCAGTTGTCTTGATGCATACGCTACCACACGTCCATACTGATGAAGTACACATTCGAGACCCTTGTGTAGCAGAAAACTTCAAATCCTCCCATTCGGTCTAGAATTATAAGCACGGGTGCGGTAGGCAATCTCTTCTTCAGATCTTGAAAATCCTCGTCACAAGATTTAGACCAAATGTAGATCACATCCTTCCGTGTCAATCGGGTTATGGGTTCCGCAATATTTGAGAAGTCCTGAATGAATCTCTTGTAATAACCAGCTAAACGGAGAAAACTTTGAATCTTAAACACTGCCTTAGAAGCTGGCCACTTCTGAATGGCAGCTACCTTCTCTGGATCTACTAAATCCTTTCTTCTGATACCACAGCCTAGAAATCCTACATTGTACATCCGGAATTTGCACGCGTTGTGCTTAGCATACAACTGGTGTCTCATCAAGGTTTCTAGAATCATCCTCAAGTCTGATGTGTGCTCCTGGTTGCTTTTCGAATATATCAAGATGTCGTCAAGATAAACCACCACGAACTTATCCAGGTACTCCTACAGTACTTGGTTCATAAGGTTCATAAATACCATGTGTGCATTGGTCACACCAAATGGCATTATCAAGAAATCGTACTGTCTGTATTTAGTGCTAAAAGTCGTCTTGTGAATGTCCTCACGCTTGACTTTCAACTGATGATAACCGCTCTTCAGGTCCAACTTAATAAAGATGCACGATCTCCCAAGCTGGTCAAACAAGTCGTCAATGCGTGGTAGAGGGTACTTATTCTTCACCGTCACTTTTTTCAATTCCTTGTAGTCCACACATCCTCCTCAATCCATCCTTCTTCACCAATAATATCGGTACACTCCATGATGATGAGCTGGGCCGAATCCAGCCTTTTTGTAAAAGATTGCTCAACTGAGCCCGGACTTCAACCAACTCTGATGGAGCCATACGGTAAGGATTCCTAGAGTACGGTTGATCTCCTGGTACTAGCTACATCACAAACTGATGGAAAATCGAATCACATCCCTAAGTGGTTTTGATATTAAGCACACCAAATGACATTAGTGTACTAATTACAATATTACTCAAGTGTCCAATTTGTGCGAACAATAAGCTTTTACGCATACCCTGAAGAAGCTCAACTACACTCAAAAGACGAAGACGAATTGGCTAGCTCCACGTCAAGCATAAATATAGCTCAATGATGAAGCTCATGCAAGTGCACAAGCTTAATGAAGAAGAAGCTCAAATTCAAGAGAAGCACGCATTCACTTCAATCACCTGATCAGCTTCTTGAAGACTCGTCTTAGTCTAAGTATGTGAGTTTTGTTTCTTACGAACGAACTAGGTTAAAGCCAAAGTAAAAAATTGCACACACAAAATGATTTCGAAGCAAAATGTTTTTAAATGTTTTCAAATCTTTTAAAAACTCTTGAGAGCATTTGCTAGCTAATTTATATCTTTGTAGTCAACCTCCAAACACCTAGGAGCTGATTACACATCTTGCTAGCTAATTTTCGGTGAAAATGCTCTGAGAGTCGACTACCAGAAGAGAGAGTCGACTACCAGCTGAAAGCAGAATTTCTATTGAAATTCTCTAGGAGTCGGCTACCTCTTCAGGGAGTCGACTACCAGCTGTCGTTTTTCCACGTTTTGACTTCCTGATTTCACTCTTCATTCCTTGGTTTATGGATCAAAAGTCAAATGATTTGAAATTCAAATTCATATCTGAAACTCTATAAATAGACCGCTTTGAGATCATTTTTCTCTACACCTAATCTCTCTATTTTCTATTGAGCTAAATTCTATTCAAAGATCTCTCGTCGTTCTATTGCTCTCAACGCTAATAGCCATTTCTGTTTTACTCTCTGATCTCAGTTCTTATTTTTCTGACATTAATTTTGAGATACAGTTTATTTTGGCTATTTTTAAAGTGTTTTAAAATCTGTGTTCTTCAATTTTTATTCTTGAAAGGATTTTGAGAACTAGCGATCTAGATCACAACGAATAATCTCATATTCATTGTGTGATCTAAAGATTGACTTAAATTCGTTTAGCCACGTATAACACAATTGTTATATTTACTTTGGCTATATAAATTTTGGGTGTAATCCAATCTCCACTAATTAGTGGTGAATTGGAAACTTTGTTTTCTTTGTGGATTCCCCTTTGTGATAAGGGACGTTGAAAATCCTAAACCAGTCTAGGTGGTTGGAAATCCTGGTCAATGCTAGGTTATTGGAAAATCCTAACAAGTGAAGTTAGATAATTGTATTGTTAAGGCAATAGTGGATTAAATCTCGTACCGGACTGGTCGGGGACTGGACGTATCCAAGTTGTGGGGAACCGGTATAAAAATCGCTTGTCTCTGCGTTTGTCTTTTCTGTGATTGTTTATCTTTGTTGTACAAGCATTTTATTTCGTTTGCTAACATTTGTATCTTTGTAAGTTATTCTTTATATTATTGCAAAGTTTATTTATTTATTTCCACTGTGTAAAAATCTATTTGTGTGTAAAGATCTATTTGTGTGTAAAGATTATTTGTTTGTAATCTTAACTTGCTTGTGACTCATCTCTATATTCTTGTTAAGATTAACTTGTTGATAAAGAACTAAGCGTAGATCACTCTACTTGGTTTCTTAGGCAACATTAGAAGGATTTTATTTGTGCTAATATTAACAAACGAAATAGTTTACTATTTGCACAATACTATTCAACACACTTTCTAGTGTTGTTTGCCATCCACTGGATCCAACACTTGGTATCAAAGTAAGGTCAAAGGCGATGGCATCAACAACGTTCTGTCCTCCTGAGTACAGCATTCATAAACCACCAATATTTGACGGCAACTTCTATTCTCAATGGAGAAGAAGAATGGAGATCTTCTTGGAGGCATAAGTTCTAATGTACACGAGATTTCTTAGAGAACCATATGAGATTCTAATCATGCCGCAAACACAATGGAATCCGAATCAAGAAGAAGCCTACTTCAGAAACATAAAGGTAATACATCTAATTTATATTGTTTTAACTGATAAGATGTTAGATCTTGTAGAAGAGGCACATACCGCGCACCAAATCCTCAACATATTGGACGAGAGATTTGGATCTAATTCAAAATTGATTCAATCACCCGTGGAGACAATCAAATCCAATGATGAAAAGTTTGGAGAAGAAATATGCATGATGGCTCGTCAAGACAACAAAAATGAGGTTCGTGATTATAGTTCCGAGGAGGAAAATGATTTTGATATTGCTAATGCATATGAAAATCTCTATAGAGAATATGAACGATTGACAAGGAAACACAAAACCTTGAACAAAAAGCATAAAACCTTGCATAAGGAACATGATAATCTCAAAAATAAATTTGATTTCCTTACTAATGAATATGAGTCTATAAAACATTGTTATAGTGATCAGAAAAAGTTGAAAACCAAGTATGATAGATTAGTTTGTGATCATGATACTTTGAAAGTTGAACATGTTTTATATGTCTCTACTTTAAGTGTTAAGTTCAATATTCTCACAAATGATATAGTTTCAAGTAAGCTCAAACATGAAGAACTTGTTCTACGACTTGAAAAGGTTAATAACAAATCAAATGTGAAAGCTACTTTATCTTGTACACATGCATCCACTTCTTATGATAAATCTGTTCAAAATATTGCACACAAGGAAGTGAAACAATATGTTTCTGTTTATGGCAAAAATACTAAGCACAATGTCCATTATGATACCCCTCATCACAATGTTTCTCGTCACAATTATGGTTCAAATAGATTTGCTAGAAATAACACTGTTAGGGGGCCAAGATATTTGAGTAACCATGAAAAGAACATTTATATTTTCACCATGTTAAATAGTATGCATAGGAAATCAAATTCAAATCGAATTTGGGTTTCCAATAAATGATTCTTACATATATGCATCTATTAGGGTATGCACGTGCTTCATGTATATCTCTTTGATACCCAATACTTAGGATTGTATGAATAGATAAAAGTTATGTCTAACAACTCGGACCCAATCATAACTGGGTACCAACTACGCTCAATTATTTTCTTTCAGGACATGTGGATAATGGATAGCGGATGCTCCGCACATATGACATGGAACGCCAAATCGCTTAGTTCTTTAAAAATGTACAATGGAGGAACCGTAACCTTTGGCAACAATAAGAAAGGTAAAATTATGGGCATAGGTAACATCGACAACCCTTCGAAGCTACTCATCAAAGATGTCAGCTTGGTAAGCGGGCTAAAGCACAATTTGATAATCATAAGCCAATTATGCGATAAAGGTTGAAAATTATTTTTACTCTTGATGCTTGCTTAGTGTATGATAAAGATATGAAAACCATTCTTGTTAAATGTAAGCGTGTAGAAAATATTTCATGTAATTAGATTAAATGATTATGATTCAAATGTTTGCTTGATCGTTTCAACAAATGACCCGTTGCTATGGCACAAACGTTTTGGTCATGTAAACATTAAAAACATAAGTAAGATATATAGTAAAAAGTTGGGCTTGGACTACCAAAATTGAATTTTAAATTAGATAAAATGTGTGACTCGTACCAAATTGGCAAAATGCATAAAAATACATTTAAGAGTATTGGAGCTCTTAGTTCGAATAGGCCACTTGAACTACTCCATATGGACTTGTTTGGCCCGATTAGAACTCCATCTCTTTATGACTCTAGATACGTATTAGTCATAGTGGATGATTTCACACGACACACGTGGTATTATTCTTAGTTCATAAGAATCATGTCGTTCGTGAGTTTAAAACATTTTTTAAAAGAATTGAATGATTATACTCTTTAAAAGTTGTTTCCTTAAGAAGTGATCACGGCGGTGAATTTGAAAACGAACATTTCAAAAGATTTTGTGAAAGACGAGGAATTTCTCATACTTTTGCTTTTCCTAGAGCTGCTCCTTAAAATAGGGTAGTTGAAAGGAAAAATAGAACACTCCAAGAGTGTGCACGGACAATGTTGTGTAAAAGCAACCTTCCAAAAATATGTTTAGGCGAAAGCTGTAGCAACCGCGTGCTATATTCAAAACAAAGTTTTAATAAGAAAACCTTTTGAAAAGACTCCTTATGAATTATTACTCTAACGAATTCCGAAAGTATCTTATTTCAGAGTCTTTGATTGTAAATGATATATTCTGAACACTAAAGATAATCTAGATAAATTTGACTCCAAAGCGGATGAAGGCATATTTTTCGGTTACTCTTTGCATAGTAAAGCATATAGAATCTACAACAAAAATACCAAAACCATTGTTGAAACTATGCATGTAACATTTGATGAATCTCTCTCCGATAATGCTCATATTAATATTGATGATGATAGTATACCTATTACTAATGTTGCACCTATTTCTGATATAAACATTTCAAATTCTTTACCGAAATCTTTTCCGGAAGTTACACATCATCCACACACCCAAGTTATTGGCAATATTGATGCAGGTGTCAGAACTAGATCACAAATAGAACACATGTCACATGTTGCTTTTGTTTCTAACATTGAGCCCAAAAAGGTAATGAGGCTTTTGCAGATGAAGCATGAATTGAAGAACTTCTATAATTCGAAAGAAATCAGGTATATGAGTTAGATCCCAGACCGGAAGATCGTCCAGTTATCGGCACAAAATAGGTGTACCGAAACAAACTAGACGAAGACAGAAATGTGGTAAGAAATAAAGCAAGGTTAGTAGCACATAGATGTTCACAAGAAGAAGGTATCGATTTCGATGAAACCTTCGCTCCTGTTGCTGGACTAGAATCCATTAGGATGTTACTTGCATTTGCATTATATAAAAATTTTAAATTGTACCAAATGGATGTAAAAAGTGCATTCTTAAATGGTTAAATAAAGGAGGAAGTTCATGTTGAACAACCTCCTGGGTTTGAACATGATAAGAAAATTGAACATGTGTATAAGCTAAATAAAGCATTATGTGGCCTGAAACAAGCTGCAAGAGCTTGGTATGAAAGATTGAAAAAATTCTTAATCGACTCAGGATATAATGTTGGAAAAATAGATACTACATTATTTGTTAAGAAAATTCTTGATGATATCATTCTTATTCAAATATATGTAGACGATATTATTTTTGGATCTACTAACGAAGATCTGTGTCGAAAGTTTGCTAAGTTAATGCACGAAGAATTCGAAATGAGCCATATGGGCGAGCTTACATACTTCCTCGGACTACAAATTAAACAAGCAAAAAAAGGAACATTCATTCATCAAACAAAGTACGCCAAAGACCTAATCAAAAGGTTCGGGATGGAGACTGCATCAGGGAAGAATATACCAATGGCCACATCAACTTCTTTGGACAAAGATGATGCAGGTAAAACGGTTGATCAAAAAACATATCGAGGTATGATCGGTTCTTTGCTATACTTAACTGCAAGCCGACTCGATATAATGTTTAGTGTATGTGCTTGTGCTAGATTTCAATGTGATCCTAGGGAATCACACCTTAAAACAGTAAAATACATATTTAGATATCTTAAAACAACTTCTGACTTTGGATTGTTTAATCCCAAAGGTAGCTCATTTGATTTAACTTCTTATAGTGACTCAGACTATACTGGTTGTAAAGCCACTAGAAAAAGTATAAGCGGAACATGTCATTTTCTTGGACATTTTCTTGTTTCGTGGTTTAGCAAAAAAACAAAGTTCAGTCTCACTTTCAACTACTGAGGCAGAATATATAGCTGCCGGACTCGCTTGTGCTCAAGTACTTTGGATGAGACAAGTCCTAGTAGATTATGATATTAATACATCTACATGTGTAATTTATTGTGATAATAAAAGCACTATTAATCTCACTAAAAACTCTGTTCTTCATCCTAGAACAAAACACATAGATATTAGACACAAATTCATAGATGATCACTGTGTCAAAAAAGATGTTGAACTTAAATATGTACCCTCTGAGCATCAAGTTGCAGATATACTCACAAAGCCCTTACAAAAGGATGTATTTTCAAAACTCCGTCGAGATTTGGGTATCATGGGAGAAAAAGAAATGAGAAAAGATTAATCTCCTTTTAATGTCCTCTTTTTGATTGATGACAAGGGGAGAAAAGGAGTAAAATGCAAAAATGAGAATGAATATTGTTATGCTAACCATATTAGATGCATGGGGAGTACCACATCTAAGCAGGGGGAGTAAGCTATATTAACTCAGTATTTCATTAAGTTAAATATTCATTCAATTTTATTTTTCATTTGGGTGTCATCATCAAAAAGGGGAAGAGTGATGGAAAGTCGAATCCCACCCTAAGTGGTTTTTATAATGAGCACACCAAATGACATTAGTGTACTAATTACACTATTACTCAAGTGTGCAACTTGTGCGAACAATAAGCTTTTACGCATACTCCGAAGAAGCTCAACTACACTCAAAAGACGAAGACGAATTGGCTAGCTCCACGTCAAGCACAAGTATAGCTCAATGATGAAGCTCACGCAAGTGCTCAAGCTTAATGATGAAGAAGCTCAAATTCAAGAGAAGCGTGCAATCACTTCAATCATCTGATCAACTTCTTGAATACTCGTCTTAGTCTAAGTATGTGAGTTTTGTTTCTTAAAAACTAGGTTAAAGCCAAAGTAAAAATTGCACACACACAAAATAATTTCGAAGCAACATGTTTTTAAATGTTTTCAAATCTTTTAAAAACTCTTGAGCACATTTGCTATCTAAATCATATCTTTGTAGCCAACCTACAAACACCCATGAGTTGATTACACATCTTGCTAGCTGAGTTTCAGCGAAAAATGCTCTGGGAGTCAACTTCCAGAGAAGGGAGTCAACTACCAGTTGAAAGCAGAATTTCTATTGAAATTCTCTGGGAGTCGACTACCTCTTCAGAGAGTCGACTACCAACTGTCGTTTTTCCACGTTTTGACTTCCTCATTTCACTCTTCATTCCTTGATTTATGGATCAAAAGTCAAATGATTAGAAATTCAAATTCATATCTGAAACTCTATAAATAGACCCCTTTGAGATCATTTTTCTCTACACCTAATCTCTCTATTTTCTATTGAGCTAAATTCTATTCAAAAGATCTCTTGTCGTTATATTGCTCTCAACGCTAATAGCCATTTCGGTTTTACTCTCTGATCTTAGTTCTTATTTTTCTGAAATTAATTTTGAGAACTACATTTTATCTTGGCTATTTTTAAAGTGTTTTAAAATCCTTGTTCTTCAATTTTTATTCTTGAAAGGAATTTGAGAACTAGCAATCTAGATCACAACGAATAATCTCATATTCTTTGTGTGATCTAAAGATCGACTTAAATTCTTTTAGCCACGTAACACACAATTGTTATATTTACTTTGGCTATAGAATTTTGGGTATAATCCAATCTCCACCAATATTGTGGTGAATTAGAAACTTTGTTTTCTTTGTGGATTTCCCTTTGTAATAAGGGACGTTGGAAATTGTAGACAAGTCTAGGTGGTTGGAAACCTTGATCAAGGCCAGGTCTTTGGAAATCCTAACAAGTGAAGTTAGATAATTGTATTGCTAAGGCAATAGTGGATTAAATCTCGTACCGGACTGGTCGGGGACTGGACGTATCCAAGTTGTGGGGAACCGGTATAAAAATCGCTTGTCTCTGCGTTTGTCTTTTTTGTGAATGTTTATCTTTGTTGTACAAGCATTTTATTTCATTTGCTAACATTTGTATCTTTGTAAGTTATTCTTTATATTATTGCAAAGTTCATTTATTTATTTCCGCTGTGTAAAGATCTATGTGTGTAAAGATCTATTTGTGTGTAAAAGATTATTTGTTTGTAACCTTAACTTGCTTGTAACTCATCTCTATATTCTTGTTAAGATTAACTTGTTGATTAAGAACCAAGTGTAAATCACTCTACTTAGTTTTTTAGGCAACATTAGAAGGATTTTATTTGTGCTAATATTAACAAACGAAATAGTTTACTATTTGCACAACACTATTCAACCCACATTCTAGTGTTATTTGACATCCACAGAATCCAACACAAACTTGACGTCACGGTCTGGAGGCAATCCTGGACGGTCATCCGGAAGCACATCCAGAAAATTCTATATTATCTCCAGTTTCTCTGGTGTAGCATTCATAGAAGTTAACACGGTATCTGTAAATCCATATATGTAATCCACTGGTCCTTCGGATCGGCTTCCGCTGATGAATTCAAATTTCGGGTGGTTCAGAATCATGAACACCACTCTTGTGTCAACAATAAATAGTGACGTTGAAGGTCCCTAGCAAGTCCATCCCGAATACGACATCGAAACTTGGTATATCAATAACTAAGAAATCGGTGTTGAGTTCTCGTCCGCAAATGACTACGAGGCAATCTGGATATCCGCTAGTCGTCTCAACACACCGCATCCCGTCTTGACATTCCAACCAGAAGTGAGGGGCGAGATGGGAACAGCGTGTTGGTTGCCAAAACGTGATGCCATAAAAATGTGAATCTCCCAAATCAAAAAGCACACGAGCGGGTTTACTAGCTACTAGCACAATACCTACTTTCGCGAAAACTACGCCTAAGTACACAGTATACAAAGTAACAAAATGAAAGCAAAAGGTAAATTTCGTACCCATAATGAGCTGGCCTGTAGTCTCAGCCTCCTCTGCTGTTATAGTGAACGTCTGGCGCTAAGGGATGGAGCTTGTGGTCGTGCCTGCAGAAATCATTCCGTTGCGGTGGGGGTCCACGCTTAGTATTCCCCGCTGGAACCGTAGCTGGAGCCGCTGTCGGTGCTGGAGCCGCTAATCTCTGTCGCTTCTAGGGCAAGTATCTGGCAGTGATCATCTGCTCCGCAAATCACACATTAGTTCAGGAGATATCTGCACTCAGACTTGACGTGTCCTGGTTTGTTGCAGTAGTTGCATATAGTTTGATGTCGGTGTATTAGACCCGCGGGGTCTAAACCGCCGGCCCATCTTGGGCCGGCCCATGTGGGCCGGCGGGTGGCTATTTGCGCGCGCCCCCTCTCCCCCTAGAAACCCTAGTTTCTTCTATAAATACGGGCTAGCCGTCATTAGGGATTTTCATGCTTGATATTGAATATTTCTATTGAGCGTCTCCTAGGTTTAGGTCTTAGATTAAACGAGTGCGGACGTCCTCTTCGGCGTCTTGGGAGGAGAGCACACCTCTTTTGTGCTCAACTATCTTGTTCTTCTTTATTATTTTGCTATAAAAATTGGATCTTTGGTTGGTTCCTAACAATTTGGTATCAGAGCACTTGACGATCCATGGCGACTACGACGAGATCCCAAGACAAAATTGAAGCTTTGGAGGCCAAATTCACGAGCGAAATCGACGGAATCAAGAAATCTTTGGCGGCCAATGACGAGTCCTTGACAAAATTGACGGAGGCCGTCACCCAATTGACGGCCAATCAAGCAAGGCACGACGACCAATTTGCACAAATGATGGCAACCCTAAAGCAATTGGCGGCGAACAACAAAGAGGAAGAAAACCCTAATTTGGGGGAAAAGGCGGCACCTTTGAAGCAGAAAAAGGAGAAAGTTGATAGCTTTGACCCAAAAAGTGCTTTTTTGGTGGAGGATCTAGCCGACGACGAAGACGAAGAGCCATGGCGGGGGGACTACCGCGAGGAGGTGCGACGGAAGGCGGTGGAAAACCAACGGGGGAGCGACGGCCCTAGCCGACCTACTTGGGAGCCGCGGGCGTCACGCGAAAGGGGCGGGGGGGCCTACCCCTCTGCCGCCGGTCCCCGACCAGGGGGGCCAGGCCCCGCCGGAGCTTGGCAGGGTCCGGCGACCCTGCCGGACCCCCGGCAGGGCCCGCCGGCCCTGCCGGAAGGCCGGCAGGGCCTGCCGCCCCTCCGGCAGCCCCGGAGGGGCCCGACAAGCTGCGACAGGGGGCCGGAGCCCCCCGATCACCCGTACAGGGGGCCGGAGCCCCCCAATTTACTCCCCAGGGGGCCGGAACCCCCCGATTCACTCCCCAGGGGGCCGGAAGCCCCCGACTTTGCACAGAGATGGCTGGCGGCCCTGCCGGCCTTCCGGCAGGGCCTGCCGCCCCTCCGGCAGCCCCGGGGGGGGGCCACTGGGGCCCCCAGGATGCTCGGGGGGGCCCGGCGAACCCCCCTGGGTTCGGCCAGGGGCGCCGACCCCCCTGGGGTTCCGGCGACCCCCGTCGACCCCCGGGGTGACCGCTGTGGCCCCCGGGACTCTTCCAGACAGCGATCAGAGGCGGCAGCGGCTTTTGGCGGCGATTTTGGGGGTTTTTCGCAAGATCCGCCACGGCGAGAGGCTACGGCACGTGTTTTCGAGGAGGAGTGGGGACCCGAGGATTTTCAGGAGCACGATGACTACTATCGGGACCCGCCTGACCCCCGCTTTGACGACGGAGGGTGGCAGCCACCGCCCCACCGCCAGGAGAGGCGCGCCGCAGACACCGGAGGGAGGTTCGGAGACTACCAGGAGTGGCCAGAGGACGATGCTGGAGCAGACGCAGGGCACAGAGACCGAGGGGACTATGGAGGTCGCGGAGGAGGGCCACCCAGGCGTTACGAGACCATGGACGAGAGGTGACAGCACTACCGTCCGCGTCACAGAGACGATGGGCGGCCCGAGCAGGGGCACTTTGGAGGGGATTGCAGAGTCCGGAAGCTGAAGATGCCGATTTTTTCTGGGGAGGATCCACACGCCTGGCTGTTCACGGCAGAGAGATATTTCGCGGCGCATCACATGACCGAGGTCCAGAAGCTGGAGGCGGCGGCCATCTGCATGGAGGGGCGAGCTTTGGGGTGGTTCCAGTGGAAGGAGAGGAGGCAGCAGATCCGGAGCTGGGAGGAACTGAAGGACATGGTTCTAGAGAAGTTTAGAGACCCCCGCTTGGGGAACTTACATGAGCAGCTATTTGCCCTCAGACAGGAGGGGCCGGTGCGCGAGTACATTGAGAAATTTGAGACGCTGGCAGGACGAGTTCATGGGGTGTCGGATGAGTCGCTGGAGGGCACCTTCTTGAAGGGGCTACGTCCTAGTCTTTGAGCTGCAGTGAGGCCATACAAGCCTCGAGGGCTTTCAGAGGTCATCGAGATGGCGCAGATGATGGAGGACTCCCGAGCTGAGGATAGGCGAGGCGGAATCGGCTACAGTGGGCATATGCAGCGGATCACCACGAATGGGATAGGCGGAGCAGGGGTCCCTACTGAGACAGTTCAGACAGGGCTTGAGAAGACAGAGGAGCCGACACCGCTACCAGCTGGGGGCCCGTTCCGACGGATGACCGATGCGGAGATGAGGGAGAAGCGGCAAAAGGGCCTCTGTTTTAGATGCGACGAGCGCTTCTCTCCCGGACACCGTTGTGTGGATCGGAAGCTGCAGGTTTTGATAGCGGAAGCAGACGAGGATGATGGCTTGGAGGACGAAGGCATTGGAGGGGAGGACGACTCCCACTCGGAGTAGCACCGCCGGTACTTACACCACCTTGAGGACAAGGTGGTTCTTTGGGGGGGAGTATTGTTAGACCCGCGAGGTCTAAACCGCCGGCCCATCTTGGGCCAGCCCATGTGGGCCGGCGGGTGGCTATTTGCGCGCGCCCCCTCTCCCCCTAGAAACCCTAGTTTCTTCTATAAATACGGGCTAGCCGTCATTAGGGATTTTCATGTTTGATATTGAATATTTCTATTGAGCGTCTCCTAGGTTTAGGTCTTAGATTAAACGAGTGCGGACGTCCTCTTCGGCGTCTTGGGAGGAGAGCACACCTCTTTTGTGCTCAACTATCTTGTTCTTCTTTATTATTTTGCTATAAAAATTGGATCTTTGGTTGGTTCCGAACACGGTGCTACTGTGGTTGATGTGGATGTGGTAGGGCCGGCCTCTTGAAATGTGCCTGCTGAGCTGGTCGGGATGCCTGTCGGATAGAGGGTGGAGGATGTCGTCTTTGAGGGGCAGCTGCTTGTCGTTCTTGCTCTTTCTTTCGTTGCACGTATTCGTAGTCCTGAGCTGCACAGAGTACTTTTGTGTGAGTCTTCAGCTTCAACCCTACCAACTGTTCTTGGATTTTGATGTTTAGGCCTCTTGAAAATGCTGAGCTCTATCGAATGGATCCGACACCATGTTCTTCGCAAACCTGCAAAAACAACTTGTTAGTAAGTTACATACACCTATAAATCAACTTTGCAAGTTGAATACACACCTGTTAAGCCTGGAAAGCTCAGTGTTCCATGTGCATTGAGCCTCGCCTCAGATTCATAAAACTGGACATGTAGTTCCATCTTTGCCTCTGGGGGAAATACTAAGCATTGAATTTTTCGTTGAAGGTGATCCATGAAATTGGTTGTACCAGGCGATCATCTTCTGAATCCCACCATACTCTAACGTCTTGAATCAATTGTAGCTTCGCCATGTCCATCCACGAATCTGGCATGATCTGTGCCGCTTTCAGCATATCAGCGGCATAGCGCAACCATTCTTCTACTGTCGGGTCCTCTGTTCCTTTAAAGATTGACAGTCGCAATAAACGAAATTGATGTACTCCTTCATGCTTGTGCTCGGGCTCTCTTTGCAAAGCTCAGATCATCTCTCGTTACATATTTTATAATTTGTACAGGTCCTACAAGTACCAGTGAAAGCAATATAAAACGAAACAGAAAATTTTATAACTGAATTAACCTTCATTCATCCTTCAAGAGGGTACAAAAGTATGTACTGAAAAGAAATACTAGTCTCTCACTCATACAATAAAAGCAAGCAAGCTAAAAATGCAAATAACACTCTCCTTAATAATCTGGTCTCAAAAATCAACACGCTGAAACTCTGACTCCTCGAACACTGGAGCCTCCTCGTAAAATGGTGCGTCACATGTTCATAACATTTAAAAAGAGACAATGAAGTTGAAGATATTTACAATTAACAAACAATTATATCTTTTTCAAGCAACTCTACTCCTAAAAAGACAATAACCACTAAACACTAATCTACATCTATCTAAACTAAAACATTTCATTATTAATTTACTCACAAAGTAAAAGGAAAGAGCGAACTGACGAACCACCACAGTCCACAGGCGAGCTCACATGTGCCTTAATTCTATGGTCCAAATAAGTCGGTAGGGGGACCGAGTCAAATCGGTACAAATCAGTCAATGAGTGTGGTCTCCGCAACTTTTTCTATTTTTAATAATGAGTTCCCAAAACCCCCGTGTTATTTCTATCTATTTGAATTTCTATTTAATTTCCTCTAGTTTTGTACTTTCTAAACCATGTAAAAAAATCGTGCACAAAACTGTTGTATCTATAACAGTAGTTCCACTGTAACATTATGCCACTAACAATAACTTTATTTGCACAACTCTAATTACATAATTTTATCTTTTAACTATAACAATTCTATCAATCAATTTCTATAGTAATGAAAGACCCTACACAAACCACTCTAAGACATTTCTAAAAACGATCATTTCTTTCGAACATTTAAAACTGAAACTAAACTATTTTTAAAAAAGGATTAAGACATACATATGATCAGATTCGTATTTATAAGGCATCTAAAATGGTTTCTAGGGTTTACCAGATCGAGGGTAATTCCTCAAAATTCTGAAAATAGAGACAGTAATTAACCTCATTAAAATCCCACAAATCTACCACATGTGCTACAGTAAAAATATAGACCGAAAGCGCACTAGTCATCAAACAGTATACTGTACACCACAGGGGAAGAACGTAGCCATCAAACAGAAAAAGAAAACAGTCGAACATAACAGGGCACAGCCGCACACAAGCATTAGGGGAAAAACAGCCGACAAGGCTAAAATAGCCGTAAGAAAACACCAAACAGCAAGAATAAAACACAGCCAAATAGCCGAATAGTTAACTAAAGGAAAAAACCCCGGTGGCCAACCCTAAAACCCTCAAAAAACCCAAATTGATAGTACGAGCTGCAATGTAAGTTGCAGCCTTGCTCGTAGGACGCCTTATCTATAATAAGGGAAGAACTCGCTTTCATATTATAATGAATCATCATCTCCAGGAAGAACACCCAACAAAACAAATTTCGAAACCCTAAATCTTTCACGAATTAAGGGCATGAAAAAAGAAACAATTGAAGTCTTAGAGCAAATGGGATCTACAGAGCACCGTAAAAGCCAAGTCAAGAAATCTGATCCAATTGCTCACAAAAATTTGAAGGAAGAACAATTTTTGCATGAGAAAAATTCTAAAAACTTACCGCGTTTAAATAGAAGAGAAAACGTGTGAGACGATAAGGTAGAGTCCCGATCGAAGGAGACTTCTTCATAAAAAGGCGGCGACAATGAGATATAAATTAGGCTAGCATTTTCAAATCGTCGCCAACTTCGGTCGTCCGCTGTGAGCTGAAGATCAAAAGGGGTGAGATCTCAGGTCGGGTTAAGTGGAGAACGGGTGAGTAGGGGGAGGGGGAGAGAGAAATAGTTTTAATTTAAAAACATGGGCATGTGGCATAGGCCTTGAGGCTGTTTTTTTAAAAAAGGGATCATTACACAAAATATCATCCGCTCAAACCAACTCCTGCCATTCAATCTTTCAACTCATCAATGTAGAGCCCTGAGTTCACGTCCTCAAGACTTTGAGTATCCCAACTGTGGGCCATTGTATTGACAAACATATGCATCGCTCTGGAAACGATAAGAGCAGAACCATGACCTCATGTTCCGTCTCTACAATCAATTCAATGACACTTATCTTTATCACTAAGTAGTTCATGATATGCAAGTGGTCATTCAATAAGGTCCTTTCTTGCATCTTGAGTGTCAAAATAATCTTCAACAAGATCAGCTTGTTGATAAGTGACTTTTATAATGTAGTTTCTCTAGCTTCACTAATCCCTTGACCATAATCACATCAGATACATGTTAAATCACATCATTCAATAAACTACTCTGGATGGTTTGTTATATCTAAGTCCTCTATCTCCATCTTCTCCCTCTCTGAGATATCTGGATGGGTCATTTTGGATGTTTGTATCACATTTTAACAGCAATTTGCATCCAAGATATGAACTAAAAGATAATAAGAAAATAATTAGTCTATTTACTTAAATGTTACAAACATATTCAATCTTCTTATCGTGTTCCTAAAATTTATTACTTAATAAATCATAAGAAGATTTTCATACATGTCGCAAGGTTGTTATAACATACCTGTTCAAACTCCAAAATGCGGCCACTGAACTTTACGTTGACAACTGGATACCCTTGTTGCTTTGTCCAACTCTCCATCATTGCTTTCACTGGCAACCCAGATTCTTCCGAAAGAACATCCCACAAATCGTCAGTCTTTGCATTCCGATAAGCATATCTTTTAATGTAGGAGGCTAACGATTGCTGAAAATACATTTAAATTGGACAAGTCAGAGAATGAAACCAACATCTTTGCTCTAGTTATAGGATTCCTAAAAATATTTAAAACGTAGAAAACAAACTGAAGTTTGTTCCCATCCATAATTCATGATGAGACATTCCAATGCAGGAGCATAGCCAACGACATAGCCGAGGGAGGGCATGCAATATAAAATCCAATATGGGTTTTGATTTAGTATAGAACAAAAGGGACCTTATGATGGCTAATTCATTTAGTTTGCAGGTAGGAAGAAACTTTGAAGTCATGCTTGTGTGCATGTGAGTATACATGCATTCATGCATGAGCCTGCACATATGTGCACAGCTAATATCTGGTTCTTGTGATAAGCTTCATAGATTCCAGGGCGGGGCATCTCATGCAATAACCACCTCGTTCATTTTATTCTAAGAACTCAAATTAATCCAAGGATGAGACATGAAGACTTTTGGAAACATTTTTCACATACGTCATATGGTTTCTTTTGTATTGCAATAGCTAGCACAGCATGTTGTCCCTCCCCATTTCACAGCCATTTCACACATGGATTAAAAAGATTTCTAAAGTCGTAATCTCTCATCCTTAGATTAATTTGAAAGTGCAGAACAAGATGTTTTGTGCGGATGTTCCATTACATGTCCTACCTTATAGTTTGCACAAAGCTCATCGTGCCAACCGTTCTCATGTATATACATAAAGAGACACTGAGTTAAACTATACTATAGATAGTATTTGGGAGGCGAATTTTATCCCCCAAATTTAAAAAGTAGCAATCGAAGTTGAAACTCTGTTCAGTTGGATGTAAAAAGATTTAATGTCTAAGTGACGCATCAAGCGGTGTAAATTGATCAATTTTCTCACAATTCAGAAATGCTAAATTTGTCTACATTTGTTTTGGTAAAACAAATGTTTTTTATCCAACCGAATGGGTTCCCATTTGGATTGCCAATTTTAGATTTGGGGTGATAGGCGCTGTATCCGTGATCATATGCATGAGTACATTCATGTGTGTGTGTGAATTAAGGATTACAGGTATCAATCAGCTACCATGGAAGGAAATATTTTCATATGGCAGTCAAAAAGTCCATTCTTCGCATCTTTCTTTGATGGTCAACACCATTCATTTCGATCTAAACCCAAATACAGTGAACCCCACCGTTTGGCCGTTGATCCAGGGTAAAAAGGTTTCAATTATTGTTAAACAGTAGCATTTCCAGTATCTCAAGGCATAACTAGACAATATGAACACCACAATAATATTATATGTGTGTATTAGCTAGTAGATAACATGGGCAGTGCATATCACCAAGAAAAGATGTGGATAGTAGGCTTTTTGACCGCCATAGGATGATACTTTCTCCTATAATAGCTTTTACCCATCTAGAGCTGACAGTTTGTCAAAGTTAAATGAGCGCATGTGAAACCGGGGTGAGAGGAGAATATGAGAAAATTAGAGAAGTCAGGCCACTGTATTTTTCCCCATTCGATTTGACTAGTGTAGGTCATGCAACTATTCCCTGTCACAAGCACATTCTATCTAAATGCATATATGCATGATACAAGATGCTATCCTTCCACCACACATTCATAAATTGGCAACCCAAATCAGAAATTTGTTTCATCAGATGCGATCTAAATTCTAATACAGATAAACTACCTATAGATGAAGAGCCAATGATTTTGATATGTTTTACCCATGCAAAAAGTGAAGACAAAAACAACATTTCAGAATTATAAGGCTACTGATTAATTTGTGCTGCTTAATCCATGGGTAAATCACATTGAATCCATCTAAACTATCATTATCATTTGTAAGTAGTTTAAATGTATTATATCACATCTAACGGAACACCTCTTCAACTTTGATAGCCAATTTTTAAATTTAGGATGACAGGATTCACATCTGGATCCTATCAATAGTAGCAAGTTAAAATGCAATATTCTCTCTGCTAAAGTTAATCTCAAACTCTTTTAAGTGCATGTTTCGCTTCAAATTTTTTAAATTTAGGATGACAGGATTTGCAACTGGAACATATCAATAGTAGCATGTTAAAATGTAATATCCTCTCTGCTAAAGTTAATCTCAAACTCCTAAAGTTAATCTCAAACTCTTTGAAGTGCACGTTTCGCTTCAAAGGTGCCAAGTCTCTCTCTAGTTAATCTCACAATATTTTAAGTGCACGTTTTACTTCAAATCCAGAGAGGAACCCAAGGTCTCTCTCTCTCTCTCTCTCTCTCTCTCTCTCTCTCTCTCTCTCTCTCTCTCTCTCTCTCTCTCTGGATGCACACCCCCTTATGTCATAGATTATCTCCAATCTTCTTCGGGAAAATTAGTGCCATTTTAAATCTTCATACCTTAAAAGATAGGTACACCAAGAATTGTGACAAAACAATACCTTAACATAATTAAGCTTATATTTTTAAGATTTCTTTAATGTGTACCTCAAATTATGCTTAATTTAAACAGAGTATCCCAGATCATATATATTATTCATAAATCCATCATATTATGAGTTATGTGATATTAGTCCCCCCTATCACTTTCAGTCAGTAAACTAACACGGATATAAATAAATTTTAGGGTAAACTTCACAAAATACATTTTAACTTTCATGCTTTTCCCAGAAAACTACCTTAACATTGTAAATTGAAAAAAAAACTACCTGAACTGTTTTCCAAATAACTACTTTCTGTTAGTGCACCATTAAAAAGTTAGCATGTGATAAACATATGCCCCAGAATGACCAAAATGCCCTTTAATTAAAAAAATAAAAGTTCTACAAAACATCATCTAACTTTCACATGAATCCAAAAAAAAAATATCCTTCACTTCATAATTTATAGAAAACCACGTCAAATTATATGTTTTCTAGTTAGGTTCCATATATATGTTAACAGTATTTGTAAACTATGAAATAAAGAGAGTCTGGCATGTAGCCTTACTAAAAGTTGTCTTAAAAAAAAAAGAAATAGTTAAACTGAACAAAAAACACAAAAAATCATTACATAACTAAGATAATATCAAAATGACGTATTTCATTGAGCATTTCTCAAACAAAGAAGGATTTGAATCCCACAAAAAATTCAAAAATCAAAACTATATTTCTCTACTTCTACATTCTCATCCTTCAATTGAGGATCCCGCATGCGACAGACTTGTCAGAAGAGATGAGAAGGCGAACAAGGCAGACAATATAGTCCTCGTTGATAGCAATGAGCAAGATATGAGGAAAGACTTCATCTCACTACACGTTGCTATTCGGCCTCCTCCCACACACCCATGTTGTGGGTTTGGAAAAAAAAGAACTTAACGACTGGTTACAAGTTCAGGATTTTTAATTTTGTATTAAAAAGAATTTTCTCATTCTTGGTATGTGATTATCATATGTTAACTTTTTACCGCTGGACTAATATAGGGTAATTTTTTGAAAAAAAAAGTTCAAGATATTTTTTTAATACAAAAAACGCAAGAAAGTTAAAGGTAGTTCTGTAAAAGGTAGCCAAAATATCACATGCAAAAAGTCATTTTACAAATATTGCTAATATTGTTAAGGGACATAACTAGGAAATATTTAGTTTCAGATAATCAAAGTAGTTCGTTTTCCGGTAATCAAACGAAGCTTAATTCTGGTTTTGTGAAATTTAGCCTAAATTTCAACCAAAGCAGAGTTAAGAGAAATCTAGATTTTTTTTAAAGAGGAAGATGATGTCCTCTCCATCATCTTCACTGTTACCCTTAATCACTACCACAATGAGAATTTTCATTTTCATTCTCAAAATCCAATGTTACCGTGTTTATAATCAACTTTAGATGTCTCCGTATAAAAATCTCATCATTCCAAGATTTCATTTGAGTCATATGGCTACCTCCACGAAGTTAGATATAATCTTTAAAACCCCATCTCTTAAGTTTTCCCTATTAATTCAATTTTTAGTCGAGTTTACTTCTTTAACTCTCTCGTCATCAATTTTAAACTCTTAGCTTTTATTTGATATTGTTTAAAATAAGTGGCTTCATGGCTTTTAAAGAAAATAAGTTCTTTTTGACAAATAAGCATCAGTTAGTAGTTTGGAAACTTACTTTTGAGATAAACAAAAGCCAACCAGCCGATTTTTTGAGAAGCTATTTTTTGGCTTCCCATATAAAGCCAAAACCAACTTCGTCTTCCTCACCTATTTTTCTTCTACATGACATCATTGCTCTCTTAACTAATTTTTTCCATTTTCCTCTTGTATACCTAATTATATTTAAGAATCTTATTTAAACTCTCTCTCTCTTTCATGAATCATCATCATCTTATCATTCATCCAAAGATAATTAAGATCGACTTCATGGACTCAATAGAAAGAAAATCAGATTGTGATCACATTGAATCATAATGTCAGATACTCACTTTTCACTCATTACCATATACAGATTTCTCTTCTATCAAATCAAATATCTTTCATATCCTTTCTTAACACTTCCATCCATGTCATCTTAGGTACCTCTCTTTCTCCTGACCTCAATATTCATATGATCTATCTTTTTAACAGACGCATCAATATGTCTTCGACACATATGGCCAAATCATCTCAAGCGATGTTCTCTCATATTACCCTATATAAGGATCACACATATCTTCGTTTAGATATGTGCATTTCTTATCTTATCTTTTCTAATATTTCCACATATTTACCGCACCATTTGCATCTCTGTCACATCCAAACTCTGTTTATACTTTTTGATGATATCTCAAAACTCTGTACCATATAACAAAGCCGTTTTGGTATTATATAAAATTTACCATTTAACCATAATAGTACATTTCGATTGTACAACACTCCCGTTGTGGCTCTGCACTTCAACCATCCTTCTTTAATTATATGATCAACATCTTTCTTAATTCATGCATCCTCTTGGACAACCGACCCGAGATACTTAAAGCACATATTTCTGATATACTTTCTCCAAATAACTTTATCACGATATAATATGCAAGTCTCATTCGGCTAAACTTACATTTCATATGCTTGGCCTTATTCCTACTACGTCTGGAACCTTGAGTCTCTAATGTATACCTCCACAAATTTAACTTTGCATTTACATCACTTTTGATCTCATTAATCAAAACAATATCATCTGTAAATAATATACATCAAGGTACCTTATCTTGAATATACTCAGTGAGCCGATCCATCACTATAGAAAAGAGGCAATGACATAGAATCAAGCCTTAACCCAGTAATGATCGAAAAGTTATATGTTAATTCTACATATGACTGCACCTTGATATATGTCTTGAATTAGAGTAACATTTTCGAGTTGATCCTTTTTTTCAGTAAGTCCCACTACAAAATCTCTATAGCAAAAGAGAATTAGAGACTCTATCATAGGCTTTCTACTGGTCAATATAGACCATATGTGATAGGGATCCGATTCCAATTGTGATAGAATTTTCAATTTTTAACTTTTTAAATTTTTCTTTTTATTTTTATTGTGAGTTTTAGAGTTTTAGTTCTTTGGAATTTATATTTACTTTGAGAGTTTTAATTATTTTATAGTTCTAATCCCACTTCGATTGAGATTTGGATTGTAAGCCTATATAAAGACTTTAAACTTGTTTTATTTCAATCAATCAATAAATTAATCAATAAAAAAATTCGAAATTTGAGAAAGGTTATATCCTTGGTGATAAACCTCGAAACTCTTGGTGAGAAACCAAAAACCCTAATTTATCAATTTCACCCCAAATCTTCCCCAAATCTTTCATCAAAATCCTTAAATAGTTAAATGTATCTTGTTTTATATCAATTTGGTCTCAATTACATCTTCACTCTCTGATTTCTAGATCCAAAAAACCAAACCCCAAAAACCCTAACCTTCAAATCAGTCGTTGCTGCCCAAAACACTAAGTTCAACCAAAAATACATGCCGCCAGCCAATTCCTCCACTGCAATTAACGTAGTCGCCTCTACGAAGCACCCCAGAACTTTGGTGTCATCATCTGCACCTAGCAGCACCCCATCTTCCAACAAAGACCTGGTGCACCGTCGTCCACAATTTCGTTAAAGTTCATCGGCACCACCACCAGAGACGGCCAAGGTACTCGACCCACCATACTTCCTCTCTTCAAAACAAACCCACAACAAAAGAAACGCCAAAAATTCTTTTGTCAGTATCGTTGGAAAAATGTGCCGATGCCGACCGAGCCGACATGATACAGTGTTGGCTCGATCGAGTTGACCCCGACGATGGCTCAACAAAGCCGCATTGACTCGGTCGACAGCTCAGCTGAGCCGCAACTCCAACAACAAGCGAGATGATTTTCTAAGGATTTTGGTTTGATTTTCTGGAAATTTTTGCACGGTTCTGCTATTTTGACCATTCTAAATCCTTTTGAAGTCCAAACTCAATGTTGTTCACGTCAGTGAATAACTGAATTAGCCAAGTGTGTATAGGTACCATCCATACAAGAAGATCTGCTCTAAACTATGGAATACAATGATTACTATGATGATTATAACTAGGGCTATACTCCCCTAACAAATTCTGAGCTTGAAATATAGAGATAGTTACCAATCTTTTATGGGTTCAATGATAAATATAAATATAATGATTAAGAGTACCATCTAGATCATTTCTTAAGCAAAAATATAAATATGCATATCTTAAGTTGGTAGAGAAGCGCTATCTTGCTATGTGAATCAACAAGTTTCTTATCGTCAATGGTCAATATTTAGACCCGCTCTTCGATATCGGTATATTTTTCAAGCATTAAAGAAGTTCAGGAATCCTAGCAATCCTCAAGTCTGAAGATTGAGAATGATCAAATAGAAGTTATACATGAGATGTGCAACATTATTCTTCAAGCATACGAACAAAAGAGTAAACTCAAGCCAGATCCCACGATAATGATTCATCCAACCTCTGAGACAGACTATGGGCTTGAACATGAGTTGAAGCCAGATCCAGACTAAGAGATTAAGACAAAGTTTGAGCTTGAGCTCGAATTAAAGCCTGCGCCAGTATTGGAGACGCAGCAAGATCCCAAGTTAGAGCCGGAGTCAGAACCAAAACCAAATTTTAATTAAGATCCGCATTCCTAGACAGAGAGCCAGAGCTTAATCCCTCACCATATTCCAAGCCAGAGCCTTATCTAGAGCCATCTTTTAAACATGCGACAGAGCTACCGATAGAAATGCCATTAAAACCGATCAAGCATGTCGAGAATGTTATTACAAATCCTCCTCATACCAACAAACAGATCATATATGCATTTCTATCTTTTGTGAGTGGAGAGAAATTTTAAAAGACGTGCATTTATCAATGTAAATCTTGTTACACTTCGAGGTCCGTAGGTGCATCTCTTCTAATTGCAATGTGTTGGATATTGAGTCACCACATACAGTTTTGATGATGAGCAAACATGTCATCTAACACATGAGTGCATGAATTCAAAGCAAATTAAAGAAGCACTCAAAGAATTGGTGAGCTAAATAAGTCCAAGATATTATGGAAGCTAGGCAATGAGCTTGAAGCATGGAAAATACATCAATGGACTTCTTTGTAATATTTACTTTTGATGTAATTTTTCTTGCCTTAAATGTTAAGGCCTTGCTAGAAGCTCACACACTTAAGAACAGACATAAAATGATTTTAAAATGATTTTAAAATATTTTGAAAATGTTTTCCTAAGTTTTTAGAGTAAATATGCATGTATTTGTAAAGAAGTCGGCTCCTTTTTGAATATGAGTCGACTAACTTCTATTAGGAATGCGATGTCTCTAAAAGTAGTCGACTACAGTTATTTTGGTAGTCGACTACCATTGGTACTGTAGTCGACTACCATCAACCCAACGGACAGAAAACACATTTCTGTGATTTACAAAAAGTTGTTTTTTCCATCCGTTGGAGGGGCATTTTGGGTAATTTCTTGGACACGAATTTTCCATTATATAAGGGGTTTGTTGCTAGAGTTTTTGTATGCATTATTGATCAAATCTTTAAGAGAAAAAGAGTTTCTAAAGTACAAATATTTTAAGAAACGAAACCCTCTCCACTTGGCCAAATCATTCAAAAGTTTTAATCCCTTTTTGGACATTCATCTTGATTCACTTATATGTATTGGAGATCAAAGATTGTTTCTATAGCAATACTTCTACATTAAGCTTCAAGCAAGGACTATGTGTATTTGTAATAACTTCAAAAAAACATTATTAAGTATTCTCACTTGGGTTGGTGACTAAAAATCTTTGTTGGAGGCAATATGTTTGTAAAATCTCTGATGTAGGGAAATGAAAAATTCCTCATTGTAGGTAAGGTGTTGTAACTATTTGTTTAAATAGTATATTCAAGCCCAACATATATTTGGGGACTGGACGTGGTTATGGAGGGGTGAACCAGTATAATATTGGCGTGTTTGTGATTATGCTATTGACTTTTGTTTCCTACTTGCATTTCATATTCCGATGCTTTTCTATTTCTTTGCAAGTTATATTGGTTGATTAAGACAAAATTAGGTAACACTAATTATGATCTTAGGTAGAAATTTCTAAAGAAGTATTTTCTTTCATAAATACTATTCACCCGCTCTAGTGTTTCTCCTTACCATCTCAGGATCACAACACAAGGGACACAAGGGACTGTTGATTTCAATCCAGCTATATTACTCTTGTCGTTATTCACCAAGTGATGAAGTTCTTAAGTCTAGAATGATAGGGATCTAATTTCGATTGAGATAGAATTTTTATTTTTTATTTTTTATTTTATATTTTATTTATTTTTCAGTTTTAGTTATTTGAAGTTTTTATTTATTTTGAGAATTTTTATTATTTAAGACTTCTAGTCATACTTTATTTATTGTATGCCTATATAAAGGACATAGACTTGTTTTATTTTAATTCATCAATGAATTAATCAATGAAAAAAATTTCCCAAACTTGATAAAGATCCCCTCCTTAGTGAGAAGCATCGAAACTCTGAATGAGAAGGCAAGAAATCCTAATTTATCAATTCATCCCCAAATCTTCCCCCAAATCTTCCATGAAAATCCTTAAATCTATCTTGTTCTACATCAATATGTACTTACCTTTCTTACTATATATTATTGAATATTGAGACACCCCTAATATGGTTTGGATGATGATTTAACAAATGATAGTTACTAATGATAATTACCAAGTGTGCAGAGTTTAATCACATCAAATATAGATTTCAAAGCAAAATGAGAAAATTCAATAATACATGAGGGAAGGAGAACATCTTGGATCACACAAGCAACTCAAACCAAAACAAGTAAGGGTGATCAAGATGGAGTGTGAGAACTTAATCAAGGCAAGAGAAGCTAAAAGAAGCTATTGCATGGAGATAAAAACTCAAGTGCGTCAAGAGGTCAATTGGGTAATTTTGATGTAATTTTGTTCATGTACTTGGACTTTATTTATTTCCTTAAGGATTGGAGCTTCACACACCTAGGAATATTTAAAATCACTTTTTAAACTCCTAGAAATGTTTTTGAAAAGATTTGAAATATTTGTTTAACTCTTTTATGATATTTTTCATGTATCAGAAAAATAGTCGACTACCTTTAATATAGGAGTCGATTAATTCGTACGGGAAAAGTGACGTTTTCTGTCCCTGAAAAAAGTCGACTACAGTAGTGTTGGTAGTCAACTATCATTGTTCTGTGAGTCGACTACCAGCGGTTCTATAATCGACTACTTTGGCCCAATGGACAGAAAAAATAGTGTTTCGTATTTTACAGAAGTGTGTCGATTTTTTAGGTTGGATGTGTATTTTTGTAAATAGTTTTCAACGGATTGAATCCATATTTAATGATGGATATGGCTAAATTTATACGTACAACTAACGATCATATTTCTTGAGTTTTAAGAGCATTCAAAGCCATTTCTCCCCGCTTTCTTTGGCCAATTTAATTCTCTCTTTCAAAAAGCTTTTAAGCAACTTTTTGACCATTACTTGCAATCATCTCTCTCAAGCTTTAATCTTGATTGTCTTATAAAGTGATTCAAGTTGCTTCTTTAATCACTTGGTGTTTAAATTCATTTTTCTTGAGATCAAAGAAAGGATTTTTCTTATAATAACAGACTTAAGCTTTAATCCTCTTGGCTATAGGAAGGTTGAAAATTCAACACCATCAACAAAGATTTGTAAATCCACACAAGGATGTGGTTGTAAGAGTTTTATCTTTGATTGTATTTGAGGTGTTGTAAATAGCCTTAAGGAATGTCTTCTTAGAGAAGAGCTGAATTTGTATTGGAAACCCTTACTAGAGGTAAAGTGTGTGGAAATTACTAGCAAGTGAAGCTAGGTGTTTGTATAAGCCCTCAATGTTGATGCAAAGTTGATGTTTTGTTAAAGAGTTGGTTAGTGGAAAATCCCAACGAGTTTGACGACTAGATGTAGCCCACTGGAGGATGAACCCAGATTATTCTTTGAGTTTGCATTGTGATATTTTGTCTCTCATTTCGCTATTTACATTACTTGCATTTTTTATTTGAATTCGGTTGTGCACGTCTCCATTTGCAAGTAGCTTAGTAATTGTTGATTAAGAACCTAGAGAAATAACTTTCTTAGGAGTATTAAACATAACTAGAGGGTTTAGATTTTTAATTAAGCATTAATTTTAAGAAATACTAATCACCCCCTTCTAGTGTTTGTTTGACATTAACAGGATCCTCAACACATGGTATCAGTATACGATTGCATAGATGACGTCAATATCGAACCATCCAAAGGATTTTTCACCACTAGACCTCCACTTTTGAATAGAACCAACTATCCAAGTTGGAAGATTTAGATGCTGATACATCTCTAATATTTGGACTTAGACATTTGGACAATCACAAAGAACGACTACGTGCAGCCAAACACCCCAATGAAGACGTGGGAAGAGAGGTAAAGAAAAGATGTAATTTAAATGCGAAAGATATGAATACATTGTTTTATGCTCTTGTAGATAACGAGTTCAACCTAGTGTCACTATGTTAGACGGCACACAAAATATGTCACACCCTTGAGGTAACCCACAAAAGGATGAATAAGCTAAAGGAGTCCCGTATAAACATGCTAAATGATAAGCTTGAATCATTTAAAATGATGAAAAATGAGTCTATTTCTCAAGTAAACACTTGATTTTTCGATATAATCAATGATCTTGCAGGGATTGGGAAGAAAATTTCAATATATGATCAGGTAATGAAGATGATCTGTACTAATGCCGGAGTGGAAGCCGAAGACCACGGCAATTCGTGAGGCCAATGACATGCAAAAGATCACGTGGAAGAACTCTTATGAAATCTCTTGGCATATGAGATTGAGCTAGAAGAAGATAAGAATGAAGATGCTCAACAAAAGAAGAAGAGTCTAGTTTTTTAAAGCTAAAGAAAGTGAATCCGAATTCGAGTATTCCGAACGTGATGAAAAGCAGATCGCCCTCCTATCAAGGAACTTCAAGAGATTTCTTTGAGGTAAGTACTCCAAGAGAAAACCTCGTATTACTAATAAAATCATTTTCTTTGGATGTAACAAGTCAGTGCTTCTAAGGAGAGATTGATCGTTAGAAAAGAACAAAGACAAGAGCAAAGAAAAAGACAATGACAGTGAGAAGAGATAAAGGAGCCATAAAGATGAGAAGATAAGGATGCACAAAAAGAAGGCTTTTGCGGCTTGGGATCGTAGCGATGGGGATGATAGCTCGGATAATTCATCCTCCTCATCGAAAGAAGAAAAAATGAAAGATGGAGCCTATATGTGCTTTATGGCATCTACTTCTAAGGTTAGAACTTATAGCCAACATAGTGATTGTAATAGTTGTACTAATAATAATCATAGTGATAGTAATAGTTTTGATTTTGATGTTAGTGATGCATCTAATGATTTATGTGTGGCACATGATAAATTGATTAGAGTGTACCGTAAACTAGAAAAACTTCGTAAAAATTGTATTAATGTAAAAGATGTAGAAGAAGAAAATAGTAGGTTAAAATCGAAAATTATGAAATTAAACGCTACCTTCGAAGAGTGAACTCTTTTTAATCAAGAACTAGAAAATGAAAACAAATCACTTAGGATTGAATACCAACCATGGTTTGAGGTATCGGCCGATACCATTAGGTATCGGCCGTATCGTATCGGTATCGGCAGTTGACGATACCGATACCAAGGGTTGGTTTCAGTATCGACCGATACTGAACGGTATCGGTCAGTTTCGGCCGATACATGTCGAAACTGACCGATACCGGTCGAAACTGACCGATACCATTCAGTAACGGTCGAAGACGAAGGAATAAGAATATGCAATTAAATAAAAATTCTCTAAAAACCCAAAAAATTTCGTGAATCAATAGGTTGCATAGAAAGCTCGTTTAAAAGATATGAGAAAACTCTAGGGTTTCGACTTGAAAATGATGAAGAATTAGACGAAGAAGAGGCAGTACCAAGAAAAAATTGCTGCAAAAAAGAAGAAAAAGGACAAAAGGAAGATGATGAAAAAAAACGAACTCACCTCATCGTGTCGCCGCCTCGCTGAACCTGCATCCCGCCTCGCCGAACCCGCCTCGACCATCTAGCGTGAGTGAGAGTGAGCAAAGAGAGAAAGAGGCCCGAGTCGCCTTTCAGGAGATACTGCGTCTTTTAAAAAGGCAAACTTGTAAATAAGTGGTATGTGCGTAAAGCAAAACAGTTGGTGCGCAAATCAAGCAGATATTTTGTGGCAACCATATAAATAAGTGGTATGTGCGCAAAGCAAAATGGTGGGTGCACAAAGCAACGCCCAACGATTTATTTGGCAAACTTGTAAATAAGTGGAATGTGCGCAAGGTGAAATGGTGGGTGCATAAGGCAAGCTTTAGGATCTATTCATTTATCTAATAGTTAGTATTTAAGTACCAAACTTTAGGTATTTAGTTTTTGATATGATTACGAACTCAAATTTAGTTTATCTATTTAGTATTTAGTATTTGATAGTATATGATTAATATTTTAGTTTGTTAAGTATTTAATAATATTTGATAGGTTTAGATTTAAGAACCTCCGAAATCATCACTGTGTGTATATAGTATATACATATTTAAAGTATCTCCGAAACCGAAACCGATACCTGAAACGAAACTGCCGAAACTAGCGATCGGACGAAACTGAAACTTGCTTCCGAAACCGTCGAAACGAGCGATACCGATACCGAAACCTAAATTTTAGGAAGAACGATACCCAGACCGAAACCGAGACCTAAAACCTTGATACCAACAATTAAAAATTGATAATAAAAATCTTCTTAATGATTCTAAAATTCTAAATGATAGGATAGACAAGTTAGGTAAAGAGATAAAAGCATCATTAACTAAGTATAATGAAGTACACTTAAATGTTCAAAAATTTAATAAATAAAAGAGCAATAATGATTTAATAGGATAACGAATAGTTAAAAACAAAAAATGGATTAGTTTATATTTCAAATCCTAACTCTAGTAATTCTAGGACCCCTAAAAATCATGTTAATCAAACATTTATTAGAAAGACAACACCTTCAACATCTAACAATAACAAAGGGAAATGCTTAAATTTTGGGTTCCAAAATATCTATATCAAAAATCATTTAATAACAATGTAACTAAATTTATATAAGATATCCATAATTCACCTAACTACAAGTATATAAAAGATGGGGATCCAAATGGATTTGGTTCCCAAGGTGATTAGATTAGGTTTTGAACCTAAGTGAGATACACATAAATAACCCTTAGTATCTCACATAATTAGGGTACATTAATTGCATGCGTGTGCTTGATTTGTTTGTGCCCATGTAGGTTTAGAAACTCCTAAAATTTAGTCGAGTGAGAGCAGACATGCTTTAAGCTTAAGCGGTAATATTTCTATTAATAGCCGACTACATTTTATAATGTAGTCAACTACTAGTAATACTGGAGCCGACTACTTTTTGGACCAGGTCTATGTCGTCAGTAGTATTCGACTATTATATTACATATGATCAACTACCATAGTAAAAGTAGTCGACTACTTCTGTCGATCAACTCTCGAACTATTTCGATTTTTCATGGATTTGCGGGTTTGATTTGTGCTTTTTGCGTCCATACATGTTTCTTATTGGGTTCATATAACTTAAACCCGTATGAATGAGAATGTCTCAGCCCTCTATTGCTTATCTAGAGCAAAGATTAATTCTCTTTCTCTCAAAACTCTAAAACAGCCCAATTCTTTTCATTCTTCTCTCAAGAACCCAAGCACCGGAATTTCCTCATAGATTTCAGTTTTCATACATCTCTACTTCAGTTTTCAAATAGATTTCGAAGGAATTGGTGAAAGTTTCAATCTTGATTAGGTATAGCCCTTCATCTCATTTTACATAAGCATTTGCATCAAATTTAGTTGCACTTTCACACTCACCAGTCAACATGAGTTAGAGACCAATTCTTAAGAAGAAAAGGTGACAACCTTCCTCTTCTCAGCCCACACCATCACAACCTATCTTAGATAAAGAGCTCATTCTCCCATACTTGAATAGACCTCATCTAGTTTCTAATTTTGAGCACATATCGAGTAGAGCAATACTCGTTGAGATATTGGTAAAAAAATCGATGATCTTGGAGGATATGGATTAGGGATATTCTAGCTTGTCAAGGGCTTGAGGGTTATTCTCCATTGAGAGCTCTTGTAGATGCTACCCTAGACTTTTGCATCTATTTCATACTAATATGATAGTCAAGCCCAGTGCTCCTAGATTCACATCCAGTGTCTTGAACAAACTCATTAGACTTTTTGCATCTACAATAGGATAGATTTTTTAGGCATCCCAACCAAGGGAGCTACACATATAGAGATTTTCATAACCAACACTTCAGCCATTGAAAAGATGTTGTCCAATGTGAAGATCTGGCCCTCGTATAGCAACGAGTGATTTATTGCCAAGGGCAAGAATTTTGGCACTAATTCTGTCCTACAACATTTTCCAACGAGTTGGAAGTCATTCCTTACTATCTCAAAGCCAGGCAAAATTTGTTTACACCCTTGTAGCTGGAATTAAATTGAATTGGACAGTCATGATTTATGATAATCTAACCCAAAATTTTGCATCATCTCTGCATCAGTCGTTGCCTTACAATTATTTTTAAGCACTTTAAAGTCAATGTAGCCTCTGAGACTTTTGCAATAGCACCTATAGTTCCATTTGATAAGAGTGCATTAAAAAGAATGAAACTTCACCAAAATCCATCTCTTAATCCTGAAGAATGTGAAGACGATGGAGAAGGTGGTGGTGATGATGATGATGAATCTACCCCCTCCACACATCCTACTCCACCAATTGCACAACCTCCATATTTTGTTGAATCACAATCCATATTCCTTGCCAAATTAGAAGAATTCAAGCAAGAGCTCAAGCATGAATACTCTAGGATTCATGAGAGGTTAGACATCTCGGATTGCCGGATTGACGAGCTTCAAGAAGAGATTGCTCAAGTGAAGAACTTGCTTAGAGGACAAGCTCCACCTATTTAGATTGTTTCTACTTTATTTTTGGTGAACTTAAGTGTGGCTACTTATTATGTAACAATCTGGCTATGTAATATTTGGTATTTGCTATTATTATGGCTCGTTTGATACACTCCTGGTTATGTAATATTTTGAATTTATGAGTATCATGATGATTATGCTATGAATTCTGTCAGGAATAATGTTTCTTTATGAGCATATGGTGAGTCTATACCAGACGTCTCATGCGGGTCCAAAAGCACTATCTTGAGTGTTTTGACCATGAAACATATTGGGATAGGTTCTACGATATTCATATGGTTCACTTAGATAGAAAATGACATGAATGTGTGTGTCCATCTAATAAAGGCATACAAGTATTCTACTAAATAAAGAGCAAAATACATAAAGAATCAAAAATGATTTACAATAAACTTCATAATTTTTCATGGCTTCAATGATCCATTACTTCATCACTTGAATCTATCAACCTATTACCAATTGTTTTGGCTCCTCCTTGATATAATCAATGTTAATTATCTAAGACTAAAACACTTTGAGATATTAGTACCACATAATGTGGTAATCATCATAAATAAGTATATTGGGCTTAATGGCCAATATCCAACAAGAAACATGAATCACCCTCCTCTAGTGTGTGTTTGACATCTACAGGATCCCTAACATATATTACTCCACAATCTGCTGATGAGATGTATTGCCTCGGTTGTCGAATATAATGGTATAAAATAAAATTAACTTTGTGATATGGTGACATTATTTCTCAACCTAAACTCGATCGTCCTCCCCACAGTTTCCTGGTATGAGACATTAACTTAACTAAATGATAATTAGAGCAACTTTCTATATCAACTTTATTTTTATACAAAGGTACCAAAGTGATATTCATCCACTCATTTAGTATTTTATTTAATTCCTAATTTTTGTTAAAACTTTACCACCCATATAGCTGCTACATCTTCCATGCCTCAATGGGAATCTCATCATGTCTATGTATTTTTTTGGTTTCATTTTCTTTAAAGCTTCCCTCACCTTTCATACTTTGATTCTACGCATAAAACAATGACTCGGCACTTTCAAGGGAACATCAGTATCTCTTATATCATGGTCATCACTTCCATTAAAAAGTTTATCAAAGTACTCTCTCGACCTACCTTTGTCTCCTCATCTTTGACCAAAAAATTTTATTTTTCATCTTTAATGTAGTTAACTGCACATAAGTCTATTTACTTTTTCTCCTCCATTCACGTTAGTTCATAAATGTTCTCTCCATCAATTGCATCTAACTTCTTATAGGTATCTGTATATACCCCCGAATCTAACCTCTTGGATAATTCTTTTGACTTCCTTCTTAACTAATTTATATCTCTTTAAGGCATCATTATCACCACAACTCCCAATTTTTCTATACATATCATGTTTAGCTCTAACAAGAAGATCCACAACTCCCAATTTTTCTATACATATCATGTTTAGCTCTAACAGGAAGATTCACTTCCTCATTCCATCAAAATATCTTTGTACCCAGTGGTACAATATCTTTAGATATACCAAGTTTTCCTTAGCAATTATTCTAATGTTATTTGTCATGTTCTTCTATATAATATGTGTGCCCCCTTTACGTCCAAATCAACCTTCTTAAGAACCTTTTCTTTAAATTTTATGTGTGTATCATTCTTTAGGTTCCATCACTTAACCCTAAGATTTATCTTAACTTTGTGGCTCTTGTCACTTTGTAAGTTGGGCACCTGGATTAAAATTCCATGCTGAGTTATACTCTCCTAACACTACTTTACAATATTTATATTATCTTTTATCTATCCTTCTAGTCAGAAAGAAATCTATTTAACATGTATTTGTTCCACTTCCAACAGTTATCAAGTATGAATCTCTTTTGCTCGACCGAGTAGCGGATCTACTCGATCGAGCAGATTCTTTGCCCTTGCTCAGCGGCTAAGTGTGAAAACATCAAGTCATAGGCAAGGGAAAAGTTCGGAAATAGATTCAATCTATTGTGAATCTATTTCTCCAACTGCATTTATATCTCTAAAACTAAAACCTTCATGCACACTCTCATAACACATCCTATTAGATCTTACTTGCCCATTAAGATCATCCCAGATAAAAAAATTCCAGTAGTATCTTTTACATTGCATCCTCCAAATACATCCAAAATTGTTGTTTATTTGCATCATCCAATTATATTTGTGACTGTAAAGGCCCGTTGGGCCTTTGTTTATTTCCCCCCCCCACTTACTCTTTCCCCCCTCCACGTGTTAAGCTCCTCACGTGACCCCGTCCCTCTCTCTCCCCGATTCTCTCTTCCTCGCGTCTCTCTCTCGCATCTCTCTGTCTCTCTCTCTCTCGTGAAGCTGCTGCGACAGGAAAAAAAAGAAAACAAAACAAAAAACACCCAAAACCCCCGCCGACCTCTCTCTCTCTCCCTCGTTCCTTCAACTCGAAGAGTTCTTCTGCCTCTTCTCCTCTCTCCACGTCACGATACACGTGTAACTCCCCTCTTTCTCCACCGAACCCTAGATCCGAGGGTTTTTGACACGATTTCACCTCGATTCGAGGCTAACTGCGTTCGTGGCATCCCTCTGAGCATACAACATATTGAATATTATGATGCTCTCTATAAAGTTGATAAATGGCCCATGACATTGGACTAATTGGTATATTAGGTGTGCGATGGAAATAATGATTCGAAATTCAGTGAACTATTTATATGTTTAGAATGTGATTGAAACCAGAATGTCATAGCACACTAATATACGAACTGAGTTTAATGTGGCCTTAGAATTTAAATTCACTTTGGACACCATGTTTAATCATTGTGTAGAACGACACCTGGACTATATCACTGAGGCACTGAAAGGTGTACACTATTACAGACTTGGCACTTCAGACTGTCGGGTTTTGGGGTAAATCATATTAGAGAGAGTGCGGGAGCGACTGGAGCCATGCTCCTATTGACTTGACCGCATCAGGTAGTTCCGACCTGGGTCATATCATTGAATCAGGATCTGGCCCCTATTGTACAGTCGGACTTAATTATTGAGTTCCACACTGTTGACTCACGGCCCCTACCGTCCCTGTTTTGGGCCTGGCCCAGGTGAGCGCCCCTGGATACTGAGGTGGACTCCTTGGTTGTTTCTGTACTCTCCAATATGATTCACGGCCTAGGTTTGGTATAGAATAATGAACCATGTTACTGTTACCTTCAAATTGAACTGCATGTTAAATGTCAATGCGATATTAGCTAGTCTATTAATGTTCTCAGCTACTGTTTTCTAGTTAGTGTTTTTCACATGTTCATATATTTAAATTCCAAAATCTTTAGAATCATTGTGATTTACTGGTGGGCCTTCATTGTTGTACCACCAGGTGTTGGTCCAGAGATAGAGGAGACACCAGAGTTTGTGGACCCAGCTGACCTTTGACTGGAGGTAGCATATGTATTTTTTGTGATAGCGACAGATGTACTTTTGTTTGCATACTTATAGCATGTTGTATAGCTTTTTGTAAACGTGCTTTTAGCATGATGTACATCGTTTTGTAAACTCGTTATATATATAAATGAAAGTCTTTTTGTTAAGCATTTTGACACATCTCTGCTTGTGTCTAGATTGTTTTCACTGGTTATCTGCAGGGCCTGCTATCCTTTACGAAACATGATGCGACCCTGGGTTGCGGGGCGTGACAGTGACACATAAGTGCTAACAATATTCACATCTCCTCCTCTAAAACCAATTTAACGTGCATAATTTGTCACTTTTCTTCCTATGTCCATTACATTCCTTTGTGATTCTTCGATAATTATTAATCCAACCCCATAGTGATTTCTTTGCTTACTAATGTATCCCAACTCATACCACTCTCGTGGGTTAGAGATTCGAGGTATTTTGGTGTCTCTTATTGACGCAATGGCGGTAGCCGTCAATTAGTGGTATAGTTCGCTGGTGGATCCCATCAAGGCACGAGCCGGGTATGGTCACGAGCCTCGGTTGGATCCACTAACTCCCTAATTAAATCCGTAGGATACTCCTTAAGCTAATCGATTCCACCGACCGTGAACACGATCTCAGTACGAGTTCGCCTAGGGATTTTGCTAGGTCAACCAAAATACTCCCCCTTTATATCCAATGCAACCTACAAATCCCAACTTTGCATCTAAATCCTAAAAACCTAGGGCTAATCCATTAGCCCTAGAAAAGACTACTCATGCATGTTGGCTATTGGACTCCCCGGATTTGGTTTTGGATGATGAACAAACATAAATATATCGTGAACTAACACTTTATGAGCGCAGTTATGGAGATCGTCGCCAAATTCATGTGAACATCCAAAGCGACGTCTCGAGACTTCTCAAAACGCGTGATCGTATGCCTAAAGCTTCGTTGAAGCTTTTGGACCATTTTAGAAGTCATGAAGATTCGGATCGAAGCTTTCGAAGACGGTTCGTCAAGTTTTATTTATAGTCTTTTAGCTTCGTTCCGTAGAATGTTAAGTTTTGAGTAGGTCTTGCGTTTTAATCTTCATAACGCTCCTATCTTAGACATAGGATCTTAGTAGAAGTCCATACGAACTTTTCCAAAGCTTCGCGCTTCGATTCGCGACTTCTTGTGCATGTTAGTTGGTTCAAGAAGAAGAACCAACCGACTAGATGGTGATCTAGTCGGTCGGCAATGCTTCTTGGACCGACTAGTTTGCCTCATTCATTTCTAGCTCAGTTACTGTTTACAGTTAGTCGGTCAAAGAAGGTTCACCGACCGACTAGTTGTGAAACTAGTCGGTTAGGAATCCTTCTTGGACCGACTAGTTGAACTTCCATTTTTGAGCATGAGCTACTGTTTACGGTTAGTCGGTCAATGCTCAACTACCGACCGACTAGTTGAGAAACTAGTCGGTCAGCAGTTGTTCTTAAACCGACTGGCTGTATTTGAATTCAGCTTCTACTGTACATGCCTAGTTACTGTTTATCGTTAGTCGGTCTATGTACATTTGGCGACCGACTAGTTGATGAACTAGTCGGTCAACATTTGTTCTTGAACCGACTAAATCATTTTGTACTCAGACTATTTGTTTTATCTCTTAGTCGGTCTAAGTTCACTCACCGACCGACTAGTTGTGAAACTAGTCGGTTGGCAAGTCTTCTTGGACCGACTAGTTCCTTAAGTCTGAACTTCGATCTATTCATTATTCACCACTTAGTCGGGTTATGCTGTTTGACCGACCGACTAGTTGATGAACTAGTCGGTCAGTGGTTATTCTTTGACCGACTAGTTTGGTTCAGAATAGAGCCGTTGGAGCTTTAATTGAAACGTTTTTCTCTCTCTCTTTCCTCTAACCTATAAATACTTGGTGTGCTGCATTCATTGCACTCAAGGCTGATATTAAGAGAAGTTTAGATATCAAAGAGAAAGCATTCAATCTCATTCAAAGCTCATTCATTTCCAATCTTGAATCTCTTCTCACTCTTATTTCAAAAGAGAGATTCATTGATTGTGAGCCTTCAAGTGATTGATTCTAGGTCACCAACAACCTCATAGCTCTCCATAGCTGATCTACATCTTGGAGCTAGGGTTTGGTGCCTCTTCATCTTCCCCAAAATCATCTTTGCCCTAATTCGTAAGTTTACTCAAGGCATAGGTATTTTGTGGTAAGCATTTCTATTTCATTTACTTTCGATATTGTAAGTGTTTCACTCTCGGTTGTGAGAGTTTGGTTGTGATCCCGGGTTGTGGGAGTTACAATTTTCATTTGTGTATGATTTGACTTGTGAAGGTTTTTCACAAGTATTTCATAGTGAAAATCTTGAGTTAGGGTTTCTAACTCAAGTATCCGGAGGGGATCCGGGTGTTTGGGACGTAGGATCACCGGGAACAAGTCGGAGAGACTTGGGTGGATCCGAACCCGTTAAATTGCTTGTTTGCGATTGTTTGTCTTTGTTGTCTAATATTTACATTTCCGCATTTCCGCATTAATTGGTAGAGTTTGCAAGATAATTAGGAATTATCCTCTTAATTATTTTAAAGTACTATTCACCCCCCCTCTAGTACTTGTGCAGTAGCTTAGCAGGGTATTACATTTGGTATCAGAGCCAAGTCTATATCTATGTCTGCCAACGACAACAAGACCGTTCGTCCACCTTCCGACTATAGCACCTTCAAGAATCGTGAAGGAGCGTCTTCGGTGATGGAAGGACACTTCTCAATGAGGCCTCCCTTCTTCAACGGTACCAACTACGGGTACTGAAAATGCCGGATGGAAACTTTCCTCCGGAGTGCTTCATTATAGAGGGCCACGATGAAGGAGTATGTCGAGCCCGCCGAAGAAGATTTCGAGAAATGGACTACCGCGGAGGTCGCCGCGGAGATAAGCAATGCCAAGGCAATGAACGCCTTGCAATGCGCTTTGGAGCCCGAGGATTTCAATAAGATATGCACATGTAAGAGTGCATATCAAATATGGAACTCCCTCCTCATCTTGCATGAAGGAACGAGTAGGGTGAGAGACTCTAAACTCGTTGTAGTTAATAAAGATTACGAGTTATTTCATATGCTCCAGGGTGAGAAGATGAAGGAGTACTATGCTCGCTTCGTCGACATCACAAACGAGTTGGAGGCTCTCGGTAAGACCTACACCCAAAAGGAGAAAGTCTCGAAGATCATCGATGGACTTCCTTCTAGTTGGGAGAAACATACCTTCGCCATCAAGGAAGGTAATGATATGAAAACTTATACCGTTGTTCAACTAATGGGTACCTTGATGTCTTATGAGGTACGCAAGGATAGCAAGTTGAAGTTGCAGGAAAAGATGAAGTCCTACCTAAAGCAAGACGAGCCAAAGAAGAAGGCTATTGCTTTCAAGGCCGCTCCATCAACTTTCACATCGACCGATGTTGAAAACTCGGAAGACGAGTTAGACTTGGAGTCCATGGCTCTCATGGCAAAGAAGTTCAACAGGTTCTTCCGGAAAGGTAACTTCAAAAAAATCGAAGTTTAGTTCTTCTAACGCCCCCTCTTCTTTGTGTTTCAAATGCAACAAGCCAGGACACATGAAAGCGGAGTGTCCTCAAAACAAGCACAAGGAGAAGTGGAAGGCACCGAAGTTCGACAAGTTCAAGAAATACAAGAAAGGGTACAAAAAGGTGTTTGTCTGGACATTCACCGACTCCAAGGATTCCTCTAGCAGAGAGTCGGATGATGAGCAAGTGGAGCAAGCACATATGTGCTTCATGGCTCGAGAAGAGCAAGATAAAGATTCATCTTCCGATGATAGCGATAACGAAGGCGATGAGGTAACCATGGATGACCTTAGAAATGCTAATGAGCAATTATGGTCTAAATACACTAAATTAGTAAATAGGTATACTAAAGTAAAAGATGATTTAGGTAGCATCCAAACCTCGCCTAAAACTATCATCACCAACAACGACACCGTTGTTGAAGAGTTGAAGAATGAGATTGTTAATCTCAAGTCTCAACTTGAACATGTTAGCATTGAGGATCCGGAGGAACACAAGATAGCGGATTTGACTTCTCAAAACTCGACTTTGAGTATTGAGAATGAAAATCTCAAATCTCATGTTTATGTGCTCACATCGCAAGTATCCACTTTGGATGCTTCTATGTGTTCTCTCACCGAGAAATATGAGTGCACATTAGGCCGAATTAATAAATTCAATAAGGGTAAGGACCATTTGGATAACATCCTAAATGACTTACTTCCGGCCAATCACCACATTGGCTTGGGGTATACGATGGGAAGTTCTTCCAAATCGGCCACTACTTTTGTTAGGCCAACTTCCGGTGACTTAACGAGTGGTAGCAAACACTCTATTGGTAGTTCATCTACCAATGGTGCTTCCACCTCGTACACACCTTTATTTGGAAAGAAACCCATTTTGGGTGGACCTCCAAAGAAGGGTCATGCTTACATGTACACAAATACCATGCCACGTAGGAACACACGTCCTACTCCACCGGCTCACACATATGATGATTTCTATGCTACACATCCACGGACACGTGCACACCATGTGAGACACCCTCACGCACGTGTTTCCCCACATGCATATGTTCACCCACATCATCGTATGAATAATTATCCACATGCACCATTTCATCATGTTCCTTATGCCTATCCACGACATGCATCACGTAGAATCAACAACGCATGCATGCTTCCAATAGGATTAGGGCTCCCAAAATTTTCAAGATTTGGAGCCCAAAGGACACAAGCATTGATGAAAAACAAGTTTACATGAATGATTATTTTATGAATGTAGTGGATAATGATAATTATGTGGGGAAGTCTAAGTCCAATTGGACTTGGCTTCCAAAGGTCTAATCTTTTGGACCCAATGACCTTGGGTACCATGATACGATATTTTCCATCTTTAGGTACTCAAGAAAAAGAAACGGAGCAACAAATTTAAATTTAGCTCCAAGAGGAATTGGATACTCGATAGCGGGTGTTCAAAACACATGACAGGTGACGCTCAATTGCATTTCGGAGTGGTGCCCATTGCAAATGGGAACCAGGTAGTCTTTGGAGGCAACGAGAGCGGAATCATCATAGGTGTTGGTAAAGTGGGTAATCCTTCTAAACCGTTAATAAGTGATGTTTACCTTGTTAAAGGATTAAACCACAATCTCATTTCAATAAGCCAACTTTGTGACAAAGGTTACAAAGTTAGCTTTGCGAAAGGAATGTGCCATATTTTAAGAAAAGATAATAATGAATTATTGTTTTCCGGCATACGCCATAAGGATATATACATCCTAAATCTTTCAAGATCACATGAACAATGTCTCATTGCCAACACAAGTGAACAACACTTATGGCATCGACGTTTTGGTCGTGTGAACTTTGGAACAATATTTAAACTTTCCAAGTTAAATTCTATTAGAGGCTTCCCTAAGCTTGTTTTTCAAAAGAAAAGCTTTTGTGACTCGTGTCAACGAGGCAAGCTTCTAAAATCGTCTTTTAAACCTAAGAAAAGCATTTCTTCTAAGCGGTCACTAGAGCTATTACATCTAGATTTATTTGGGCCAACTAGAGTTGCTTCATTAGGAAATGCACGATATGGACTTGTCATCGTTGATGACTTTTCTAGGTTTACTTGGGTATTTTCATTGAGTAATAAAAATGATGCTTTCGAAAATTTCACAATATTTGTCAAGAAAGTACAAAATCTCATTGGAACCACCATTGTCACTATTCGTAGTGATCATGGAGGGGAATTTGAGAATGAGCCTTTTGAGACCTTTTGTGATGAAGTTGGTATTACACACACCTTCTCATTCCCTCGCGCACCTACTCAAAATGGTGTTGTTGAGAGAAAGAATAGGACGCTAGTGGTGTGTGCTCGCACTATGATTGATGATAGCCAACTTGACCATCAATTTTGGGCGGAAGCGGTACACACCGCTTGCTATGTGTTTAATAGGATACTTTTGAGGCCCGGCACTAAACAAACTTGTTATGAATTGTTGTTTGGTAGGTTGCCTCAAGTTAAACATTTTCGTGTTTTTGGTTCAAAATGTTTTATTAAAAACACGTATGGTAGTTTGGACAAATTTGATCCAAGATCCGATGAGAGGATTTTTGTTGGATATTCCTCACGTAGCAAAGCCTACCGGATATACAACAAAAAAACCTCAACGATCGAGGAATCGCTTCATGTTTCATTTAATGAAGGATTTGTTCCAACTAGAATTACTAATGATGATGACTCCATGGATGTTTTATGTGATTCAATTGGTAATTCAAATTCTATTGATTCTATTGATACTAACCCGACTAATGAAGCTTTTGAGAATGTTCCTAGTGATCAGGGAATTCCCAAACGACTTCATACCGTTCGTAACCATGCTCATGAGCAAGTCATTGGCAATATTCATGATAGTGTCAAGACGAGATTTCAAGTCAACCACTTCGCTCATTGTGCCTTTGCCTCCTCGATAGAGCCAAAGAATGTTAATGAAGCGTGCGAAGATGGTGCTTGGATCTTAGCCATGGAGGAGGAACTCATTCAATTCGAGAGGAATGAGGTTTGGGAGCTTGTTCCATTGCCATCGAAGAACCACACCGTCATAGGGACAAAGTGGATCTTCAAGAACAAGACCGACGAAAACCAAATCGTCGTCCGGAACAAAGCTCGGTTAGTAGCTCAAGGCTACCGGCAAGAGGAAGGAATTGATTTCGAAGAATCCTTTGCTCTGGTAGCTAGATTAGAATCAATTAGATTATTGTTATCTTTTGCATGCCATAAGGATTTTAAATTATTTCAAATAGATGTTAAAAGTGCGTTTTTAAACGGAGATGTTGTTGAGGAAGTTTATGTTTCTCAACCTCCGGGTTTTATAAATGAAAAATTTCCAAATCATGTTTTTAAACTTAAGAAAGCACTTTACGGTTTGAGACAAGCTCCTCGAGCTTGGTATGACCGTTTAAAGAATTTTCTTTTGGATTTGGGTTTTTAAAATGGGAGAAGTTGATTCCACATTATTCGTTAAGTATTCGAACAATGATATAATTTTAGTTCAAATATATGTTGATAATATCATTTTCGGTGCTACTAACTTTGCTCTTTGCGAAGAGTTTTCTAATGTGATGAAGGATCAATTTGAGATGAGTCACATGGGTGAGCTCAAGTATTTCTTAGGTCTCCAAATTCGCCAAATGAACGATGCAATCTTCATCCACCAAACGAAGTATACGGTGGAGTTGCTAAAGCGATTTGGAATGGAGAATGCCTCCGGAAAAAAGACTCCAATGAGCATGACTACACATCTTGATAAAGATGCGGGCGGAAAAGATGTAGACATTCGTCTATATCGAGGTATGATAGGTAGTTTACTATATCTTACCGCAAGTAGGCCCGATATAATGTTTGTCGTATGTGTATGTGCTCGTTATCAGTCTCAACCTAAGGAATCTCACTTAGTAGCAGTAAAACGTATTTTCCGTTATTTAAGTTACACACTTGATTTTGGATTACTTTATCCAAAATCTAGCACGTATGAGTTAATCTCATACAGTGACGCAGATTATGCGGGATGCAAATCCGACAGGAAAAGTACTAGTGGCACTTGCCATTTTATAGGAAATTCTTTTGTCTATTGGTTTTCCAAGAAGCAGAATTCTGTATCACTTTCAACCACCGAGGCGGAATATATTGCCGCCGGTGCCGCGTGTGCTCAAGTTCTTTGGATGAGACACACACTTAAAGACTTTGGTATAAACTGTGATACTTGCCCTATCATGGTGGACAACCAAAGTGCAATATGTCTCTCCAAGAATCCGGTACACCATTCCCGTTCTAAACACATAGATGTCCGACACCATTTCTTAGATGATTATGTTGCTAAAAAGGACATCATATTAGTGTCCGTTGAAACCCAGAAGCAAATCGCCGATATTTTCACGAAACCCCTAAAGGAAGACTCCTTTGTGCGGTTGCGTCGAGAATTGGGGATTATGGGTGAATCCGAGATTTAGGATTCATTTTTATTCAATAATCTTGCATGCTATGAAATTTCGTCATATTTGCACATGCTAGATTCATTGGAATTTTCTGGATTTTTGTTGAATTTTCGGAATTTATGATCGATTTTTTTCATGAACGTCAAATTTAAGATTTTCGATGTTTAATGGGGTAGTATAATGATTAATGAGAGTTGTGTGATGTTTCGTCCAAGTTCGATTAGGAGAGAACTCAAAATTTCAATTTCTAAAATTTTTGAACTCTGTTAGTCGGTTCATGTTCATTGACCGACCGACTAAATCATCATCTAGTCGGTCAGTGAATGAACTCAGACCGACTAACTCAAGCCCTAAATTTGGCTTCAGTTACTGTTTGCAACTAGTCGGTTCAAGCTCATTGACCGACCGACTAGATCATCATCTAGTCGGTCAGTGCTTGAACTGTGACCGACTAATTGCGATGGGGACTGTCTTGTCTTTTCGACTTCCAATCGACTTATACTCCATCCCGACCGACTCTTTTTCATTCTAGTCGATCGAAATCCCCTCTTCAGCTCAAAACCCCCCGTGACCTTTCGACTCTCTCCTCTCCCGTCGTCGTTTCCGGTCATCTTTCCGACCAACTCCGGCCGCCGATCAACCCCCTCCTCCTTCCGACCTAGGTATACCCTCTCTCCAGCTTCTAGAGTTAGGGTTTCTCGATTTCCAATCGATTTCTCTCCTAGGGTTAGGGTTGATCTCTTTTTAGTTCGGCCTAGGGTTGTTTAGGGTTTATATCGATTCCAATTTCTAGGGTTTCGGCTAGGGTTGATCTTTAGGGTTATCTCGCTTGATTGCGTCGTGTCTTGTCTCGCTGATGGCAAGAACACGTATTCCGATCGATCCCTCATATCCATCCATTATGACCGTAGAGTCACCCCCTAGGGAACCCTCGCAACCCAAACGCCGTTCGAAGACTACCCATCCCTCTTCGTCTTCGCCTCCTCTTAAGCGTAAGAGGACGGCGATAGCGAAGCCCCGATCTCAGCCTAGGAAGCAACCCGTTTCTTCTGCTTCGTTCCGTGCACCCACACCTCCTGATTCTGACACGGAATACATACCTGAGACCGAGACCCATAGGGATCCTTCACCACCTCCTAGGGAACCTACGTCTAGCTCTCGACCCCGTACTTCCTCGCGTCAGCCTAAGGGAAAGGGTCCGATGCCAGTTGGCGGTGTCGATATCTCTTTATGTCGCGACGACCCGATGTGTCTCGCGGCATATAACCGTATCGAACACTGTCCGCTGCTTCTGGAGCATTTCGTACAGTTTTCAGACTTCCCAGGCCTTGCTGATCTTCTGTCGTCTTCCGGTCTTATCGATTATCTTCGATATGACCCTAAGGCGAATCCTCATCCATATCCTCGTATGGTCAAACTCTTTTACGCCAACCGTGTCCGGGGTCAGTACGACGAGACCCACTCAATTGAGACGACTGTCTTGGGGACACTGATTGTCCTCACGGCAGAAATCTTAGGAGAGTTGATTGGTTGCTCGTCGTCTGGCCTCCTCCCTTCCGATATCTCCGTCGATGACATCTCTTCCCTTGATCAGGTCATACTTTCTGAGATTTTTCATGAGATCCCTCCTGCCATGATTGGCGTGCCATCTAAGTCTTTCAAGCCTAATGGCTGGGTCCTAAATTTGATTCTGAAGTCGTGCCTCCTCCCGAAGTACGGCTCCTTTTCTTTGCCTTCCCAGCCATTCCTCAAGCTCATATATGTCATCTTCATGGGGAGTGAGATTAACTGGGCTCGGATCATACTCGATAAGATGGATTCTTTCGAGTGTATCCGTAAGTCCACTAAGTCTGCTCATATCCCATATCCATGCCTTCTGACGCTCGTATTCCGTCACTTCCGTGTCACTTTGCCTCCTGATGATGAGCGTCCCCTCGGTCCCCCTCTGAATGCGACGGTCGTCAAGAAGTCTCTTGTGGCACTTCGTCACGTTCAGAGGACGACCCCCTCTGCTTCAGCGTCTGCTTCAGCCTCAGCTGCTCCTGCTCCCTCTACCACTCTTGACGAGCTCGCACGTTCAGTGAGACGTATGGAGTCTCGATATGCTCGTACTGAGGAGATACTTGCTCGTATCGCCTCTCGTTTGGGCATTGTGATCCCTCCGTCAGTCTCTGACGAGGAGGAGTTGGATGAGGAGGAGATCGAGGAGCTTGTTCGTGTTGTTGCTCGTGCCCCTGCGGGCACTTCTGGTGCTGCTGCCTCTTCTGCCGTTGACCCCGAGAGCACACCTGGTGCCACCATACCTGCGGTGGATACTACGTCTGGTGCTCCCGAGGCCACTACCGTCGCTCCCGTGGACACTTCAGCTGATCCGGTGACCACCACACCTGCTGCTGCTGCAGAGCCTGCTGCTGCTGCAGATCCTCCTGCTGCCTCCTAAGCTTCTCTGAGGACTCTCCCGATGCACTTTGGATGATAGATCTTATAGTGAGAGAGTTTGGGTAGGATAGAGTGTGGTTCTGTATTTTGGATATTTTGATGTATTTTGATGGATATGTATGTTTTGTGATACTCCGATGTCTTGTGTGTTATGATGTATTTTGTGCCCCGATCGTTGGATCGCTCTTCTGTATGTTGTCGATGTATCATTTTGATGTACTCATGCTTCATATATATACACATCGATGTTGACTTTTCATTTATTCTCTTGTGCACATTATATTCTTTTTTATGTCTCTGATATTTGATTCCGTCGCTCGACGATAATACTTGGTTAAATAGAATTCATTTTATGGAAACATAGAATTGTTTTTCATGCACTAAATTAACCAAGAATGTTGATATTGGGGAGTATATTCCATAACTCAATTCGTAAAATTAATTTGAGTTTTGATGAATTTATTTATCGATTTTCGACTTTGGTCTCATTGACACGCTTTGATTTAATTCGAATTTTCCTTTGGTGTCATTTCGACCATGGTCGTATTCTACGACTCCCGTGCTTTTATTTGAAGCCATTGTTGTTGTTGTTGCTCTCCTCCCACTCTTTTTGCTAATGCCAAAGGGGGAGAGATATAATAATGACGATGTGCTAAATGATAATTTAAAGCATTTTTCCAAGAATCTAAGTTGATATGTTAGATTCAGGGGGAGTTACGATATATAAATGGATTTACTATCCTAAATTTCAATATTTGATTCACATTTTATACTTTACTCGTATGCTTGATGCTTATGATTATTATTTAATTTTGGTATTAACGTGTCATCAATGCAGGGGGGGAGTAAGTAAATTACATTTGAATCATTATTTTTTATTATTATTTATGTTGGTTTGTCATCACCAAAAAGGGGGAGAATGTTGGCTATTGGACTCCCCGGATTTGGTTTTGGATGATGAACAAACATAAATATATCGTGAATTAACACTTTGTGAGCGCAGTTATGAAGATCGTCGCCAAATTCATGTGAACATCCAAAGCGACGTCTCGAGACTTCTCAAAGCGCGTGATCGTATGCCTAAAGCTTCGTTGAAGTTTTTGGACCATTTTAGAAGTCATGAAGATTCGGATCGAAGCTTTCGAAGACGGTTCGTCAAGTTTTATTTATAGTCTTTTAGCTTCGTTCTGTAGAATGTTAAGCCTTGAGTAGGTCTTGCGTTTTAATCTTCATAACGCTCCTATCTTAGACATAGGATCTTAGTAGAAGTCCATACGAACTTTCCCGAAGCTTCGCGCTTCGATTCGCGACTTCTTGTGCATGTTAGTTGGTTCAAGAAGAAGAACCAACCGACTAAATGGTGATCTAGTCGGTCGGCAATGCTTCTTGGACCGACTAGTTTGCCTCATTCATTTCTAGCTCAGTTACTGTTTACAGTTAGTCGGTCAAAGAAGGTTCACCGACCGACTAGTTGTGAAACTAGTCGGTTAGGAATCCTTCTTGGACCGACTAGTTGAACTTCCATTTTTGAGCCTGAGCTACTGTTTACGGTTAGTCGGTCAAAGCTCAACTACCGACCGACTAGTTGAGAAACTAGTCGGTCAGCAGTTGTTCTTAAACCGACTAGCTGTATTTGAATTCAGCTTCTACTGTACATGCCTAGTTACTGTTTATCGTTAGTCGGTCTATGTACATTTGGCGACCGACTAGTTGATGAACTAGTCGGTCAACATTTGTTCTTGGACCGACTAAATCATTTTGTACTCAGACTATTTGTTTTATCTCTTAGTCGGTCTAAATTCACTCACCGACCGACTAGTTGTGAAACTAGTCGGTTGGCAAGTCTTCTTGGACCGACTAGTTCCTTAAGTCTGAACTTCGATCTATTCACTGTTCACCACTTAGTCGGTTCATGCTGTTTGACCGACCGACTAGTTGATGAACTAGTCGGTCAGTGGTTGTTCTTTGACCGACTAGTTTGGTTCAGAATAGAGCCGTTGGAGCTTTAATTGAAACGTTTTTCTCTCTCTCTTTCCTCTAACCTATAAATACTTGGTGTGCTGCATTCATTACAACTCAAGGCTGATATTAAGAGAAGTTTAGAGATCAAAGAGAAAGCATTCAATCTCATTCAAAGCTCATTCATTTCCACTCTAGAATCTCTTCTCACTCTTATTTCAAAAGAGAGATTCATTGATTGTGAGCCTTCCAAGCCAAGTGCTTGATTCTAGGTCACCAACAACCTCATAGCTCTCCATAGCTGATCTACATCTTGGAGCTAGGGTTTGGTGCCTCTTCATCTTCCCCAAAATCATCTTTGCCCTAATTCGTAAGTTTACTCAAGGCATAGGTATTTTGTGGTAAGCATTTCTATTTCATTTACTTTCGATATTGTAAGTGTTTCACTCTCGGTTGTGAGAGTTTGGTTATGATCCCGGGTTGTGGGAGTCACAATTTTCATTTGTGTATGATTTGACTTGTGAAGGTTTTTCACAAGTATTTCATAGTGGAAATCTTGAGTTAGAGTTTCTAACTCAAGTATCCGAAGGGGATCCGGGTGTTTGGGACGTAGGATCACCGGGAACAAGTCGGAGAGACTTGGGTGGATCCGAACCCGTTAATTGCTTGTTTGCGATTGTTTGTCTTTGTTGTATAATATTTACATTTCCGTATTTCTGCATTAATTGGTAGAGTTTGCAAGATAATTAGGAATTATCCTCTTAATTATTTTAAAGTACTATTCACCCCCTAGTACTTGTGCAGTAGCTTAGCAGGGCATTATAATGCATGATAGCAATAGAAATAAGAACGATACAAAACTTCATTGCATGCATCAAAAAGATATTCGATAAGCAATCAATAAGAACTAAAATAAAATTTAAGAGAACAAAAATACTTACCTTGATACAAGAGAGGGGCATATGGCGTAGCCTAACTCCCAAAAGATTGTCTCCCAAAACTTGATAGATCTAACTAAAAACTCTCTAAAAACTCTCCAAGGTTCTCCTCTAATGACGGCTACAATTCATATATATAGTCCCCTCAAAACCCTAGCATATAAGCCAAAAAACCCTCTGAAATTCGTACCCAAGTCAATTCTGGCCGCAACTTAAGTTATGGGCCCCAGCTGACTCGGTCTAGTAGCCCCCTACTCAGTCGAGTCAGCAATATGGCAGAAATTCCTCCAAAAACGCTGCTCTGTCTACTCGGACCGAGTAGGGTCTGATCGAACCAAGTAGGGTCTGCTCGATCGAGTAGGTAGCTGCTCGGTCGAGTACAGATTTCAGCACTGCAGCGTCAACTTGCAAAAATTCTCTAGATTTCATCCGACCTCCGATTGACGCGCTCTTGACGGCGTTGGAACCGTCATGAAGTCTATTATTCAAAAAAATACGAGAAAAATACTTTGCTCGCTGGAATGATATCAGATTTCAAAAGAGTGAGAGGCAGTCTGAAAATCTGGGCGTTCTCCTTACTCGACCGAGTGGCCTTCGTGCTCTGTCGAGCTACAGTGTCTTGGGAAGAAGCTCAAATTAGTCGCTCCGAAAATCGACGACCCGGGTCGAGTAGCCACCCTACTCGGTCGAGTAGGGTGTATCTGTTTCCTCTGCGAGAATTGCGCGTCAGCTCGACCGAGCCGCTAATGCTGCTCGGGCCGAGTCACCTGGGAAACTAACTCGGTCGCTCCTTGGCTGTGCCTTTCTCTTTCTCTCCCTCTAGTCTTCTTCTTTGGCACCTCAAGCATGTCGTCATGAGTCTTCTTGGTGCTCTCATATCGCCGATCGTCTTATTGACTCTAAATTGCTCCAATATTGTTCCAAATCACTGAAATGGGCATAAACTATCCAAAAGTCATATTGTTCCAAATAATAGCGTAAAAGTGTATAAAATGGGGATTTGGAGGGTGAAATGTGCCATGAAAATATACGATAAACATGCAAAATAAGAGCATATCAAAATCCTCAAGCTTACCTCTTACTCGTCCTCGAGGAAGACGAATACGAAGCTCACCGGGAGGTAAAAATAAGAAAACAAAAAAGAATACGAAGTGGAAGGGGTCGCTAGATTATTCTCTTAGATCTCACGACATTCACCACATAACACAAGGACTCAGAAAGTAAACCACACACTACCACAGAGATTTCATATCTTATATAAACGAAGTACTTGAGAGTTAAGAATGAATGAAAGGGGTCTCTCTAGTATTCATACATTTAGTCTATATCAACATCATATGTTTCATAGCATCGAATATGCATAACATTGGCGACACACTTTTCAATCAAAAGATATAACTGAAGCGTGGAAATTCACACAATATAACTGAAGCGTGGAAATTCACACAAGGCATGCAATAAAGAATAGAATAAAAATCAAGACATACACATCCTCATATCAAATCATAAGAAATCCACATAACTAAATCGTTTCCTTAAGTTTCAGCATTATCAAACTTTTCCGTTCGTGCACACCTCCCCTCTAATGTCATGCTCACTCATGTAGTCAAATGATTTCCCCCAGCTTGAATTGAGGAGTCACATCCAAAGAAGTATTTGTGGATTTGGAATTTTGTTTTAGTTTTCCCAATAGTATATGTAATGCTCCGAGTAATGAAAATTGAGCTCTTCTTTGAATTTTGGGCTTTGTTTCCTTTTTTTGATTCTTGTAGGAACAATAGTATTTGTATTTTTGGTTTTTTTGGCCCCTCTTTGACTTTTTGGACTTTTGGAGCAAGCTTTTATTTTGTTGGGAATTTTTAGGAATGAATGCGGTAGAAATAGCTTTGGGGAGTGAAATCGAGTGCCATGTATAGAATAAAAGATATTTGTTCAGAAGGAATAGATATAACGATCGATTCACTCAAAAGTGTGCACAATGGTTCTGTAAAATAATACATCAACTAAACTCGTATAATAGCACGGGTGTCATTAATCATATCAATAAGTAGTGAAGTCAAGCAGTAATATTTTCAATTATATAAGCATGCAATAAGAATGCGAATAAGAGATGAAAGCAAGGCTTCAGATATACTAGTGATGCTTGAATCTTGGTGTATTTCCAATGAAAGCATACTAAATACTATTCCACATATTCAATTTCAAAAAGCATCATGCATTCGCACTAGAGAGATCATCAAAAGAATATTTTCAAGTACTTATAAGGATTAGGATTATGAAATTCTCTAAGTAGCATATCATGAAAAATAAGCATTGTGAGAGAGGTGAAAGCATAAGATATAACATCACTAGGAATTCAACTAGCAAAAGAAAGAAAATAAAATAGAGAAATAAAAATAGAAGAAAGAAATAAAAGAAAAACAAGCACACAAATGATGCATGAACAAACATAAAAGGAAAATAAGATGGAAAAATTGAAAAGATGAAGAAAAAATTTGAAAAATTTTAAGAGTCCTAAAATAAAAGTAAAATATGCAACTAATGCAACCAAATGGCATGGAAATGCACTCCCCCAAGCTTAAACTTCACAGTGTCCTCAACATGATCATAAAGGGAATATGAGGAACAACGATAAATATGAGGGGGGTTGAATGAAAAATGATGAAATGAATGACATGAAATCCTAATGCAACTACATGTACATGCAATGATGCATGAGAACGCCTTCTCCCAAGCTTATACCAAACAATCATATTCAAATGATTTAATCAAAAATGTCATGGCTTTACTAAGCGAGACAAAGTCAAACGAATAAGAAAGTGAGGTTTCACTTGAAAGAAATGCTCGGTGGTGGTGAGCAAAATGGTGGGACATATCAAAATGTGAAGAGGACAATTAATATATATATTGGGTTTGTGGTGTAAAAGATTATTGTTGCCGTCATATGAGGTGATATTTATTCTAAACAAACTAATGAAGAAAATCTATATGGTCCTCTCGCTGTCGAGAGGATTCGTGTTTATTTACAGAAAAAAATACTACACTACTGGATTGATATCACATATAGCAAAAGGCGGATCCAGTACCTTTGCCGGTGCATGCAACTGTTCCAACTGCTCCTTACGTGGCTCTTCCAGGCGCGTGTGTCCACAGACTCCATCAGATTCCAGCAATACGGCTTTCAGCATCTCTCCAAGGACTCCACATGTACCCTGAAAGAGATAAGCCGCTTCAATCTGATGTGGATAATTCTTCCCCAGAATAAATGTATTCCAAAGAGGATCATCAACATAAGTATTTAAAATTAAAGACGATTGACAACACTTCCCTAGAAATAAATCTCTACTCTCGTGCACTACGTCGATCAACTCCTCGTTGTTCGCCTCAGGTTGTTCATGTAGCTTTGGCATATAAGCATGGGTCTCATCAGGCAACTCATCATCATCGTCAAACTTATCCCATCGCACCTCCTGATCATGTTTAATAGCATCCATTGGTGCTAACTCCTTACTCCCCTCCTTGTATACGTCTCATCGTACCTCTTGATCATATGTATGTGTATCCTGCAAAAAGGTCCAATGAGTCATCAAAATCTGAATCACAGTGAACATCATACATGGGAGGGGAATCAAATCTAAGAAATGAGGGGGTGAAGAGATTCCCTGAAGGGGAGCCATAAGCTCTGGTGGGTGATCTTCTGAGTGAAGCTCAGCCTCCGTAGAAGGTGGGGGTGGTTGCGGTAGCTCGAATGGAGGGGGCACAATTTGGGCTCCATCTGTGTGCAGATGTCATCGTCCCAAGTCACGTCCTCCTCGATGGTCTGCTCCGCTACTGTAGGCACGACCTCCTCAATAATATCCTCTGATGATATATGCTGCCCTGACTCAGGTGGGTGGTAGGAGGAGGAGACGACTCAAGGTGGCTCTATGGGCTCATGTATCTCGAACGTGGTATAGAAATGGGTCTTGTACCCCGCAACTAGAGCGTAGACTCCATCATCAATTGTGTCTGTGGAAGAGATACAATGAGTAATAAAGTTTTGAAATCCGAGCTCAAAAGGATTACCTGCCATTATTGTTAATGGACCGGTTTCTCGAACTACGTCGACAATGTTTCTCAATAGGTCCATATATGTGTACTCTGGCAGCTCAGATGTCTCTATTTGTGGAATGTTGATGGTGTAAAGGTGGATATGATCACCTTCAAGTGAAGCATACACTCCATCTATGATAGTACCTGCACCATAGACATTAGCCATAACAAAATCGATGAATACTTGGTCGAATGGTTTACCTACCATAACGGTTAGCGAACCGGTAGATCGAGCATCATTTATCATTTGCTTCAAGGTTGCTGCCAACTGCAGATCACTAAACTTTTCCACTTGCATCCTCTTCATCAACTGACGTGAGGGTCCCTTTAGTCTTCCAGCAAAGATATCAAATAGCTTGGAACCATCTCACTCATGATCTGACTCCGTCTGGAACATTCCTAACATTCTTTCAAACCTGTACAAGGCTTTCCTGAAGGACTATCCATCAGCCTGACAGAATATAGAGAGATATATGTAGGATCGTATAGAACCCGGTCGCATCTTTGGAAGCACTATCGCTACATCAACAGTACCTGATCAAGCAAAGTAAATAACCTGGAAAAGACGTCTTTGGTACAAAGAGAGATAAAGATAATAATAATAGCAGGTGGTGGGGAAAAAATCTCTCCGTTTTTTTTCTTTTTTTTGTTTTTTGTTTTTGTTTTTTTAAAGCAGTTTAATCAACCAAATTGTGGTAATTAGATAAATGGCAGAACGCCTCCCGGCAACGACGCCAAAAACTTGATCGGGCTAGAATTAACTCCGAAACGATGTCGTTTACCGCAAGCGCACGGTATAGTGGCGAGCGGGTATCGAACATGGGGAAGCGATGCTATACTACCTATCTATTCCTAGATTGAGTTAGACTTGCGAATTTATTGGTGGATATGGATTATGGAGTGTCGTGATGGTGATGGATGCGAATGTTGTGTCACTCAACGTCGCAAATAAGGGATTCCACACAAAGAAATAAATAAATAAAATATAAAAGATTAGGGCTTTAGGACTCACCGCTAGGACCGTCGGAGGTCGATGCTAGGTTGAGACTTCTACGTTGCATTGGTTTAATTAGGGGTTGTAGCATCTAGGAAGTGAATTCATGTGTCTAGGCATCATGAATCTAACATACCGTATTCACCCCGCTCTCGCGATAGATGCATACGATATGTGCATTAAGGATCTACAATAATCTCACCACTCTCGTGGTTCGAATGCTCTCAACGCATACCACTCTCGTGGGTTAGAGATTCGAGGTATTTTGGTGGCTCTTATTGACGCAATGGCGATAACCGTTAATTAGTGATATAGTTCGTCGGTGGAGCCCATCAAGGCACGAGCCGGGCATGGTCACGAGTCTCGGTTGGATCCACTAACTCCCTAATTAAACACGTAGAATACTCCTCTCAGTACGAGTTCGCCTATGGATTTTGCTAGGTCAACCAAAATACTCCCCCTTTATAGCCAATGGAACCTAAAAATCCCAACTTTGCATCTATGGCGTAGCGTAACTCCCAAAAGATCGTCTCCCAAAACTTGATAGATCTAACTAAAAACTCTCTAAAAACTCTCCAAGGTCCCCCTCTAATGACGGCTACAATTCATATATATAGTCCCCTTAAAACCCTAGCAAATAACTTAAACCCCCCTCTGAAATTCGTGCCCAAGATCAATTCTGGCCGCAACTAAGTTCTGGACCCCAGCTGACTCGGTCGAGTAGCCCCCTACTCGGTCGAGTCAGCAGTAGGACAGAAATTTCTCCAAAAATACTGCTCTGTCTGCTCGGACCGAGTCGGGTTTGCTCGGTCAAGTAGGTGGCCGAGTACAGATTTCAGCACTGCAGCGTCAACTTGCAGAAATTTCACAGATTTCATCCGACCTCCGATTGACGCGCTCTTGGCGGCGTTGGAACCGTCATGAAGTCTACTATCCATAAAAATATGAGAAAAATACTTTGCTCGCTGGAATGATAGCAGATTTCAAAAGAGTGAGAGAATCTGGGCGTTCGCCTTACTCGACCGAGTGGCCTTCGTGCTCGGTCGAGCTACAGTGCCTTGGGGAGAAGCTCAAAGTAGTCGCTCCGAAAATCAACGACTCAGGTCGAGTAGCCACCCTACTCGGTCGAGTAGGGTGTATCTGTTTCCTCTGCGAGAATTGCGTGTCAGCTCGACCAAGCCGCTAATGCTGCTCCGGCCGAGTCGCCTGGGAAACTAACTCGGTCACTCCTTGGCTGCTCCTTTCTCTTTCTCTCCCTCTAGTCTTCTTCTTTGGTACCTCAAGCATGTCGTCATGAGTCTTCTTGGTGCTCTCATATCGTCGATCGTCTTATTGACTCCAAATTGCTCCAATATCGCTCCAAATCCCTGAAATGGGCATAAACGCTCCGAAAGTCATATTGTTCCAAATAATAGCGTAAAAGCGTATAAAATGGGGATTTGGAGGGTGAAATGTGTCATGAAAATATGCGATAAAACATGCAAAATAAGGGCATATCAACTAGGAAGCAAGAACCATTGCATATTTGACACCACACCCAGGCAGCGATATACCGTGTTGCTTTCAAGCGACAACCTAGTAAACCATGCATATCACTATACAGCATATCGCTTAGGCAATGACGCTCCAATGAAATTGGTATATAAGATCATGATCATAAGAATGTGACAAAGTATTGTGCTAGCTATCATGGGCCGATCACACAACCATCCTCCTTTATCCTGGATTGAGACTAGTAGCAAAAACACAGGTGGAGTTCTCTCTTTCATGAATATTACAACATTATTGGAATATTTTAAACACACACATTAATTTTTCTTATAAGCACTTTGAAATTTCATTTATTAAACAACTAAATTATTTTAAAACCCTCTAAAAAGTACTTCTGGATAAATCCTTTCTATGACTTGTTAAAAGCAAAGCAACACCAAGCGCAACCCTCAAAATACATTGTAGTTCTTATTTTCACATGTAAACTGAAAATGTGTTAGGGTATTCGGATTTGTCCCTCCTAAAAATCAATGATATGGGAAGAAGGATTGAAATATAATTTGTCAGTTTTGAAGGAATAATCTATTTTTCTTAGGTTATGTAACTAAATGGACTGATGTCAACATTTCAAGATGAATTGTAAGTTCTTTCTTTGAACATATTACATGCTGAGATCTAGTTTTGCCATCTTTTTTCTTCTTTGATCTTATTTTCTTCCATCACATACATTACCTGTTCTTTCTATAAACTGCAGTTTTCCATGTTTCCCGTATTTTTGGACACCATGCATGTATGCCACATGATATCACATATTAAATCCACACTTGTGCCCCATATTGATCGACTAGAAAATGGGGGAAGAATGTTTTGTTCAACAATAGTAACGATATCCATGAAAACAGTTATAACTGATATGAAAAATAAATATATATAATTTAACAATGTTTCTTCATGCCAAATAATTTCATACCTAACACAATGCTATGCAAGAACAAAACTAAAGACATTCAATCTGTCTCTGTTTCAGGAAACTAATTTACCAAAAAGCTTAAGCTGCAAGCCAACAACCCACCTTGTGTTGCTTTACAAATGAAGGGCAGCACAACAGATGAAAATATAACTTTTCTCACATTTATTTGAGAGTTTTATTTGAACCTTGGACTTTCTACCCCCGGTTCCCTGATACTAAGCCGATAACTGATATATCCATAGTTCAAGCTGATAATCATAATCATGGAGCATTATACAGGACATCCAATATCCACAAAGGGTTATTTGGAGAGGTGGAATGAACAAAATACTTCCGCAAGCTCATCAAGTTCATAAAGTTCAAATTGTCTCACCTGAAATACGTAATTGCCAATATATGTCTGCAGCATTCGAATAACGGATGATCCTTTCTTATAGCTGATTGCATCAAAAATTTGATCAATACCGCGAGCATGTAGCACTTCAACCTAAAACATATCTCGGGTTAATAATTCTCAAAAATTATGGCAGTGTTCTAAATGATACAATAGCAAATGACACCCGCAAAGAATATCTAAACAATGTATAATGAGGGCTATCACTCTAACGGGATTTACCTCATGGTTGGAATATACACATTGCGAAGGGGTTTCATATAAAATTTCTTATACTGCATAAATAAACAATATGTAGAGAATTATAGACGATTCACCTCTCTAACATTTTCTTCATAAATAATTTCTCTGATATTTAGATGCCAGAGCCCCCAACCTAGGGCACTGTGATAAACTACCAAAACCATAACCCTAACCAAAATTCTCACTTCTCTTTGAATACCCAAACTAAACCCTAACCCAAACCAAAATTCTCTCCTCTCTTTCACTACCCCAAAATCTAACCATAATTTTCTGTGTCCATTCAAAATCGCTCATGTATATGCTAATGTATGTCTACAGTAATCATACAGTCACTACGTTACCATGGCCTCTCTTTCACTCTAAAACTCTTTCATCATCCACGTCATCAATCAACGTCAACACCTTACAATCTCGATGCCGACAACTCCAAAACCTTTTGATCTTCTAGTACGAAATTTATATAGGTTTTTTTTACTGTGTGTTTTGGGATCCCAAGGAAAGATCACTATAGTTTAATTGGAAATTTGCCTTGTTTGATAGATCCCAAGGGTATTGTAGTGAGATTTGGGGAGGATCCAGCACAGACATGGTAGCGGAATGTAAAGTTACTGTGAAACTGATGGTTCAGAGTTTGTTTCGGGTTAAATCACATAGAAGAACCTAACTACAAATAGGAAAAACTATCTGCAATAGAAGAAGATTGTTCGAGACTCATATTCGGAGTAAAGTAAGGAAAAAAACATTTATTTAAGGATCCCCTTTACATTAGCGGATGAGTGAGACAAGAACGATGCTATTCTCTACAACCAAATAATGAATAGCATGGAGATGAATGTTTAAGATATGGTGATGTGATTATGACAGCCAATGTGATGTGGGAGCATTTAAGGGAGCTTTATTAAAGGTATAATAACCTTAATAGAGTTTATGGTACAATTCAAGAGCTGTTTCGAAGCAGGAAAAGAGAGAAGTCCTTGCCATACCATTACGAGGACGTCAAGAAACTATGTTCAAAGTCGTTAGTATGTAGACCATATTGACACTAGTATGTGTCATCAACAGTAACAACCACAGGGCTGGCAATGAAAGTCTTGAACATATTCCACTTGTTCTTCAAAAACATTATAGCAGCTTTTATAAATTATCTGTGCACACTTTTATTTTTCTTAACTAGGTTTGATCCTATTCTCTACGACTTGTATATAGTATCACTTAATGCTTCTAGCATTCCATGGTTTCTTGGTAGGGTTCAGCCTCGAACAACGACCACAGACCTATAATATCGCTTCACAGAGATTGAACACAGCACTAGTTCATTTCCTACCCCAGCATAATCAGGTCTTTTATAAGATATTTCGCCCTTTTTATATCCTCTTCTTCTTTGGACGATAATGTAATAGAAATTTTATTTGTATTCCATCTGCGTGGTTATTCACCAGTAGATTGTTTATATGTTGCTTGTTCACTAGTTAATTTTTTTAAAGTTTTTGTACTCTAGCAAATAAATTTGAAATAAATTATATATCATAGTTTAATAACCCTAAGAAACTTCGTAGCTCTTTAAGAGTATTAAATGTGCAAAGAAAATTCATGATTTTTGAATAGATATTATGTTCCAATTCTATTCTTATTTAATCCATTTAACAGATAAGTATGTAAGCATGGAGATGAAAGTTTTAGATTTGATATTATGACTATGCCCGTCACGATGACTTGGGAACATGTAAGTAAGCTCTATTAAAGGTCTAATAATCTTAATAGAGTTTATGTTGTGATTCAATATTTGTTTTGAAGCAGGAAAGGAGAGAAGTCCTTGTCACACCATTATGAGGACTTCAAGAAACCATGTGAGAAGCTATAGACTTTGGTATCTACGAGTAGTAACATGAAGATAAACCTACAATGGAAGTAGATTTTTGTATTTGCCCTTGAGAGTCCACCACTGGACTATATCCCTGTGCAGCCATTGATAATCGAGAGTATACTAATGAATTCATTATCAGCAACCTTCAACCTCCTTCACATGATATTTTAAAGAGATTCTTAGATGTCAGTGTTTAAAGAGTTGCATGGACTATTTGCCCTAGTTATCCAAAAGAAGCAATTTATAGGGCCAGGAGGGCAGTGTAGAGGTAGCTCATTCGGTGCACATGACAAAGAACTTGGCTTTGAGGGACATGCAGGTACACCTTTTGGTATTGGTAGAGAGAATTTTGAATGAGTAAAAGTGAAGGCTTGTCATTATAGCAGGCAACTGTTAGACCTGAAGGGTAAGATCTATGATTGCAGGAACGGCAAGGGGAGTTAAAAGAGCAGAGAGCAAAACGAGAAATAAACTGCGGGAGCAACGAGGAAAAACAGAGGAAGAAGGGAAAACTTATCCAGTGAAGATGAACTACGCTGTGGTTGTGCCACTGCCTTGAAAACAACTACGGCCTGACCGTGGTGGTAATCGGATGATGCCGGTTGCTCTCCAAGGTTAACGCAGTCACGTCTGGATGCGTCCACTCACGGCCAGAAGCGTGGAGTTTACACAGAGATCGATACCCAGGAGGAGGAGGAGGAATGGAAGAGAAGAGGGATTTTTGTTGTATGAATTTTCGCAGTGTTGAAAAACTCTAGACAAATGAGTTTATATGGAGAAAAATATGACTATTGAAATTCAGCCATGAATACCATTAACAGCCATTAAAAGAAAAAAGCTGTTGAGACATTAAACACCAATTTAATGAAAAATTGGCTGTTGGGGAAAATAAAACGTAATGGGCCTTTTGAATTCTTAAAACAAAATGTGCTTAAAAACACGAGACAAAACTCGGGCACTCCACGCGTGAACCTGTGAACTCACTGCGCAGGCACGACGCCAGCGCACACACACTAAGGGTTTTCGAATCCGTCGCCCACATTTTCCATTCGGCCCAACCTGATTTGGGCTCGGCCTCTTGCTTGGGCTCATGCTCACGCGAGCTTCCCCTTATTCCTAGCCCATATACAAGTCAAATAGCCCATATGCAAGAAGCCTCTTATATACCCGCACAAGAGAGTGCATATCCAACGTGGGACTAAAAAAAGCAGTTGGAGTGAACAAATGGCCAAAAGAGCCATTAATTCCAACAATCCCCTTTTAATGGCTCAAGAAAGAGAAGAGAAATATCCTGGGTAAAAGGGATGAATACTTAAGTATCAATGTCTTTCGATTGAATTGATACTATTGAGTAATGTGTGTGTGAGGAGTAAATTGGGTGTGTGTGTAAAGAAAGTGTGAAATCATATAAATAGAAGTGATAGCCTCACTTTGGAGGCTAATCACATTTTCCCCCAACTTTCTACATGGTATCAAAGCTAAAAACCCTAAAACCCTAAAACCCAAACCCCTAGCCCCTCCCACGCGCCGCCGCTGCTTGCCGCCGCCCGCTGCCGCAGCGCGCCGCCGCTGCCGCTGCGCCCGCCGCTGCCGCGTGCGCTGCTGCTGCGCGCTGCCGCTGCGCCTGCCGCAGCCGCCAGCCGCCGCAGCTGCTGCCGCCGCCAGCTTCCGCCGCTGCCGCCGCCAGCTTCCGCCGCTGCCGATAGCCTTCTTCTCCTCTCTCAAGTCCTCTTCTAGCCCCACAAAGCCCTACCTAGCCACAAAAAGGGAATCCCAAAAAAACCCTAACCCTAGATCTATGGTAGAGCCATGAAAAGGACTCCATAGGTTTACGGTTAGGGTATGACCTAGAAGAGGAGAAGGAGAAGTAGATCTGCGGATCTAAGGAGGGAGAAAGGAGAGATCTGCGGATCTGAAGAGATGGGGGACAACCTTACTTCAGCGGACATGAAGGCCTTCATCGGGGAGATAACGAAGCTACTTGCTTCGAAGGAGTTGGGATCCTCGAGTGGATCGACGCCTTCACGTCCCGTGCAGAAGCTGGAATTGATGCCCAATGATGTGAAATTGGAAGGGACGAAGAATTACCTCAGTTGGTCCAGGAGGGTGCTTCTCATTCTGAGGTCGAAGGGGTTAGAAGGAGTCGTTCTGGGTTCATGCAAGGAACCGCTGGACAAGGATGTGGATGATTGGAAAGTCTGGAGCACCACCAACTCACTGGTGGCTGCTTGGTTGATGACATCGATGGTTCCACCCATTGCTGGGATGGTGGAGGCCATAGAGAGTGCTGCGGGGATTTGGAGTATGGTGGAGAAAATGTACTCAGGAGCAGGGAATGTGATGCTCATGATGGAGGTTCAGGGCAAGGTCGACACCTTGAAGCAGGGGGAGATGACTATTCTAGCCTACTCTGCGGAGTTGAAAAGGCTTTGGTCAGAGTTAGATCACTATGACCCTATTGACCTACCTGATCCTAGGAGCGCTGCGATACACAGGAAGTGGGTGGAGCGTAGGCGTGTGACACACTTCCTGAGGAACCTGAATGGAGACTTTGAGGCCAGGAGGGCGAGTATGTGCCACCTATCCTCCATCCCATCCCTGGAGGAGGCCATAGCTGCAATGGCACAGGAGGAGACCAGACTGAGGGTTATGAAGGATGAGGGTACTCAGGTCACTCGGGCTGCACTGGCTGTACCCCCAGTGGCAGTAGTGAGCGAGGATCGAGAGTGCTACACATGTGGGGTGAAGGGGCACCTGAGCTTCAACTGCCCACAGAAGGGCAGTGGACGAGGACGTGGCACTGGAGGCAGAGGAGGAGGTCGTTGGGGCCGTGGAGGCCGTGGACGAGGTCGTGGTGGCCCACGGGCCAACTTTGCTACCGCTGATGGACGACAGGAGACAGTGATGATTGAGGCTACGCCAGCTGAGGCGTCAGACCTAGAGCAGCGGAGACAGTCCAGGTCTACTACTGAGAGCTCGGAGAGCCATGCAGACCAGACTGGGGATATTGCCTCGCCATTCGGTAACTTTGCCCACTTCGCTCACACAGGCTCAGGTAACCGATTAGCCCTTTCATGTAGAGATCATATAGAGTGGATTATTGACTCAGGTGCATCTAGTCATGTGTCAGGAGCATATAGACAATTTTCCACATATAAACCACATTCCATTCATGAAACCGTTCAGACAGCTGATGGCACCTCCCAACCCATTAGAGGGACTGGTACTATTCAGTGCACTCCCTCCATACGCCTCTCTTCTGTCCTTCACGTCCCATCATTTCCAGTCAACCTCTTATCTGTTGGCTCTATTGTTGATGATCTCGACTGTAGCATTACTTTTGACTCTACTCATTGTGTGTTGCAGGAAAGGAAGACTGGGAGGAGGCTTGGGACTGGCGTCAGGCGTGATGGACTGTGGTATCTTGACAGAGCTAGTGGGGATGCTGCACTGGCTGTCGTTGGTGGAGAGAAGGAAAGGGATGTACTTTTGTTGCATTGTCAGTTGGGGCACTTGCCCTTTGATATTTTGAGTAAAATGTATCCCGATATTTTAAATGGAGTGAATGAAATGAATTTGACATGTGATGCATGTGAATTTGGGAAACACACTAGGACGTCATATCCTAGTGTAGGGATGAGGAGTGTAGAGAAGTTTCATCTTATTCACTCAGATGTTTGGGGGCCCTGCCCAGTGACTTCAGTGAGTGGGTTCAGGTGGTTTATCACCTTCATAGATTGTCACTCTCGGATGACATGGCTTTATATGATGAAAAACAAAGGCGAAGCGCTGAAGTGCTTTCAGGACTTCCATAGAAGTGTCAGGAACATGTATGAGGCCAGGATCCGTGTCTTGAGAACGGATAATGGGACTGAGTATGTAAACAGGGAGTTTGCATCTTACCTATCTGAGAGTGGGATAACTCATCAAACCACCTGCCCCAACACCCCCCAACAGAACGGAGTTGCTGAAAGAAAAAATAGACACTTGTTGGAGGTAACTAGGTCACTCATGCTCACCATGAATGTACCTAAGATATTGTGGAGTGAAGCAGTGATGACAGCCACATATCTTATCAACAGGATGCCTTCACGGATCCTTGGTATGAAGTCTCCATGTGAGATTCTTATGGGAAAGAACACTTTCGTAGTTCCACCAAAAGTGTTCGGATGCACATGCTTTGTGAGGGATCATAGACCCTCTGTGGGGAAGCTGGATGCTCGGGCAATTAAATGTATATTTGTTGGGTATCCTTCAAATCAGAGAGGCTACAGGTGTTGGAGTCCCTCAGAAAGAAAGCTGTTTGTGAGCATGGATGTGACGTTCAGGGAGACTGAACCGTTTTATGGAGGACTGACAGATTCTACATCAGTATTTGATACTGGGGCCTCTCCAAGCACAGGAGGAGTTGGTCGAGAGGGGGAGACTGATGACAGGAGGGTAGTGGTTGGACTTATACCATGCCCTGTCAGGGCTACTGGTACTGGTCCTGATAGCAGGGAGGAAGGAAGGACCTTGGTGGAAGAGGAGGAAGACAGGCTGTACGGCAGGAAATATAGCAGGAGACAGAAGGATAGTCATGGCGATGGAGGACAACAAGAAGACATCTTCCCCACTGAAGAACCACTAGCTCCACTGCCCCATGTCGAGGTTGATCAGTCTATCACGCCTGCTCGAGTCCCGACCTCCTTACTGCCTTCCTCTCCTACCACGGATGGTAACCTTTCTTTGCCTTCCTCTAGTTTAGATCTTCCACTTGCATCTCGTAGGGAGCCTCGTATCAATGCCGGCAGGCCTCCTGTACGGTATGGATATGAGACTGATATTGCTAATCATGTCTCCTACGCTTCTCTTACACCTGCATATAGGGCTATCATTGCATCCTTACAGTCTATCCCTATACCAAGTGATTGGCGAGTGGCAAAGCAACATCCCCAGTGGAAGAAAGCAATGCTCGAAGAACTTGAGGCACTGGAGAAGAACAAGACATGGAGACTTGTCTCACTTCCAGCAGGGAAGAAGGCTGTGGGCTGCAAGTGGGTATTCACAGTAAAGCAAACTGCAGAAGGGAAGGTGGACAGGTACAAGGCGAGGCTGGTTGCCAAGGGTTACAGTCAGACTTATGGGATCGATTATGATGAGACATTTGCCCCAGTGGCAAAGATGAGTACTGTGAGAGTACTGATATCCTGTGCAGCGAATTTTGGATGGAAATTGCATCAGTTGGATGTAAAGAATGCCTTCTTGCATGGAGACTTACAGGAGGAAGTATACATGGAGGTTCCACCTGGCTTTGGCACACAACAGACGGTGGGAAAGGTGTGTAGACTGGACAAGTCTTTGTATGGGCTGAAGCAATCTCCAAGGGCATGGTTCGACAGGTTCAGGCGTGCAGTCATCACCATGGGCTACAAGCAGAGTAATGGTGATCATACTGTGTTCTATAGACATTCAGGGCAGCGGATCACTCTTTTGGCTGTGTATGTTGATGACATTATTATCACTGGAGATGATGAAGAGGGAATCTCTCACTTGAAGGTGAGGTTGGCGAGAGAGTTTGAGGTCAAGGACCTTGGACAGTTGGGATACTTCCTTGGACTGGAGATTGCCAGGTCCAGGAAGGGTATAGTTCTCTCACAGAGAAAGTATGCACTGGATCTTCTGGCTGAGACAGGTATGTTGGGGTGTCGTCCAGCAGTTACTCCTATTGATCAGAATCATAAGTTGCATTCACAATCAGGGGAGCCAGTGGACAAAGAGAGGTACCAGAGACTTGTTGGACGCCTCATCTACTTATGCCATACCAGACCTGACATTGCCTATGCTATCAGTGTGGTAAGTAGGTACATGCATGATCCTAGGACTGGACATATGGAGGCAGTCTTCAGGATACTGAGGTATCTGAAGAATAGTCCAGGAAAAGGCATATTATTTGGTAGTCATGGTCACATGAATGTGACAGGCTACTGTGATGCAGATTGGGCCAGTTGCTTGGATGATAGGAGATCGACCTCAGGCTACTGTGTGTTTGTTGGGGGCAACTTGGTCTCTTGGCGCAGCAAGAAGCAGGATTTGGTGGCTCGTTCCACTGCAGAGGCAGAGTATCGTGCTATGGTGCTTAGTACTTGTGAGATGATCTGGTTGAGATCACTTCTACATGAGCTACGCCTGCTGAGAGAAGGACCATTGCAGTTGTTGTGTGATAACAAGTCTGCAATTAATATTGCCAACAACCCAGTGCAACATGATAGAACGAAGCACATAAAGATTGACAGGTTCTTCATTAAAGAGAGACTGGACAAGAAACAGTTGGAGATCTCCTACATTAGCTCTGGACAGCAACTAGCAGATTGTCTTACGAAGGGGTTGAGCTCTAAAGGAGTGGAGGATGCTTGTAACAAGATGGGCATGATAAATATCTTTTGCTCATCTTGAGGGGGAGTATTGAGTAATGTGTGTGTGAGGAGTAAATTGGGTGTGTGTGTAAAGAAAGTGTGAAATCATATAAATAGAAGTGATAGCCTCACTTTGGAGGCTAATCACATTTTCCCCCAACTTTCTACAGATACGTAGTGAAGTGAGGCAACAACTTACTTTCTAATGAGTGAATTGCTCTTGAACTCATTAGAGTTCGATTGAGAACCCCCCCACAACACATATTGTTCCCTTGAGTTTGTGCAACTTCGCGATACATAACAAGCTCTATAGGCCATGCGCACACCTTGGGTCTCGTGAGTGCTCTAGAAAGACTGCCCGTGTCTTTCATAGAGGGCGGCCAAACCCTCACACCCACATATGGTTCACCAAATGCTTCTCCATAGCACCACCAAAACTGGTTATGAAACCATTAAGAGCATACAGCTCAACCTCTGCTTAAGTCCATCAAGTGCTTCTCAATAGCACCACCAAAACTGGTTATAAACTTGTCTCAAAGTGAATCCATCAAGTGCTTTTCAATAGCACCACCAAACTTGGTTATGGATTCAAAGAACACTACCACACGCCATATGGATGGAAATGTAGTGTTTGTTAAGGATCATATGGCTTCGTTAGACCACAATGGGTATCAACCATATAACCTTAACTCATGGGCTTTAGCCCCATCCCCCTCGACGAATCAAGAACCACTTTCCTTGGCAATCCTTTGGTTAGTGGATCTGCAAGATTTCTTTCAGACCTTACATATTCCAAAGAAATTACTCCACTTTTCAGGAGTTGTTTAACCACACCGTGCCTGATCTGAATGTGTCTCTTCTTCCCGTTGTAGACACTATTTTTAGCAACACCAATGGCTGCCTGAGAATCACAATGAATGGAAACTGGAGCAGTTTTCCCTTCCTACAAAGGCACGTCTGCTAACAAGTTTCTCAACCATTCAGCCTCTTGCCCTGCCAGCTCATGAGCAATAAATTCAGATTCCATGGTGGAGCGTGCTATACATGTCTGTTTGGAAGCCTACAAAAATATAGCACCTCCACCCAAAGATAGGAATGTCAATATTGCGGGTCGGGGCAGGGCGGGTATTTAACTATCTAAGCTTGCCCTGACCCATCTGCAAGCCGGGGCGGGGCGGGTCGCTGCCGGGGTGGGGCGGGTATTTTCTTACCAAAACCAGGTCGGGCCGGGTTTGGCCGGTCGGGTCAGATCATAACTGCCATCCATATGAATCCCAAATAAAAATTTTATTTGTGAATTGAGAGAATTTTGATTTATTTGGTAATTTTGAATTGGGAATTGGCCCAATTGGGAGACAGTGGAATAGAGTATGAGCTATGGGTTATTCGCTGACTGCATGGTCCGCATCAAAATAGTAAGGTTTTTTAGAACCTCTATAGTTTACCGGGGCGGACCGGGGCGCATACAAAGCCCAAGCTTGCCCCGACCCGGCTGCGGGCCGGGTCGGGCCGAGTCAAAACCGGGTCGGGCCAGGTCGGGCCGGACGGGTCAGGCCATTACTGCCATCCCTACCCAAAGAGAATAAAAAACCACTAGTTGTACTAACTTCATCGTTATCTGAAACCCAGTTTGCATCACAGAATCTTTCTAACACAGCAAGAAATTTACTGAAATGCAAACACCAATCAACAGTCCCTTTTAGGTACTTTAATAAACGATGAAGAGCAGTCCAATGTTCATTACTAGGGTTATGAGTATACCTACTTAGCCTGCTAATAACATATGCTATATCAGGTCGAGTACAGTTCATAAGGAACATCACACTTCATATGATTTTAGCATATTCAGATTGAGAAATACTCTCTTCTAAATTCTTTTTCAAATGTATGCTAAGGTCATAGGGAGTTCTAGCAGAAACAACATCAAAGCAGTTGAATTTCTTCAGCACCTTTTCTACGTAATGAGATTGACTCAAGGAGATGCCATAAGAGTTTCTAACAATTTTAACTCCTAAAATGACATCAGCTTCTCCTAGGTCTTTCATCTCAAATTGAGATGACAAGAAATTTTTGGTATCATTTACAATATCTAAATTGTTCCGAAAAATTAACATGTCATCGACATAGAGACAAATAATTACACAATCTGATCCTATTAGTTTAGAATAAACACAAGAATCAGATGTATTTACAACAAAGCCCTTCCTTATTAAGGTGTTGTTGAATTTCTCATACCATTGCTTAGGAGCTTGCTTTAAGCCGTATAAAGACTTTCCAGCCTGCAACGTATTCTCTTCAACAGCAACTACAAAACCCTCGGGTTGGGACATGTAGATTTCTTCTTCTAGATCGCCATTTAAGAAGGCTGTCTTAACATCCATTTGATGTATGACTAACTCATGAATTGCAGCTGTTACGACTAATTTGGACCAGCCCGAATTACAACGGCCCACGGCCCAACCTCAAAGGAGGCGCCCACTAGAGAAGACGGACCCGCCCAGAAGGGCCCACGGACGGGGCTGAAGGCCCAGCCACTTCACCCTCGGGGGCCCCCGACTAGCCCCCATTCGGCCAGATTAACCGCCCCTCGGAATCCGCGATCCCATAATGGCCATTAACGGACCCGTTAATGGGCCACCCCTCCACTACGCACGAGTGGGAGGAGGCGGAGGCGGATTGTGGGGACGTGAGTGGAGGCGGGACGTGGGGCAATCACGAGGGACCCTATAAGGGGAAGGCCAGGACGAAGAAGAAAGGGATCGAGACTCAGGTAATCAACAGAGAGGTACTCCATCAACGACCTAGGCATTCGCCACTCCATTTCCTCCCTCCCCCAAACTCGCGCCGCCTGGATTGACGTTCCGGCTTCCTTACAAGCCGGATCTCCCCCGCCGAGTATCCCTTCAGACCTTGATCTGACTTAGGCATCGGAGGGGATTTGGCCGGATCCTAGGTCCGGCCTCCCTGACGAGTTTCCTCATCTGTCCAGGAAGAAGATATCCGAGGCGCCGAGGCTACCCCTCAGCGTCGGTCGGCTACCCACATCGCAGTCGTCAGGTGGACGGCTACTCAAGCACCAACCCACTTGCAAGGCGCCGAGGCTACCACTCGACGCGGATCCGACCGAGGCCGAGCACGACCCAGCCGAGGCCGAGCGCGACCCACCGAGCCGAGGCTTCTCCTCAGCTCCCCGAAGGCAGAGGATCGACGCTACCCGGGGACCCCCCGTCTGCGCCTGACCCTCCTTACTCCCACGCCGAGAACAAGCGGGCTCGGCGACCCCAAGAGACCCCCAAGTCGGCCCCTTGACCACGTTGACCACACAGCCGACGGTCAACGAACTGTGGTGAGAAAACACCCGTAAACATCTGGCGCCGTCTGTGGGAACGAACAACACCCACGTAAAACAACCACACCGACAATGACACGGCTCCGCCCCCCGCGGCGGAGAAGAGGCGCAACCCCGGTGGTGGGCACTGACCAACGCCGTGGCAAGCGGAGCGAGGCCGTGCCTCCCGGGCACGCGAACCGGGCGGCGAGCTTGGATCGTGCAGAGGACAGTGTTGAGGAGACTGGCGGCCGACCGTTAGCTTCCCGGGGCAGTAGGATCGAGAGAACACGGGAAAAGCCGGGATCGAGCGAAGCGCTGGTGGTATCACTGATCGTAGATACCTCCGTGGTGCGGCAGCTGCTAGTCGACACCGACAGCTCGTGCGACATCCTCTTCACATCGACTTTGGAGAGGGTGGGGCTGCGTGGAGAAGACTTGGAGCCATGCACGGGGCCCGTGGTGGGTTTCACGGGACACTCCGCACCTATCATCGGGGCGATCCACCTCCCGGTCACGCTTGGGGGAGCACCCGATTCGATGACGCTGACGGTGGAATTCATTGCGCTGAAGGTCGGCTCGGCGTACAATGGGATCATCGGCCGCCCCCTCCTCAACGCTATTGATGCGGTGGTCTCGACGCTCCACCGGACAATCAGGTTTCAAACCCCAAAGGGGGTCGGGCAAATCAACGGCGACACAAAGGGAGAGAAGATCTGCTACCACTTGACAGACGAGAAGGTCGTCGTAGGGCCTGGCGATCCAATGGCCTCACTCGACCTGAGGCATGGACCGAGACCCACCCCTGCAGAAGAACAAGAGCAGATACCCGTCACGAACGTCGAGGGGAGATTCGTCTCCATTGGGTCAGGGCTGGATCCTGACTCGAAGCGCAAGCTGGTCGAATGCCTGGAGGCTAACCTAGACGTCTTCGCGTGGTCGACCGAGGACATGCCTGGCGTTGATCCCCGGGTGATCGTTCACCGATTGAACGCCGACCCCAACTTCAGACCCGTCCGGCAGAAGAAGCGGAACCTAGGTGGCGAAAAGATGAAGGCAGCCTCTGATGAAGTAGAACAACTCCTCGACGCCGGTTTCATCCGAGAAGTCTGGTACCCCAAATGGCTGTCCAACGTGGTAATGGTCAAAAAACCCAACGGGAAGTGGCGAATGTGTGTGGATTTTAGCGACCTCAACAAAGCATGTCCCAAGGACAGCTATCCACTGCCGCGGATCGACCACCTTGTAGACAGCGCCTCGGGATACGAGATGCTCAGCTTCATGAATGCCTACTCTGGGTACAACCAGGTCCAGATGGATCCTGATGATGAAGAGATGACGGCTTTCACGACGGACCGAGGGACCTTCTGCTACAAGAAAATGTCCTTTGGATTGAAGAACGCGGGGGCAACCTACCAAAGAATGGTCAACAAGGTGTTCGACTCCCAGATAGGAAGAAACCTGGAGGTCTACGTCGACGACATGCTGGTGAAATCGAAGGATCCTGTTGACCATATCGCCGACCTAAGGGAAACCTTCGAACGGCTACGAAGGTACAATATTCGGCTCAATCCCGCGAAATGCACGTTCGGGGTGAGATCCGGCAAGTTCCTGGGATTCATGATCACCAATCGCGGGATCGAGTCCAACCCCAAAAAAATTGAGGCACTGATCAACATGCGGGAGCCGACAACCATCAAGGAGCTGCAGAAGTTGAATGGCCGCATCGCCGCGCTCGGTCGATTTCTGTCCCGGTCGGCGGAAAGATCTCTCCCGTTCTTCAAAACTCTGAGGAAGGCCATCGCCGCGCTAGCCGACGAGAGGAAGACAATACCATGGGATGAGGACTGCTCCCGAGCATTCGCCGATCTCAAAGAGTCCCTCTGCATCCGACATTTCGACGAAGAAAGAAACGCCGAGGGTTTGGAGCTCGGCCTGGAGCTCCTGGGTGAACGACGAGAACATGCCTTGGCCACCATCATCCGCCAGAAGCAAAAGGTGGCGCGTTACTATAATTCCCGCGTCAAGGAGCGGAGTTTTCGCCAAGGGGATTTGGTCCTTAGAAAGGCGGTCTTCTGTCCAGAGGTCGCGCGCAAAAGGAAGCTGGCAGCCAAGTGGGAAGGTCACTACCGGGTGATCGAAGTTCTAGGACCCGCTACCTATCGTCTAGCAAACTCGGAGGGAAAGACCCTCACCCATTCCTGGAATGCCGAGCATTTGCGCAAATATTACCAATAAAGCCTACGAGATCGCCCGCGAATGTAACTCTTTTCTTCCCCCTTGCTCAATAAATTGGTTTGATCCTGCTTTCTTCTTATAGCATGGCCGTAAAAACCCTCATGGAGAGGGGAGACCCTGCCAAGGGAGTGTCTGGGTGGCACCACGCAAAAACAAGGGACGACCCCCAAACAGGCTGGTCCCCCTCCACGATTCGCCTGGTCGGGAAACTCCCCGGGGCCGAACCTCGGAGTGGGCCGGCCACTAGGCGAGGATAGCCCTCCCAGCGAACGAAACGACTCGAACCGGCCGTAAAACTGGGGGAAACTCCCCCAGCGAACCGGCGAACCGACCGACCGTGAGACCAGGGGCAGCTCCCCGGGCGGGTCGGTCGGAAGGACGACCTCAGAGGTCGACCTCATCGGCTAGTCACAAGACATGGGGTCACGCCCCAGGCTGACTAGCCAACCAAGCCGGGGGCAACTCCCCCGATACGGCTGCACGTTAACCGAGCCGAGGGCAACTCCATCGGCCCATCGGCACGCCAACCAAGCCGGGGCAACTCCCCCGATACGGCTGCACGTTAACCGAGCCGAGGGCAACTCCCTCGGCCCGTCGGCACGCCAACCAAGCCAGGGGTAACTCCCCCGATACAGCTGCACGTTAACCGAGCCGAGGGCAATTCCCTCGGCCCGTCGGCAAGCCAACCAAGTCGGGGGCAACTCCCTCGGCCCGTCGGCACGCCAACCGACCCGGGGGACAACACCCTCGGCAGGAGCGCCGACTCTTCTCCGTCAAAACTCAAAAGAAGGCTCCACCCCAAGGGAGGAGGTGAGCAATAACAAGCAAGGAAAAGACACTTTACTTTCGGAAAATACGAGGGGCTACACCAAAAGCCCTGGTCCCGAAAAACTTAAGGACCAGGCTAGGGATCTAGACACTCCCACCCTCGTCTTCTCGGGGGGGCCCCTCAAGACCGTCAACTGGAGAAGCGCCGGACCGCTCTGGGATCTCTTCCTCTTCATCGGAGTACGCTTGAAGCTCCTCGAGGTTGATCTCCGCGAACGGAAACCTCTTTCGAACCTCGGCCAGGCAGCGGGCGAAGCCCTTCTCGAACGCCGAGGACGTGGCCTTAGAGACAAAGGAAAGGGCATATTCCTTCACGGCGTCCTGGGCAACCTTAACAAGGTCCACATCCTCTAGCTCACGAATCCGACCCTCGAGAGTGGCCACCTTTCGTTGGTGATTAGATCGGATCATCTCGATCTCTTTCGATCTCGCGTTAAGCTGGGATAGGAAGGCCCTCTTCCGCTCTTCCGCCGCCTCCAGCAGGGCATTGAGTTCCTGGGCATCGGCCGTGATGAAAGGGGCCGGATCGGCGCCTGCCTCAGCCGCCGCGCCCGGGGCCGCGGTGAGCGCGGCAAGTCGCTCCTCGGCCTTGGACTTTCCGACCAGAGCTAAGGCTTTTTCCTGGTCCGACTTCTCCAGAGCAGAGGAAAGCTCGGCCACGCGAGACTCCAGGGACTTCGCAAGCGCCTTGGACAAGTGATCGGCCTCCTCCTCGCCTTCCCGGGCCCCAGGAATGGGCGCCGCGTCCGCCTCAGCCTTAGAGAGAGCCACAAATTGGCGCCTCATCGAAAGTCCAACAGAGGATAGCTACACAAGAGAGGCGGAAGTAAGTTGAAGATAGCAGCAAAAGACTGGGTTAGGGAAGAAACCCCACCTGTTGGCCGGCCTGTACCACGAAAGCGGCCAGACGGTCGCCACTGACCTCGTCCAAAGCAGCTCGGTCCGAGGAGAGACTGCAGTTCTCAGCCACCCGTGCCGTCACACTGCAGCCGGAAAAGACCGACTCACCCGCTCCTACGGGGAAGCGGGGGCGGAGAAGATCCTCCTCCCCCGAAGGTAAATCCGTAAGGGCGGAGCGGAACGCACCTAGATACAGCTCGTATATATCAGGAAGAGGGCCTGGCTGCGGAGATGAGGGGCCAGCCTATGGCCAAATCGCCTTGGCCGAGGGTGACAGATCCCGGTACTGGGGCAATGAAGCACTAACCTCCACGGCGAGGGTGCGGACCTTCTTAGAGACGCCATGCTGGGAGGAAGAGGGGACCTTCCTCTTCGACTTCTCGGCACCAACCGCCGGGCGGTCAACACGTTGTTTCTTCCGGACCGCCAGCACATGATCCCCTCTCCGAGAGGCGGGGTCCGGAATCCCGACTTGAGGAGGAAGGGCCGAAGAACTGGAGGGAAACCCACCTGCGCAGGGGAAAGTCATCATCAACCAACCCTATCAGCCACAGAACAGTGGCCACGGAGCGTTATCTTCGGAGCGATGAAGGACGGCAAAACTCACCAGCGAGCCACGTGGTCTTCCGCAGATTGAGGTCAGAAAAGAGAACGGTGACTTTCTGATCGCCCGGCGGGATCGCCAACAGGGCCTCCACGATCTCGAGTTCAGCCGTAGTCGGGTCACCCAGCTCCAGTGCCAGCATCACGTCGGCGCTCCAGTGAGTTGGGAAATCCATATCCGACGGGCCGACAACGAAGAGATACTCCTCCTTCCAGAGCTTGACGGAGCTCGGCAGCCCCAGTATCAGGCTCTTCGAGGGCCGAGCGCTAATGTAAATCTAGGTCCCCGACTGATGGCTGCTCAGACGATAAAATTGGAAGAAGAGTCGGAGGGAGGGGACCACCCCCTTCTGAAGGCAGAGCACGGCGAACCCGATGACGAGCCCGATCGCATTGGGGCAGAACTGGCATAGGGCCACACGATGAGCACGCAAAAACTCAACGATGAAAGGATGAAGGGGGAACCGAAGCCCGAATCGGAAGCACACCTCATACACCCCGACCGCCTTCGGACCCGGAAAGCAGATCCGCTCGTTAGGCTCAGGGGCCCGGATGGAGTATGGGGCTAGAAGGTAGCGGGCGCGCAAATCTCCTGCTGAGGTGGCACAGAAGGAAGGACATCCCAGAACCTCCGGAGGCACCCCTGAGGGGTCACCCTCCTGACTACCGACCGTCGAGCCGGGGCTATCAGACGAGTCGAGGCGGACTGCATCCTCTGGACGACCCGAACCGGGGGCAGGAGAAGACGACATGACGAGGAGCTGGAGCAGGATTAGAAAAAGGAGATGCTAAAGGAAAATCTGGCCACGTTCGACCAACTGATGCCGGCGCTCCCTTCCTGGTGCCTTTTGAATGACCCTGCGCACGGTGGAGATGAACGCAAGGGGCACGTGGCGACATCAAGACGTCAGCGATGCTGACTACCGACCGTCGAGCCGGGGCTATCAGACGAGTCGAGGCGGACTGCATCCTCTGGACGACCCGAACCGGGGGCAGGAGAAGACGACATGACGAGGAGCTGGAGCAGGATTAGAAAAAGGAGATGCTAAAGGAAAATCTGGCCACGTTCGACCAACTGATGCCGGCGCTCCCTTCCTGGTGCCTTTTGAATGACCCTGCGCACGGTGGAGATGAACGCAAGGGGCACGTGGCGACATCAAGACGTCAGCGATGCTTCGAAAACTACACCAACGGAAGTTCAAACGGAACGGTAATAATGACATTCATTTAATGGCGGAGCCTCGACTGACGCACCCATCGGATCATGAAGGAGTCACATCACCCGAGCCGCATCGACGGAAGCCGAACGGCCCGGGCGATGGGGGCAATTGTTACGAATAATTTGGACCAGCCCGAATTACAACGGCCAACGGCCCAACCTCAAAGGAGGCGCCCACTAGAGAAGACGGGCCCGCCCGAAAGGGCCCACGGACGGGGCTGAAGGCCCAGCCACTTCACCCTCGGGGGCCCCCGACTAGCCCCCATTCGGCCAGATTAACCGCCCCTCGGAATCCGCGATCCCATAATGGCCATTAACGGACCCGTTAATGGGCCACCCCTCCACTACGCACGAGTGGGAGGAGGCGGAGGCGGATCGTGGGGACGTGAGAGGAGGCGGGACGTGGGGCAATCACGAGGGACCCTATAAGGGGAAGGCCAGGACGACGGAGAAATGGTTCGAGACTCAGGTAATCAACAGAGAGGTACTCCATCAACGACCTAGGCATTCGCCACTCCATTTCCTCCCTCCCCGAAACTCGCGCCGCCTGGGTTGACGTTCCGGCTTCCTTACAAGCCGGATCTCCCCGCTGAGTATCCCTTCAGACCTTGATCTGACTTAGGCATCGGAGGGGATTTGGCCGGATCCTAGGTCCGGCCTCCCTGACGAGTTTCCTCATCTGTCCAGGAAGAAGATATCCGAGGCGCCGAGGCTACCCCTCAGTGTCGGTCGGCTACCCCCATCGCAGTCGTCAGGTGGACGGCTGCTCAAGCACCAACCCACTTGCAAGGCACCGAGGCTACCCCTCGACGCGGATCTGACCGAGGCCGAGCACGACCCAGCCGAGGCCGAGCGCGACCAACCGAGCCGAGGCTTCTCCTCAGCTCCCCGAAGGTAGAGGATCGACGCTACCCGGGGACCCCCCCGGTCTGCGCCCGACCCTCCTTCCTCCCACGCCGAGAACAAGCGGGCTCGGCGACCCCAAAGGACCCCCAAGTCGGCCCCTTGACCACGTTGACCACACAGCCGACGGTCAATGAACTGTGGTGAGAAAACACCCGTAAACATCAGCTAAGGCAATTAGAGTCCTTATGGTTGCAATCTTGGTCACATGAGAATAGGTGTCAAAGTAGTCTAATCCTTTCTTTTGAGTAAAACCCCTGATCACAAGTCTAGCTTTGAATTTTTCTATCGATCCGTCGGGTCTCATCTTTTTCTTGAAAATCCATTTATTGCTAATGGGCTTATTACCTTTAGGTAACTCAGCTAATTCCCAAGTTTGATTGGATACAATAGAATCAAGTTCGCTTTTAATAGCCTCTTTCCAAAAACTAGCATCAATGGATCTCATTGCCTCGTCATAGGTTTTTGGGTCTTCTTCTATTATAAAGGTAGGCACTATCTCATCACTATGCTTGTTGGCTTCAAGGAGAATGTAGAATGTCCTCGCTCGTCGTCCAATTGTTGGTTGTTAAAGGCCATCTCCTCTAGTAGGGCCGTAGCTTCATCCGGTGTCTTAGATAGAATGGCTCCATTGGCGGTTGCATCTATGATTTGCTTGGTGCTCAGTTGGAGTCCATTATAAAAGCTGTGTACTAGCTCTCATGCTTCAATGTTGTGATGGGGGCATTGATATTGGAGATCTTTGAAGCACTCTCATGCCTCGTATAGAGTCTCCTGTGGTCCTTGCTTGAAGGACATGAGTGTGCTCCTTATCTTCACTGTCTTGGATGGTGGGTAGAATTTATCAACAAAGGCACTCGCCAACTCATCCCATGTAGTAAAGATCCCCTCCGCTTGCGTCCTCAACCAATATAGAGCTTTGTCTCTGAGAGTGAATAGGAAGAGGCGCAATCGGATTGCATCGAACGATACACCGGGCATCTGAAAGGTGGCGCACTTGGACAAGAATAGATGAAGATGGTAATGTGGATTCTCATGGGAGTTCCCATGGAATGGGTCTTGTTGCATTAAGACCACTAGTCCCGTTTTGAGCTCGAAATTCTTATCTGCTGCCAACTCCGGCATAGCAATGGATGAAGTAGTGGAAGTAGTTTTAGGCCGTAGCCTATCTCTGATAGATATTATCCTCGCCATGCGTGCCGCTAATTCTTTCGGTGTATCCCGTCGGTTCATGCAATCGTCCTCTATATTAAGTCTTCTCTCGGTTCTAAGCCTCCTTTCGGTAAACTCGATCTCCAGATCAAATAATAGATCTTCTTGATGCTCCGTCGATCTCGTGTACATGCATAGCAAAATAGAGCTTTGATGAAATTGTTAGCTTGATAGATGAATAAAAGGATAAAAATAAAAAATAAAAAGAAATAACTAAGTAAGAAAATAAAATACTGTCGCCTCCCCGGCAACGGCGCCAAAAACTTGATCGCGTCTGGATATACACCCGAAAAAGCGACTTGTAGTCTTACCGCAAGCGCACGGTGTAGCGGCGAGCGGGTATCGAACACAGGGAGGACAAATGACAGTATCTCACTTTAATTACCTAGCTATCAAGAGAATAAGAGCACTTTTGGTGTAATCGTCACAATCGTTCAAATAACAAGAAATATCTATATAACAAAGCGTCTAGGGGTAGGAAATCCCCACTACGGACCGTCTCTCATCCTTGTGAATCGTAGATTTCATTGTTGCTAAGTTTGAATATATGTGAACTAGTCGTAATTTAATGTAGAACCAAGCTCACGCTCTCGCGCTATTACCGGTCTATAGCAAACCTAGGTTAGGGCCCACTCTCGTGCAAACCCTAGCCTAAGCCGCTAGCATGAAGAACAACATCATTGTCCAATCGCATCTCGAGCCCACTCTCGTGTAAACTCGAGCTACGATCTAGGTTATGATAATTCGTATTCGTCCAATCTCTTGCAAACGAATATTAATATAGCTTCATAATTAAAAATCCTAGCTTTGGTCCAATCTCTTGCAAACCAAGTCTAGAGAAATTCAATTATCAATCTAAATCGAATATCTAGGCCTTCCTATCAATTGGGATCCAATCTCTTGCAAATCACAATCGATATGAATTCCTAACTACTCGTAATATATCAATCACAACCTATCCATTATCAATTCTAGCAATAAATCCATACATTCATCACAATTCAAAAGATCGGGTCCATAGGGTTCATCCCTAGGCCCTAGAACGACGGAACTACTCACTAATCATCATGGAAATCTCAGAAATAACAATAATAATCATGGCACAATTCATTGCAAAAGAGAAACAATTCATAAAAATTGAGTTTTTAACAAGAAAGAACAAACCAATGGTGTAGCCAATGATCTCCAGCTGAGATTTCTCCAAAGAATAGCCGTCAAAAAACCTAAAAGAGCTCTCTAAAAAATAATTCAAGTCTCCCCTAAAACTAGGGTAAAAACAGGGCTTAAATACAAGCCAAAATCGTCCAAAAAATCGTGACAAAACTGCCCCTGCGCAGCCCAGAATTCGCATTCCTAGCAGCAGGCGGAGAGGGTCACTCGGCCGAGAAACCCTTGTCACTCGCCCGAGTGACAAACCCGGTAAAATAACAGTAACTTCGGGATTTTCAGGGGTCCGTCTCTCGGGGTGGCTCGGCCGAGCAGTCTTCTTCATTCGGCCGAGTAGCAATCATGATCGGCCGAGTGAGCTTCCTTAGATTTTCTAGTAACTTTGGCTCTTTTCTGTCTTAATTCCCTGACTGACTCGGGCGAGTGACCTTTCTTACTCGGCCGAATGGAATTCCTTACTCGGCCGAGTGAACGTCTGAAATCTTCTGTGCGTAACCGTTCTACTCGGGCGAGTGTGATCCTTCACTCGGCCGAATGACCAGTCTTGGTCGGCCGAGTGAGGTGCTCTTGAGCTTATTTCTTCTACTTTTCGCTTCCTCGTCGCTCCTATCAAATTCCTTCTTCTTCCGCTCATCCTCCATCGCTGATAAGTCCTCAAATAAGCCGTGGGCGGCCTCCAAAGTGCGTGAAACTCCTTTGATCTTATTTTCGCTCCAAATCGCTCCATATTTCCTGAAATAGGACAAAAACAAGAAATAGTGAAAAGCATCGCAATATCATTGAATAATCGTGAAAAACGCAATATGGGCGATCAAAACGTCATGAAAACATGCAGAAAAAAGGTGTAAAATATGGAATGATCAGTAGTACAGTCCGAATCTTCACTAAGCCCTCGTTTGACTCAATCTCCCGTAAAATGGTTCCCAATCAAGCACTATATGAACAGACAACTGTCAACTGAGATTCCTCCAACTGTCTAGAAACAGCATCGGAGCCTTATTTTCCAACCCCGCCCTATACTGTATCTAAAGTCATATCCCAGCAACTTAAAAAGCCAATGCTGGTATTCTTCTGTCACCATACGCTGCTCCAGTAAGAACTTAAAACTCCTCGGGTCTGTCCAAACAACGAAACGCCAACCAACAGGTATGGCCTCCACTTCCGCACCATCTAGACGATCGCCATAAGCTCCCACTCATAGAGTGACTTAAGTATAGCCCCTACAGTCAACACATGGATGAATTTGACATTGGCCGCTGGTCCTGCGTCAATGTCGCCCGTATACAATACCTCGAAGCATCTGTCTCCACTATGAAAAACATGAAATCAGGTAAAGCCAACATCGGAACACTGATCATAGCTCGATTCAGTGACTCAAAAGCCCGAGTCACTTCTTCCTCCAATGATAGTTATCTTTCTTCAGCTGCTCTGTCAATGGCCATGTGATCTTGTTGACAAACTTTCAGTACTACCCTATAAGCCTCAGAAATCCTCATTGCTCTTTCAGTGCCGTAGGACGTGGCTAATCTATCACTGCCGCTATCTTAGATCTATCAGCTACGAACCTCTCTGAATGGACAACATTCCTGAGGTACTTAACATGCATCTATGTAAAATGCATTTCTTCCTATCATCGTACAGTTGATAATTCTGAAGCTCTTACAAAAATACCTCCAAACAGTGTTCTAAAACAAGTTATATGCGGCCGCATATGCGGCCGCATATAAGGATGCGGCCTTTGACCGCATGAGAATTAAGATATGCGGTCGAATTATGCAGTCGGCCGCATAATCGACTGCATAAATGTTATGCGACCGCATATGCAAATATGCAGGCACATAATTGGCAACTAAAAAATCCCAAACCGTTAAGAAACACGACACGTTAAACATAAAAATCAGTTTTTTAATTTTAAAATACTTATGTTTGACATGCTTTTGATTTGGACGTAAAACTAAATAGTTATGTTTTGTGTGTAGATTGCTTTAGACGTTATATTTTAGTTATTTTATGTATTGATGGTCATAATGGCGCTGATGTTTTAGTATAAATTAATCCATATTTTTAAAAGCTAATATGATTTTTTCCTTGTTCCTATAATTCTTATCTTTTTTAAATTTAATATACACAAACACATAAACTTATTGCTTATTTATATACTAAATTATTCATTTTCGTGTAAACCGCGTAAACCGCATAATCAACCGCATAATCCGCTTATGCGCTATGCGCTCATAGACCGCGCGCATAATGAAACCGTCTTTTATACACTGCCTCCAAATACTCCATGTATGAATCAATAGACCGGTTGTATCCCAAATTATCATCGAAAACCCAACAAGATACAAAACTACCTCCAAATATTCCATGTATGAGCCAATAGACCGACTATACACCAAAATATCATCGAAAAACCAACATGAACATCTACAAATATGGCCAAAATACCTTGTTCATAAACACATGAAAAGTAACGGGGGCATTGGTTAGACCAAATGGCATGACAAGAACTCGTAATGCCCTCGTGAGTCCTGAATACGGTCTTCGCGACGTCCTCTGTCCACATCTGAATCTCATGATATGCTGACTTCAAGTCAATTTTCAAAAACACAGTTGTGCCCTGCAACTCATCCTGTAACTCATCAATCATAGGAAATAAAAATTTGTCTGCAACAATCTCATTGTTCAAGGCCTCATAGTTAATGCAAAATCTCCCGTTGTCATCTTTCATCTTGACCAAAAGGATAGAGCTCGAGAACGGACTCACACTCGGTTAAATGACTCCAACCTGTAGCATCTACTGATCATCCTATTTTCTTCATCTTTTTGCACCTGAGAATATCAGTACAGCCGCAAACTGATAGATGAGACTTTCTATTTCAAGACTATGGCATGCTCATGATCATGTGGTGGGAAAGGTCATGTGGTGTCTGGAAAACTCCCTCGAATTGAATCGGGAGCCGATATACCATTGCGGGAATATCTTGCTCCTCCTCTTCGGACTCCCATGTAAAGCCATGCAACTCCACCAAGAATCTATCATATTGATCTGTATCGCTTTCCCCACTCTCCTAAAGATTGTAGCCATCTCATGCCTACAATTATGTATATGCTGCCCAGTTCTAGTGGTAGGAAGTCACCAATATTTGAAGTCCTTATAACGACAAGTTCAGTCTCCGCCATAGTCTCTGACTTCGCTCTATCATCAATGTCCCCATGACCACATCAAAACTACATATATCCTCCAATTGCAGCTTTTGTTGGTTCAATACCTTATTGGAGATAAAATTTTGGGTAGTCCCAGACTCCCACTATTGATCTGCACGTTCTTCTGAATGGTAAATCATGGGACAATCAAGCTTCAAGAACTCAATTTTGAGTCTTGGTTCTGTCGTTGGAAAATTTTTGGGTATCAGATAGTTTTGCGTGTTTCAAAGGTTTCATTTGAGTTTCGATTTTAGATTTATTTATGGTTTATGTATATATTTCTATAACAATTCATTTATAATACAATTTTCAGAATTTTATCAAGTTTTAAAATTTTATAATATAATTTTTACGGTTTAAATTTATTTTTATAATTTTTAGAATGTTAATTAACATTATATATATATATATGATTCAAATAGGTTCAGGTATTTAAACCCAAACCTAAAATTTATTAGACTTAGGTTTCAGTTTCAAGCAAGCTTAAGTAATTAAAACCCAAACATGTATCTTATTTAAACCCAAACATATCTGATATAAAACAAACCAAAAACCTATCCTTTCTACTCTCTCAATGTTCTAATAGCTCTTACTTCCGAAAAGGGTCCACCGATGACAACGATTGGAAACAAATAGGAAGAAGTAGCGATGTGTACATTCTCTTTCCTCTTCTTTCTAATTTTCCTCTTCTTTTTTGTTTCTTTATTTTTTATAACTTTTTCTCTTGATGTTTCTTCCCCCACTTCTTTTTTTTCAGACTATTTTGATCGAAATCATTCGGTTTCGATCAGTTTTGCCCGGTCAATTTCAACCGATACTGGCTGAAACTGAAAACGAAAAAAGCGTTTCGGATCAATCCACATCGAGAACGATAAAAAAATAGTTGAAATTGTAAGGTTTTTGTCAAACCATCTATCTATAATCATTACCACTAAGACTCATTTCTACTGCCTCTAATACAATGTCAAACTGTAAAGCATCTGATGATGCATCTTCCCCTCTTCTCCTTCGGAAACTCTTCCCTGATTTTTTGTTTCTAGACTGCCTTCGTAGGGAATTGGTTGTCAATGTGATCAAAACAACAGCACTTACAACTAGGGGGAATCCACTCACACTTTACTTCCAATCTCAAGAGCTTACTATAAGCTCTATCTTCAATATCCAGTAAAATTATGGATGGTGGTGGCTTACCCGCTTTGATATCAACAAAGCATACCACAAAGGAGATGGGTTCCCCAGTATTAATTGATTCATCAGTATACAATCGCAACATGTTCTGGCTAGCAGCTTTGGTCAGGATATTAGTGGATCATAGTTTCATATAAGGGAATTGCTATTGGGACAGACCTAATTGCTGAGTTCATATACCTCCTAATTTTTTGCTATTATGCACAGACCTAAATTGTAAGTGCTGAGTTTACAGACCGAGAATGACAAAATTACCCTCCTTCCCTCTCTGTCGATCTCTCGATTTCTTTTGTGTAGGAATTACAAATCAACATGGAATTGAAATTCCATGACTTGATTCCCGCTTCAAACCAAATGAAGCATTGATGTTCAGGTGACCATAACGATAACTTCAAGAAACATAAATTTGTTTCAAAGAGCAGTAAACAAAAAATAGATTACCTTCCGATAGCCCACCCAGCCTCCGGGCTTTGTCAAAAGCTTTGAGATGAGCAATGCTGAAGCAGTCGCACGGTGCAACGGCATCAAAGACTATGCACATCCCAACGCCACAGGAACCCTGCAAAATTTCACCACAAGATTACCATCAAAATGAAAGAGGAGGGGAAAAAATCTCACAACCGGTTAGATGTGAAATTGCGATCTAGGCTTACAGATGATATATCCAAAACTCCTATAACTGGGTAGCTTAAAAATCTCTACCTTAAAACAGAAAGATCATATGATTATGAAGCAAGAGAGATTCATTGTTTCACACATCTCGAGATGCCCAACGGGAGTTTGCGACGAGAAAGGTGGTCAAAGGCCGGACTTGGGAAGTAAAAGCCGAAGAAGACGCAGAATCAATTCCAAGAACGCAAGACATTAAAGCATGAAGAAGCTCTCTATGATGGAAGCAGCCGAGGGCAAAAGAAGTCTGTGCACCTATAGTGAAAATGTCTGTAAACTCGGCAATTCTAAGGGGTGTTGGGGTTTTTTAAAAGGATTTGTTAAAGGATAGTTTTGGCATTTTTTTGAAAAATTAGAAGGTCTGTGAACTCAGCAATTAGGTTTGTCCCAATAGCAATTCTCTTCATATAAAGCGATGGAAACAGGATCTAAATTGGGCTGTTGATAGTATGTCCCTCTCAAGATTCTAACCCTCTGGTCACTTACACAGGACAATCAATCTCCCATCAAATAGGTAATGCCCACATTCTAGGATTCGCTCTAATTGTTCATCTACCACGAATTTGAAGAAGTCGTTCTCTCATGAATAAATGTCAAGAGAGTAGGAGGGGTGCTAGATTCTCCCAATGCAAGCATACAACTACATGTAGAATGGTTTGTCTAGCACCTACCTGATTAGTGTATTAGACCATTGATATAAGTTGGCATCAATCTCCTTTCTTGTTATTCAAGAGATTAATCATCCTTCTGGCCTCCCCTCCAAGGGTACAAACTGCACCTAACAGCCATCTTACAGTTTGCGGCCATTGACAGATCTCCTTACATGATGCTGCTCTTATTCATGTAGCATATTTGAGGGGAATTGATTGAGACAAGGATGTGGAACATGAGTTTCCTAATCCCCTCTTAAATAAGTTTTTTCCTTATAATACACCGGCACTATGAACCTCCTTTTACTCTTTGGATTTTCCCACGAGTTTCAAATTCAACCCCTTTCCTATTATTGTTGGCCACGCCTCACAACATCCATTCTTCACCATGTTCATCTGGATTAGGGTTTCTTCCATGTGTGTTAGCTGTGAAGCATTGGTAGATGGGTCATGGCTTCTTCACAATGTGTGGACTCCCCTTGATAATGGAGCAATCTGATTAGATCACCCTAAGAATTCCGAAAGTTTTCACCTTTGCTCATTCCGGTGGAGAATTCAAAAACCTAGTCACAGCCGCCACATCCATCCTACACGCACGTGCACATAGACACTCGTAGATATATACATATGTACATACACATATATACATATCTATATACATAACAACTAAATAAACATACATGCATATCTGTATGTATATATACATAAGTATGCATATATGTATATAATTATGTATATATACATGTGTGTGTACACACACATGCATATACATATACGTAATATACAGATAAGTATGTATATGTAGGTAGGTTTGTATATGGACATGTATGTATAAACATCTATACATATAGATACGTATACCTATTATACAATTGAGGAGGTTGTCACATGTGGCAATGTCATATCGCCACATGGGACAATCTCCTCCACATCACCCTCCACATCACCCCAAACACCCAAAAACCACCCAAAAAAGAACCCACAAATACACACCCTCCATCCAAATAACACCCAAAAAGAAACCCAGCTCCACACCCCCATTCAAAAAATCCCAAAACCCCCCAGACGGTACCCACACTCACACCCACTCTTTTCATTTGATCCAGTTTGGGTCTCGCGTCCTGATTTTGTGGGGTTTTGGGGGTCCACGTGCATCTAGTATATATATGTATATATGTATATGGGTGTGCGTGTGCGTGTACACATATATACATATATCTATCTATATACATTTATACTTAATCAGGTATTAGCAAAGACTCTTAGTAGCATATAATTTCATGTCTAAGAAAATAGTATTACCATGCCACAACATGTGTATCTTTCCTCTCTAACTTCGGCAACATGACAATATAATTCGCGGCAATCTTCAGACTTAATCCCCAGGCACAGCCATCGGAACATGTTAAGAAGGTCGGAGAATTATAGACAGGATTAGTAGCTGTTTGGCTTCCTCATGCTTCCCTTACCTAAATAAAACACAGCTAACCTGCTCCCTTTTCTGCATTGTAGGTAGGCCTACATGATAGCCAGGATGTAATTTTTCTTATCTTTTCTTTTATGTTAACTTTTACCCCTTTCCAGCAATGCCTATTAGACATTTTAAAAACAAAAAACAATCCACACACACGCGCATGCACACATAGACAGGTCTATTTATAAGCTGAAGACCCACTTCATATCTAAACTGAGCCCTAAAATGAAAATTTACATCATGTCCATGATACAACTTAAATTATCAGTAAAAGATGAAGGAAACAAATCCAAGATATAGCAAAATCAAAATAAATGTTTAGTTCTTTGAACATGTTACATGCTGCTATCAAAATGTCATGAACACTGTCTAAAAAGCATACAAATTTGATTCTGAAACACGGTATATCCACATTTTTAGACTTCCCCCAACAGCTGCATTGATTTGTGCAACATTGACGTGCCCCGAACTTACACCCAAATTCCACCTAGCGGTGTCACAGTCGCTAGGCGCAGTATGGCTCCTAGGTGTTAGCTCTGGGCTCTATTCACAAGCGGACGGTGTCAAATTGTAGTATAAAAGATTGTCGAATCCCACAGAGACAGTGACAGTGTATTTGAGGTCTCAGATTATTTTTGGATCTCAGAGTGAGATAGCAGTCGGTTTGGAAAGATTGGTTGTGATGATGTTGTTAGCTCGATAATAAAGGAAAATAGGGTCTTAGGGATCTCCGCTAAGACCGTCGGAGGTTAATGTTAGAATGGGATCCTTACGTTGCATTAGGTTTAGGGGATTGATCTCCCAATTCATACCACTCTCGTGGGTTAGAATTTCGAGATATTTCGGTGGCTCTCATTGACGCAATGGCGGTAGATGTCAATGTAGTGATATAGTTCGTCGATAGATCCCCTCAAGGCACGAGTCGGGCATGGTCACGAGGCTTGGTTGGATCCACTAATTTTCATATTTAAATCCCAAAGTACTCCTTAAGCTCATCAATTCCACCGACCGTGGGCATGATCTCAGTACGAGTTATCCTAAGAACTCGGATGGATCGACCGAAATACTCCCCTTTGTTCCCAATACAACCTAGAGATCCAGATCTACATCTCTTTCCTAGTGTCTTAGGGCTAACCCATCAACCCTAGAGGAGACTACTCACACATAATGATTATGACGAATAAAAATACGATTATCAGAGAAAACATTGTAGCAATTGGATCGAGCGAGAAATGAATAACTTACTTACCGAAAACGAGAAAGAACAATGACCAATAGCAATCCCAAGAGATTACGCAGATTCCAAAATGCAAAGAACAATAGAACGTGAACTTTCTCCCAAAAATAATTCAATTATCCAAAAACTAGATCTAGATCTACCAACGTTTTTTAATCTCCTCTCCCCCTCAAACGTAATTAAAAAACATACCAAAACTGAGCTCCTTGATTTCGTCTCCCAGATCTGCTCTTCACTCTCGCTCCGCGCATCCGTCTGGGGCCCACGAAAGAAATTCCGAAATTTGCCCGCATTGTCGTCGACCGAGTCAGTGACTCGGTCGAGCAGAAGCTTGCTCAGTCGAAAGGATCCAGGCTGCTCGGACAAGCAGCCCACTTGCTCGGTCGAGTCTGTCAGTGGATCGAGCTTCTTCAAAAATGTCGTTCTGTCTACTCTGCCCGAGTAGGCCTTGCTCGGTCGAGTCGCCATCTGAATCGGTCGAGCAAATCCTGCTCGGTCGAGCAAGTCCTGCTTGGTCGAGCAGGATGTTGATGGGTGGAGCTTCGAAAGTAGAAGTGGCTCGACCGAGTCACCCCACTGCTCGATCGAGCAGGGTGCGTATCAGCTGCGCCTCGTGTATCAGCTCGACCGAGCAGCCTACGCTACTCGGTCGAGTCGCCTGGGAAAAATCCAGAAAAGCTCATTTCTCCGGCCAGATCCTCCTCCACTCCTCTCATAAGCTTCCAAAACTCGGCGAACACCTGTAGAGCTTCGCCAACAGGCTCACGGGCATGCTGGATGTGTCCATATCCAAAAGTGGTCCCGAATCGCTCCAAAATCCCTGAAAATCTACAAAACTCTACGAAACTCAAATATGGCGTTAGAATTGCAGTATCGTAAGAAAATGCGGGATTTGGATGCGGATATGACATGAAATGCAATGGAATGATGCTACGAAAAGATAAAAAATATGGACACATCAAGCATGCTTAAGTAATAGAATACAATAAATCCTACCGAACATGGAGTAGATGAATGTAGAATAACAACATGTTGATTATTTGACATTTACTGAAAATGGATAATTACCTCTATAGGGTGTGATTCAGACAGGGCATCCAGCTTCAGTCCTCCAACTGTTTGGTCCAAGAACTGAGTCCATATCTCCCACTCAGGGAAGAAAACATCAATGGCTAAATAGCTGACCTGAAAGGTATAACAAGAAACAGTTGTACGCATGCAAAACCCCATGTTATGGACACAAATTTTTAAAAATTAATTAATCAATTAAAACTTCAATGTTAAAGTTAAACAAATACCCATGTTGCAAAGCCTTCGTTAAGCCATAGATGAGTCCACCATTCCATTGTCACAAGATTCCCAAACCACATATGTGCCACTTCATGCGCTACAACGGTTGCAATCTGCATAAAACAAAAGGAATATTGCTTCAGAGTACGCAGTGCTGCTACAGAATGAACAATCATAGGAAAAATAACAGCAAACAAAGTAAAGAGTAAAAACATAAACCGGACTTTCAAAGGCAACTGAAAACCACGATTTTGGTTAGTAAAATGACACAAAGAAATACAGAAACAAACAAAAGTAACCATGGAAAATATGATGCATGCAAGCTAATCCATACTGAGCATCAGTACCCATTGTTTATTTGCAGCAGCAGAGTAACTTTCGTCATATAACAGTGCTGTATCACGAAAAGTGATTAATCCAAAGTTTTCCATCGCACCACCAGAAAAATCAGGGATCACAACCAAATCCAATTTAGGAAGAGGATATGGCACTGAGAAGTATCTGCATCAATATAATACATAATTAAGCCCCCATGATAAGTGTAACGTGTGTTGGTATGCTCAGAAAGTAATTACAAAACAGTTTCTTGGTATAATATTACCTGGGAAATGAAGCATGACCTAAGGGGAGATCAACAACCATGGTTCAAATGCTAATAGGGTCATGAAACATGCACTAATTTCTCCCCAATGGAAAATGATATTTGCAGCATCATCTCTCAATACATTCAGTTTAAGTTATTACACTAACTCGGGTGCTCCTGTTTAAGTTTTGAAAAAAATAATGCACAATCTAAATTTCAGCAGTTAAGAGCTTGAACTACAGACAAGCTTTAAAATAATATTTCTTTCACTGCTAGTGTTGCACTGCATGCTCACGATTGCATGAAGCCAATTTGACAGAAGAGGAGAATAGACTTGCAGGTCTCCGCTTCAGATTACATTGTAGCTATTTCGGTATAATTAATTTCTGTTTGCGTGTCAACTGACTTCAATTATGCATCTCTTACATCGAAACTCATTTGTTCACGCAATTGATCGGTATGTATAAACATGTACTGGAAAGGTATTTGCCTGTCTTCAAGTTAAGAAGAGAGACCGACAAACATTTATGGCTATGGATCAATCTTCTTGATGCAGATTACTAAGTGTTCAGATGGCCCCATTCAAATATGTCCGGCTACCAAAAACATGTCAACAATTATAATTATCTATAAGGATTAAGTTGTGTTGGTTATAAGTTTCCATGATTGCTAGAAATAGGCGTCCTCAGGTAGGAAATATATTGGGTTCTTTAAAACTAGCTGTAATGCCTAATGCAATATGACAAAGTAATTTGGTTGGATTTGTTTCTTCAAAGTAATGACTTTCCATAAAAGGTGTTCTATGTCTCTATATATACAGGATGAAAGGATTTATTTGTTCATTTTCTTCAGTTTTAATGTACCATTCAGATTTTAAACCAGTCAGTTTCTCCTATGCTTCAAATTACCAGTGTTTGTTTCAGAATTTCATCCTGTTTTTGACCAAATATAGTAGTAAAATAACAGTAAAAGAGACTCTGATTTTTTTCCTAGAAAAATGAAGAGAACCGCAACTTATGGAGAAAAGAGAGTACCCACTTCTTAAACAGCTCAAGAGACCTTATGGCAATGGATTGACTAAATTTTCCCTGATTACCCTTGCCGACGGGGCAGTATACACTGACTTTAATCCCTAGATAGACAAATGATTGTCAGCACAGCCAAAGAATGCCTAGCTGCCTCAGAATTCAGTGGTACAATTATTGCCTACCATCATGAGTTGAATCTTCAATGCAATCAAATATGCCAACAACAATGGCCACTAAATATGTTGACATTACTGGTGATTCTTCAAAGTAAACAGTCTTCAGCTGCCCGCTAACGATTTCCTTGGTAGACGGCATGTTAGATAATGCAATCAAATCCCTAGGAACTTCCAATGTTATCTTGAATGTAGCCTGCAAAAATCATTTCTTTATTATCTTAATATGGATATGCCAAGAACAGTTAAACAATGATGTCTCATGTTAAGAAACAACAATAATGGCAATAATTTTCAAACTACTCAAGTTATGGTTAAAAAGGAATATATGGATAAGGCTGAAGGTCCGTAAGTAAGCAGATGATTTTTTTTTCAATGACTACATTGTTGTGACGATATACAATCATGTAAAATGATCCAAACAAGGTTTACAGTTTTATGAGCTTTAAATCATAATCAAGTGACACATGTCAAAAATTGTAGTAAAGAAGCAACAGGTGAGTCTACAAAATTGATTAAACCATGCTGCAATATCAGACTCCAATTCAGCAATTGGCGATATGATCATGATTAGATGTCAGTGGCTCAATGGAGGATCAAGGATTGTTCAAGTGGCGCACAGACTAAGAAACTTAAACCAAGTTTGCCAAATGAGAATTTGGTTTTGTAGTTAAAATGAAACTTGGATATACAAACAAACCTCAGAGTTTCCATTCATTATGGACTTTCCAAACGCTAGTTGGAGTAGAGTTTTTTAAATCCTGGCTTTGGAGACAAATTTTGTATTTGAAACTGAGGTTTCAGAAACTCAAAATTGATGACAAACACATTTTTTATGTTTCATATTTAGCAAAAATTAGTCTTCAGCTACATCTCATTGAAGTGAATGACCAAATGTGCTGATTGCTCTGAAAAATTACTAATCTGCATATCTATTTAAAAGTAAGAAACATATGAGAACTACAAGGAAAGTCAGCATCAGTACCTTGAGTGCAGGTTCATCCCAACAAGGAAAACATCTCCTAGCTTCCACTGCCTCGAATTGTGTAACAGCCATGTTCCTTTGAATCCCATCAACTACATACTTACTGTAAAATGAAAGAAATAACAAAGATATGTTAATAAACAATTCAAAATTTAAAATGAAAAGAAATACAAGGGAAATCGACAAGCAGATGCCTTCTGTAGAATCCCCTCATGTGATCATTAAGCACACCCGAAAAGTCAATTCCTAAAACACCCCTCCCAAGAGGGAGTTCAGCTTCAAAACCCAGCACCAGAATCTCATCTTCTTCATAAAGCACAACCTCGCTTGGTCGAAACTCCTAAAAATCCAAATAAAAATTTTAATTAATTTTGAAAGAAAAAAGTTCTCTTTTCTTCGATCCTTTCTTTGGTGAACGTATTCGAAGAGAGTTCCCACAACATGTTATATGCATGGAAAATGATAATTGCACTGCAATTATGTACTATGGTGGTACACTACAAGACAAAGACAAAGCATATCGAACACCTCCCATGTATGAGGTGTGCTGTATACACCCAGGGGTGTATATCGGTTTGCATGCCAAATACAATCAAAAAACCTTTGACCGGCAATATTTCTATCATTTGGTGTCAATTTTACGTACCGTTGTTACCGTTGGAAAGCTTATGAAGAGTAGGCTTATGAAGAGTAGAAGCCATTGATATCAATTTGGTGGCCTTTCTTTCATGTTTTCATGTCAGATTTTGGCCTTTTGAATAAGGTAGGATCTAATCGATGAAATTGGTATCAATGGCTTCTACTCTTCATAAGCTTTCCAGGTAGAAACTAAAGATCTAGATGTGTACAAACCGAATAACACAGATCTAGATATATAACATGCGGAATCTTAAATCATTGCATACTCTGATTTAGCGGAAGCGTACCTGAGTCCATCGCTAATAATCTGAAAGATCCTGACGATAGTACAACGGACGATCTTCCAGAATAGCACGAATCAACCGTTTGGAGAATCCCTTTAGCCTTCTCCCGGTTTCTCTCCTAGCGACGGGACGTAGAAAAGACGGCTCAACTTTGTTCGTGTATTCCGGGGACCATGACCGCTAATATTTATAGGCTAGCCTCCATAGCCCTAGGGTTTCCAACTCGGCCCATCAACGAGTTGAAGCCCAATAGTCTCTACACATAAAGGCCCTACAACCTGTTTAACTCATGTAGCCCATTTAATTAATTAAAACCACATCACTAATATATTGGGCTTAATATGACAGCGTAGCACTTATATAATTATTCACCGCACATTAGCCCAACGTTGGATTAAGATCCAACTTGTTGGATAAGTTCCAACAATCTCCCACTTGGGCTATATGCTTAAACTTTATAATTATATTTCATAGTGCATACAACCAAATAAGATCTTAACTTACTGTCATTTCTTTAATGAGTTAAGAACAATCTGGTCCATCAATTATATTAGCAAGGGATCAAAGAGATCTTCGCCGCAGCAATTGCAGCCGACCCATCAGTGGTCACCGTGCTAATACAAAAGAATGACATGGATTATGAAGTGGATGTGTAACATGGAAATTACATGTAATGTGATCTAACATGTCTATTTCCAACTGATCCTCCTTAACCTTAGTGAGATCATAAACAAACCAAAATTGGAGTGAAGCCGAACTGAAACCAAAAACTTTATTTCTGATCAGAAAATATCCTCAAGTTTAAGCTGGAGACTTAATTTTGTCTACAATATGAGCACCCAAAAGAACAAACTCCCACAAAACTGAATGTTCTTAATGAAATGACATCCATATAAGTAGCTAGCTCATAAAAAAAACCTTTTGGATGACATTTCCTTACTATAACGGATCCGTAATTACGTGGTTTGTTCCGATGTGCTCATTAGACAATTATACACTCCTATTATTAATCAACAATCTAGGAACTTGATCTCTGAATATCTAAACTTTATCGAGTTCCTGTTGTTGCTGGAATATAAAACTGCAGACTTCATTGTCACTAAATAAACTGTGTGGTGTTTCAACACCATCCCTAATTCGCAGCATAGTGACAAAATATGCAGATATATTTCATGATTTGGATGTCACATGATATGATATGAAATCTAAAGCCATGTCAGAAGAGACTATATAAAAGGGACCATTTAGATCTCTTCTAGTAGATGGCGCCTAACATAGATTTTCATATATTCTTTGCATCCAATAAATGATCAGAGTCAGTATACCAAAATGATCTCAAACCTTTTTGACTACTGATCCTTGAACATGTAACCCTTTTGTTCTCCATAAATACCATAAGACACATTTGGCTGCTGTCAAATGGTCAACTCCTGAACTTAACAATCTGCCCAGCACACCTGTAATATATGCAACAACCAAATGCATATAAAACTGAGCATACTTTAGACTCCCTATTGGTAAGATATAGGAAATCTTCTTAAGATTATTCTCAGGGCAATTTTGAGACTAAACTTGTCTCCCACAGAACTTAGCATTCATTACCACATAGATATTATATAAATTACATGCTCCCACAGAACTTAGATAACATCATTAAATACCATCTCAAAACTGAACGAGGTGATCACTTAATGAAATTTAATATATCAGTAACGATATTGAAATGCTCTACTAATGCCATTATAAACCTTATAGAGTCTTTCATGAAAACTGAATAAAAGACTCTTTACAATTAATGCATTCTTTTCTGTATAAAGTCTCTGAGTGATACGCTTTAAATCTTTCTTAATACCCTTTTGAATTCCTTTTGATTACAAAAAGACTATTTACAATCAATAGGGTTCAAAACCTTATGGCAATGAGAAAAGATTTTAAGTATCATTAAAAGACTTTCTTAATTAATGCATTAATCCATTTTAGAGATGTAGAACTTTTATGACTTGATGTAAGTCGAACTTCCATCATCGTAATGTCAACAGTGAGTTTGTCATCTCTTTAATAGATTTCCTGAATGGCAATTAGTGCTTTGAGGGTGCTAGAGTTTGTCCTTATGAACAATTTCCCAAATAGGAGGAATTGCAACATTATCTTGAATTTAATGTGTCTTGAACAATGTCAGGAATACCATCCTGAACAATGCCAACAACACCTGTGAGATTAATCTTCTTCAAGAATAATGTCATTAACCAAAATTTCCCCCTCAAACTCAGCATCCTCAATAGGTATGCATTTTAATTCAATTTTAGGCGTAATTAATTATATATATATCTCGAAATAATGTCATTAACCAAACTTTTCCCCTCAAATTCCAAATTTGTGTTAAAATTCACATTTTAATTCAATTTTAGGCGTAATTAATTATATATATATCTCTCGAAATAATGTCATCTCGAAATAATGTCATTAACGAAATAATGTCATTAGGCGTAATTCAATTAGTGCTTTGAGGGTGCTAGAGTTTGTCCTTATGAACAATTTCCCAAATAGGAGGAATTACAACATTATCTTGAATTTAATGTGTCTTGAACAATATCAGGAATACCATCCTGAACAATGCCAACAACACCTGTGAGATTAATCTTCTTCAAGAATAATGTCATTAACCAAACTTTCCCCCTCAAACTCAGCATCCTCAATAGGTATGCATTTCCTAATTCGTAAACTAACTTAATAGTGTGATTATGTAAAATCATACAAAATAATATCAACTTTAAAAAAAACTATTCAACAAAATTAGAAAATCATTAGCATTATGTCATATTACTTTATTAGGCTTATAAAGCCTTACCTTAGTTGGACATCTCCAAAAATGCACGTGATTCATTTGTTGAAACTTTATTAAGGATATAAGCTGCAATCAAAATATAACTGAGTTCTAAACTGTTAATTCTTTCATTACAACACATGTACTTAAATGCAGGAATTCTATAAATGAAGCAACAGCTCCAAATAAATGAAGAATATAATGATTTTTTAAAGAACTAGAATAAACTAATTTTGAATTAAGAGACAACCAAATTTTCCATTCATAATTGAACACTTATAACCAAATTTGTTCAAAAATAGAAATGGAAATCCAAATTCCGTTAAGAACGGTACATAATAGTCTCATAAAATTCAAATACAATCTAGCATTTAAAAGAAATAATCTAAATTTAATGTGCCTCTACTTGAACCATCTTGCCATTGCTCATATCGATGTATCTTTAACCATCATTTGGCTCTTGGCATCTTAGGCAATCTTGCATAGACACAATGATGTGAATGGTTATACCAAATCTTTCTATCACGTGCCTATAAGTACCAAAGGTTGCATGAAAAGAAATTAACTTAGAATCAAACCGAATTAAAGAAACATACCCTTTTTAGCACGCCAAGCGTGATAATTTGAGCAATTCTTCTTTACATGCCCTTCAGCTCCACAAAAGAAACAACCATGACCTTCTGAACTTTTCAGTTCCCTTCGTTGTTTCTTTTGAGAAGCTGTATCTGCAGCTTCAGTATCCTTCTTCCTTTTGTTGAAGGTGGATGTCAGGAGAGGGCTTTCTGTCATTTCTTGCTCAAGCCTTTCATCTTCCTTTATACAGTTTGAGATGAGCTCATCCAGAGACCAAGTCTCATCCTTCAGATTGTAGCTCATCTTAAACTGGTCAAACTGAGATGAAAGAGATATCAAAACAAAATACACTAGCAGAGCCTCAGAGAGGTCTTGCTCAAGTGCTTTCAACCTTGAAGCAATGTTAGACATCTTCATTATATGCTCCCTGATGTTTCATTTACCTTCATATTTCATTGAAGATAGGTTTGTCAAGAGTGTACTAATTTCACTCTTTTCATTCTTGACAAACTTCTTTTCAAGCTCAATAAGGAACCATTTAGCTGTGGAAATTTTCTCTGAAATAGAGCCCCTGAGATATTCTGGAATGGCCTTCCTCACTAGCATTAGGCACATGCGATTTGATCTCTTCCACTCTTCCAACTCCCTCTTTTCATCAAAGGTACTCTCATCAATGAGTGGTGGAGGACAATGAGTCCTTAATGCCAGATCAAGATCCATGACTCCGAGGATTATCAAAAGATTCTCCTTCCATGCCTTGAAGTTAGTGCCATTAAGGACTGGAATTGATTTTAGGTTGGCAGAAAAATTTTCAGGAATATTAGCTGAAAAGAGAACAAGAAAACAATTTATAACATGTTCATATGAGTATTAAATACAACAACAAATTCAAATTAATGCTATTTTCCCATCTCAAGACATCCCCCACTAGTCCAATATTTATCTTTGGATAATCTATTGACTAGTCACTGACATCTTGTTGTAGCAATCAGACAATGACAATAATAACATGCCAAAAATAAAACTTCCTTTGGGCCGAATTAAATTTGCATGCATTGAACTCACTAATCATCACCTTGTCTATTGCCACAGGTGCGCATGAAATAGTATAGAACGGTAATCTTCCTTTGGGCCGATTTAGCATTCTTACGCAAATCACGGGCACATTTGATTCTTTTTATATTCATGAAATGAAATAATACAAATCAACATAGCCCACTTTGGCGAAGTGATGATTGCACGAAGTCATTTCAAAAATATATACCTTTGCAAAATTTGAATCTAAGTCGCAATTTAATACATGAATATACTTTAAGTGGAGATATTCAAGTCCACTTTTATTCAAAATCAAATTTAAGGCAACCAAAATTTTCATACAAAAGTATGTATTCAACTTGTTACATTTCGAGATTAAAACTAATCTTCACAAGAAAACCCACTTTGGTGAGTTGATGATCCAATCATTCTATATTCGAAATATATAATTAATTGTGCCAAAAATTGAAATTGAAACTAAACCGAATTTAACAAAATATGATTACACCAAGTGGAAATATATATAAGAACCTTTTATTCCACCCTTCTAATCATTTATATTGAGTTAAATTAAATCCATAACTTCAACACAAATTTTCTTCTTATAAATGGGGCATATAGGTGTACTAATGTGTATATGAACATACATAGAAAGATATATATATATATACACCCTATCCCATTGTATATAACTTTAAAATGTGTCAAATTTCCTTAAGGCCATTTGCTTGATGGTTAGTGCACAAAAATTCTTTAAGGCCTTTTAAACTTATTCTTGAGGAGAAATATATGTTAAAGCTTTTTATTTGCTCCCGAAGAAAACACTTGAATTTTGTGTTTTAATTTAAATCGAAATTTAGGCAAACTAAATTTTTATACCAAGGTATGAAGTCAACTTATTATATACCGAAGTATATGTATAAATATTGTTTTATGCCATAAACTTCGAATTTAAATTTATTTTGCACAATTAACACAAAATTTATCTTTGAGGAGAAATATACATTTAAACGTCTTATTTCCTCCTTCAACCCAAATTAAATTCAATATTGGGCAACCAATCATACAAAAGTATGTATTTAACCGTTTATGTTACGAAATAGGGTTTTTCTCATATTAGTCCCTTAAATTATGTGTATTTTGATATTAGTCCCTTAAATCTTTGTAATTTGAATTTAGTCCCTTAAATGTTTAATATTAACCTAAATAGTCCCTTTTGTTAACCTAAATAGTCCCTTAAATGTTTAAAGTTTAACCTAAATAGTCCCTTTAAAGGACTAAATTCAAATTACAAAGATTTAAGGGACTAATATCAAAATACACATTATTTAAGGGACTAATATGAGAAAAACCCTACGAAATAATAATAATTTAACAGTAAAGCCCACTTTGGTGGGATCCCGTAATAATTAAAATTATTTTGAAACATATAATTTAATGCGCCCAAAAATTGAATTTAAATAAAACTGAACTTAAATGTAAATATACAGGAAAGCCTTTTATTTACTCCTTCGATCCGTGTAAAATTCATCCAGGCAACTGAGCATACTAAGTATGTATTTTTAATCCGTTTACATCCCGAAATAATAAAAATTTTAATAGTGGAACCCACTTTGGTGGAATTTCACAAAAATTAGAGTTATTTCGGAATGTATATTTAACTGAATTTTTGCCTAAAGAATTAAAATTGGAAAGAACTTAAATTTAACACACAAAATTTGGGCTTAAAGGATATATATATATACAGTTAACCATGTATATTCGCATTTCACGAATTTCAATTCAAAACTTTAGGCGATAAATTTTCATGCCAAGCATATACGTAGCCTTTTATATATATCGAAATAAAATTAATTGCCACGATGGAGCCCACTTTGGTGGGTTGTCCTTTTAAATAAAATTATTTCGAGATATATATATAATTAATTACGCCTAAAATTGAATTAAAATGTGAATTTTAACACAAAAAGTACACTTAATGGAAATATACAAATTGCCCTTTTATTTCCTCCCTAACTTTGTGTTAAAAAACATCCCAAGATAGGCCCAAATTTGTGTCCAAATGACCCAAAAATTGGGTCCAAAATTAGCCATGTGGGTGCCCAAAACTGTTTTGCAATAAGCCTAAAAGAAGGCTAAAAACTGGTTTGCAATAATAGGCCCCCAAAAAAACAACCAAATAACCCAAAGAGCCCAATTTAACAGCCCAGCCCTATATTGATTTTTAATTAAACTGATTGTGTGCTCATGGGCCGGCCCACAGGGCTGTAGCTGAAAAAATAGGGTTAGGGTTTGAATGGGGGGAGGGGGCGGCGGCCGCAGCCGTCGCCGCCCCGATCAACTGCGGCAGGCCCCACACTGGGGCCTGCTTTTCTCCGGCCGGGGGCGGCAACCGCCGCCCCCTCTGATCCCGACGGGGGCGGCGGAAGCCACCCCCTCTGACGCCGACGGGGGGCAACCGCCCCCCCTTTGAACCCCCGAAGGGGGCGGCGACCCGCCCCCTCTGAAACGCGACGGGGGCGGCAAGCCGCCCCCTTTTCTGAAGCCCGACGGGGGCGGCGGGGGGCCGCCCCCTCTGATCTGACGGGGGCGGCCTCTGCCGCCCCCTTGTTACTGTACGGGGCGGCGGGGGCCGCCCCCTTTGTCCTGAAGTCCGACGGGGGCGGCGAGCCGCCCCCTCTGAGATGATTTCCGACGGAGGGGGGCGGCTAGCCGCCCCCTCTGTGATGCCCCCCCTCTTTGCGATTCATCCTACAGGGGCGGCTTTGCCGCCCCTTTCTTGTTCTGTGTCAACGCCGACGAGGCCGGCGCCGATCTTCCGATGGGGCGGGAGAGCCACCCCCTTCTTTCGCCGTGTCGGGCGGCGGCCGGCGGGCCGCCCCCGATCTAGGGTTCGTAAAACCAAATTTTTTTTGGAAAAATTAATCAAAAACCAAATGTTTGCATAGATCCGAATATAATAACTGATAAAAAATGAATTTTTAACAGATCCGAAACTTTAAACAGATTAAAAATCTGATTTTTATCAGATCTACTACGAGCAAACAAAAATTTAAGATCCACGGCATGTGGGCTTTGATACCACTTGTAGAAACTAAAGATCTAGATGTGTACAAACCGAATAACACAGATCTAGATATATAACATGCGGAATCTTAAATCATTGCATACTCTGATTTAGCGGAAGCGTACCTGAGTCCATCGCTAATAATCTGAAAGATCCTGACGATAGTACAGCGGACGATCTTCCAGAATAGCACGAATCAACCGTTTGGAGAATCCTTTTAGCCTTCTCCCGGTTTCTCTCCTAGCGACGGGACGTAGAAAAGACGGCTCAACTTTGTTCGTGTATTCCGGGGACCATGACCGCTAATATTTATAGGCTAGCCTCCATAGTCCTAGGGTTTCCAACTCGGCCCATCAACGAGTTGAAGCCCAATAGTCTCTACACATAAAGGCCCCACAACCTGTTTAACTCATTTAGCCCATTTAATTAATTAAAACCAGATCACTAATATATTGGGCTTAATATGACAGCGTAGCACTTATATAATTATTCACCGCATATTAGCCCAACGTTGGATTAAGATCCAACTTGTTGGATAAGTTCCAACATTCTAATTATACCAACGGCAAGTAAAACGAACATCAGCCGGTCAAAGGTTTTTTGGTTGTATTTGGCATGCAAACAGATATACGCCCCCTGGGTGTATATAACACACCTCCCCATGTATTGACCCCACATGTTAGAGTCATATTAGTACAAAATAGTACCAAAACATAGTACAATTAGCATTACTTTTCAAACAGTGGTGTCAAATCATTCAAGTTTTTTGAAATCAATCTCTACGGTCCTCGATCCTCAAGAACTGTGAAACATTCCAAACTCCAGAAATATTTGTATTAAAATTATTTTATTCCAAGCATTTATTAGCTTCTTATTTGTAGTGGCTTGTTTCAATGATATTCTATTATGCCTATTTAAATTCTCCCAAGCCCAACCAACTGGTTGTTTTACTCTAGTGATTGATTTTCATCGAAATTTTATTGAGGTTCTATATCTATTTCATTCATAATTTCTATAAAAACAGTAGGGATATGTATAATCGGCACAATATAAGGTTCATTAGTTCTAGAATTACATTTCAAAATTCTTGACCATATATAAACTAATCAAATGGCCTATTTATTGTTAAGAAAAACAACTTGATTAGTTGAGTAGCCTATATCATTTATCAAGGGCCCAACAAGGACCGAAAGCACAAATCAATCTTTTTTTGATGTGCAAGTTATCGAGTCACTACAAGATGAAATGCAAGGCCTTAGGAACTAGGATGAAATGACTAAAATAACATTGCTAGGAAAGGTTGGCATTTTCCCCACTCATTACACTCTTTGTACTTCCCTCGTTTGGCCCGAGTTATCTGAGTTCTATGTTGAGCATCAAAGGATATAAAGTATGGGTCCCACCCTGACTGTCGCACTATCGACTGATTTGTCTTTGGTGTGCATGCCGGATTGCAAAGCTCAAGACATGATACTTCCCTCACCAAATTGTTCCAACTCCTACTCCACCAAGGCCAAAAGCCTTACATCTCATTGTCCTACTCTCTATAATTAGTCACAACCATATTTAAGACTGTCTACTTTTAAGCTTATAGATTGTTTAGGGTAGGACTTCCCATTAGGCCCGGTTCTATAGTCAAGCAATTTAAGCAGCCGCTTTAGACCTCTAATTTTGGAAGGCCTCATATTTTCCTTTTCTTCCTAAGCCCTACAGTATCCCGGCTTGATTAAATTTAAATAAATTTAATTTTAACAGCCCGTTCTCCCTCCAGATTTTATTTCTCCCATGGGTTGAGGCTACAGCCACCATAGGCTCAGCATTATGCAGCCCGCCCCCAGGCCTACGGAGAAATTTGAAAAGGGGGGTTGAGAGAAACCCTAGCCCTCCACTTGGGCGCCGTCCTACCTCTCACCGAGCCACTCTCCCTGTCTATCACTCTCACGGAGAAGATCTGATCCGATCCGATCCGATCCAACCCACCTTTCTCACACTGATCCCAAAGCTGCTTACTCCCTTCGTCGGTCGGCCCTGACCTTGATCGCATCGTCGCCGCCAGTGACGAGGTAATACCTCTCTCGATCCGATCTCTCACACTCGCTAATCCTCTCGCTGAGATCATCTCTGTTGTCAAACGTTAGCTGGTGCAACTAGCAGCAGCACCAGCGGCAACACTTGGCTCAGATGGGATTAAAGTTTAACTTTTTTCCTTTTAATTGTTTGTTTGTTTAAAGCTACATTAGTCATGAATGTTCATATTGTTAATGACCCAAATATAATTCATTATTCCTAGCAGTACATAGAATCAATTTCTTTTACCTACATAAGGCATTGTGAGTGGACAATGGACTCTAATTGAATGTTGGGCATTAAGAATGATCGTTGTAGGCAGCAAATATGTATACATTTTACTATACGTTGGTTAATTTTACACCTTAATTATTTGCTTTCACTTCACATGTGCTTTCTTAAAAAATATCTACATTAGTAGAAAATTCATGTCCTAAAAAGTTTCTACAATTTATCTCCTGCTTACTGAAACCAATTTGATACTGTTGATACTAATCATCTGATGGGCCTCTGGCCCAGCCGCAGCCCCTGCGGGTTTACACCCGCAGGCCCAGGCCGCAACCCCCTCTTGGCTCCGAGTCCCCCTAGTCCTAGGATTGCCCAATCCCCCTAGTCGTAGGATTGCCTAATCCCCTAGTCCTAGGATTGCCTAATCCCCCTAGTCCTAGGATTGCCCTAGTTTCTATTATAAATAGGGGGGTCTCTCTTGTATGCCTATGCTAATTTGATGATTGTTATTTGGTGATTCCATAGGTAGACGAGTGCGGACGTCCTCTAGGCGTCTTGGGAGGAGAGCACACCTCTTTTGTGCTCAATTATCTTTCTATTTTGCTATTTGTTTTCTAATAAAAATTCCATCTTTGTTAGTTCCTAACAATTTGGTATCAGAGCACGTGACGATCCATGGCGGCTTCAACAAGATCGCAAGACAAATTTGAGGCGTTGGAGGCGAAATTCACGGGCGAAATTGATGCAATCAAAAAGTCCTTGGCGGGAAACGACGAATCCATGGCGAAATTAACTACATCCATCTCCCAATTGGCGTCAAATCAAGCAAAGCACGACGATCAATTCGCACAATTGATGTGAGCCCTAAATCAATTGGCGACAAACTCCAAAGGCGATGGGAGCCCTAATCCGATGCAAAAGACGGCACCTTTGAAGAAGGAGAAGGAGGAGACTTTCCCCCAAAAGTAACCCTATTATGTGGAGGAGATGGACGAGGAAGATGACGGGGAGCCATGGAGGGAGGACTACCGCGAGGATATACGGCGGAAGGTGCAAGAGAGCCAAAGGATGGGCGGGGGGCCTAGCCGCCCCCTCGGAGATAGCCACGGCCAAGATGAAGGCCGGCCGAACCCCCCATGCATCCAGGGGGTCGGTCGGTAAGAGAAACAGGCGGGGGACCCTCCCCCGCCTCCGCCAGGCCACGGCAGGGGCGGCCAAGCCCTGCCGTGGCTCGGCAGGGCCTGCCGCCCCTCCGGGGGCCCCGGAGGGGCCTGCCTGTGTGCAGCGAAGGACCAGAGGCCCCCTGGCAGCCGCCAGGGGCGGCGGCACCTCCAGCTGGGGCCGCCAGGGGCGGGAACCCCTCTGGCAGCCTCCCGAATGGCGGGGAACGCGTGGACAGCCCCCAGATGACTTTTTTGAGCCTCCCGGACAGCGGACAGCGAACGAGGAGGGTTACGGGCAGTTTTCGGGAGACTTTTTGACCCTCCGGAGCGTCGACCAGCAGCGGAGGACCCTTACTACGGCGACGGATGTGGGAGAGATTATTATTCTGACGGTAAGGGTGGCTACGAGGCAGAATTCGGCAATGACGCAGGTTGAGATGATTTTGACGGGCGGCGTGGAGATCGCCGTGGAGACTACGGGGGCCACAGAGGGGTACCACCTAGGCGGTACGAGACACTGGACGAGAGACGTCGGTATTACCATCCACAGCACAGAGAGGAGGGGAGGCCCGAGCAGGGGCGGTTTGGAGGAGATTGCCGCGTCCGGAAGCTGAAGATGCCGCTATTTTCTGGGGAGGACCCACACGCCTGGTTATTTACCGCAGAGAGATACTTCACGGCGCATCACATGACCGAGGCCCAGAAGCTGGAGGCGGCAGCGATCTGCATGGAGGGGCGTGCCTTGGGATGGTACCAGTGGACGGAGAGGCAGCAGCAGATCAGGAGCTGGGAGGAGCTGAAGGACATGGTGCTGGAGAAGTTTAGAGACCCTCGTCTGGGGAACCTACATGAGCAGCTGTACTCCCTCAGGCAGGAGGGGCCGGTGCGGGATTACATTGAGAGATTTGAGACATTGGCCGGGCGAGTCCATGGGGTGTCTGACGAGTCACTGGAGGGTACTTCTCTGAAGGGACTGCGCCCCAGTCTGAGGGCAGCAGTGAGACCCTACAAGCCCAGGGGGCTTTCAGAGGTCATAGAGATGGCCCAGATGGTGGAGGACGCACAGACTGAGGATAGGCGGGTCCGAGGCAGCTACAGCAGTCAGACTTCGAGAGGCACCCCATCTGGGGCTGGAGGATCCGGTACCACCGCAGGGGTAACCCAGACGAGCCGGGAGAGGGCTGGGGAGAAGAGCAGCACGACAGTGACTGGGGGGCAGTTCAAACGCATGACAGACGCAGAGATGAGGGAAAAGCGGCAGAAGGGTTTATGTTTCCGGTGCGATGAGCGGTTTTCGCCGGGCCACCGGTGCGCGGGGCGCAAGCTCCAGGTGATCCTATTGGAGGACGACGACGACGGGTCTAATGTCGAGGAGGAGGCCGCGGAGGGAGAGGAGGAGCTGGAGGGCCAGCAGTTGGACGTGGCGGAGGTGTCCCTCAACTCCGTGGTAGGGTTCACACCAAACCATACCATGAAGCTGAGGGGAGAGGTCGGCGACCAGGAGGTGACTGTGCTGATTGATAGTGGGGCTACCCACAATTTTATTTCCAGGAGGGTGGTGACACAGCTTGGACTTCAGCTGACAGACTGCGGCAGCTTTAGTGTGATGATGGGGACGGGGAAGAAGGAGAGCAGCCGCGGAGTTTGCAGGGGGTTGGTGCTGACCATGCAGGGGATACAGATCATTGCAAACTTTTTACCCCTAGACCTGGGGAGCACAGACGTCATCCTCGGCATGACATGGCTACAGACCTTAGGTGAGATGACCATAAATTGGAAGCTGCTACGGATGGAGTTTCGGGAGGCGGGATGAGCAGTGATACTCCAGGGAGACCCTAGCCTCTGCAGAGCTTTGGTCTCTTTGAAGACCATGCTCAGTACCATCCAGACAGAGGGAGGCGGATACCTAGTAGAGCTGTACTCTTTGACAGGTGAGGGAGGCGCAGAGGCCAGTACAGAGCAGCCCATCCCAGGAGAGGTTCAGCAGCTGATGGACCAGTTTGAGGAGATCTTCCAGGAGCCTCGGGGCCTTCCACCACCACGGGACCACGAGCACGCCATAGTTCTATGAGAGGGTGTCTCCCCGATTAGCGTGCGGCCCTACCGATACCCTCAGCATCAGAAGGACGAGATAGAGAGGATGGTTTCCGAGATGGTGCAGGCAGTGGTGATCCAGCCGAGCGTAAGCCCGTTCTCCAGCCCAGTGTTGCTAGTAAAGAAGAAGGATGGTAGTTGGCGGTTTTGCGTGGACTACAAGGTGCTGAACAAGGAGACGGTCCCTGATAAATTCCCGATACCTGTGATTGATGAGCTCCTGGACGAGCTACACGGAGCAGCCTGGTTCAGCAAGCTAGATCTTAAGTCAGGCTATCACCAGATACGGATGCGACGGGAGGATGTGTCCAAGACGGCGTTCAGGACGCATGAGGGCCACTATGAGTTCCTGGTCATGCCCTTTGGGTTGACCAACGCCCCGGCCACCTTTCAGGCTCTCATGAATAAGGTATTCCGTCCCTTTCTCAGACGATTCGTACTAGTCTTTTTCGACGATATTTTGGTGTACAGTCGTACTCTGGAGGAGCATTTGGACCACCTATAGGTGGTTTTTCAGGAGCTGCAGTACCACCAGCTATATTTGAATAGAAAGAAGTGTCTATTCGGGCAGCCGCAGGTGGAGTATCTGGGACACGTGGTCTCAGCAGGAGGGGTAGCCGCCGATAGAGCGAAGATAGCGGTCATGCTGGACTGGCCACGCCCTACTACTCTCAGAGGGCTACGGGGCTTCTTGGGCCTTACAGGTTACTACCGCAGATTCGTAGAGGGTTATGGGATGATCGCCTGGTCATTGACGGAGTTATTGAAGAAGGATCAGTTCCACTGGGGGGAGGAGGCGACGACAGCTTTTGAGGCCCTGAAAATGGCAATGACCATTGTGCCAGTATTGGCGTTGCCCGACTTCACCAGACCATTCGTAGTAGAGGCGGACGCATCAGGACATGGGCTGGGAGCAGTACTGATGCAGGAGCAGCGTCACATAGCTTACTACAGCCAGGTGCTGACCACGAGGGCCCGATTGTGATCGGTCTATGAGAGGGAGCTGATGACGATAGTGTTGTCCATACAGAAGTGGAGACCATATTTATTGGGACGGAGCTTCATAGTGCGCACGGATCAGCGGAGCTTAAAATACCTGTTGGAGCAGCGAATGATAGCAGAGGAACATCAGAGGTGGCTGTGAAAGCTGATGGGCTACAGGTTCGAGATCGAGTACCGCCCGGGATTGGAGAACAAGGCTGCAGATGCGTTATCTCGGCGGGAGGAAGAGACGGAGTTAGCAGCCCTTACGGTGTCGATCCTAGAGGATTGGGGCCCACTGCAGCAGGAGGTGGAGCAGGACCCGGAGTTGGAGGTTATACGAGAGGCCCTTTTACAGGGGTCGATTGAGTACCCGGGATATTCTTTGCAGGATGGGCGGCTACTTTACTGGGGGCGGCTGGTGATACCGAGGACTTCTACTTTTATACCGACCATCTTCCGGGAGTTCCACGGCAGTGCTATAGGAGGACATTCTGGAGTCCTCAAGACCTACCGGCGGCTATCACGGGAGGTCTATTGGAAGGGACAGAAGAAGGATGTGGCAAGGATGGTGGCAGAGTGTGACATTTGCCAGCGTCACAAATATCAGGCCATGTCCCCAGGAGGACTACTGCAGCCGCTATCTTTACCAGACAGAGTTTGGGAGGACCTCTCTATGGACTTCATCGATGGATTACCTAAGTCGGGCGGTTACAGCGTCATTTTTGTTGTGGTAGACCGCCTCAGTAAATATGCACATTTTATCCCGCTTAAGCATCCTTACAGCGCCGTTTCAGTGGCAGAGATTTTTGTGAGAGATGTCATTCGTTTGCATGGCCCGCCGAAGTCCATAGTCTCGGATAGAGACAAGGTATTCCAGAGCAAGTTTTGGCAAGAGCTTTTTAGACTACATGGGACGGCCTTGAAGCGGAGCACATCTTATCATCCCCAGACTGACGGTCAAACGGAGGTAGTTAATAGGAGTGTGAAGACTTACCTACGATGCTTCATCTCGGAGAATCCTAAGGAGTGGGCACGTTGGCTGCCGTGGGCGGAATACTGATACAATACTTCATATCACACAGCGGCGCAGACTACACCTTTCAGGATTTTGTATGGTAGGGATCCTCCGCACTTACTTCATTACGGTCATGAGACTACTCCGGTATCAGATGTCGAGCAGTACCTGGCAGAGAGGGACTTGATTCTAGAGGAGCTGAAGCTCCACTTGGCGAGGGCTCAGCAGGTGATGAAGGCTCGGGCAGACTTACACCGTCGAGACGTGCACTTTGAGGTCGGTGATATGGTCTATCTAAAGCTAAGGCCCCTACAGGCAGAGGTCGGTGGCTCATAGGAGGAATGAAAAGTTGACGCCGAGGTATTTTGGACCTTTCGAGGTCACGGCGAGGATAGGACCGGTGGCCTACAGATTGCGCCTACCCCCAGGATCTACCATTCACCCAGTCTTCCATGTCTCACAGTTGCGCCAGGCCATTGGCAACCACACCTCTTTCCCTACATTACCAGAGACCCTTACTGCGGATATGGAGGTGAGGATGGAGCCCGAGTTGCTAAAAGGGGTTCGGCAGAGTGACACAGGCGAGAGGCAGGTATTACTGCAGTGGAGGGGCTTACCAGAGCACGACAGCACGTGGAAAGACATGGATGATATGGTGGCGCGCTTTCCAGACTTCCACCTTGAGGACAAGGTGGCTCTTTGGGGGGGGAGTATTGATGGGCCTCTGGCCCAGCCGCAGCCCCTGCGGGTTTACACCCGCAGGCCTAGGTCGCAACCCCCTCTTGGCTCCGAGTCCCCCTAGTCCTAGGATTGCCTAATCCCCTAGTCCTAGGATTGCCTAATCCCCCTAGTCCTAGGATTGCCCTAGTTTCTATTATAAATAGGGGGGAGTCTCTCTTGTATGCCTATGCTAATTTGATGATTGTTATTTGGTGATTCCATAGGTAGACGAGTGCGGACGTCCTCTAGGCGTCTTGGGAGGAGTACACCTCTTTTGTGCTCAATTATCTTTCTATTTTGCTATTTGTTTTCTAATAAAAATTCCATCTTTGTTAGTTCCTAACATCATCCTCTGTTTTTGTTTAGCAAAGGAGTAACAAACGCAAGTATGCATCTGATATATGTTTATTGATTGCAGTTTGTGGAGTATGAAAAGATATTTGGATTTATATTCGATTTAGATAAATGTCAAATGAAAGTAATTTGAAGAGTCGTTGCATAGATTTGAAAAAAAAAATTAAAGTCGGCAAACATACTGATATTGATGGGTGTGATCTTTTTTCAGAGTTAAGAGTTCTAATAGAAGTCTGACCTGTAGAAATTAATTCTTCAATTTTGATTTTAGATTATGTTAATAAGATGGATTCTTTTTCTAATATAATCATTGCATATATGTTACAGTTGATCGTCCCAGTAACAGTTGCTTCAACAGAAAGAAGTTTTTCCAAATTGAAAATACTAAAACATATTTAAGATCAACCATGACTCAAGATAGGTTAAATAGGTTGAGTATTCTTTTTATTAAAAGAGATGTACTTGAAAGTCTTGAATAGAATCCTTTGATTAAAAACTTTGCTTCTCAAAAGCTAGAAAAATGTTCAAATAACCTGAATGAGATTCTCGCTTTGTTTTGTAATATTTTTTAAGTTAATATAAAGCTAAAGCTAAGGAGTCAATATCATCCATCGCGGGAAGCATACAAGTAATTTTCTCAATGACATGTTATAACAGTTGCTTTTGATTTAAATGCTAAGGAGGCAATATCATCTGTTTTGGGAGTATAATTTTCACAGTGATATGTGATGTAACAGATGCTTTTGATTTAAAAAACATGATATGTGTTTCCTTTAATTTTAAGATAGTAACATGTTTGATTTGGGAGGGGGTTCTAACATTCTAATTTCAGTTATACTAATTCTCCTAAAAAAATTTTGCTTTAATACTTAGGCATCATATTTTGCTTCGTTTTAGGCCTCATTTATGCTTGAACCGACCCTGCTTCCCATATTAGATATGTCAATCTTGCATCTACAAATCAAGCATTGCTCTCATCCTCAAAATCATATAATTATATTCCTCAACCGATGTAAATTTTGTGTTCAAAATATACAATCTGAGAGACATTTTTCAAATTATAATTACTTTGGAAACTAATACCAAAAGATACTCGAAAAAGTGAACTTTTTGATGGGATACCTAAAAACTAGCATTTTTCATATTTCGATGTTACATGCAAATATAAAGATGGGAGTTGCTACGTGCACATACCGAATTGCTCTACGCACGACCGATTTTACTTTTTACTCTGCGCACGACGAGTAAAATAATATTATTTATCTGCGCACAACCGCGTGTACCAAAAATACCCTTTAAGGCAAAACATCATAAAATCATGAAATAATCAAATTAAATTCCAAAAAAACTAACATATACGAATCGAATGACGGATGCCTTAGATTGTGATAACACGAAAGTTGAAGATCGAACAAAAAAAGCCGAAATATGACGATCGAATTTTTTTCTAAAATTATATGTTGTGTTGATAACCTGCACATACAATACAATGATCTTAAACGCGCTTAACAGTTAAATTTTGCATGTTATGCGCAATGAGTAAAAAGTCTGCATTGAGCAAAATTATTGAACGCGCACAGCAGGAAAAAATTTTGCATTTTGTGCGCGTTAAGCAATTATGTATGTGTTAACAAAATTACTCAACGCGCACAACGGGTAAAAATTTTGCATGGTGCGCGCATTGAGCAATTTTACTCCACATTTGTAGTTAACTTCAATTATCTACCTTTCTTTTGTTTTAACACATTAATTATCCCCCATCACCTTTTAAAATTAAGCACATATGTTGAATGCCTCCCTCCATTTTGTTTAATTAAGTAACAAATTATCATTGGTTAATGGAAAAAAATTTCTTTCATTAATTGCCGATTGAGATATTATCATTGGTTAAGGAAAAATTGTTGCCCTCTATCCTGATTTTGTCTAATTGAGTATAACTGGTTTCAAATAGATTAATTGCTTTGGTTAAGGGAACAAATTATCAAACCTCCCGCAAATTTTTAGCGTTCAGCACATTGAGATATTTTCACTCGCAAGCACAACCCCGTTGTTTTACTCAAGCTCACAACCATTTATTAATCTCTTTCTTTGTACTCGGGCTCATAACCATTGTTAATCTCTTTCTTTACTCTCTCGCACAATCGTAACTTTCTTCAATCAATTTCTGAAGATATATCATTCTGATAAGAGATATGGCACAAAATTGGATTAAAATGGGATTTTTATTATAATAATCACTCAAAGACAATAATAAGATAAATGGATCTCTTTTTGTAGAGCAAATCCCACTCTCCTAACTTTTGCAAGGATAAACCTCTTCTAGATCTCTCTAGGAAAAATGGTAGAAAACAATCACTCGAAATATCGATAAAGAAAACTGTGGCCGGCTGGCCTCTTTTATTCTCACCCCGTACTGCATAAAGTAACTCTGGACTGACTTGTAATTCGCATAGCAGTTTTACTCCTTGAGCTTTCGTGGCTCGTGAACCTCATGCTTACGCCTCCTCCTCCTCCTCTCATAAGTAATGATTGCATCATTATTCCCCTCAAAAGTGCCACCTTGTCCTCAAGGTGGAAGTCTGAAAACTGCCTGAAGATTGTATCGAAAGGCTCCCACGACACCTCATGATCTGGTAGCCAACTCCACTGAATCAGCACCTTTGATGATCCCGATCGAATCTGGCACACCCCCCTGACCGTCTCTGGCTCTAGCAATACCTCCATGTCATCTGTTAACATATGGGGCAAGGCAACTGCGCTAAATGGTCGACAATCGTCTTTCGCAACTGTGACACATGGAAAACTGGGTGTATAGCAGAAGTAGGAGGCAGCCGCAGCCTGTAAGCTACCTTTCCCACCCTAGCCTCAATCTCATATGGGCCATAGTAGCACATTGCTAGCTTGGCGTTACGCCTCTGCACTACTGAACTCTGTCTATAAAGACGCAGCTTCAAATATACCATGTCTCTCACCACAAACTCCATGTCCTTGCGGTGCTTATCCACCTTACCCTTCATGATCAGCTGGGCCTGCCGCAGATGCTGCTTGAACTCCTCCAGCACTCTATCACGCTCTGTCAACTATTGGTCCAACGCAAACATCGGTTTAGCACCCCGCCTATAATGAATCAAGTGCGGAGGATCTCTGCCATACAAGACTATAAACGGAGTCATCTGTGCTGCGGAATGGTACGATGTGTTGTACTAATATTCCACCCAAAATAGCCATGTCGCCCACTACCTAGGTGACTCCGATGCAAAACATCATAAGTCTCTAAGCTCCTATTCACCACCTCCGTCTGCCCGTCGGTCTAGGGGTGGTAGGCTGTGCTCCGCCTGAGAGCGGTCCCTTGCATCCTAAATAGCTTCTTCCAAAAATTGCTCATGAAGACCTTGTCTCTGTCGAAGATAATGGAAGCTAGATATCCGTGTAGCCGAACATTTTCCTTCAGGAATGTTGCTGCAACCGTCATCGTCGTGTAGGGATGTCGCAGTGGCACGAAATGAGCATGCTTGCTGAGGCGATCCACCACGACAAAAATGACAGTGAACCCCTCAGACTTCGGCAGTCCATCGATGAAGTCCATCGAAACACCCTCTCACACCCTCTTTGGTAGTGCCAAGGGCTGTAAAAGTCCCGAGGGAGCTGTCGCCTGATACTTATGATGTTGCCAAACGTCACAACCTGCCACTAGTTCAGCCACATCCATCCCCTTACCCGCCAATAAAGCTATCGTGCCATCCGCTGGTACATCGGGTATCCCCTTGAATGTGCTCCCACCGCGCTGCTGTGGAACTCCTGAAAAGGGAGTGGAATATGCGACGACCCCCGTAGAATCACCAAACGCCCTCTAAACAGTAGCTTCTCATCCTCTACTGAGTAACCGGGATAGTCACTTGAGCCCTGTGCAAGTGCTTCCTGAATCTGCCGCAGCTCCCTGTCAGCCTCAATCTCTCGTAAGAGGGAATCCCCACTAAACATCACTGGCCCTGACATAGCCCAAACTTGTACCCCCTCATCCCTGCGAGATAGCGCATATGCCGCCTTGTTATCTAGGCTGGGTTTGTAGTGGATCTCAAACTTGTACCCGCTCAACTTAGATAACCACCGTTGGTGCTCCTCTGCTACCATGCGCAGCTTCAGTAGGTATTGCAGGCTCCACTGGTCTGTCCTCGCGACAAATGCCCTACCAAGTAAATAGGGTCACCACTTCTGCACCCGCAAGAACAATCGTCATCAGCTCCCTCTCATAACCAGACTTCAGCCGTGCTCTGGCGAACAACACCTGACTGAAGTAAGCAATGTGTCTCTGCTCCTGCATGAGGACGGCCCCCCACCCATACCCTAATGCATCCGACTCAACGACAAATGACTTACTGAAATCAGGAAGTGCTAGAACTGGAACCGTCGTCATAGCCCGATATAGGGCATCAAATGCTCTGTAGCATCCTCCCCCAGTTGAAATTATCCTTCTTCGGCTGCTCTGTTAGCAGCCATGCAATAGTCCCATAACCGCTAACGAATCTTCAATAGTACCCTGCCAGTCCAAGGAATCCTTGCAAGGCTCGCAAAGTCATGGGCTGCGGCCAATCCAGCATAACGGCAATCTTCCCCTGATCTGCAACCACCCCGTCAGTGGACACATTATGTCCCCAAGTATTCTACCTACGCCTAACCGAAAAGGCACTTCTTCCTGTTTGCATGCAACTGATGTTTTCGAAGCTCCTTCATCACCACCTCCAAATGCTCTACGTGCTCCTGCAGAGATCTATTGTAAACCAGAATATCATCGAAGAAGACAATCACGAACCTCCTCAGGTAGGGCCGAAACACCCTATTCATCAGGGACTGGAAGGTGACGGGGGCATTTGTCAAGCCAAATTGCATGACCAGGAACTCGTAATGGCCCCCGTGAGTCCTGAAGGTTGTCTTCTGCACGTCCTCTGCCCTCATGCGTATCTGATGGTATCCAGACTTCAGGTCAAGTTTGGAGAACACCACAGTTTCATGCAGCCAACAGCTCATCTATCACCGAAATAGGAAACTTGTCTGGTATAGTTTTCTTATTAAGACCCGGTAATCAACACAGAAGTGCCAGCTCCCGTCCTTCACCATCAGTACCGAGCTAGAAAATGGGCTGACTCTGGGCTGTATGATGCATGCATGCAACATCTCCTCCACTAGCCTTGCTATCTTGTCCTTCTGTACCTGGTGGTAGCGGTAAGATCACACACTAATAGGAGACACTCCCTCCTTCAGAATGATTAAATGCTTGTGATCTTGCAGTGGTGGAAGACCGCTAGGAGCCTAGAACACCTCGCCATAGCTGCTCAGCACCTGCTCCACGTCCCTGTGCACCTCTGTCGTGCCTACTGCATCCTCCATCGTCAATCCCTGAAGCTCCACTAAGAATCCTTCCCCAATGTCTGAAGCCACTGCATCCCCAAAATCAGATCAACATTACTCAATGCTAATGGCATGAATTCTCCAGTAACCAACACCCCCTGAATGGACACCACCAGATCTTTGCATATGCCTCTACTTTGCTCCACCTTGTCATTTCCTAACATGACTCCAAATCCCTACATATTATTGAGGTGTAGCCCATGCTTCTCAATCACCTTAGAGGACACAAAGTTGTGTGTAGCCCCACTATCAATCAGAATCACAACATTCAAGTCTCGAACCCTGCCCACCAACTGCAGAGCATCAAGATCCGATGCTCATTACTTATGAGAGGAGGCGGCGGCGCAAGCATGAGGTTCACGAGCCCCGGAAGCCCAAGGAGTAAAACTGTTATGCGCACTACAAGTCAGTCCAGAGTTACTTTATGCACTACGGGGTGAGAATAGTCGGCCCTAGTTTTCTTTATCGATATTTTGAGTGATTGTTTTCTACCATTTTTCCTAGAGAGATCTAAAAGAGATTTAAGCTTTTTCCTTGCAAAGGTTAGGAGAGGTGGATCTACTCTACAAAAAGAGATCCATTTATCTTATTATTGTCTTTGAGTGATTACTATAATAAAATCCCATGTTATCCAATTTTTGTGCCCTAGTTCGTATCACATTCTCATTTTTTAGAAATATTTCTAAAGATATATCATTCTCGTGAAAGATTTTGATTGCGCATAACATGCAAAAAAAATTGCATGATGTACCAGTGAGTAAAAGTGAGTAAAAATGATGTTCAACACAAAATTGCTCAATGCACACAACAGACAAAAGAATTTTACATGTTGTGCATGGTGAGTAGAAATGGGTTTACAGAGAAAAATTACTCACCGCGCACAACTGACAAAATTTTGTTTTTTGTGCCGGTGAGTAATTTTTCTCTGTGAAACCATTTTTACTTACCGCACACAACGGGCAAAAATTATGCCTATTGTGAGCATTGAGTAATTTTGCCTACAGCTAACATTTTTACTTAGTGCACACAACAGGTAAACTTTATGCAAGTTGTGCGTATTTGCCTGTTTTGTTGGGTTAACAATTTTTTCCACAGAGCCAAAATTTATTGTCGCGCACAACGGGCAAAAATTGTTCGTAGAGATAAATTCCCTTGTGTAAAATTTTGTTAAAGAAGTTGTGCATAACCGGCAATTTATTTCACAAAATTTTGTTCATGAAATGTGAAAATAAATTCCATCGCACACAATGTAAAGTAAATCCCCTCTGTGAATCAATTCGTGCGCTCACCAGTTTACTCTCTCGCACAACCACACCATTTTACTCTCGTGCACAACCACTGTTTTTTGATTACACCAGACCTTTTACTCGGCCACACAACCACTTTTTCTATTACACTATGAAAAAATTAACATCTCTCTGTGAAATCAATGCCAATTTTGATGTTGGAAGTAGATGGTTATATACATCAATTCGCGTGTGATTGTGCGCGAGAGTAACATGCAAAAATTAACACTATCAATAAATTCATTAACACAATCAAAAATTAATTAACACTATCAAAAAATTAACATGCAAAAATTAACAGCTCTATGTGAAATTAACATATCTTACATCTTGGAAGTAGATGGATATATACATCAATTCGCGCAAATGGGCACAATGCCCATTTTTTTATTACACTAAACCTAGCAAAAAATTAATTAAGAGTGTGGTTGTGTGCAAGACTAAATGTTGTTCCACTAAACAAGCACAACCAATTTTGTTCCTCTTGTAATCAAGCAAAATTAACAGACAAAACGTGCCAAAATTGCTCACTGCACAAAACAGACAAAAAGTTTTGCATGTTGTGCACTGTGAATAATTTTGGTTCTCCGCTTCAGTTTTCACTCACCACGCATAATTGTTCAAATTAAATCAAGAGTATTTGTGGGTTTTTCAAAAAGTCATTTTCATTACTGTTAATTTCAAAAAGCAGTCCTGCGCAGAGCAATTAGGTATGTGTGCATAGCAGCTCCATGTAAAGATTCATGTGAGTCATATGCAAATACACAGAGCATTCGGTGCTTTCATGAAAAACAGCAAAGAAATGCCAATGATTTCAATAGTGGTTCACAAACTGACCAGATCGTTATTGAAAACGACGGAGGCAGAATCGATGACAAGATCGAGGGCATTGAGAACGATGAACTTGGTTCTATTCACTATTTCGACGTCGATCTCGACGGAGCCCGAGAAGACGCAGGCGTCGAGGTCGGGCTTGAAAGCGAGATCGTATTGCCTGGGGACGGCGAAGCTCGGGAGGCGGTGCTGGCCCTTGAATTGCTGGCAAGCGACTGAGGATGCCATAGATTCTGTTTTGTTTCGGTTGGAGGGCGCGAGAGATGGAGGCGATGGTTTTATTTGTGGATAGAACAAGCGGCATTGTTGACTTTGGGTCGAGCAGGAGGAGGCGTGAGAAATTGGTGGTGCAAAGAAGTTGATGTGTTTGTCGGGGATGGTGTGGGATGTGGATCGTGTTAAAGAAATATTATATTTATTTAAATGTTTGTCTTTTGGTAAATGAAATTAAACGTCCTCGTCGTTGTCGTTGATTCTAATTTGACATATAATCTATTATAACAAATAAGTAACTTGCCGTGTCGATTGGCCCAGTACAAACAATTGGCCCAGGCTGCGATATCTCATCTAGATGTGGCTCGATGGGGGATGTGTGAGATTTTGTGCTTTGTTTGGAGTGGGGTTTTGGGGAATTTGGATTAAATGCCACGTTCGTTCTCTTTGGTTGTAATCGTGTCATTGCTTTTTCATAAAACCCAAATGCCGCTATCTCTTTCGTCTATTTATGGGTTTGCCGTCGCTCTTTTTCCACTTTGCATCTCGTGTTTTTTTTTGCTTTGTAGTCCATGCTTTTCCTCCTTTTCTCCCTCGACACACACTCTCTCACCAACACTTTTCCTCGCTTTGGCCCCCGCTTCTCTTCGCATTTCCGCCCGAGCAGTCACAATCACTTTTCCTTTGGCCCCCGCTCTCTTCTAATTTGTGCACGAGCGACGACTGGCTCCGTGCCCTCCGGGCACGATAATTTCTAGTCAATTATACAAATAAGGGATGGTGATGGGACGTTTGTCCTACTAGGACAAAAAAAGTTGATAGAGTGGTGGACGTAGTGTTGGATCTGGATCTAAGCCTAGAGGGAGGGTGAATAGGCTTATAGAAATTCTCGCGCAACCCACGAGAAATCACACGCAGTTAAAATCACAGGCAGTGTAAATAATAGACAATCACAGATGCACAGCAGATTTATTCTGGTTCGATCGCACCCACGAGTCACGACCTAAGTCCAGCCCCAAAAGCAAATACTATATTAGAAATGTTACCTAGTACAGCCTGTAGGTAGAGCACCCACTCTACACTCACCTGGCTCTCAGTACATGCACTCACCAGAGTGCTCAACAAATCTAATCCTAGCAAATGCTCTCTCTTGGCTAGTCCCAACTAGCCAAGTCCCTCTTGTCTAGCACCCATCAGACAAGAACCCAAAAGTATCACAAATACGGTAAAGTTTCTCCAACAGATATCAACACACTAATACACGAATATAAAGAGTAAAGAGTTCAAGAAAGCTCAGTTCCTGTTCGTGTAGTCGTCTCTGTCGTTCAGCCCTGATCAGATCCAATCTGACGTGATGTAGTCTCAGTCTCAATCTGCAACTCAAGTTGCGGCTCTCCTCAACGATGTTACGGCTTTGCTCCTTGACTCCCCTTGGATGATTTGTCAGCAATGTTGCGGCAATGAACTGTGTGGTCAAAGAATTTGGCTCTTGGGCTCTTATCTATCGGTTATCTTTATCCTGCAAGAGACAAAGACAAATGGGCAATTTAAAGCATGTCAGGAGTCAAAAAAGAAAGTGTCAAAAGGTTTGAAGATGCCATAGCCTTGATGCTGAGGATAGCAAGGGCCTTGGGTCTTGGAATCTCTGCGAAAGCCTAATGGTTTTGATTCACCGCTCTCTCATGCACGCATTATAAAGAGCTATTAATAGAAATGTTAAGCTCTCCTTTGTATGCTGGATGGCCAAATTTGTGCTTCCCCAAAACAACAGGCTGGTATCAAAGCTCCTGCATTAAAGAAATCACCAAGCCAACCTTTAGAATTGAAACATATTCATTTTAAGCATTAAATTGAGTTGCTCTTTAAACAAAAAGGACACACGAATTTAGTGGAGAGATTCAGGCAATGCATTCAAATTGAGAATAAAAGCTTTAAAGAAAACTCCTCCTTCTCTCTTTCCTCCTCTCTCTAAAATCTTTTCACATGCAAAGCTCCTTTTTGTTTCAACCTGCAAAACAAAAGCAAGGTAAAATAATAATTAAGTATTCATTTAGAAGCACTCACCTTTTTCTTAATCTTGGATTTCTATAATGTTCTTTGTCCCATCACATGCATGGAGTTATTAAAGCTCAGCCCTTTCGTTTAGGGCCTATTCTTTTGTAGTAAAGTAGTATTGGGAAAGTTGAGGGAGTGTGGAATCTGATGAGAGAGAAATTGATGTGTAGTGTGTTCTTTTGTAGGAAAGTGGGATTGGATTGTGGAGTTGGAAAGTTGCGGTGGGTCCCACTCCGTGTAGTCTGTTCTTTTGGATGAAGAAAGTTGGATGAAGAAAGTAGTGTGGGGTCCACTCAAATTTTTTGTGTGCTATTTGTATCTAAACTTAAAATAAATAATTAATTAATATACTAATTAAATAATACTTAAAATAATTAAAAGGCTAGGAAATATGTTATCAATGGTGTACATAGAAGGGGGCCCCACACGGTTTCACTCCCCAGCACCGAAACAAAGAAAAAAAACAGATTGCGCGCGTCAATTGGAGAGAGAGAGTGGCACACGACGCTGGGATCCTCTGTAATCGGAGCTGTTTGCTCCGATTTTTTTTGAGCCCGAAGAATTCCTCTCGCTCCCGCCACGTCGGCCAGAATCTCATCTTCCCCCATACCCCAAAAGAACAGAGACCGATGGAATGTTAAGCGTGAATCCCATGAACAGTATGGAAATAGTGACGAACGGAGGATTCTTGGACAACTATCATCGAAAAGAACAGGCCCTTAGCATCATGAAGCTTCAAACAATTCGGCGGCTCCTTAAAAAAATTGTTCCCTCAAAAATTTTGCGCATGTTCAAAGGTGATTGGGCAATGAAGAATGCGGCTGTGCTTTGTGGTCAAGAATTTCGACCTGATGTTCTTTTTGGGGGTTGGAAACAAAAACAATGTTTGCGGCTCTTGTGTTGGCTTGGGGAAGTTTTCGGCAATAAAGGAGATGCGTGAGTTTCTCTTAGGGATTAATTTTTGTGCTAACTCCTCGAAGACTTCATTGGATGTGTGGCTTATATAGGGGAGACCCTAGGGTTTTGTGCGTCCATAGAGATCCAATGGCTTTAATGAATTCGGCTAGGGGTGTCCAAAGGCCAGGGATGAGAGCATCAGTAGAAATCCTATTGCTACTAGGATTGCAAGGAAAAAGGAATTTGAAAATGATTTCATTAGGATATGATATAAGCACTTATTGATATTGATCAATCCAATGAGATTCTCTGAATCCCCTCTTTCATTTGACTTGGTCCAAATTGAGAAGGTGTAGCAATTAATCTCAATCACGTTGACCAAGTCCTGCTTTGGCTATTTACGAGCGTGCCACTCTTTAAAACCCCTTAGCACACACATTAGAAACTTCAAACACGTCTGTTATCATCAAACACGAAGTTAGCGATCGTTGAATCCAACTTACGTTGTATCCAACACGTAGTTTCGCCATCTCATCTTGGTGGGGCCATTTGGGGGGGGTGGGGTGGGGGTTTGGATGAGGTTTTTGGTGTTGTTGTGGATCCTCCAAAAAAAAGGCACCCCTCCTCATTTTTTGCATGATTGTCATTGCCAAAAAAACCACCTATAAGAGCACTCCCAATCGGCGACTGAACCGTTCAGCCCAAGCGGGGGCTGAATATGAGACACGTCAAATCTAGCCCACATACCTTTCCAATAGAGGGCAAATTCAGGGGCCGAATGGTTGCTCCGTCAGCCGCTTACTATGGATTACCAAACGTCTGGTGTAATCCCATCAGACGTATGGTAATTCAGCTACCAGTTGTTTATCTTATACCAGACGTCTCGCATTTGATCAGCAGACGTCTGGTTCATGGTCCCAAGTATAACGCCCCGCTCCCCAGGATACCCAGGAAGTATGAATCCGTCCCAGGTAATCCCAGTAGGAGCGAGTGTTACGGAGAGAAATACCAAAAATATAAGCAGGTCCACTGTGCACTGCTGGGGTAGCACCTGTAATGTTCCCAACCACAAACCATAAATAACCAAAGAACAACACAGAATAACAACTCCACCAACAAGAGTACAACACTAAAAGTACATTATCCATATGTACATATTGCAATAACTGATACACCATCTCAGTTCTACCTCCACAAGTAAACCACAAGTACAACTCTTTATCTCATCACCTCTCCCCACCCCCACACTCTCAACTCTGCAACTAGACTCCCCTGCTCCACCTGCTACCAACTCCAAGAGACAACACCTGAAAAGTCAATGTGGACACGTCAACGCGTGTCCCAGTAGTATATCCCAACTCCACGTAGTATATCATCTACATGCATGAGCTACTATGAATGGAATATGAAGTGCAGTACCATAGCATGCGAGGGAAGACATAGATATATATTGTTAAGGTAAAAGTAGGAAAACGTACCTGCCGAACTGGTGTGTTGCTGCAAAAGAGAGTTAGTACTACGAATCATATATAAAGTAAAGGAATCAAAAGTGAATAACGACAACGCATAGGCCAAGAAGGAACTGCACAAGGTGCCAAGAGTCAAGTCACATGCATCACAACCAACTGTAACTGTCAAGTGACTACGAGAGTCTCAAGCCAGGATAGTGCCACAAGCTTATTGGTAAGCTTATTCAATAAATTAGGAGCTCATTTATCCACTTTGTTATTGGAAAACATGGGTAAATTATGGATATAAGGATCTGGACTTCACCCGAAGAGTCGGGTTGAAAATGCACACGGCGCAGTGGACAAGGGCACTGTACGACACCGGGCCTCTCAGCTCCCCCGTCCCTAGCAGGAGTGAGGATCTCCACATATCCATCTCCACAACCATACCACATCATCACAAACGCCAAGTCCCCTCTACTCCATGTAAAGGCGAGTGGGAATAATCACATATCACATCCCCAGTCTCCAGGGTCCAGACCTTATATCCATCATTTACGCAGCTTTCCACCTAAAACCCGGATTTTGCTAACTCACCCTCATTAGAGAGGATTGAAACATATTCAATTTTATAAGTTAACATCATAAGTGACACGTTAGGGTCATGATGGCATGGGTATGCACATATCACCTTAGCTGTCTATCACTAGACACAGGGTCATGCACTCACGTGACATGCCCTCTATCACAACACATCATCCATTCACAATTACAACGTATCCATGCCATTCAAGCCTCTAACTTCACCAATCATCAATGTGGCTCAAGGCCAACACTAACACATGCACATTTCTCAAATTACCGGACATTGCCTTCATTGCGACATTTCATCGAACACATGATGGAGTCATTAACATGGCATTATAACATGAGCAAATCCAAGAGCAAATATCACAATGAACTCCTACTTCAAGTAACAACAATGCACATGCATAATAGAGGAAAATTTAGCATCAACTCATAGTTATAGCATCTCTGAAACATTTCAGTTTGCTGGAAATTGCAGACAATCACAACAAATGGCCATATATCATAAGTTTGCGTTGAGAATTTGACAAAATTTACTAAATGAAAATTGTAGATATAGTAGTGCTGGATTCACATATAAAATTTCATGCAAGGACATGAAACATATGATTTATGGTGAATTGTTTGGTGAAGCCTTTCAAATCTGTTTTTCAGAGAGATTCTGAGGGCTGTAAAGATTGCTTGGTTAAGTCATATTACAGATCGAATTACGAAAATATGCATTGTGACAAAGTTGTAGAAAAAGTCGTTAACTTTACAACGAGACTAAGAGTACAAAATTCCATGAAGTGTGCAGGGACTGAGATCAAGTTTACTAAACTGTGTCTAGACTGAATGGCAATCAGACAAGTTGTAAAGATGGAATTTTTACTACTAATTACTGAATTGTATATATGTCAATTTTTATATGATTTTGGGGTAGGATTTCGTTAAATACATGAATATAGCTTTTTTCAGATTCTATTTTGATCTAGTTTAGGAGATATACACATTTTAACAGAGGCTTAAACTGCTGGAATTTTCAGAACAGCTTCATGAACATAAAAGCTAAGTTAATTCACAAGGAAATATGCATGCAAATGAAATACACGGTGGAGATGGGAATCCTACCTCTCTCCAAGATGATGTGAGCTTCTCTCATTCTTCTCCTTCTTCTTCCTCTTCCTCTCCTTTCCTTAGTTTTCCTTTGCTTTCTCTTTCTCCTTCTCTTTCTCCTTTCTTTCTTCCTTTCCCCATCTCTTTCTTTTTTTTGAGTGGATTTCGGCCAGCAAGAGGGGAGAGGGGATAGGGGATGTGTATGGCCAATGAGGAGGGGAGGAGGAGAAGAGTGTGGAAGAAAAATGAAGAGAAAAGAAATGGAAGAGTTAAGAATGAGTAAAGAAGAAAACCCTAGAATTCTATTTGGCTTATGCTATAAGCCATGCTATTTATTTAATTACCATAATACCCTCACCAAGAATGTCCCTCCACTTCCAAGTAATTACAAGTTTGCCCTTTTACTTTATGCACACACCTCTTTACTATACACACACACCTCATTTAGTCCAAATGACCATTTTACCCCTCACCTTTCAAAAAATTTACGATGATGTCATTAACCCCTAACTCCTTTTCACACTTGCCCCCTACACACCCCACACATACTCTCACATACTGTCACGACCCGCTTCCCTAAAATGGAGGCGAGGCATAACGAGGCCCGCTCAGGCATGGAGCTGTGAGGCTCCAGCCTGTAAAGCGTCTGGAATAACCACGTAAGGTCCCTGTAATGCGAATCGGAACAAAGATAACAATAATAGGAAGAGGCAAATAAATAATTTATTCATCTCAAAGTCCAATAAAATTGTCCAACAACCAGAAAATCCACCAGGCTAACAAAAGAGTCTAAAAGGGCCCAGCATGGCCAACAATGAAAGCAACTAACAAAATGGTGCTACTCACCGACAAGCAACAACGACTAACAAGGAAACAGCGGAGGGAACTAAGATTGGTCGCCGGTGTCCTCGTAGTCCACGTCAGCTGTGTGATCAGGCACGAACTCCACGAACTCGTCGTCCTCAACTACAGACTCTGGCTCAGCATCTAACATGTGTCACCCAAAGAGAATGGGCACATGTCAGTAAAGTCTACAAGACTTTGTGCAAGGAAACTAGCAGGAAAGTAGAGGCAACCTAGCAATTCTAGCATGATGCAATGACATGGCAGTTAAAGTAAGAGTGCAACAAGTAGAGTAAAGTAAAGTAAGGTACAAGCATGTCATGGCAGGGATGTCAAGTTTTGCAAGAAGCATTCACAAGGCAAGTACAAGTATAGTAAGCACGTCATGCACAGAGATTTCACCCTTTGCCTAGAGAGGCTGTACGGGCCAACTCTTATGCTTAAGTGACCGTTTATCCCTACCCCTCCACGTGTATCGAGCCAGGGCCTTACCCCCGAACACGGAATGCTCGCTTCTGGATCACGAGCCAGGAAGTGTTTTAACAAGTATGGCGTAGGGTTATGCCTGCATAGCAGGTGCCTAGCCGGAAACACGGATTGTACAAGTATTTGGTAGCGTGTGCTACGATGCAACATACAAATCAAATGGCATGTAAGGAGGCAAATGCATGGCAGATATTCAATTAAAATGCGTACCGTTAAAGAAAGTAAACGTGACAGGCAAATGCATGACATGACATGACAAAAGACAGCTCTAGCTTCGTTATCAAGCTAGAACTTGAAATTGCGCCTATACCGCTATCATTTCACGGTCTAGTCTCTTTCACGCTAAAAGCAAAGAAATGGCCTAAGCATGGCCTAAAACAAGGTTGTCAAGTTTCACTTGCCTGGTTCCGGTGATGACGATCGACGAGAGTTCGTCTCAAAATCGCTACTCTACAGGGAAATGGGTTCGCTGTTATGGCCAAAGCAGAAAATCAGAATTTGATGTTCTAAACCGGATTTGTATTGGAATCCTACAACGTCTAGCAATCCATTTTTATTAGGTTTTCTAAATTATAGTGTGGGTTACAAGTTGATTAAGGACTGGTTACTAACCGTAAACGAAGCGGAAGAACGGCGGTCTAAGACGCCTACGAATCTGCAGGTAGGAGAGGATCTCGACGTATCCGGATTGCCATCGCCAAATCCGATCTAGCACTGCAGCAGAAGAAGCGATCCCGGGAAACTACGGTTGAAAAGATCTCCTCGCGGCTGAGATACAACAGATCTGGAGATGGGAGAATGTAGGGAAAAATCTGGAGCAAAAGAGAATTTGGGGTTTTAGGGTCAGCCGGCGGCCTACGGGGTGGTGCCGGCGCAATGGGGGAAGAGGGGGCTCGGGAGGATGAGGAAGGGCAAGAGGAAGGTTGGGGGATGATTGGGGAAGAAGGTTGGCTAGGAAAAGTGAAGAAAGAAATGAAAACGTATAGGGCTTAAATAGAAAGAAATAGCGGCGGCTACGACTTAACCTAGGGTTTCTGGGCATGTTAGTCGGTCAGTGAAGAGTGGTCGACCGACTAGTTTGGGAACTAGTCGGTCGGTCGTCCAACTGAGACCGACTAAAAGACAAACAGTGAACAGGGTCGACACAGGGTAGACAGATCTAGTCGGTCTGTGAAGGTCCGTCAACCGACTAGTTTGGAAATTAGTCGGTCGGTGAATGTTTATTGACCGACTAAGGGTTGAATATGATAGACAATAAGTACTGAGAGTTAGTCGATCTGAGAAGAAACTCTAACCGACTAGTTTCTCAACTAGTCAGTCGATAGTCTTTCTTTGACCGACTAACCGTAAACCGTAACTCGGCTGTCAGGAAGAACTTAGAATTAGTCGGTCTGAGAACAAGTTCTAACCGACTAGTTTGGAAACTAGTCGGTCGATGGATGTGCTTAGACCGACTAAGGGTAAACAGTAACTCAGCTGAAATAATCAAGATGAACTAGTCGGTTTCTGAAGAGTTGCCGACCGACTAGATTGCAATCTAGTCGGTTGGTTCTCCTTCTTGAACCAACTAAGATGCACGAAAAGTCTCGAATTGAAGCGCGAAGCTTCGTAAAGGTTCATATGGCTTCTAAGATCAACCTAGCTCTAAGATATGGACGCTATGAAGAACGTCCAATAGGAAAAACACACAAGGAAGAGAACAACCATAATATATATATAATAGCCAAAACATAGATAAAAACCAGTCGTTACATCCTACCTACCTTAAGAAAAATTCCGCCCTCGGAATTTCCTAACACTCACGTGTCAGGGAACAAAAGTGGGTATCGCTCTCTCATCTCATCTTCTCTCTCCCAAGTAGACTCTCCTAGCGAGCCGTGTCGCCACATCACCCTAACAAGATCGACTGTCTTGTTTCGGAGTGACTTCTGACGCCTGTCCAAAATCTGCACTGGCTGCTGGTCATACGTCAGATCGGGGCGAACGGTGATCTTCGAGAAATCCACAGCATGAGATGGATAGCTGATGTACCGACGAAGCTGTGACACATGGAAGACATGGTGAACTCCTTCCAAAGATGGCGGCAAGGCTAAGCGGTAGGCTACCTCACCAACTCTCTCCAGAATGTCAAACGGTCCAATGTATCTCGGGCTCAGCTTCCCTTGTTTCCCAAAGCGAATCACTCCTCGATTCTGGGAAATCTTCAGGAACACATGGTCACCTGGCTGAAACTCCAAAGGTCGCCGTTTAGCATCAGCGCAATGCTTGAAACGGTCCTGAGCAATCCTCAGCTTCTCACGTATGTTCCTCACAACATCCACTGCCTCCACGATCATCTCAGGTCCTAACTGCTCCCTGTCTCCAATGTCATCCCAGCTCAGTGGCGATCAACATTTCTTCCCATATAGCGCGGCGAAAGGTGCCATGCCAACACTCGCCTGGTAGTTGTTATTGTAGGCAAACTCAACAAGGTGGAGATGATCTTCCCAAGATCCCTTGAAGTCCAACATGCATGCCCTCAGCATGTCATCCAAGATCTGGATCATCCTCTCGGACTGGCCATCCGTCTGCGGGTGATACGCCGTGCTGAAACTCAGACTCGTACCCAAACTCTTCTGCAGACTCTGCCAGAACTGAGATGTGAACCTCGTGTCTCTGTCCGACACGATACTCACAGGGACTCCGTGAAGTCGTACGATCTCCTGCACGATTCACGTTACATCACTATCTAAACTAGGAAAGGAAATAAGAACGGAGTGTAAAAGAATTTACCTCAATATATCTCCTCGCTAGCGTCTCAGTAGACTGTCCTACTCGGAAGGGAATAAAGTGCGCGGATTTGGTTAATCGGTCTACGATCACCCAAATCGCGTCATTCTACTTCGGACTCCGAGGCAGCCCAGTCACAAAGTCCATAGTGATGTGTTGCCACTTCCACTCCGGAATCGGAAGCGGTTGTAGCAACCCTGCCATACGCTGATGCTCCGCCTTTACCTGCTGGTAACCCAGACACTTGGCTACACTCCGAGCCACACTCCTCTTCATACCATGCCACCAATAGTTCAGGCGAATATCCTTGTACATCTTGGTGCCACCAGGATGTACAGAATACGACGAACTGTGTGCCTCAACCAACAACTCCTCTCTGATATCTCCAGATGGCACACACAACCTGGCTCCAAAACTCAACGAGCCATCCTCATGAATCAAGAAGTCAGTCCGCAGACCGGCTTCCACCAGCTCCCGAATCTTCACCAACTTCGGGTCTCCAGCTTGTCCAGCCTTGATCCTATCCACGATCGTCGACTGTATTTGCATGCACATCAACGAAGAAGTCTCCCCAGGAAGGACAATCTCAATACCAGACTCGCAAAAATCTTGCTACAATCTCCACTGCGAAGTCAACAACATCACTGCAGGAAGCCTACTCAGCGCATCCGGAACCACATTCACCTTGCCAGGGTGATACTGCAGATCGATCTCATAATCATCCATGAGCTCCAACCACCGACGCTGTCGCATGTTGAGCTCCTTCTGAGTGAAAATGTACTTCAAGCTTTTGTGATCGGTGAAGATCTTCACCCTCTCACTCAGCAGGAAGTGCCTCCAAATCTTCAGCGCAAACACAACTGTTACCAACTCCAAGTCGTGCATCGGGTAGTTCTTCTCATGGGTTTTAAGCTGACGTGAAGCATACGCTACCATATGCACATGCTGATGCAACACACAACCGAGACCCTTACCAGAAGCATCGCAAAAGATCTCGAATCCTCCACTATGATCAGGCACAGCAAGAACAGGGGCAGTCGTCAGCCTCTCCTTCAGAACACCAAAAGCCTTCTCACAGCCATCAGACCAAACAAATGGTACATCCTTCCGCGTCAGTCTGGTCATCGGCTCGGCAATACGTGAGAAGTCCTTAATGAACCGCTGGTAATAACCTGCATGCCCAAGGAAACTCCGGATCTCAGATGCTGACTGCGGAACAAGCCACTCTCTGATAGCCTTGATCTTCTCGGGGTCCACCGAAATACCATCTCCTGACACCACATGTCCGAGAAAAGCAACTCTGTCCAGCCAAAATTCGCACTTGGAATACTTAGCATACAACCGATGCTTCCTCAAGATCTCCAACACTGTCCTCAAGTGCGATGCATGCTCCTCCTCTGACTTTAAGTAGATCAGAATGTCGTCAATGAAGATAAAGACAAACTTGTCTAAAAAGTCATAGAAGATCAGATTCATCAGGTTCATACATATGGCGGGTGCGTTGGTTACACCGAAAGGCATTACCACGAACTCATAGTGTCCATACTTCGTCCTGAATGCTGTCTTCAGAACATCTTCCTTCCTCACCTTCAGCTGATGATAACCGCTCCTCAGATACAACTTAGAGAATACCCTCGATCCTCCAAGCTGATCAAAGATGTCATCTATACGAGGCAACAGATATCGATTCTTGACGGTCACCGCATTCAACTCCCGGTAGTCCACACACATGCGACGCGAACCGTCCTTCTTCTTCACCAGCAAGACCGGTGCTCCCCACGGAGACATACTGGGATGAATGTAACCCTTCTGAAGAAGTTCGTCCAGCTGCTTCCGCAATTCTTCTAATTCTGCTGGTGCCATGCGATACGGCGCCTTCGAGATAGGCTGCACTCCCGGAATAAGATCGATCGAAAACTCGAGTGCTCGATCAGGTGGCATTCCAGACATCTCCTCGGGGAAGATGTCGTCGAAGTCACGCACTACCACTGGTCTACACTGCTCCATCTGCATAGCAACAATCTCCACCAGCTTGGCCCGAAACCTGACCGGACCAAGCGAACTGCTGCCACGGCTGAGCTGCAACAGGTCCCGTCCACGGCTGCTTGGACTTCGGGCAGTCCCTCATGACATGCACTGGATCACCACAAACCAAGCACTATCCCAACATCTTCCGGCATTGATCCTTGACATGCCCAGTCTTGCCACAGAAATGGCAAGTCTTCTGAGTAGGAGGTCCTCCTGGCCTCTTGAACTGTACCGGCTGATTGGGCCTGAACCCTGGTCTCATCACTACCCTGGCCTACTCCACAGGCCTCTTCCCAGCTCCAGAAGCACATCCTCTCTTCTGGTTCACAATCTGCTCCTGCCTCTTCGCTGCAATCAGAACCTTCTGATAGGACTCCAAATCAGAAGAAGACACAAAGCTCTGAAGATCCAAAGAGAGCCCCTGCAGAAACCTCTGAGCCCTCTCATCAGCATCCTGCACCATCTTCGGTGCGAAATGGCTCAGCCTGGTGAACTCCTGGTGGTACTGGTCCACCGTCAAGCTCCCCTGCTTCAGGTCGATGAAGCGCTGCACCATCTCCCTCCTGGCAACCTTCGGAAAGTACTCCTCATCGAATCTGGACTTGAAAGAAGCCCAAGATATCGGCTCCTCCAGCATCTCTTCCTCTGCATCCCACCAGTTCCGAGCATTATCTCTAAGCTGTCGCTTCACCAAGTCAACCCATCCAGCCGGGTCAACCTTCGACATCTTCAGGTTGTCCTCCATATTCCTGATCCACTCGTCAGCAGCTAGAGGTCCTTCGGTCTCATCAAAGTAAGTGGGGCCCAGCTCCCGAAATTGCTTCGCTCCTGGCTCAGAGAGAGGGACATTCTGGACTGGCTGCGCTGCTAGAGCAGGCGAAACATTCCGGGCATTCTACAGCATGCCCTGCTGCACTTGCATCATCTGATGCATCATCCGCATAATCTCCCCGTTGGTGGGCTCTCGGTTCGGCTCCTCGACACAAGGGGGCACACCACCACCAGCTCGGGTATTCCGTCTTCCAGCCATCTATTGACACAGAAAACGAAATAAAATCAAACTCTCAGCCTATGACTCGGGTGTCGAAATTATTTATCGGACATTCTATAATTCTTATCGTTGTTCCGATTAAGTCACAGTTACAGAGTGTGGACCTGTATTGGGCCACCAACAAAATCTGTCACGACCCGCTTCCCTAAAATGGAGGCGAGGCGTAACGAGGCCCGCTCAGGCATGGAGCTGTGAGGCTCTAGCCTGTAAAGCGTCTGGAATAACCACGTAAGGTCCCTGTAATGCGAATCGGAACAAAGATAACAATAATAGGAAGAGGCAAATAAATAATTTATTCATCTCAAAGTCCAATAAAATTTTTCAACAACCAGAAAAGCCACCAGGCTAACAAAAGAGTCTAAAAGGGCCCAGTATGGCCAACAATGAAAGCAACTAACAAAATGGTGCTACTCACCGACAAGCAACAACGACTAACAAGGAAACAGCGGAGGGAACTAAGACTGGTTGCCGGTGTCCTCGTACTCCATGTCAGCTGTGGGATCAGGCACGAACTCCACGAACTCATCGTCCTCAACTACAGACTCTGGCTCAGCATCTAACATGCATCACCCAAAGAGAAGGGGCACATGTCAGCAAAGTCTACAAGACTTTGTGCAAGGAAACTAGCAGGAAAGTAGAGGCAACCTAGCAATTCTAGCATGATGCAATGACATGGCAGTTAAAGTAAGAGTGCAACAAGTAGAGTAAAGTAAAGTAAGGTACAAGCATGTCATGGCAGGGATGTCAAGTTTTGCAAGAAACATTCACAAGGCAAGTACAAGTATAGTAAGCACGTCGTGCACAGAGATTCCACTCTTTGGCTAGAGAGGCTGTACGGGCCAACTCTTACGCTCAAGTGGCCGTTTATCCCTACCCCTCCACGTGTATCGAGCCAGGGCCTTACCCCCGAACACGGAATGCTCGCTTCTGGATCACGAGCCAGGAAGTGTTTTAACAAGTATGGCGTAGGGTTATGCCCGCATAGCAGGTGCCTAGCCGAAAACACGGATTGTACAAGTATTTGGTAGCGTGTGCTACGATGCAACATACAAATCAAAGGGCATGTAAGGATGCAAATGCATGGCAGATATTCAATTAAAATGCGTACCATTAAAGAAAGTAAACGTGACAGGCAAATGCATGACATGACATGACAAAAGGCAGCTCTAGCTTCGTTGTCAAGCTAGAACTTGAAATTACGCCTAGACCGCTATCATTTCACGGTCTAGTCTCTTTCACGCTAAAAGCAAAGAAATGGCCTAAGCATGGCCTAAAACAAGGTTGGTAAGTTTCACTTGCCTGGTTCCGGTGATGACGGTCGACGAGAGTTCGTCTCAAAATCGCTACTCTATGGGGAAATGGGTTCGCTGTTATGGCCAAAGCAGAAAATCAGAATTTGATGTTCTAAACCGGATTTGTATTGGAATCCTACAACGTCTAGCAATCCATTTTTATTAGGTTTTCTAAATTATAGTGTGGGTTACAAGTTGATTAAGGACAGGTTACTAACCGTAAACGAAGAGGAAGAACGACGGTCCAAAATGCCTACGAATCTGCAGGTAGGAGAGGATCTCGACGTATCCGGATTGCTGTCGCCAAATCCGATCTAGCACGACATCGGAAGAAGCGATCCTGGGAAACTACGGTTGGAAAGATCTCCTCGCGGCTGAGATACAACATATCTGGAGATGGGAGAATGTAGGGGAAAATCTGGAGCAAAAGAGAATTTGGGGTTTTAGGGTCGGCCGGTGGCCTACGGGGTGGTGCCGACGCAATGGGGGTAAGAGGGGGCTCAGGAGGATGAGGAAGGGCAAGAGGAAGGTTGGGGATGATTGGGGAAGAAGGTTGGCTAGGAAAAGTGAAGAAAGAAATGAAAACGTATCGGGCTTAAATAGAAAGAAATAGCGGCGGCTACGACTTAACCTAGGGTTTCTGGGCATGTTAGTCGGTCAGTGAAGAGTGGTCTACCGACTAGTTTGGGAACTAGTCGGTCGGTCGTCCAACTGAGACTGACTAAAAGGCAAACAGTGAACCGGGTCGACACAGGGTGGACAGATCTAGTCGGTCTATGAAGGTCCGTCAACCGACTAGTTTGGAAATTAGTCGGTCGGTGAATGTTCATTGACCAACTAAGGGTTGAATATGATAGACAATAAGTACTGAGAGTTAGTCGGTCTGAGAAGAAACTCTAACTGACTAGTTTCTCAACTAGTCGGTTGATAGTCGTTCTTTGACCGACTAACCGTAAACAGTAACTCGGCTTTCAGGAAGAACTCAGAATTAGTCGGTCTGAGAACAAGTTCTAACCGACTAGTTTGGAAACTAGTCGGTCGATGGATGTGCTTAGACCGACTAAGGGTAAACATTAACTCAGCTGAAATAATCAAGATGAACTAGTCGGTTCCTGAAGAGTTGCCGACCGACTAGATTGCAATCTAGTCGGTTGGTTCTCCTTCTTGAACCAACTAAGATGCACGAAAAGTCTCGAATTGAAGCGCGAAGATTCGGGAAGGTTCCTATGGCTTCTAAGATCAACCTAGCTCTAAGATATGGACGCTATGAAGAACGTCCAACATGAAAAACACACAAGGAAGATAACAACCATAATATATATATAATAGCCAAAACATAGATAAAAACCAGTCGTTACACATACCCCCACTTGCACACGTGCACCACACGTGCACAACGTACACATGTCGCCAAAACGTACGCCTCACCACCTTTGTATCGTATAATGCACGTATCGTTCAAAACGGGGCATGACATCCTACCCACCTTCAATCAAATTCCATCCTCAGACTTTCTAGTGCAAGGGAAGGTCTCGCCAAGGGTAAACGGGTCTAGGGGTCTTCGTATCCACATAACACAACCAGCAATATGCCAAAGACCACCCACTTAGAGATACACACATACACATATTCCACCCGTGTATATAGTTAGACACATACATAATAACAGCTACATGGTACTACACCAACCATATTCATGCATATACATTCACATAGTCACAAATATACCATACCATCTATCTAGTCATATTTATGCACCAGGGTGTGCTCACATTACGTGTGCACAATATAGGTGTACATATATGGCAGAATGTGCAAGTATTCACTGGCTAATATCACTTATTAAATACCAACTATTATCGCATCATTACGATACACTAGCAAACACATATCAGAATACATCAGGCACATGTAGGATGCACACACACACACACACTCTCTCTCTCTCTCTCTCTCTCTCTCTCTCTCTCTCTCTCACATATGGACACACACCCAGACATAGCAAAGTTCGCACCGTATCAAACAAGTACCACAGATACCTTCTACCAACCATCAAGGGGCGCACATACAAGCACTATGTGTACCCACTACATGTATATGAATATGGGGCAAGACTCAAGGACATCAAGGCCCATATATCACACTCGGACATACACAGTACACACACGAGTTCACATATGTATCTGCAGAGACGTCTATATACGTAGCCATATGTGTGTGTATACATACATACATACATACATACATACATACATACATACATACACACACACACATATATATATATAGGTTGACTAGGATCCATTCGGATGGATCAAATATGCGGATCCATCGAAGTGGAATTTAAAGCTAGACAATGTAAATAGAAAATCTGACCGTTGGATGTCATCTAACATGTCTAAACTAGCTCCAAACAATATTTCAACTAATTTGGACATGTTTTGCCCATGCATCAAGTGGTTGTAAAATTAGCCGATTTTATAACTATTCAAAAACATCGATTTTGCAACCGCTTGATGCATGGGCAAAACATGTCCAAATTAGTTGAAATTTTGTTTGGAGCTAGTTTAGACATGTTAGATGACATCCAACGGTCGGATTTTCTATTTACATTGTCTAGCTTTAAATTCCACTTGGATGGATCCGCATGTTTGATCCATCCGAATGGATCCTAGTCAACACACACACACACACACACACACACACACCCACACACATAGACACACACACATATATCCACATATACACTACTTCTATCATCGCATGTGAGTGTAAGACATCACACTGGAACCATATCATAATACATAGGGCACATATGAATATAACCTGTATGCATATATGTCTGCATCCATATATGGATACAATGGTATGAAGTCATAGTCACATGGTATTCATACACACTGGTTCACAGTCACTGTGTCACAGTCACTGTGTCTCACCAGGGATCACTGTGTAGAATGATCTTCCACCCAAAAACACAAAATACATATATCACACTTATATGCATTATATGATTCACGGTTATTCATATACAACCGTGCCACATACACATCATAGATACATTCTAATAGCTATCTAACAGCACACACAGGCACTATGTGTGCCTACTACATATATGTAACATGGGGGCAGGAGCAAGGACATCTAGGCTCATACTTAACATACTCGAATAGCATGATGCGCACACACATATACATACAAGTTTCCATATATATACATATACACATGCCCAATAACAGCCACATGGTTCTATAACAGTCATATTTATGCATATTTAATCATACTTATGCACCAGCATGTGCACATGTCGTATGTACATAATATATGTGTACATAAGAAATACATATCACAGAATAGACATGCATTAGCTGGCCACTTACACCAAACAAGAACGACACACACACACACACACACACACACACACACACACACACACACACACACACACACACACACACACTCACTCACTCACTCACTCACTCACATCTACATCATATACATATTCCACTATCCATTTTGTGGCATAAATAGATCACTATGTGTACTCACTTCACATATAAATATATGCCTTGCACCGAGGAATATAGACACACATACAAACATACACATGCTAACACAGATAACACGCGCATGAATATATATATATATATATATATATATATATATATATATATATATATATATATATATATATATATATATGGGTAAAGTGTTCCTATGGTGACTCCTTAGATTAAATCTAAGGAGTCGCTCCCATTTTCCCTCATATCCCACAATATTTTTGGATTTTATTTTTCATGGAGTTGTTGTTCACCTCATGGATGATCAACATACCAAAAATCAAGGCATTCCAATACTTTTAGAGCCTCCATCTACCCCTTGCAACTTCAACAGTCTGAAAACGTGCTGAAAAACAATGAAGTTGCAAGGGGTAGATGGGGACTCTAAAAGTATTGGAATGAATTGATTTTTGATCATCCATGATGTGAACAATAACCCCATGAAAAAAATTCCGAAAAAAGTGGGATATGGGGAAAATAGGGGCGACTCCTTAGATTGAATCTAAGGAGCCACCCTAGGAACACTTTACCCATATGTGTGTGTGTGTGTGTGTATGGGTAAAGTGTTCCTAGGGTGGCTCCTTAGATTAAATCTAAGGAGTCGCCCCCATTTCCCCCATATCCCACAAGTTTTTTGATTTTATTTTTCATGGGGTTGTTGTTCACATCATGGATCGTCAACATACCAAAAATCAAGTCATTCCAATACTTTTAGAGCCCACATCTACCCCTTGCAACGTCATGGGTTTTTCATCATGTTTTCTGACCGTTGAAGTTACAATGGATAGATGGGGGCTCTAAAAGTATTGGAATGACTTGATTTTTGGTATGTTGACAATCCATGATGTGAACAGCAACCCCATGAAAAATAAAATGCAAAAACATTGTGGGATATGGGGGAAAATGGGGGCGACCCCTTAGATTGAATCTAAGGAGTCACCCTAGGAACACTTTACCCTATATATATATATATATATATATATATAGGGTAAAGTGTTCCTAGGGTGACTCCTTAGATTCAATCTAAGGGGTCGCCCCCATTTTCTCCCATCTCCCACAATCTTTTTTGAAATTTGTTTTCTTGGGATTGTTGTTCACCTCATGGATGATCAACTTACCAAAAATCAAGTCATTCCAATACTTTTAGAGCCCCCATCTACCCCTTGCAACTTTATGTGTTTTTCAGCACGTTTTCAGACCGTTGAAGTTGTAAGGGATAGATGAGGGCTTTTAAAGTATTGGAATGACTTGATTTTTGGTATGTTGATCATCCATGATGTGAACAACAATGCTATGAAAAATAATTTGAAAAAAATTGTGGGCGATGGGAGAAAATGGGGGCGACTCCTTAGATTTAATCTAAGGAGTCACCCTAGGAACACTTTACCATATATATATATATATATATATATATATATATATATATATATATATATATATATATATATATATTACATTTGACAGAGTTTTTTGAATCCTAGGGCTAACTAGGACAAGCTGACTAGGACAAAGGGGGTAGATAAAAGACGGCCACGATTTAATCTTGCTGAATCGAGGGTTGAGATGAGGTTTTGGAATGAAGGGTTTGTATTTTAACACATACTTTTGATATTTGTGGGTCCCATTTGAAATGAAGTCCGATTGCTTTTTTTGGAGAAAGCACCCGCCTTAAAACATTTGGGGGAAGAGCAAAGGGCTTTTTCGAGAAGACCAACGGGCGTTTTGGGGAGAGAGTTTTCCAAAACTCCTCTTCTTCTTCCCTACAATCATTTCCCCAACTTCATTCCTCGCAGCAATCTTCCGCAACATACCATCTCCTTAGTCTTCTCGGAGCAATCTTCCCCAAAGCAGCAAGGTGAAGAGAGGAATCTCATTTCCCCTAGGGCACGGGTTGCAGAAGAGGATACTCGCGGAACTCCTCTTGCTCTTCCCCACAACAGCAAGAGTTGAAGATCTGAAGGTGTTTAATCACGCGGCAGTTGGGAAAGTTAGACATTTGCAGATCTGAAGGGCACGGGTTGTTTCCCATTATTCGAGCAAGAAATTACCGCGTAATCCTCTCGCTCTCTCTTAATTTTTTGTTTTCTAAAATAATGATCTTTTCATGAAAATATTATTGAATTCATTGTTTGCTGATTAGATTATAAGCGATGGTCTCATTTTTGTGCTATTATACGAAATGGGTAGCTCGGATTCTGTGAATGACAGTTGGATTATTTGATGTTTTAATCCAAAAATTGATTTTGTGGTATCTCTATATATCTTTTAGCATAGCCTTTTGATTCTTTTGAATATTGACATTGTTAAACTAAATTTGATTCGCAGTGATATCTTTGATGATGGATATGAGTGAAGATTTCTCTGTGGAGGAGCATGAGTTCTTGCAGATTCTATAATAGTTTCCCATTGTTTGATCAAGATATTACTGTGTAATCCTCTCTCCCTTAATGTTTTTTAAAAAATATTGATCTGTACAGAACAATTACTTTGATAATGATGTTCCTAATGACACGATTTTCATTTGCTAGAAGTTTTTTAGAATTAACATTCTTTTAGAAGTTTCATTTATTTCTGCTGTTTCTTTAGCTTTCATTTGAACTGTGTTTCTGTTCATTTATTGGCATTTGCCTTCTGGTTTCTTGGGGTTATTTTGATACAAATGTTTGAAATCTTGGTATACTCTTATTTTTTTGCTGGTAATTTGTAATATTGATATTAACTTTATTGGAATAATCATGGGATACATACATGATGTATTCCCCTTAAGATATGTGTTGTCTTAGCCGAACATACATCAAGTATTGACATTTAGGTATGTATATTATATTTTCGATTTCCAACCCACTCAATCAATTTCACATCTTTGTGAAAGATTTAAATCAATTTTCGGACAGCTTCTGAGTTCTTAATGAAAAATGAATTTTTTATTCCTTGAGGATAGAATCGGATGCTTTGCGTTTGAGATGAGATAATGACTAAACATTGCACTCTTAACGATTTTCTTCTACTGTTCAGTGTTTTGCCTTTAATTAGAACATGATCCTCTTTTTAACTATACCTTGCTGTCTGAGATTCTTCTATGGTTAGAAAAAGTGCCTAATGGAATCTTAAACTGTTCAGTGTTTTTCCTTTAATTAGAACATGATCCTCTTTTTAACTATACCTTGCTGTCTGAGATTCTTCTATGGTTAGAAAAAGTGACTACTGGAATCTTAAAGAGGTTTGTCATAGTAATAGAAACGGCCCATCCACTGCTAATTTGTGTAGTGGCCTTTGTTGTTTGCTTTTAACTTGGCATACGAGCCAACCTTGCCTAACATGGAATATTAAATGTCCCAAAATGGGAAGTTAAGATTACAGTTGTTGAAAAAAATTGGAGAAAATTTTTCCATTTTGGAGTGAAAGTCTATGTGGGAAAATGGCACTACATCATAATTGCTATGCGTGCTTAACACTGAGGCTCACCAAGCCATTCCACACTTAGTTTATATCCTTAAATAATAGCATCACCCAAAAATCTCTACACAAAATCTCTTCACAAAAATCTCTGCATTTAATTTGTTTGACAAGTGCTATGCATTGTTTAGATCTGTAGGTAACATTTTTGATGGTTGCAGCCAAGCTCAATTCCTTTCACATTCTTGCAGGTAACATTTTTCATTAAAAAAATTCATGTATAGAATTTGTTGCATTTTGTTGAATTTGCTGCGTTTTTGATGGATTCGATCGGGTTTTTGTGTAATTTGTGTTGCTCCAGATGGAAGCCTGCAGAAAAATGGGGAAATTGTCATACGGGTTTTGCTATCTCTTCTCTGATTCTGGACATTGTAACATGATTTTGTTCTATTGTTGTTTACCTTATTTGATATCAGGATGGGAGGATACCAAATTAGGCTCATTCTGTAATTTTTCGATATTGAAAATGTTCTTTAGTTTTTTAAATGTTGTGTTGTTATCAATTGTAGTTTACAGATGAGATAACCAGTATTTTAAAATGTTGCTTTGTTCAATATTAAATTTTTCCTATTTTTTGGGTTGAAGTTGCACAAGGTTTCAAGAACAACGTGTTGTTTACTTAGTAGTGAATATCATTGTATTATTTTCAACCCCAAATGATTAGGTATTGTGGACATTTTCATACAGTTGAGTTGGTAGTGGGACACTAGGATTTTACTTGCCAACTTATGGGTAGGATTTGCAAATTTATCAGGTGGAGAATAAGTGTTTTGTGTTATGCTTAATCATTTGAAGTTTGAGAGTAACTGTTTTTCATTTTTGTGTCATTCAGGGTCAGTTGTTGACATGATTTTAATGGATAAGTTGGGCAGGAAGGTGCTACTTACGGGGAGTTTATTTGGCATGGTACACATTTTGTTTCCATTTTAGAGATCATCTTTTCAGGTAGTATAAATTCTTTTTACTTTTGGCAACATCATTTGGATTGAGTAATGCTGTAATATGTATTATTATAATTCAAGCAATGTCAATAGTCTTTCAGGCTAGCGGAGGAAGTTTTCTTGACTCTTATCAGATCTAGATTTTTCTATGTTTGCAGAATGTTGTTGTAAATACTAAACACATATCTGATCTTGATTTTTTTATGGAAAGTAAAGAATTTGTTTTCTTCTAAGTTACATTGGAATGCCTTTCTTTTTTGAGGATTTAGTCCTTACTCTTATTGATTGTACTTTTAGTTGATTGACAAAATATGGAAACAAACAGATGTAACAGATGAATAACCTTCTGCTACAAAACATATCATAAACATATATATTCAATTTTTGAGCACCTCTACTTCATTTGGTATGCATTATCGTCTTTATGTCGCATGTCGAGTCTTTTCACCTTTGCACGATTCTATTCAACATTCTGCATATATCACAGAGCAAATTATTGATGTTGGGCAGCTAATATCATAAAAACTCTTTTTTTAATTTTTTTTGGGAAATTTGTGTTTATAATTACTTTTCATAGCAGGAAAACTTCGAGTGACGAATATTTGTATTTTTTGGAATTACGAATGGAGTAAAAGCAATTTGGTACATTTTATTTCGTGCAAAATTAGTATATTTAGTGATTTATTAATGTTTCTAATTAAATTGGATGGATTAGTGGTCAGAATTGAGGCTGGAACGATCTCGAGGATGGTTATGCTTTTGAACACAAGATAACTGTGAAGGGTGATAAGACTTCTATACTGGTTAAATGCCTCGCCATTGTTGATGCACATGTAGTTGACGTTTTGGAAGGAGAACAAGGGACCATTTCATATCCAAATTAAGCATGGCTATTGGCTGGGTGTGTGGGTAAATTAAATTTGGTGTTGTTGTCCCCCTCATGTTTAAATCTTCTTTTATTCTTTTTATTCTTTTTTATCTTATTTTACATGTTGGATTTTTTCAGGTTGGATCATATGTTGTAGGCTGAATATGTTGCAGGCTGAAATGCGGTGATGTGTGAGAAAACGACTCTTGCAGGTTGGATTTTTTTATGTTTTCAATATTATTTTTGATCATATGTTGAAAATAATACAGTGAGCTATTTGGAAATTTCTTTTTTATGTTATACAAGTTGGGATTTGCAGTAATAACTTGATGAAATACTTATTGTCCCTTTAAATATGACTTGAAATGGAAGTTAAATTTTCTTTGTGATTCTTAATTTTTAAGGCCTCATATACTTTACGTACTCCCATTTTTTTAGGAATACTCCCTTTTTGTGGAATTAGTCCTTATTCTTATTGATTGTACATTCAGTTGAAGGACAACATATGGCAACAAACACCTGTAACTGATGAATAACCTTCTGCTACAAAACATATCATCAACATATATATAATTTTTTTGAGCACTTTTACTTCATTTGGATGCATTATCGTCTTCAGGTCACATGTCAAGTATGTTCTCCTTTGCACGATTCTATTTGACATTCTGCATATAACACCGATCACATTGTTGGTGTTGGAAGAGAAACTGAGAATGGGTCCATCATCGTCTTACCTAAAAAGGCTCAATGCTAAAAAGGAAAAAACTGAGAATTAAGTGTACATCATTGTTGTAATTCATCAGACCTGATGTTGAACTTCCATTCATGAAATAATGCATGATGAAACATAAATAACCAATATTCTATGATTTTCTTTTTTCTTTTCAAGGATGATGCTTATATTGCTGTTGAACTTCCATTCATGTAATAATGCATGAAGCAACATAAACTTCCATTCATTGAAGAATGATGCTTATATTGCAAGTTTACTCTCAGTAACTTAGGAAGTTAAACTTATGGCAAACTCTTAACACCATGAAATTTTTGCAGGGAAGTGATAGAGTGACACATTACATTACTGATTCACATTCTTCACCTGATCAACCTTCTTTTTAAAAGGTCAGCGACATCTTCTTTTCTTTGCTTAGTTATTCTAATAAATTACGGCTACATGACATTCTTTTGAAGTAATGCTTACAAAAGAGGACTACATGGTGTCATAATATATTTGCAATATCAGAGTATCCTTTTTTCTATATAGTATTATCTTTGGTGCTCCGTGTTGCAGACTTCAAACTATGCTTTTGTTCAAAAGTTATCTCATATATTGCTTACAAATTGCTTTCAAACCCTTACAGTTTTCATCTTGGCAATCAAATTGCAGCGGCAATCAACTATATCAGTCGAGTTTCCTTAAATAAATGGAAGAGGGTGACAGAATCAGGTTTGCATATGTTCTGTATTGTGTGGCAAAACTCAACAAGTCAATTAAGAAGGAAGCCGGATCAAACTGTTTCAAATTTTGAGAGCAACCAGCCTTAAGTAAGTCTATATTGAATTCTTTATAGAAAAGAGATGAACAAAACTGTTCTTTTGTTTTAAATCTGATTGTTCTGATGTTTTTAGATGGAGTGCTATGGATTTCTTCAAAGAGATGCCATAGTCTATGCTTAAAGCTGTCCAAAGTCTCAGTGTCATGTATAATGCTGATTGTGAGAAGAGATTAGAGGTGGGCTTCCTAAATTGGTATAATGTCTATTGATTTTTATGCTTTGCTTTTAAGCAATTAATGACTTTGGGTTGTTTATTTTGATGAGCAGTTAATGACTGTGGGTTGAAATGCATACATGGAGGATTAGAGCACTCAGAAGAGGAGCCTGAAGAACAAGATGTTGATATTGAGAACCAATATTACAACTCTAAATGCAAAATTTTTTGTTATTACATCGGTAATTGGGTTGTGAGATGAGTAAATCACATTCAATTCTATTCTATTGGAAGTATTGGGTGGTTGAATTGGTTCTCGACTGTAAATTTGTATTTTGAGAGAATATGATATATAATTCACACTAATTTTATCTCATGTTTTTTATTTGTAGTGTGATACAGTCAACAAAATGCTTTTAAATTCAGTTCTCCTTGATATTTTACTTTTTTGTCTTTATATGAAAATATTGAGCCATTTGAGTAGAGTTTTGATTTCATTATTTGTCCAACAATACCATTAGATAGAAGTGGATTAGCAATGAATGGAAGTATTTAGTTTTGTAAATGGAGCACTTAATGAATAAGTTAGTTGCTTCAGGTACCATAATCCATGTGGAGTCTTAACGAACAATAATTTTGGGAGTAGTCTATATGTGAATTCATCATACGTTACTAAGTTTTCAAAGTTGAATTTGGGTTCTTGAAATTTCTCACTCCCTAAAATTTTGGGGAGAACAAAATATGAATGGAATTAAATTTTAGAGAAAACTAAATAATTTTTATGGGTAACTAAATAACAAGTATTGTGCTTTAAATATTGTTGTTGGTTTAAAATTAGGGGATTCAAATTTTGAGGAATAGTGCTCTTAGGCACGGTTTAAATCTGGATGGAACTACATTTTTGGGGACTAAAATTTTTGGGGGAATTAAATTCTCTGGGAGAACTAAATATTGGGGGAACTAAAATTGTTGGGAGAATTAAATAAAAATTATTGTGCTTTATTTGGTGTTCGTTTAAAATTAGGGGATCCAGGATTTTGTGGGGGGAAATATTTTAAATGAACCGTGCCCTACGGGCACGGATAGATAAAAAGAATTGATAATCCTAACATGCCCTCGCCGAATTTGTTGTTCCGTGTCGAAGGCGCCCGCGCCAATTTGTTGTTCCGTGCCGAAGGTTCGGGCACTAAATTTATTCTTCGACGTCGAATTTGTTGTTCCGCGTCGATGGCGAGTGCGCTAAATTTGTTTTTCGACGCCGAATTTGTTGTTCCGCGCCGAAGGCGCGGGTGCCAAATTTGTTGTTCCGCGTCGAAGGCGCGGAGGCCAAATTTGTTGTTCCACGCCGAAGGCGCGGGCGCTAAATTTGTTATTCCACGCCGAATTGTTGTTCCGTGCCGAAGGCGCGGGCGCCAAATTAGTTGTTCGACGCTGAATTTGTTGTTCCGCGCCGAAGACGCTTACGCCAAATTTGTTGTTCCGCGCCAAAGGTGCCCGTGCCGCTAAATATTTTTACACTATTTTATTGTTCTGTTAAATTTTGGCTAAATTTTGGCTGTGAAAATAATTTTTCGGGGAACAAAGATTTCGCGGGAGAAATCTTAAATGAGCCGTGCCCGCGGGCACGGGTTATGACTAGTGTGTGTATATATATATATATATATATATATATATATATATATATATATATATATATATATATATATATATATATATATATATATATATATATATATATATATATATATATGGGTAAAGGGATCCTAGGGTGCCTCCTTAGATTCAATCTAAGGAGGCGCCCCCATTCCCCCCCATCGCACACATTTTTTTGATAAAAATTTCATGGGCTTATTGTTCATCTTATGGATGATCAACATACCAAATTTTAAGGGATTCCAATACTTTTTGAGCCCACATCTACCCCTTGCAACTTCGTGGGGTTTCAGCACGTTTTTAGACCGTTGAAATTGTAAGGGGTAGATGGTGGCTCAAAAAGTATTGGAATCCCTTGAAATTTGGTATGTTGATCATCCATGATGTGAACAACCACCCCATGAAAAAAAATTTCCAAAAAAATTGTAGGAGATGGGTGGAAATGGGGCCGCCTCCTTAGCTTTTCATCTAAGGAGGCACCTTAGATCTCCTTTTTCCTATATATATATATATATATATATATATATATATATATATATATATATATATATATATATATATATATATATATATATATATATAGTGAAAAATGGAGAAGAGCTGACAGCGCTGGAAATTTTTCCAGCGCTGTCCGCATTTTGGGGGACCTAAAAATATTTTTTTTGAAATATTTTTTTTGCAGTAGTTAGATATACTTGTTAGGAAGCTCCCCACAAAATTTCAGCTCGATCCGACACCGTTTGAGCCTCCGTTCATCGATTTCAAAAACGTTGCGCAAATCTGTCCACAGTTTTGCGCAACGTTTTGAAATCGATGAACGGAGGCTCAAACGGTGTCGGATCGAGCTGAAATTTTGTGGGGAGCTTCCTAACAAGTATATCTAACTACTGCAAAAAAAATATTTCAAAAAAAATATTTTTAGGTCCCCCAAATTGTGGACAGCGCTGGAATAATTTCCAGCGCTGTCAGCATTGGCCCATTAACCTCATATATATATATATTTTTTTTTTTTGAAAGGTAAATTAGAATCTATATTAATAATTGTACAAAGAAATACACAGTGTCAGTACACGAACTGATGTTAAAAATAGAGCGGGGAGAGGACACAGGCGTCGTCACCCTCTACTATTAATTCCAACAGTTGTGAACCAGACACCCATATTACATCAACCCAAACAAAACCAAGCCAAACAACTAGCACGCTAGTGGATGCAGGTATCACAAAAGAAGAGAAAAAATAACCGGCCCAGATGTACTATCCATGATCAAGAATGTCCCAATTCTCCATTACGCCTCTCACAGCCATGTCCCCATCCACATCGTCTTCATGCCGGTGGACCATTCTGATAGTTGCCGAAACTTCATCAAAAAGCGATGTTTTTGTCCTTGCAATTTTTTCAAATAATCTTTTATTTCGTTCTCTCCAGAGGTGCCATACAATAGCAGCTAACACAGATCTGGCAAGCCGACCCAACGTATCCTTCTTGCCGAAAGTTGCCAACAGGAAATCAGCCGTATCCTGTAAGGTTGCCTCATCACTAAGTTGCCCGCCTGCTCCTAGCTTGAGGAGAGCTCGCTGTAACAAATACCGGCTGTATCGGCAGCTGAAGAAGATATGGTTCATAGTCTCAGGCTTGTTTTCATCGCATAGGACGCATTGCAGTGGAATTTGGAACCCCCAAGTCGCCAGACGGTCCTTGGTGAGAAGCTTACCTTTTAGTGCTCGGAGCAGGGTTAGAGCCATTTTTGGAACATGATTCTTGTACCAAATCAGAGAAGAATATTGGAAAAGAGGTGCTTTACTGCGAATGTTGTCCCAAATTTCTTTGAACTTTGGTTCATGCCCAAACTTCCATTCCCAGGTATCAGCCCCCGTTTGAATTTTAGCTTGGGATAGGAGGGGTTTGATGTGCCGTATGCTTTCATCATCAATCCAATCCGAGACCCCCCAGTAGTCTCGCACCCGCCTGTTGCTTGATCCATTTGGGATCTCAAACATATTTTTGAGAGGCCCGCAAGGGAGCCAATTGTCATGCCAAAAGAGCGTATCATTTCCATCTTTTACCCTCCTAACAATTAGCTTCTGCGAAATATTCCTGCATCGGAGAAGAAACTTCCATGTTCCCGAATGAGTTGCCTTTCCCTTTGCCTCATAGAAAGCCGCTGAGTCTTTGTAATTTGCTCGCATGTAACTCGCCCACATGCATTTGGACTTCAACATACGCCAAGTTAGCCTTATTCCTGAAGCCAAATTCAGGTCGGAGAGAAGCCTCAACCCCACGCCCCCTTCCTTTTTAGGTTTGCAACAATCACTCCAAGCCCAGGTGCGGGTGTTACCCCATATGAAGCTTCTACACATAGAAGTCAGAATACGAAGGACCGAAGCGGGGAATCTATAAACTTGGGACCAAAAAGAAATCATACCATAGATGACCGATCTCACCAGCTCAATTCGCCCTGAGATGGATAACTTAGAAGAGGACCACCCACTTAGCCGCTTCCTGCACTTATCAATAAGTCTGCTATACATTTGAGGCTTAGGATATTTTGAGGACAACGGGAGACCCAAATAAGTAGTGATAGTGTTAGTGACCTTTGCCCCCAGGAGATCCGCTAATGAACCCGAATTTTTAGTGCCTTTACTGAACATGGCAGTGCTCTTGTCCCAATTGATTTCCAACCCAGTGTAATTTTTGAATTTTGCCAATACATTTTTAAGACCATGGAGTGATTTATCATTTGCACGACAAAAAACAAGCAGATCATCTGCGAAGAGAAGATGAGATATTGAGCCCGTGCGACGCATGGGTTGGATGCTGCCCTCTGTAACAGCACTTCCCAACAAGAGCGTGAAGGCTTCCATGACAATGACAAAAAGATAGGGAGATAAGGGGTCACCTTGCCTTAGCCCTCTATTGCCCTCAAAGTGTCCCGCCGGAGAACCATTGACCATCACAGAAAAAGTAGGGGTAGAGATGCACTCCTTGATCCAAGAAATGAACTTATAACCGAAGCCCATCTGGTGCAGGATGTAATAAACAAACTCTCTGTTGACACTGTCAAACGCCTTTCTGAGATCAAGTTTCAAGCATGCCCTTGCCCCCATTGGGTTGCTAAAATCTCTGATCTGCTCATGGGCCAGGAGGGCGCAATCTGAAATTAATCTACCATGGAGAAAAGCTGCTTGGTTTGGGGATACAAGATCATGGACCACCCTTTTAATTCTGCTGCACATGATTTTACTAATAATCTTGTAGATGACATTGCAACAGGCGATAGGCCTGTAGTCGCGAAGATGAGAGGCGTTAGAATTTTTGGGGACCAGAGTCAAAAAAGTGTGGTTCACCTGACGGAGAAGTGTTCCAGTAATGAAGAATGACTGCACCGCTTCAACCACATCATCTGCAATAATATTCCAATTATGATGGTAGAAAAACCCATTAAATCCGTCAGGTCCTGGGGCTTTAGTAGCATTAATTTGGTAGACTGCCTCCTTGATTTCTTCCGCTGAAACACGTCTTTCTAGCCATCTAGCTGTTTCAGATTTTACCTTCTTTTTAGGGGTAAGCTTCGGAAATATTCTCCAGTAATTGGTTTGGTTATACGAATCCGCATAGAATCTGACAGCCTCAACCTTTATCTCATCATAAGACTTACTCTGTGACCCTTTTTCATCTACCAAGTGAAACAAACTGTTGTGACATTGTCTGGCTTTCATAGAGATGTAAAAGAATTTAGTATTTTTATCCCCCAGCTGTAACCAGTCTTGCCTGCTTTTCTGTCTATACATCTCCTCTTCTTGGTCCATAAGGTCCGCTAATTCTTTAGATAATGTGCGTTCTTTGATTTGCAAGTCAGTGTCAAAATGAATGGAATTATGAAGCCTCACTTCCGCCAGCTTGTTTCGACAAGTCTGAATAGAATTAGCTTCTTGATGGTCATTGTACCAAGGCCGCAACATTGTTTTTAGAAATCTTAGCTTATGTACCAACCTGTACATGCTAGTCCCATTGGTAGTTTGATTCCAGGATGTTTCCATGAGCTCCCTATACCCTTTCAAATTCACCCAATGATTGAAGAATTTAAATGGTTTTGGGTCAGAGTGTACCTGAGGGTGGAGGTTAATAAGCATCGGGGAGTGATCGCTAGAAAGGGGATCAAGATAGCTGACAAAGGAATCAGGAAGGAAATTCACCCATGTCCCATTGCATAGTACTCGATCCAATTGCGCCGAAATGCGGCCACTGCCCACTCTATTGTTACACCAGCTGAGTCGTGATCCAACACTTTTGAGACCCTGCAACCCACAATTTGCGACACAATTGTTGAAATCGCTCAACATATTTCCATCCAGAATGCGGCCTCCTATCTTGTCTTTGGCAAACAAAACACAATTGAAATCACCTCCTAGCACCCAAGCCTCATTATTTAGCTTTAAAGCATCCCTGCTAATGAGCTCCCATAACTCCAGCCTTTCCGAGATCAGGTTACAGCCGTATACTCCTGTTATAAAGCAATTAAACCCCCCAACATTTGAGCAATGGACCGTAATATGCTGTTTTGAGCTGGAAACCTCAGTTACATGCCATATTTGAGGGTTGAACCCCATTAGTATGCGCCCTCCCCTGTGATCTTTAAAATTATCGACTGTGGTCCAACTGCTGTGAAATCCCGACCTGGATTTGATAGTCTCCGACCTGAGCTTGGTTTCAAGTAAAACGATTGCAGAAGGTTTTAGTTTCCTAATCATATCTCTGAGGTCTCTACGCCTGACTGCGTTATTGAGACCTCTTGCATTCCATATGAGAACAGACATTAATGATTTGATGTTGAGTGCCGCAAGTGGCATCCTTCCTTCAGCCTAACACTCTTGCGGATTACAGTACCCGTAAGAACCGCCTGCTTCTTAGGTCGTGATGATATAAGCTCTTGGCGTTCAGTTTCCCAGTCAGGATTGTCGTAGGTGGGATTGTTGGGCAAATCTTCCAGATCTTCTTCAGAATTTGAATCAGGATCAAGATTGGGCACAGCTGCAGGACTTATTTGGGTCAGCTCTGCATTTGGTACAACAACACCCAGTACAGAGTCATTGCCTATCGGACCTATCAGCAGAATTCCACTCGAGTCCACCTTTGAAGCTCCTGCCAGGCTGGATGGGCATATGTCTTGTAAAGGTATATCTGTGGTGGTTGGAGAAGTAGTGTCCGCTGTATTCTTAGCTTTTAAGGCCAGCAGAATTCTCAGGTAGCGGACAACTTTGAAGAGCTTATCAAATCCCAGAATTGTATTTCCAGAAGCAGGGGGACCACTTTCAGTTCCAGCCGTAGGAGATTTTGCTGCAACATCTCCGTTTGAGCTTTCACCATGCTCGAGTATGCGAACAGGACGGGAAGTGGTCTGCAGTTCCTTCTCTTTCCCCTTAGCCTGAGAGACAGTGGCAGTTGAAGTGTTAACCTGCAGCGGGCATTGAGCATCCGAATGACCAAAACATAAGCATCGGCCACAACGTGGAGGATCGCCTTCGTATTTAGCATCAATTTTAAGTTGTGACCCATCTTCTAGCTCAACATTCACAAATTTTGGTAGCGGTGACCTCGCGTCTACTTCCACCAAACACCTAGCATAAGTAATTCTCTCAAGCTTTGCAGTTGCGCGGTCCAGGCACAACGGTTTGCCAATTACAGAGGTGAGTATATTGAGAACAGGGAGGTTCCACATGTTCAAGGGGACCCCGTGCAACTGAACCCAAACCGGTACCGAGGTTAGGATGTCACGATCATGACGAAGAGTCGGGCTCCATTGCTTTAGCACAACAAGACGGCCATCAAAAAGCCACGGACCACCATGTAGGATTCGGTCACAATCCTCTTTTGCCTCAAAACGAAAGTAGAAGAAGCCGTTTTCTTTACTATAGATTTGTACTCTCTTCCTAGGCTTCCACAGACGTTCCATCCATGCTTGAATCTGCCCAAAGTATGGAATATCTCCCAATACGTACCCCACAAGAGTAAATTTCCACTGCTCTCCTCCTTTCTCCAATAGTAAATTAGGGACACGAGCAATGGAGGAGCCATCTTCACAGATCGTAGGCTGCACCCATGTCATGCTGATTGAGTTGCTGTAAGTGCGCCTATTCGAACAAATATCAGACCAAGTAAGCTTTTCCGCTGCAGGATTAATAACAATGGGCACTGTTGGTCTCAGAGGCATTTTGTCAAACACCCTCGCTGCATATCTTGCCGTACCCGAGCCCGTAACAGGTCTTGCAACTTGAGATAATACATCTCGCCTCGAAGCATTTGGAGCACGAGGTGTCTCAGATTGACGACTAAATCTGAGCCTTTGAAGATCCTCTCTCCGACCTCCCCCCTTGCGTCGGACTAAATGCCAGCCGCCTTCCCCCTCAACTCCCGTCCTGGCTTCATGAGATTGCTGAGCTCCAGAGTCACCCTTTGATTGCCGATCGCCGTGAAAAACCCTATGCGCCGCCTTTGAACCACCATCGTTCAAAATCGCCCCTCCGGAAAACTCGGGATCCCTCATTGCATTTACATATCCATATATATATATATATATATATATATATATATATATATATATATATAAAAATATAAACACAACTGTTTTTGAATTCTAGGGCTGACTAGGACAAGCTGACTAGGACAAACATGTTGATAGAAGGATGGTTGAGATTTAATCTTGGAAAATCAACGGTTGAGAAGAGAGTTTGTGGAAATTTTGGGAGGGAAAAATATTTCTTGGGAAATGAAAGTTTTTGGGGAAATGAAAGTTTTTTGGGGAATGAAACTTTCTTGGGAATATCAGGCTGTAATTAATGCATTTGGAAATTTTTTTTAACTTGTACTTAATGAGGCAGATCGAATACTATTGAGAATAATTTCCCTCGTGTCGAAGGCGGGAGGCACACGTTAAATTTTTTTTACGCTAATTTGTTTTCTGCGCCTAAGGTGCCCGCGCCGAATTTGTTGTTCTACGTCGAATTTGTTGTTTCGTGCCGAAGACGACCGCGCTGAATTTGTTGTTCTGCGTCGAATTTGTTGTTCCACGCCGAATGCGAGCGTGCTGCTAAATATTTTTACGCTAATTTGTTGTTCCACACAATTTTGGCTGTGGAAATAATTTTTTGGGGAACAAAGATTTTACGGGGGAAAATCTTAATTGAACCGTGCCCGCTGGCACGGGTTATGACTAGTGTGTGTGTGTGTGTGTGTGTGTGTGTGTGTGTGTGTGTGTGTGTGTGTATCCAAGTACACAAATATAGGTATAACGTGCTAATAAGCTCATATACCACATCCAATACGTGCTATATGGCCTACACACGGGTAAGGCACAAACATGCAAGCATGAGTAATTGAGGCAGGTACACATACAGACCTACAACTAAATATACATACGCACGTACAATCAAGTGTCACAAATGCACACATAGACATACATACTCATCTTCAAGGATCATATACATACACATGTATACAGACACCCATAAGGTGTTTACATACACAACTGACATACACATACACATTATATTTATATAGATCTTAGTACACTTATATGACTCATCATAGACATATCCGTCTATCACCATAGACGTACACACCCATGTACCACTTATAATCAGTACGCATATCTAAACAAGAACCCTCAACCATGCCATCACACTCACATCCTAGTAGGGAAACGGCCTTGTTTCCCTACACCAATACCAAGTACAACAAGACTATACCCACTATTCATCAATATTCGGTATCAATCTGATATTAATATGCCTTACATATAAGATCAATACCACATAGGTATATACCCATCTAATACCTCATATAGTCACTCAACCATATAGGACAATATGTCTCTTCATAGTCAATCAATATTCAAGCAAATAGTTACATCACTAACGACACTACATATCTAATACACCCACGTCTACAGAAGTGGGATACAAGGGGCCACACATAGATCCACAGGCTCTATACATAGCTAGATGCCACACACATCTTTATATATACACACACAAACACAAACACAAACACACACACACACACATATTTAATAGATTATACATTACATTAAGTATCCATGCATGTATCATTAACGTCGCTTGCACATGAATATACCATACATCACACACAAGGACGTCATACAACTTCACACGTCAATAGCCATACCATACTGGTATGCCTACACAGATCTCGAACCAAGAATCTAGAACGACCCCCCGACAACTTTATACCTCGAGCTCTTAGCATTAGGAATCTGTCCTAAGGCCAGACACTATCCACCTTAAGACTTAATTCATATCTATGGGAACATCACCCGTACCACCCTTATGCAGCCGCAGTGCGGTGACCTGCATGGGCCATCAATTGTAACGTCCCGCTCCCCAAGATACCCTGGAAGTACGAATCTGTCCCAGGTAATCCCAGTAGGAGCGAGTGTTACGGAGAGAAATACCAAAAATATAAGCAGTTCCACTGCGCACTGCTGGGGTAGCATCTATAATGTTCCCAACCATAAACCACAAATAACCAAAGAACAACACAGAATAACAACAACACCAACCAGAGCACAACACTAAAAGTACTTTATCCATATGTACTTATTGCAATAACTGATACACCATCTCAGTTCTACCCCACATGTAAATCCCAAGTACAACACCTCTCTATCTCATCACCTCTCCCCACCCCACACTCTCAACTCTGCCACTAGACTCCCATGCTCCATATGCTACCAACTCTAAGAGCCAACACCTGAAAAGTCAATGGGGGCACGTCAATGCGTGTCCCAGTATGATATCCCAACTCCACGTAGTATACCATCTACAGGCATGAGCTACTATGCATGGAATATGAAGTGCAATACCATAGCAGGCGAGGGAAGACATGGATATATATCGTTAAGGTAAAAGTAGGAAAACGTACCCGTCAAACTGGTGTGTTGCTGCAAAAGAGAGTTAGTACTACGAATCATATATAAAGTAAAGGAATCAAAAGTGAATAACGACAAGGCATAGGCCAAGAAGGAACTGTACAAGGTGCCAAGAGTCAAGTCAAACGTATCACAACCAACTGTAACTGTCAAGGGACTACGAGAGTCTCAAGCCAGGCTAGTGCCACAAGCTTATTGGTAAGCTTATTCAATAAATTAGGAGCTCTTTTATCCACTTTGTTATTGGAAAACCTGGGTAAACTATGGATATAAGGATCTGGACTTCACCCCAAGAGTTGGGGTGAAAATGCACACAACGTAGTGGACACGGGCATTGTACGACACCAGACCTCTCAGCTCCCCCGTCCCTAGCAGGAGTAAGGATCTCCACATATCCATCTCCACAACCATACCACATCATCACAAACGCCAAGTCCCCTCCACTTCATGTAAAGGCGAGTGGGAATAATCACATATCACATCCCCAGTCTCCAGGGTCCAGACCTCATATCCATTATTTACTCAGCCTTTCCACCTAAAACCCGGGTTTTGCTAACTCACCCTCATTAGAGAGGATTGAGACATATTCAATTTTATAAGTTAACATCATAAGTGACATGTTAGGGGTCATGATGGCATGTGTATGCACATATCACCTTAGCTGTCCATTACTAAACATATGGTCATGCACTCACGTGACATGCCCTCTATTACAACACATCATCCATTCACAATTACAATGTATCCATGCCATTCAAGCCTCTAACTTCACCAATCATCAATGTGGCTCAAGGCCAACACTAACACATGCACATTTCTCAAATTAGCGGACATTGCCTTCATTAAGGCATTTCATCGAACACATGACGGAGTCATTAACATGGCCATTATAACATGAGCAAATCCAAGAGCAAATATCATAATGAACTCCTACTTCAAGTAACAACAATGCACATGCATAATAGAGGAAAATTTAGCATCAACTCATAGTTATAGCATCTCTGAAACATTTCAGTTTGCTGGAAATTGCAGACAGTCACAACAATTGGCCATATATCATCAGTTTTCGTTGAGAATTTGACAAAATTTACTAAATGAAAGTTGTAGATATAGTAGTGCTGGATTAACATATAAGATTTCATGCAAGGACATGAAATATATGATTTATGGTGAATTGTTTGGTGAAGCCTGTCAAATCTGTTTTTAGACAGATTCTGAGGGCTGTAAAGATTGCTGTTTTACGTCATATTGCAGATCGAATTACGAAAATATGCACTGTGAAAAAGTTGTAGGAAAAGTAGTTAACTTTACAACAAGACTAAGAATACAAAATGCCATGAAGTGTGCAGAGACTGAGATTAATTTTACTAAACTATGTCCAGACTAAATGTCAATCAAACATGTTGTACAAATGGAATTTGTACTACTAATTACTGAATTGAATATATGTCAAATTTTATATGAATTTGGGGTAGGATTTCATGAAATACATGAATATAGTTTTTTCAGATTCTATTTTGATCTATTTTAGGAGATATATACATTTTAACAGAGGCTTCAACTGATGGAATTTTCAGAACAACTTCATGAACATAAAAGCTAAGTTAATTCACAAGGAAACATGAATGCAAATGAAATACAAGGTGGAGATAGGAATACTACCTCTCTCCAAGATGATGTGAGCTTCTCTCCTTCTTCCTCTTCCTTTCCTTAGTTTTCCTTTGCTTTCTCTTTCTCCTTCTCTTTCTCATTTCTTTCTTTCTTCCTTTCCCCATCTCTTTCTTTTTTTTGAGTGGATTTCAGCCAGCAAGAGGGGAGAGGGGATGGGTATGGCCAAGGAGGAGGAGAAAAGGAGAAGAGTGTGGAAAAAAAATGAAGAGAAATGAAAGGGAAGGGTTAAGAATTAGTAAAGAAGAAAACCCTAGAATTCTCCATGGATTATACTATAAGCCATGCTATTTATTTAATTACCATAATACCCTCACCAAGAATGTCCCTCCACTTCCAAGTAAGTACAAGTTTGCCATTTTACTTTATGCACACACCTCTTTACTATACACACACCTCATTTAGTCCAAATGACCATTTTGCCCTCACCTTTCTAAAAATTGATGGGGATGCCATTAACCCCTAATTCCTTTTCACACTTGCCCCCTACACACCCCACACATACTCTCACATACCCCCACTTGCACACGTGCACCACACGTGCACAACATACACACGTCGCCAAAACGTACGCCTTACCACCCTTGTATCATATAATGCACTTATCGCACAAAACGGGGCATGACACCAGGGAAAAAAATTACGTTCCCTTGATCAGGCATCTGGTGCCTAGTAACCAGTCGTCTGGTCTTGGAATCGTTTTTAAAAAAATTAACTCCTGCTAGAATCAGGCGTCTGAGGTGTACCACCTAAACGTCTGATCCCTTCATTTTTTTGAAAAAAAATGGACCGCTGCTGATTCGGCAGCTGAATGCGTGGCTGAACATGGGCTTAAAATTTTAAGCCCATGTCCAGCCCTTCTCTCATCCATTTTGCAAACACCCCCTCCACCTAGGATTAAGTCCCCCATTCAGCCCTTCATTCGGCCCCCATTGGGAGTACTCTAAACATGTATATCCTTGTTACAAGTGGGGGATGTGGGCTGGTTGTCTCACGTGGCACCCTTTGTACCATGTGGCATATGGAGAGGGTGCCACATGCTCCCTCCATACACGCACACATGCCCCCCACACTGTTGGGAGAAGTGTATTCCTCGAGGCAATTTATCTCTGTGTATGTGTACAAACATCTTGTTCGAAATAACAGTAAGTTGTTTGGCAAGAATTTATCTAAGGTAATAATAATGTAGTCTACATTAGAACTTTGGTAAAGTCATGAGACTTGATGCGGGGTTAAACAAGTATCAAGATAAGGATCTCGATCATTGAGAATTGCTTGACCGTTTGAAGCATAACTCTAAAATCGTTCGTGGTCGTAGATTTTTCGAGAAAAGGATATCGATACATCGGATAAACCATTGTGTCTTTGTCCTAACCATGGAGTGGTGACGATGATCTCATGATCGTTTGACTTGGCAAAGTCAGAGACGAGACACATGTACTCATTGGAGAATGAGTTCACTAAACGACCCAACGAGAGTTATCATATGGTTAATATTAACTAATCTGTCGGTAATAACTCTCAGTGATGATAGACAAGTTGGTCCTTATACTTGAGGTCATTGTACGAACATGTACGTGAACGGTGTCACTTAGATCGCTGTCTTAGCTTCAAGGCAATGCCTGTTGAAATGTCTTTGGCTGGGCGACACTTGAAACGTGCGAGGAGAGTAATGACCAAGAGAGAATTCGACTCTCCCGTTATTGGGGAGTCAGTGGCGCACGTGTTGGTTCGGTCTTTAGTGAAAACTTTGGCCAAAATATGTTGGAAGACGTCTAACATTGCATACTAAAGACCAATGGAGATTAACCAAGTTTAAGCTAGTAGGGTTGACAATTGACCATACTCTAGGCTTGACTAATCGACATAGTTTTGATGATGGGACTAAAACTACGATATTCATCACAGAAAAAGTCAGTGTGGTCTCGACAATACTCATGTCAATGAGTTAACCACATAATTATGATATCGAAACATGGACAACATCTGCTGCTCGTGGTCTCTACCGTGTAGGTTTCGAGCCCCACCTATAGTAGGGTCAGGCTATAAGGTCTTACACAGAGTGAGACCTTCGTCAAGTAATATGTATAAATTAGGAGATGATACATGTGATGTATGGGAATTTATTAAGTTCCAAAGAGTTAGTGACATAAGCTTTGGAATATTATTGATGTGGATTATTACATATGATGCAAACGGGTTTAAATATGTTGTAAATTGTTTGTGTGCATATTTCATATAATAAAAACATAGAAAATGGTTATGTGGATGTTGGGAATGTCCTGGTGAAAATCCAGGTTCAAACGACGTCAAAAGCAAACTCAAAATGAGCCCAAAACACCAAAAAGAGTTTTAAAAGGCCCTTACCCATGCCCAAACTGGGCATGGGCCAGCCCAAGCCGAGCACGGCCCAGGCACCTAGGCCTGGGGTGCCCAGGCCTAGGGGCTGGGCCTGGGGTGCCCCGGCTGGCTGGGGCCCACCCAACTGGGCGGCTAGGCTGGTGGGGCCTACACAGTGGGCCTACAACTTGTGTTTCGAACCCTAGTTTTTTACGGCTGGTATTTTCTGCGAAAAATACAGTTTTAAGCCATTTTTGAGACGATGTTTGAAGGGTCAAACGGAGTCGGAATTGAGCCCTGTTTGTTTTTATGCGTTCACCATTCTGTGCTCTTTGATTTGATATATGATATCGCTTGCGAAGCTTAACGGTGAGGGAGGGAAATTTCGTTGAAGTTTGGCCTTCGTGAAGGTCAAACTTAAAATCAATTTTCTACTCAAAAGTTTAGTCCCACATCAGATATGGAGAACATGGAGGGGACATCCGCCTATATAAATAGGGACCAACCCCCCCTCCTTGAAACCTGCACCAAGCTCCAGATTCGAGTGCTCCATTAAACGTGAGCTAGCCCAGATCCAAGCTTAAATTAATATTCCTTCTTTCTCCCTAATTCTTCATTGCTCCTGATTGGGCTCTAGAAAAGTTACGAAGGAGTTTGGATCGGATCCGAAGTCTTGACGGAGGATCTACTCAAGGTGAAACTTTCTGAGCACGTGGTTGGCTCGACAACAAGTGTGTTTCTTGCCTCGGGATGTGGTTCGGCTCGGAACGCTGTTCGGCTCGGGAGAAGCTACTCAGCCCCAACGCGGGATATCATTTTGGAGACAAAGAAAGGTTGCTGAAAACGACACTTCATATTCTGCAGAAACGAAGTTCCATGTATGTTTTCCTTTACATGCGTTTATAATTGCAATTGTTTGATAGATATATCTTTAGGGGTTGGTCGGACCTAACACTGGGATAGTAGAGATTCTGGCTAAGGTTTATTCTTTAGGGCTTGACTTAAAAATGTTTAAGATCTGTTTTTCTGCTGCTTTTACGATTTCGTTGTCCGACTGACTTAGGCTGGACGTCGATTTTATAGCCATAAGGACCCAGAAAACCTTACTATGGTATCAAAGCAAGTCTACTTGATCTATGTTTTTGTAATTATAAAGTGCATATGGTGCAGCATGTTTTCTCCATGAGATGGAGGTTTATTAAGCTATTAAAAATTGTTTGTTCCATTTGATGGTTTTATTTTCGAAAAATTGTTTTTTGAAAATTAGATCTATATTTAAAATCATGCGATAATTTTAAAAATTAGATCTTTTTAATTATATGATGATTATTAATTTTTATGAAACTTAAACTTATGAGATAATTTTAAGTTGATCGTTATGCTAAAAATTTTATGAAATAAACTTTTTAGTTGAATTGTTATCTTGCTAAATTTTTTGAGATAAAATGTGTAGTTGATAATTTTAATGGTTATTTCAATTTCTTGTTCATTATGTGATACTACCAAAAAACACTTTAGGAGCCATTAAAAATTGTCTAAAACTTATGAGATAAATTTTAGATAAAGGTTCTATGATTTAAAATTGTTGCAACTATTAAATTCCTGATTCTTGATTAGGGTAGCCAACTACGATTTAATTTGTTGCAACTTGAATTTTTTAAATACCTAATATGTATTAGAAAAGCACCCTAAAAGTCCTTATAGTTGATAAGGACTTTAATAAAAGTTATTAGCCAATCCTGATAATTTTGAAGTTTACGATTCAACTAGTTGATAGGATTAACTAGTTTTAATGAAGCCATATTAAGTTGATATTACACATTTAAATAATTGGTATCCTTAAAGGATCATGAATGTGTGTTTAGCGTTTTTGTAACTAGTGTTGTGGATCACCCTAGCTCGACTGGGGATAGTGATCCTGGCCTAGCGAAATCCCATGGCCGAGTTCCGCTTGACCACAAGAATGCGAATTATTATTATGCGAAAACATCAATTACATCTAGTCAAATACGTTTAAAATCTTCTTCAAAATTAGCCGTTCCCTCATTGCTGTTGGAATTTAGAAACCATGGATTCCATGTTATAGTTGTTGAGTCAACTCAAGCTGTACATGGATATCTCTTGAGAACCATTTCCATTCAACATATGATGTAGTTCGACTTAACCCAAACCATCGCATCGTGAACATAACCGAGTGCCGGTGTAAGTTAGGATTGGACAAGAAAGCAAGGGTCTGACTAGACTAGTTTTTATAATTTGTTGAGCCAACTCAATGTCATAAGTGCCCATGGGTAAAAACTTATAAGGAAATTACATTCGATGTGATTGATGAAGAGTCATCTATCGATCGCTGGGTCAATCAACTTGTTGAGCCAACTCAAGGTGGTCGGGTCCCTTTCCCACTAAATATTATTATTCGTTCATATATATGGCTTAAGATGACCGTGAAAATAGTGGGATGATATAGTTGAATAAAACCCATTTTAACTATATTTAAAAACTATGAACAAATGTTAAACTAAGGTAGTTCAATATTTTACTGAAAGGAATCAAAGTCATTATATCCTAAAGGAATAAGTTAACTGGTCAAATGATTGGTTAAGGAATATCAACTCAAAATCAAATTTGATAGTCTAAACTGTGTTCTCACTGACCTTAAAGTGTCCTTCTTAGTACAGGCTTAAGGACAACGATTTCCTTGAGCTCTGGGTCCAGCGCAATAAAAGCACACTACTTGTCACTCACCTCTAGGAGGGGCAGCTTGAACATACTAATGTTTAAAGCATGCTTCTCCATATAACTTGTTGAGTCAACTCAAGGTTGTAGGGAAAACAGTTTCGATCTGCAAAATTCGAAACTTCTATCAAACTGTTTGACTCAAAGATGAGTGCATGAGCGGTGCAAGACCATGTATCCAAATCCGATCATGAGTCAAGTAACTTGTTGAGTCAACTCAAGGTTGTGAAGTTCAAGTGTTTGGATGCATGAGGTGCTTGCACAGCTAATATTTGTGTTGGGACGTGTAATGTCTAAATGTGATTTAGAAAAGAAGAATGCATTCAGGAAAGTCGATTGAGAAAAAAAGTTTTGTCTATCATAAGAAAAGGCATAAGTAGGATGAACTGAAAATGGGACATATTTGAAGCCTTAGTTTCAGAATAATATTGTATTAAGAGTTAATACATGAATGCGCAAGTTACAGAAAACTTACCTCTGGCAAAATAGACTAGGTCATACCAAAGGAACACACTTAACAAGTCACATAAAGAGTGGTCTCTTAAACTCTCGTATTATGAATCGAAAGACACTTGTAAGTCTTGACTCAAGGGTATGCTGGCCAAAACCCCTTCTATAAGATAATGAGAGAATGAGTTGGAGAACTCGTGGTCTCATACTTATTTATGTACCCCCGACCTAAGCCTAAATTGGCTAGGATATTATATTCTTATTTTATTATGACCCATATTCTTGATAAAACACAAGTCTGATGAAATAAAGAACGCAATGGTAGAACTATTTGAACTATTTCGATCAGATCGAAGAGGCGAATACTTAGCTATGTAATTCTTGCGTAATTAAAAGAAAATGAGATTTTCTCTCAGGTCAAGTCTATTAACACATTGGTGCGTTGGAGAGCATGAATCGCATTCTGTTAGACATGATGTGATATATGACAAGTGACTCTTAGTTACAATCCTCCTTCTGGGTTAAGCACCAGATAGTAATGCCTAGGTTCTTGATAAGGTTCTATCAAGATCTTATCAATATAATATTCCTCAAATTAATCATTAGAAAGTTGCAGGATTACTTGAGCCTTGTGAGACGAAAAAGTCGAGTAAGACATCATAGTTGATGATGGCCTAGATAACTTTCAAGATGCCATTTGGAGTAGTGACTCTAAGAATTGGCTTGATGCAACCTGAAAATGGTCCTTGCATATAAATAAGGTATCGACTTTAGTTGACGTGCCTAAGGGAAGTGTTCCCTTTGGCTGCAAGTGAATCTTCAAGAATGAAGATTAGTACAGATAGAAAATAGTGAAGTACACGTTATGCTGGTTGAGAATAGTTATCATCATAACTCCTATAAATGGATTGTGATAAAACTTTCTCGCCAACATCTGTGTACAGATCTATTCGAATCAAACTCGATGTAAATGGTCATGATAACCATGAAAACTGGAGTATACATGTATAGTCTGTTTTCTAAATATGATTTAGAAGAACAAACTTATATGAATCAGCCAGCGAGTTTTCAAGGTCAGTGGGAGCGAATAAAACACATGCGAGGCATCAAGGAACCGGAACATATGGTTTGACAAAATGGTCAAAGAGTTTGACACTTTATCAGTAATAATTATGAACCGTGCAGATGATTAGTAACTATTTTGGATTATTCTCGTAAGGTACGATGAGCTGAATGAGATCCAGGCAAGATAAATGTTAATGATTCCAAAAGACCAAGGAAATTATTTGGATGAGATTCAAATGAGTGGTCTAGTATGAAAACAGAAACCCCTTAAGTCTATACAAAAGACGGTTTATCAGATTCACTTACGAAGGCTCTACCACATGAAGTCTAGAGAGACTTATGTGTAAATGCGGTATGAGATACCAGGATAAATGGGCGTGAGTGCAAGTGGAAGATGTTGGGAGAAGTATATGTGTAACGACTGGTTTTTCATGTATTTGGATTATCTATATTATATATATGTTTTGGTGGATTTTCTCCTTATGTGTGATTTTCCGTCTCCGTAGCTTTCGTTTTCGTTCTTTTCGTTGTGATTTTCTAGCTTCTTCCTTAGATCGTTGATTTTGGAGTAAGTCATTCGTGACGAGCTTCATATCGCTCATATCTTAGAGATAGATTGATCTTAGAAGCCGTAGGAATCTTCCTGGAGCTTTGCGCTTCGATTCGAGACTTTTCGTGCACTTTAGTTGGTTCAAGAAGGGGGACCAACCGACTAGATTCCAATCTAGTCGGTCAGGAACTCTTCTGAAACCGACTAGTTCATTAAATCAATTATTCAGAAGTTACTGTTTACTCTTAGTCGGTCTAAGAACAACCACCGACCGACTAGATGTGAAACTAGTCGGTCAGAACTTGCTCTCAGACCGACTAGTTCCCTTGATAAATTTCACCTAAGTTACTGTTTATCGTTAGTCGGTCTAAGAACATTTTTCGACCGACTAGGTTGCAAACTAGTCGGTCAGCCATTGTTCTTTAACCGACTAGTTCATTGACCATTTTGACAACCGAGTTACTGTTTGCTCTTAGTCGGTCACAGTTGGTCGACCGACTGACTAGTTCTTAAACTAGTCGGTCATCAGCTCTTCTTTGACCGACTAAATGACCCCGTAACCCTAGGTTTCATTTCCACCGCTGTTTCATTTCCTATTTAAACCCTTCGATCCTTTTACTCTTTCTTCATTCTTCTGAGCCCATTTCTTCCCCAAATCATCCTCCAACATTCCCCAAGCCATTTCTTCTTCCTCGGAGCTTCCCTCTCGCCATTCTTGCGCCGGTCACCTCCCTTAGGCCGTCGGCCAACCCCAAAAGCCCCCAAATCCCAATTTCTCCAGATTTTCCCCCATTTCCAGATCTGAGCCATAGTTCTCCGGATCGTTCTTCCGTTGCCGTGCTTGCTCGGCATCGTTCTTCCGCTACGATACGGTTAGTGAATCAATCCTTTAATGTTCTCAAAACCCACATGGTGATTTTGTTAAACCCTAATAAAAATAGATATTAGACGTCGTAGATTCGATTATACTTCAGGATTGGATGTTGTTCTGATATTGTTTTGCCATGGCAGCGATTCCATCTCCGTAGTTTAACATTTTGTGACGTGCCTCGTTGATCGTCATCCTTGGTGCCAGGAAAGTGAAACTTGCAACTTAGGGTTTTAGGCCATGCCTTAGGCCATATGCTTGTTGTAGGCGTAAAAGAGACTAGGCGACGAAATGATACTCGCCTAGGCGCAAATTTCAGGATCTAGCTTGACAACGAAGCTAGATCCGACTACTTTAATTATTTGCACTAGCTGTCATCCATGCATCTTATCTGCCATGTTTAAATTCAATTATCGGTACATGTCATGCTATTCATGTTGATTGTTGCATACGTAGCACACGCTACATTACTTGTACTACTTGATCCGGCTAGGCACCTGTTTTTAGCGGGCACAACCCTATGCCAAATACACTTCCTGGCTCGTGATCCAGAAGCGAGCATTACGCGTTCGGGGGTAAAGCCCTGGCTCGATACATGTGGAGGGGTAGGGATAAGCGATCACCTGAGTGTACGAGTTGGCCCGATCCGCCACTCTAGCCAGAAGACGTAATCTCTGAGCACGACGTGTTTACTTGACGTGATTTACTTGACTTGTACTTGTCCGTGTTTATACTTGTAAAACTTGTCATCCATGCCATACTTGCTACTTGCTACTTGTTACTTGCACCTTACCTTGCTTGTTACTTCCATCCTATACTTGCCATGCTATGCATCATACTATAACTGCTAGGTTGTTAGTTTACCTTTCCTTCAGTTTCCTTGCCCAAGTCTTTTAGACTTGCTGACATGTGCCCTTTACTCTTTTGGGTGACACATGTTAGATCCTGAGCCTGAGGTTGCTGATGTGGACGCGGTGTTCGTTGACGCTGAGTCAGAGCCCGCGTTCATCGAGGAGTTTGAGGACACGGGAGATCAGTCGTAGAGACTGTTTGCGTTGTTGTTTAGACTGCTTTAGTTGTCGGTGCGCAGCACCAATACTTTGTTCGTGTTGGCTTTTGTTGGCCATGTTTGGGCCTAGACTCTTTCTTTTAGCCTGGTGGCTTTTCTGCGATGTTGAATATTATTGTGGACCAATTCTGAGATTGGTTAACTTATATCAGTCTCCTTTATTATTATTATTTTTGTTTCGTTTGCATTTACAGGGACATGCATATATTCAGATCTGATGCTTATCAGGCGTGTAGCTTCACAGCTCCACATCTGTGTGGACCTTCTCACGTCTCGCTCCATTTTAGGGAAGCGGGGCGTGACAATATGCCCTCGAGGCAATTTATCTCTGTGTATGTGTACAAACATCTTGTTCGAAATAACAGTAAGCTGTTTGGTAAAATTTTATCTAAGTTACTAATAATGTAGTCAACATTAGAACTTAGGTAAAGTCCCAAGACTTGATGCAAGGTCAAACATGTATCAAGTTGAGGATCTCGATCATGGGGAATTGCTTGACCGTTTGAAGCATAACTCTAAAATCGTTTGTGGTCGTAGATGTTTCGAGAAAAGTATATCGATTCATTAGATATACCAATGTGTCATTATCCTCACCATGGAATGGTGACGACGATCTAATGATCGTTCGATTTGGCAAAGTCAGAGACGAGACACATGTGCTTATTGGAGAAAAAGTTCACTAAACGACCCAACAAAATTTATCATAGGGTTAATATTAACAAATCTGTCAATGATAACTCTTAGTGATGATAGGGAGGTTGGTCCTTAGACTTGAAGTCATTGTACGAATCTGTACAAGAACGATGTCACTTAGATCTCTGACCTAGCTTCGAGGCAAGGCCTGTTGAAAGGTCTTTGGTTGGGTGATACTTGAAGCGTGCGAGGAGAGTAATGACCAAGAGAGGATTCGTCTCTCCCATTAATAAGGAGTTAGTGCCACACGTGTGGTTCGGTATTTAGTGAAAACTTTGGCCAAAGTATGTTGGAAGAAGTCCAACATTGACAAACTAAAGACCGATGGAGACTAACCACTTTTAAGCTAGTCGGGTTGCCTAGGCTTGACAAAGCGACATAGCTTTGACGAAGGGACTAAAACTATGGTATTCATCACGAACACAGTCAGGATAGTCCCGATAATACTCATGTCAATGAGTTAACCACATAATTATGATACCGAAACAGGGACAACACCTGCTGCTCGTGGTCTCTGCCGATTGGGGTTTCTAGCCCCACCTGTAGTTATGTCAGGCTGTAGGGTCTCACACAAAGTGAGATATTCGTCAAGTAATAGGTATAAATTAGGGAGATGATACATGTGATGTATGTGAATTTATTAAGTCGCAAAGAGTTTGCGACATAAGCTTTAGAATATTATTGATGTGGATTATTGCATATGATGCAAAATGATTTAAATATGTTGTAAAATGTTTATGAGCATATTTTATATAATAAATGCTTAGAAAATGGTTACGTAGATGTCGGGAGTGTCCCGATGAAAATCCAGGTTCAAACGACGTCAAAAACAGACTCAAAATGAAGCCAAAACACCAAAAAGAGTTTTAAAAGGCCCTTACCCCTGCCCAAACTGGGCATGTGCCAGCCTAGGCCTAGCTGGCCCTGGGCACCAGGCCAAGGCACTGGGCCAAGGCGTAAGCACCCGGCCTAGGTGCTACGCACCCAGGTTAGCTGAGGCCTGCCCAGCTAGATGGCTAGGCTGGTGGGGCCTACATGGTAGGCCCCACAACTTGGGTTTCGAACCCTAGTTTTTGACGGCTGGTATTTTTGCAAAAAATAGAGTTTTGAGCCATTATTGAGACGATGTTTGAAGGGTCAAAAGGAGTCGGAATTGAGCCCTGTTTGTTTCTATGCGTTCACCGTTGCTCTTTGATTTGATATATGGTATCGCTTGCGAAGCTTAACGGTGAGAGAGGAAAAATTCGTTGAAGTTTGGCCTTCGTGAAGGTCAAACTTAAAATCAATTTTCTACTCAAATGTTTAATCCTACATCGAATATGGAGAAAAAGGAAGGGGTTAGCAGCCTATATAAATAGGGGCCAACCCCCCTCCTTGAAATTTGCACCAAGCTCCAGATTCGGTTAGCTCCATTAAACGTGAGGAAGCCCGAATCCAAGCTTAAATTAATATTCCCTCTTTTCCCTCATTCTTCCTTGCTCCCGATCGGGCTCCAGCAAAGCTTCGATGGAGTTCAGATCGGATCCGAAGTCTTAACAGGGGATCCACTCAAGGTGAAACTTTTTGGAGCGCGTGGTTGGCTCGGCGATAAGGATGTTGCTCACCTTGGGACACGGTTCGGTTCGGGACACTGTTTGGCTCGGGAGAAGCAGCTCAGCCCCAACGCGGGGCATCATTTTGGAGATAAGGAAAGGTTGCTGAAAACGAAGCTTCGTATTCTGCAGAAACAAAGTTCCGAGTCTGTTTTCATTTAAATGCGTTTATAATTGCAATTGTTTGATAGGTCTATTTTTAGGGGTTGGTTGGACCCAACACTGAGATAGTAAAGATTTTGGCTAGGGTTTATTCTTTAGGGCTTGACTTAAATTGTTTTAAGATCTGTTTTTTTGCTGCTTTTACGATTTCAGCATCTGACTGACTTAGGCAGAACGTCGATTTTTAGGCTTAAGGACCCAGAAATCCCTACACAAACAAACACCCCCCAACATATTTACATGGTTGACATTGCCCTTCCCCCTTAAACACCCTCAATCTTCTCCATTTTCACATGTTTTCCATTGCACTTTTCCCACTTAGCTCCCCTAGGTAGCCTTTTTTCGCCATTTCACACCCCTTCCCGGGTTTTTTGCACTTTGACCCCCGCTTTTGGTCATTTTACCACTCCTTGTGCTTTTCTCAAGTTCAACCACTGCTTTTCGTCAACTTACCCCTAGTGTGCACACCCACACTTTTCACTCCTTCTTGGTTTCACGCGTGCACCACATCCTTTTGTGTGGTTAATTTTTGATTCACACCCAGAAAACACCTACACTCACAATCACTCTCATCTCTACATTTTCAATTTGTGTTGGGCCCTCATCCTCTGGATGAGTTTTCTTTGATGTGCCCGTGCACATGGTGCATGGGTTATTTCTAGTGTACTATTATCTATTAGAGGGAATTGATTTCACACCCATAGTTTTACTCTGCGCCCATACCACTTATGACAAGTTTGCCATTACTTCTGTGCACATACCACTTATTTACAAGTTTGTCATCGAAATTACTCACTGCAGACTCCCAGGGACTGACCGGCGCCCCGCTTGCATCACGGCGGCGCGGTGTCGTTTACCGCAAGTTTCACGGTTAGTGTAGGGTGCGGGAATATCGAACTCAGGGAGGCGAGGTTGTGCTTGGGTCAGGTAGGACCTAAATCACCCCGAGGGGCGAGCTAGCCCGAATCGGTGAATGGTTGTCACGAAAGGAAATAAATGGGTATGAACAACAAGAAAGAAAACCCGGGACTTCGGTTTCCAACCCGACGAGAGACTCTCGCCGATACGGCCTACGGGTATGGATAGCGATCGGGATTAGGGTCTAATGGTGAGACGTTGCCTCCAAAAGTGGTACTGGCGTCCCATGGGCCCGATATTCCGGTCGGTGCCCAGGATGATACACCGGACTTCCCGGATTCGATCAGTGGGCACTCCCGTGTCCATTAACACTGATCGATCCCGGGAGCACTAAGCCCGCAACGATAACTCCCAACGTCTCATCCTGCCGCTCCCGCGTGCTAGGATTCGGCGTCTACGCTAAGGGTGTGAGCCATGGCTAGGGAGTCAACCGCCAAGTTTATTCCCCCTTGGCCCGACGGTCAAAGGCGGTCTTTTTCCCGCCGATGACAATGAAACACCCCGCGTAACCGTTAGATTCCTACTCCCTATCGATTTCCTAACCCTACGGACGCCCGAAGGGGTTTCCACCAAAATCCCAGATTTGGGAACTACTCACAAAAATTCATGAAAAAGCAATCTAAATGAAATTTGACCGTTGGAATCATAATCGGACAATTGCAATGCGGAAGTGATAGAGTAATAAAGACAATACTAAAATTTTAGAAAGATCTGAAAATTTACAAAAGAGTCACAATTACAGCCGTCACAAGGAAATAAAACAGCAGGAAAAAAATAACAGCTCTCGTTTCTGGAACCCTAGGGGTTCTATTTATAGACCGACGCATCAACCGATCGGTTGACAAGTCAACCGATCGGTTGATCCGTTACAGATAAATTACAGAAAACGACGACTTTTCACCCGATCTCATGAACCGGTCGGGTGAGTTCTTGAGTGACCGGTTGGATCTTGGAGCGTCGGGTGAATCGATCGGTTCAACGTCTGTGTCTTCAGCTCATCTTCTTCAGCTACAGATGAACCGATCGGGTGAGAGTCACCCGATCGGTTGGAATTCTGCTCGAAAAAATAGAGAACAGCCGCCCGCAGAACCGGTCTGTGAACCGGTCGGGTGGCTTCTTTGTGAGCTGCGGCAGAGACCGGGTGGTGCACGCGTGCATCACCCGATCGGTTGGAGATGACCAACCGATCGGGTGAGGGGCTGAAAGATGAATTCTTTGGCATTTAGCCCCCTGGATCACGCGTGACTTCTCCCGTTTCTCCGGGGACTTGGGATATCATCGTTAAACGTCCCCTACGTGGTCAATCCCCTGCAATCATGGATAAACAAAGAAAAGTGAAAGAAAACGGGAAAATACACGAAAACGGATAAGAGACGGCGGAAAAACACGGAGAAACACAAAAGAAAACGTGCGTGAATATATGAAATATAAACGCACGTCAAAATCCCCCAAGCTGAACTCTTCCTCGTCCTCGAGGAAGACGAGTGAGAGTAGGAGCTCGGAAGGGGAAAATAGAGAGGAAGAAAGAAAAAGGAAACTCTAAGCCCTAGATCACCCATCAGAGCCACCAAAATCAAAAACCACTCACCAAGCAAGCAAACGCCAAATCACACCACTAAACCTAGGAAAGCGAGTCCAAATAAGTGTCGTGGGTCCACGCAGTGAAGCGCGAGTGAGCGTGGTCGTGTGCTAGCAAATGGTGATACTTTCTACGATGTGCTATGAGGCTCGATATACACAAATCCAAGATATGACCCAAAATATCGATCCGAATTGAATTAAGCGGCGAATATAAGTTCAAGCATGCATGGGAAGAGTGGGAATAGAAGCGTATCATGCATCGGGGACTCCACAACTAGGGTTAAGGAAATCACGCCACTATAGCCTAGATACTAGCTAAAAAGTTCCTAAGCTAAGTGTTTTCGATAACGACGGGGGTTGAGATGATGTGGAGAAGAACACTCGGTGCAAATTCTCGCCTTCCCTTTATTCTTGGCAAGTATGAAAAAATATTCACACGGAAATTCCTTTTTTTTCTTTTTTTTTGGGTTTTGGGCATTTGTATTTTTTTTTGGATTTTTGGGCTATACATGATTTTTTTCTTTTCTTTTTGGGTTTTTCTTTTCTTTTCTCTTTTTTTTTGGATTTTGAATTTTGGGCTTTTGGCTATACACATGTGTACTCTCCCAAGTGGGAGAACGGTACACGACGAGGGGATTTGCACCAAGTAAAACAGAAAAGAAATCGAAATCTAAACACTTGGGCAAAGGAAACTATTCTCGCTAAATAGAGCATAGGCTAAATGGGTTATCCTAGTCCTTAGTTGGGGAATCCCGACGCATGCGAATTGAAGTATACGATATAATATAGCATGCATATAGTGAAACAAATACCGCATATTCAAATCGGAGCATGATAATCTAGGGGTCATTCCTGGACAAGTATATAAAGTAAAATCACAAAGCAGAAGCACACCAAATGCTAGTCACGACACACGACTCACAAAAAGCTAAGTAGACACACAATGCGTGAAATGCAAGAGGACTCGAAATCCTAGGGTTAGTGAGTGTGATTATCGATGCAATGCTAGGTGTGTGTGACTTTGTGGCGATTCATCATAGGATTCATTTCTAGGAGAAAGAGCTAAAGAAGAAGAAAAAAGAAAAAAGAAAAACACGATGGAAAACGACTCAAATAACGTAGAAAAACAACACAAATGACGCACGAAGTGCGACTCCCCCAAGCTGAAACTTGCATTGCCCTCAATGCAATAAGAGTGAGCACGGGAGGGCAATGAAAATGGGGGGGGGGGAATATGCACTGACACAAAAAGAAATGAAAACGAGGAAAACACATAGATAAAACTGAAAAAGAAAGAAAGATCAAAATCAAAACCAAACAACACGAGAATAAAAATAAAAATAAAACCACACGACACGACACTCAAAAAAGAAAAACAAACACACACACAAAAATGAGAAAAACAAACAAAATACGACAGCACACCAAAATAGACGTCCCCCAAGCTAGACCAGAAAGTGCTAGCGAAATGATGTAATCGAGGAAATCCAGATATGTGCAAAGGGGAGTCAATCAGATTCGCTGGTATTGGAATGATAGGGGGAGTCGGAAGAGGGAGGGGAGGGTGTGCCTATGGGTGAAGGAGGGGCGACAGGCTGGAGTACGGGAGGATCGATATGCGCCGGGGGGCTGTGGTGGAAGAAGACCGTAACAGGTGGACCGACAGCGGGGTGCCAATCGGGAGGATCCAAGGGTGGGAGATGTACCAATGGAGAATACCAAGGATCGGGGTAAAACTCCCAAGGCAGAGGAGACGGGGTATAGGGTACCTGCAAAGGGACCAAAGGTGGCAGGATCGCGAAAGGTACGCATGCGGGGCTGTAGAGGTAGACAACACGATCTTCATCGAAGGGGGTGAGCACATTGATATCAATCAAGTAATCGCGATCAATACGGCTACGACCAGGCAAAACTGGGAGGTCGGGAGGTACCCTCAGAACACAGCTGACAATAAGAGTGATCATCCCTCCACAACAGATGGGACCAGAAGTGGCTCGGCTAACGACAAAAATTTCGTGGACGATCCAATGAGCAGCGTTAATGGGCATAGGGGTGTGCCTAAGGATCCTGTCATCGGACATGGCATTGAGAAAGAAGAGCTCATCCCTAGATACAGTGGATACATCCACGCGGGCGAAAACAGTGTTGGCAAGGATGCAATGGGCGAGGCGGTAACACGGGTGAATAATGTAGGAGGCAGGAGCCTCGTGTGGAAAGGTGGTTGTCACGCCCCGCTTCCCAAAAATATGGAGGCGAAGCGTGAGAAGGTCCGCTCAGACTTGAAGCTACAAAGCTGCAAGTCCGATAAGCGTCGATCAAGTTTAAAACTGCAGGTCCTTGCAACGCTAACGAAACAAAGATAATAATAATTAAATGAGACAAAAGAATTATCTCAGAATATCCATAAAATAAGTTTCCAACATCGCAGAAAAGCCACCAGGCTAAAAGAAAAAGTCTAAAGGCCCAAACATGGCCAACAAAAGTACAAAGTACAAAACAACGGTGCTACGCACCAACAACTAACAAAAGGCCTAAACAAAATAAAGCTCAACAAAGACTCAAAGGAAGGTCACCGGTGTCCTCGTACTCCTCAACGAACGTAGGCTCAGTCTCAGCGTCAGCAAACACCTCGTCCGCTACAACTATCTCTGGCTCAGGGTCTAACATGTGACACCCAAAGAGAAAGGGGCACATGTCAGCAAGTCTGGAAGACTTGTGCAAGTGAAACTGAAAGTACAAGTAAGAGCAACCTAGCAGTTCTAGCATGATGCAATGACATGGCAGTTTAAAGTATGAGTGCAACAGGTAAAGTAAAGTAAAGTACAGTACGAGCATGACATGGCATTCACAAGACAAGTACAAGACAAGGAAAGTAAGCACCTCGTGCACAGAGATTCCGTCCTTTGGCTAGAGTGGCTGCACGGCCAGCTCCTAGCTCAAGTATCCGTTTATCCCTACCCCTCCACGTGTATCGGGCATTGGTTTCTGGCCAACACATGAGGCCCGCTTCTGGTCCACGAGCCAGGAAGTGTGTAAACAAGTATGGCGTAGGGGTGCACCTAGCCGGTCCAGGGAACCCGGGCATTGGCTTTTGACCAACACATGAGGCCCGTTTCCCCCGGAAGTAGTATTCAAGGAGTACAAGTAATGTAGCGTGTGCTACGATGCAACAATCAATGCATGGATGACATGGCATGGCAAGTAGTAAAGCGTACAAGTAAGAAAGGTAAACGTGACAGTTTAGCATGCATGAATGACAAGTTTAAGGGTTGGATCTAGCTTCGTTGTCAAGCTAGATCATTTAGGTGACGGATCTAGTTTCGTTGTCAAACTAGATCAAGTAGGCGTCTAGCCAACTATCATTTCACTGACTAGTCTCTTTTACGCTAAAAACAAGTAAGTGGCCTAAAAACATGGCCCTACACAAGAGTTGGCAAGTTTCACTTGCCTGCAACTATCACGTCAAGAAAACACCGTCCAACGAGTCCAAAGTCACGATTCCTACGTGCACAAGTCCACCGGCCTACATCCGTTTTATTAATCTTGATTAGTGATTTTAAAACATTTAAAAATACTTTAAAATACTGTTTTTTAGTCTTTATTAGCATGCAATTGGGTTGGGGGTCCTAGGGGTGCAAAACGTTACCTCAACACGACGCGAAAGCTACACCGGCGTCGGGTAGCGACGCCGGGGGTTGGAATAATAAGATCGCGCTCCAAGTCCAGATTCCAATTAGTTTCCTCGCTGGAAATTCAGAGCAATCAACCCGGGGCGACGATTCCAGATTCCAAAGCTCGCACGTGCGACGACGGGCTACGACGTGCGACGACGTCGTACGCGACGAATCCTCGAAGAGCAAGCACCTTGGTGGGGCCCACAGCAGTCCTAGGGGCCTTTGGGGAACCCACAATAACTCTGGAGAACTTGGGGGGCCCACGGAGGCAAGTGGTGCGACGGATGCGGGGTTGCGACGAGTGGCCGTCGGTCAGACACAGCCAATGCGGAAGAATTTCTCGGTCGTGCGCTCAAAATGCGGGGGCTGCGACGTTGGGGTGCACAGCGGCTGCGGGCGATGCTTGGGTGCGGGGTTTCTCCTCGGTCTGGTCGATGGAGAGCTTCGGTCGTGCGCTTGGATGCGGGCGGGACAGCGTTGCAACGTTGCAACGCTTGCAACGTCGGTCGCTGCGGGCGTTTCCTTCGGTCGGGCACGGAGCGGAGCGGGGGAACGAAGCGGAGCGCTGTGCGGGGGTCGGTGCGGAGCGGGGCCTCGGTCAGACCGAGAGCTCCTCTCGGTCAAGCGGGGAACGGGCGGGGGTTGGCTGCAGCGGTGCGGAGCGGCGAGAATGCGGGCGAGGCGGCCGGTCAGAGCGGGCGGATGCGGGGGTTTTCTTCGGTCGTACGGGGTGCTGAACGTCGCAACGTTGCGACGATTCGTCGCAACGTCCAAAATGAGTTTGGAAGAGGCTAGGGCTAATTTCTTTGGAAAATAGGACTTGCTAGGGGTTGCTTATATAGTATAGGTGGGTTGACTTGGTCTAGGGCTAAATCTAATAGGATTAGAAGTTCAAAAAGATTTAAAATTTGAATTTAAACTTCTCCAACCCAATCTAGGATTTGACCTGGTCCAAATGAGCTGGAAATTGGCTCAAAAATTCTTTAAAACGTTTTAAACTCAATTAAATTTTATTTGGCCGAAATTAATTGAAAAATAAATTATTAAAAATAATATAAAACTTGTAAAAATTATAAAAGTGGTCAAATAAACTCCAAAAATTATAAAATAAATATCGTTGTGATCGTGGCGACGAATGTGAGCTAACTAAGAAGACGGATCTCAGTTTCGACGTCGGACGACGGAACTAAAAATAGAAACGTCTCCCGTCAAGAGTGAGAATCGTCACGTCTCATCGAGTAAGATCAAATTGTGGAAAAACGACTCGAGAACGTCGTTCCAATATAGTGCCACTATTTAATACTCTCAGTGACGTTCGCAACGGCATATCACACAAAAGTGTTCACAAACAAATAAAGTCTAAAGCAAACACGTGCACGGCCAAAAGCACGTGCACGAACAACGTACGACGAAAAGTGGTCGTTACATCCTCCCCACCTTAGAATAAAGTCCGTCCTCGGACTTTCTAATATAACTAGTCGCTCTAGTAACTACCCCAATCAAGCCATATAATAATTTAACCAGGTATAGTCATTTCAAGTGCTCATGTATGCACTAGGTAGTCAAACATTTATACTACCAATACGTGTATATATATATATACATTCACGTACATATACTCTTATACCTATTATAGTCAGTCAGACTCATACACGTATTTCAATCATATATATAAGCATGCATCCCTTATATAGCTACTACCTACCTAATCACAAAACAATACTTCAGGTACTTATATAATGATAGTTTCACGCTTAGCCATCACAATCATCGCTCTACCTATATGTAGCTACCTATGCACCCGCTAATATTCATCCAATACCAAGCATCTCAACACATATAGTCACACCATACTATTATTGAATCAAGTTCACTATATCTAATATACATTCACCACTACTATAATTTCACAATATATAGTCATTCAATACATGCAAATAGTTCATCATATATCCACATCATGTACGATCCTATAACTATATTCACGACACGCCACATATACCATAGTCACCCATACCTATAACTAAACACATACTTACCCGTGCATGGTGCACTCCCATACACGCTAACATCTCATTTACCTACACCAATCATACCATTATATAGCTAGCACACATACACACCTAGTTTTAGCTAGTACACATACGTTCATACAGGCAAGTCCTTAGTAAATAGCTATATCTCAAGGCCATCACATATAACTATATACTGGTGTAGCGACCCACAATCATGTGCGTAACACAACCAGGCACAAACACTCCTATCACTATACATACATCAAACATCGCTATATTCAAACTTCAGACATACATTCAATATACTTAGAGTATACCCACTCAGGCTTGAGTGAGACTCAATACATATATCAGAATATTCTATATACGTAACACGGCATTCATACATATACCATTACCACTCCATTATATATATGTATATATATATATATATCTACCAATACAACCATATGCATACCATAGGTCAATCACACTTAATATTTAGTCAGGTAATACTTACATAGTTCAATCACTCTATATACCATAATAATAATACAGACATCAACACACGTATAATTATAATATACTCCTTAGTACAAACATTCACCGTATAGTCACACATAAGTAGTGTATATATTCACACCGTAGCCTACTACCTATAATTAGTGTTCTAACACATCCACACGTACATAATTAAGATGTGCAATAGTCGTGTATACCTCACGGTATGCACGCATGCAACATCCCGTAAAAGCAACAATACCAATCAAAATTATAACCCTAATACTATATGTATATCACATATATACTCAGGCAACAAAACATAACTACTTACGTCTAAACACTATATATATCTACCTACGAGCACATACTCACACGTAATAATATATAGATCACTCAATAGGCCTACTTACTTATCTATAAGTTCACACATTATCATCACACCTAGCATATACCTAGCTTTACCAATCATTTTATTCCAACCATTATAAGTATCTCTTACCACATACACAACTTAGATATTCCAACGCTAATTCAAATATACACAAGCATCCCTAGTATAGTGTATCTAACCACTCACAAGTCTATACATTCTAACACACAACAACATCCTAACATTACGAATAACTCCGAGTACATATATATATATCACACAATAGGCAAGCATCGATATACTATGGGAATTCTCATTCAAGCTCACGTACCCAACTTAGGTATGTGCACTACGACACCTCACAGGGTCCAAGGGCCTACTAAAAACTTAGGGTGGACATAGACATTGACGGGCACTAATACCTAAGCAATAGAGGGAGGTCGAAAGCGTGACGAGGGAAGGATCGATAAGCACGTGTTCAGATAGGGCGAATGCAAGGAGACAGCTTGGTTGGACGAACATTGGCTCAATGGTGATGTTTAGGTTGAGGGAAAAGGAGGTGGAGATGTAGTGATACATACATAGGGTATAGAAAAGAAGATAGGGTAAGTAGCACATGCTAAAATACGTGAAATCTGAAAACTGTTGTACTTTAAAATCCTCGTCTGAGAAGAAATGTTTGGGGATCGATAAAACGAGTTGTTCAAAATAAATCTGAGTCGAATATTCAAAATAATAGAGAATGGCCTACTGGTTTTTAAAAATCATTTTAAAAGGAATTAAAATCATTTACACAAATATTAAGGACATGGTTTAGAAAATTTATACGTCAATAATTTAATATAATGTTGCCAAAAATTTTTGAATGTCAAAGAATGGAATCAAACAACGGAAGAATTTAAAATCAGGTTAAATGCTTTCAAAGCTTTGGGCTATGGAAAATTGAAGATAATCAATTTGAAACTACTTTTAGAAAACCAAGGTTTGCCAAAAATGGAAAAACCGATTTACACAAGGTTCTTAATATACGAGCTCAACGAACCTGGTACGGATAAAATAATTAAAATTCATTTTAGTCTAGAAATTTTTCTAAAAGCACGTAGGGTGAGTGGAAAGATAATAATTATAACTTAGCATAATAATTATCAGGATCGAATAACAAATCTTTAAAATCAAATCAGGGAGGGTCTAAAGCAGGAAGAGGTTTATGAAAATAGTAATTTTGCAAAAATCTGAAATAGTGAGAACGACGAGCAAAAACCAACTTTCTGAAATCTGAAGTTCTATGTGACTTGAAAAGTATATTAAAAGTAAACACGATGTATTATTCAAATAACATAAATAAGAAAGGAAAATTATAAATCAAATTGGACAAATGGTTCAGAATAAAATTAATATATGGAAAGACGACATGAGTACGAAAACATAGGCGGGAAAATTATTATAAGCTAGAGTTCAAAATTCCGACAACGTTTTTTTTTTTAAAAAAATTAAATCAATGAAGAAGTATGAAGTAGAAGTATTTTAAAATTTTGAACAAGTTTAAACCTAGGGAAAGAGGAAATCGAAAGATACTTTTGGAAGATTCAAGATTGTAACGGAAAGGTTTGAAAATTGACGACGATCGTCATGGGGCGATCTCGTGAATCGAGGCAAGGAAATTGGTCAGGTGATCCAAACGTACATACGCCTAGGATATAAATCAGAAGAGGCGACGGAGAAACTCCTACGGTCGACCAACTAAAAATTAAAAACTAAGCGCTAAGACTTCTAAAGGTTAGACGGTAAGGAAATGCGTTCAGCTTGATCCGAAATCGATGAACCCAAAAGCGAACGACCGAAGGAAAATCTAGAAGTCTAATATGGTCAGGGGTAGACATGAACCACTAAGGTAACTCCTACGACGATTAAATCAATTGCCAGAAAGGGGGTCTAACTATCAATCAGAGACCTCTAACTAGCAAGCACAGACGTCTAACTAAGCCCTCTTATCACCTAGTGTCCTAAGAAAACAACTAGACTCAGGGCTTATGACTTGGATGTTGCAATTTATTTAATGGACATTCCGTTATTATCGTTGTTCCGTTAATTCGCAATTGCAAGATTGGACCTGCATGGGCCACCAACAAAACCTGTCACGCCCCGCTTCCCAAAAATATGGAGGCGAAGCGTGAGAAGGTCCGCTCAGACTTGAAGCTACAAAGCTGCAAGTCCGATAAGCGTCGATCAAGTTTAAAACTGCAGGTCCTTGCAACGCTAACGAAACAAAGATAATAATAATTAAATGAGACAAAAGAATTATCTCAGAATATCCATAAAATAAGTTTCCAACATCGCAGAAAAGCCACCAGGCTAAAAGAAAAAGTCTAAAGGCCCAAACATGGCCAACAAAAGTACAAAGTACAAAACAACGGTGCTACGCACCAACAACTAACAAAAGGCCTAAACAAAATAAAGCTCAACAAAGACTCAAAGGAAGGTCACCGGTGTCCTCGTACTCCTCAACGAACGTAGGCTCAGTCTCAGCGTCAGCAAACACCTCGTCCGCTACAACTATCTCTGGCTCAGGGTCTAACATGTGACACCCAAAGAGAAAGGGGCACATGTCAGCAAGTCTGGAAGACTTGTGCAAGTGAAACTGAAAGTACAAGTAAGAGCAACCTAGCAGTTCTAGCATGATGCAATGACATGGCAGTTTAAAGTATGAGTGCAACAGGTAAAGTAAAGTAAAGTACAGTACGAGCATGACATGGCATTCACAAGACAAGTACAAGACAAGGAAAGTAAGCACCTCGTGCACAGAGATTCCGTCCTTTGGCTAGAGTGGCTGCACGGCCAGCTCCTAGCTCAAGTATCCGTTTATCCCTACCCCTCCACGTGTATCGGGCATTGGTTTCTGGCCAACACATGAGGCCCGCTTCTGGTCCACGAGCCAGGAAGTGTGTAAACAAGTATGGCGTAGGGGTGCACCTAGCCGGTCCAGGGAACCCGGGCATTGGCTTTTGACCAACACATGAGGCCCGTTTCCCCCGGAAGTAGTATTCAAGGAGTACAAGTAATGTAGCGTGTGCTACGATGCAACAATCAATGCATGGATGACATGGCATGGCAAGTAGTAAAGCGTACAAGTAAGAAAGGTAAACGTGACAGTTTAGCATGCATGAATGACAAGTTTAAGGGTTGGATCTAGCTTCGTTGTCAAGCTAGATCATTTAGGTGACGGATCTAGTTTCGTTGTCAAACTAGATCAAGTAGGCGTCTAGCCAACTATCATTTCACTGACTAGTCTCTTTTACGCTAAAAACAAGTAAGTGGCCTAAAAACATGGCCCTACACAAGAGTTGGCAAGTTTCACTTGCCTGCAACTATCACGTCAAGAAAACACCGTCCAACGAGTCCAAAGTCACGATTCCTACGTGCACAAGTCCACCGGCCTACATCCGTTTTATTAATCTTGATTAGTGATTTTAAAACATTTAAAAATACTTTAAAATACTGTTTTTTAGTCTTTATTAGCATGCAATTGGGTTGGGGGTCCTAGGGGTGCAAAACGTTACCTCAACACGACGCGAAAGCTACACCGGCGTCGGGTAGCGACGCCGGGGGTTGGAATAATAAGATCGCGCTCCAAGTCCAGATTCCAATTAGTTTCCTCGCTGGAAATTCAGAGCAATCAACCCGGGGCGACGATTCCAGATTCCAAAGCTCGCACGTGCGACGACGGGCTACGACGTGCGACGACGTCGTACGCGACGAATCCTCGAAGAGCAAGCACCTTGGTGGGGCCCACAGCAGTCCTAGGGGCCTTTGGGGAACCCACAATAACTCTGGAGAACTTGGGGGGCCCACGGAGGCAAGTGGTGCGACGGATGCGGGGTTGCGACGAGTGGCCGTCGGTCAGACACAGCCAATGCGGAAGAATTTCTCGGTCGTGCGCTCAAAATGCGGGGGCTGCGACGTTGGGGTGCACAGCGGCTGCGGGCGATGCTTGGGTGCGGGGTTTCTCCTCGGTCTGGTCGATGGAGAGCTTCGGTCGTGCGCTTGGATGCGGGCGGGACAGCGTTGCAACGTTGCAACGCTTGCAACGTCGGTCGCTGCGGGCGTTTCCTTCGGTCGGGCACGGAGCGGAGCGGGGGAACGAAGCGGAGCGCTGTGCGGGGGTCGGTGCGGAGCGGGGCCTCGGTCAGACCGAGAGCTCCTCTCGGTCAAGCGGGGAACGGGCGGGGGTTGGCTGCAGCGGTGCGGAGCGGCGAGAATGCGGGCGAGGCGGCCGGTCAGAGCGGGCGGATGCGGGGGTTTTCTTCGGTCGTACGGGGTGCTGAACGTCGCAACGTTGCGACGATTCGTCGCAACGTCCAAAATGAGTTTGGAAGAGGCTAGGGCTAATTTCTTTGGAAAATAGGACTTGCTAGGGGTTGCTTATATAGTATAGGTGGGTTGACTTGGTCTAGGGCTAAATCTAATAGGATTAGAAGTTCAAAAAGATTTAAAATTTGAATTTAAACTTCTCCAACCCAATCTAGGATTTGACCTGGTCCAAATGAGCTGGAAATTGGCTCAAAAATTCTTTAAAACGTTTTAAACTCAATTAAATTTTATTTGGCCGAAATTAATTGAAAAATAAATTATTAAAAATAATATAAAACTTGTAAAAATTATAAAAGTGGTCAAATAAACTCCAAAAATTATAAAATAAATATCGTTGTGATCGTGGCGACGAATGTGAGCTAACTAAGAAGACGGATCTCAGTTTCGACGTCGGACGACGGAACTAAAAATAGAAACGTCTCCCGTCAAGAGTGAGAATCGTCACGTCTCATCGAGTAAGATCAAATTGTGGAAAAACGACTCGAGAACGTCGTTCCAATATAGTGCCACTATTTAATACTCTCAGTGACGTTCGCAACGGCATATCACACAAAAGTGTTCACAAACAAATAAAGTCTAAAGCAAACACGTGCACGGCCAAAAGCACGTGCACGAACAACGTACGACGAAAAGTGGTCGTTACAGTGGTGCACCAGGTAAGTCTTTGCCAAACACCATCAGCCCGAAATTGAGAGTAGATGTCAGTTCGATCGGGGGTCGAATGTGCAGTATTAAGATCGGGGTGACGGAGGTTAAGGATATTGTTTAGCTCGATGAAGCCTAGAGAAAAGTCACAATTGAAAGCGCGGAAGGAGAAACCTCCATCACATAACTCGAGGGAACTGAGAAATTCAAGCGTTAGATTTCTGTGTGTGAGAGCATGGGTGTGAGAGAGGGTATGGGACCCGATACAATCGAAAATTCTGGCGACGCCGTATGAAAGCCCTAGAGCTTCAAGTGTGGGGCGATCGGCGAAGAGCGTGGGTCTCATCGGACGATGAAGCAGTGCCCGCAAACGGTCAGACTGCTCTGCCGTAGAAGGGTTTATGCCAAGGAAAGAGGGGGGAAAGGGGCCGTGGAGCGGATCACGGCGCGAAGATGATGCAATCTCTTTCCCTTTCTTAGGCATTGCGGCTATGAGGGTGGTGAACTTAAGTTAAATATAGGGCAAGTGAAACAGATACCACACCAAATTAGGATTTTACAGATAAAATTGAAGATGTGCAGAGTGGAAGAATGTTACCCTTCGATGTAGCAAGACTAAGCGCCCGAGGGTCTCGCGTAGTAGGAGGAAATAATCCGGGAAGCCGCCGCTTGCTGATCCGACAAGAACAGAATTTTGAAAATTTTGGGGCTAGGGTTAGGGTTTGGGGGCTTTGATGATGGAATATCCACGATGGCGAAGTGGCGGAGGTGGGGAGGTATGGGAGCGAGTGGGGATGACGGTTGGGCCTAGGGTTCGAAGAGCCATCCTCGGTGGGTTTAACACGGCGGGGAGGCATTGTGTGGGTGTCGCTCGTGTGCGTAGGTATGCAAACGAACAATGAATTCAACACGAACACGAAATACGAACAGCAATCAAGTGGAATATTCTCGGTAAGATTAAAATTAAGCAAAGGAGCGAGTTTACCCAAGCGGAGTGGTGGAGCTTGCTCGTTGATGCCCCATACTGTTCATCGAGAGTAGCGTGGAGCCGCGGCGAACTCCTTTGGCAACAATTTTCGAAATGGGGGTGGTTTGGGGGAAAACTAGGTCAAAAATTCGGAATGGGAGGAGAGAGAGGGTGTAGATGATGAAGGGGTTGATGAAGGAGGTGGAGAGTGGGAGTAATGGAGGAGTAGAGGGCGTGGGGGAGGAAGATCGGTTGTTGGGAGAGAGGGGAAGGCGAAACAACGGGGGGATTTGCGATCGGGCGAGGGTGAAAACGAGCGGGTGTCGGGGGGGGGGGGGGGTTATATAGGGTTTAAGTCGAACCGGTCGGGTGAGTTTTCACCCGATCGGTTGACAGTTAGGTCGAAAATCTTGCCGAAGAAATGCTACAGGCGAACCGATCGGTTGATTTTTCAACCGATCGGTTGGCCGCTCCACACATTTTCCCGAGAACTTAAGGCTGCTCACCCGGTCACGTCAACCGATCGCGCTCGAACTCAACCGATCGGTTGATATTCCCCAATATTTCCCGAGAGTTCTCCCCAGCTCACCCGGTCTGCCACCCGGTCTCTTCATTACTCAACCGATCGGGTCATCTGGGGGTAGATCTCGGCTTGTATCTGATACATCCCAACCGATCGGGTGAGTTGTCAACCAATCGGTTGGGGCTTTGTTTCCTGCAAAAGCCAACAGATTATCTAAGTCCCCGAACGGATCTTCTCGCGACTGATTTTATTTATAAAAGTAGATAAAATAAAATCAGAAATTAACGCTAAAAAATGAGAAAAAGTTTAGAGCATGGGTTGCCTCCCATGAAGCGCGCTTGTTTAACGTCGTTGGCTCGACGCCCGCAAGAGATGCTCATGGTGGCTGATACGGGTGATGCCCAAATTTCGGCATCTCTTTCTCGTTGGAGCTGAAGACGCTTGGAGTAGTCAGCGGCTGGAAAAATACTTGCTCGACTACCCTCCCTTTGTTCTTGAGATCCGGGGGCTTTTCCTTGGTGTTGGCGCTTCCCGCCATATTCTTCAGGATCCGGACCTCGTCTTTAGTGAGGTCCGTGTGCTCTTTCCCCGTTCTCCTCACAGGAGGAGCCTTGGGGAACTCGGGAGGGGTCGTTCTCGCTGCACTCGGTCTTCCAGCAGCTTCTTTGTTCTCGGGGCCGTCCCCATCTTCTGAATTCCCCAAGTCATCGGGGGGGTTTCTCAGGAGAATCTCCCAGGAGCTCTCCTCTACAGCTTTTTCTTCTTCTATCTCAAGCAAATTGCACCGGAGGTCATCAGGAGGATCGGGGTGCTTCATGGATAGTCCCAGATCAAACTCAACTTTCTCTCCGCTGACGTTCAAGGAGAGTTTTTCGTTCTTCACATCTATTAGAACGCCAGCAGTGGCCATGAAAGGCCGTCCCAGGATAATGGGGGTGTGTGCGTCTTCGGGCATGTCCATGACTACAAAGTCCACATGCACATGCACCCCTCTCACATTTACGGGGAGGTCATCAACAACTCCCACCGGATATTTGACCGACCGGTCAGCTAGTTGTAGGGTCATCCCGGTGGGCTCCAAATCACCCATCCCTATCCTTCTGTACATCGACAAGGGCATCAAACTTACACTCGCTCCGAGATCGACGAGTGCACGATGAATCTTCACTGCCCCGATCGTGCAAGGAATGGAAAAGCTCCCCGGGTCTTTAAGTTTCGGTGGATTTGCCCTCTGGATAAGAGCGCTACACTCTGCCGTCAATACTACTTTCTCTTTTCTAGACCCTCTAGTCACCAAATCCTTCAAGAATTTTGCATAGGAGGGGATTGTTTCTATTGCTTCCAGGAAGGGGATTTGCAGGCTTAGGTCCTTGACCATGGCAAAGAACTTGCCATATTTCTCATCAATTTTTGCCTGAGCCAACCGTTGTGGAAATGGCACAACGGGTTTATACACTCTCGGGCTCTCTTCCTCCTTCTTCTTCTCTTCTTCAGACACTCCCTCCGGAGTCATGGGATTTGATGACGAAGCACCGGCGTCATTTGATTTTTCAGTCGGTCTCTCAACGACCAATGGTGCTTCCGGGTTGCTAGGGGGCACTCTAGTAGGAATTTGTGTCCCGCTTCTCAGAACGATAGCGGACACATTCGCGTGCTCGTGCACGAGTGCCGATGTTTGTGTTGCTCCCCTCGGGTTCACCTCCGGTTGTGGCGGCAATTGGCTTTGTGACCTTGCAAGGTTCGCCACCTGTAACCCCAGCTGGGTTACTTGGTCCGTGAGGGTCCGCTGACCCATTTCCAGCTTTTGGTTGATCCTCTCCTGGTTGGTAATATATTGAGTCAAGAGAGACTCAACCGGAGAGACGGCCTTCTGTTGGACATACTGCTGCTGCTGGAACGGCTGCTGATTCCTGGGGGCGTAAGTTTGTTGCTGAGGTTGCTGCTGAAACGGTTGCTGCTGAACCTGATTCTGCTGTGGTCTAGCCGGCTGATAAATTTGTTGCTGCGGCTGCTGAGGCGGCGAGGGCTGAAATGGCGGCCGGTAACTGAAATTCGGGTGGTTCCGGTTGTTGGGAGAGTAGGCAGGGTTGGAATTTGTCCTTGGTGGATATGGCGCATTCCCTGTGGGGTTGTAAAATAGTGCGCTCGCCTGGTCCAACGGTGGTGAGATGTCACCACCGTCGAATTCCCCAAAGAATTCGGACTCTACCGCAGAAACTTGCTGTGTACCGGCCCCACCGGCTCCTACCATTAGTGCGGAGATCTGGGTCGAAAGCAAGTCAAACTTGCTTGATAGTTTGTCGACGTCCTCGACTCTGTGTATACCCCCGGATCTTGGTGTGGCTCTCTCGTCACACCACCACTCATTGTTGGATGCCATATTTTCCAGAATATGTCCGGCATCCTCCTCGCTTCTAGACATGAAGGAACCCCCAGCCGCGGCGTCCATAGAAGATTTCAAGTCATCCCTCAACCCATTGTAGAACAGATTGATAATCTGCCACTTCAGAAGCTCATGGTGAGGGCATCTTCTTTGCATCTCTTTATATCTCGTCCAAGCTTCATGCAAGGACTCGTGGCTGGCCTGGGAGAAGGAGGAGATCTCACTCCTCAACTTCATGGTCTTCCCCGGAGGAAAGAACTTCGTCAGAAAAGCATTGGAGAGCTTCTCCCAGGTGTTGAAAGTGTTGGGGTCCTTCCCCCTTAGCCATTGCTTGGCTTTGTCTCGCAAAGAGAAGGGGAACAGCTTCAGACGGATAGCCTCTGTAGTGACACCATTAATCCGGAAGGTGTTACACTTCTCCAAGAAGGAGTCCAGGTGCTCGATCGGGCTCTCCATGGGCGCACCCGCAAACTGGTCCTGCTGGATCCATGTCACTAGAGACGGCTTCAGCTCAAAGCTTTGGGCCGCAATAGCTGGAGATCGGATGGCGGAAGTTGACTCGATGGATGGCATCGAGTACTCCAGCAGAGACTTGTGAGGTGGGGTGTTCTCCTCCATGGATTCGGGATCTTCTCTTCTTCGCTTCTCGGTGACCAAACACCTAAGGGTGGCGTTAATCTCTGGATCGAGGGGGATCAAGTCGTCAAGACTCCTTGAACTCCTGCGCATGAAAAACAACAAACACCCGTGAAGCGACAAGTGGGAAAGAAACAGATAAAGTTAGAAATAAAAATAAGAAAAACAAAAAAGAAAAAAAAAGAAAAAGGAGAATGCGAAAATTATTGCGAGGTAGGGATGTGAGCTAGACACGAGGGTTCAAGAGATCCTAAAATATCAAGCACGTTGCCTCCCCGGCAATGACGCCATAAACTTGACCGGCGCCCCGCTTGCGTCGCGGCGGCGCGGTGTCGTTTACCGCAAGTTTCACGGTATGTGTAGGGTGCGGGAATATCGAACTCAGGGAGGCGAGGTTGTGCTTGGGTCAGGTAGGACCTAAATCACCCCGAGGGGCGAGCTAGCCCGAATCGGTGAATGGTTGTCACGAAAGGAAATAAATGGGTATGAACAACAAGAAAGAAAACCCGGGACTTCGGTTTCCAACCCGACGAGAGACTCTCGCCGATACGGCCTACGGGTATGAATAGCGATCGGGATTAGGGTCTAATGGTGAGACGTTGCCTCCAAAAGTGGTACCGGCGTCCCATGGGCCCGATATTCCGGTCGGTGCCCAGGATGATACACCGGACTTCCCGGATTCGATCAGTGGGCACTCCCGTGTCCATTAACACTTATCGATCTCGGGAGCACTAAGCCCGCAACGATAACTCCCAACGTCTCATCCTGCCGCTCCCGCGTGCTAGGATTCGGCGTCTACGCTAAGGGTGTGAGCCATGGCTAGGGAGTCAACCGCCAAGTTTATTCCCCCTTGGCCCGACGGTCAAAGGCGGTCTTTTTCCCGCCGATGACAATGAAACACCCCGCGTAACCGTTAGATTCCTACTCCCTATCGATTTCCTAACCCTACGGACGCATCGGGAAGAGCCCCCGAAGGGGTTTCCACCAAAATCCCAGATTTGGGAACTACTCACAAAAATTCATGAAAAAGCAATCTAAATGAAATTTGACTGTTGGAATCATAATCGGACAATTGCAATGCGGAAGTGATAGAGTAATAAAGACAATACTAAAATTTTAGAAAGATCTGAAAACTTACAAAAGAGTAACAATTACAGCCGTCACAAGGAAATAAAACAGCAGGAAAAAAATAACAGCTCTCGTTTCTGGAACCCTAGGGGTTCTATTTATAGACCGTCGCATCAACCGATCGGTTGACAAGTCAACCGATCGGTTGATCTGTTACAGATAAATTACAGAAAACGACGACTTTTCACCCGATCTCATGAACCGGTCGGGTGATTTCTTGAGTGACCGGTTGGATCTTGGAGCGGTCGGGTGAATCGATCGGTTCAACGTCCGTGTCTTCAGCTCATCTTCTTCAGCTACAGATGAACCGATCGGGTGAGAGTCACCCGATCGGTTGGAATTCTGCTCGAAAAAACAGAGAACAGCCGCCTGCAGAACCGGTCTGTGAACCGGTCGGGTGGCTTCTTTGTGAGCTGCGGCAGAGACCGGGTGGTGCACACGTGCATCACCCGATCGGTTGGAGATGACCAACCGATCGGGTGAGGGGCTGAAAGATGAATTCTTTGGCGTTTGACCCCCTGGATCACGCGTGACTTCTCCCGTTGCTCCGGGGACTTGGGATATCATCGTTAAACGTCCCCTACGTGGTCAATCCCCTGCAATCATGGATAAACAAAGAAAAGTGAAAGAAAACAGGAAAATACACGAAAACGGATAAGAGACGGCGGAAAAACACGGAGAAACACAAAAGAAAACGTGCGTGAATATATGAAATATAAACGCACGTCAGGGACAAATTTTCAAAAATGTCCCTGGGAGTGCACAGTGAGTAAAAAGGTCGCTTGAAGGGCGAACCGCGGTGATCGGTGACGTCGCCCCCTCATCGAACCTCCCCAGGCCACTCTCCATCTTACCATGCCCCCTCCGCCGCCCTGTCCTCCGACATCCACAGCCCTATGTCACCGCCTCTGACCTCCATAGTGATGTGTCCATATTTTACATCATTTTCATATCATGTTCACATTGCATTGCATGCCATTTTCGCGTCCAAATCCCACTTTTTACTGCGATTTTAGTATTTCTGACGTTATTTCGAGTTTCGTAGTATATTTTGAGTTTTCAGGGATTTTGGAGCGATTTGGACCCCCGCCTGGGTATGGACACATCCTACGCGCTCATGAGCTTGTTGGTAGGGCTCCGGAGGAGTTCGCCGTGTTCTCGGAGCTGTTGGAGGAGAGAAGGAAGAGAAGAAAGAGAGAGAGCAGAGAGAGAAGCCCCTGTTGCTGCAGATGAGTTTCCTAAAAAATGCTCGGACCGAGCAGCTTGCTGCTCGGACCGAGCCGTGTGACTTTGCAGGAGCAGCGGATACGGGTTGATACGAACCGAGCAGCTCATCTGCTCGGTCAGATAGCCCATTTTTCACTGCCCGAGCAGCGCCCGAGCCCCAGACCGAGCCGATCCTACCTGGCCCGAGTAGGGACTACTCGGTTCGGATAGGTCGACTTCCAGATCTCCAAGCAGCCGAGCAGCTTGCCTACGCGGGCCAGATTTCTGACCGAGCAGCTGATGCTCGGACCGAGTAGCCTACTCGGTCGGCACTTCCCAGGGCATTTTTGGAAATAATTTGAACACGCGATGCGCGTGATCTGTGCAGCAGCTGAAGCTCGCGATTGCGGGCTCGGCTAAAGGGTTCAATTCTGAGTTTTGTTTTGAATTTTAGGAGAGGAGCTTGAGGCGATTTCTTGTAAGAATTTTTGGGATTAATTATTTTAGCAAATTTTGGATCGTTAATTGAGGATTATTGCTTTCTGTTCTTTTCTGGATCCGTTCTTCATTCGTTCTCGCTGTAAGTTATTTTTAGCCATAATATCTTCATTGCTAAAATGTTTTCATCTGTGATATTGATATTTTTGTGCGCTCCTATCATTATGGTGAGTAGATCCATTCTAGGGTTGATGGGTGAACCCTAGGATTTTAGGGGAAAAATGTAGATCTGGATCCCCATGTTGAATTAGGGATTTAGGTTAGTATTTCGGTAGATCCTACCGAATCCGTAGATAACCCGTACTGAGATCATGCCTACAGTCTGTGGAATTGATGTGCTTAAGGGGTATCTAGGGATTCGAATAGGGAAATCGGTGCATCCAATCAAGGCACGTGACCATGCTCGGTTCGCGCCTTGAGGGGATCCATCGACGAACTATACCGCCACGTTGACGGCTACCGCCATTGCGTCAACGAGAGCCTCTGAAATACCCCGCAATTCTAACCCATGAGAGTGGTACGAATTGGGAGATTAATTCCCTAACCCTAATGCAACGCGAGGAACCTATCTAACATCAACCCCCAACGATCCTAGCGGTGATCCCTAAAGCCCTAGTTCCTTTTATTATATTACGCAAAAACAATCAACCCAAATCTTTCACTCCGACCGCTACATTACTTCTAGATTTAGAAATAGACTGAGACTACCACAGACACTATCACTGTCCCTGTGGGATTCGACTATCTTTTATACTATAACTTGACACCGTCCGCTTGCGGATTGAGCCTGAAGTCGTAGCTTAGGAGCCATATCACGCCTGGCGATAGTGACACCGCCAAGTGGATCCTAGGTGTAGATTGCGGGTGCGTCAAGTTTTTGACGCCGTTGCCGGGGACGGCAATAGTGATTTTATCTCAGTTTGTTTTTATATTGAGAAGTTTGCTAGCATTCTTATCATCCCTTACCTACCATCATTTTTATTCTCTTTATTTATTGGTGCTACTGACGGTGTTCTTCTGAGTTTTGTTGGTGCATGAACACCCGCCACAAAGGGACTTCTAGAGAGTTATTATTCGATCCTGAGATCGAAAAGACAGCCAGGGCTTTAAGAGCCTCTAGCAGAAGTTCATCTCCATCTGCTCAGATAGGAGAGAATCCTCCCCCCACGCACTGGGTCCATCAGGGACCATATGAAACCGACCTTCGGGAACAACTCCTCGATTCTGAGACCGCAGCTGACGGCGGAAACCTTCGAGCTTAAGACGGGGTTGATAAATCTGATGCAGCAGGATCCCTTCCACGGGCATCCTCATGAGAATCCCAACCATCACATCGACTCCTTCTTCACCAAGTGCGATACTTTCAAGGTGAAGGATGTCAGTGATGATGTAGTAAAGCTGCGGCTCTTCCCTTTCACCTTGAGGGACAAAGCCTCCTATTGGCTCCGAGCTCATCCTCCCAACCACTTCACCACATGGGAGCAGCTTGTGCTTTCTTTTGTGGATAAATTTTATCCACCCTCGAAGACGGTCCGGATCCGTGGGGCCATATCCAATTTCAAGCAGCTCCCGCAGGAGTCGCTTTACGAGGCTTGGGAGAGGTTCAAGGACCTTCAACACCAGTGCCCACACCACGGAATCCAGCCTTGGGATTTGGTGCAGAGCTTCTACAACAGACTCCAGCCAAGCACCAAGATGATTATTGATGATGCGACGTAGGGCGCCCTATTGGATAAGTCTCCTGAGGAGGCCATAGATCTGTTGGAGCACATGGTGGCCAACACCCAGCAGTGGACCGATGAGCGGACCGTTGTGACCTGGACTCCCGAGGTCAAGGTCGCCACTCACTTGGATTCTCACATTGAGACCTTGTGCAAGCAAGTGGCCCGGATCGAGCAGCGCTTGGACTCCATCCCAGCAGCCCCCAGCACTTCATATCATCCCGGGAAGAATATGTGGATCCTGGATATATTCCCATTGAGGGTCATTACGAGGGTGCTGAGACATCCGAGTCTGTTCAGTACGTCCAGGGAGAGGGACGGAACCAGTGGCAACATCCTGCTGCTAGGAATCACCCAGGGTTCTCATATGAAAATCCAAGCGGAGGGCTACAACCTCCGCAGTTTCAGTGACCACCTCCCCCTCAGCAGTAGTAGCAGAGCCAGCATCAAGGCGGCTTTAGGCCAGCCAGGCCATATAGGCCGCCAGGATATCAGTACAACCAGCCACCTCAGTAAAATTTTGCACCGGCTCCTCCAAACTCAAATCTTGAATCTACTTTGGAGACCATTATGAGCGACTAGATTCGGTTCAATCAAGATACGTCGAACCAATTTAAGAGTATCAACTCTTCGCTCGACGAACTGAGAGGGCAGATGTCTCAGTTGCTGAAGAATCAAGGGAGATTACCCTCCCAGCCGGTGACTAACCCCAGAGCTCAAGCAAACGCTGTGGTTTTAGTGACCACGCGAGGAGGATGGGTGACCGACCCAGTTATGGTTCCGGTGTTTAGCAAGGAGAAGTCTCCCACTGAAGAAGCTGCTGATTATAGTACCAGAGTTGAGGCCACTGAAGGGCCTATTACTATTGAAGAAAATACGGATACACCTCCCATCATGCATGCTACTACGCCACCGCCCGTTAATGCATCTAAGGGCAAAGCCTCCAGACCTCCTCCTCCGTATCCTCAGAGGCTTGCCAAAGCCAAATTGGAGAAGAAGTACTCCAAGTTTATGGAGTTACTGAAAGGGATTCAGCTTAATATCCTGTTTATTGATGCCATCACCGAGATCCCAACTTATGCAAAGTTTCTGAAGGATCTCATTACTGGAAAGCGAAGGCCGGAAGAAATCAACCTGTTGGAGGATTCTACCTCCATTATCAAGAACCGCCTCCCCCGAAAGTTACCGGATCTGGGGAGCTTCACCGTGCCATGTTCCATTGGAGGAATGCCGATCAGCAGAGCACTAATTGATCTAGGGGATAGCATCAGCCTGATTCCCCTTTCTATCTTCAAAAGACTCCAGACGGGAAGCGAGCTGGAACCTACTAGCATGTCAATCTAGCTTGTTGATCACTCTATCACCTACCCGGTGGGGATAGCGAGAGACGTCATCCTTCATATACCTCCAGGACTATGCGTCCCAGTCGATTTTGTCATCATGTACAAACCGGAGGAAGGAAGCTCTCAACTCATACTCGGCCGCCCCTTCATGGCGACAGCTAAAGTTCTTATAGACGTCCGGGAAGGGACCCTTTCCCTCAATGTGGGGAATATTGAAGCTGAGTTCCAGCTCCAAAGGCCAATGAATGAGAGAGCTTATGTAGAAGGGGCCAGTTATCTGGAGCTTCTTGAAGAGGAAGCGATTGAAGACTTTTCTGCTAAAGGGGTCATGAAGGACCCGGTTAAAGCAAGCATCGACGACGACGACGACCCAACCTACAACAAAGCGGTCGTCGCATACATCCAAGTATTGGATGAGGAGTTTCAACGCCGCTCAACAAATCATCAAGCATGGGAGGCCACATCTTACAAGGAGAGTGTTGGATTAAGCAGTCGTCAAACACCGCCGAATTGCACCGCCCCGAAGGGTGACGCGTGACCACCGTGCGCACCAAATGAACATTGATATATCAAAGGGAGACGAGCTCATGACTGAAAACGAGCGCTTATTGGGAGGCAACCCAATTACGTAGATTTTAAAATTTCTTTCATATTTTCTTATTTTCTATTTCTATTTCGTATTTTTAGGAAAAATCGCAAAAATCATAAAAATTTGACGAGTATGTGTTTTGTGTAGGACGGACAATTGGGGTAATGCATATGGACTTTATAAACGGAAGGAAGCCGGAGGAAATCAAAGATTTGAGAAGGAAAACAAGGAAAAGAAGGGAAAAAGAGACACATGAAATCCGGACCGAGCAGCTGAGCTGCTCGGTCGCGTCAATCAGATACAGAAAAGGAAGATATATGAGCTCAGCCCGAGCAGGTTCATGCTCAGTCCGAGTAAAAACTGACACGGACCGAGCAGAAGTCTACTCGATCGAGTCGTACAGGGAAGAGGATTGAGCGAGAAAACGTCACTCTGTCGACCCGGACAGAACATTATTGGCTCGGCCCGAGCAGTACATGACGCAGACTGAGCATCTATCTGCTCGATCGAGTCATACATGGAAGAAAACTGGGGAGAAACCGTCACTCTGTCGACCCAGACAGAGTATTATTGGCTCGGCCCGAGCAGCATACGACTCGGAGGGAGTATTTCATTCGAAATTTTAACGTTAACCGGGTCGAGCAGCCAAATTGCTCAGACCGAGTCGAGTCAGTTTGTTTAAAAATTTTATTTACTTCGACCCAGCCGAGCAGCTAAGCTGCTCGGCCAGAGTCGAATCGGGTTTACCGTCTCTTTTAATCTCATTGTTACATTTTTTTACCCTAAAAAATTTTACCCAATCCCCAAAAATCCCCCCCGAGCGACCGACACCTCCCCTACTCGTTCTCCTTCCTGTCGTCATCGCCGCCCTCCCGATCCGCTGCCGCCACTACCGCCGGCCGCTCCTCCGATCTCCGGTCAGTCGACCCCCCCCCCTCTTCCCCCTTTCTCTCTCTATCTCCCCCAACCCCCTCTCCTTCTTCCCCCCCATCTGCCTTATACATCGGAGGCCACCATCGACGGCGCACAGCCGTCGACGACTACGCCGCCCACTCAGCATAAACACCCCCCTCTTTCTCCGATCCCCCCTTTTTCAGCTCCCCGTCGCCCCCGCTCCCTCCAGTTTGTCGACAGCGCCGTCGACGGTGCCACCACCGTCGACGTCGTCGACCATCACCACCCCCCATAAAAGCCCCCCTTCGCCATCGCCTAAACCACCGCCCGCCACCCAATTCACATCGACGGCCGAAACCCCCCCGCCTCAGCTCCTCTTGCTGGCACTACCTCCTCCTTACCCACGTCCATATTCACAGAGTCTGTCTCGACGTCTGTCCACACCTCTGTGTCGACGACAGCTCTGTTTTCTGCCACCCCAGATTTGCTGACGAGCTCACCCTCGCATACCTTCCGTGCCCGGCACGTTGCCTAAGTTGCACCGGGACACTTTTCACGAGCGGTGACTTACCGACACCCCTACAGTGCACCACCAGATTCTACCACTTCCTCGTCTCGCTTGACCGCTCTTGAGGAGTTGACTTCCCGCTTACAGCGGAATTTCGATGCCTTCCTCCTAGAGACCAGGACACATAGATCGAGAGTTGAGTCGGAACTTGCGTCCATTATAGACTTGCTGCGACAGCGGGGCCCGCCCACTGTCACTCTTGCTCATGCTCCTCCCCCCGGTCAGACACTATGACTAGCACCGCACCACTTAGTGCTTCACTACCTCAGGCTTCTGCAGAGCCTGTTTCTACCACATCTGAGCCTTCTATCACAGTCGATCTGCTGTCTGCCCTCGTATTATATACTGCTGAGCCCTCCACCTCCGTCATAGACCTCACCACTAGCTCTCTTCCAGCGTTCCAGCCTGACCTGCCACCACCCTCCGCCCCGGGTCCCCAGCAGAGGGACCCATCACCACCCCCAGAGGGTGGTGCCTCTGCCTGATATAGTCTATCTCAGCGTTTGCCTCCCCCATATTTTAAGTGCCCATCTGTCTTTTCGGGGCCCTGCTTTCACATAGCTTGGGGGAGGATACACCCACGCATGCATCATCTCTCATACTGCATTGCATCATATCATTTTTCCTATTTTTATTATTCTTTCATTACATAGCTTTTTACTTTATTTCCCCTCCCACACCACCCCTTTAGCATCATCTCCAGCTGACGAGCTTTTTCTTAGCAGTGAGGACACTGCTAGGTTTAGCTTGGGGGATGAGCGCTCCCGCTTTATTTTTATTTATTTATCACATTTCCTCCCTTATTTTCAGTTTTTATTTTACTTTTTCACCTTTTTCCCGCCTCATTTTATTTTTCTCATTTTGCATCACATTTCCCGTTTTTCTCCATGCATGCATCTCTTTTTATTTATTTTCCCTTTTTCTTCTCTGTTTCTTTTTATTTTTGCTAAGGATGGTCTAAATGATGATATCTCTCTAGGCTTTATTAGTTTTTGCGATGCTCATCTCTTTGGCATGCTATTAGAGTTAATTTCAGTTTTATTATCTATATGCATGCTATTCTATTTGATGATCTGTCTGAATTAACGCCTGAAATGAATTGAAAGTCAATTACATGAACTAGTATTTAATATGATTTATGTTGGGAAACGCACCTAGGTTCATGCATCACTAGAACACTTGGAGCACCTGTTTTTCTTATCTTATTCACTTCTGCTTGCATGCCTGTTGATAATGTGATTATTACCGCATGCCATTTTCAGTATTCATTTAGAGAAGTGAAAATTTTCATACTTTATATGAGTTTAGTTAGGGTTTTATTTTATCAAACTGATGTGCACCATCTTATGAGTGAACCGAGAGTCCCATTATCTTCCTTCTCCACATATCTATTTTATCTCTACATATCAGTTGGTTACACCCACATAGCTACTTTACCGCATCGTACTTCCCAATCCCAAAAAGCAAAAGAAAAGCTTCTAAATGAAAAAGAAAAAAAAGAAAAAAATGTATATATATGTATATATTCATATCTGAAAAAAAAAGAGAAAAAGAAAATGAATAAATATGATTTTATTTCATTTCATTAGAAGCTATTAATTATTCTGGGAAGAAAAATTAAATTACATATCATTTCCTTGATGCGACGCCTCAAGCTAAGCTTGGGGGGGATAAACCAACTGATCATACGAGTGAGCTTGACATTAGAGTGGAGACAGTGCACATTAGGGAGATTTTATAAGACCCAAACTTTACGAATTACTTTAGTTTTAGAAATTTTTCATGTATCTAATTGAATATCTGAATGGCATGATTCTTTCTATTCTCTATTGCATGTTGTGTGAATCTTTTGTGCTTCCTTGTGTATCTATAATTGAAAGGGCGTTGCCAACTCTTTTATACTAGACTCTAGGGATTGCATGAGACTGATATGATTTGAGGGTGTTATTTCAGTAGATCCCTTTTCTTTGCCTATACCGCATGTCATATGATATATAAAACTAGAAATTACCAATAGCATGCATGTTTAGCGCTCAGAGCATCGTGATAAACTTTTTAAGCCTGAGATCTGACCGATTATCCTTAGCACTTTTCTCTTACTTCTCTCTTTTTATTCTTCATTCCTCTTTACTTTCATTTTCTTATTTTCATTTTATTTTCCTCCCGGCGTACCGATTATTCATCTTCCTCGAGGACGAGTAAGAGGTAAGCTTGGAGGATTTTGATGTGTTCATATTTTACATCATTTTCATATCATGTTCCCATTGCATTGCATGCCATTTTCGCGTCCAAATCCCACTTTTTACTGCGATTTTGGTATTTCTGACGTTATTTCGAGTTTCATAGTATATTTTGAGTTTTCAAGGATTTTGGAGCGATTTGGACCCCCGCCTGGGTATGGACACATCCTACGCGCTCATGAGCTTGTTGGCAGGGCTCCGGAGGAGTTCGTCGTGTTCTCGGAGCTGTTGGAGGAGAGAAGGAAGAGAAGAAAGAGAGAGAGCAGAGAGAGAAGCCCCTGTTGCTGCAGATGAGTTTCCCAGAAAATGCTCGGCCCGAGCCGTGTCACTTTGTAGGAGTAACGGATACGGGTTGATCCGGACCGAGTAGCTCATCTGCTTGGTCAGATAGCCCCATTTTTCACTGCTCGAGCAGCGCCTGAGCCCTAGACCGAGCCGATCCTACCTGGCCCGAGCAGAGACTACTCGGTCCGGATAGGTCGACTTCCAGATCTCCAAGCAGTCGAGCAGCTTGCCTATGCGGGCCGGATTTCTGATCGAGCAGCTGATGCTCGGACTGAGTAGCCTACTCGGTCGGCACTTCCCAGGGCATTTTGGAAAGATTTTGAACACGCGATGCGCGCGATCTGTGCAGTAGCTGAAGCTCGCGATTGCGGGCTCGGCTGAAGGGTTCAATTCTGAGTTTTGTTTTGAATTTTGGGAGAGGAGCTTGAGGCGATTTCTTGTAAGAGTTTTTGGGATTAATTCTTGTAGTGAATTTTGGATCGTAAATTGAAGATTATTGCTTTCTGTTCTTTTCTGGATCCGTTCTTCATTCGTTCTCGCTGTAAGTTATTTTTAGCCCTAATTTCTTCATTGCTAAAATGTTTTCCTCTGCGATATTGATATATTTGTGCGCTCCTATCATCATGAGTGAGTAGATCCATTCTAGGGTTGATGGGTGAACCCTAGGATTTTAGGGGGAAAATGTAGATCTGGATCCCCATGTTGAATTAGGGATTTACGGTAGTATTTTGGTAGATCCTACCGAATCCGTAGATAACCCGTACTGAGATCATGCCCACGGTCTGTGGAATTGATGTGCTTAAGGGGTATTTAGAGATTCGAATAGGGAAATCGATGGATCCAATCAAGGCATGTGACCATGCCCGGCTCGCGCCTTGAGGGGATCCATCGACAAACTATACCGCCACGTTGACGGCTACCGCCATTACGTCAACGAGAGTCTCTGAAATACCCCGTAATTCTAACCCATGAGAGTGGTACGAATTGGGGGATTAATTCCCTAATCCTAATGCAAAGCGAGGAACCTATCTAACATCAACCCCCCAACGATCCTAGAGGTGATCCCTAAAGCCCTAGTTCCTTTTATTATATTACGCAACAACAACAATCAACCCAAATCTTTCACTCCGACCGCTACATTACTTCTAGATTTAGAAATAGTCTGAGACTACCACAGACACTATCACCGTCCCTGTGGGATTCGACTATCTTTTATACTATAACTCGACAGCGTCCGCTTGTGGATTGAGCCTGAAGTCGTGGCTTAGGAGCCATATCACGCCTGACGATAGTGACACCGCCAGGTGTATCCTAGGTGTAGATTGCGGGTGCGTCACATAGCCCCCACCCCCTCTTCCCCTGTCCCCTCTGTCGCCCCCTCCTTCGACGTCCCCAACCCCCGCACATTCATTCGACATCCCCAGCCGCCTCTCCTTCCTTCGACCTACCCAGCCCCCTCGGTCGCCCTCCCCAATCGCCCTCCCCACTCTTCCAATTAGGGGGCGAACGACGACGGGTGGAAATGCCACCCATCCTCTAACCTCCACAGCTCCCCTCTACCCCCTTCCTCTGCCCCTCAGTCGCCCCCTCCTACAACATCCCCAGCCCCTCCCCCTCCTCTGACCTCCCCAGCCCCCTCCCCATCTTCCCCAGCCCACTCGGTCGCCCACTCGGCCGCCCTCCCCAGCCGCCCTCCCCCTCTTCTGACCTCCTCATCCCCCTCTCACTCTTTCCCTTGAAGGGCGAGTGGCAGCGAGCGGCAGTCAATGATGCCACCCCCTCCTCCGACCTCCCAAGTCCTTCCCCTTCTTCTGACCTCCCCAGTCCCCTCTCCCTCTTTCCCACTATCAATTCCAAACCCTAGTAAATCATCATGGGCCCCCATCTACCTCTTCCCCACCGTCCATTACTAACCCTAGTAAAGCATCATCGAAGTCCTCATCGTCGTCGGCCCCCATCTCCCTCTTCCCCACCATCCATTCCTAACCCTAGTAAAGCGTCGTCGGAGTCCTCGTCGTCGTCACCCCTCCCCTTCCTCTTCCCCACCGTCCATTCCAAACCCTAGTAAATCATTGTCGGAGTCCTCGTCGTCGTCGCCCCACTCTCCCTTTTCCCCACCATTCATCCAAACCCTATTAAATCGTTGTCAGAGTACTCGTCATCGTCGGCCCCCATCTCCCTCTTCTACGCCATTCATTTCAAACCCTAGTAATCATCGTTAGTGGCCGGGGGCAGACGAGCGTAAAAGAGGTAAAATTGGTATGTGCACATAATGTAATTGAATGGAAAACTTGTAAATAAGTGGTATGTGCACGGTAGTACAACGGTGGGTGCGCAAATCAATTCCCAAAATAACACGTATGGGCTGATGATGTTGTTAGTTTTTATTAATCTGAACCTCATTTGCATTTACTTATGCCTCCTTTATTTTAGATTAGATAAACTTATATATGTAATAACTCACGTTTAACCTAAATGATAACAAAATGAGGCTTAAATTTTCAATAAAATTAACAAAATCGATGCAAATGTTATTCTAGAAAATTATAGTTAATATGCATTAAAGTAGAGTAGAAGAAAGTAAATTGATATTTAATCTAATTTACCATCTCTTTTATGATGAAATATTGTATGCTATGTTTTAAGGTTGGAGTTTATTATTGTCTAACACCTCGAAGTTAACAAATCTTAAGTTGTGTGTAGTTTTTGACTAATAGTAACAGACTAAAGCGCTAACATGTCTGGAGAAAAAATGGTTATGCCAGTCCATTCAACGAAAACATCACTGGTGGCAAAGCCTCTGTCGGATTCAGGAGATTCTAGCTGTGAGCGCTCAGGGGAAGAGGATGACATGCTAATACGAAGTACGATAAAGGTTAAATCAAATGAATCATGGGAAGATGAAGTGGAAATTATGGACACTGAAGATGAGAAGGGAAGAGATGAAGTAGTCATTACCCCCAATGTCTCTGGAGCCACCACTCGTGTATCGTCCGCCCATCGTTTGTTCAAAGATGCGTGCTTGGGCCTCATAGTGCCGCGGTTGAAGCTATGCATTTGGAAGGTGAGGGGGAGGATGAAATTCAGGTTACCCTCATGGGCGATTGTGATAGTATATCTTTGTTATCTGCATTCAAAGAACACCTCTGTCTCAAGTTCCACCGATCAGTGATCATCAAACTTCTTGGTCGGAATGTCACATTGCAGATTCTGGAATCGAAACTGCTTCATCTTTGGAAGCCCAAAGGGGAATTGGAGTTGATAGAGCTTGGAGAGCGATTCGTAATGATTAAATTTAACTGTGATGACGACATGCATTTTGCCATGGAGGATGGCCCTTGGTTGGTGTTTGACAACTACCTCACGATTCGTCGATGGATTTTCGACTTCTGCCATACCACTTCGACTATTGATTCCACCGCTGTCTGGGTTTGTTTCCTGTATCTCCTATTGATACTACGATGACAAAGTTCTGTTTGCACTGGGAAACTCCGTTGGAAAGGCAATAAGTTCGATTCACACACACACGCGCGCGCGCGCGCGGGGATGGTGATGAAGGCTCGTTTTGCCCGTGTGTGTGTGTGTCGAAGTCAATCTTAACTCACCATTGAAGACCAAGGTTTTCTTTGAAGGCAGGTGGTTGTCAGTTCATTATAAGGGCCTCCATCTAATCTGCTTCAAGTGTGGGCACGTGGGCCATAAGGACCCATGTCCTTTTTCGCCACTTGATTCTGTCGCGACAGGGGAGGTTGCCGATCAGTCAAATGTTGATCGGGGGTCTACAATTTTGCCAACGGTGCCCTTGGTTTCTTCATCTACTATCCTGATATTGCAGTTAGGGTTCCACCTCCGCTGAAATTGACTGCTCCATCGGCTGTTTTCGGCCCATGGTTGGTGGTGGCAGACAGACGGCGCTGTTAGACTACTGTCAGAAAATGGGGATCGCCACCGACCCTGTTGGGGTAGTTGCGACGACGGGGTCACGATTTTCGGTGCTTGATTCTGGGTTGGGTTTAGATGATGATACTCTACTCGACTCGAATATGCCATCTCCTATTGCTGACGCCATCACACATCGAGTTACCCCATCGACGAAGCTTCGCAACAAAAGCAAGGGTCCACTCGTCGCTGGGCCATCCTCGAGCACACATAGAGATGGGCTTCGCCCCAATAGAAATCCTTCATTTACTGGAGAAATGATAAAGCCCAATGCCAATTCTCCCGTTGCTCTTTGTCTTTAAAAGGCAGTAGTGGATGCTGTGTCTTCTTCGTTGGGGAACAATTCTGGTGGGCACTTGAATTCGATTAAGACACCATCAGGCCTTAGCAGAGTATTATCCCGTTCTTCTTCTTCCAGTCGTCCCTCGGCAGGGCCTCCGACATCCTCACTACAACCTCCTCGTCGACCCCTTTCTGATATTTCCAATATCGTCCCTCCACCGAGAATGGTAGCCCCACCTGAAGCAGTTGGTCGTTTGGCTCAGGCAAACAACAGTGAGAGTTCATATTCTTGCTGCCACAACCCTCCTGACCATACAATCATGAAGAGAGTGAACATAGAAGCTGTTGTTGCTGAAGTATCTATGGCAAAGGAGATGCATTGTGATTCCGATGCAGTGGACATACTTGACGTCACTGACGTTGTGCTAGAGCCGAGTCCCCATACCTATATGGCAGTTTCTTCCACGGGGACTTCACCTTCTACCAATCAATGGAATTTCTCTTCTGGAAATGTCGGGGCACAAGGAAAGGATCGTTTCTTAGGGGAATCTGGGAATTTTTAGATTTGTACAAGCCATCTCTTTTGGCTATTGCAAAACCGCGCATCTCGAAGGAGAAGGCTCGAGACGTGGTACACAACATAACCTTTCTCGGTATATTATTGTTGATCCAGTTGGTTATTCAGGTAGGCTGTGGATTTGTTGGACTAATGTTGTGGTAGACTTAGAAATGTGCTACTCTTCCCCCAACTTCATTCACTTGTTGATTCATCGAAGTGGGTGTCAGGATTATCTCTTGTCCATCATTTATGCCCCTCCTAGTAGATCTCCTCGATGGCGACTTAGGATCAATTAGAACACTTTGCCTCTACGGTTGATCTACTTTGGATGGTCATATGTGACTTTAATGACATTATATCGTCAAGGGAAAAGAAAGGTGATGCCAGTCCTTCTCGTTCTTGATGTGCAAGATTGAATAATATGTTATTGTCCTGTGGTTTGTTGGATCTTCGCTATGTTGGCTCCCCCTTCACTTGGTGTAATAAGAGACATGGATTGGCCAAAGTTTATAAGAGGCTGGATATGGTGGTTGCTAATTCCTCTTGGTGCACTTTGTTTCCTCATACCATGGTTAGACATTTGAGGAGGGTGTGTTCGGATCATTGTCCTCTCTTACTTCAATCTGAGCCTTGTGTATTTGTGGATCCTTTTAAAAGGCTTTTTCAATTTCAAGCTATGTGGTTCAGATCAGCTGATTTCAAGCTCTCCTTATCTGAAATGTGGGAAAGAGCCTCAGGTTTTTGGGCATCTCAGTTGAGGCATGTGGCCAGTGAGTTGTCAGTCTGGAATATCACCTCTTTTGGTAACCTTTTTCGCAAGAAAAGGTGGATACAAGCCAGGATTTATGGGGTAGAAAGGGCACTCCTATCTCATTCATCTCACCAACTTTGCAGATTGGAGGATAGTTTACTGAAGGAATATGCTACTATCTTAGCTCAGGAAGAAGTATTTTGGGCCCAGAAATCCAGGATAGAATGGCTTCTTTCTGGGGATAGAAATACCAAATTTTTTCATCTTTCTACATTAAATCACCGACGTCAGAACCGAATTGCTATGTTGAAAGATGATTCTAATAATTGGCTTATGGAAAAGGCTGCAATCCCACATTACTCCAATCTACCAGGTTTAGTTTCGAAATGAAGTGGATGATAGGCATATCCTTTCTCACCAACACTGTGCATCACTCTCTTCCTCCCAAGTAGTCACTCTCATGCATCCGATGTTGGAACATGAGGTTAGATTAGCTTTGTTTCAGATGAAGCCTTGGAAAGCTGTCATGCCCCGCTTCCCAAGTACGGAAGGCGAGATGTGAGAAGGTCCGCTCGGACTTGGAGCTGTGAAGCTGCAGTCTGATAAGCGTCTGTGAAAGATACCAATGGCAGATTCTTGCAATGCGACGAAACAACAACAAGAATAAATTAAAAAGTAGACATAGAAATATCTACCAACAACATCCAACATGTATTCCAACATCACAGAGAAAAGTCACAAGAGTACATAGTCTGAACAAAAGGCCTAAGACATGTCCGAAACTTAAACAGAGAGAGATAGGTGCTACTCACCGAAACCTAACAGCAACTACTGAAACAACTACAACTAAAAGAAGTGTCCAAGTGAGACTTGGACTGGTTACCAGTGTCCTCAAACTCAGCCTCTGCAGGAACCTCGAACTCCACATCCGCGTATTGCTCGTCCCCTGTAACTGACTATGTCTCTAAACCTGACATGTGACACCCAAAGAGAAGAGGGCACATGTCAGCAAAAGTCTCCCAAAGGAAAGCAGAGGACTTTTGTGCAAGGATACAAATAAAAGTAATGCGACTAGTAGTTCTAATATGATGAAATGGCATGGCATTAAAAGTATGCAACAATTTAAAATGACATGACGAAAACAAGCATGCACGTCGTAGCAGAAACTACGAAAAACACTATTTCACGAATCACAAACACTATCTTTTCACATTGTGCACAGGGTTTACTCCGTACAGCTGAAGGTGAGGATTAGGCACACTTCTACGTTGCGTGATAGCTTAACCCTATCCCTCCACGTGTATCGAGCGTTGGTTTTCCAACAACACTGAGCTTGCTGTTGGATCACAAGCCAGGAAGTGTTTTTGGTTTGGCATAGGGTTATGCCCGCAAAGCAGGTGCCTAGCCTCAATAGTTACAATTATTGTAGCGTGTGCTACGCAATCACGATGGACCAATTTGATGCATGACATGACATGGCAGTGAGCAGTTAAAAGTGCGTACCGTTAATTGAAAGTAAACTTGACAGGCATCATGAAATGATAGCATGCTAAAGGTGTCGGATCTAGCTTCGTTGTCAAGGTAGATCTAGTAAGGCGTCTAGGCGATTATCATTTCATCGCCTAGTCTCTTTTACGCTACTACACAAAATTGGCCTAACGTGGCCTAAACAAACACTGGCAAGTATCACTTGCTTGTTTTTCACGTTCTTGGTGTCGTCGGATTCGTCTCGACAGGTACTACGCTACAGTGATAACGGTTTGCTGGTTTGATAAAACGTATAATCAGATTAGACTGCTTTGATCATAACAGCGTTACAAAAACTTCATACGACGTCTAATCGATCCATTTTATTAGGTCTTCTAAATTACGGTGTGGGTTATAGGTTATATGTCGGGGTATTAACCGTTACGCAGCGAATGGAGGCAGCGACGGAGACACGCACGACATCTATGGTCTGAAACTCATCGCGACAGCGAGGGAAACGACAGATGGTGGCGTCTGGAGGCTCTGCAAGTGGTTGCGAGGGGTGCAGTGAGTCCCCGGGGCTGTCGACATTAGATCTGAAGCTAGCTGCGTGGAGAAGATGGCCTGGCATTGGATCTGGGTGAGGGAGGCCGCTGCGTGTGTGATGGCGGAAGAGGAGCTGGCCTGTGGCGTGGGTGAGGGTTGAACAACATCTGAAGCTCAGAAAGGAGGCCGCACGACGGATGTAGTCACCGTGCAACGACCTGGGTGGTTGCGGGTTGCTCTCGTAGGTGGAGGAGTGGGCTCGCGGGTGTTGCGTGTGTGGGGCTGGGTGATGGAGGTCGAAGAGGAGGGCTGCGCGGTACCGTGAGCTGTCGGTGCTTCTGGGTGAGGGGAGCTGGTGACCGCGAGGGTGGCACGATGTTTCAGGGTGAGGGGAGCTGGTGGCCACGCAAGGAGATGAGGGAAGCTCGCCTGGGGATTTGGAGGCTGCGGGTGTGACGCGCGCCAGGGGATGAAGGCGGTGGGGAGGAGATAGGGTTAGGGGATGACGCGAAGAAGAAGAAGAAGAAGAAGAAGGCGAGTGCTGCTAGTTGCGTTTGCGTGCGTGGGGAGGAGAAACAGAGGGTAGGGGGCGGCTGTAGGGGAGAGGGCGTAGCCCTAGGTTTTATTTTAAATAGAGTAGGTGGGGGTGCTTTCATGTGGGTAGAGAGTGGGGAGGAAGTGGGGAGAGGGTACGGGTTGTGGGGATAGTTAAGAAATTTGTGGGATTTTAATATAAGGTTTAGATTTTTTTATTATTTGATTTAGCCTCTCTCTCTCTCTCTCAATGTGCTGTGTGTGTGCATGAATGGTGTTCGGCCATGGGTAGAAAATGTGGCTAGGGTTTGATTAGGAAAGGATTTGAATTCTTAGTAAATAGTATTTAAATTATTATTAATAGGATTAGTATTAAATGGGTTTAATCAAGGGAAAAGAGCTAATCAATTAGGTTTAAATGGGATTTATTAAGAAGGTTGCATTTGAATTTTAAACGTTTAAAAAGATTTGAATTTTGAATTTGAATTGGAAATTTAAAACATAATTTTAAGAAAAGACAACTTAAAATTATTTTAGAAAGGATAATAATAATAATAATAAGTATGAACAAAAAAAGAAGTGGACACGGGTACGGGGACAAAAACGTCTTACAACGGATAGGGGAAAAAAACAATACACGAGAGAGAACAGTAATAACGTAACGATAAAACCGGTCGTTACATCCTACCCACCCTAAAAACAATTCCGCCCTCGGAATTCATAACAATCACAGGTCAGGGAACAGATGTGGGTAACGCTCTCTCATCTCTTCTTCTCTCTCTCAGGTGGACTCTCATGGCGATTCATGTCGCCACATCACTCTAACAAGATCGACAGTCTTGTTTCAGAGTATCTTCTGACGCCTGTCAAGAATTTGCACTGGCTGCTGGTCATACGTCAGATCCGGATGGACAGTGATCTCAGAGTAGTCCATAGCATGAGATGGGTCGCTGATGTATGGACAGAGCTTAGACACATGGGAGACATCGTGAACTCCCTCCAAAGATGGTGTTAAGGCTAAGCGATAGGCTACCTCGCCAACTCTCTCCAGAACATCGAAGGGTCCGATGTATCTCAGGCTGAGCTTACCGTGTTTCCCAAAGAGAATCACTCCTCAATTCGGGGAAATCTTCAAGAATACGTGGTCTCCCAGCTGAAACTCCAGAGGACGTCGTTTAGCATCTGCCCAATGCTTGAAACGGTCCTGAGCGATCCTCAGCTTTGGATCCCCAGCCTGACCTGCCTTGATCGGATTCCACGATCGTCGACTGTATCTGCATACATATCAACTAAGAAACCTCTCCAGGTAGCACAATCTCAATACTTGACTCGCAAAAATCCTGCTGCAACTTCCACTGTGAAGTCAACATCATAACCGCTGGAAGTCTGCTCAACGCATCAGGAACCACATTCACCTTGCCAGGGTGATATTGTAAGTCGATCTCATAATCCGCCACGAGCTCCCACCATCGACGCTGTCGCATGTTGAGCTCCTTCTGTGTAAAGATATATTTCAAGCTTTTGTGATCAGTGAACATCTTCACCTTCTCACTCAGCAAGAAATGCCTCCAAATCTTGAGCGTAAATACCACTGCAGCCAACTCCAAATCGTGAGTCGGGTAGTTCTTCTCATGAGCCTTAAGCTGCCAAGAAGCTTGCGTGACCACATGTCTATGCTGATGCAAAACACAACCGAGACCTTTGTCAGAAGCATCGCAAAAGATCTCGAAACCTCCACTTCAAGCAGGCACAGCTAGAACAGGTGCAGACGTCAATCTCTCCTTCAGAACAGAAAAGCCTCCTCACAAGCATCGGACCAAACAAATGGTATATCCTTCCTCATCAGTCTAGTCATCGGCTCGGTAATTTGGGAGCAATCCTTAATGAAGCACCGATAATATCCTGCTAGCCCCAGAAAACTCCTGATCTCAGATGCTGTCTGCGGAGTCGGCCACTCTCTAATAGCCTTGATCTTCTCCAGATCCATGGCTATGCCATCTACTGACACCACATGTCCAAGAAAGGCAACTTTATTCAGCCAGAACTCACACTTGGAATACTTCTCATACAAACGATGCTTCCTTAAAATCTTCAGAACTGTCCTCAAGTGCTCAGCATGCTCCTCTTCTGACTTCGAATAGATCAATATATCGTCAATAAAGATAACGACAAACTTATCTAAGAATTTGTAGAATATCAGGTTCATGAGGTTCATGAAAACTGCGGGTGCCTTGGTCACACCGAAAGGCATAACCACGAACTCGTAGTGTCCATACTTCGTTCTGAACGCTGTCTTCTGCACATCTTCCTTCTTCATCCTCAGCTGGTGATATCCGCTCCTGAGATCCAGTTTAGAGAATGCCCTCAATCCCCCAAGATGATCAAAAATGTCGTCTATACGCGGCAACGGATACTTGTTCTTGATGGTGACCGCATTCAGCTCTCTGTAGTCCACGCACATCCGGCGTGAACCGTCCTTCTTTTTCATCGATAGAACAGGTGCACCCCATGGAAACACACTCGGATGGATATACCCATTTTGCAAAAGCTCATCCAACTGTCTACGTAGCTCCTCCAACTTTGCCGGAGCCATACGATATGGTTCTTTCGAAATGGGCTGCACTCCCGGAATAAGATCAATCGAGAACTCAAGGGCTTGATCGGGCGGTAGTCCTGACATCTCCTCAGGGAAGACATCATCGAAATCTCTCACCACAGCTGGTCTACTCACATCCATCTGCATAGCCACAAGCTCCACTACTGGCTTGGCCTGAAACCTGACAGGCCCAAGCGAACTGCTACCGCTACTGAACTCGAAGGTCGGATAACCACGAATCTCGAACACCACCTTCTTCTGTCGGCAGTCGATCGTAGCAAAGAAGCAACTAAGCCAATCCATCCCGAGAACGACATCATAATTGGTAATATCATGGACGATAAAATCAGCATATAGCTCATGTCTACAGACAACCAATAGACAAGATCGACAACCAAGAGTTACTGCGATCACACCATTTTCTGTAGCGATATCCGAACTCTTGGAAAGAGGGGAAGTCGACAGAAAATGCTTGTCACAAAACTCCGAGATAAGATGCACATGGATGCACCGGAGTCGAAGAGAACCTGAGCGGAACAAGCACAAACAAGAATAGCCCCTAACAAACAAACTAGCAATCAAAACCTATTCTAGCAAACAAGATCTAATCTAACATGCAAGATCAGCTAATGAAAATGAAAGACTAGTCTAAGGGTTACCTGTAATAACTCCATCCTTAGCCTCCGCCCCTACTGTAGCCATCGTGAAAGCTTGTCTCCTAGGCTGAATGGCCTGCTGAAAAGCCTGCTTCTGGGGAATAAGAGGCGCTCCACGTCCAGCGGCTACAGGTGCTTTCTGTGGCTGTTTAGCAAGCGAGCAGTCCTTCACTGAATGCTTAGCATCGCCGCAAAGTAAGCACTGGCCCAGAAACCTCCCGCACTGCTCCTTCACATGGCCAGTCCTGACGCAAAAATGACACATCTTTTGACTAGGCCCACCTGGCCTCTTAAACTGCACGGACTGATTAGGCCTCATCTCAAGTCTAGCCACAGCTCTGGCCTGCTCCATAGGCCTCTTCCCAGCACCTGAAAACTGTAGCTTCCTCTAATTGGCAATCAGTTCCTGCCGCTTCGCAGCTACCAGCAACTTCCTGTAAGAGTCCAAATTCGAAGAAAACATCAGACTCTGCAGATCCAAGGCGAGACCCTGAAAGAATCGTTGAGCTCGATCCTCGTCGGTCCGAACCAAATTCGGTGCAAAGCAGTATAACTTTGTGAACTCCTGGCGGTACTGGTCCACCATCAGATTCCCGTGCTTCAGATTGATAAACTGCTGCATCAACTCCCTCCTAGCAGCTCGAGGGAAATACTCCTCATCGAATCTCATCTAAAAAGTGGCCCAGGGAATAGGCCTCACCAACATCTGCTCTTCCGACTCCCACCAACTGCCAGCATTGTCCTTTAGTTGCTTCTTTACCAAGTCAACCCATCCAGCCTGGTTAACCTTCGAGAGTAGTAGATTATCCTATGTGTTCTTCATCCATTCATCTGCAGCTAAGGGTTCTTCTGACCCAGTGAAGTACGTCGGGCCCAGCTCCCGAAACTGCTTCGATCCCAACTCGAAGCGAGGGGCATTCTGAAGCATCCCCTGCTGCACGTGCATCATCTGCTGCATCATCCTTATCATCTCCGCCTTGGTAGGTTCTCTATCAGCATCCTCACCGTGTTTTGCTCCACCACCAGCTCCAGATCCACTACCAGCTCGAGTGATGCGTCTCCCAGCTATCTAAGACAAGGAAACGTTCAGATTAGACTCAATTATGACATGAATGTTCCGAATATTTAAATGGATGTTGTTATCATTATTTGTTGTTCTGTTATTTTACAGGTGCAAAGTGGACCTGCATTGGCCACCACTAAAACCTGTCACGCCTTACTTTCCAAGTACGGAAGGCGAGACGTGAGAAGGTCCGCTCAGACTTGGAGCTGTGAAGCTGTAGTCTGATAAGCGTCTGTGAATGATACCAATGGCAGATTCTTGCAATGCGACGAAACAACAAAAATAATAAATTAAAAAGCAGATATAGAAATATCCAACAACAACAACATCCAATATGTATTCCAACATCACAGAGAAAAGTCACAAGAGTACATAGTCTGAACAAAAGGCCTAAGACATGTCCGAAACTTAAACAGAGAGAGATAGGTGCTACTCACCGAAACCTAACAGCAACTACTGAAACAGCTACAACTAAAAGAAGTCTCCAAGTGAGACTAGGACTGGTCACCAGTGTCCTCAAACTCAGCCTCTACAGGAACCTCGAACTCTACATCCGCGTACTACTCGTCCCCTGTAACTGACTCTGTCTCTAAACCTGACATATGACACCCAAAGAGAAGAGGGCACATGTCAGCAAAAGTCTCCCAAAGGAAAGCGGAGGACTTTTGTGCAAGGATACAAATAAAAGTAATGCGACTAGCAGTTCTAATATGATGAAATGGCATGGCATTAAAAGTATGCAACAATTTAAAATGACATGATGAAAACAAGCATGCACGTCGTAGCAGAAACTACGAAAAACACTATTTCACGAATCACGAACACTATCTTTTCATATTGTGCACTGGGTTTACTCCGTATAGCTGAAGGTGCGGATCAGGCACACTTCTACACTGCGTGATAGCTTAACCCTACCCTTCCACGTGTATCGCGGGTTGGTTTCCAAACAACACTGAGCTCGCTTCTGGATCACGAGCCAGGAAGTGTTTTTGGTTTGGCATATGGTTGTGCCCGCAAAGCAGGTGCCTAGCCTCAATAGTTACAATTATTGTAGCGTGTGCTACGCAATCACGATGGAACAATTTGATGCATGACATGACATGGCAACGAGCAGTTAAAAGTGCGTACCGTTAATTGAAAGTAAACGTGACAGGCAGCATGAAATAATAGCATGGTAAAGGTGTCGGATCTAGCTTCGTTGTTAAGCTAGATCTAGTAAGGCGTCTAGGCGACTATCATTTCATCGCCTAGTCTCTTTTACGCTACTACACAAAATTGGCCTAACGTGGCCTAAACAAACACTGGCAAGTATCACTTGCTTGTTTTTCACGTTCTTGGTGTCGTCGGATTCGTCTCGACAGGTATTACGCTACAGTGATAACGGTTTGCTGGTTTGATAAAACGTATAATCAGATTAGACTGCTTTGATCATAACAGCGTTACAAAAACTTCATACAACGTCTAATCGATCCATTTTATTAGGTCTTCTAAATTACGGTGTGGGTTATAGGTTATATGTAGGGGTACTAACCGTTACACAGCGAATGGAGGCAGCGACGAAGACACACACAACATTTACGGTCTAAAACACGTCGCGACAGCGAGGGAAACAACAGAAAGCGGTGTCTAGAGGCTCTGCAGGTGGTTGCGAGGGTTGCAATGTGTCCTCGGGGTTGTCGGCGTCAGATCTGAAGCTAGCTTCATGGAGAAGATGGCTTGGCATCGGATCTGGGTGAGGGAGGCCGCTGCGTGTGTAATGGCGGAGAGGAGTTGGCCTGTGGCATGGGTGAGGGTTGAACAATGTTTGAAGCTCGGAAAGGAGGCCGCACGACGGAAGGAGTCGTTGTGCAGCGACCTGGGTGGTTGTAGTTTGCTCTTGCATGTGGATGAGTGGGCTCGTGGGTGTTGCGTGTGGGGGCTGGGCAATGGAGGTTGAAGAGGAGGGCTGCTCGGTGCCATGAGCTGTCGGCGCTTCTGGGCGAGGGGAGCTGGTGACCGCGAGGGTGGTGCGACGTTTCAGGGCGAGGGGAGCTGGTGGCCGCGTAAGGAGATGAGGGGAGCTCGTGTGGGGATTTGTAGGCTGTGGGTGTGACACGTGCGAGGGGATGAAGGCGGTGGAAAGGAAATAGGGTTAAGGGCTGACGCGAAGAAGAAGAAGAAGAAGAAGAAGGCGCGGGCTGCTAGTTGCGTTTGCGTGCGTGGGGAGGAGAAAGAGAGGGTAGGGGCGGCTGTAGGGGAGAGGGAGTAGCCCTAGGTTTTATTTTAAATAGAGTAGGTGGGGGTGCTTTCACGTGGGTAGAGAGAGAGGAGGAAGTGGGGAGATGGTATGGGTTGTGGGGTTAGTTAAGGATTTTGTGGGATTTTAATATAAGGTTTAGATTTTTTTATTTGATTTATCCTCTCTCTCTCTCTCTCGCCATGTGTGTGCGTGAATGGTGTTCGGCCATGGGTAGAAAACGTGGCTAGGGTTTGATTAGGAAAGGATTTGAATTCTTAGTAAATAGTATTTAAATTATTATAAATAGGATTTGTATTAAATGGGTTTAATCAAGGGAATAAGAGCTAATCAATTAGGTTTAAATGGGATTTATTAAGAAGGTTGCATTTGAATTTTAAAAGTTTAAAAAGATTTGAACTTTGAATTTGAATTGGAAATTTAAAACATAATTTTAAGAAAAGACATCTTAAAATAATTTTAGAAAGGATAATAATAATAATAATAATAATAATAAGCATGAACAAAAAAAGAAGTGGACACAGTACGGGGACAAAAATGTCTAACAATGGATACGGGAAAAAAATAATACACGAGAGAGAACAGTAATAACGTAACGATAAAACCGGTCGTTACATCCTGGTTTAGATTGGTTTCAACCAGGAGTCTTTTAAGAAATTTGCGACATATCTTTGACCTCTTTAGTTGCTGATGCTTTGGCATGTGGTCAATTTGATAAAGAGCTTTGCAAAATCTTACTTGTACTTATTCCTAGGGTTCCACATCCTGTAAAGGTGCAGCAGTTCAGGCCCATTAGTTTGTTGTGTGTCCTACAAATGGATCACAATGGTGTTGGTTAACAGACTTCGACCATTTCTTCACGATCTCTTTGGACCTTTACAGTCTAGCTTTTTACATGGGAGACATGCATATGATAATGTTATGATTGCCCAGGAGATGATTCACACCATCAAGAAATCGAAGTGCAGAGATGGATTGTTTGCTTTAAAAATTGATCTGGAAAAGGGATACGATCGAGTTAGTTGGGATTTTTTGGAGGTGGTCCTTTTTGGTTTCCCCACAACCTGGATCAAGCTTATTATGTTCTATGTTTCTTCATCACAGCTTGCAGTATTGTGGAATGGTGAGATAATGGAATGGTTTGTGCCTGAGAGGGGTCTACGTCAGGGTGATCCCTTGTCTCCATACTTGTTTGTTTTATGCATGGAGAGGCTGAGCTTGCTTATTAATGATGCAGTTACAAATAAGCTTTGGGCACCAATCATGGTTAGAAAAGGTGGTCCGTCAATCACACACCTGCTCTTTGCGGATGATCTCTTTCTGTTTGGAAGGGCTACTATTCAGCAGGCTCACTTGACCACAGATATTCTAGGCCACTTTTGTGCCTCCTTTGGAGCTAAGAATAGCTTGGAGAAATCACGATGCTATGTTTCACCGACGGCCGGTCGCCGCCATGCCTTGACCATCTGTTCTGTGTTGGGAGTTCCCTTTTCTTCTGATTTGGGCAAGTATCCATACTTTCTTTGATAGTTGAATTTGTGTTATTTCAGGTCGACTTGTCCAGTGGATTCGATTCTGGTCTCTCTAGGTACTACTTGCACGATCTCCTACGCTTAGGAGTTTTAGCTCTCACTATTTTGAGCCAGGCAAGTGTTTGGCGCCGTTGCAAGGGATAATAGTACATGTGATCTACAATTTCAGTTCGTATAGAGGAACATTCGGTGAGATCCTTCCATCTTATAGTTTAGGATTTTTATTATTATTTTGTTTTGTTTTCTCTTTAATAAAATGGAGTACATGAAATTCTATTGCACAAACAATTGGTATGATGCAGAGTACGATGTTGCACACAAGCATAGGATGGAGAAGCTCAAGATCGTTAATTTTAATCAGACAGATTGTGAAACTTTCTTTCAGGCATGGAGGAGGTTCACAGACATAGTATCTAGGTATCCGCAGCATGGGTACACAAAGAAAGAGCTTATGTAGTCCTTCCTATTTGGATTACGACCACAGCTGCAGGAATTTTTGGGAGTTATGACGCCGACAGAGGCGTGGAAGTACATGGAGTCCTTACAAGAGAACTATCAGACCATTAATGAGACTTCAGAGCGTGATTTAACAGAGCCTTCATGCCTTGATCAAGGAGAGCAAAGCGTAGACATACCATTGTAACCCTTGAAAGAAGAAGCTTATTTGATCATTCCGACACATGAGGCTACATCTCATGAATTCTAAGAAAACTTCCTTGCTCAGAGTCAGCAAATTCAGCAATCCATTGAAAATCTTACTCTGATTGCCACTTGCTTAGAAGAAAATAATTCTTTTGAAATTCAATTTCAAGAATCTAATATGAATGCATCTTCTATTATAGGTATATCGAGCGAGCCATGTCACGATGAAGTCACAAATGAAAATATCAACATGGCAGGAAGTGTGTGCAAAGGAGAGGACGCGCTAGCAATTTTGGATGAACAGAAGGATGAGACAGCTAGGGACATGGGTTTAGAGATTATCATTATGGATCCCGAACCGCTCTTTCCCCCATTTTTTCCCAAAATCATTCATCCCTCTCCCCAATGATTGAGCATCATACCGAGAGCAGTGCACATTTTTCAGGAAGTAGTCATCTACATGCTTCACTTTATTTTACGTATCTTGATGACTATATTTGGAATATGTTTATTGAGAGGAATTTGAAACTAAGTTGGATTGACGTAACTCATCTCTTGTAGGAAACATGTGAACAGTTTATAGAAATGCTGGGAGTTACGTTGTTGGGATCTAGTTTAGCCATTGGAGGAAGACTACTCGTCGAGGAGCGCAAGGAGCAAATAGAACACCTTTCTCACCATTAAAGACCCGTGATCCGCCATTTGACCACGGTGTGTTCTTTCCATTAATGTAGATTTTAATATTCTTTTTAGGATGCTTGCTTTTGAATAAACTCGTACCACTTTCGACATTGAGGACAATGTCCATCTTTAGTTGGGGGGAGTGTATGAGACCTTAGAATTTTTTTATAAAAAATGGGCAAAAGAAAAGAATAAATCACCAATTCTCATTATTTAAAACTCCTTCCCATGTCACATTAGCGGATGATTATGCATTGATTGAGTTTTAAAAATTGTTCATGCCTTGAATGAATTATTTTTCCTTCATGGAATTACTCGTTAATATGCTATTTATTAAAATTTTCAATTTTCATGATTAATATCTAGAAATAGTTTGAATTTATTTCATGCATGTTATTGTGATGCAAAAGCTTAAGTGTACATGATTTCTTGGGAGTCCCTCTTCTTCATGGCAGGGTTTCCAAGAACACTTACAGAGAGGCTGTGGAGAAGATTAGCTCCAAATTGTCTGGCTGGAAGTCTAAATTATTAAGTCTGGGTGGACGCGCTACTTTGATTTGTTCAGTTACTTCTGCCATCCCAACTTATGATATGCTTATAACTCGATTCCCCAAATACACTTTGAAGGAGATTGACAGATTGAATCGTACGTTTCTTTGGGGCGGGAATGTTGGAATGAAGAAGCTTCGCTTGGTGGCTTGGAAGGATGTGTGTACTCCTAAAAAGGTTGGTGGTCTTGGTCTTCAGACCATGGAGTTCCATAATTCTGTGTTTTTGCAGAGGTTAGCTTGGCGGTTCTTGACGGAACCAAATGCTCTTTGGGTTAGGCTTCTCAAGTCTAAATATAAGCTTCCTACTGATGTTGTCTCCTAAGTTTCGAGTTTGGGATCCATCCCTTTTACTTGGTCTTACTCTTGGAGGGTACTGGTTCAGGGATTGCAGTCTTTATCCACTGGCCTAGTGAAGTGCATAGGGGATGGAGCCACAACTTTTTTTTGGAGTGATAACTGGTTGGGCCAGCCGCTCCTTTCGACTCTTTCTCCTTCGTCTGATGTTGCTTTTTTTCAGGTTCTTGTCAGAGACTTTATCTATGAAGGAGTATGGGATATGGAGAAACTTTTCACGTCAATATCTGAGAACGTGGCACAGATGATCATGTCTTATCCACTTTCAAGAGTCACATCTCAGGCTGTCACGCCCCGCTTCCCATTATACTTGGGAGCGAGGACGCGAGCGGGCCCGTATGGGCAGGAGCGGTGAAGCCCCAAACTAATAAGCGTCTGTGTATGACTACTTGGAAGGTTCTTGCTTGCGAACAATCGAAAAAACAGAATGATGTCATCATTATACTTTAACTTCCAGATTACATGTACACAAATAATTAAGGCCTAGCATGGCCATTACAACAGTTACATGAAATTTAGAATACATCTGAACAAAATACAACAATGAATATTAAACTTTAGCAAAGCTGCGAAAAGTAGATCGTCCTCAGCAGTGGGTCTCGTGCTCCTGGTATTCCTGGTCTCTACACTCAGTCTCAAGTGAACTCCTCTGTGAAATCTGCTCAAAACCTAACGTATATTTCACAAGATAGACAAAGAAATATACGTCAGCAAGGGTCGCTCGGCAAGGTTTAAAACGTTAGTAATAAAAGGACCCTCGGCAAGATAATAATATACTTTACAAAGCTTAAGGAGATGAGAAGCACAATATGATTCCAACAAAATGGCAGCATAAGAAAACATGTGAGCATGACGACGTGTAGTGTGCAAAGCAGTGAGCATGAGTAGTGTAGTGTACAAAGTAGTGAACATAACAAGGTGTAGTGTGTACAGCAACAAGCAGGCATGTGTAGTGTGTACAGTAATGAGTATAACAAGCGTAGTGTGTACAACAATGAGTATAGCAATTGTAGTGCATAGAGTAACAAGTGGCATACATGTCTTTTGTAATGCACAAAGTAAAGGGCACGACATTTGCAATGTACAAGGTAAAACATGATATGAACTTTCTTTACATTTATGATAGCAACAGCAGAAGGAAACAAGAGTGCCAATCTGTACTTAATCTAGTGACAAGCCTAGTGTCTGAGGGGAAAGTGACCAGCATTACACCCAAGCCAACGGGAGCTACCCGTGAGTCCGTGACTCTCTACTCACCGACCCAGCCAGGTGTCGGTCAAGTTCACCAATAGAGTGCAACCCAGCATTCCGGCCTCTACTACATTGGACTACCCCACCCAAAGTGTCTATAAGTGTATCCGTAGTTCAATGTTTGCCGTATGGCTAACATTCCGTAAATGCCCCGCGGGCCCAATATCCGTAATGCCTGAAGGCCCAATAGTCTGTAATTGCCCGAAGGCCTAATAGTCTGTAATTTGTCCCGAGGACCCAGTTTCCCAATTCAACAATGGTGTATATTTCGCAATTTATACAAGCAATGAGTGCATTTCGATAGCAGTAATATTTGAAAGTAAAAGCTATCAACCATGTCACTAGGTTCAATAAGATTAAGAAACATACTTAAAAGTTGCTATTAGCAATGTTTAGTAATCCGGTCACAGAATCTGCACGGTATGGTTTAAAAATCGCTGGTGATAAATACTTGCGTCTTTGAAAACAGTTGTAGGAAATGGTATACTTGCCTGAAGCGATGCGAGTTTGGGTGCCCACGTGATAGCAATGAGGCATACGTAAATGCTGTATTATATATATTAAACATCAAATTAAAGGATTTTTACTAATAAAAGTTACACTGTTTACATATGAAAGGCACGGTTCCCATACTGTCTCTGAGAATGAAGATATAAGCTAACCTATCATACCTACCTATTATCATATAAACATTAACATCCCATAGTATACACATAATCTGTCAAATAGCTTAGGTCTACTAACTCAGGTTAAAATAATATCCCTAACTTACATGCTGATGCATTAACCTTATATACCAATCTATATTATAAAACTAACATAATAATGAGACATATAATAATAATAATTAACATGCTAGTATATGTGTTAACTAACTTATAATGTAACTATACCTACATAATACCTGCCAGGTCATTAAACAGTTGCATGCATTAAATCTTACGTCTGCAGGTGCTCTAGTTGCTCCTGTGTACGCTTCTCCGTGACGTTGGCCTGCAGGTGGGCAGTGTGGTGCTCGCTAGGGCGAGCTGCGAAGAGGGCGGGGGTCTCAGGCGGTGGCGGACGGTGATACGTCTGGGTCAGAGCGGGAGAAGTCAGAGGTCGGAGTCGAAGAGGCGGAGTCTCAGGGCGATGGTTGGAAGTGTTGCGGGAGGCCGGGAGGCGAGCTCGTCGGTGGTGTGCCGGCATCAGAAACGTCGAAGGGAGCAGGGCCTCCGATGGTGTAGAGGTGGGTTGAGTGATGGCGTGGCGTGCGGCCTGACGGTGGGGTGTTGACGAGGGCTGTCGGGCATCTCCAGAGGCGGGTTCGTACAGGGCAGTGTTTTCAAAGGCGTTATTGGGGCTCGTCTCAGGGCTCGCCCCGGGACAGGGCGTACCCAAAACGCCCCGGGGCAGCCGAATTAAGCGTAACTTTTCTTGGGCGTTCGCCCAGAGATGTGGGGCGAACGCCCAGGCATTGGGCAAACGCCCGGACATTGGGCGAACGCCCGGATGTTGGATCGCGTTTTTTGGTCCGGGCTTTAAAAGTGACCGCCCAGTAAATGATACACTTGGAGCATGTATTTGATTGGGCTCAGTTCATTTTTTAAACCCATGTGGCCCATTCACGTGTCTAACAGACTACTTTAAGAAAAAAAAGAGAAAAAAAATTTAACTCTAAATTTCTGTTTCTTTCCTAACCGATGACTGATAGAGAGTAGAGAGCGGGAAAAGGAAGAGAAAAAACCTAATCTTGTTTTGAAATTTAATTAATATCTTGTTACTTTAATCTTGTTACTACCATAATAGTTGAAGTTCAATTTTAAAAATTGTTAGAATTGTTACTGTCACACAGTGTCAAATTGTGAGAATTGTTACTATGATGTTGCGAATGGCCTTGCATTTGTTATGAATCGTGATTTACGAGTCTACGACTACTCTTATTTGACGATAATCCTCTAGTTTTTTCCAATTCTTATTTGTGAATCTGTGATAACTTTTTGGTTTGGTTTGTGAGTGAAATACTAAAGTTATTTTTCTTAGTTAGATTCAAATGTTTTGAAGGAAATGAAGTAGTTGTTACTTTGGTACTCTGTTTATAATATTTATTAGTTTTTATGTTTTTATAGATTTAGTTATATATATATATACATATATATTTATATTTATATTTCAAATATTTAAAATAAAAATTTGTGAGGCTTTCGCCCCACGCCTCGGGGCTTTCGCCCAGACTGGACGGACATGAAACGCCCTGCCCAACGCCTTCGCCTTTTAAAACACTGGTACAGGGCGACGTCGATGTTGAAGATATGAGGAAATTTGTTGACGGCGTGTGTGGTGGCACCGCCTTGCTGTAAGAGGGGTGCAGTGGTGACGTTAGGAGAGGCCGCAGGTGGAGGTGGGCTTTGCACCGGAGATGGCGGCGTCGAGGGGAAGACGACGCCGGTGAACTGGACGGAGAGGGGAGAGAGGCCTGGGGGAGTTGGGTCGTGGGTTGCCTGGGCGAGGGGGGTGGCCGACGGCGCTTGGTGGCGGAAGGAAGGAGGCCGGCGGGTGTTTGCGAGGGTGGCGTCGGATCCGTGCGGGCTGTTGTGATAGCATGAAGAAGAAAATAGAGAGGGTAGGGGCGACTGCGTGAATAGGGGAGAGGAGAAGGGAAAAAGCCTAGGGTCTCTTACGTGCTAGCTGTGTGTTAGCCCTTAGACTTTCTCTAGGGTTCTTATTTTATTAGCTATAGGGTCTTCTTATAGTAAGAATGGGGTGAGGTATAAGGACAGTACGTGAAAGGACTATAGGCCTTAGGGTTTAGTGTTGTTAGGAAAGTGTTTGAAATTCTCAATTAATAAAAAAAATTGATTAGTTGTTAATAGAGTTGATTGGGTTAATTAATGCTAATTGCAAATGGAGAAAGTTTTGAAAATGAAAACAATAATTATGGGTAGAAATAATGGGCTAGCTAAAATAAGAAATGATTTGAATTATTCTTAATATGATTTAATAGGTTTAAACAAGGAAATTAGAGCTAATCAATAGATTTTAATAGGATCTAATAAGGAAAGTTTTTCAAACGTTTAAAAAGTTTAAATTCGAATTTGAATTTTGAATTGAAAATAAAAAACAGATTTTAAGAAGAGGCATTTAAAAATAATTATAATAAAAGGGTTATAATAATAAGAATATTAATAAGTATGAAAAATAGAAATGGATACGGGTACGGGGGACAACAACGTCTAATAACGGATACAGGAAAAAATACACGAGAGAAAACAGATAACGTAATGATAAAAACTGGTCGTTACATCCTACCCACCTTATAAAAATTCCGTCCTCGGAATTTCTTAAGTTAGGTATGATCGAGTAAAAGACTGATAGACGATGGGTCAGGGTATCAAGGAGGGAAGATAAATATAGAGGAAAGGAAACTTCTGAATAGAAAAGTGGTCTAGGATCGAAACAATTACACTCCAGGCTCATAGCAGGGTTGTGGCGCAGTTGGTGCAGCCTGACGTCCCTGCTGGACCAGATGGTGCTGAACCTCCAGCATTTCCCTCATAACTCTAAGCATCTGGCGGATTTCGTCCTCTCCGCCTCCAGCAGCTCCGGATCCATGTCGGGTGTTTCGTCTTCCTGCCATGCTGCAACCAAACAAAGTAAACGTTTGCATACAAGATTTATCTAGACAATCTAGTTAATAATGACATCCATATTGTTCCGACTATTTCGCAGAAAGCATGACCTGTATGGGCCACCACTAAAACCTGTCACTCCCCGCTTTCCATTATACTTGTGAGCAAGGACGCGAGCAGGCCTGCATGGGCTGGAGTGGTGAAGCCCCAACCCAATAAGCGTCTGTGTATGACTACTTAGTAGGTTCTTGCTTGCAAATAATTGAAACAACAGAATGATGTCATCATTATACTTTAAGTCCAGATTACATGTACACAAATAATTAAGGCCTAGCATGGCCATTACAACAGTTACATGGAATTTAGAATACATCTAAACAAAAAACAACAATGAATATTAAACTTTAGCAAAGCTACGAAAAGTAGATCGTCCTCAGCAGTGGGTCTCGTGCTCCAGGTATTCCTGGTCTTTACACTCAGTCTCCAAGTGAACTCCTCTGTGAACTCTACTCAAAACCTAATGTATATTTCACAAGATAGAGAAGGAAATATACGTCAGCGAGGGTCGCTCGGCAAGATTTAAAACGTTAGTAATAAAAGGACCCTCGGTAAGATAATAATATAGTTTACAAAGCTTAAGGAGATGAGAAGCACAATATGATTCCAACAAGATGGCAGCATAAGAAAAAATGTGAGCATGACGACGTGTAGTGTGCAAAGCAGTGAGCATGAGTAGTGTAGTGTGCAAAGCAGTGAGCATGAGTAGTGTAGTGTGCAAAGTAGTGAACATAACAAGGTGTAGTGTGTACAGCAACAAGCAGGCATGTGTAGTGTGTACAACAATGAGTATAGCGAGCGTAGTGTGTACAACAATGAGTATAGCAATTGTAGTGCATAGAGTAACAAGTGACATACATGTCTTTTGTAATGCACAAAGTAAAGGGCATGACATTTGCAATGTACAAGGTAAAACATGATATGAACTTTCTTTACATTTAGGATAGCAACAGCAGAAGGAAACAAGAGTGCCAATCTGTACTTAATCTAGTGACAAGCCCAGTGTCTGAGGGGGAAGTGACTAGCATTACACCCAAGCCAATGGGAGCTACCCGTGACTCTCTACTCACCGACCCGACCAGGTGTCGGTCAAGTTCACCAATAGAGTGCAACCCAGCATTCCGGCCTCTACTACATTGGACTACCCCACCTAAAGTGTCCATAAGTGTACCCGTAGTTCAATGTTTGCCTTATGGCTAACATTCTGTAAATGCCTCGCGGGCCCAATATCCGTAATGCCCGAAGGCCCAATAGTCTGTAATTGCCTGAAGGCCCAATAGTCTGTAATTTGTCACGAGGACCCAGTTTCCCAATTCAACAATGGTGTACATTTCGCAATTTAAGGTATACAAGCAATGAGTGCATTTCGATAGCAGTAATATTTGAAAGTAAAAGATATCAACCATGTCACTAGGTTCAATAAGATTAAGAAACATACTTAAAAGTTGCTATTAGCAATGTTTAGTAATCCGGTCACAGAATCTGCACAGTATGGTTTAAAACTCGCTGGTGATAAATACTTGCGTCTTTGAAAACAGTTGTAGGAAATGGTATACTTGCCTGAAGTGATGCGAGTTTGGGTGCCCACGTGATAGCAATGAGGCATACGTAAATGCTGTATTATATATATTAAACATCAAATTAAAGGATTTTTACTAATAAAAGTTACACTGTTTACATATGAAAGGCACGGTTCCCATACTGTCTCTGAGAATGAAGATATAAGCTAACCTATCATACCTACATATTATCATATAAACATTAACATCCCATAGTATACACATAATCTGTCAAATAGCTTAGGTCTACTAACTCAGGTTAAAATAATATCCCTAACTTACATGCTGATGCATTAACCTTATATACCAATCTATATTGTAAAACTAACATAATAATGGGACATATAATAATAATTAACATGCTAGTATATGTGTTAACTAACTTATAATGTAACTGTACCTACATAATACATGCCAGGTCATTAAACAATTGCATGCATTAAATCTTACGTCTGCAGGAGCTCTCGTTGCTCCTGTGTACGCTTCTCCGTGACGTTGGCCTGCAGGTGGGCGGCGTGGTGTTCGCTAGGGCGAGCTGCGAAGAGGGCAGGGGTCTCAGGCGGCGGCGGGCGGTGATACGGCTGGGTCGGAGCGGGAGAAGTCGGAGGTCAGAGTCGAAGCGGTGGAGTCTTAGGGTGATGGTCGGAAATGTTCCGGGAGGCCGGAAGGTGAGCTCATCGGCGGTGTACCGACGTTGGAAACGTCGAAGGGAGCAGGGCCTCCGGCGGTGTAGAGGTGGGTTGAGTGATGGCGTGGCATGCGGCCTGAAGGCAGGGCGTTGACGAGGGCTGTCGGGCGTCTTCGGAGGTGGGTTCGTACAGGGCGACGTCGATGTTGAAGATAGGAGGAAAGTCGTTGACGACGTGTGTGGTGGAACCGCCTTGCTGTAAGAGGGGTGCGGTGGTGACGTTGGGAGAGGCCGTCGGTGGAGGTGGGCTCTGCACCGGAGATGGCGGCGTCGAGGGGGAGACGGCGCCGGTGAACTGGATGAAGAGGGGGAGAGAGGCCTGGGGAGTTGGGTCGTGGGTTGCCTAGGTGAGGGGGGTGGCAGGCGGCACTTGGTGGCGGAAGGAAGGAGGCCGACGGGTGTTTGCGAGGGTGGCGTCGGATCCGTGCGGGCTGTTATGATGGCATGGAGAAGAAAATAGAGAGGGTAGGGGCGACTGCGTGAATAGGGGAGAGGAGAAGGGAAAAAGCCTAGGGTCTCTTACGTGCTAGCTGTGTGTTAGCCCTTAGGCTTTCTCTAGGGTTCTTATTTTATTAGCTATAGGGTCTTCTTATAGTAAGAATGGGGTGAGGTATAAGGACAGTACGTGAAAGGACTATAGGCCTTAGGGTTAGTGTTTTTAGGAAAGTGTTTGAAATTCTTAATTAATTAAAAAAATGATTAGTTGTTAATAGAGTTGATTAGGGTAATTAATGCTAATTGCAAATGGGGAAAGTTTTGAAAATGAAAAAAAATAATTATGGGGAGAAATAATGGGCTAGATAAAATAGGAAATGATTTGAATTATTCTTAATAGGATTTAATTGGTTTAAACAAGGAAATTAGAGCTAATCAATAGGTTTTAATAGGATCTAATAATGAAAGTTTTTCAAACGTTTAAAAAGTTTAAATTCGAATTTGAATTGAATATTAAAAACATATTTTAAGAAGATGCATTTAAAATAATTATAATAAAAGGGTTATAATAATAAGAATAATAATAAGTATGAAAAATGGAAATGGATACGGGTACGGGGGACAACAACGTCTAATAACGGATTCGGGAAAAAAAATACACGAGAGAAAACAGATAACTTAACGATAAAAACTGGTCGTTACATTGGCTGATTAGTATTTATGGCATCCCACGTCTAACGGGATTTTCTCTACTAAATCAGCATACCTGCAGTTGCTGGTGATGTAGGATAGGGGTCTGTAGAGTCCCCCCATTGGCTGTGGAAATTACCTTTACCTGCCTGGTGGATTTTCTTCTTATGGTTAGTACTTCGAGAGAGGATTGTTACCAATGTACAGCGAGTTTGTCGGGGTATCTCTGCTTCTGACTTGTGTGCATCATATGGATCGGCATTGGAGACTACTCTTCACGTGCTCAGGGATTGCATCGAAGCAAGGAAGATTTGGTCTATATTTTTACCAGTTTTGGAGTTCCTAGATTTCTACATGTATCCTATATTAGAGTGGCTAGCAGCATTCTTGCTTACTAAGACTACTCCTTCCCATCGAGTCATTTATTTGCTACATGCCTGTGGAGGATTTGGGGGATTGGTGTCAGCTGGTTTTTTCGACCGGAGGTGTAGGGATTGATACTTCCTCTACTGTTCGCCATATTGCCCATCTTGTAGCAGAGATTACCCGTCATTATGCTAGACCCGCATTGGAAACCCAAGATACTATGGTTATTCGATGGCTACCTATTGCTTCTGGCATTGTCAAACTTAATGTGGATGGAGCTAGCAAGGGTAATCCTGGACTTTCTGGAGCAGGTGGAAATTTTTGAGATACCATGGGTACATGGCTTCTTGGGTTCTTAGCCTACATTGGATGTGGTACTAATCTCAATGCAGAACTACAGGCTATTTCGGTTGGATTAGAGCTTGCCTTGCAGCGTGGTTTCATAGATGTTATTTACGAATCGGATTATCAGGTTGCTCTATTGATATTGGATTCATCTGAGGTCTCATCGCATCCTCCACTAAATATTATACTGGATATTCGGCAGTTAACCTTGAGATTTATCCATTGTCGCTTTACGCACATCTACCGGGAGGCAAATTTCGTGCGGACTCTCTTGCTAACTTGGGTTGCTCTTTGGATGAGGAGTTATGCGTTTGGGAATGACCTCATGCTTCATTATCTCACTTTCTTAGCATGGATGTAAGAGGGTCTGGTTATCCTCGAGGATTCACCTTCTGATCCTTTGTATCTCATTTTCCGCTGTATCAAAAAAAGTAACAGACTAAAGCTATGAATGTCGGAGCTGACGGGCTCAAATTTGTTCATGCTCGATCGATCAATTCTCCCCACTAGGTAAATATATTTTCTATTTAAATATAGAAGTACACTAGAACTGCCAAATGATTTTTGAATCATATTGTAGGTATTAGAGGTGCAAACAGAACAGATATAATATTATGTATATTCATATTTACTTATTTTATTCGACAAGGATATGGATACAACCCTTATCCGATCACAAAATGAAAATAATTATGCTATGAGTATCTATTACAACAGAACACAGATCAGATAAAGGCAATTCTTATTTGATACAGTATGATTCAAATAAAGGTAATTATCTATTATACATTTGATATGATCTTTTTTTGAATTTTGTCATACGTGGACACCAAAGTATGACTAGTACAAACATGAGTGACTAGGAGGCTGACTAGGACAATGATAATAAGAAAATGATTTGAATTTGAATTTTGGGGGAACATATTGGGGTGAAAATTAAAACTTGGGGGTGTTATGAATAAGCCTATGTAAGGCTCATGTATCCACCATATTGTAACCCTAACTCTATATATGAGGCTACGGACTCTCGTAGCCACCACCTTCTAACACGTTATTAGCACCATCTAACCAACTAAGAGAGAAAGCGATTGGGTCACCGCGGAAGCCTTGGCGGACGACGAATGGATCGAAAGATCGTAGTTGCTCAGACGTTGAGGAACCAGATCCAAATCTTGTGTAGGCATCTCAACCGTCGCTAGATCTGGAGAACAGATCTAGAGGTAATTAATCAAAAATAGATCTAAACTTCGTTTTCTTAAGAATATGTTTAGATCTGTAATGATATGGACCAAAAATTAGACAAAAGTCAATACTTAAATTAATAAAAATCGAATTTTTAATTGATAAAAATCAAAATTTTAAATGATAAAAATCAAATTTTTATGAAAAAAATCATATTTTTATTTTGATCTCACGGCCGTGACAGCCGCGTCGCCGACTACACCCCATGCCGGCCCTAATGGCCTGAAGCCGGCCTGTTAGTTCTTGGGTTCAAGACTAACGTTGTTTTGATGATGATCAATACATTATGTTAGTTTGCTAATCAATCTTATGTTTTAGTCTCAGTTTATCTTAATGATTATATGTTGATGAGACAAAGCATAATGCTTGGAGGATATTACAAGGGATATCTTAAAGACCTCCAAGAGTGATGGTATGCTCAAGCTTAAGATCATCTAATGTAGCCAAAGCATGATGATGGATGGACATCTAGAGGAGCATTGCCAAATGATTGGAGCTTGATGAAGGGAAGCTCATTAAGAGGTGCCAAAGCTTGGAGATGTTGGGGAGCATCAAGGTATCGTGACCTTGAAGACTTAGACTATAGGAGATGCAATTTGTAATCCATGTAATTTCAATTACTTGTCTTTCTCTTTTTGAGTCTAGGATTATTGTAATGTCTTGATAGATGGTCATACTCTCATGCATTTGCATTTAACCATCTCAGTGAGCCTTAGGATTATCATAGAATCCAACCCAATAGGTTCATCTTGCCCAAAGACTCAATTGGAGTCTCTGGCTCTCCAACAGTCGCCTGATGAAGGTTTTACAGTCGACTGGGTGATTCCAGTCGCCTGTCGAGCCTTCTACAGTCGACTGTGGTGCACAGCTCAAGTCAACCTTCTATTGACTCTTACTTGAGCTTTTCACATCAGTCGACTGACGTTAAATTTACAGTTGCCTGTATTTCTACAGTCGCCTGTGAATTGTTCAATAGTCGCCTGTGCGCAACTTGCATTTTCTGGGCTTCATCTAATTTGCAAGACAGTCGACTGATGAAGTATTTACAGTCACCTATATATTTACAGTCACCTATGAAATGGTTATCAGTCGTCTGAAAGGCGTACGTGCGAAAAATGCATCTCTCTCTGTTTTATTTCCATCCCTGCAGCAGTCGCCTGATGAAGGATATACAGTCGACTGTCTGTTATACAATCGCCTGTGTAGTCTTCTACAGTAGACTGTCCTGGCTCTGATTATAGCCAATGTGATTTTTCTAGCAGTTGATCAATTGACTATCATTTGTTCATCAGTCGACTGTCTGTGCCGTAAACTGCCAAAATCTAGCCGATGCAGATTTCTTCCCTTTGGGTTTTGGCTGGTTTTATGGGCTCTTCTTGATTTCCTATATATAGGAAATGGCTTAGTTCTTTTGGAACTCTTGGTTAATATTGAATATCTTAGTGAATCAATAGCCACTCCTAATCTCTCACATTCCCTCATTAGAGCTTCAATCTATGCTATAACATCTAAGCTCTAGGGAATTTCTCCAAGGGATTTCAATCTCATTCCTTTTCTTGGAGAACATCTTTATTCTCTTTATTTCAACACTCAAGTGAGAAGTGTTAGGATTCATTCCTAGAAGAGAGAAAGATCATCAAGTGTAATCGAAGCCTCATCTCAAGCACTTGAGTTTCACTTGTATGCCTTCTTCACATTGGTAAGATCATATCAAGGCATATGTAAGTGTTATTTCGTTTCACCTTTGCGATACACCTAATTCTCTTTGTGGGAATTAGTTACTCTCTGTGTGGGAGTTTTTGTCTCTGTGTGGGACAAAGTCTCTCTGTGTGGGAGCACAAGTCTCTCTGTGTGGGAGCACAGGATATCTCTTTGTGTGAATCCAAAATCCTCTGTGTGAGGTATCTCTGTGTGAGATTGTATTCACTTATCAGTGTGGGAATATAGTGAATATTGGTGTGGTTGGACATACCCAAGTTTTGGGGAACCAGGATAAAATCCTTGTGTTTGAGTTTTTTTGTTGTTGAGCACTCTGTTTATTTTTCACTGCTTATTGTGCTTTAATTTCAGTAACGTTTAATTAAACACTTTGCTTGCCATTACACTATTCACCCCTAGTGTATGTGTGTAGCCCCGTATGGTCCCTTACACAACCTCCCCAGCAGTCGATCGGCTTTGGCTTGCTGTCACGCCCCGCTTCCCAAAATAGGTGCGAGGACGAGACAAAGGTCCGCATGGGCCGGGGCTATGAGGCCCGGGCCCAATAAGCGTCTGTAGGGATACCATTGTCATAGGTTCTTGCATATAAAAGTTCTGAACAATGAAATAAGAGTACATGAAGGAAACTACATTCATTAATATAAAGATATAATATCCAGCGATACATCAAGTCTAAAAAGAAGCCCAAGCATGGCTACAACTACAGAAAGGAAACTAATGGTGCTATGCACCCAACCTAAAACAGAAAGTAAAGAGTGCTACGCACCCAAACTACGAACAACGGGAAACTTAAGGGTCAGCAACTGAGGAACCTCTAAGACTGGTCCTCGCCCGGGGTGTACTCCTGATCAGCAACGTACTCCTTCTCCAAGTCCTCTGGTACTGGGTCCTGGTCTACTAACTTTGTACCGGTACCTGACGTACAAACACCAAGAGAAAGTGGTTGTTCGTCAGGCAAAGTCTGCAAGTAAACATGAGAAGACTCCACTGTAAGGTGTATAACATTTTAAGTATGACATTTTAAAGGTTGTTTACTTGATGATGATGCAACAGCATGACAGATATGTATATATGCAAGAAAGTAAAGACAACGCTAAAAAGTAAACGTGACAGGCAATAGCCATAACGTGTGCTACTGGCTACAAGACTAGACTAAACAAGACAAGGCAAGACAAGAAGTACCGTGTGACACCAAGAGGGTTCATGCCTTTCGGATAGTGGGGGATCAAACCCACTAAACCGAGGGCACGCTTAACCCTACCCCACCCAATGTGTACACGACAAGACAATGGATCACTCACTTACTCGGTGAGTGCCCTATTCGCCCACAGGCTTGTGTATCATGACAAGGGTTCACCCTCTCTAGTTCGGAGAGTGCCCTATTCGCCTGCAGGCTTATCCATTACCAATAATGACAAGGGATCACTCTCTCTAACTTGGAGAGTGCCCTATTCACCCGCAGGCTTATGCAATACATGACATGACATGACATGAATGAATGAGAGTTACATGACAAGACAAGACAAGAGTGGATGAGAGTTGTTCATTCTAGGGGATCCACATACAGCACACACAGATAAAACCTATAGTAGCAGTTGTTGTTATTGTTGATTCTAGGGGGTCCACATGCACGCACACACAGAGGAAACCTACGGTGTCAGTTGTTGTTGTGCCCGGACTTCGTCGTCAAGTCCAGGTTGTCATGGGGTGTCCCAGATGCTACCATTTCACGTCTGGTTCTCTTGTTATATTTATTATATTTTAAGAAAGACAATGTCCTAAGCATGTCCGAAACTGCGCAAGTGAACACACTTGCCTGTGGTGGCGAGCGGTACGTCCGATGGGAGCGTCTCGTCGAAGCGAAGCGTCGGTAATGGGTCGTCTGAAACGAGTCAAGTGATGGTGTCAGGTCACGCTCATCAGTAATCCTATTAGGGTTTATTTCTAGGTTAAACATGGCTACCCTAACAGTTCCATGTCAAGATGTCCGTTCAGCCTATCCGACGATTCTATCCTAAGTGTATAGTCATATCAGTCCGATCGTCGATCTACGGTTTCATATCGTTTTAAAGAAGCAGAAAGTAAATTTAGTTACTTTAGTTGTCTATTTTTAGTTAGGTTTTGATGACTTAACGTTTCAGTTGCTACGAGTGATATGGCTAACCTGATGCGACGAACGCGCATAAGTCTGACGTCGTGTCTGGAAATGGTGGCGGTACTCGTATCCTCGACTGCGGATAGCACAGTAAGGGTCGTCTCGGGATCGTCTCGGGATTGTCTCGACTGCGGGTAGCACAGCGAGGTATCACGACAACGGGTGTGTCGAGATCGCTTCGGTTGCGAGTAGCGCAATGAAACGTCACGGCGACGGCTACGATGTCAGGGAAAACACGCGAGATCCATGGCATACATGAACTCCTCGACGTACGGGGGCTGCCTGGGATAGGAGGAGGTCGAAGGGGTCGTGCTCACCTATGGGGTGGCTGGAGAAACTGCCGACGGCGATGAGCCGGCTGTTTTGCGGAGAAAAGGACTGATTTAGCGTTATTCGGGCTGTTTGGGTTCGTAGCGGGTTGACACGGCTGAGGGGGAAACAAAGGGCAATGGTAGCGGGTAGAGGGGGCAGTGGGGGGTCGCCGGTGGTAGGTAGAGGCCGCCGGTAGCTGGGCACGGGTTTCAGGCTGGGCTGCTGATCACTTGCGGCAATGGCAGGTTTTGGGGTGTTTCAAGGGGTTTTGAGGGATAGAGAGAGAGAAGGGAGGAGAGATGATGGGTTGTCGAGGAAGAAGGGGGATGCTGGAGGACGGCCGGCGATAGCCGAAAGGGGGGTGGCCGTGCGGGAATAGGGCAGGGCTGCTGATTAGTGCGGCAAAAGGGCAGTTCTTTGGTGTTTTAATGGAGAGAGAGAGGACAGAGGAGGGAGAGAAGAGAGAGGAGGGAGAGAGGGTGGTCGGAGGTCACCGAAGGGAGGCCTCTCGCCAGCGGCAAATCTCATGGCATGAGTAAGATGGGGGCGGCGGATGTGAATGTGATAACCCTAGGGTTTTGCGTTGGGTTGTTATAAGATGTTAACACTTGCTAAATGGGGAATGAAAGGAGTAGATTTAAGCAAAAAGGGAGAGAGGGTGTGTGAGAGACGGAGGGTTTATTTTAGGTGAGAATAGCCCAAGAATCCCTCATATGATACGTAAGAATCTATGAGATTTAGGTTAATTTGAATTTCAAAAATTGGATTAGGGCTAAGCGGGTTTAGAATGTAATTAGTGTGATAGGCCAAGCAAACAGTGTTCGAAAATTATGAAAAAAATATCGGGACAACCGTGACGACGAGAGGATCGAGGATACGGGGTCTGGTCACAAACTAATCCTACCGAGAACGAAAAAAATAAAAACTAATCTTTGAAGTCTAGAGGCTAAAACACCCCTTCATTCAAAGCTGATTTGTGGAAGAACGACCCGAGAAATGACGTTCACTAAAAATCCCACAAATAACAACTCTTCCATACGGTCACAACGACATATAACATCGTGTATTCTGGATAGAAGAAATGACAAAGAAAAAAACGCATACAAAAGAGGAAAGTACGCACAAAATAAGAACAGCCGGAAAGCGACAGTTACATTCTACCCACCTTAGAAATGATTCCGCCCTCGGAATCCCTTATACTAATAATAATAATATCTTTATGCACTTATGCCTACAACTCTCATATTCCACATAATGATCGCTAATCCTATAACTTTTATCAGCGTTCCTCAAATAATTCATCATTACTCGTCTTTTCACTGGATAATGCTACAACTATAATCACATCCTAGCACTTAACTATAAATCCACATTACCATTTGCAAATCATCATTCATCTCAATCCCCAATATATTCTTCATCATATTAACTCATAAATTTATTCTCCATAATCAATGAACCATTAAACCACATCTTAACCTTACCCCTTATTATCTAATGTAACGACTGGTTTTCATGTATTTGGATTATCTATAATATATATATATGTTTTGGTGGATTTTCTCCTCATGTGTGGTTTTCGTCTCCGTAGCTTTCATTTTCGATCGTTTCGTCGTGATTTTCTAGCTTCTTCCTTAGAATCGTTGATCTTGGAGTAAGTCACTCATGAAAAACTTCAAATCGCTCATATTTTAGAGTTAGAGTGATCCTAGAAGCCGTAGGAATCTTCCCGAAGCTTCGCGCTTCGATTCGGCAATTTTAGTGCACTTTAGTTGGTTCAAGAAAGGGGACCAACCGACTAGATTGAGATCTAGTCGGTCAGGAACTCTACTGGAACCGACTAGTTCATTGAATCTATTGTACATGAGTTACTGTTTATTTTTAGTCGGTCTAAGAACAACCACCGACCGACTAGATGTGAAACTAGTCGGTCAGAACTTGCTCTCAGACCGACTAGTTCCTTTGATACATTTTACCTGAGTTACTTTTTATCGTTAGTCGGTCTAAGAACAACCACCGACCGACTAGGTTGCAAACTAGTCGGTCAGCCATTGTTCTTTAACCGACTAATTCTTTGACCATTTTGTCGACCTGAGTTACTGTTTGGATTTAGTCGGTCACAGTTGGTCGGCCGACCGACTAGTTCTTAAACTAGTCGGTCAGCCACTCTTCTTTGACCGACTAATGACCCCAGAAACCCTAATTTCTGGGCAGCCGCCAGGTCGTTTTCTATAAATACCCCACTTCGTTTCTTTTCTTTCTTTCTCTTCTCCTGGCCTCTTTCCTTCCTCCTTGACATCTGATCTTCCCCAACCTTTCTCTAGCCTTCTTCCTTCATCAAGAGCCTCTCCCCCTCTCCATTTAGGCCGTCCACCATGCCCTAGGCCATCTCCAACCCCCAAAAATCCCCAAAACCCCATTTCTCCAAATTTCTCCATCCATTTCCAGATCTGAACCCTAGGTTCCCCGGATCGTTTCTTCCGTTGCCGTGCTTGCTCGGCATCATTCTTCCGCTCCGATACGGTAATAAATCGATCTCTTAATATTCTCATAACCCATTTGTGTTTTTGTGAAACCCTAATAAAACTAGGTTGGATGTTGTTCTAATATTGTTTTGCCATGTCAGCGATCTCATCTCCGTAGTTAGCATTTGTGTGACGGCCTCGTTGATCGTCATCCTCGGTACTAGGTAAGTGAAACTTGCCACTTAGGGTTTTGGGCTATGTCTTAGGCCATTTGCTTGTTGTAGGCGTAAAAGAGACTAGGCGACGAAATGATACTCGCCTAGGCGCAATTTCAGGAACTAGCTTGACAACGAAGCTAGATCCGACATTTATCATGTTGCACAACTACCATGTCATGTTTAATTTTCATTAACGGTACGCAAATTAATTGTCATGTCATTGCATTCTTTAAGTGTTCCCGTGATTGCGTAGCTCCGCTACACCTTGTGAAATGATTGAGGCTAAGTGCACCCATATGCCAAATGAAATACGCTTCTGGTTTGTGATCCAGGAAATGAGCTCTTGTGTGGGGCAACCCTGGCTTATTTACTGAGCTCGTGTACAGGGACCCTGGCTCGTTTACACGTGGATATTGGGGTAAGAGTTAAGCGGCCATTCAACTGGGAGTCTGCCCGATCAGCAAGTGCAATTGTAAGGCGTAAACTCTGGGTTCTGGGGTAGTGTTAAGCGGCCAATCAGTGTGAATGTCCAACAGTTCAGCTGTAAGGCGTAAACATCTACAAACAACTTGAAACGTGACTAGTGAAAAGATTGAGATTGTTAGTAGCTTGGCTACTCTTGACATGCCCTGAAAATTGTTCTCTTGTACTTGTGGTTTCACCATGTCTTACTTGTGCACTCATACCATAACTGCCATGTCATGCATACTATAACTGCTAGGTTGTTAGTTTGCCTTCCTTTTCAGTTTCCTTGCCCAAGTCTTTTAGACTTGCTGACATGTGCCCCTTTACTCTTTTGGGTGACACATGTTAGATCCTGAGCCTGAGTTCGTTGTTAAGGACGAGATGTTTGCAGACGCTGAGCCCGAGCCTGTGTTTGACGAGGACTTCGTGGACACGGGCGATCAGTCGTAGAGACTGTTTGTGTTGTTGTTTAGACTGTTTTGTTGTCGGTGCGTGGCACCAATACTTTGTTATGTTGTCCCTTTTGTTGGCCTTGTTCTGGGCCTTTAGACTCTTTCTTTTAGCCTGGTGGCTTTTCTGGATGTTGAACTTAGTTTTCATGTTGGACAAATTCTGAGAATTGAGATTTTATTTCTGTCTCTCCTTGTGTTATTATTGTTGTTCCGTTTGTGGTTACAGGGACCTGCTTATGTTTTATTGACGCTTATCAGGTTTGGGGCTTCACAGCCCCACTCCCGTGCGGACCTTTTCACGTCTCGCCTCCATTTTAGGGAAGCGGGGCGTGACATCTAATCTCCTAATCATATTAAATCCATCTACATGACCATCCATTCGTCTCAACATGTCGTGTTATTTTCAATGCCTTTTTCACCCCAACTTTATAATCAAGTCTTGATGCTTTAAATGATCTACTCATTTCATGATCACCCTAAAACATACTATACCTTCATAGCTACTCATATCTACCACTGGCCTAAGTTTCAAATCTGATAAGTACTCAACTTACTGTGTACAATTTCATTCAACCAGAATTCTCCATTGTGTCCTTTACACATTGGTATTATTAAAAAAATAAATAAGTCTTGGACACCTCATTCTTTTCATCCGAAAGATATTTAATCTAATATCCTTGTGTTCAAAATCAACTAATCACCGCTTCCTCATATCTCATCTCATACTATGCCTATCCGTAAACATATTCCTATAGCAATAATAACTAGTCCTAACAATATAAAAATAATAAAATCAATACTTCCGAAGAAGGAAAAGAAGAGAAAAGGATGTTTGAGGCCGATGACATATTTTAAAACATGTGGGAAAAACGTGTGGAGTTGTGGTATTGAATGAGGGAAGATAGGTGGGTTGTGATCTTTATGGGCTAGTCCCAAAACATTAAAGATTTGATTTAAAAGAAACCAAAAAGTTTTGATACAATCACATGCAGCCAAATATAAGCTATACTATAATATAAAAGACTAGGTCTAAGGAATTACCTGCAATGACGCCATCCACGGCCGTCATGGCATATGCTCCACGAACAACAGCTCCTCTCTGAATAGGGGCATGCGCTCTACTCTGCAGTGGGGCTGGTGCTCCGCCCTCAGTATGGCGATACCTCGGGCAATCTATAACGGCGTGTGTGGCAGCTCCACATGCCAGACACAAACCCCGCTTCTTCCTGCAATAACTTGAATGATGCCCCGGCTTGCCACAGAAATGACATTGATCCCTGGCTTGGCTCTGTGCAGGTGCTCCGGGCCTCTTGAAAAGCACCGTCTGAAAGGGTCCCACTACAGGCCTAGCTGCTGGCCTGAACTGCTCCATCGATCGCTTCCCTCTACCAGCAGGAGGATCAGGAAGTCTCGCTACAGCCTCATGAATCCTGGCTGCATTCAGCATAGCTCTCATAGTAGTCAAGTCCGCCGAAGTCATAGAAGCATGGATCTTGGGGTGTAGCCCCTGACGAAACTGATCAGCTCTGTTCTCCTCCTTATTCACCATGTGCGGGGTGAAGCGGCTCAACATCTTAAACTCCACTTTGTGCTCACCAACCGTCATACTCCCTTGAGTCAGGTTCACGAACCGCTGCAAGAGCTCCCTCTTCGCAGCCTTTGGGAAGCACTTCTCCTTGAACATCGACTTGAAAGTACCTCACTCAACTGGCTTCTGCAAATGCCTCTCCTCAATGCGCCACCAGTTCTTAGCATTCTCAACTAGCTGCATCTTTGCTATCTCCACTCTGGTCCCATCAGGTATCTTAGCAGCTATCAACTTATCTTCATTACTCTGGATCCATTCATCGGCATCCAGTGGTCCATTCTTCCCAGAGAAGGTCTTCGGCTGTAACTCATTGAACTGCTTCACTCCAGGAGTAGCTCGAGGTGCAGGCAGAGGCGGCGGCGACAGTGTAGCCAGAGCAGCCTGGGCAGCACGGGCAGCCCGATGTATTTGCTCAACCAACTGATGCTAAACCTCCAACATATCTCTCATAACGCCCAGGAATTGGCGAAACTTGCCACCTTGGCCATCTATGGTCCCGTCAGCTGAAGGTCCGGCTCGGGTATTGCATCCTCCTGCCATCCTATTGGCAAGAAAAACCCAATTTAGACTTGTACATGTTAAACTGGATATTAAATGAATGCGGTACTCTTATTGTTCCGAACTTTTTGCATGACCTGCATGGGCCACCACTACAACCTGTCACGCCCCGCTTCCCAAAATGGGTGCGAGGACGAGATGAAGGTCCACATGGGCCGGGGCTGTGAGGCCCGGGCCCAATAAGCGTCTGTAGGGATACCATTGTCACAGGTTCTTGCATATAAAAGTTCTGAACAATGAAATAAGAGTACATGAAGGAAACTGCATTCATTAATATAAAGATATAATATCCAGTGATATATCAAGTCTAAAAAGAAGCCCAAGCATGGCTACAACTGCAGAAAGGAAACTAATGGTGCTACGCACCCAACCTAAAACAGAAAGCAAAGAGTGCTACGCACCCAAACTACGAACAACGGGAAACTCCAAGGTCAGCAACTGAGGAACCTCTAAGACTGGTCCTCGCCCGGGGCATACTCCTGAACAGCAACGTACTGATGCTCCAAGTCCTCTGGTACTGGGTCCTGGTCTACTAACTCTGTCCTAGTACCTGACGTACAAACACCAAGAGAAAGTGGTTGTACGTCAGGCAAAGTCTGCAAGTAAACGTGAGAAGACTCCACTGCAAGGTGTATAACATTTTAAGGATGACATTTTAAAGGTTGTTTACTTGATGATGATGCAACAGCATGGCAGATATGTATATGTGCAAGAAAGTAAAGACAACGCTGAAAAGTAAACGTGACAGGCAATAGCCATAGCGTGTGCTACTGGCTACAAGACTAGACAAGACAAGGCAAGGCAAGACAAGAAGCACCGTGTGACACCAAGAGGGTTCACACCTTTCGGATAGTGGGGGATCAAACCCACTAAACCGAGGGCACGCTCAACCCTACCCCACCCAATGTGTACAAGACAAGACAAGGGATCACTCACTCACTCGGTGAGTGCCCTATTCACCCGCAGGCTTGTGTATCATGACAAGGGTTCACCCTCTCTCGCTCGGAGAGTGCCCTATTTGCCTGCAGGCTTATCCATTACCAATCATGACAAGGGATCACTCTCTCTAACTTGGAGAGAGCCCTATTTGCCCGCATGCTTATGCAATACATGACAAGACAAGACAAGAGGAGAATGAATGAGAGTTACATGACATGACAAGACGAGAATGGATGAGAGTTGTTCATTCTAGGGGGTCCACACGCATGCACACATATATAAACCCTATGGTAGGAGTTGTTGTTGTTTATTCCAGGGGGTCCACACGTACGCACACACAGAGGAAACCTATGGTGTCAGTTGTTGTTGTGCCCGGACTTCGTCGTCAAGTCCAGGCTATCTTGGGGTGTCCCAGACGCTATCATTTCACGTCTGGTTCTCTTGTTACACTTATTATAGTTTAAGAAAGACAATGGCCTAAGCATGGCCGAAACTACACAAGTGAACACACTTGCCTGCGGTGGCGAGCGGTACGTCCGGCGGGAGCGTCTCGTCGAGGTGAAGCGTCGGTAATGGGTCGTCTGAAACGAGTCAAGTGACGGTGTTAGGTCACGCTCATCAGTAATCCTATTAGGGTTTATTTCTAGGTTAAACGTGGCTACCCTAACAGTTCCATGTCAAGATATCTGTTCAGCCTATCCGACGATTCTATCCTATGTGCACAGTCAACAGTCCGATCGTCGATCTATGGTTTCACATCGTTTTAAAGGAGTAGAAAGTAAATTTAGTTACTTTAGTTGACGATTTTTAGTTAGGTTTTGATGACTTAACATTTGGTTTGCTACGAGTGAGAGGGCTAACCTGATGCGACGAACGCACACGAGTCTGACGTCGAGTTTGGAAACGGTGGCGGTACTCGTATCCTCGACTATGGGTAGCGTAGTAAGGGTCATCTCGGGATCGTCTCGGGATCGCCTCGGCTACGGGTAGCGCAGCGAGGTATCACAGCAATGGGTACGGCGTCGAGATCGCTTCGGTTGCAAGTAGCGCAACGAAACGTCACGGCGACGGCTACGACGTCGGTGAAAACACGCGAGATCCGTGGCATACGTGAACTCCTCGACGTACGGGGGCTGCCGGGGATAGGAGGATGTCAAAGGGGTCACGCTCGCCTGCGGGGTGGCCGGAGCAACTGTCGACGGCGATGGGCCGGAGAAATTGATTGGATCACGACAAAAGTGTTGGCAGACAATGAATGGATCGATAGATTGTAGCTACTCGGACGATGATGAACCAGATTCAAATCTCGCATAGGCATCTCATTCGTCGCTAGATCTGGAGAACAGATCTAGAGGTAATCAATCTAAACTAGACCTAAACTTCCTTTTCTTAAGAATTTGTTTAGATCAGTAGTGATATGGACCAAAAATTTGACAAAAGCATTGATTAAATTAATAAAAATCAAAATTTTAATGATAAAAATCAAAATTTTATGGAAAACAATCATATTTTTATTTTGATATCACAACCGTGACGGCCAGGTCGTCAAATGCACCCCCGCACCGGCCCTAATGGCCCGAAGCCGGCCTGCACGGTCATCGATCAGCCTCTACTAGCCCTAGATCGCCCTCCCTCGGCTGTCAAACGACCTTGCTGGCCGTCAACCACCCAATAGGCTGCTTCCCGCTATCTCTGCTGACCGCAACAGCAGCCCAGAAGGTCGATCCCAGTGGCCACTGCTGGCCATTCACAGCCCTGACGGCTACTGTCGTGACCTCCCTGCCCCCCCGAGGCCCGTCGGTTGCGCTGCACCGAGGCCCATCCAGCCACACTGATCGCGTCGGGATGTACTCCCAAAACAATGTAGTTTTACCGCAAGTGCACAGTTAAGTGGCAAGTGGGTATCGAATCACAGGGAGGACTAATGACAGTACTCTATTTTGATTACTAAGCTATTCGATGGAAAAGTCGTTTGAGAATGGATGGTGTAACAATCGTTCAAGTAACAATGCAAATTCAATACAATAAAGATGTCTAGGGCTAGGGAATCCCCACTATGGATTTTCAAGTCATCAATGTGAGTTATGGAATACCATGCAATCAAACTCTAGTCAAGGTGAACTTGCCACAGCTAATTGGAGAACCAACTCACGCTGTCGCGCTATTGTAGGTCAATAGCACTCTTAACTAGATCCTCGCTGTCACGCAAGCCTAGTTTAGAGTACTAGCATTAAGATCGACAATCTTGTACAATCCAAACTCAAGCTCGCTATTGTGTTACTTGAATTCGGATCTAGATCTTGATAGTTTGTATCCATTCACTGTCGTGCAACGAATATGAGTATACGAAAACAATAAAAATGCTAGATTTGGTCGCTGTCGCGCACCAAATCTAGGAAATTTCGATTGTAAACATAAATCGAATATCTAGGGCTTTCCTTGGATCAAGATCCTCTATCGAGCTCTCAAGATCTAAGAGAAATCCCTACCTATCCGTAGTAAATCAATCAAGATCTAACCTTTCAATCAAGCCTAATAGCATATCAATTCAATAGATCTCACAATTCAAACATTAGATCCATATGGTTCATCTCTTTACCCTAGAGCAAAGGAACTACTCACAAATCATATTGGAAATCGATAGGAAAACAAGATCAACAATGAAATTCATCATGCAATCAATATTCAATAAGAGATATAGCATAAAAATCTAAACTTGCAAGAGATCAACACAAACCAACGTCACCAAAGAAGCCTTCAATAGAAAATTAAGGTCCAATCTTCAATCTCTCACAAATATCAAAGCTTAACTAAGATTAGAAACTAAGAAAAAATAATTCTAAGAAGTCCATTTTGTCTCCCTTGGAGCTGGAGACAATACTGAGCTTAAATACATGCCCAAAAGAAACAAAAAATGCAGACCAAATTGCGCTTGCACCGCCAAAAACCATAGTTTTTCCGACTGGGCGTCTGCGCCACTCGGACGAGTGGAAATATCACTCAGTAGAGTGAGAAATGTGACTCGACCGAGTACGTCAGTCTGTAGATCATCCAAAAAACAGAGAAGTCGGCTTGGCTCTCTTCAAAATTTTGGCCTCCACTAGGGCGAGTGGAGTTCTTACTCGGCCGAGTGGAATTCACCACTCGGCCGAGTACATTACGGTACTCAGGCTGGAAAACATCGTCGTGTCGGTCTTGCTCGGCCAAGTAGGCTGCTTCACTTGGCCGAGTGAACTGCCTTGCTCGGCCGAGTGGCTTGTTTCAGAGTTCCTTCCTTCTCCTTTTTGCTTCCTTATCGATTCCTTCAACGTCCTTCTTCTTTTTCTCATCCTCCAGTGCCGTTAGCTCGCCGATGTGATTGTGAGCGATGCTTCGGCGTGTGTGCAAGACCTCTAGGCTCCAAATTGCACACAATTGCTACATATCTCCTAAAATTAGAAGAAAATAAGAAATAGTGAAAAAGTATCGAAACATCGTCAAATAATCATGAAAATCACGATATAAGCAATTGAAATGGCATGCAAATATGCCGAAAAAGGTGTAAAATATGAGCCTAGCAAAATCCCCCAAGCTTACCTCTTACTCGTCCTCGAGAAAGATTGAGTAGAAAGGCGAACTTGGCAAATAAAAATAAAGAGAAAAGAAGGCGAAGAAGTGAAGATGATAGATCATTCTCTCAGAACTTGGGGTTGCACACTCAAATAGCACGACCAATGAACATAAACATGCCAAAGCTTTTCACTTCGATATCATTTCATATATGTGATTTTGATAGAAGAACTAACAACATCGAAAATCATATGAAACATGAAACCATTTTAGAATCAACATCGTCAAGGGCAGGTAAAACGACATACACAATCATAGATCACACAGTTTTCAATTGGCCGCTTCTACTTGGAGTATAAGAGATATAACACATTTCAAATCGATAAGAATAGAAATGGATGGGTTTCATGAATACCAATATTCAATTTATGGACATCGTTATACTCTAAGTAGTCTCCCTAAGTATCAAAAATTACTTAGCTTAGGTTGTTATGCACATATAGGTAATCACTCTATCACACGTCATTGGATCCCCTCCCCCAAGCTTATCCATAAGCGTGGTGTCATCAAATATGTAAATACATCTTTTTCCTCAAATTTTTGTTGCTCCAAAGAGGAAAGATGGGATTGAGTATATACAATGGAACTTCCATTTTTTTTTCTTTTTTTCTTTTCTTTTGATGCACAAGAACAATCCCAACTGAGATAAAAGGATATGAATATATTTTTTTCTTTTTAGGATTTATGGAGCTTATTCTTTTAGCATGGATAAGATCCAATTTTAGGGTTCACTAGGGGGAGATTCACCAACAATTATAAGTATAGAAATGATGTTCAAGATATGTGGAGAAAGAAATATGCATAGCGCTCGGTTCACTCTTTGTATGTGCACATCAACTTCAACAGGGTAATTTAATCTACTCAGTTTGATAACAAAAAAGTAAACTAATCCAACCATATTAAATGGCAATCATTCATTCAACCTGGAAGTTCAAAGCACAATTTCATGCAAAAAGAAGTGATAATAGAAAGACAAAGTAGTACTCCAAGTATAGGCAATCAATGCATTAAGCCTGGTGTGTTTTCTACGAAGGGTATATAATAATAGTTCCCAGACTCAATTAACGCTAAAACTTCATCCAAATTCATATAATGAGCAATGGAAGTTCTTTTTCTCAAATGCATATCCATGTATAGCATATGATATCAGAAATGAAAACGATAGCATGGCAAGAAAGTACGTGCATATGAGTAAAGCAAACACCAACATGTAGTTATTACAGGGAATTCATCTCTAACAAAGGAAATAGGAGAAGTAAAGATGAAAATAAAAGAAACTAACTATACATATGCAAGTCACTCCAAAAGTAAGAAAACATGATGTATGGCAAGAAAATGAAAAAGTGAGTGAAAATGAGCGAAAAATAAGAAAAAGTGAAAAAATAAAGGCAAAAATAAAGAAAATAAAAATGCATGTGTGAGCACACTCCCCCAAGCTAAACATCATATTGTCCTCAATGTGCTAGGTGTGGCAAGAGGACGCATAAAACAGGGGGTTGGGTGTGGATGCATGCATGGCAAAAAGGAATAATAAAGAAAGTAAAATATATCATGATATATGCAAATGAAGAATGCAGTAGGCATGCAAATGATGTATGGACAATGCAAAATGGGTACAAATATCGTGAGCCAGAAGTGCATACTTTCCCCCAGACTGATATAAAGAATAGTGCCAAGCAAAAAGTGATCAAATCGTGCTGGCAAGCAAAATGGTGGTAGAATGATGGGGCGAGAGGTGCAGCAATAATATCATGGCAGGCATCAGATGTGTGTGCCTAGACTGGTGGTGGAGTGCCATCGCCTCCTTGTGGTGGGGGCGGTGGTGGTGGTGGTGTAGGCTGCTGAGGGATGGGGTGGGGTGCTGGCGACGGCGGCTGAGGTAGGTGTGCAAGGACCTGGTTCAACGTGAGCTGAATACCAGGTAAAATGGCGACGTGTGCCTGCACAGAGCTAACGGTGGCAGCGAGAGCCCGAAAATCCACTCTGAGCCCACTCACGGCCACTCGACAGCACGAAGATGCTGGACAAGGGCGTCAGGAGCGGGAGCAGAGGGTCGCACTGAAGGAGGTCAGGGCTGATACACATGGCCACCGTAAACAAGTGGGGCCACTAGTGGGTGTGGGTTAGGGGCGGTGCTTGCTAAAAGATGCTCAGCCTCTATGGGAGGCTTAGACGCAGGAATGCTCCCAGAAGTGTGAGCAGTAGAAGAAGAGGATGAGGCATCGACTGAGGATGAGACAGGCAGAGAGGTCATGGATACAGAAATGGGGACAGACATCACGATACTCTCGATGAAAATGGCGGCAGCGGAGACATAAGGGTCGACGACTGGGGAGGTCGTGAAAGCAGCAGAAAATGACTCCCCAGGGGTCGAGAAATCAGGTGAGGATAGGGTCTTGGCTGTCGAAACGAGAGAAGGCTCGCCTCTCTCAAATGCAGCGGGGACGACGCTCTCAAGGCTCATGTAATAAATGGGCTCAACACTTAACGGCACAGAGGTGGTGATGGTGGTGGTGGTGACAGACACAACAACAGAGCTCCCGACACGGGTAGAAGTGTGGACATGAGTGCCATGGACTGGAATCAAATCAGGTGCAGGTGGTGGGATAGGGATCTCCGGGGCAAGAGGGCCGAGAAGGGGCTCCTACTGGGCATCCTCGGGCTCGAGTACATAGGCAGCTGGGATGAGGAGATCCATCTCTGGTCTCCACTCCCCACCTGTGCGTCCAATGTGGGTCCGAGCAGGGCTCGAAAGCACCATATAGTCCGCTGAAAATGGACCATGTAGCCAAACCCAGTGGTGCTGACCGTGAGGATGCAGCATCCTCATACATGCCAGTGGGGCCCGTAGGTCGGAGAAGCCAGCAGGGAGCTCAACCTCACACATATGAGCCAGCAAGGTAATCAGACCGCCACAACAAATCGCTGTCCTGGCGATAACTGAGGAGATAATGCGGTCAAGATACCAGCTGCCAATATCACTTTGAATGGTGGGGACTAAGACGTCCCCTTTACCCTCAAAGGCTCTCTCTCTCGTCATCGTGTAGAGCAGCTAGAACTCAGGCGTAGACATCGTCTCAGGCTCGTACCTCGCAAGAATGGTGGTCGCCATAAGGCACTAAGCAATACGTAGGCAAGGGTGGATGATAGAGGAGGCCTTGGCCTGGCTAGGAACAAAGGCAAGTGGCGATCACGTGATCAAAGTCCAGAATGCGTGTGCATCAAAGGAAGGAGGGGTGTGGTGCGTGGGACCAAAATCGCGATCAGGGTTGGGGACAGGGGACCAATGGAAATAGGCATGGAGCATATCGAGAGTGATCTTGATCCATCAGGCAAAAAGTGCACCCCCTGGGAGTCCTACAGATAGAACTCAAGACCTTGAAGGTCGGACGGACGTAGGTGTCCATCGACATCGAAATAAAATCACGCCACCCCACGTTATCGTACAGCTGGAGCAGCTCTTGAAATATTCCTAGGCACTCAAAGTCATCTATGTGCACGAACCTAGAGGGGACTATCGAACGATGGGAGTGGGTGAAGTGGGAGACGAAAGTGTGGGTGGTGGATCGCTATGCGACGGGGAGTCCGCTCTAGCAGAAGAAGGACCGACATAGTCGATCTTCCTTCGCTTGGAAGCGGGCTGCCGGGCCTGGGACCTAGTGCATGGGGGCATCGTGGTGCCATGAGGTGCACAGACAATCAAAACGTGCCAAAAAAATAAAACTGGGAACAAGTGTACCAAGCACGATGCGACTCCTCGTAGATGAACTGAAAAACGCCTCCCCTGCAGCTCCAAATCAGCGCTCGATCTCCCCCAAGCTATCCTGAAGCACAAAAACGATGGATTAGCAATGAATATCAAATAATCGAGGGGTAGATCAAGATAAATAGGCGTAAATAAGGTTCAATTTGGATTCGGGGCAGATTTGGGCCTATAAAATGGGAAATAGGAGAAAGGGGGAATTTAGGGCGTAGAGGGCTGATCGCCGGTCAGCGATGAGAGGTGCGGTGGCGGAGTGGGCGGAGGCAACGGTGGGGTTGTACCACTCGGGTGAGTCGATGGTGGCTCGGGCGAGTGAGAGGGGAGTTTGGGCAAGTCGGGAGAGAGATGAGAGATTTGGGGATTTTGGGATTTCGGATCCGAGCGGCTGTGAGTTTGGGGTTAAATAATGTTAGGTTGGTCGGGTCACTCGATCGAGTGACGATAGTCACTCGGTCGAGTCGCAACAGTTCAGGATATTTTCAAAGTTTTGCGTTAAGTTCCGACTCGGTCGAGTAGAAACTATCACTCTGCCGAGTAGACAAAGCCACTCGACCGAGTGGATAGACCACTCAGAGCATTTCAAGAGAAAAATGTGTCAGATTCACTCGGTCAAGTGACCAAGTCACTCGGTCGAGTGGCATATAATTTCCAGAGAGGGGATTTCGAGACTTCCCTGTACAGTATCCTACTCGGCTAAGTAGGATCTTCACTCGGTCGAGTGAAGATGTCACTCGACCGAGTGGATTACTGTTTTCAGCTCCAGACTCTCTGTTTTTTTTCGAAACTTTCTGTTTTCTTTTCTCCCGTCAGTTTCTTCCTCACTTTGGCATTTGAGCACATCCTTGGAGTGCTCTCCATTTCCATGGCCGACCTCCGTTCTTATGGTCTCCTATCATCCTTTTCCTGAAATGAAAATCGTAGCCCATTGTCAGATTCTTCCTAGACTCTCGACTCTATAGACTAATAAAGCTTTAAAACAAAAATGAAAGTAAAATTCGACTAAAAACTAAGATAGAACCGTTGGGTTTCCCCTGACAAGCGCTCATTTAAGGTCTTGAGCTCGACCCCTTAAGATATGTCGTTTAGCGCGTGATATTTGGCATAAAGGAGATGCACACGTCAAATTTTGTGGGGAGGCCTTGAGGGTTTAGGTGCATCGCCAGTTCTTCCTTGGTCTCCCTTGTGTGCGTCTCCTCTTTAATGGTGTTGAGGGGTAACTCCTCCAAGCTTGTGTTCTTAGTATCTTTCCTCATTCTCGACGATTGAGGTGTTTTTACTGGCGGCGCCTTCTCCCTTTGCTTCACTATAGAGAGATTGCAGAGCTCTCTAATCCTTGTGACATCAGCGTCGTCCTTCTCTTCCTTGGTCAGCTTGGTTACTTCTTCAATGGGAGGATCCGGTGGTTCTCCATTTGGGACGTCGTCCCCAAAAATAAGCTTTTCATCAACGCTATCCGGGTGTAAGGCTCCAACGGCATAAGGCATGTCATCATCGATTAGCTCATCAAGGAGGTCCACATAGTCCGCTTCCTCTTGCCAAGGTCTCTGCTTCATTGTTGTGGGAATGTGGAATTCAACCGCCATGTTGCCAATGTTGAGGGACAACGTTCCTTCTCTCACATCCACTATGACTCCGACGGTGGCTAAGAAGGGACATCCAAGTATAAGCGACGTATTGCCCTCCTCTTTTATATCCATGATGACGAAGTTGCATGGTACACAAAGTCCTCCTGGTATTTGAAGAGACACGTCCTCGGCAATCCCCATTGGCCTAGTGATTTGCCCATCTACGAGTTGGATCTTCATATCAGTGGCTTTGCGATCGGTCCACGTGTTGAGCTTCTTAAACATAGTGACCGACATGAGGCTTTCGCTTGCTCCCAAATCCACTTAAGATTTTGGAGGGGGACTCCACCAAGGGTGCATGGAATCCGAAAACTTCTGGGGTCTTTCATTTTCTTTGGCATCTTCTCCTTGTTGACGAATCAAGTTCCTTGCTCAGCTAGCATGATCTTTCCCGTTCGTTTCTTTCCCGTGATTAAGTCTTTGAGGAACATGGCATACGTTGGTATTTCAATTATCGCATCCAAGAACAGGATGTTTAGGCTAATCCCTTGCAAGTACTCCAGAAATTTGGTGAAATTCTTTTCCAACTTGGCCTTCGCCAACAGTTGCGGAAATGGTATGGGTGGCATGTAGGTTCACTCCTTCTGAGGTTCATCCGCTTCAGATTTTTCTTCTTCATTTGCCGTCTTGGGGCCCTCTTCCTCATTAGCTTGCTCCTTTTCAACCGGAATTTCCTCCCTTGGGCCTTTAGCTTGAACCATAGCAGGGGTGGTATCCTTTCTGCTTCTCGTAGTCACTGCCACTACCGCATTTATGTGGCCGGTGTTGCTCCTCGGCTTTTGCTCCGGTTGAGCAGGCAATTGTTGTTGAGCCTTATTGAGCAAGGTAATTTGTTCCGCCAATTGTGCCGTGATAGTATTGAGGGAATCTTGGCCCGCCGTTAATTTCGCATTAATCTTCTTTTGTTCGGCCATGAACTCCTCAACTCTAGATTCGTGCTCGGATCTTGGTGGTACCAGCGGTAGGTTTTGCTATCTCCATCCTTGATTATATCCGGGGGTCTATAAAGCCCAGCTTGTTGCATTGGTGGATATTGTTGTTGTTGGGGCGGCCTTTGTTGATATGGTTGGTGTTGCTGAGGACGCCGGGCTTGTTGTTGTTGCAGTGGTGGTTGTTGATGAGGGGGAGTCAAGGCTCCCTCGGTGTTGGCATAGGAAAATCCGCGGTGACCCTTGGTTGCCGGGTTCACCCAATAACCATTATTACTCCCACCGGCGACATATTGCACTTGCTCCACGGCTCCTTCATTTTGCTCGCTTCTAACAAACATGACTTGGCCTTGGTCTTGCCAATCACTCATGCTCCCTCTGGATGTCGGTGTGTTAGGCACTCCATACGACTCGCACATCCGCTTTTCAATCCTTTCCACAACCTTGGAGAGAGAGTCAAACTTTGTGGTCAACTCGGCCACTACCTTTGCTTCATAAATACTTGTTGGCTTCGATGATGATGGTTGGCCCCTCTCATTAGCCCATTTCTGATTGTTGGAGGCCATCTCCTCTAGTAACGCTGTAGCATCCTCCGGTGTCTTTGATAAAATATCTCCGTTGGCCGTGCGTCAATTGTCATCTTTGTGTCCGGCTGTAATCCATTGTAGAAACTGTAAACAAGTTCCCAATCGTTGATGCTATGATGGGGGCATTGATGTTGGAGATCTTTAAACCGCTCCCACACTTCTTAGAGAGACTCTTGGGACCCTTGCTTGAAAGACATTAATGAGTTTCTTATCTTCACGGTCTTGGATGGTGGGTAGAATTTATTGACGAACGTGCTCGCTAACTCGTCCCAAGTAGTGAACGTCCCGTGCGCTTGCGTCCTTAGCCAATATAAAGCTTTGTCACGAAGAGTGAAAGGAAAGAGATGCAACCGGATAGAATCCTCTGGCACATTCGACATCTGAAAGTGGCGCACTTCGCCAAGAACATTTGTAGGTGATAATGCGGGTTCTCTTGAGAATTCTCATGAAAGGGATCCAGTTGCATCAGTACAATAAGCCACTTCTTTAGTTCGAAGTTCTTGTCGGCCGCCAACTCCGGCATAAGTATGGAAGATGTGGTAACCGAATTATTCGGGGTAAGCCTATCCTGGATGGACAAGCCTAGCGGTCCGTCGTGATCGCTCATCTCTAGTTTCCTCAGCTATTTAATTCTCCTCTATAATTGATCTCTTTTCTGCTCTCAGTTTCCTTGCAGTGCGCTCGATCTCAGGATTAAATAGTATGTCTTCTTCGGATGCCTTCGATCTCATGTGCATGCACAGAAAAAGAGAAACTAGAAAGATTTGTTAGCGCAATAGAGGAATAAAAGAAAATAAATAAAGAAAGAAAAATAACTAAGTAAAGAAAATAAAATACCGTCGCCTCTCACGCAACGGCGCCAAAAACTTGATCGCGTCGGGATGTACTCCCAAAACAATGTAGTTTTACAGCAAGTGCACGGTTAAGTGACAAGCGGGTATCGAATCACAGGGAGGACTAATGGCAGTACTCTATTTTGATTACTAAGCTATTCGGTGGAAAAGTCGTTTGAGAATGGATGGTGTAACAATTGTTCAAGTAACAATGCAAATTCAATATGATAAAGATGTCTAGGGCTAGAGAATCCCCACTATCGATTTTCAAGTCATCGATGTGAGTTATGGAATACCATGCAATCAAGCTCTAGTCAAGGTGAACTTGCCGCAACTAATTTAAGAACCAACTCACGTTGTCGTGCTATTGTATGTCAATACCACTCTAAACTAGAGCCTCGCTGTCACGCAAGCCTAGTTTAGACTACTAGTGTAACGGCCGGTACTCACTATTCATTATACGGCTGTGCATATTGCAATTTCGGGTACTTGACTGGTTTTATTGCTTTTTATGTGAGTCGTGTCGTTGTGTCGATAGGGCCACATCACCTTGGTGCATCCTTAGCAAGCCGACCCCCGACATGTGCCCAACTTGGAATTACTGTTGCCTTTGGACTCCGTATCCTTGGTACGCTTTTCGTGCACATAGTCTTGTTTGTGCGCGTATTTATTTTAGACTTTGTCTGTGTCTGAACCCTATAATGTGATAACCCGTTGTGACCCTCTCGAAAAATATTAAATTGTGGAATTAAATTGGAATGTCATTTCACGGGTCGTTCTCCCACGGTTTGACTTTGTTTGATGAGACGTCGCGATTTTTACTTTTGTCATGAGACCTTTTTATTTTTAGTTTCGTTTCTCGTCATCGAACTTGTGATCCGTCTCTTAGTACTGTTTCTCTTGTCGAAACGGTCGCCCCAGTACTTATTTCATAATTTTTGGACGTCGTTTGACCCACTTTCACTTTTGCCCAACCTAATATTGATTTTACCCTAAGTTTCACATGGCACATATCCCCTAATAAATTTTATAATAATATAACACCTTAAATTATGTGACCCAGACCACTTCTTAGCCTTGGCCGCACCCAACCCAGGGAGAGAGAGAGAGAGGATGTGTGATATTTGGGTTTTTAATAAATTTTTATAACAAATCCTTTAAAACAATGAACCCTAACAAACTCTACCAACCCCTAGCCCACGTTCAGCCAGCCTCTCCCCACGTGACCTAGGTTCTAGCCTTCCCTATAATAAAAAAATATAACCTAAGGTTATTAAAACTTTCACAGCCATTGTGCCTTTATTAAACAATAACCCAAACTTTTTCCAAACTGTGAAAGCCCTAGGGCTCTTTGAAATCACGCAAAATTTTTATCAGCGCTGCCAGCCCCCATGTTCTCTCCGACTTCCACGCTCACGGTGACGCAGCACTTCTCTCCGACCTAACTCCCTCCGGCCTAGCCCCTAGCCCTGCGGGCCCTCCCGTCGGACTCTTCCTCCAACCCAGAACCCGGTGGCCACCGCCTGTGCTCCGTCTGCTGATAGCAGCCACCGACGCAAACAGCAGTGGCAGTAACGCTCTTCGTGCGGCTGTCCTTCCCATCGCCGGTGGCCGTTCATCCGTGGCCACACTCACCGGCCTGTGCTCCGCCCAAGCACAGCAGCCACGCCACGGCGCTCCTAGCGCCGACGACCTTCCCTCCAACCTCCACCGTGATCCCCAGTCGCCCTCCGACCTCTGTGCCCTCCTCCGCACAGCGGCAGCCGTCCAGCCTCGTACTGTCCTCGACAGCATCTCCTCGACGCGCGGCTGCAACAGCAGCAATTTCCCTTGGCTGCAGCACACATGAACATTCCCCCTAGCCACTGTTCAACACGCCACAACCCCGATAGCCACGTTGGAGATCCCCCTATACTTTAGTTAGTATCGTTCGCTACAACTTTTAATTTCAGATTGCAAACGGATTTTGGACAGTGATATTGATCGGTTTCTAGACTTAAAAATCAGTAAATGGCATGCTTAATGAGGATCAGTGAGTGGGCTTAACAGATGATGATTGGACTTTATTAAAATGATGTTAACACTAGATTCATAGGGTGGATATCTTGTGCGAACCCCTAGCTTTTGTTAGCCAAAGTTGCTTGATAAAAATTGTTGTGTGATTATTTATTTTAACAACTTTATATTGTTAAAATGTTAATATTTTAACTTCAATAATAATATTGATATGAACCCCGTTCAGATTAGAGAACCTAATTAAAATTGGATAATAGACGTTTTTAGGTTGCCTAATAACTTTTGGTTCCGCCAACGAACTTATTGAACCCGTGTCTTATCAGCAGAGAACAGTGTGTCCCAAAACGTTCGTGATATCGGATCCAACCCTTGACATCGCTACCCGACGTCAGAGTAGCTCTCGCGTCGTGTTGAGGTAAGATCTGCCCCGTAGAAACCACCACTTGCCAGTTAAATAACTAAAATTGGTAATTTCTGTGGTTGTGATTCATTAATCAAGATTAATAAATTTGAATGTAGGCTGGACAGCGATCTGAACACATAGGTAGATTGGACTGATTGGACGGTATATTCAGAACGGCTGATTGCAGGCAAGTGAAACTTGCCAATTTGTGCTTTAGGCCATGTTTTAGGCCATTTCCCCCATTTTTAGCGTAAAAGAGACTAGGCGATGAAATGATACTCGCCTGGACGCAACTTTAAGATCTAGCTTGACAACGAAGCTAGATCTATCACCCTGCCATGTCATTCATGCATTTTTGCATGTCACGTTTAAATTCCATAACTGTATGCTCTTTACTTTTGCTCTGCCATGCCTGTCACATTTAATTTCCTTATCTATACGCACATTAATTGTACCCATGCCATGTCATGCATCCTGATGTCAATCCATGCTTGAATGTTGCATTCGTAACACACGCTACTTGTACTTGTTTGTTGAGGCTAGGCACCTACGTTGCAGGCACAACCCTATGCCACATACACTTCCTGGCTCGTGATCCAGAAGCGGGCTACGTGTGTTGGTCAAAAGCCAATGCCCGATTACACGTGGAGGGGTAGGGTTAAGCGATCACTTGAGCTTAGGAGTTGGCCCGTACAGCCACTCCAGCCAAAAGGCGTAAACTCTGTGCACGACGTGTTACTTGACTTGTAAAATCCATGTGAATGTTTACTATCTTTGCTACCTTGCCATGTCATACTTGCTGCACTTTACTACTTGTTGCATTCATATCTTAAACTGCCATGTCATCGCATACTTTTAGAACTACTAGGTTGTTTCCTTCTTTTAGTTTCCTTGCACAAGTCTCTTGTAGACTTGCTGACATGCGCCCTCATCTCTTTTGGGTGTCGCATGTTAGTTGCTGAGGACGAGGTGTTTGCTGACTTTGAGCCTGGGTCCACTGTTGACGTGGAGTACGAAGACACCGGTGACCAGTCGTAAGGACTTCCTTCGTTGTTACTTTCTGCTTAGTTGTCGTTAGTTTGTCGGTGCATAGCACCTTGCTTTCTGTACGTTTGATTATTTCTGTTGGCCATGCTTGGGCCTTTAGACTCTTATTTTTAGCCTGGTTGCTTTTCTGTGATGTTGGATTTTTATTTGTGGCCATTCTGAGATTTGAATAATTATATTATCTGTCTCTTTTCTTTATTATTATCTTTGTTCTGTTTCGCATTTGCAAGGACCTATACTTGGTTATTCCAGACGCTTTACAGACTGGAGCCTCACAGCTCCAAGTCTGAGCGGACTTTTCACGCCTCGCCTCCATTTTAAGGAAGCGGGTCGTGACAGGTTTTATTGGTGGCCCATGCAGGTCACTCTTGTAACTGCGAATTATTGGAACAACGATAAAAAAATAAATAGAATGTCCATTAAATAAATTAAAACATCAAAATCATAAGCACTGAGTCTAATTTTTATCGTTTCCTATGTCTTAGGTGGCTGGTAGACGTGTTGCCTGAACATCTGTCTCAGCTTAGTAGGGAATCCATTAGATCAGGACTATAGTAAGACTTAGTTAGACGTCTGTGCTTGCTAGTTAGAGGTCCCGGATTGTTAACTAGACTCCTTGCTAGAAATTGATATAATCGTCTTAGGAGTTACATTAGTGGTTCATGCCTAACTCTGACCATAATAGACTCCTAGAATTTCTTTAATCGTTCGCTTGGGTTCATCGTTTTCGGCCAAGATGAACGCAATCCATTATAGTCTAGTCCCTTAGAAAGTCTTAGCACTAAGTTTCCTAATCTTTCGTTGGTCGACCGTAGGACTTTCCCGTAGATTTTCAGGAGTCATATCCTAGGCGTGTTTATGTTTTGATCATATGACCATTTTCCTTGCCCTCGATTCACGAGATCGCCTCATGACGATCGTCATTAATTTTCGAATCTCTCCGTTACAATCTTGGATTTTCTGAAAGTATTTTCGTATTTCCTTATTCGCTACGTTTAAATTCGTTCAAAAAAAACTTTTAATATATATATATACTTAGAATTCATACTCACCCGTTGACTTAAATTCATTTCTTTTTGAATTTTGGAACTTTTGTCGAGATTTTGATTTCTATTTTATAATATTCTTCCAACCTATACTTTTCATACCTACATAAATATATTTTCCCTTTTCATATACTAATTTTATTCTGAACCGTACTTCTATTTTCCCCAATTCGATTTATAAATTTTCTTTTCTTACTTTTGCCATTAAAAATTTATTCGAATAACTCATCACGCTTACCTTTAATATACTTTTCTAAGTTACAGGGGACTTCAGCATTCAGTGTGTCGATTTTATGCTCATCATTTTCTACTTCAAATTTTTGTAAAATACTATCTCCATTTAAATTTACCTTCAATTGTAAAATGATTCATTCACCTCCATACTCATTATTCTGCGTCTAATTCTCATGTCGTGATTTAACCTTCATGTTATCCTTTTACGTTTTATAAGGATATTGTTATATTTTTATTTTATAACTTACATTTTATTAGATCCATATTTTGTATTTTATATCTTTCTTCCCTACTTGATTATTCTGAATTATATTTTGTTCCACCCAACCAAGCTTTTCCCTTGTATGTCGCCTCATCTGAACCGTTCATTCTGATATTGTTTCATTCCAATTTCGATTTCAGTTTCCTCACTATTGTTTGGTTATCACATTAGTGCTTACTGTTGCCTACGTTAACCTTAGTATTGTATGGTGGGCCCATTGGTATAGATCGTGATGTCGTTGTAGTGCATATAATTACTTGGTATATATGAAGTTGTATGTGTTTTAGTATTTATAAATAGGTGTGTGGATAGCTATACCGCTCTAGGGATGTCTGTGTATATAAGAATTCGTGTTGGAATATCTACTGGGGGTGTATGTAGTTGGAGATAATTAATAATGGTTGAAATAATATGTTGGTAAAGTTGTGTGTATATTAGGTATAATGATACTCGGGTACTTATGTAATGTGCATGCCTATTATTTGATTTATATGTTAGTACGTGTGGGCGTGTGCTCTTACATAGGTATGTGCTTACTATATGAATATATGTGATATACGTACGATAATAGGGTTATAAATTTTGTTTGGTATTGTTTGCCTTTACGAGATGTTGTGTGTGTGCGTGTATATCTCGAGGTATACACGATTGTTGAATGTCGTAACTATGTATGGATAGGTATATGTAGCTGTATACTAATTATATGTATAATGATATGGTGTTATATTATATATATATAGGCGACTATACGATGAATGCATGTGTAGAGGGGTGTATCATGATTGTGTACATGTACTGATAATGTAATATTATTATGGTTGTCAAGTGATTACATTATATGGTGTTATTTGATTATATATAAAGTTGTAATTGATATTATGATATGTATGTGTAGTACGATGGTAGGTGTATATATATATATATTAGAGTGTTGTGTTGGTGTAGGTATAAGTACCGTGTTACGTATATAGAACTAGTCATAACCCGTGCCCGCGGGCACAGTTCATTTAAGATTTTCCCTTGCGAAATCTTTGTTCCGCGAAAATTTTTTTTCAAAGCCAAAATTTAAAAGAAAACAAATTAGCTTACAATATTTAAGGGCACAGGCGCCTTCGGCGTGGGTGCCTTCGGTGCGGAACAACAAATTCAGCGCATGCGCCTTCCACACAGAACACCAAATTCGACGTGGGTGCCTTCGGCGCAGAATAACAAATTCGACGTAAAACAACAATTTCGACGCATGTGCCTTAGGTGCGGAACAACAAATCAGCGTTAAAAAATGGCGCGGGCGCCTTTGGCGCGGAATAACAAATTCAGCGCATGCGCCTTCGACACAGAACATCAAATTCGACGTGGGTGCCTTCGGCGTAGAACAACAAACTCGACGTAAAAAAACAATTTCGGAGCGGGTGCCTTAGGCGCGGAACAACAAATCAGCGTTAAAAAATTTAGCCCGCACCGAACGGAGCGGGTGCCTTAGGCGCGGAACAACAAATCAGCGTTAAAAAATTTAGCCCGCGCCGAACGGAGCGGGTGCCTTAGGCGCGGAACAACAAATCAGCATTAAAAAATTTAGCGGGCGCCTTCGGCGCCCTACATATAACCCGTGCCCGTGGGACACTGTTCATTTAAAAATCTTGGACCCACTAATTTTAAACAAACATCAATAATTATTAGTTTCTCCTGAAATATCAGCAGATGGGATCGAAATTTTACAGGGTTTTGCAACGCGGATCAATGAGTTGGCAGCATCTCCCGCGTTCATTCTCCCACAGCTCGCGTTCATTCCCAAGATGAGATTGTGTGTGTGCACAACATTTTTTTTCATAACTAATATTAAAAGGCTATCCATAATTTCAATGTTTTTGTGTATTCCCAACAAATTTCTCTTCAACCCAAAAATTTCCCTCCAAAACTTGATGGGACATTGCCACATAGGACAAATTCAAAATCTGCCCTCAATTGTAATATAGATATTCTGATATGTATTTTGAGTCTCACTCAAGTTTGAGTGGGTATACTCTAAGTATATTGTTACATATGTCTGTGGTTACGTGTAATACCATGAATATAGCAATGGATGATGTATGAATAGTGATAGGATTGTTTGCGCCTGGTTGTGTTACGCATCTGATTGTGGGTCACTATACCAGTATATAATTATACGTGTTGGTCTTGTGGTATAGTTATTTACTAAGGACTTGCCTGTGTGAACGTATGTGTGCTAGCTAAACTAGGTGTGCAGATGTGCTGAGTACATAGTGGTATGATTGGTGTATATGAATGAAATGTTAGCGTGTGTGTGTGTGCACCATGCACGGGTAAGTATGTGCTTAGTCATAGGTATTGGTGACTATGGTATGTGTGGCGTGTCGTGAATATTGTTATAAGACAGTATGTGATGTGAATATATGGTGAAATATTTGCATGCATTTGAATGACTATAAATTGTGAAATTATAGTAGTGGTGAATGTATCTTAGATATAATAACTTGATTTTAAAATGGTATGGTGTGATTACATGTGTTGATGTGTTTGGTATTGGATGTATACTAGGAAATATTAGGGAGTAGGATACCCATGTTCGTTTTGAGCATAGGTAGTTATCTATACGTGAAGTACTACGATTGTATTTGCTGTTGGGAACTATTTATTTGTTTGTGAGTATGTGCACCATGGTATGTAATAAGTGTTTAATAGTTATATGAGGATGTACGTGATTATATGGATGATTGAAATACGTGTATGAATTTGACTGACTATGATATGTATAAGTGTATAATGTGCGGGAATATATAAACTTGTTAGTACTGTTAATGTTTGACTACCTAGTGCATACATAAGCACTTGTAATGACTATACCTGGTTTGAATTATAGTGTGATGTGATTAGGATAGCTACTAGTCTGGCTAAAGATAAATTTATAGTTAGAAAGTCCGAGGACGGACTTTATTCTAAGGTGGGTAGGATGTAATGGCCGGTACTCACTATTCGTTATACGGCTGTGCGTATAGCAATTTCGGGTACTTGATTGGTTTTGTTGCTTTGTATGTGAGTCGTGTCGTTGTTTCGATAGGGCCGTAGCACCTTGGTTGCATCCTTAGCAAGCCGACCCCCGACGTGTGCCCAACTTGGAATTACTGTCGCCTTTGGACTCCGTATCCTTGGTACGCTTTTCGTGCACGTAGTGTGTTCGTGTGCGTATTTATTTTAGACTTTGTCTGTGTCCGAACCCTATAGTGTGATATGCCGTTGTGACCCTCTCGAAAAATATTAAATTGTGGAATTAAATTGGAACGTCATTTCACGGGTCGTTCTCCCATGATTTGAATTTGTTTGATGAGACGTCGCGATTTTTACTTTTGTCGTGAGACCTTTTTATTTTTAGTTTCATTTCTCGTCTTTGAACTTGTGATCCGTCATCTTAGTTCTATTTCTCTCGTCGACACGGTCGCCCAAGTATTTATTTCATAATTTTTGGGCGTCGTTTGACCCACTTTCACTTTTGCCCAACCTAATATTGATTTTACCCTAAGTTTCACATGGCACATATCCCCTAATAAATTTTATAATAATATAACACCATGAATTTTGTGACCCAGCCCACTTCTTAGCCCTGGCCGCACCCAACCCAGGGAGAGAGAGAGAGGATGTGTGATATTTGGTTTTTTAATAAATTTTTATAACAAATCCTTTAAAACAATGAACCCTAACAAACTCTACCAACCCCTAGCCCACGTTCAGCCAGCCTCTCCCCACGTGACCTAGGTTCTAGCCTTCCCTATAAAAAAATATAACCTAAGGTTATTACAACTTTCACAGCCCTTGTGCCTTTATTAAACAATAACCCAAACTTTTTCCAAACTGTGAAAGCCCTAGGGCTCTTTGAAATCACGCAACATTTTTATCAACGTCGCCAGCCCCCATGTTCTCTCTGACTTCCACGCTCACGGTGCCACAGTAATTCTCTCCGACCTAACTCCCTCCGGTCTAGCCCCTAGCCCCACGGTCCCTCCCGTCGGACTCTTCCTCCGACCCAGAACCCGGTGGCCGCCGCCTGTGCTCCGTCTGCTGATAGCAGCAGCCGCCGTCGGCGCAAAAAGCAGTGGCAGTTACGATCTTCGCGCGGCTGTCCTTCCCATCGCCGGTGGCCGTTCATCCGTGGCCACACTCGTCGGCTTGTGCTCTGCCCAAGCGCAGCAGCCATGCCCCGACGCTCCTAGCACCGACGACCTTCCCTCCAACCTCAGCCGTGATCCCCAGTCGCCCTCCGACCTTTGCGCCATCCTCCACACAGCGGCAGCCGTCCAGCCTCATACTGTCCTCGACAGCATCTCCTCGACGCGCGGCTGCAACAACAGCGATTTTCCTTGGCCGCGACGCACAACAACGTTCCCCCTAGCCACTGTTCAACGCGCCACAACCCCGATAGCCACGTTGGAGATCCCCCTCTACTTTGGTTAGTATCGTTTGCTACAAATTTTAATTTCAGATTGCAAACAGATTTTGGACAGCGATATTAATCGGTTTCTAGACTTAAAAATCAGTAAATGGCATGCTTAATGAGGATCAGCTAGTGAGCTTAACAGATGATGATTGGACTTTATTAAAATGATGTTAACACTAGAGTTATAGGGTGTATATCTTGTGCGAACCCCTAGCTTTTGTTAGCCAAAGTTGCTTAATAAAAATTGTTGTGTGATTATTTATTTTAATAACTTTATATGGTTAAAATGTTAATAATTTAACTTCAATAATAATATTGATGTGAACCCCGTTTAGATTAGAGAACCTAATAAAAATTGGATAATAGACGTTTTTAGGTTGCCTAATAACTTTTGGTTCCGCCAACGAACTTATTGAACCCGTGTCTTATCAGCAGAGAACCGTGTGTCCCAAAACGTTCGTGATACCGGATCCAACCCTGACGTCGCTTCCCGACGTCAGAGTAGCTCTCGCGTCGTGTTGAAGTAAGATCTGCCCCGTAGAAACCACCACTTGCCAGTTAAACAACTAAAATTGGTAATTTCTGTGGTTGTGATTCATTAATCAAGATTAATAAATTTGAATGTAGGCTGGACAACGATCTGAACACATAGGTAGATTGGACTGATTGGACGATATATTCAGAATGGCTGATTGCAGGCAAGTGAAACTTTCCAATTTGTGCTTTAGGCCATGTTTTAGGCCATTCCCCCGTTTTTAGCGTAAAAGAGACTAGGCGACGAAATGATACTCGCCTGGACGCAACTTTAAGATCTAGCTTGACAACGAAGCTAGATCTGTCACACTGCCATGTCATTCATGCATTTTTGCATGTCACGTTTAAATTCCATAACTGTATGCTCTTTACTTTTGCTCTGCCATGCCTGTCACGTTTAATTTCCTTATCTATATGCACATTAATTGTACCCATGCCATGTCATGCATCCTGATGTCAATCCATGCTTGAATGTTGCATTCGTAGCACACGCTACTTGTACTTGCTTATTGAGGCTAGGCACCTACGTTGCAGGCACAACCCTATGCCAAATACACTTCCTGGATCGTGATCCAGAAGCGGGCTACGTGTGTTGGTCAAAAGCCAATGCCCGATTACACGTGGAGGGGTAGGGTTAAGCGATCACTTGAGCTTAGGAGTTGGCCCGTACAGCTACTCCAGCCAAAAGGCGTAAACTCTGTGCACGACGTGTTACTTGATTTGTAAAATCCATGTGAATGTTTACTAGCTTTGCTACTTTGTCATGTCATACTTGCTGCACTTTACTACTTGTTGCTTTCATATCTTAAACTGCCATGTCATCGCATACTTTTAGAACTGCTAGGTTGTTTCCTTCTTTTAGTTTCCTTGCACAAGTCTCTTGTAGACTTGCTGACATGCACCCTCATATCTTTTGGGTGTCGCATGTTAGTTGCTGAGCCAGAGTCCATTGCCGAGGACGAGGTGTTTGCTGACTTTGAGCCTGGGTCCACTGTTGACGTGGAGTACGAGGACACCGGCGACCAGTCGTAGAGACTTCCTTCGTTGTTACTTTCTGCTTAGTCGTCGTTAGTTTGTCGGTGCGTAGCACCTTGCTTTCTGTACGTTCGATTATTTCTGTTGGCCATGCTTGGGCCTTTAGACTCTTCTTTTTAGCCTGGTGGCTTTTCTGTGATGTTGGATTTTTATTTGTGGACATTCTGAGATTTGAATAATTATATTATCTGTCTCTTTTCTTTATTATTATCATTATTCTGTTTCGCATTTGCAAGGACCTATACTTGGTTATTTCAGACGCTTTACAGACTGGAGCCTCACAGCTCCAAGTCTGAGCGGACTTTTCACGCCTCGCCTCCATTTTAGGGAAGCAGGTCGTGACAACTAGCATTAAGATCGGCAATCTCGTCCAATCCAAACTCAAGCTCGCTGTCGTGCAACTTGAATTTGGATCTAGATCTTGATAGTTCGTATCCATTCACTATCATGCAACGAATATGAGTATAGGAGAACAATAAAAATGCTAGATTTGGTCGTTGTCGCACACCAAATCTAGGAAATTTCGATTGTAAACCTAAATCGAATATCTAGGGCTTTCCTTGGATCAAGATATTCTGTCAAGCTCTCAAGATTCAAGAGAAATCCCTACCTATCCGTAGTAAATCAATCAAGATCTAACCTTTCAATCAAGCCTAACAGCATAGCAATTCAATAGATCTCATAATTCAAACATTAGATCCATAGGGTTCATCCCTTTGCCCTAGAGCAAAGGAACTACTGACAAATCATATTGGAAATCGATAGGAAAACAAGATCAACAATGAAATTCATCATGCAATCAATATTCAATAAGAGATATAGCATAAAAATCTAAACTTGCAAGAGATCAAGACAAATCAACGTTACCAAATAAGCCTTCAATAGAAAATTAAGGTCCAATCTTCAATCTCTCGCCAATATCAAAGCTTAACTAAGATTAGAAACTAAGAAAAAATAATTCTAAGAAGTCTATCTGGTCACCCTTGGGGCTGGAGACAAAACTGGGCTTAAATAGATGCCCAAAAGAACCAAAAAATACAGACCAAACTGCCCTTGCGCCGTCAGAAACCCTAGTTTTCCCAATTGGGCGTCTGCGCCACTCAGCCGAGTGGAAATATCACTCGGCCGAGGGAGAAATGTGACTCAGCCGAGTACGTCAGTCTGCAGATCATCTAGAAAATAGAGAAGTCGGCTTGGCACTCTTCGAAATTTTGGCCTCCACTCGGGCAAGTGGAGTTCTTACTCGGCCGAGTGGAGTTCACCACTCGGATGAGTACATTGCGGTACTCAAGCTGGAAAATGTCGTCGTGTCAGTCTTGCTCGACCAAGTAGGCTGCTTCACTCAGCCGAGTGAACTGCCTTGCTCGACCGAGTGGCCTGTTTCAGAGTTCCTTCCTTCTTCTTTTTGCTTCCTCGTCTATTCCTGCAACGTCCATCTTCTTCTGCTCATCCTCCAGTGCTGTTAGCTCTCCGATGTGATTGTGAGCGACGTTTCGACGTGCGTGCAAGACCTCTAGGCTCCAAATTGCATCCGATTGCTACATATCTCTGGAAATTAGACAAAAAACAAGAAATAGTGAAAAAGTATCGAAACATCGTCAAATAATCATGAAAATCACGATATGAGCAATCGAAATGGCATGTAAATATGCAGAAAAAAGTGTAAAATATGAGCCTATCACACACCGTCGAACCCAAACCCTAGTTAGGGTTTGTGATGGCTGTGAAGGAGGGGGCCCACTAATTTTTGGATTGGGCTTCAGCCTAGTCCACAAAAACAAAATAATGTTTTTAAGCCAATTTGCCTGAAGCCCACGACCAGCCCACGACCAGCACACATGCCTCAGGCCTATATGCAATTAAAAAAATCATGAAAAATCAGGATGGTGTTTTGGCAATAAATATTTAAGTTTGGGGAATTTTGATGTCAAATTAATCACGGTTTTTCTTTTTGGTACATTGTATGTATATTAAATGCATGTGATGCTGCATATTATATGCATGTGATGCATAATTAACGCCTGAAGCATATTAAATGCATGTGATGCATATAAAACGCTATGTTGTGGTTTTGGATCGGTTAGTTTGTCACCATTTTATTTTTCTTTGCATTTTCTTTCCTTTTGAGAGAAAATGTAGTGAGGGTTATTTTGTAAATGCCAAAGACCGGAGTTACATCCCATGGAGTGGAGACTAACTTGCTGGACGATGGGGCCCACAGGGCTTCTAAGTTGTAGTTTTCTCTTTCTGGCTGTTGTATTTTTGGACTGTATATGGACTCTGTATTTGTATGGTGACTAGTCGATCCACACAACAAACTAATATGTCTGGCTTGCATGAATTTTTTTCTTTTCAAAAATAATTAATTCTTGCTTATTTACATGCTTAGATAAAAAGGCCAAGATAGTAAGTTTGATTTCAACGTCCTGGATGCTACTAGCAAAAACTACTTGAGCTGGCAACTGGATATAAAGTTCCATTTGCGCTCCCAGGGCCTAAGTCTCACTGTCACCACCGATGACAAAGTAACTAATATAGATAGGGCAAAAGCCATCATCTATATCATACGTCACATGAATCGGACCCTGAAGGCCGAGTATCTGACAGTAGAAGACTTGTATGTGTTGTGGACTGTGCTTGAGGAGCGATATAAACATCAAAAAGATGTTATCCTGCCTCGAGCTTGTTATGAATGGGAGAATCTCTGACTTTAGGAATTCAAGTCTATAACTGAGTATAACTCGACGCCGTTTAGCATCACCTTACACCTGAAGTTGTGTGGTAAAGAAGTCACGGAGACGTGCATGTTGGAGAAAACTTTCACATCATTCCATGAGAAGGATGCCATCCTCATGCAGCAATATCGTGAACGTAAGTTCACGAAGTACTCTGAGCTACTATCTTGCCTTTTTACAGTAGAGCAGAACACAGATCTCTTATTGGCCACTCCTATCCTGCGCCCTCCTGTCAATGCTCCTCCCCCAAAGGCCCACAGAGGTTCTTCTTAAAAGCATAAAAACATGCACATGGGTAGATTCCCGAAGTAGAAACGTATGAAGAAGTAGGCCAGATGCCTTCCCCAATACAACAATAACGAGGGGAAGAAGAAGTTTACATGGAGAAGTAAGAACACTGGTCAGACGTCTGCTCCCAAGAAAGACTGGGAGGACAAATGCCACAGATTGGGCATGAATGAACAATGGTCTAGGACCTGTCGTACTCCACGACACCTTCAAGATTTGTATCAAGCAAGCCTGAAGTCTACTGCTGAGAAAAATCAGGTTAAGAATCAAGTCCAGGCTCCAACTCGGTTCACCGCCGAGGACTTCGCAAATGACGACATCCTAGATTGATGCCCTCTTTTATCTATTTATTAAGCATTATATATGTAGTAGAAACGATTTCCTTTTCTGCATTATAATTGCTTTTCTATCATGTTTTTAGAACTCTTATGATTGAAAAAAATTGTTGTGCCTTATGAAATTACATTCTTTCTTTTAGATGGACTGTAAATTCCTAGTGGACAGTGCATCTACACACACGATCCTTCGCGATAAATGCTATTTTTATAGCATTAATAATTACGATGGCCATGTTAATACGATCTCTTGACCAACGAATATAATACAAGGATCAGGGGAAGCAAGCATATTTCTCCACAATAATACACTGATTATAATAAAAGATGCCTTATTCTCTCCGGACTCGAATAAAAATCTCTTAAGTTTTAAGAAATCCGCTTAAATGGATACCACCAAGAAACTGTCCACCTCAATAATAACGAATACTTGTATGTGACGACTCAAAAAGAAGGTGTCAAAACCATCGTTGAGCGCTTTAAGGGACTCTCGTCGGGTCTCTATCATACAAAAATTCGAGCAAGAGAAGCTAATCTAACAGAGCACCTGAAGTGCTCGAAATCACTACTCTGGCTAATTGACTTGGTCACCTTGGATCGGTAATGATGCACCACATCGTATCCCAATCCAGTGGACATAATTTGAAGAACATGAAGATTCTTCAAACGGGTGAATTCCATTGTCCCCTTGTTACAAGGGAAAAATACTCACGAGACCATCCCCACTAAAAGTGGACTCGGAGTCTCCTAGCTTTCTTGAGAGAATACTTGGAGACATTTGTGGGCCTATTCACCCCTCAAGTGGTCCATTTTGGTACTTTATGATACTGATAGATGCATCTTCAAAATGGTCATTTATGTGCATACTGTCCACCAGCAACTTAGCTTTTCCAAAGCTTCTAGCACAAATAATTAAGTTACAGGGACATTTCCCAGACAACCAGATTAAGAAAATCCGTCTGGATAATGCTGGGAAATTCACATCACAAGTCTTTCAAGACTACTGCTAAGCAACTGGCATTGAAGTTGAACATCATGTAGCTTATGTTCACACCCAAAACGGGTTGGTAGAGTCTTATATAAAGAGACTCCAATGGATTGCTCGTTCATGATTAATGCAATCCTAGTTGCCTATGTCTGCTTGAGGACATGCAATTTTACATGATGCATTGTTAATAAGAATAAGACCATCTGGAGGTCAAAAATATTTCCCAATGCAACTTGCATATGGAGCACCACCAAATATCTCTCATTTGAAGGTATTTGGCTGCGCAGTCTATATCCCTATAGCACCACCACAGAGGACCAAAATGGGTCCCCATCACCGTCTAGGTATTTATGTAGGGTTTGAGTCACCCTCGATATTAGATATCTAGAACCCCTAACGGGGGACGCCTTTAAGGCACGTCTTGAAGACTATGAGTTTAATGAAAATAATTATCCAAACTAGGCTCAAACTCTACGAAGCCTGAAGCTTCAGAGACTATTTCTTGGGACACCAATACTTTGTCCCACTTTGATCCACGTACTATCAATGTGACGATGAGATCCTGAAGATCCTTCATATACTGAACACAGTTCACCTATTACCGGACAAATTAACTGACAACCAGAAGATTGTCAGATCACACATCCCTGCTGCTAACACACTAGTTAGGATTGACATATCCAAAGATGGAAGCAATCCACTAGCAGCAGAAGTGTCTGTATCTCAATTAAAGAGAGGACGACCACCAGGCTCCAATGATAAATTTCCTCGAAAGAGAAAAACTCCTGAAGAAAATACAACAATACCGCCATAGGATGCTGAGCTCAGCCCAACAACCTTTCCCCTCATGCATTCCCCAAAAGAGGAAAATATAGGAGAAATGTCATTAAATTATGTACGTACTATGGAGGTATTGGACAGAAAAAGCACTGTTTCGACAACGAATTTGTGTTTGATATTGCTAATCATGTCACTGAATGTAACGATGATATCGATTTACACTCTCTAGCTGAATGTAAATGCAAAGATGATATGCCCAAATAGAACGATGCAATAGGAGTATAACTGGACTCGCTCTTGAAACATAAAGTATTTGGACCAGTAGTCCTAATACCAAAAGGTGTAAAACCCGTGGGATACAAATGAGCATTCATAAAAAATGAAATGAAAATAATCAGGTTGTATGCTACGAAGAACGTCTTGTAGCTCAGGGGTTTTCCCAACGATTGGGGATAGATTATGAAGAAACATATTCCCTGGTTATGGATACGATCACTTTCTGATTTATCATAAGTTTAACAGCTAAGAAAGGCCTAGATATGCAGCTTATGGACATTGTGACTGCATATCTATACGGCAATATTGAGAGAGAGAGAGAGACATATATATATATATATGTATATATATATATGTATATATATACATATATATGTATTTTTTTTTGAAAGGTAAGCGGGTAAATTATATTAAGTAACTGTACAAATACAAAGCTAAAGGTAGTGGTTTCATAGAGAAAGGATAGGACACAGGCGTCGTCACTTCCTACTATGAAACCCCCCACCCGCAGCATCCTCAACCCTTGTACATAATAATATCCCAATTAGCAAATATATTTTCCTCCTCTTTGCTTGTTGGATCTTCATCTTGCATAGCTACCCGTATGTCCGCAGCAATCTCTTCAAAAAGGCTAATCACACCAGTCTTCCCATCTTCAAAAATCCGTTTGTTCCTTTCACGCCAGATATGCCAAACCATGGCTGAAAGGGTGGTTTTAGCAAGAAGTTTCAAACCCCCTTTACCCCCATAGTTTGATAGAAAGTAATTCCCAATTTCCCCAAGGGAAGGAGGGATCTGAGAAAGCACATTTAGCTTCAGCAATGCCCTACGTAATAAGTATTTGGTGTAGTTGCACTCAAAGAAAAGGTGGTCAGTAGTTTCCGGCTCATTACCGTCGCATAAGACACAGTTTGCAGGTGCATTGGTCATCCATTTGGCAAGCTTATCTCTTGTTAAAAGTTTATCCCGAAAAGCTCTGAGGAGTGTTAGAGACCATTTGGGAATATGTTTCGGGTACCATACCAGATTTTGATAGGGAAATACCGTGTTACTACGACGAATCCCTTCCCAAGCTTGCTTGAAGGAGAAGGAATCTCCAGGCATCCATTCCCATCGGTCAGGGCCCGGCCTCAAGCTGATGTTGCGCAAAGTGATGCGGACTTGGTTCAATTCCGGGCTATCACTCCACCCGCCGGCCTGCCAGTAATCGGCCACTTTGAGATTTGCGCCAGCTGCTGGAACTTCGAACTGCAATTTAAGAGGCCCCCCTTCTAGCCAATTATCCTGCCAAAACAAAGTATCTCTTCCATTCCTAACAATTCGTTTGATAAGGGATTGTGATGAAGCTCTGCACCGTAGAAGCCGTTTCCAGCTCCCCGAGTGGGTGATGTCCCCTTTAGCTGCGTAGAAGCTAGTAGGTGCCCCATATTTCGTGCACATGTGTCTAGCCCAAATGCCGTCAAAATTTAGGAATCTCCAGGTTAGCCTTACCCCAGCCGCAATATTTAACTCTTCCAGCAACCTCATTCCCACTCCGCCTTCAGATTTTGGCTTGCAAATGTCCTCCCAAGCCCAAGCACGGGAATTCCCCAAAATGAACCTCCTACACAATGATGATATTGATCTCAAGACAGTAAGTGGAACGTGGAAGACTTGCATCCAGAAAGCCACCATCCCGTAGATAACGCTCCTGACAAGTTCAATGCGTCCAGATATAGAAAGCATCGAAGATGACCATCCTCCCAACCGCTTCTTGCATTTATCAATTAGCCTCTTATAATTTGGGGAAGTAGGGTACTTAATGGACAGAGGCAAGCCCAGGTAAGTAGTGAATGTAGTAGCCAATTTGATTCCCAGAATGTCCGCAAGTGATTCTTTATTCTTCGTCCCCTTACTGAACAATCCAGAACTTTTGTCCCAGTTAACTTGGAGGCCAGTGAGAGTGGAGAATTCTTCTAGTAGATTCTTGATGCCGTTGAAAGAAGTCATATTGGCGCGGCAAAACACAAGAAGGTCGTCGGCGAACAAAAGGTGGGATATGGAACCAGAACGCCGCATTGGCAAAATTTTGCGCAAAATGGTAGCTTTATCTACAAGGATAGAAAAGCTCTCCATAATTAAAACAAATAGGAAGGGGGAGAGTGGATCACCTTGGCGTAGACCTCTATTGCTTCCAAAGTGACCACATGGAGACCCATTCACCATGACAAAGAAGGTAGGAGATGTAATGCATTCTTTAACCCAGGAAATGAAGGTATCAGGAAACTGAAGCTGCCGCATGAAGAAGAATATGTAGTCCCTGTTCACACTATCGAAAGCCTTCCTGAGAATACATATATATGTATATATGTATATATGTATCTATATTATAAAAGAGGGATGTTATCAAGAGAAATTGGATAAGAGATATTGGAAAAGAGAAATTGGATAAGAGATATCTGTATTATAAAAGAGGGATGTTATCAAGAGAAATTGGATAAGAGATATTGGACATGAGAAATTGGATAAGAGATATCTATATTATAAAAGAGGGATGTTATCAAGAGAAATTGGAAAAGAGATATTGGAAAAGAGAAATTGGATAAGAGATATATATATTATAAAAGAGGGATGTTATCAAGAGAAATTGGATAAGAGATATTGGACAAGAGAAATTGGATAAGAGATATCTATATTATAAAAGAGGGATGTTATCAAGAGAAATTGGATAAGAGATATTGGAAAAGAGAAATTGGATAAGAGATATATATATTATAAAAGAGGGATGTTATCAAGAGAAATTGGATAAGAGATATTGGATAAGAGAAATTGGATAAGAGATATCTATATTATAAAACAGGGATGTTATCATGGGTTATTGGATAAGAGTTTTTGGATAAGAGTTGAGAAATTGGGTATAACTGAGGGATGTTATTAAGAAAAATGGATAAGATAAGAGAAATTGGATAAGATAAGAGAAATTGGATAAGTGATGAGAAATTAAGTTTGAAATTTTAAGTTTGAAACAAAGTTTGAAATTTTTGGGGGAAAATAAATTTTAGGGAAGAAAAATGGGCGCGTGCTCTCTCTCCACCGTAAAAAAACATCAGCTCACTTCGTAAGCTCCCATCGTCTCCCTCCCTCTCTCTCACTTCATTCCTGTCTTCGCCCCTGGCCATCTTCATCAAAAAAGAAACCCCATCACTCTCCCTCGCGGTCACCCCTCTCCCCTGAGCTCCCCGCTGCCGCCCTCAACCTCTTCATCGTCCGCCACTCCTCCCCCTATGTCCCCTTCTCATCGCCCTCCCCTCCGCCACCTCCACTGGTTCTCGAAGAAGCCGGAGAGACGGTAAAACAGTGAGCAATGGTGGCGGGCGAGGAGAGGGGGCTGACGGTGGTGGACTCGCCTGAGAAGCGAATGGATCTACTCGACTCGCTGAGGGATGTCGAGGATTAGTTCATTAGGGCTTATGACTGTGGGAAAGAGCTGTCCAAGATGCTAGAGTTCAATTGGGTTGAGCAAAGTTTCGATCTTGCTGGAGATCAACTGCTACTTCATCAGATCTCAAGATCGATAGGTCCTCAAGCTCACTTTTCTTGGAGATCAACTGCTGCATTTTGACATGACCCAATTCCAACTTCATTGCCTAAAATCAATAGTGATCTGGTAAGCTGTTCCATCAAGTTGGTTGTTATAGCACATATGTCAAACATGTTGGTTGTTATAGCCTATCATCTCTAAGGAAAGTGAAGCTGAACTAGAAGAATAGAAACAATTACCATATAGTCTCCTCTCTACTCTCCCCCTCTCTCTGATCTCTGGGGTTTTTAATTTCATCGTTCCCTCAGCTTTCTCTCCCGTCGCTGCCGGCAATCGAATTCACCTCAACTTAAGGCAAGGTGCGTATTCTTCGATTCCTTTCATCTCTACCTTTCCTACCAATTTTTATGCTTTCGATTCATCCCGTGAAGAGTTGTATAAAATTTGCGTCCGGTGATTTCTCAATGATTTAAAAAACATGATGTAAATTTATGTTTGGTAATCTTTACGGGGTTTATGTTTGGTAATCTTTGGAATAACATGATGTAAATTTATGAGATGTACACGGTTGTACTGCCAATTATTGTCCAGAGTGTTATAGCCCTAGAAGAATGATTGTATAAAGAAACTGGACATTCCTTATTTGGACGATATGATTTACTTAAAAAATGTTGAACATCGAATTATTTTTATTATTCATACAAGGATGTTAATAGTTACCTCAATGCTTACAACATCAGAAATTGATGATCGGTGTTGTAGCAAATTCAGAATCTCATATGTTGACAATTTCAGTTGAGGGCCGGAATGCAGTATTTAGTGCGGTAGACTCATTTGAGGTCAAATTCATTAACTAGATTAGTTAAACATACCTATCAGTTTTCAATAGTTTTGGTCAATTGAGGTTTTTCTATCCATAAGCTAAGAAGATTGTAACTATGTATGTTTGGTTGGGGATGTTTGGAGTCTTGGACATGAGGGATAAATCTCATTGATCTGGTGCTTGAACTGAAAGTGCAACTTTTGTCACTTGCAGTTAATATAAAACTGTCTTTAGCATTGCTTCTATCAAACTTCAGTATTTTTTAAAATCATTGAGAAAGCCTTGCCTTGCGTACTCTTCGATTCCTTTCCTTGTGTCCGGTGATTTCTACTTCCTAAAATTTGCGTGGCTATTAGAGTTTGTTACATGGGTTATAACTGATTTCTACTTCACCGTGCCCTACTGCCTTTCATTTCTATGTTGCAATTAGAGTTTTCTCTATCTGCCTGTAAGAGCTTTGGGGATTTCTACAGACTTCTTTACTCATTTTGAAGCAGTCACGTAAAATTGATTCTGTCTACTTCTACTATTTGCTTTTTTCCATACTACATAACCCGTGCCCTGTCTCTAATGCTAAACTGTGCTATGTCTCTTTGCTAATTTTTATTCTTTCTATTTGCTACTGTTTATCTCTTTGCACGTAAGTATTTGTGTCTATTTTAATTAATCTGCATCATTAATGTCATTAATTGGGTGCTACTGAATTTTAATCTGACATGTTTGAACCAGGTTTAATAAATGGGTGCTAATGAATTTGGGTGCTAATGAATCCGTGTAATTGGGTGCTAATGAATTTGACAGAAATTTGCATTGCATTAACAGGTCCTGATTCCATGTAAGAATTAGCACCCAGGTTTTTTTTACAATTACTGCCAGAAAATCATTTAATGACCCAATTAATGTCGTTACTGTCGTAATGACAGAAATTAGTTTGTTGCAGATTAAGCCCCAGAAGCATTTGTTGAACATGCGCAAGCAAAATTGAAGTTATTTGAAAGAAATATTAAAAATGGTTAACAATACTTGAATATGTTAACTTTACCTGAATATAGGATTGATAGACAAGAACATATGAGAGATTCTGATCTACAACCCACTTTTCTCTTATTTCTCTCAACAGCTGGTGCCCAAATATTCAAATTCCATCTTGATGATATTGGATGCTTATATCTGGGCATATTCAGTTTTACAAAATAACTGAAGTGGAGTATTTTACAAAATAACAGCAGGTTTACAAACTCCACTTATCTTACAAGTTTTGGAGTATTTTGATGATTCAACAGCATCCAATATCTTGAATTTCAATATATTGAATTCCAAAACTCCAATATCTTGAATTCCAAAACTCCAATATGCAGGTTTACAAACTCCAGCAGCATATTCAGTGGAATATTATGAATATTTTGAATTTCCCAAAACCTGCTGTTGAATATTTTACAAACTCCACTTATCTGATATTCTCCAAAAACTCCACTTCTCTTATTTCATATTTTGTAAACTGTAAAACTGACCACATTGGATGCTTATATGCATCGGATACTTGAGTAAGCTGTAAAACAAACCACATCGCTAATATTTTCAGATGCGTTAAAATTTCCATACACGCGCACACGCACACACACACATTGAGCTCTAAGCTGATTTCCGGCCACTTTCACCATCTGCCATTACTTCGCACATGGTTCGGGTGTATTGGCTTTAGTCGTGGCTGAATGAGACTGTGAAACCTTCGCAATTCACAATATGAAATCAACATAGAAATGATTAATTCTGCTTAGGTGATGTTTTACCTAGATATTTAACCTTGAAATGGAGAAATGCTGTAAAAACTATGCCAAAACATACACACACGTTCCATTATTCTTAAAATTTTGCTGATTTGGCTACCAATTGACTCTTTGACTGAAGGAGAATGAACAGAATGGTTTTAGAATTTGTCCACTCTCCAGTAATACTCTAATTCTAAGAGCCTAGAATGGTTAGCCTTTCATGACGTTGTTAGTGGCCATATTCTGGAGGATATACCAATAGTTGCCTTAACTATCAAGTCATGTGTGTTATGATCAGCAGTTCTCTTTCTATATATATTTCCAGATTGCCACTATTACATATTTTATTTATGATTCTGAAAGCAATCAACTTAAAGTGAAGGTGAGCTGCTCATTTGTGTCATTGATTATTGTGTGTTCAGTTTGTGCTTGGATTATGGTTATGGTTGTAGATTCTACAACCATAATCTGTCATTGATTACCGTGTGTTCAGTTTGTGAATCGGAATGAACCTATGGTTATGGTAACAGATTCTATGTGACATCAGGCGTATAATCTTTTGCCATGCAAAATAATTAGAATTTTGTAGTTTGTTGCAGATTAAGCCCCAGAAGCATCTGTTGAACATGCGCAAGCAAAAGTGAAGTTATTTGAAAGACACATTAAAAATGTTTAACGATACATGCATATGTTAACTTTAACTGAATATAAGATCGATAAACAAGAACATAGGAGAGATTCTGATCTAATCTGAACAAGAATATAAGATGCGTTAAAATTTCCATATACGCACACACACATTGAGTTCTAATCTGATTTCCGGCCGCTTTTACCATCTGCCATGATATCGCACTTGGTTCAGGTGTATTTGCTTTAGTCGTGGTTGAATGAGAATGTGAAACCTTCGCAATTCAAAATATGAAATCAACAGATAAATGATTAATTCTGGTTTACCTAGATATTTAACCTGGAAATGGAGAAATACTGTAAAAAAATATGCCAAAACACACATACCCATTCCATTATTCTTAAAATTTAGCTGATTATTGCTGTTTGTAGATTGGTCGTTGCATAATCCTGTTTATCGATCCTGTTTTTACAACCAATCCTGTTATTTGCTGATTGTTGCCCATCTCTAAGGAATTCTTATAGATCCTGCCTGTCAATGTTAAATACACAATGCATTATATTTGGAAGACTACCTGCAGGATGAATTTAACTTAAAAATATGAATAGCCCATAAGGAGTTATTTAACATGACGACTACTCATTATTTGGGCCATAATTTTTCATATAAAATCTAGACATTTTTCAGGTAAAGAGTTTATTCGTCCTTATTAATTAATATCTTTGCCATTGATTCAAGTCGTATGCAAAATTGATAATTTATATGCTAATAGTGGTGATCAAGATTCAGTCGTACCCCTTCTGGGCTCATAACACTGGTACGGGAACTAGCCCATGATCTTCAATTCGGAATCAATGTTCTGTATGGTGCTTGGTTCCATAAAGCACATGTATGCTTCACTTCCAATTTGATTTTTTGACAAGTATATATATGATATCTATATTTTACTATAATACACTCAAAATAGTAATAGATCGTTTATACTTTCTACTCTTAGCATCAGGCAATGCACGGTAATCCTAAAGTTTGTTTCTCATCTTCATACATCCAAAAGTTGAAAGTTGAGATAGTTTCATGAGACTGTACATTATTATAACATATTTCTAGGAATGACATCACTCCAACAGAAGAATCAAGTTCATATAACCATTTCAAAGTTATTTCATATAACCATTTCAAAGTTCCCACATCAATAGAACATTGCGTCCTTTGATCATTATCTGCACATAACACAGATGCATCTAAATATCACAGATGCATCAATTTTAATAGTTGAGAAATGCTGATTATTTAGACCATGTCAGATTCTGTGTCGGTGTCGAGGCAACTGAAGTTGTTTGAGAAGTATGTGGAGAGGCATAAGGGGGTGGTAGGAGAGGAGGAGAGGAGGAGGATTTTGGAAGGTGCGTTGATATCGTTCAGTGCTAGGGGGGGTAATGACATGATATTCAATTTCTATGATTTGAAAAGGAGGAGGAAAGATTACAATATCAATGGGTATAAAGATTTCCTGCAAGGCATATTAAAGGGTGTTGTTAAGGTAAGTCCACTTATTGCCCACATATTGCCTATTAGAAGTAAGAATTTTATTTTCTTTAATCTATGTATCTGGATATGAGTCTTGAATACATTTTTTGAACGCATCTTGACTTTGAGTTCTTGCAAATTACATATTTTGATTGTAGAGTATTGTGTATTCAATATCGTTGTTCGCAGAGCATATACAATCATGGAGGTAGAGATTTTATAATAACTGGGCTTCTCCCAACCGGCTGCCTACCTCTTCAAATCACGACCAACTTCAAGCATCCACTGTATCGCAGATGTGTGGATGAGCAAATATCAGACACCATTGCTTATAACAAGAAGCTTCAGCAGCTTTTACCCACGCTGCAGACATCACTCCCTGGAAGCAAAATTGCATATTTGGATATAACCGACAATGTGATAGAGATTATCAAGAATAAGAGAAATATGGTGCGTTACTTTTCTATGAATTATTCAGATTTAGTCACACTTGCCTTTTAATTCTTAGCTAAGTCTTTAAAATGATGAGTGCAGGTTTTGTGGAGACAACCAGAGGATGTTGCGTTATGAGGCTAATCGAAATGGGACCGTTGTGTAACAAGCTCACTCCGCTCTATAAAAATTTGTCAGCCTTCGTATTTTTTGATGCCATCCATCCATCAGAGAGAATATTCAAATTGGTTGCCGAGCAAGCCTTGAATATTGTTATGCCCCAGTTGTATTGATCTATGTTACATATGCAAATTGTTCAGTAATGTTGTGTAACAAAAAGAAATTGATTTTTATATTGATGATATTTCATGTGTGTAACAAAGAGAATAATCCGTCAATGTCCACGTGCAAATTTGAAATTATTGGGAGTTACAAAAAGAACTTGCATTTATATTTTTGATATTTCAAGTGTTTAACAAGGAGAACACTCAGGCAATGTGGTGTGTGTCTCATTAACTGTTTCCTTTAAGCGACATGACCAGATAATTGCTCCCCCAAATGTCGAGGCCTATCATTAGCCGTTTAAGTTTAGCCGCCACGACTGCCACAACATCTGGCTGAAAATTAAGGTGATTCGGACTCTCCTGAATCAAAAGAGTAGCTCATCCTGTTGTAACCAAAAGAGTATGTAGTTCATCCATATTGACATCACATATCTAATATACAAAAGAGTATGTCACATTGCCACACGGGACAACCACCTCACCCCAAATGACCCAAAAGTCACCAAAAAATCCCGAAAAATACACACTCCATTCAAATAACACCCAAAACAAATCCCAAGAGCACACCCCAAGCTCAAACAACACCCAAAAACAAATCCAACCTCACTTCGGTGCCCACGACGCTAAAATTTTTTACGCTAATTTGTTGTTTCGTGCCGACGGTGCCTGCGACGAATTTGTTGTTCTGTGCCGAAGGCTCTCGTGTTGCTAAATATTTTTGCGCTAATTTGTTCTTTTAAATTTTGGCTGCAGAAATAATTTTTTGGGGAATCAAGATTTCGCGGGAGAAAATTTTAACTGAACCGTGCCCGCGGGCACGGGTTATGACTAGTATATATATACATGTGTGTACACACATATATATGTGTATATATGTCTATACATATATATATGTGTGTATACATATATATATATATATGTGTCTATACACATATATATATATATGTGTATACACATATATATGTGTATATATACATATATATAGGTGTATAGACACATATATATATGTGTATATATATATATGTGTGTGTGTGTGTATATATATATATATATATATATATATATATATATGTATGGAACTTCATGATTGCTTTAAAATACCAACAGAGATAAAAGTCATACCTCGGGACATTTACTCTGTTAAGCTACAAAGATCATTATATGGTCTAAAAAATCGAAAAGAATGTGGTATAACAGACTCAGTTAATTCCTTGTTGTTAATGCCAAAATTGACATCAACAGTGATTGGACTGACGTGAGCTCCCTTGTTGAAGTGGATCCTCGTCAACGGTAGAAATAAGATCCTCGATTGGTAGAACCGGGGTTGATGGTTGGTGGGATGCAGATGCAGTGCTGAAGCTCGAAGACCTTACAGCAAAGTATTACGACCCTTCGACCTTTTGGTAAGGTCGAAACTCGACCAACAGTTCGCAGGAGTAGTCGTTCGACCCTCCTGTTGGGTCATACCATGATCTTCCTACACCACAAAGAAACGTAAGGGGGGTTGGATCTGGGTTCTGACCCAAATTCCCTCAAATGCTTAAGTTAGAACGAGAAGTTAAGGGAAGGCTCGGGGCTGTTGAGATTGACCTTCGGAGGTTCGTCTCAAGTCAGTTACCGCAAGCTATTTGGAGGAAGAATTATCAAATAGAATGTCAGAGTATTCGGTCTTTCGTACCTTCGGCCTCCCCTTTCTCTATTCATCTTCAGTGTATTTATAGACTTTGTAAGTCTCTTCGGTGACGTTGGGAGGATAACGGTCACCAATAATGGTGCCACGATCCTCCCCCATAATAGGGGTAATCGTTATCCATGCCTCCGCTATTTATGATCCCATTATCAATCACACGTTTGATACAACGGAAGTCCAACAGGCAAATGACACGTGGGCCTTGACTGGGTCAGCCTCAAGCTTCCTTCATGGGCTTCGTGGGCTCTGGTGCTATTTAAGTGAACCCTTCGAGTACGGGCCCAAGGGGTTAACACTTGTATAACTATTATTCACCAATAACAAAGTCTGTACTTGCATCTTCATAAGAGCAAAGGGAACTGTCACGCCTAGCTTCCCATAATATGGAAGCGAGGACGAGACTAAGGTCCGCATGGGCCGGAGCTGTGAAGCTCGGACCCAATAAGCGTCTGTAGGGGCACACCAAATGAAGTACGGGTTCTTGCATTTAAAGTTCAAAAGAATAAAAGTACTTAAAGGAGACAACATTCATTCATTCATAATAATAATCCAATAAGTACAAGAAGTCTAAAAAGAAAGCCTCGCATGGCTACAACAGAAAGAAAAGGAAACTACTGGTGCTACGCACCCAACCTAAAATAGAAAGCAAAATGGTGCTACGCACCCAACTAGAAAGCTGTAACTCCAAATCAGCAACGGACGGAGACATCTAGGACTGGTCCTCGTCCAGATCGTACTCCTGAACGATGTCTTCCTGGTCCAATCCTGCAGGTACGGTCTCCTCGTCTGCGAACTCTGTCTCGGTACCTGACATATAAACACCCAAGAGAAAGGAGTTGTATGTCAGGCAGAGTCTACAAGTAAAGGTAAGAAAACTCTACTGCAAGATGTATGTAATTAACATACATATATTTAAATGACATGTTATAAGATGCAGTAGCATGACATTTTATAGTATGGCAGGAAAGTAAAAACTGTGCAGAAAAAGTAAACATGATATGACAATGGCCGTAGCGTGTACTACCGGGTACGTGACAAGACAAGACAAGACAAAATGTGTGTGTCAAGAGGGTTCATGCCTTACGAATAGAGGGCGGCCAAACCCTCTAAACCGTGCGACCGCTCAACCCTACCCCAAACCTGTGCACAAGACAAGACCAGACAAGGGATCACTCTCTATAACTTGGAGAGTGTCCTATTCCCCGTAGGTTGTGTATTCCAGACAAGGGATAACTCTCTCTAACTTGGAGAGTGCACTATTTCCCGCAGGTTCTGTATAAACATTTCATGAATGAAGTTATGTCACGCCCCACTAACCCAAATAGGGAGGATCGGCATGACAAGCCGTGGTATTAGGAATACCCAGCGCTAATATGTCTACTAAATGACTTGCAGGCCACTGCAACCGCTGAGGAAATACAGGTAGTAAAGTACGAACTGAAAAAAAACAGAACAGTACAGCTCCAACACAAAACAAACTACAAGGTACCAAACACAGGCAGCAAAGTAAAGTACTACAATCAGAACACCCAGACTTCACAGAGCACCATAACTATGCAACTAGTACCGTACAAGTCCACTGTACAACCCTAAACAGCAAAAGCTCCCACAAAAGTACAACTCAACCCTACGGGGTACAAAGGGAACAGGGGCACGACACTACTGTTATCCCACACACGCACACACAACCCACGACAACACCACGCGACCCACACTGACCACGAACACTACGGACCCTGCTGAGACGAGCTGCCCTCCGGGGTCTCCCCTCCTGGACCCGTCGCCTGAGAACTAGTGCCTGGACCTGTAGGGGGAAAGGACACGTCACAGCGTGCCCAGTAGGAACTCCACAACTCTACTACTCTAATCATAGTGCACAACAATGAAGCAAAACAGGAAAATGCATCACATTCCAGAGTTACTGTTTTTTTTGTGTCTTTATAAATTAGTTTTCATGCATGAATTCGAAACCTCAGTAACGGGTCAGACATCGGGGACTGGACCTCACCCGGTAAGGTGGGTGGAATGCTACGACTTCCCAAGACAAGCTCTTACGAAAGAAGCCGTTCACCAACACAACCAACTCAACCATGACCACACCAACTCCCCGCCGCTGAGGGCCCGTCAGGAGTGGTCCACAACCCAGCAGTCCATCCCCGCATGCCCACTCGTTACCGTGGTTTCCCCCAACCCTCCTAGGGTCCTAACCCACTTCGAGTGGAACAAGATATCCCTAGGTTATCTTTTAGCTATTCATTAATCCTAGGATATTGAGCAGGTAAAATGAAGTATGTAAATGATGTCCAAATTCAACTTGCATGTTCCATAAGCCATGTATCATAACCTCATTGACCATATACCATTTCTCATGGGTAATACATGTCACACAAATTAAAAATGCCATTTTCCAAGTTTCTTCAATCTCAAGTTCATTTAGGCATTTTAACAAACACATAATGAGCGCCACATAAATGAAGAGAATCATATCATCAATTTTTGTAACCAATAGCATAACTAATCTTACATACATGCATCAACATCATTCATGCATTTGGAGTGAAAAATTAGCAATATCACACATTTCCAACTTCACTCAACACCATCCAACATACTGAAATTGCAAGAACAGCTAGAAAGATAGCATTATTAACCCATTTCTCTTGCGAATTTGACAAAACGCAAAGAATGAAAGTTGGAGATATAATTGTCCTGAGTTCATCCATAAAATATCATGCAAAAATATGAAGTAAATGATTTATAGTGAATTATTTAGTAAAGTGTGTCAAATCTGATTTGCAGACAGATTTCTGGATCTGTCTTCAAGGCCAATTTTAAGCATGTTGGATCCAGAATTACGACATATGAGCACTCTAATTAACATTTAGGAAAAATTCTTAATTTTCCAACAAGACCAAAATCAGCAAAATACATAGAGTGTGCAGGTAGTAGTGCTCATTTTTCTGAACTGTGTACAGCTTGACAGAATTTCAGACATCTTGCAAACATGGAATAATTTCTCATACTTATTGAACTCAACATATGACAAATTTTATATGAATTTGGGGTAGAACTTTAAGATCTACATCTACATATTTTTTGAAGAAGGTGATTCCAACTATAGAAATGAAAATCGAAGTGCAAATACACATGCAAAATTCTGTTTTGCAAGAGAGGGTGATATGCAAGCAAATACAAGGGAAAAATTGAATCTTTGGAGCTATTGCACATATAAAACATGACATCAACTACAACTACAACTAGAGGGAGAGGGTTGAAGAGCTCCTACCTATGAAGGGCTTCAAGAAAGGGTAGGGCTTGATTGAAATCCTCTCCTAGCTTGGATTCCTCTCCTTCTCCTTCTCCTTTCTCTTTTCTCTTCTCTTTCTTTCTTTCTTTCTTTCTTTCTTTTCTTTAGCTTCAAATTTCAGCCACACCTTCCATGAAACCAAATGAGGGAGAGTAATCTTGGGAGAGTGTGGAAAGGAGAAGGACTTGGGAGAAACATGTGGAAGATGAAGGAGGCTTCATGAATGAATGACTTGGCTCTTTAAAACTTTCCTTATTATATAATGGCCCTTCAACTTGTTTACTTTATTACAAGTTTGCATGGCAAAAGTCACTTCACATTTGCCCTCCAAGTTTGTGCTTTATTCACAAGTTTGCCATTGCACAAGTCTTTGTAGGAAAATCCCTCCATCTTGGTGTTTTTACTTACTAAATTGCCATGACACTACACCCATTTCATTGACATTTCTATTATTATGGGGTATAACTGAAAAACTGAGGGGGCATAAATGCAAATTCCTCCCTTCTAGTAAACTAGCATGCACACATACAAAGAGCCTAAGGCCAGTTTGATGGCTACTTAGTATTTACACACGAGGGTTGTTACAAGTTACATGGCATGATAAGAGTATTGTATGTTCTTTTCATTCTAGGGAGTCCACACGCACACACACACACAGATAGTTCCTAGCATGTCAGTTATAGCAATTTATACCTAGACTTCGTCGTTAAGTTTAGGCTGTCGTGAGGGTGCACCAGATGCTATCAATTCACGTCTGTTTCTCTTGTTCAATAATTTACGATTTTAAAGAGGAAATGGCATAACGTGGCCGTAACTACTCAAGTGAACATACTTGCCTGAAGTGGAGAGAAGTATGTCCATCGGGAGCGCCTCGTCACGGGTAGTGTGTCGGTTATGGTCCGCTGTAACAAGTTAAACGGGATGGTGTCATGTCACGTTTTTGAAAGTCCTATTATGGAATGTTTCTAAAATTGAACGTGGCTATCCTAACAGTCCCAAAACATGTGTTCAAATGATCAAACCTGTTCTACGGTTCTCTACAACGATTCTATCCTATGTGCACAGTCAATATAGTCAGATCGTCGGTCCTAGTTGTTACAACAGTTTAATGGTGCGTAAAAATAAATTTAGTGAGTTAAGTTGTCGATTTTTAGTTAGGTTGCAGTGACGTATGGTGTGGGTTACTACGAGCGAGAGGACCAACCTAGTATGACGAACACACACGGGTTCGACATCGGATCTAAAAACAGTGCTGGATCTCGTCGTCTCCGGTTCCTCGACTGCAGGTAGCGTAGTAAGGAAGTCACCTCGGGATCGTTTTTGTTGCAGGTAGCACAGCAAAACAACTTCTATGGGGAGGGGCAGTGGCTACGTCATCTTGTGGTAAGGAAGCAGCGAACAACGGCAACGGCTACAAGGCGTGCGACTGATCTTGACATCGGAGGGGACGACGACTGCGACGTGGAGAGGGACAATAGCAAGGGAAGAGGCAGTGGGATATTCGACCTTGGGGATGAAGCGAGGGGAGTGCAGCGACGTCGGGCGGCCGGCGGATTAGCTGTGCGTGGGCTTCTAGGGTGCAAGGGGGGCTGTCGGTGGTTGTTGTTACATGGAGGATGGCCGGAGCAAGGTGATGGCCAGCGGTGAGGGTTGTTTGTGTGGATAGGAGCAACGGTGGCCGACGGCGGGGTGTGTGTGTGTGCTGCAGGTCGAGGGCACGGCCGTGAGCTGTCGATGGCTTGCTGTCGGGATGAGGGGCTGGCGGTTAAGAAGCAAGGGGAAGAGGCCTGCTGTGCGTGGGTGTGGCCTGCTGGAGGTTGGCCGGAGCGTGCAGGGGGGAGGAGGTCGCCGGCGGCTGTCAAGGGGGAGAGTAGCTGGCAGTGGAGATGTAGGGGGGCGGATGGAGCTTAGCCGGAAGTGGGGGAGGTGCGGCCTGTGGATGTGCGTGGGTTCGGGTTTAGGGCGGCTAGGTTTCAAAGAGAAAAACCTAGCTATTTCTAGGTTACACCTGGGCAAGTTACAAAACCTAGGTTAGCTATTCAAGTAATATAGAAAAGAGATATAAGAGGGTTTCTAGTGTCACGTGAGTTGGGAAAAGTCTTAGTTCAAAAATTTTGTAGGCTTAGGCTGCGTGAGTGGCATGGGTCCCATCTTAGAGTAATCTTGCTAAGTTAGAGTTTAAAAGGAAAGATTTCAAAATTTTAGTTTTGATATGGAAGGGACAAGGGAGTTAATTAGCAATTAGAAGATGGATTTGATATTAATGTAGAAATGAGCAAAAGTCTCATTTACAATTTAGGAAATGATTTGAATTTTAAAAATTTTAAATTTTGAAATGAAAATATTTTAGTTAAAAATAAATTTTATGCGGTTAACGCGTACAGATACTTATTTACACAAATACGAAAGATCGGTACGCTAAGCAACAAAAATACTGATACATATTAAATATAACGGGTACGCAAAATGAAAATATACGACTAAGAGGAAAAACGACTAAGAGGCAAAAACACAAATACTGGCCGTTACATCCTACCCACCTTAAGAAAAATTCCGTCCTCAGAATTTCTAACACCTACTGCTCATGAAACAAATGAGGGTAGCGCTCTCTCATCTCATCTTCTCTCTCCCAGGTAGACTCTCCTGGCGATCCGTGACGCCACATCACTCTCACCATGTCGACTACCTTGTTCCTCAACTGCTTCTGTCGCTGGTCCAAAATCTGCACTGGCTGCTGCTCATAGGTCAGGTCCCGTCGGACTGTGATCTCTGAAAAATTCATAGTGTGCAATGGGTCACTGACATATCGACGTAGCTGAGATTCGTGAAACACATCGTGAACTCCCTCCGAAGATGGTGGTAGAGCAAGGCGATAAGCCCCTGCTCCCAAATGCTCCAATACGTCAAAAGGTCCAATATACCGTGGGCTCAGCTTTTCCTTCTTCCCGAAACGAATGACTCCGCAGTTCGGAGAAATCTTCAGGAAGACATGATCTCCTGGCTGAAACTCCAAGGGTCGTCTCTTGGCATCTGCCTAATGCTTGAAACGATCTTGAGCAATCCGGAGCTTATCCCTGATGTCTCTCACGACATCCATAGCTTATACAATCATCTCCAGATCCAACAGCTCTCTGTCTCTGATGTCATCCCAGCTCAGTGACGATCGACATTTCCTTCCATATAGAGCATCAAATGACGCCATGCCAATGCTCACCTGATAGCTGTTGTTGTAGAAAAATTCCACTAAGTGGAGATGATTCTCCCACGGACCCTTCAAATCGAGCGTACAAGCTCTCAGCATATCCTCCAGAATCTGAATCGTCTTTTCCGACTGGCCATCGGTCTGCGGGTGGTACGCTGTGCTGAAACTCAGACTCATACCAAGGTTCTCTTGCAGACTCTTCCAGAACTGAGACGTGAATCTCGAGTCCCTGTCTTATACAATGCTCATCGGAACTCCATGCACATGTACATGGTCCACATCACGAACCAATCTTAAGGAAGAACTATAAATAGAGTAGTAAAATATCTTTACCTCTAGATACTTCCTTGCCAAGATCTCCATGGACCGTCCCACTCAGAATGGAATGAAATGTGTAGAATTGGTCAATCGGTCAACGATCACCCATACTGCATCGTTCTGCTTCAGGCTCTGAGGTAGGCCTGTCACGAAATCCATCGTGATGTGCTGCCACTTCCACTCCGAAATAGGAAGCTGTTGTAGCAATCCTGCTGTCCGATGATGCTCCGCCTTCACTTGCTGGTATACTAAACACTTGGCAATGCTCCGTGCCACACTCCTCTTTATGCCAATCCACCAATAGTTCAGACGGAGGTCCTTGTACATCTTCGTGCCTCCAGGATATATGGAATAAGGCGAGCTATGTGCCTCATTCAACAGCCCATCTCTAATGTCTCCTGCAGGTACGCAGAGTCTACTGTCGTATCTCAGGGATCCATCCTCATGAATGACAAACTCCGTCCGAAGTCCAGCTTCTACCTGTCTTCTGATCCTCTGCAGCTTCGGGTCTCCTGTCTGAGCTGCCTTGATACGATCCACGATCGTTGACTGAATCTGTAAGTTCATCAACAAAACGATCACTCTTGGTAGAACAACCTCAATGTTCATCCCTCTCAGCTCCTGCTGTACTCTCCAGTGGGCAGTATGCAACATCACCGCAGGAAGTCTACTCAAGGCATCTGGCACTACACTCACTTTCCCCGGGTGATACTGCAGATCTATCTCATAGTCTGCCATCAGCTCTAACCATCGTCTCTGACGCATGTTGAGCTCCTTCTGAGTAAATATGTACTTCAATCTTTTAAGATCGGTGAATATTTTCACGCTCTCACTCAGCAGGAAGTGTCTCCAGATCTTTAGCGCAAATATCACCGCTGCTAACTCCAAATCATGCATCGGGTAGTTCTTCTCATGATTCCTCAAATGTCGAGAAGCGTACGTGACCACATGACCATGCTGATGCAGGATGCATCTGAGACCCTTGCCAGATGCATCACAGTAAATCTTGAAGCCTCTGCTCCGTTCTGGTACCGCCAAAACCGGTGTTGTGGTCAAACTCACCTTCAAAATACTGAAGGCCTTCTCACAATCTTCTGACCAGACGAACCCCACGTCCTTCCTCGTCAGCTTCGTCATTGGCTCCGTAATCCTCAAAAAATCCTTAATGAACCGACGGTAGTAGCCAGCTAATCCAAGAAAGCTCTTGATATCTGATGCTGACTGCGACGTCGGCCACTCGCTGACTGCTCTGACCTTCTTCGGATATACTGATATACCATCTCCTGACACCACGTGTCCCAGGAATGTGACTCTGTCCAACCAGAACTTGAACTTACTATACGTGGCATATAGTTGATAATGCCTCAGTGTCTCCAACACTATCCTCAGATGGCGGCTGTGCTCCTTCTCAGACTTCGAGTAAATAGGAATGTCATCGATGAAGATGACGACGAACTTATCCAGATAGTCATAGAAGATCAAATTAATTAAGTTCAAGAACACTGCGGGAGTGTTGGTCACACCGAAAGGAATGACCACAAACTCATAGTGTCCGTACTTTGTCCTGAATGCCGTCTTTCGAATGTCATCCTTCTTCACCTTCAGCTGATGGTATTCGCTCCTCAAATCAAGTTTAAGAAGACTCTCGAACCTTCGAGCTGGTCAAATATGTCATCAATGCGGGGCAGCGGATACTTGTTCTTTACGGTCACTTCATTCAGCCCTCTGTAATCCACACACATCCTGCGGGATCCATCCTTCTTCTTCACTAGTAAGACTGGTGCACCCCAAGGTGAACACTAGGATGTATGAATCCCTTCTGCAACAGTTCGTCCAACTGCTTCTGCAAATCCTCAAGCTCTGCAGGAGCCATCCGATACGGCGCCTTCGAAATAGCTTGCGCTCCCGGCATAAGGTCTATGCTGAACTCCAAAGCTCTGTCGGGTGGCAACCCTGAAATATCTTCGGGGAAGACGTCGTCGAAGTCTCTGATGACTGCTGGTTTACTGGTCTCCATCTGCATGGTGACAACGATCGACTCCTCCAGCTTTGCCCGAAATCTAACGGGCCCAAGTGATCGCTCTCTGCTGTGAAACTCGAAATCCTGATGGCATGTTATCCTGAACACCACCATCTTGCTGTGGCAATCGATTGAAGCATGGAAATCTCCCAACCAATCGATGCCAAGAACAACATCGAAATGCAGTAGATCATGGATAATGAAGTCGACATAAAGCTCGTGTCCACTGATCACCAACGGAATCGATCGGCATCCCAAATTAACTGTCACCACTCCGTTCCCTGTAGTGATATCCCAACACTTTGGAAGTGTATGGGTGGAAATGGAGTGCTCTGTTACGAATCTCCGGGTTATGATGCACATAGACACACCGGAGTCGAACAAAGTTAGTGCTGGATAAGATGACACTAAGATGGTGCCTAAGATAAGAGATAATAACTAAGATTAACAAGGGTCACTAATCTAACTAGTAAGGTCATACAAACACATGCAAACAAATATGAACTATACTATAATAAGAAATACTAGTTCTAAGAGATTACCTGCAATGACGCCATCCACGTCCTCAGCCTCCACGGCTGTCATGGTATATGCTGGCCTCTGAGGTGGCACTGCTTGCCGGTAAACCTGCTCCTGTGGTGCCAAAGGGGGTCTACAAACAACAGCTCCTCTCTGAATAGGTGCATGTGCTACACTCTACATTGGGGCTGGTGCTCTATCCGCATCATGGCAAAAGTTTGGGCAATCTTTAGCAACGTGCATGGCAGCTTCGCATACCATACACAACCCAGCTTCCTCTTGCAATTGCTCTGATGATGTCCCGGCTTGCCATAGAAATGGCAAGGATCTATGGCCTGGCCCTGTGCAGGTGCTCCTGGCCTCTTGAAAGGCACGGTCTGATTGGGCCTCATAGTAGGCCTAACTACTGGCCTGTACTATTCCATCGATTGCTTTCCTCCACTAGCAGGAGGATCAGGTAGTTTTGCCACAGTCTCATGATTTCTGGCTGCGTTCAGTACAGCCTCCATAGTAGTCAAGTTCGTCGAAATAATAGAAGCCTGAATCTTGGGGTGCAGCCCCAGGCAAAACTGATTAGCTTGGTTCTCCTCTTTCTTGACCATGTGCAGGGTGAAGCGGCTCATCATATTAAACTCTTCTTCATACTCATCCACTGACATACTCCCCTGCGTCAGATTCACGAACCGTTGCAAGAGCTCTCTCTTCGCATCCTTAGGGAAGTATTTCACTTTGAACATGGATCTGAATTTGCTCCACTCAACTTGCTTCTGCAGATGCTTCTCCTCTAAGTGCCACAAGTTCCTTGCATTATCAGTCAGCTGCAGCTTCGCTACTTCTACCTTGGTCTCCTCATGTATCTTGGCAGCTAGCAGTTTATCCTCAGTACGCTGGATCCACTCGTCAGCATCCAGTGGTCCATTCCTCCCAGAAAAGGTCCTCGGCTGTAGCTCATTGAACTACTTCACTCCAGGTGCAGCTCGAGGTACAGGCGGTGGCGGAGGTGCAGCCTAAGCAGCTTGAGCAACACGAGCAGCCTGATGTGTTTGCTCAACCAACTGATGCTGAACGTCCAGCATCTCTCTCATGATGCCCAGAAATTGGCGGAATTCATCACCTTGGCCGTCCATGGCTCCGTCGGCTGAGGTCCCGGCTCGGGTATTGCGTCTTCCTGCCATCCTGTTGACACAGAAAACTCAATTTAGACTTTGCACATATTAACTGGATATTAAATGAATGCGAGTATTTTTATCGTTCTGAACTTTTATAGAGACCTGCATGGGCCACCACAAAAACCTGTCATGCCATGCTTTCCATAATACGGAAGCGAGGACAAGACCAAGGTCTGCATGGGCCGGAGCTGTGAAGCTTGGACCCAATAAGCGTCTGTAGGGGTACACCAAATGAAGTACATGGTTCTCTTGTTCAATAATTTACAATTTTAAAGAGGAAATGGCCTAACATGGCCGTAACTACGCAATTGAACACACTTGCCTGAAGTGGGGAGAAGTACATTCGTCGAGAGCGCCTCGTTACGGGTAGTGTGTCGGTTATGGTCCACTGTAACAAGTTAAACGGGACGGTGTCAGGTCGCGTTTTTGGAAGTCCTATTATGGTATGTTTCTAAAATTGAACGTGACTATCCTAACAGTCCGAAAACACGTGTTCAAACGATCAAACCTGTTCTACGGTTCTCTGCGACGATTTTATCCTATGTGCACAATCAATATAGTCTGATCGTCGGCCCTAGTTTTTACAACAGTTTAATGGTGCGTAAGTAAATTTAGTGAGTTAAGTTGTCGATTTTTAGTTAGGTTTCAGTGACGTATGGTGTGGGTTACTACGAGCGAGAGGACCAACCTAGTATGACGAACACGCACGGGTTCGACGTCGGATCTGGAAACAGTGCTGGATTTCGTCGTCTCCGGTTCCTCGACTGCGGGTAGCGCCGTAAGGAAGTCGCCTTAGGATCATTTCGACTGCAGGTAGCACAACAAAACAACGTCTATGGGGAGGAGCAGCGGCTACGTCATCTTACGGCAGCGAAGCAATGAGCATCGGCAATAGCTGTAAGGCGTGCGGCAGATCTGGACGTCGGAGGGGACGACGACCATAACGTGGAGAGGGACAGCAGCAAGGGGAGAGGCCATGGGCTGTTCGGCCTTGGGGATGAAGCGAGGGGAGCGCAACGACGTCGGGAGGCCGGCGGATCTGCTGTGAGTGGGCTTCTAGGGTGCAAGGGGGGTTGTCGACGGTTACTGTTGCATGGAGGATGGCCGGAGCAGGGTGATGGCTGACGGTGAGGTTGTTTACGTGGAGAGGAGCAAGGGTGGCCGGCGGTGGGGGGGTGTGTGTGTGCTGCAGGTCGAGGGCATGGCCGTGAGCTGTCGGCGGCTTGCTGTCGGGATGAGGAGCCTGCGGTTAAGAAGGAAGGGGGAAGAGGCCTGCTGTGCGTGGGTGTGGCCTACTGGAGGTTGGCAGGAGTGCGTGCGGGGGAGGAGATCACCGACGGTTGTCAATGGGGAGAGTAGCTTGTAGTGGAGATGTAGGGGGTCGGACGGAGCTTAGCTGTCGATGGGGGAGGTGCGGCCAGCGGATGTGCATGCGTTCGGGTTTAGGGCGGCTAAGTTTCAAAGAGAAAACCCTAGCTATTTCTAGGTTACACCTGGGCAAGTTACAAAACCTAGGTTAGCTATTGAAAAGGGATAGAAGAGGGTTTCTATTGTCACGTGAGTCGGGAAAAGTCTTATGTTAAAAATTTTGTAGGCTTAGGCTGCGTGAGTGGCATAGGTCCCATCTTAGAGTAATCTTGCTAATTTAGAGTTTAAAAGGAAAGATTTCAAAATTTTAGTTTTGATATGGAAGGGACAAGGGAGTTAATTAGCAATTAGAAGAGGGATTTGGTATTAATGTAGAAATGAGCAAAAGTCTCATTTACAATTTAGGAAATGATTTGAATTTTAAAAATTTTAAATTTTGAAATGAAAATATTTTAGTTAAAAATAAATTTTATGCGGTTAACGCGTAAGGATACTTATTTACACAAATATGAAAGATGGCTACGCTAAGCTACAAAAATACTGATACATATTAAATATAACGGGTACGCAAAATGAAAATATACGACTAAGAGGGAAAACAACTAAGAGGCAAAAACATAAATACTGGCCGTTACAGGAACATAATTTGTTATAATTGCCATCTACATAGACAATCTAAATCTCATCAGATCTCCTGAAGAGATATCTGAGATATCTGAAAGCCAAACAAAGACTTTTGAAATGAAAGATCTAGGCAAAACAAAGTACTGTCTTGGCTTACACTTCAATTCACTTACACTCAGAAATTGATGAAAAATTTCCGTATGGATAAATTTCATCCGTTAAGTGCACCAATGGTCTTCAGATCTTTGGATATGCATAAAGACCCTTTCGCCTGCTAGAAGAGGGGGAGGATATACTAGGTCCTGAAGTACCTTACCAAAGTGTCATCAAAGCACTTCTTTATCAGGAAAACTGCTTGCGTCCCGATATAGCGGTCACAGTAAACCTACTAGACAGATACAGTGCATCGCCTACGAAGCACCACTGAACTGTAGTTAAGCAACTTCTGCACTATCTCCAAGGGTCAATTGATCTGGGATCATATTACCAGAAAGGTGTATCCTCCACTTTAATTGGTTATGCAAATGCATGTTACAGATCCGATCCCCACACCTAAAAGTCACAGACTGGGTTCGTGTTAACCTATAGAGGGATGGCCATCTCCTGGAAATTTGTGAAGCAGACCACAACATCAACCTCATCCAATCACTCTGGGCTCCTGGCGATCAATGAAGCAAGCATAGAATGTTTCTGGCTACGTTCAGTTATACACCACATCCTAGTGACGACCGGCCTGAAGAATGGTGACCTTGAGCCAACCACTATGTTTAAAGACAATGCAGACTACATAGCTCAACTACAAGTTGGTTACATCAAGGGTGACATGCCGAAGCACATCTCCCCCAAGTTCTTCTGAATGCACGAGCTACAAGAGAAGAAACAGGTCGATGTGTAGCAAATTCAGTCATGTAACAACTTAGCCGACCTGCTTACTAAAGCACTACATCGATGTACTTTTTGACAACTTGTAAATGGGATTGGGATGAGACGACTGAGAGATCTTCAAGTCTGAAGCTTGTATACAACATGAGGAGTTAAATGTAGAGTTGTACTATTTTCCCTTAGCTATTGGTTTTTCCCAATGGGTTTTCCATAGCCAAAGGTTTTAACGTGGCAACCTCATTAGCTCTGGATCCAGAAGTATCCACCCTTTGTGATACTTATAAGCATTATGAATCCTGAGGTAATCAGTGTCGACTTTACAATGATGGATGGATAATAAGAAATGTTATGAATAGGCACATGTAAGGCCCATGTATCCACCATATTATAACCCTAACTCTATATATATGAGGATACGGACTCCCGTAGCCACCACCTTCTAACATGGGGGAAAATTTAATGAGCTTTGATTTTTTCGTTGCGGGGGAAAGCTTGGGGGTAAATATTGAACTTTGAATTCACTTTTTCGGAGGCAAGTTTAAATGTGAAATTTGGGGGAAACATATTGGGATGAAAATTAAAACTTGGAGAGAAAATTTAAATGAGTGGCGGGGGGGGGGGGGGGGGGGGGGGGGGGGGGGGGGGGATTTGAACCGTGTCCACATGCACATATTATGAATAGTGTATTATACATTTGAGAGATATTTTACTGACTAGGACAAACTCAGTTGACAGGCTTTGTCCTATGTGGTGGGTGGAAGGCTGTGCCACCTCATCTCTTCACACAGAGTGAGGGGATCGGTGCAATTTGGGGTGTTGGTGTGGATACCCAAATCAAAAAGCCCACCCATTTTCCCTTAACTTCATTCCTGTCATCCCTTTCCATGGAACCAAAAAAGCCCCCCTTTCTATGCTATTTACAACTTTGACATTGCCCTTTTTGCACTTTGACTCCCCCGGTGTTTTTTTATCATAGGCCCTTGCTTTTCGCATTTTCACCACCTGCATTTCACATTTTTACGCCCTTTTTGCGTTTTGCACCCGAGTGATGACTGTCTCCATTTGCACCTTGCACACGGACGATAACTGTCTCCATTTGCACTTTGCGCCTAGATGACGATTGTCTCCATGCCCTTCGGCCATGGGTTGTTTATAGTACAATTATAATAAAAATTCAATTGAATTATATTATAAATTGTTGGAATCAATCATTCATTTGCTATAAATATATCTTTAGAAGTTTAAATTAAAAAATATGTGTATTTGCTCTCTCTCTTATTTCTTCCAATTATGGTCTTTCACGATTTGAAGTATTGTATTGATCTTTTCTCGTGAGTTTAAGATCAATTGTGGCGGGTAAAGGTTACATCTTTAAAGTAGAAAGTGCAAAATCATGTGCATCAAGATTATTTACTTCAAGGAAAGCATCCTCAACGCGCCTCCTGATCCAAGCCATCTCTGTTACACCCTAATATTTACTTTAAGTTACGCGTATGGTTATATGCCTGGGCTGCAAAGGATCTACATGGATGAATAGAGTGAGTTCGGCCCATCATGGTATGAATCCAGTCTGAATATTCAGACTGAAGGAGGCCAAATGCTAATTGAGTGTGACACTGACCAAATGGATACTTTATGCGTCATAGGATACTTGTACTGGAGGAACACTGTCAGGGTTTGAGACATGGAAAGATGGGAGCACACTTGCATCTCCTAACATGAAGGCATCAAATTTGTGAGAACAGATGCATGTTTTTAACTCAGGAAGACATTTTGGTTATCAACACAAGCTGTGTCCCTCGTCGGCACGTGCCATACCAACGATTTTTTACTTCCACTTGTGGTGGTGGTGTGGCCATTTGTAGGTCTGCATGGCTAGGCGTTCTAATCTAACTAGAACAGTAGAAGCAGTAAATTTTAAAAAATTAATCCAATCGCAAACACCGTGGAACTACAGAATACATAAATTAATGCTTATAATTAAAAATCATACATTTACACAGATATTTTTACGCGGTATCTGCTCTCCAAAAATTCGCTGAAGATCCCGAATTGCATACCTACCACACGATATACATTTCACATTGATGATGAAACCGCTCACGATCCATGAGCTCCCTAACAGAATTAGAGCCAAAGTGTTTGGGTTATTTCTCTCTCTAAATTTTTGGATGCATTTGAGTGGAGTAGATGTAGCCTTTATATAGTGCTAGGAACATACGAGTTCTCTAATCATATCAGCTATTGGACTCAAAAGAAGAATTCTAAATAAACCCCTTATCTTTAGGAACTCTAGTTTGTGTCAAACTCTATCTTTGGTTTAATTCATGATCCAACCATTGGATTTAAACCAAACCAGACCAGACCCAAAACTCCCTAAACTTGGATCGTCGCCAGTCGTCGTTGGACGATAGCTGCCAACCATCACCGACCACTGCTGACCCGTTTCCAGCAATTCTCTCGCTTAGTCAGCCAGCTGACTAGTGGCTAGCTAGCAGCCGGTCAGTGGCGACAGGTGACCGGCCATGAGCTAACCGCTAGCTAGCATCCTTTTCGAGTTTGAAATTTTCATTTAGAATCTGGGCTCTTCTTTTTCCTATTTATTTTTTTTATATTCTTTATTTCATTTCAATTTTCTTTCCCTCTCTTTTCTTTTTATTCCATTCCTTCATTCCTTCATTCAGTCCCATAGTTCCATAGGTTTGTTGATCCTTTAGAATCTAAACCATTTCCTTATCGAGTGATGGGTCGAAATAAATCAGATTAGTTTGGCTCATTATTGCCACGATAATAGTATACTTCTTCACATACATCGCGCAATGCATGCAATTATTGATAGACAAAAAAATCATGGCTATCTACCAGTGATACCAATGCATTATCAATAATGATTCATATTATTGGGATCTCTGTTGATGGCAAGTATACAATAGAGGAGGTGAATAGTGTATTTGAAATAATTAAAACCATTTAAAAATTCTACATAAGATTACAATTGGTGTTACCCAATTTAATCCTAATCAACAATAATTATCACTTGCAAATAATATGCAGCAGAATAACAAGCAAGTGATAAACAATACAGAAATGTAGAACAAACACAAACACAAGATGTACCCTAGTGTGGATACCATGTATCATACTCTAGTACACATGTCCCACTTGGCTAGTTCTAGTATTATTACAAATAGTACACTACACCTTCCCACGAGGTTTTACAACACACGATCTATTCCCAAGAGAAATAATAACTTACCACCTCAACACTTGAGGATTTTCACTTACAATGAAGAAGTTGTTACACTTTTACATATAGCCTTGATTGAAGCTATGGTAGATGTGTAGTGGCTATAATGTTGATCTCTAACCGTTGATGAAAATGAAAGCTTTTTAGATCAAGAACTTTGCTAAAAGATTTGAGAAAGACTTTAAAACATAGACCAAAGGAGAGGGGTTTTCTTTTGAGCTTTAAAAAATTTCTCTTGAAAATATTGATTAATGAATGTTCTCATAAATCAATGAATAACCCCCTTACATATAGCCCTCCAATCTGTCCAAACTGATGGACCAAAACACCCCTCCAATGGATGGAAAATAGCTAGAATATAAATCCAACCATTATAGGCTGCCAACACAGCAATAATCAACTCCAATAGTCTTGGAAGTGGACTCCTGGTAGTAGTCGACTACTTGTAACTCCAAAGAGCCAGTTAAGAATAGCAGTTGACTCCTATACTAATGCAAGTCGACTCCTATACCGATACACTAATATAGGCTCTAAAATTTAGGAAATGGTTTTCAATTTTTTTTAAAACATTCTATATGTGTTCGTAAGTGTGTGTGAGCTTCAACAAAGACATCAACATGCTAAGACATAGACTAAAAATTTACATCACAAATAAACTATTACATTGAAGTCTGTGATGCATTCTTGATACTTCAATCGTATTGTCTTACTTTATTTGATCCTTGGCCTTGTTGAACTCACTAATATTTAAGTGCTTCTTTCATATGCTTAAACGTTTATATATACACTCATAGATGTTAGGTGATATGTGTATTCATCATCAAAATAACACGGGGTGTGACTCAATATCTCAACATTCTCCTACTTTTTGATGATAACAAATATATGCATAATAATATGAATAATAACTTACTCTTCTTGCAACACAATTTGTTAGTGCTAAACAAATATTTTGAACGCCAAGTGTTACAAGGAAAACATATTACTATTATGCATGACATCTACTTCTCTCCCCCTTTTGTTGTTATTAAGAAGCATAAGAAATAAATGCTTTCCCCCTTTTGAAAATCAGCTATTCTTTTAAAAACATTCTCCCTCATACGTAAAATGAGTCTAAGGAAAGTGGTTGTGACTCAATATCAAATCAATGGTTCTAGAGAGTTCATGACATCAAAAGATAAAGAGATACCACGTATTGAAACATACCACATGTTAAAATAAACATTTATTGTAATGCACTGCTAAGCTACTGCACAAGTACTAGAGGGGGGGTGAATATTACTTTAAAATAATCAAGAGGCTAATTCCTAATTACCTTGCAAACTCTATCAAACAATGCGGAAATGCGGAAATGTAAATGTTAGACAACAAAGAAACAATCGCAAACAAGCAATATTACTGGGTTCGGATCCACCCAAGTCTCCCCGACATGTTCCCGGTGATCCTACGTCCCAACCACCCGGATCACTTCCGGATACTTGAGTTAGAAACCCTAACTCAAGATTTCCACTATGAAATACTTGTGAAAAACCTTCACAAGTCAAATCATACACAAATGAAACTTGTGACTCCCACAACCCGGGATCACAAACACACTCTCACAACCGAGAGCGAAACACTTACAATATCGAAAGTAAATGAAATAGAAATGCTTACCACAAAATACCTATGCCTTGAGTAAACTTACGATTTAGGGCAAAGATGATTTTGGGGAAGATGAAGAGGCACCAAACCCTAGCTCCAAGATGTAGATCAGCTATGGAGAGCTATGAGGTTGATGGTGACCTAGGATCAAGCACTTGGCTTGGAAGGCTCACAATCAATGAATCTCTCTTTTGAAATAAGAGTGAGAAGAGATTCAAGATTGGAATGAAAGAGCTTTGAATGGGATTGAATGCTTTCTCTTTGATCTCTAAACTTCTCTTAATATCAGCCTTGAGTGCAATGAATGCAGCTCAACAAGTATATATAGGTTAGAGGAAAGAGAGAGAGAAAAACATTTCAATTAAATCTCTAACGGCTCTATTCTGAACCAAACTAGTCGGTCAAAGAACAACCACCGACCGACTAGTTCATCAACTAGTCGGTCGGTCAATCAACATGAACCGACTAACTGGTGAACAGGGAATAGGTCGAAGTTCAGACTAGCAGAACTAGTCGGTCAAAGCACACTTCACAACTAGTCGGTCGGTGAGTTAACTTAGACCGACTAAGAGATAAAACAAATAGTCTGAGTACAAATTGAATTAGTCGGTCCAAGAACAAAAGTTGACCGACTAGTTCATCAACTAGTCGGTCGCCAAATGTATATAGACCGACTAACGACAAACAGTAACTAGGCATGTACAGTAAAAGCTCAACTAGTCGGTCTAAGAAGGATCACTGACCGACTAGTTCACCAACTAGTCGGTTGGTGAGTCAACGTAGACCGACTAACTGTAAACAGTAAAGAGCTATGATTTGAGAAGGCAAACTAGTCGGTCCAAGAAGCATTACCGACCGACTAGATCACCATCTAGTCGGTTGGTTATTCTTCTTGAACCAACTAACATGCACAAGAAGTCGCGAATCGAAGCGCGATGCTTCGGAAAAGTTAGTATGGACTGCTTACTAGTTCCTATGTCTAAGATAGGAGCGTTAAGAAGATTAAAACGTAAGACCTACTCAAGGCTTAACATTCTACGGAACGAAGCTAAAAGACTATAAATAAAACTTGACGAACCGTCTTCAAAAGCTTCGATCCGAATCTTCATGACTTCTAAAATGGTCCAAAAGATTCAAAGTAGCTTTATGCATACGATCACGTACTTTGAGAAGTCTCGAGACGTCGCTTTGGATGTTCATATGAATTTGGCGACGATCTCCATAACTGCGCTCACAAATTGTTAGTTCACAATATATTTATGTTTGTTCATCATCCAAAACCAAATCCGGGGAGTCCAATATCCAACATTCTCCCCCTTTTTGGTGATGACAAACTAACATAAATAATAATCAAAAATAATGATTCAAATGTAATTTGCTTACTCCCCCGCATGGATGACACGTTAATTCCAAATTAAACAATAATAATACGCATCAAGCAGACGAGTGAAGTATATAAAAAGAGAATCAAATATTGAAATTTAGGAATTGAAATTCCATTTATATATCTTAACTCCCCCTGAATCTAACATATCAAATTAGATTCTTGGCAAAATGCTTAAATTATCATTTAGCTCACCGTCATTATTATTTCTCTCCCCCTTTGGCATTAGCAAAAAGTGTGGGAGGAGATCAACGACAACAACAATGGCTTCAAATGTAAGCACGAGAGTCGTAGAATACGACCACGGTCCAAATGACACCAAAGGAAAATTCGAATTAAATCAAAGCGTGTCAATGAGACCAAAGTCGAAAATCAATAAATGAAATCATCAAAACTCAAATTAATATCACGAATTGAGTTATGGAATATACTCTCTGTTGGGGTTTTGGCGGACCCCAGAGCTCGGATCCGTATCCGTCCTAAGTCGGACGGACCACGGAGGCACAAAAGGCGCAGCGGAAAACCAGAAATCAAAATTTCTACACTAGCTAAACAATTTAGCTAGGCTCTGGGGAGCCAGAACCTAGCCCGATCTATGCCGACTTGGAGTGGGTCTGATCACCCCAAGAAGGATCTACACTAAAGCGACTAATTAAAAACTACACTAGAAAACGCTTAACCACATACCCGGAATCTTGGCCCTGGAGTAGGCAAGATGTACCGCACCGTCTTGAGAAGCTCCTCGTAGCCGAGCCGCGTTGACCCGATCTCCCTGAGCCGCCTCGCACCCTCGCACCGATCCGCCCGAGCCGCTTTCGCCTCCGAGCCGATCACACGCGGTAGAAAGTTTCACTTGAGAAGAACCCGCGTCTTAGACGTCCGGATCAGATCCAAACCCCCTTCGTAGTCGTGCTAGGACTACTCCGGAGAATAGGAAAATAGAGAGAGAGAGATTAGTCGCGGATCGAGCTTGCTCTAAAAATCTGGAGCTACCCGATCGTTGACTGGTGTGTGTTTCAACGAGGAGAGTGCACTCCTATTTATATAGGAGTGAGCACTCAACTTCTCGTTGCGGGAAATGTGGGACAATCCCCATGAAGAGAAAAAATAAATTAAGTCATTTGGCTTAATTTCAACTTTAAATTTAGCCTTTCACAAAGTCAAACTTTAACGAATTAATTTTCCTCACATACTAAACTTCAGACACCAAACAAGCTATCAATCAGAAAAGCTTGGAATGGTGAACGCGTAGGAACTGACGGTGACGAATTTCGACTTCGTTTGACCCCTCAAACAATTGCTCAAAGTTTAGCAATTTCTCAAAATTCGTAGCCGTCATTAGGGTTTCAAAAAACCCTAATTTTGACTTAAGTTGCGGGCGCGCCCGCTAGGCTTAGTGGGCGCGCCCGCCCAAGGGAGCAAGGGCGGGCCGCCCGCCCGCTGCTGCAGCGGGCGGGCGCCCGCTGTGCAACGGGCGTGCGCCCGTTGCAGCCAGCGGGCGTCGCCCGTTTTGCCTTTGCACATGGGCCTTTTGGCCCCAGTGGGTCTAACCCACGACCCCTTGAACTCTTTCTGCGTTTCTGGGCTCGTTTGAGCTCCGATTTGGACGCGGTTTGAACCTGTGTTTAGACCAGGACGATCCCGTCATCCAGGTAACCCTTTCCAACAAGGTTGTTCCTACCAAATTCTTCGTAACTAATTTACAACACGTTTAGTCAAAGTTAGTATCTAATGCAACGTTGTGTCCCTATTGCTAATGCGACTAACTTTCACAACTTAACTTGTGAATATCATCAAATGACATTTCTCTCTATTCTATATTCCTATTACTAAGACACAAACACTCCTCGGTGTGAGACCCTACAGCCTGACCTTACTACAGGTTGGGGCTCGAAACCCCTAGACGACGGTCACTACGAGCAGTAGCTGTCGTCCCTGTTTCAGAGTCATCATAACGTGATCGACCCTTTGACAAAAGTATCATCGGGTTTGCATTGGCTGTGTCAGTGATGAATTCCGTTAGCTAAAATCCCTTCGTCAAGACTGTGTTATTGTTGGCCTAGGGTATGGTTTACTGTCAACCCTATTAGACAACATTGGTCAGTATACGGCGGTTTTTATTGTATACACGTTGTACTACTTGCAACGTACCCCGGCCGAGGATTGACATAAAGACCGTACTGAGCCTATAACACTAACTTCCCTTTAATGGAAGTGACGAATCCCATCTTAGTCACTTACTCACCTTGGGAGCTTCAGGTGCAGCCCAACCTAAGATCTTTCAGCAGGACTGGTCCTCGAAGCTAGATCATGGGTCTAAGCTATACCGTCCGCTCACAGGTTTGTACAGATGACTTCAGGTCTTAAGGATCAACTAACCTATCATCACCCTAGAGTTATTAAAGGCAGATCATTAAAGTTAACCATTTAATAACTCTAACTTGGTCGTTCAGTGAACTCATTCTCCAATGAGCACCTGTGTCTCGTCTCCAACTTCACCAAGTCGAATGACTATGAGATCATCATTACCCGAAGGTAAGACGAAGACACAGTGATCTATCCGATGTGTCGATATCCAGTTCTCGACACATCTACGATCACAAACCGTTTTAGACTTACGTTTCTATTCGGTTTCTTACTTACTCATAATCGAGATCTCATCTAGATATGTAAGGACCTAACTATAAGTCTATGGATATTATCTAAGTATATTAATACAAATGATTTTATACTTAGAATAATACGTACCATATACGGTATGAACAAGACGTATAATCAAGATAAATTGCCTTATGGGCATATATCTTCCTACATCTCCCACTTGCACTTATGCTATTTATCTCGGTATCTCATGCCGTTATAGCATATCAGTCACTTTGACATTTGATATGGCAAACCTAAGAATGGTTCTACTAATAAGTATCTACAACGAATTTTAATGGATTGAATTTACATCTCTTGATCACACAGGGTTGATCCTTTGGAAAAATGATCTGGATCAATTTTCCTAACTCCATATAGCTAACAGTTAGCTTATACGATTTAGATGTGGGGTCTAACATTTCCGTAAGTCAGTTCTAGCTCACTCCACTTTATTGTGTCAATATGTCAAGTACATATTTGACACCCTAAGTCTATATATATATACGATTAAATCAAAACAATTTTGACTTAATGATTTATATAGAAGATTCATTAAAGTGAAAAATCCTTTTTACTTAGTCCGAAAAACGGAACTAAGTATATTAACTCGCTCCCACTGACTTTAAGAATTACCTGGTCAAATTTCTTCAACATAATATCTAAATCATATTTAGATTTTTGTGCAAAAATAACCATTTGGTAAGTGCCTCAAATGGAATGTACAAGTGTCAGATTCGGTTTGACGAATGAGTCAAGTCAAGATCGTTTTAAGGAAACTTGACATTGACTCGTTCAATCAAAACGTCCTATACTGTACTTATTCCTTTAACCACATTTAGTATTAACTCTTTTAATAACTAAATGCAGATAATCAAGAGTTAATCTTGATATGCGTATTATTGTGATCGCACACAATTTATACGCCCCCTGGAACCTACACTTAACTACTGATTGACTTCTAACATTTAGTCAGCTTCAAAATCAATATTATCGAAGCTATACACCATTATTCGAAAATATACGCAACCATCACAGAAAAGCCACATCCACAGAATTTAAGCCAATTCAATTTCAATTGCAACAAACGAGACATCCATTCCAAAACAACGGGTTCATTAAAAGAACCTTAATTTGTTTATCAAAAAATAAACCTTGAGTGCAAAGCACTCATTCATTGTTTTCGATCCTTAAAGATGATACATTTTATTCAAATAAGAAAAATATCATCTCCATCACGATCATCGTCTCCAGAAGTCTTTGAGCGGCGCCAGCAGCAACTGTTGCTTTGATTGCCGACCGATCTCCGTACTTCTTCAATCTCCAGTTCTTATCAGCCACCTGTATACAGTACACACATGTCTATAAGTGTCTCACACTATATGAATGGAAATAATTGCATTTAATTGAATTTTAATTTGTACCTGAGGTAGAGGCATCAGTATGCCTTTTCTTCTTCTCTGCAAGATAGATCTTGCAGTTCCTCTTCCAATGGCCAATCTTGTGGCAATGGAAGCACTCAGATTTCGACGGGGCCCCTTTGTTCTTCTTCTTCCCATTCTTAGCCTTCGCAGGTTGTGGGACCTGCCTCTTCTTCCCTTTGCTTTTCGGCTGGTCAGAAGTAGCAGAGCCAACAACCAGTGCAGTCGGCTTCTTCTCAATCTCCTCAAATTGCCGGAGCATATTGAGGAGACCAGGAAGATCCGTCTCAAGGCTGTTCATTATAAAGCCAGTTATAAAGGGCTTGAACTCGGGAGTTAAAGACTTTAGGATAATGTCTGTGGACATCTCATTGTCCAGGACAAATCCTAACTGGGCGGCGTCCTCTACGTACCCGATCATCTTGATAACATGATCTTGTACGGGTCCTGTCGTCATCTTCGTGCCCCAGAGGTTGCTAGTAGCTTCGAACTTGGCAGCTCTGGATCGCTTGCCATACAATTCTTGTGCATTAAGGAGTATGCTCTGAACATCCATATGTTCATGCTTCCTTTGCAGTTCGTAGGTCATCGAAGCTAGAGTTAGGCATCTTGCCTTCTCTGCATCCCTCTGGTACAACTTGAAGGCTTCTTGCTCTTCGTGGGTCGAATCCTCATCGGGCTTATCCGGAGCGTCCTCGAACAATATGTATCCAATCCCAGCTAGGGAAAGGACCAACTTAATGTTCCTAAGCCAGTCTTTGTAGTTGGTTCCATCCAGCACGTTCTTTTCTGCCATGTATTTTAGACCTGAGTCCATTCTGCATTTTATAGATACTTTAGTTAGTATATGTTCGTAGTATAGTTTTAATGGTTTTAATAAAACTATATTCTCCCACTAAATTTATTTAAAGCCATAATAATAAACAATTTATTATAAAATAATATTTGTGAGAGAGGGATCCGACTACCCTGAGTCTGACAACCTTGAGTGTATCTCAACAAGTTGTCTGACTCTGCAGTCGGTAGACGAACTCGTCGTCAATCATATTTACTATGATTCCCTATCGATTTTTACCCCTAGTCATTTGTGATCATGAGTGTGCTCAACCGGATCACAATGGCTAGCCTAGTCAGACCCTTGTTTTCGTGCCTAGCCTGACTTGCCCCTTTGCTCGGTGTATGCACGACGCGCCGGTTTGGGTCAGGTCTTAGACTACATTCTTGGTTAGTCTTACGCCGAAGCTCGAGGGATGAGACAACGGTTTCAGTCAGGTTAAGATGTCAATCAAGAAATCGGTTTCTATAAGATTGACATGTCACGGCTTGAGTGTAGCTCAACAACCGGAACATGTTTCTTACAGTTGCCAACTCCTAAAACAAGGAGGGCTACGATTTATCTTGAACAAGATTATTATCGTATTGACTTAGGTATAGTCGATGGACTTACATAGTCATGAATCGACTCCTTGCGGTCCAGCAGACGCGGCCAGGGAATTGACTAAGCCAGGACCACTTGTTACCCAGTCTAGCTAGGTTGGTCCAAAAACTTTAGCCAAGCACATTGACCGACATCATGATCCATTGAAGGAGTTGTCATCAATCTTATGTTGTCCAAACAACTAAATGGCTTTTAATTAAGAGAACTAGTTAATCCTTATCAACTAGTTGATCCTAAAAATTCAAAATTTTTTAGATTGGTTGAACATCTTTTATTAAGTCCTTATCAACTATAAGGTTCTACGTTCAACTCACTACCCCAATCTAATTAGGATTTTAATAAAACAATTCAACTTAGTCTTTTTATGAAAATCATTTAAATTAACGTTTTAATGAAATGATTTACAAAACAAAAGGACTACCCTAATCTGGTATTAGGTTCGATGTTGTTTTGTTTTATCAAACATATCATGTCACTATCATGTTTTAATGGCTAACCTAACAAGGTTTGTGAATACATTATTCAACATGAAATGAAGCAACTAACTTTATCCGCATAAAAGAAAGTTTCATTTTTAGTGACATATAAAAGGTATTTGCAAGTTTAAAAATTATCTATATAATACAAACATGCAAATCTAAATTTTAACACTTAAAATTAAAGATTAAAATTTTAAAGCCTTCATAAAAATTTTTATCGCATAAAAATAGGTCGTACAAAATTATCTAATAATTTTAAACCTAGGACTTTAAAAATTTTAACCTTATTTCTAAAATTAAAATGTCACATAATAATTTTAGAAACATATATGTAACAAAAAGAAATTAATTTATGTTTCATCTCATGAAATAAAATCATTTCTATTACTTACATATTTTAAAAATAATTTTAAAACTCTTTTAAAACTTTTAGAAACCTTTTAGAAGCTTTCAAATAAAGTTTTAAAGATCTCTAACTTTATGTAACTAAAGAAAAATTCTTAAATTTCAAAAATAAATTTTTTCTAAAGTTTACATAAACTTTAAACACTCTTTTAAAAATTTTTAATGTTTCATAAAAATTTTATAAAGTATTTAAAACAAAGGAGACTACTTTTAGATTTATCGCATAAAAATAATTTGCTCCAAAATTAAAATAAATTTCCGTGTTGCAAAATAAATTTTTTAAACACAAAAATATTTTCAAAACTAATTTAACATAAAAAAGTTTTGCATATGAAAGCTAAGCATTTTTTTTTATAAAAAATCGCTATAGTAGATCTATAGCATAACCGTGGCTCTGATACCACTGTTGGGGTTTTGGCGGACCCCCAGAGCTCGGATCCGTATCCGTCCTAAGTCGGACGGACCACGGAGGCACAAAAGGCGCAGCGGAAAACCAGAAATCAAAATTTCTACACTAGCTAAACAATTTAGCTAGGCTCTGGGGAGCCAGAACCTAGCCCGATCTATGCCGACTTGGAGTGGGTCTGACCACCCCAAGAAGGATCTACACTAAAGCGACTAATTAAAAACTACACTAGAAAACGCTTAACCACATACCCGGAATCTTGGCCCTGGAGCAGGCAAGATGTACCGCACCGTCTTGAGAAGCTCCTCGTAGCCGAGCCGCGTTGACCCGATCTCCCTGAGCCGCCTCGCACCCTCGCACCGATCCGCCCGAGCCGCTTTCGCCTCCGAGCCGATCACACGCGGTAGAAAGTTTCACTTGAGAAGAACCCGCGTCTTAGACGTTCGGATCAGATCCAAACCCCCTTCGTAGTCGTGCTAGGACTACTCCGGAGAATAGGAAAATAGAGAGAGAGAGAGATTAGTCGCGGATCGAGCTTGCTCTAAAAATCTGGAGCTACCCGATCGTTGACTGGTGTGTGTTTCAACGAGGAGAGTGCACCCCTATTTATATAGGGAGTGAGCACTCAACTTCTCGTTGCGGGAAATGTGGGACAATCCCCATGAAGAGAAAAAATAAATTAAGTCATTTGGCTTAATTTCAACTTTAAATTTAGCCTTTCACAAAGTCAAACTTTAACGAATTAATTCTCCTCACATACTAAACTTCAGACACCAAACAAGCTATCAATCAGAAAAGCTTGGAATGGTGAACGCGTAGGAACTGACGGTGACGAATTTCGACTTCGTTTGACCCCTCAAACAATTGCTCAAAGTTTAGCAATTTCTCAAAATTCGTAGCCGTCATTAGGGTTTCAAAAAACCCTAATTTTGACTTAAGTTGCGGGCGCGCCCGCTAGACTTAGCGGGCGCGCCCGCCCAAGGGAGCAAGGGCGGGCCGCCCGCCCGCTGCTGCAGCGGGCGGGCGCCCGCTGTGCAACGGGCGTGCGCCCGTTGCAGCCAACGGGCATCGCCCGTTTTGCCTTTGCACATGGGCCTTTTGGCCCCAGTGGGTCTAACCCACTTCCCCTTGAACTCTTTCTGTGTTTCTGGGCTCGTTTGAGCTCCGATTTGGACGCGGTTTGAACCTGTGTTTAGACCGGGACGATCCCGTCATCCAGGTAACTCTTTCCAACAAGTTTGTTCCTACCAAATTCGTCGTAACTAATTTACAACACGTTTAGTCAAAGTTAGCATCTAATGCAACGTTGTGTCCCTATTGCTAATGCGACTAACTTTCACAACTTAACTTGTGAATATCATCAAATAGCATTTCTCTCTATTCTATATTCCTATTACTAAGACACGAACACTCCTCGGTGTGAGACCCTACAGCCTGACCTTACTACAGGTTGGGGCTCGAAACCCCTAGACGACGGTTACTACGAGCAGTAGCTGTCGTCCCTGTTTCAGAGTCATCATAACGTGATCGACCCTTTGACAAAAGTATCATCGGGTTTGCATTGGCTGTGTCAGTGATGAATTCCGTTAGCTAAAATCCCTTCGTCAAGACTGTGTTATTGTTGGCCTAGGGTATGGTTTACTGTCAACCCTATTAGACAACATTGGTCAGTATACGGCGGTCTTTATTGTATACACGTTGTACTACTTGCAACGTACCCCGGCCGAGGATTGACATAAAGACCGTACTGAGCCTATAACACTAACTTCCCTTTAATGGAAGTGACGAATCCCATCTTAGTCACTTACTCACCTTGGGAGCTTCAGGTGCAGCCCAACCTAAGATCTTTCAGCAGGACTGGTCCTCGAAGCTAGATCATGGGTCTAAGCTATACCGTCCGCTCACAGGTTTGTACAGATGACTTCAGGTCTTAAAGATCAACTAACCTATCATCACCCTAGAGTTATTAAAGACAGATCATTAAAGTTAACCATTTAATAACTCTAACTTGGTCGTTCAGTGAACTCATTCTCCAATGAGCACCTGTGTCTCGTCTCCGACTTCACCAAGTCGAATGACTATGATATCATCATTACCTGAAGGTAAGACGAAGACACAGTGATCTATCCGATGTGTCGATATCCAGTTCTCGACACATCTACGATCACGAACTGTTTTAGACTTACGTTTCTGTTCGGTCTCTTACTTACTCATAATCGAGATCTCATCTAGATATGTAAGGACCTAACTATAAGTCTATGGATATTATCTAAGTATATTAATACAAATGATTTTATACTTAGAATAATACGTACCATATACGGTATGAACAAGACGTATAATCAAGATAAATTGCCTTATGGGCATATATCTTCCTACACTCTCCAATATCAACATTCTTGGTTAATTTAGTGCATGGAAAACAATTCTATGTTTCCATAAAATGAATTCTATTTAACCAAGTATTTTTGTCTAGCGACGAAATCAAAACATCAGAGACATATAAAATATAAAATGTGCACAACATAATGTAAAAGTCAACATCGATGTATATATACATAAATGAAGCATGAGTACAACAAAATGATACATCACCGACATACATAACATCGATCCAGCGATTGGGGCACAAAATACAACATCATAAAAATACATCAAGATACATCAAAAATGATCCCAAAAACATAAAACATCATTAGAGATACATCATCATACATCCAAAAGTATCAAAAATCATAACCACAAAACCACCCAAAATATCCTAACCCACACTCTCTCACTACAAGATATCTCATCTAAAGTGCATCGGGAGAGCCCTCAGAGAAGCTCAGGAGGCAGTGTAAGGATCTGCAGCAGCAGCAGGCTCTGCAGCAGGAGTGGTGGTCACCGGATCAGCTGAAGTGTCCACAGGAGCGACGGTAGTGGTGATCTCTGGCACGACAGGTGTGGAGATCTCTGGAGCAGCAACGGTAGTGGCCTCGGGAGCACCAGTCGTAGTATCCACTGTAGGAACGGTGGCAACAGGAGTACTCTCGGGGTCACCAGTAGAAGAGGCAACAGCAGCACCAGAAGTGCCCTCGGGGGCACGAGTAGAAACACGAACAAGCTCCTCAATCTCCTCCTCATCCAACTCCTCCTCGTCAGAGACTGACGGAGAGATCTCAATACCCAAACGTGAGGTATCTCCTCAGTCCAAGCATAACGAGACTCCATACGTCTCACGGAACGTGCAAGCTCGTCAAGAGTGGTAGAGGGAGCAGCTGAGGCAGAGGCAGACGCTGAAGCAGAGGGGGTCGTCCTCTGAACGTGACGGAGCACCGCAAGAGACTTCTTGACGGCCGTCGCATTCAGAGGGGGATCGAGAGGACGCTCATCATCAGGTGGAAGTGTGACACGGAAGTGGCAAAAGACAAGAGTCAACAAGCACAGAAATAGGATATGCGCAGACTTCATGGAATTTCGGATACACTCGAAAGAATCCATCTTATCGAGTATAATCCGAGCCCAGTTAATCTCGCTCCCCATAAAGATGGTATAGATCAACTTCAGGAATGGCTGAGAAGGCAAAGAGGAGGAGCCGTACTTAGGAAGTAAGCACGACTTCAGAATCAAGTTCAGGACCCAGCCATTGGGCTTGAATGACATAGAGGGGACGCCAATCATGGTGGGAGGAATCTCATGGAAGATCTCAGAAAGAATGACAAACGACGAGCAACCGATCAACTCGCCTAAGATCTCTGCCGTGAGGACTATCGGAGTCCCCAAGACAGTAGTCTCAATCGGGTGGGTCGCGTCGTACTGACCCCGGATCCTATTGGCGTAGAAAAGCTTCACTAGGGGAGGGTAGGGGTGAGGATTCACCTTAGGGTCATATCGAAGGTAATCAATAAGACCCGAAGACGACAGAAGATCTGCGAGGCCTGGGAAGTCAGAAAACTGTACGAAATGCTCCAGAAGCAGCGGACAGTGTTTGATACGGTTGTAAGCCGCGAGACACAAAGGGTCGTCGCGACACAACGAAATATCGACACCACCCCCAGGCATCGGAGCCTTTCCCTTAGGCTGACGTGTACGGGGTCGAGAGCTAGACTCAGGTTGCCTAGGAGGAGGTGAAGGTTCCCTATGGGTCTCGGTCTCGGGAATGTACTCCGTGTCGGAATCCGACGGTGTACGGAAAGAGGAGGGAGACGCAATTTGCTTCGTAGGCTTGGGTTTAGGCTGAGATTGGGCTCTAGGCTTCGCTGTCGCCGTCCTCTTACGCTTAAGAGGAGGCGAAGACGAAGAAGGTTGGGTGGTCTTCGATCGGTGTTTCGGAGGGGTTTGCGAGGGTTGAATGGGATCCGTAGGGGATGGCTCTACGGTCATAGGCGAAGGGCTCGTAAGACGGATCGGAATACGTGTACGTGCCATAAGCGCGACACGACACGTACGAATCAACCGAGAAATCTAAGATTGAAAGCCCTAAAAACAACCTAGGCCGAAAACCCTAGAAAAAGGAAACCCTAGCCGAAAAGAGAGCTAAACCCTAACCCTAGACAGGAGAAAATGAACCCTAGTGAGCTAGGAGAGAGGTTAGAATAAACCCTAGGGGAGATCGACGGAGAAACGGCCGGAGAGAGAGGTGTGATCGACGGAGAAGACGAACGGGCTCGGGGGTTTTGAGCTGGAGAAAGAGAGAGTGAACCAACTAGAAAAGAAATAAGTCGGTTAGGGGAGCTACTAATCGATCGGAATGCGAAAAGACAAGACAGTCCCCGTCACAACTAATCGGTCACAGTTCAAGCACTGACCGACTAGATCACGATCTAGTCGGTTGGTCAATGAGCTTGAACCGGCTAGTTGTAAACAGTAACTGAAGCCAAATTTCCTGACAAGAATTAGTCGGTCTAAGCTCATTCACTGACCGACTAGAACTGAATCTAGTCGGTCGGCCAATGAACTTGGACCGACTAAGAGAGTCCAAAAAATTGAAAATTTTGAAATTTTGATTTCTCTCCTAATCGCACTTGGACGAAACATCGAAATACTCTCATTAATCATTATACTACCCCATTAAACATCGAAAATCTAAAATTTGACGTTTACGAACAAATCGAGCGAAAATTCCGAAAATTCAACAAAAATCCAGAAAAATCCAATAAATCTAGCATGTGCAAATAGAATGAAATTTCATAGAATGCAAGATTATTGAATAAAAATGAATCCTAAATCTCGGATTCACCCATAATCCCCAATTCTCGACGTAACCGCACAAAGGAGTCTTCCTTTAGGGGTTTCGTGAAAATATCGGCGATTTGCTTCTGGGTTTCAACGTACACTAATATGATGTCCTTTTTAGCAACATGATCATCTAAGAAATGGTGTCGGACATCTATGTGTTTAGAACAGGAATGGTGTACCGGGTTCTTGGAGAGACAAATTGCACATTGGTTGTCCACCATGATAGGGCAAGTATCACAGTTTATACCAAAGTCTTTAAGTGTGTGTCTCATCCAAAGAACTTGAGCACACGTGGCACCGGCGGCAATATATTCCGCCTCGGTGGTTGAAAGTGATAAGGAATTCTGCTTCTTGGAAAACCAAGAGACAAGAGAATTTCCTATAAAATGGCAAGTGCCACTAGTACTTTTCCTGTCGGATTTGCATCCCGCATAATCTGCGTCACTATATGAGATTAACTCATACGTGCTAGATTTTGGATAAAGTAATCCAAAATCAAGTGTTTAACTTAAATAACAGAAAATACGCTTTACCGCTACTAAGTGAGACTCCTTAGGTTGAGACTAATAACGAGCACATACACATACGACAAACATAATATCGGGCCTACTTGCGGTAAGATATAGTAAACTACCTATCATACCTCGATATAGACGAATGTCTACATCTTTTCCGCCCGCATCCTTATCAAGATGTGTAGTCGTGCTCATTGGAGTCTTTTTCCCGGAGGCATTCTCCATTCCAAATCGCTTTAGCAACTCCACCGTGTACTTCGTTTGGTGGATGAAGATTGCATCGTTCATTTGGCGAATTTGGAGACCAAAGAAATATTTGAGCTCACCCATGTGGCTCATCTCAAATTGATCCTTCATCACATTAGAAAACTCTTCACAAAGAGCAAAGTTAGTAGCACCGAAAATGATATCATCAACATATATTTAAACTAAAATTATATCATTATTCGAATACTTAACAAATAATGTGGAATCAACTTCTCCCATTTTAAAACCTAAATCCAAAAGAAAATTCTTTAAACGGTCATACCAAGCACGAGGAGCTTGTCTCAAACCGTAAAGTGCTTTCTTAAGTTTAAAAACATGATTTGGAAATTTTTCATTTATAAAACCCGGAGGTTGAGAAACATAAACTTCCTCAACAACATCTCCATTTAAAAACGCACTTTTAACATCCATTTGAAATAATTTAAAATCCTTATGGCATGCAAAAGATAACAATAATCTAATTGATTCTAATCTAGCTACTGGAGCAAAGGATTCTTCGAAATCGATACCTTCCTCTTGCCGATAGCCTTCAGCTACTAACCGAGCTTTGTTCCGAACGACGACTTGGTTTTCGTCGGTATTGTTTTTGAAGATCCACTTTGTCCCTATGACGGTGTGGTTCTTCGAAGGCAATGGAACAAGCTCCCAAACCTCATTCCTCTCAAATTGAATGAGTTCCTCTTCCATGGCAAGGATCCAAGCGCTATCTTCGCATATTTCATTAACATTCTTTGGCTCTATCGAGGAGGCAAAGGCACAATGAGCGAAGTGGTTGACTTGAGATCTCGTCTTGACACTATCATGGATATTGCCAATGACTTGCTCATGAGGATGGTCACGAACGGTATGAAGTCGTTTGGGAATTCCTTGATCACTTGGAACATTCTCAACAACTTCATTAGTCGGGTTAGTATCAATAGAATCAATAGAATCAATAGAGTTAGAATTACCAATTGAATCACATAAAACATCCATGGAGTCATCATCATTAGTAATTCTAGTTGGAACAAATCCTTCATTGAATGAAACATGAAGCGATTCCTCGATTGTTGAGGTTCGTTTGTTGTATATCCGGTAGGCTTTGCTACGCGAAGAATATCCAACAAAAATCCACTCATCGGATCTTGGATCGAATTTGTCCAAGCTACCATACGTGTTCTTAATAAAACATTTTGAAACAAAAACACGAAAATGTTTAACTTGAGGCAACCTACCAAACAACAATTCATAACAAGTTTGTTTAGTGCCGGGCCTCAAAAGTATTCTATTAAACACCTAGCAAGCGGTGTGTACTGCTTCCGCCCAAAATTGATGGCCAAGTTGGCTATTGCCTCTCTCAAAACAATGTGAGCTTTACTCCCAAGCGTAGGAGATCGTGCAAGTAGTATCTGGAGAGTCCAGAGTCGAATCCTCGGGACAAGTCGACCTGAGATGACACAAATTCAACTAATCAAATAAAATATACGGTTAAGAAAACAACCACCTTTGTGAAGGTGAAGAATAGTGTAAGGATTTGTAGCAAAGAAAGTGGTTCCTACAAGTATTACGGTATCACGAAAGTTTGGAATTCGATGAGACAAGTATGCTACGGTTGTGAGTTCATTAGGAGTTTATAGTCGCTGAAATTTCACGTCTTTCAATGTCACACAACGCTTCACCCGGTCAAGGCGTGAAAGCGTCGGAAGATAAATCGATGAAAACTAGTCTAAATAGCCTTAAACGTATTACTAGCAATGTTGATTTCATTAAACAATAATCGCAGCGATAAGTTCAGATTAGAGAACACAAATTGGCTAGCCTTATCAGGGCCTAGCCATAGGGCACATCAACAATATCGATAGTAAGCAAATACCCATCAAATACGTTGTAGAAATCAACAAAACTAGCAATTTGGACATGATAATAGGGCTAAAGACATGAGATTTAGCAACTACATACTCCTAACTACATCACAACCATAGCACAAAGAGATTAGCCACGCATGGTGCAATAAAAATCAGATTTGATAGCAAAATACATCGTTTAGATAGCAAAATACAAAGAAATACACCAAATACGAGGTATAAGTTCAAGAAATTATCACCAAATCTCCTCCTTAGAACCCAAAACTCTCTGAGAATAGGAAGAATAGTCTCTGGAAATTTTCAGAATTTTCTCCTGGAGAAATACGCACAGTAGCCGCTCCAAAAGTCCCAAAATACGCCAGAATACCCCCAAAAACCCTAAAATACGCTTATATAATAGCATTGCGGGTTTGGGGGCTTAACGGGTTCAAAAACCGCACCCAATAAGCTCAAAACCCATACCCAATAGTCGGATCAATTTCTAGCCGTCCGATCAATGCGGGATGGACCCAGGAGCCGCCACGTCATGCTTTGAAAATAGCGCGCGCCCGCATCCGCTATCGACTCCGCTACGCAGTCGGAGTTGAATCGCCGCCGTCCGTTCGAACGATCGAACGGTTAAAACGTCGCCACGTCGCCCGTATCCGTGCTTCTTCGACTTTCGATCGGGACGATGGGATCCGTTGGATTTCGATCCAACGGTTCGTAATTTGCCCGCATCGCTGCGTTGCGAGAACGATGGGATCCGTCGGATCAGCATCCAACGGCAGCGAATAATCCACGTCGATAAGAAATGAGAGCGCCGTGATGCCGTTGGATCGAGCGGGAACCGCCCAGATTGCGCCACGTGTCAAGCGATGATTGGGCAGCGGCCGTATAATCGTATTTTCGAGCGTATTTCTGTATTTTAATGGTATTCTGCATTCAAAAATACACAGTAATTAGCACAGATCTCAGAAAAATACAAATAAACAGTCGTTGGAATCATGAGATCGAGATGATGCTAAGAAAAATATAAAAATGCAGAAATACTCAATATAATTCGTGTTTTGTGCACAAATAATGTGATTTCTCTAATAAATAATGGTGTACAAAATACACACATATTAGAGAGCAATTAAGTATTATATAGGCACATCATAGGACTAATTAGGGGGTTAAATACGTAATATTGAACCCAATTCACACCCCCCAACTAGCGTTTTGCTAGTCTCTAGCAAAGAAAGCGAAATACGATATCAAATGTACACCTAGATCACCGTATCAGATCTCAATTTTCTCACCACCATACTACAACGACAAAAGAATATAGCCACACACTAATGCCAAGATTTCATGCTCATTATATAATGGTACTCATGGGTTTACAATGAAAAGCAAGTATCTCTAAAATGGTCATTAAATCAACTTAACCTCACTTTACATTACTTCATAGCGAATGGTATGCAAAATCAATGGCTCACACCTTTCAATCAAAGTTTACAACTTGGAGCGTAGATGTATCATGCAAAACAAGCAAAAATAGATTGGCATCAAGACATACACACGTCAATTTCATTCATAGGAAATCACACCATATCTTGTGCTTTCTTTAAGCTTTGGAAGTTCTCTTGCCTTGCTAATGATGCACACTTTTTCTTGCTCTTCTTTTCTCATTTTATTGGTTCTGCATAACGCGCATCAAGCAACATTTGCAGAAAAAATGTATAACTTGGATCGCTCCATCAAATGATCGAGGTTCCCGTCAATGGCTCCCAAATCAGACGATAATAGGGCATTAGGCCAAGAAGGACCCCTCGGACTGTACTAATCGAGCCAACCAAGTTATTTCTTTAATGACACATTTATTCGTCCATACATTTTTCTTTATTCATCTTATTTCATTCTTTCTTTTGTGCGTGCATAAGTAACTTAGCAAGATAACTTCCTTTTCTTTATTCGTTCACAAGAATGTGTTATCCTAATCATTTCAAAAGACAGTGTAGACTTTCACCCAAGATCACACAAAGCATGCAAATAGCAATGAATATGAGATAAAAAAAACAATGCCCCAGTCATTTTGTGATGGTGTGTTCCATTGAAAGCATACGACTTGCTAATTCATAACTTCAAGATTCATTAAGTCATCATTCAATCCTACCATAGAGATATTTCAAGAGAGATTTACCATGAGTAATAGCATTCATATCGAATGAGAATGAAATATTTAACAATAGCGGTGGAGGAAAATAAATCATATGTGAACAGTGGTGAATAGACTTCGAGAATTGTCATCACATGAGGTTCATTTCTAGGTGTAATAAGCATTGGTGATAATTCTTGACTCAGCCCCATTTTTTTTATTAAAAAAAATTTTTGAAAAGGGAACTACTAAAATGAAAAAAAATAAAATAAAAATAAAAATCCTAAAAGTTTTATACCATCCCCCCCAACTTAAGATAAGCATTGTCCTCAATGTTAAGGAGAGAGAATCATGGAAAGAACACACCTGATTAGTGACCACCCGAAGGTGGATCTGTGAGATCAATGGTGGTATCCTCTCTGGCCCAAAGCTCTTGAAAATGTTTCAGACGTTGTCCGTTGACTTTGAATTCATGGCCATCCTTTTCATTCACTAAGACCACTGCTCCATGTGAAAAGACTTCTTTGACAAAGTATGGTCCCGTCCATTTTGAGCGCAGCTTTCCTGGAAATATATGGAGTCTTGAATTGTACAGTAGAACCTTGTCTCCAACTTTGAATTCCTTTCGTAGGATCATCTTGTCGTGCACAGCTTTCATCCTTTCTTTTGCGAGCTTTGCATTTTCATATGCCTCATGTCGTATCTCATCAAGCTCCATGATCTGCAATTTACGAGAAACATTTGATGAGTCATCAAGCAAATTAAGTGTTTTAATTGCCCAAAAAGATTTATGCTCTAATTCAACAGGAAGATGGCAATTTTTTCCATAAACCAAACGAAACGGTGACATCCCTAAGATAGTCTTGTATGCTGTCCTGTAGGCCCATAGAGCTTCAGGCAAGCGAAGACTCCAATCTTTGCGTGTTGGATTCACTGTTTTCTGAAGAATGTTCTTGATTTCCTTGTTCGCCAATTCCGCTTGCCCATTTGTTTGAGGATGGTAAGGTGTTGAAACTTTATGTGTCACCCCAAATTTCTTCATTAGATTTGCAAAGAGCCTATTGCAGAAATGAGAACCTCCATCATTGATAATGGCCTTTGGCACTCCAAAGCGCGAGAAGATGTTTTCTTTCAAAAATTTCAGCACAATGGAAGCATCGTTGGACCTGCAAGGAATAGCTTCCACCCATTTAGAAACATAATCAATGGCAACCAATACAAATATATACCCAAAAGATGGTGGAAAAGGCCCCATGAAATCAATATCCCAACAATCAAATAATTCTATTTCTAGCATGGGATTCAAGGGCATCATGTTTCTTTTTGTAATTCCCCCCAACTGTTGACAACGCACACATGATTTACAATAAGCATATGCATCTTTAAACATTGTAGGCCAATAAAAACCACTCTGTAAAATTTTGGCAACAGTCTTATGAGCTGAAAAGTGCCCCCCCACATACCCCATCATGGCAAAAATGTAAAACACTATCAAATTCATGGTCGGGTACACATCTCCTTACAATTTGGTCTCCACAGTATTTAAAAAGATAAGGATCATCAAAATAGAATGATTTTACCTCATGCTTGAAGCGTTTGAAATCTAAAGAGGACCAATGTGGAGGGGTTCTACCTGTCACCAAATAATTAGCTATATCTGCATACCATGGTAGGGTAGAGATGGTGAAAAGCTGCTCATCTGGGAAGGAATCTCGCAATGGAATGGTAGGCGACTCTGTTCCCACCGTCAATCTAGAAAGGTGATCTACGACATTGTTTTCAACTCCCTTCTTATCCTTGATTTGAATATTGAATTCCTGCAAAAGGAGAATCCATCGTATGAGTCTAGGTTTAGCATCCTTTTTAGATAAAAGATATTTCAGTGCAGAATGATCTGTAAAGATGAGAATAGGTGAGCCCAATATATAGCTTCTGAATTTCTCCAATGCAAACACCACTGCCAGCAACTCCTTCTCCGTAGTAGTATAGTTCCTTTGTGCTTCATTTAACGTTTTACTGGCATAGTAGATCACACAAGGAACTTTCTCTTTCTTTTGCCCAAGCACTGCCCCCATTGCGTAGTCACTTGCATCACACATAATTTCAAATGGCATGCTCCAGTCTGGAACCTGCAAAATAGGGGAGGAAACAAGTGAGTTCTTTAATTTATCAAATGAAACTTGACACTCTTGTGTCCATATGAAATTAGTATTTAGAGTTAATAAGTGGCAGAGAGGGCGGGAGATGGCGCTGAAATCCTTTATAAATCTTCGATAGAATCCTGCATGGCCTAGAAAGGATCGAATGTCCTTGACGCATTTTGGTGTAGGCAACTTCTCAATCACCTCAACTTTTTCTCTGTCTACCTGAATACCTGCTTTGGAGACTAGGTGTCCAAGAACCAAACCTTCAGTTGTCATGAAATGACACTTTTCCCAGTTTAACAGCAGGTTCTTTTCCTGGCACCTGTGCAAGACAAGAGCTAAGTTAGATAAACAATTTTCAAATGAAGTGCCATATACAGAAAAGTCATCCATAAACACTTCCATAATCCTCTCAACCATATCGCTAAAGATACTCAACATGCAACGCTGAAAAGTAGCAGGTGCATTGCATAATCCAAAAGGCATTCTCCTAAAAGCGAAAGTTCCAAAGGGGCAAGTGAAGGTAGTCTTCTCTTGATCCTCTGGAGCTATCTCTATCTGATAATAGCCAGAATAACCATCTAGAAAATAATAAAATTCATTACCTGCTACTCTTTCCAAGATTTGATCAATGAAAGGTAATGGAAAGTGATCTTTTCGTGTTTTAGCATTTAACTTTCTGTAATCAACACACATTCTCCAACCTGTGGTGGTCCGCATCGGTATAAGCTCATTACTCTCATTTCTTACCACTGTGAGGCCTGATTTCTTCGGAACCACCTGTATGGGGCTAACCCATCTGCTGTCTGAAATAGGATATATTATACCTGCAGCAAGTAGCTTAAGAATCTCCCCCTTAACAACCTCTTTCAAAGTAGGATTTAATCGACGTTGCATCTCACATGTAGGTTTGGCATCATCCTCAAGATAAATATGATGAGTGCAAATTAAGGGATTTATACCTGTAATGTCCGCAATAGACCATCCAATGGCCCCTTTGTGTTCCCTAAGCACATCGAGCAAAGCACTTTCTTGTTCAGGTGTGAGTTTAGAGGATATTACCACGGGGAAGGTCTCCCCCTTTCCAAGGAAAGTGTATTTCAAATAGTCTGGCAGAGGCTTCAATTCCAACTTTGGATGCTCAATCTCTGAAGGTTGTTGTGGTGGCAATTCCACTAGCAATGTCTTGAACTTTGGCACCCATGCATCCCTTGATCTTTCATTTTTGCCCTGCACAAAATAAGATTCATCAATATCTTCAAAATTATAATCAATAAAATTGGACGAACATTCATACTTAGCATCAAAATAGTCTTCGATTAAGCTCTCAATAAAGCATACCTCTTTCACATCATCAACATTCACAGGTAACTTACACGATTTAAAAATGTTCAGCTCAAGTTTCATGTTACCAAAGCTTATCTTCAATTGTCCATCCCTACAGTTTATCATAGCATTGCAAGTTGCTAGGAATGGACGTCCTAATATAATCGGAGTGCAATTACCTGATTGTGGCCCATGAATATCAAGGACGATAAAGTCCACGGGATAATAGAATTTGTCAACCTGGACCAACACATCCTCCACGCATCCTCGTGGGATTTTTACCGACCTGTCTGCTAACTGTAAAACCACAGGTGTCGTCTTCAGCTCCCCCAATCCAAGCTGCACATAAACAGAGTAAGGTAAAATATTAACACTAGATCCCAAATCAAGTAAAGCATCTCCAAATCTCTTAGTTCCTATAATGCATGGGATAGTAGGAGAACCTGGATCCTTATATTTAGGAGGAGTGTCATGTTGTACCATTGCACTTACCTGTTGTGTTAAAAATGCTTTCTTTTTCACATTTAGGCTCCGCTTTACAGTGCATAGCTCCTTCAGAAATTTAGCGTACGCAGGCACTTGGTTGATTGCATCAAGTAATGGGATATTAATTTTTACCTGCTTGAAGATATCTCTTATCTCTGCCTGATACCTGTCTTTTGATGGTGGAGCAAGTCTGTGTGGGAATGGAGCTGGAGGTACATATGGTTCTGGCTCTTTTTCTGCTACCTCTTCCTCAACCTGCAAACTTTCAGGTGCTTGTGCCTCCTCTTTCTCCTCAGCTGGTTGTTCATGTCTAGGCATTTCTGGTTTTTCAATTTCACGTCCGCTACGCAATGTAGTCACCGCCTGACATGGTTTGACGTTGTTTCCTGAAAAAGAAGAAGAGGGATTCGTATTAGGATTTGCAATAGGCTGAGCAGGTAATTTACCTTTGTCTTGTGACGCTATAAATCTCGAAAAATTCTCAGTGAGCTGTTGTTGCATCTGAGCCATCTGTTGAACTGCAGCAGTGAGACTCTGAATTTCATTGTTCTGCTCCCTTTTTCCTTGATAATTGGAGTGGTTGGGATGGTAATAGGGAGTGGATGGCTGCTGCTTCTGCTGATATGAAGCACCTCCTTGGTTTGATGGGTTCTTCCAATTGGAGTTGTAACCTTGATTTGCCACCCAATTCACCTCTGATTCTGGATTTCTGCCCAATTCTTTAATTGCTGGGATCAGTGAGCAGACGGTAGTATCATGAACTGGCTTCTCGCATATGACGCAGTATGGCTCTGATGTGACTGCCTTTGCTGCTCTGAGATCAATATTTTGTAGCTTTTACGTCATCAATGCCTCCACTTGTGCCATCAATGCATCTTCAGGCTTCAAAGCCTGCAAGCCACCTTTTGTTTGATGTGTAGACATGGACCTGTCAAATTCTGAAGGTGGCTCCCATCTTCTTGCATTCTCTGCAATGTTCTCCAAATATGCCCAAGCCTCCGTCGGGGTCTTCTCAAAGAAAGCTCCATTGCACATCATCTCTACATATTGCTTCGTATTCGGCTGCAATCCATCGTAAAAGAATCCAATGGTGCGTCCCTTGTCAAAACCGTGATGTGGGCACGCCAACAGAAGCTCCTTAAATCTTTCCAAAGTTTGATCGTATGCTTCAGTTTCCTTCTGCGAGAACGACATGATATGCCTCTTTAAAGCTTGAGTCCTGGCCAAAGAAAAGAATTTTTTTAGAAACTCAGTTTGCATTGTTAGCCAAGAAGTAATAGATCTAGGAGGCAATGCATTGAACCAATTCTTTGCCTTGTCTTTCAATGAGAATGGAAAAAGTTTAAGATAAACAACATCATTACTAACTTTTCCATCCAACTGTGTAGAGCATGCTTCTTCAAATGTTTTAATATGCAAGTAAGGGTTTTCCCTATCCTCTCCATGGTAAGAGGGAAGGATCTGGATCACCCCAGCTTTAAGCGAAAAAGAATGAGCACCCTCAGGCAAAACAATGCATGACTCAGAAGCAACTCTAGTGGGCATATAAGTAGCACTCAATGGTAGTTCTTGTGGGTGTACAAGAGGTTGTTCGTTATTATTAGCCATATTTTCAAGTCTTATCAATCTGTGTGAAGTGGAAGTCCTATGCCACATAAACTAGCAAAGAGATATAATTTTTTTTGTTTTCAATAATAAAACTAAGCTATAAAGTGAAAGGATCTCACCGAGTACTCCTCTGAAAAGCTGAAAATGTGGATCAAAGATACCGTTGTCCCCGGCAACGGCGCCAAAAACTTGCCTCTCTCAAAACAATGTGAGCTTTACTCCCAAGCGCAGGAGATCATGCAAGTAGTATCTGGAGAGTCCAGAGTCGAATCCTCGGGACAAGTCGACCTGAGATGACACAAATTCAACTAATCAAATAAAATATACGGTTAAGAAAACAACCACCTTTGTGAAGGTGAAGAATAGTGTAAGGATTTGTAGCAAAGAAAGTGGTTCCTACAAGTATTACGATATCACGAAAGTTTGGAATTCAATGAGACAAGTATGCTACGGTTGTGAGTTCATTATGAGTTTATAGTCGCTGAAATTTCACGTCTTTCAATGTCACACAACGCTTCACCCGGTCAAGGCGTGAAAGCGTCGGAAGATAAATCGATGAAAACTAGTCTAAATAGCCTTAAACGTATTACTAGCAATGTTGATTTCATTAAACAATAATCGCAGCGATAAGTTCAGATTAGAGAACACAAATTGGCTAGCCTTATCAGGGCCTAGCCATAGGGCACATCAACAATATCGATAGTAAGCAAATACCCATCAAATACGTTGTAGAAATCAACAAAACTAGCAATTTGGACATGATAATAGGGCTAAAGACATGAGATTTAGCAACTACATACTCCTAACTACATCACAACCATAGCACAAAGAGATTAGCCACGCATGGTGCAATAAAAATCAGATTTGATAGCAAAATACATCGTTTAGATAGCAAATTACAAAGAAATACACCAAATACGAGGTATAAGTTCAAGAAATTATCACCAAATCTCCTCCTTAGAACCCAAAACTCTCTGAGAATAGGAAGAATAGTCTCTGGAAATTTTCAGAATTTTCTCCTGGAGAAATACGCACAGTAGCCGCTCCAAAAGTCCCAAAATACGCCAGAATACCCCCAAAAACCCTAAAATACGCTTATATAATAGCATTGCGGGTTTGGGGGCTTAACGGGTTCAAAAACCGCACCCAATAAGCTCAAAACCCATACCCAATAGTCGGATCAATTTCTAGCCGTCCGATCAATGCGGGATGGACCCAGGAGCCGCCACGTCACGCTTTGAAAATAGCGCGCGCCCGCATCCGCTATCGACTCCGCTACGCAGTCGGAGTTGAATCGCCGCCGTCCGTTCGAACGATCGAACGGTTAAAACGTCGCCACGTCGCCCGTATCCGTGCTTCTTCGACTTTCGATCGGGACGATGGGATCCGTTGGATTTCGATCCAACGGTTCGTAATTTGCCCGCATCGCTGCGTTGCGAGAACGATGGGATCCGTCGGATCAGCATCCAACGGCAGCGAATAATCCACGTCGATAAGAAATGAGAGCGCCGTGATGCCGTTGGATCGAGCAGGAACCGCCCAGATTGCGCCACGTGTCAAGCGATGATTGGGCAGCGGCCGTATAATCGTATTTTCGAGCGTATTTCTGTATTTTAATGGTATTCTGCATTCAAAAATATACAGTAATTAGCACAGATCTCAGAAAAATACAAATAAATAGTCGTTGGAATCGTGAGATCGAGACGATGCTAAGAAAAATATAAAAATGCAGAAATACTCAATATAATTCGTGTTTTGTGCACAAATAATGTGATTTCTCTAATAAATAATGGTGTACAAAATACGCACATATTAGAGAGCAATTAAGTATTATATAGGCACATCATAGGACTAATTAGGGGGTTAAATACGTAATATTGAACCCAATTCAGCTATCATCAAGCATAGTGCGAGCACACTCCACTAGCGTCCTATTCTTTCTCTCAACTACACCATTTTGAGGAGGTGCACGAGGGAAAGAGAAGGTGTGTGTAATACCAACTTCATCACAAAATGTCTCAAAAGACTCATTCTCAAATTCTCCTCCATGATCACTACGAATAGTGACAATGGTGGTTCCAATGAGATTTTGTACTTTCTTAACAAACATTGTGAAGTTTTCAAAAGCATCATTTTTACATAATGAAAATACCCAAGTAAACCTAGAAAAGTCATCAACGATGACAAGTCCATATCGTGCATTTCCTAATGAAGTAACTCTAGTTGGCCCAAATAAATCTAGATTTAATAGCTCTAGTGGCCGCTTAGAAGAAATGCTTTTCTTAGGTTTAAACGACGATTTTGGAAGCTTGCCTCGTTGACACAAATCACAAAAGCTTTTCTTTTGAAAGACTAGCTTAGGGAAGCCTCTAATAGAATTTAACTTGGAAAGCTTAAATAGTGTTCCAAAGTTCACATGACCAAAACGTCGATGCCATAAGTGTTGTTCACTTGTGTTGGCAATGAGACATTGTTCATGTGATCTTGGAAGATCTAGGATGTATATATCCTTATGGCGTGTGCCGGAAAACAATAATTCATTATTATCTTTTCTTAAAATATGGCACATTCCTTTCGTAAAGCTAACTTTGTAACCTTTGTCACAAAGTTGGCTTATTGAAATGAGATTGTGGTTTAATCCTTTAACAAGGTAAACATCATTTATAAGATGTTTAGAAGGATTACCCACTTTACCAACACTTATGATGGTTCCGCTCTCGTTGCCTCCAAAGACTACCCGGTTTCCATTTGCAATGGGAACCACTCCAGAGAGCAATTGAGCGTCACCCGTCATGTGTTTTGAACACCCGCTATCGAGTATACAATTCCTCTTGGAGCTAAATTTAAATTTGTTGCTCCGTTTCTTTTTCTTGAGTACCTAAAGATAGGCAATATCGTATCATGATACCCAAGGTCATTGGGTACAAAAGATTAGACCTTTGGAAGCCAAGTCCAATTGGACTTAGACTTCCCCACATAATTATCATTATCCACTACATTCATAAAATAATCATTCATGTAGACTTGTTTTTCATCCATGCTTGTGTCCTTTGGGCTCCAAATTGTGAAGATTTTGGGAGCCTTAATCCTATTGGGAGCATGCATGCGTTGTTGATTTCTCCGTGATGCATGTCGTGGATAAGCATAAGGAACATGGTGAAATGATGCATGTGGATAATTATTCATACGATGATGTGGGTGTACATATGCATGTGGAGGAACACGTGCATGAGGGTGTCTCACATGGTGTGCATGTGCCCGTGAACGTGTAGCATAAAAATCATCATATGTGTGAGCCGGTGGAGTAGGACATGTGTTCCTACGTGGCATGGTATTCGTGTACATGTAAGCATGGCCCTTCTTTGGAGGTCCACCCAAAGTGGGTTTCTTTCCAAATGAAGGTGTGTACGAGGTGAAAGCACCATTGTTAGATGAACTACCAATAGAGTGTTTGCTCCCACTCGTTGAGGCATCGGAAGTTGGCCTAACAAAAGTAGTGGCCGCTTTAGATGAATTTCCCATCGTATACCCCAAGCCAATGTGGTGATTGCCCGGAAGTAAGTCATTTAGGATTTTTTTCAAATGGTCCTTACCCTTATTGAATTTATTAATTCGGCCTAATGTGTTCTCATATTTCTCGGTGAGAGAACGTATAGAAGCTTCCAAAGTGGATACTTGCGATGTGAGCACATAAACACGAGATTTGAGATTCTCATTCTCAATACTCAAAGTCGAGTTTTGAGAAGTCAAATCCGCTATCTTGTGTTCTTCCGAATCCTCAATGCTAACATGTTCAAGTTGAGTCTTGAGATTAACAATCTCATTTTTCAACTCTTCAACAACGGTGTCGTTGTTGGTGATGATAGTTTTAGGCGAGGTTTGGATGCTAGCTAAATCATCTTTTACTTTAGTATATCTATTTACTAACTTAGTGTATTTAGACCATAATTGCTCATTAGCATTTCTAAGGTCATCCATTGTTACCTCATCGCCTTCATTGTCGCTATCATCGGAAGAGGAATCTTTATCTTGCTCCTCTCTAGCCATGAAGCACATGTTTGCTTGCTCCACTTGCTCATCATCCGACTCTCCGTTAGAGGAATCCTCGGAGTCGGTGAATGTCCCGACAAGCCCATTTTTGTACCCTTTCTTGTACTTCTTGGACTTGTCGAACTTCGGCGCCTTCCACTTCTCCTTTTGCTTGTTTAGAGGACACTCCGCTTTCATGTGTCCTGGCTTGTTGCATTTAAAGCATAAAGAAGAGGAGGCGTTAGAAGAATTAAACTTCGACTTGTTTTTGAAGTTACCTTTCCGGAAGAACCGGTTGAACTTCTTGGCCATGAGATCCATGGACTCTAAGTCCAACTCGTCTTCCGAGTTTTCATCATCGGTCGATGTGGAAGTTGATGGAGCGGCCTTGAAAGCAATAGCCTTCTTCTTTGGCTCGTCTTGCTATAGGTAGGACTTCATCTTTTCCTGCAACTTCAACTTGCTATCCTTGCGTACCTCATAAGACATCAAGGTACCCATTAGTTGAATAACGGTATAAGTTTTCATGTCATTACCTTCCTCGATGGCGAAGGTACGTTTCTCCCAACTAGAAGGAAGTCCATCGATAATCTTCGAGACTTTCTCCTTTTGGGTGTAGGTTTTACCGAGAGCCTCCAACTCGTTTGTGATGTCGACGAAGCGAGCATAATACTCCTTCATCTTCTCACCCTGTAGCATATGAAATAACTCGTAATCTTTATTAACTACAACGAGTTTAGAGTCTCTTATCCTACTTGTTCCTTCATGCAAGATGAGGAGGGAGTTCCATATTTGATATGCACTCTTACATGTGCATATCTTGTTGAAATCCTCGGGCTCCAAAGCGCATTGCAAGGCGTTCATTGCCTTGGCATTGCTTACCTCCGCGACGATCTCCGCGGGAGTCCATTTCTCGAAACTTCTTTAGCGGGCTCGACATACTCCTTCATCGTGGCCCTCCATAGTGAAGCACTCCGGAGGAAAGTTTCCATCCGGCATTTCTAGTACCCGTAGTTGGTACCGTTGAAGAAGGGAGGCCTCGTTGAGGAGTGGCCTTCCATCACCGAAGACGCTCCTTCACGATTCTTGAAGGTGCTATAGTCGGAAGGTGGACGAACGGTCTTGTTGTCGTTGGCAGACATAGCTATAGACTTGGCTCTGATACCAAATGTAATGCCCGGCTAAGCTACTGCACAAGTACTAGAAGGGGGGTGAATAGTACTTTAAAATAATTAAGAGGCTAATTGATCACTCCATATTTTACACCTTTTTTCCGTGTATTTGCATGCCATTTAGATCGCCCAAATCATGTTTTTCACGATATATCGACGATATTGCGATGCTTTTCACGATTTGTTGTTTTTGTCGCATTTCAGGTGATTTGGCGCGATTTGGAGTGATCTCGAGACGCGCTTACTCTAGACGGCCACCGACGACCTCCCCGAGGGATATTTCACTGTTGGAGAGGAGCGGAAGAAGAATGGACGTCGCAGGAGCGACGAGGAGGCCAAAACAATCAGATTGGGCATCTTTTGTGTCCCACTCGGCCGAGTGGAGGAGCCACTCGGCCGACCAGCGAGACACTGCTCGGCCGACCCGTTCAGACACGATTTCCATGTGTACTCGGCCGAGCGCCTGAGTCCACATCGGCCGAGTGACTATACCACGTCCGCCCGAGTGGCGCCCAGACGAAGCCCCTCCAAAATATCGAAGTTTCTGTTTTTCGGCCACCTGAGCTTCAGAAGACCCACTCGGCCGAGTGGCAAACCACGTCCGCCCGAGTGCAGTGAAGCCATCGGCCGAGTGACGACAACTCACTCGGCCGAGCCGCCTCCGAACTGAAGACCCATGAAGCCCCCGACTTACTGGAAAATGACAGGGTTTTCACTCGGCTGAGCGATTTTTGTCACTCGGCCGAGTGCGATGCGCTGCCTGTAGCGAAATTTGCGGAAAACAGGCTGTGCAGGGGCGTTTTGGTCAGGATTTTTGGACGATTTTTGGGGCTATTTAAGCCCTGTTTTTACCCTAGTTTAGAGAGCCATCTCTCTTAGATTTTTTGCAGCTTTTTGAGATTACTTTTTAGCTTTATTATTTGTGATTGGAGAAGAGGAAAAACTTGGATTTTTGTTGGATTAATTGAAGAACTACATTGGTTTGCATCTCTCTTCCCCAAAAACTCTATTTTTATTGTTTATATCATTGTTGTGATGAATTCCATTGCCTATTTCATTGATTATTTTTGTGCTATTGCCATGATTTGTGAGTAGTCTCCACGTCTTGGGGCGTGGGGATGAACCCCACAAGCCCAATTTCGTATTTGTGATAAATTGGTAGAAATTGTGCTAGAATCAATAATTAGATATTAGATTGGGATCGAATTACTGCGGATAGCTAGGTATTCATATCAATTGGGATTTGCAAGAGATTGGATCCCAATTTGATAGGAAGCCCTAGAAATCCGAATTGGGTTGGAGTCGGACTTTCGAAGTATCGGTTTGCAAGAGATTGGACCGATACTAGGATCTCCGGTTGCAATTCCGTGCCGATACCCGTTTGCAAGAGATTGGACGGGTAGGAACTATCCTAATTTAGATTGTGGACCGAGTTTGCAAGAGATTGGGCTCGGTGCGCAATTGGACGATGATGTTGAGCCTAATGCTAGCTTTCCTAGGCTAGGGTTTGCAAGAGATTGGACCCGACCCTAGGATAGCTATAGACCGGCAACAGCACGAGAGCGTGAGCTTGGTTCCACATTTAGTTGCAACTAGTTCATCCAAATTCTCATTCTAGCAATTTTGATACCGACGAACCACATTTACGAAATACGGTGAGTAGCGGGGATTCCCCATTCCCTAGACGTTCTTTATTTGATTTGATATTTCGCACATTTGTCTGACGATTGTGACAGGATCGCCCAAGGCAATTCTCTCTATTCTTAAATAGCCAGGTTGATTAGGAGCAAGCACGGTCATTCGTCCTCCCTGTGTTCGATACCCGCTCGCCGCTATACCGTGCGCTTGCGGTAAAACTACAACCGTTCTTTGGGTGTACGTCCCGGAGCGACCACGTTTTTGGCGCCGTTGCCGGGGAGGCGCGTTTTGACGGTGTTCGGCATCGACCACCCGGTTATTTCTTCTTACTTTCTTCCTTTACTTCCCTCTATATCTTATTCTAACTTTATTCGCAGCACTATTTGCATGTTCTCCCCGTATTTTGCATAAGATCTTAACAGGGAGAATGGAGGATGCAATGCCAACAATAGAACTCAGTCGGGAAGACTATGACTCCTTCACAGACCTCCTTAAGGAGCTTGTCGACGAGGTCCACGCTTCCGGAGCATTTGCTATCGATATCAAGGACCCCGACGAACAACTATTTGCTAGTTTTGTGATGGACCAAATCTCCCCGGAGGGGACTATCGGAGGCAATGTCAGAGTTGACGTGGTCGACGACAAATTGTATTTCGAAGACAATGGAGCAAGTGTCGAAGAACACTATGCTCCCGAAGAACCATTCGAGCAAACCGACATTCAGGGAGTTACACTCTATGACGCTCACTCTTGTTTTTATGAATCGTCTGATGTGTTTCTTGATTCCAGGTACGAACCGGAGCAGAGTGAAGGTTTTAACGATGCTAGCACTGAGTCGGAGGGCGCCTATTTTGATGCCTCATCCTCACTAAGTAGCGAGTCTGACTCGCCACAAGAGAGCATGCCACCTGAACATGAGCTAAACCCGGATTACAAGGAAGAAGTCGAACTCATGCGAGCCGATGAAGTGGAAGGAGCAGCGCCACCTGAGGTAGAGCTTAAACAACTACCACCGAATCAAAGGTATGCCTTTTTGGGTGATAAATTAACTTTCCCGGTGATATTCAATTCCCACCTCACATAAGATCAACTTGAAAAACTCCTAGACGTTCTTAGGAGTCACAAGGACGTCCTGGGCTACACTATCTCCGATCTAAAAGGGATAAGCCCTAGGCTTTGCACGCATTGGATCCATTTGGAGGATACCGATGCCACCTCCATTGAGCCTCAAAGGCGGTTAAACCCGAATATGAAGGAGGTGGTAAAAAAGGAAATCCTAAAATTGCTAGAAGCCGGTATTATTTATCCTATCTCTGACAGTAGATGGGTTAGCCCCGTTCACGTCGTCCCCAAGAAAGGGGGGATGACTGTTATAAAAAATGAAAAAGGTGAGCCCATATCTACACGCACTGTCACGGGATGGCGAATGTGCATTGACTATAGGAAACTCAATAAAGCTACCCGAAAAGACCACTACCCATTGCCCTTCATTGATCAAATGCTTGAGCGCCTTGCAAAACATAAATACTTTTGCTACCTAGATGGGTATTCGGGATTCTTCCAAATCCCTTTGCACGAAGATGACCAAGAAAAGACAACTTTCACTTGTCCCTATGGCACCTATGCATACCGTAGGATGCCGTTCGGCCTTTGTAATGCTCCCGCCACTTTTCAAAGATGTATGACATCCATATTTTCCGATTATATTGACAACATTATGGAAGTTTTTATGGATGATTTCTCGGTTTACGGAAGTGAGTTTGACTCTTGCTTGGAAAATCTCACTAAAGTCCTAAAAAGGTGCCAACAAAACAATCTCACTCTCAATTGGGAGAAGTGTCACTTCATGGTAACGGAAGGAATAGTTCTCGGACATCTTGTTTCCTCAAGAGGAATCGAGGTAGATAAAGCAAAAATTGAGGTAATCGAAAAACTTCCTCCTCCTATTAACGTCAAGGGCATTAGAGGTTTCCTTGGTCACGCGGGGTTTTACCGCCGCTTCATCAAGGATTTCGCCTCGATTGCCCGACCTCTTACTTCCTTGCTCGCTAAAGATGTTCCTTTTGACTTTTCAGGAGAATGCTTGCAAGCTTTCAACACCTTGAAGGAAGCGCTAGTCTCAGCGCCTATCATACAACCACCGGATTGGAGCCTCCCTTTTGAGCTAATGTGCGATGCTAGCGACCAAGCCATTGGAGCGGTATTGGGACAAAGGAAAGATAGGAAGCTTCATGCGATATACTACGCAAGCAAGACATTGGATGACGCGCAGAAAAACTACACAACTACCGAGAAGGAGCTTCTAGCGGTCGTCTATTCTATAGAGAAGTTTCGCTCCTACCTCCTCGGTTCCAAGGTGATTGTCCACACCGACCATGCGGCATTGAAGTATCTTTTAAACAAGAAGGAGGCCAAACCCCGGTTGATTAGGTGGATACTCTTGTTGCAAGAATTCGACCTAGAGATCAGAGATAAGAAGGGTACAGACAATGTCGTGGCGGATCATTTATCTAGGCTCATTCGCGACAAGGAGGATGAGAGCTTACCTATTGATGACACATTTGTTGATGAGAGGCTATATTCGGTAAGGACCGGGGAAGTACCTTGGTACGCGGACTTCGTCAACTACTTGGCTTGCAGAATCAAACCGCATGGGATGTCCACGCAACAAAAGAGGAGATTTATGCATGAGGTCCGTAGCTACTTTTGGGAAGATCCTTACCTTTTCAAGATATGCAAAGATAGTGTCATTCGTAGGTGTGTTTCTAAAGAGGAGGCAACGTCTATCATTTTGCATTGCCACGGTCTACCATGCGGGGGACATCATGCCGCCTCTAAAACCACCGCTAATATCTTGCAGAGCGGGTTCTTCTGGCCGACAATGTTTAAAGACACCCACAACTTTGTGAAAGGGTGCGATAGATGCCAACGGACCGGGAATATCTCCAAGCGCAATGAAATGCCAATGAGGCCCATCCAAGAAATTGAGCTTTTTGATTGTTGGGGAGTAGACTTCATGGGACCATTTCCATCGAGCAATGGCAACAAATACATCCTATTGGCCGTCGACTACGTCTCTAAATGGGTGGAGGCAATTACCACTCCTACTAATGATGCAAGGGTCGTCTCCAAGTTCTTCAAGCAAAATATCTTCCCGCGCTTTGGAGTGCCGCGTACCTTGATAAGCGACGGGGGAAGCCACTTCATAGAGAACAAGTTTGAAGCCATGCTCAAGAAGTACGGGATAAATCATAGAGTTGGCATGGCGTATCACCCCCATACAAGCGGCCAAGTGGAAGTCTCAAATAGAGAGATCAAGCAAATTCTCGAGAAAACCGTGGATCGGTCTAGAAAGGATTGGTCAATGAAGTTAAACGATGCTCTATGGGCTTATCGCACGGCCTTTCGCACCCCCATCGGCACCACACCGTTCCGTCTAGTTTATGGGAAGGCATGCCACTTGCCGGTAGAGTTGGAGCACCGCGCATATTGGGCCATCAAGACCTTTAACTACGATTACAAGAGTGCGGCTGTGAGGCGACTCTTGGACATCAACGAGCTTGATGAAATAAGGAGAGACGCCTATGAGAGCTCGAGAATTTACAAGGAAAGGACCAAGATTTTCCACGATGCCCGCATAACCGTCACGGACTTCAAGGTAGGAGACAAAGCCTTGCTCTACAATTCCCGGCTCCGACTATTTCCCGGTAAGTTGAGGTCACGTTGGTCCGGACCTTTCACCATCAAGCATATACAACCGGGAGGAGCTTTCGAGTTGGAGAGCAAGGACGGTTCCACGTTCAAAGTAAATGGTCAAAGGCTCAAGCACTATTCCGAAGGAATCCCGACGGGCGAAACCAATAGGGTATATTTGCTCAAGGAATGGTCGGATGATCTCATGGACCTCCTCGATGAGGTGATAGAGGAGACGATTCCTCACTCAATTGGCGCCCTTTTTGATGAAGAATTTGAAGAAGGCCCGGATTTAGGGCAAGATGAAAAGAGTGAAGACGATTCCCCCGACTTCTCCGCTGATGAAGATGAAGGCGACGCTGATGTCGCAAGGATTCGAGAGCTCTGCAAGCTCTCGAAATTAAAGTCTCCAAAGAAAGCTCCGCCAGTACGGAAATCGGCATCGCCGGTTAAGCCGTTGACCGAGGCAAATGCTAGCTTGGGGGAGACTCCCCCCAACACTATTCGAGACAAGAGACCTCCGAGGGAGAACGCTACGCCGCCACGTCCAAATCCAAGCGCGCTCCCCGGGAAGTTTGACGGGTGCATCTCATATGCACCAAACATCCCGCATTGATTGAAAATTATAGGGGGTCGAGCTCACGACCTAAAACGAGCGCTTGTCGGGAGGCAACCCGACGGTTTTTGCTTTATTTTTACTTTTTATTTATTTTCGTTTTAGAGATTTTTAGTGTTTTGAGTCATTCGACCAAAAATTTTGTGATAACGGGTCCTATTTTTCTTGACAGGAGAGGAGATAGGTAGATCCATCATGAGGAGGATGAACGAGACGACGAGGAGCGCCCCAAGAAGGCGCTCGACGCTAAGGAGGAGGATGAAATCGACTGGAGGAAGAAAGACGGAGTTTAGAGCCCAAACGAAGACAAACAGCAGAACACAAGGCTCACTCGGCCGAGTATACTAGTCACTCGGCCGAGTACACAAGTTCATCCGGCCGAGCCGCTCACGAACGAGGGAAGTCTGTTGTACCCAACTCTCTGTTTATTTTCTTGATTTCGATATAACTGCTACTCGGCCGAGTATATATGTTCACTCGGCCGAGTGAAACGGATACCCTCCTAGGGCGAGTCATGCCGAGTAGCTTGAGTCACTCGGCCGAATGGACTTACTCCACTCGGCCGAGGCTGGCAAAGCCACTCGGCCGAAGCGATAGCGGGTAGGAAATTTTCATTGGTCTCGCTTGGCCGAGTGACCACGTCACTCGGCCGAGTCGTAACTTCTATTATATTAGGACCGAGGGGGGCGCGTTTTTCGAAACCGCAAAATTCCCAAATCGCCCGACCCCTCGGATTCCCCTCGCCCGATACCGCTCGTTCTCACCCTCACTCGCCCGACCAAGCCCGCGTGCGCCGCCGCTCGGCCAGCCACCGCCGGCCGACCATCGCCGCGCCCCGCCCGAGTCGCCGCCGGCGGCCTTGTCTCCGATCACCTCCGGTATAGCTTGATTTGCCTGTTTTCTCCTCTTTTTGCATAGTTTTCGAGGACCCGTGTATTAATCGAACCCCTAACCCGAATCAATTCCCACATCTATCTGTTATACCCCTATTGCTCCATACATTTTGATTATTACTCGCTGATATCGCTTTTTCTTGCGCAGATTGCTTTTTGGAGCTTAGGGGAGCTCAGGGGAGCTTCTACGGGCTGCTCAGGACTTCGTGGAGGCGCGGACTTCGCACGCTTCCACTGCTTAGCACTCGCGGCGTGTTTGGGTATACTCTTTCCATTCTTTTTGCAGACGCCGCACTTTTCACGTTTTTCGGCACGCGCTCGGGGCCGATATGCCGCCCCGGACACGGCCGCGAACGAGGAGACCTTCCGCTAAGCGGAAGAGGTCGGATGATGTCGGACCCGCCCACGAGGTGGACGAGTCTCCTCCTCCTTCCCCCCCACACGCCGTCCACCCCGCGTACCCCCACCCACCCAGCAGGTTCCCACACACACTTCCACACACACTAGACCTGCTTCCACTTCCACGCCCACCCCAGCTCAGCAGCCTACGCCTACACCACCACCACCTCCGCCTCAGGACGGAGACGACGCAGCACCACCTTCCTAGGCACCCTTGATGCCATCGATTCCTTTTGCCGTTGTGCTGCCCGTTTCTGCTGGGTCCTGATGCCTTTTTGCCCACCCCCCCTCCCCTCACTTATTTTGGGACTCTCATTTTGCCGTATCTTTATATATCTTTTTTGGGAGAGAGGGAGTGCTTTTGGTGACCCATTTATACTCGTATCACTCATATCCGTGCATGCATCATATCCGCATCATATTTTCATTTCTTTATTTTTCGTTTTATTATCTTTTTTCTTTCCATCATGCATGCACCCTCACTTGCCCCTCTCATTACTTGTCTCTCCGTGTGCCACACTTTGCACATTGAGGACACTGTGCGGTTTAGCTTGGGGGAGTGAGTTCTCACGTTCTTTTTCGATTTGCCACCTTTATTTTTAGTTTTTCACACCGTTTTTTTTCACTTTTGCACTCATTTTTCTTTATTTTTCTTTTATTTTGCCATGCATCACGTTTTTCTTATTTCTCTGTGTGCCGCATTGCATAGTTTTATTTTTCTTATCTTTATTTCTTTCCTTTTTCATCTCATGCTAGAGATGAATTTTCTGTGATGATGTCTACGTGGAGTTAGCTTATTCTATATGCATGCTATATTTGTCATGTCTTAGATTTTATTTCTGATATCACATGCTATGACTTGCTTTGTATTTAGAAATAGTAACCCACACTTTTTCCACATGAAAATGGATGAAGTTTTATTATTAGCTGAGCCCGAATATTCATATGTATGCTATCACAGAAAACACACCAAGATTCACGCATTGAATGCCTATATCTGGAATACTGATTTCTTTTCCTATATCACTTCTATATGCATGAATTGTACACTTCACTTCAGGATGATTGAATGATGTTAGCTATGATATATCTGGATTAGTTAGCTTTTTTGTGATCGAAACTGAGTAGATTAGATTACCCTGCTGAAGTTGTCGTGCATGTCTTATAGAGTGAACCGAGAGTTATATATATTTCTTTCTCCACAAATCTTGAACATCATTTCTCTACTTTTAAAAATCATTGGTGAATCTCCCCTTAGTGATTCTATTTTATGGCATTTCCCCCGCTATTAATTCCTAGCTCCAAGTCTCTTATTCTATAAAAAAAAATATATATATAAAAGAGAGAAGAACATTCTTGTATATCATTATCTCTCTTTGAGTTGGGATCATTGTATATATGCTATATCAAAAAAAAAAGAAAAAAAAAGAAAAAAAGAAAAAAAAAGAGGAAAAATCCTCAATAAGAGATCCCATCTCACTTTCTTTCTTCTTTCTTTCTTTCTATCACTTTTGGAGCTATATGTTTATAAAAATGGGGATGTAAATATTTTTGTGCCACCACGCTTATAGATAAGCTTGGGGGAGGGGACCCATTGATGTGTGAGAGAGTGACTACTTGACATTGCACGACAACCTAGGCTAAGTAATATTCTATACTCGGTGAGATTGTTTCTAGCTTCACGAAATCCAGAAATCTAAGCCTAGCGTTCATTTCATGAAATCCAAACTTTTCTATTCTCTCTATTCTATAGTGTGATACTCTTATATTCCAGATAGAAAGCGTTCAATTGAAAAGTGTGTGATCTGTGATTTGTATACCGCTTTAAATGATTCAGGCAATGTTAATTTTAAAATCATTCCGTTCTTCATGATTATATCATTGTTCGTGGGTTTTCTATTTCTATTTGCACTATTATACTATGATATCAAAATAAAATTCTTTGACATGTATTTTTCATTCAGATCATGCTATAAGAGTAAGTGAAACCCACGTCCTGAGAAAATGATCTAGCACCCTACCTCTTCGCTTCTTTCTTTCGTCTTTATTTTCATTTGGTTTTCATTCTTCTTCGTTTTTCATTTTTTTCGTTTTTTCGCCGTTTTTGTTTTCCGAATCCACCGGGTTCGCCTTTTACTTATCTTCCTCGAGGACGAGTAAGAGGCAAGCTTGGGGGATTTTGATCACTCCATATTTTACACCTTTTTTCCGTGTATTTGCATGCCATTTAGATCGCCCAAATCATGTTTTTCACGATATATCGACGATATTGCGATGCTTTTCACGATTTGTTGTTTTTGTCGCATTTCAGGTGATTTGGCGCGATTTGGAGTGATCTCGAGACGCGCTTACTCTAGACGGCCACCGACGACCTCCCCGGGGGATATTTCGCTGTTGGAGAGGAGCGGAAGAAGAATGGACGTCGCAGGAGCGACGAGGAGGCCAAAACAATCAGATTGGGCATCTTTTGTGTCCCACTCGGCCGAGTGGAGGAGCCACTCGGCCGACCAGCGAGACACTGCTCGGCCGACCCGTTCAGACACGATTTCCATGTGTACTCGGCCGAGCGCCTGAGTCCACATCGGCCGAGTGACTATACCACGTCCGCCCGAGTGGCGCCCAGACGAAGCCCCTCCAAAATATCGAAGTTTCTGTTTTTCGGCCACCTGAGCTTCAGAAGACCCACTCGGCCGAGTGGCAAACCACGTCCGCCCGAGTGCAGTGAAGCCATCGGCCGAGTGACGACAACTCACTCGGCCGAGCCGCCTCCGAACTGAAGACCCATGAAGCCCCCGACTTACTGGAAAATGACAGGGTTTTCACTCGGCCGAGCGATTTTTGTCACTCGGCCGAGTGCGATGCGCTGCCTGTAGCGAAATTTGCGGAAAACAGGCTGTGCAGGGGCGTTTTGGTCAGGATTTTTGGACGATTTTTGGGGCTATTTAAGCCCTGTTTTTACCCTAGTTTAGAGAGCCATCTCTCTTAGATTTTTTGCAGCTTTTTGAGATTACTTTTTAGCTTTATTATTTGTGATTGGAGAAGAGGAAAAACTTGGATTTTTGTTGGATTAATTGAAGAACTACATTGGTTTGCATCTCTCTTCCCCAAAAACTCTATTTTTATTGTTTATATCATTGTTGTGATGAATTCCATTGCCTATTTCATTGATTATTTTTGTGCTATTGCCATGATTTGTGAGTAGTCTCCACGTCTTGGGGCGTGGGGATGAACCCCACAAGCCCAATTTCGTATTTGTGATAAATTGGTAGAAATTGTGCTAGAATCAATAATTAGAGATTAGATTGGGATCGAATTACTGCGGATAGCTAGGTATTCATATCAATTGGGATTTGCAAGAGATTGGATCCCAATTTGATAGGAAGCCCTAGAAATCCGAATTGGGTTGGAGTCGGACTTTCGAAGTATCGGTTTGCAAGAGATTGGACCGATACTAGGATCTCCGGTTGCAATTCCGTGCCGATACCCGTTTGCAAGAGATTGGACGGGTAGGAACTATCCTAATTTAGATTGTGGACCGAGTTTGCAAGAGATTGGGCTCGGTGCGCAATTGGACGATGATGTTGATCCTAATGCTAGCTTTCCTAGGCTAGGGTTTGCAAGAGATTGGACCCGACCCTAGGATAGCTATAGACCGGCAACAGCGCGAGAGCGTGAGCTTGGTTCCACATTTAGTTGCAACTAGTTCATCCAAATTCTCATTCTAGCAATTTTGATACCGACGAACCACATTTACGAAACACGGTGAGTAGCGGGGATTCCCCATTCCCTAGACGTTCTTTATTTGATTTGATATTTCGCACATTTGTCTGACGATTGTGACAGGATCGCCCAAGGCAATTCTCTCTATTCTTAAATAGCCAGGTTGATTAGGAGCAAGCACGGTCATTCGTCCTCCCTGTGTTCGATACCCGCTCGCCGCTATACCGTGCGCTTGCGGTAAAACTACAACCGTTCTTTGGGTGTACGTCCCGGAGCGACCACTAATTCCTAATTACCTTGCAAACTCTACCAAACAATGCGGAAATACGGAAATGTAAATGTTAGACAATAAAGAAACAATCACAAACAAGCAATATTACTGGGTTCGGATCCACCCAAGTCTCCCCGACTTGTTCCCGGTGATCCTACGTCCCAACCACCCGGATCACTTCCGGATACTTGAGTTAGAAACCCTAACTCAAGATTTCCACTATGAAATACTTGTGAAAAACATTCACAAGTCAAATCATACACAAATGAAACTTGTGACTCCCACAACCCGGGATCACAAACACACTCTCACAACCGAGAGCGAAACACTTACAATATCGAAAGTAAATGAAATAGAAATGCTTACCACAAAATACATATGCCTTGAGTAAACTTACGATTTAGGGCAAAGATGATTTTGGGGAAGATGAAGAGGCACCAAACCCTAGCTCCAAGATGTTGATCAGCTATGACGAGCTATGAGGTTGATGGTGACCTAGGATCAAGCACTTGGCTTGGAAGGCTCACAATCAATGAATCTCTCTTTTGAAATAAGAGTGAGAAGAGATTCAAGATTGGAATGAAAGAGCTTTGAATGGGATTGAATGCTTTCTCTTTGATCTCTAAACTTCTCTTAATATCAGCCTTGAGTGCAATGAATGCAGCTCAACAAGTATATATAGGTTAGAGGAAAGAGAGAGAGAAAAACATTTCAATTAAAGCTCTAACGGCTCTATTCTGAACCAAACTAGTCGGTCAAAGAACAACCACCGACCGACTAGTTCATCAACTAGTCGGTCGGTCAATCAACATGAACCGACTAACTGGTGAACAGGGAATAGGTCGAAGTTCAGACTAACAGAACTAGTCGGTCAAAGCACACTTGCCAACCGACTAGTTTCACAACTAGTCGGTCGGTGAGTTAACTTAGACCGACTAAGAGATAAAACAAATAGTCTGAGTACAAATTGAATTAGTCGGTCCAAGAACAAAAGTTGACGACTAGTTCATCAACTAGTCGGTCGCCAAATATACATAGACCGACTAACGACAAACAGTAACTAGGCATGTACAGTAGAAGCTCAACTAGTCGGTCTAAGAAGGATCACTGACCGACTAGTTCACCAACTAGTCGGTCGGTGAGTCAACGTAGACCGACTAACTGTAAATAGTAAAGAGCTATGATTTGAGAAGGCAAACTAGTCGGTCCAAGAAGCATTGCCGACCGACTAGATCACCATCTAGTCGGTTGGTTCTTCTTCTTGAACCAACTAACATGCGCAAGAAGTCGCGAATCAAAGCGCGATGCTTCGGGAAAGTTAGTATGGACTTCTTACTAGTTCCTATGTCTAAGATAGGAGCGTTATGAAGATTAAAACGTAAGACCTACTCAAGGCTTAACATTCTACGGAACGAAGCTAAAAGACTATAAATAAAACTTGACGAACCGTCTTCGAAAGCTTCGATCCGAATCTTCATGACTTCTAAAATGGTCCAAAAGCTTCAACAAAGCTTTAGGCATACGATCATGTACTTTGAGAAGTCTCGAGATGTCGCTTTGGATGTTCATATGAATTTGGCGACGATCTCCATAACTGCGCTCACAAATTGTTAGTTCACAATATATTTATGTTTGTTCATCATCCAAAACCAAATCCGGGGAGTCCAGTATCCAACATTTATTCACCATATGTTGAAAAATAAAACATACTTACAATCGTGTTGTCAAAATTCATTGGACTCCCCCTACAGAATTGTTCATCATTTTGGATCCTCCACTTGAAAATATGAATATTCTTTGAATTTAGGTGGCTAACTTCTATTTCCTTCAAATGTGAGTCCCTTAAAAATCAAAATATATTGGTACTCTGTTCTTTTAAGTCCATGTAATTAGTCAAAGGGAGTGACATCACTCAATAGGCAACAAAACCCATTTGGGTTTAGACTTTCCATCAGAAGAAAAACTATAATTTCTATTAAAATGAACATTGTTCATGAAACTATCAACGTATTAATCCTTCATTTGGATGGTCACTCTCTTATGTATCCAAACCTTGACAAATCTATTTTTAGTTTTATGAACACTATCTTTATGATGAGTAGCACTAGCTTTTTGAGTTGCCTTGTTATATTCTAAGCTAAATTTGCCACTTGATGGACTTTACAAGCTAATAAAACCATATAACTTTTCTTTACCCCTATCAAATATATCCATATTTCTACACAAATCTTCATGTTTATCCTTATTGACGTTCATGGTTTTTTCTAGGTTACTAAACATATCACTTAGGTCTTTATACTCATTACTAAGCAATCTATTCTTTTCTATTAACCCATTATTCTTGCTAGTCAATTTTACATTTCCTTCTCTAATCTTATTTAATTTAAGATTAGCAGAATTAGTATTACAAGTTTTATGCTTTTTCTTACGAGTCAAAATTTCTCTTAATTTGTTCTTATATTCAGCATAAAACTTGTGATACTCTTCCTCCCAATCATATTCACCATTATTGCTATCACTATAACTATAGTGTGAGTACGAGTTTACTGTTGAGAGATGTGTATGCCCTCGAGGAAATTTATCTCTATGTATATGTACAAACTTCTTATTCGAAATAACAGCAAGCTGTTTGGTAAGAATTTACCTCAGTTAATAATAATGTAGTATACATTAGAACTTAGGTAAACTCCTGAGATTTGATGCGAGGTCAAACAAGTATCAAAATGAGGATCTCGATCATGGAGAATTGCTTAACTGTTTGAAGATTAAGTCTGAAATTGTTTGTGGTCGTAGATGTTTCGAGAAAATGATATCGAACCATCGGATAGACTATTGTGTCTTTGGCTTCACCATGGCATGGTGACGATGATCTCATGATCGTTCGACTTGGTGAAGTCGGATATGAGACTCATGTGCTTATTGGAGAATGAGTTCACTGAATGACCCAACGAGAGTATCACATGGTTAACATAACTAATCTGTCAGTGATAACTCTTAGTGATGATAAGCAAGTTGGTCCTTAGATTTAAGGTCATTGTACGAACCTGTACGTGAACGGTATAACTTAGATCTCTGACCTAGCTTCGAGGCAAGGCCTGTCAAAAGGTCTTTGGTTGGGTGGCACTTGAAGCTTGCGAGGAGAGTAATGACCAAGAGAGGATTCGTCTCTCACAATAATGGGGAGTTAGTGTTGCACGTGTTGGTTCGGTCTTTAGTGAAAAACTTTGACCAAAGTATGTCGGAAGAAGTCTAACATTGATATACTAAAGATCGATGGAGACTAACCAAGTTCAAGCTATTAGGGTTGACAGTTGACAGTACCCTAGGCTTGACTAGGCGATATAGTTTTGACGAATGGACTATAACTGCGGCATTCATCACGGACACAGTCAAGGTGGTCCCGATGATACTCATTTCTATGAGTTAACCACATAATTATGATACCGAAAAAGGGACGACACCTGCTGCTCTGGTGACTGCCATCTGGGGTTTCGAGCCCAACCTGTAGCAGGGTCAGACCGTAGGGTCTCACCCAGAGTGAGACCTTCGTTAAGTAATGGTTAGGATTAGGGAGATGATGCATTAGATGTAAGTGAATTAATACGTCACAAAATGTTTGTGACAAAACCTTAAAGGACTAATTTTATACGTGGGATGAACACATAAGATGTGTACCTGTATGACAGGAACGTCCCGGTAAAAATCCAGGTTCAAATGGCATCCAAAACGAGCTCCAAAGGCCATTTTGGGCATTGCGGGACAAGCACCCGCTTGCAGGCTGGCAGCGTGGGGCCCACGCGGTGGGCCCCACAGTGGGGATTTTTAACCCAGAAAGCTGGCGGCTGGGGCGGTGCGTAAAGCTGTTTTATTGCCATTTTTGGGTCTAAATTTGAAGGGTCAAACGAACTCAGAATTGATCCATGTTTTTTCCTACGTGTTCACCATTCAACCCTCTTCGCAACGATGTATAATATCGCTCTTGGAGATCAATGGTTGGAGAGATTTAATTGACCAAACATTGCCTTTATGAAATGTATGTTATGTGTTAAGAAAATTCTCCAAATGCGTTTAGTCCCACATTGCTCATGAGACGAGTGAGGGGCCCATCTCTCTATAAATAGGGATTAAGCCCCCCTTAATGATTGCACCAAGCTCCAGATCCGAGTAGCTACATTAAACATGAGCAAGCTCGGATCTAAGCTAAATTAATATTTCCTCTTTCTCCCTAATTCTTCCTTGCTCCTGCTCGGGCTCTAGCAAAGCTATGTGGAGTTCGAATCAGATCCGAAGTCTTGACGGAGGATCCACTGAAGGTGAAACTTTCTGGAGCACGTGTTTGACTCGGCGACAAGGGTGTTGCTTGCCTTGGGATGCGGTTTGACTCAGGATGTGGTTCGGCTCGGGAGAAGCGGCTCAGCCCCATGCGGGGCATTGCTTCGGAGGTCAAAGAAAGGTTGCTGAAAATAACGCTTGATATTCTGTGGAAACGAAGTTCCGGGTATGTTTTCTTTTACTATACTTTCATATATGTTGCAGTAGCTTAGATCTTTCTTTGGGGTTGTCAAACCTACCCCAAAGACAGTAGATTTTCCTGGCTAGGGTTCATGAAACTCTTAGGGCCGACATTAAATAGTTTAATGTATTTTTATTCCGCTGCCTTTTATGCTTCTATCATCCGTCCGATGTAGGATGGGCATAGATTTTATGCCGTAAGGGTCGAAGTAAATCCAACATTGGTATCGGAGCCTAGGTCTACATTGATCTAATTTCTGCAAATGATACGATGGCATGAGATGTTTAATAGAAACATGATAATAATATGATTATTTAGAATTAATAATTATATGATAATTGTTAAAAATGTTGCAACTTTAATTTATAAGATAAATCTTTAAGTTGAATGTTTCTATGTTAATAATTATGAGATACTTATTAATAATTGTTGTAACTTAATTATAAGATAATTTTAAGTTGCAAGTGTTCATGCTAAAATTTTTATATGATAAAAATTTTAGTAATTTTAAGGCTTATGCATTTCTTGTTCATTATATTGATATCGCAAGAAAACCTATTAGGTTAGCCATTCAAAGCTTTCTAAAAATTATAAGATAATTTTAGAAGGACATACTATGATTTAAAAATTGTTGCAACAATAACTTCCTAATACTTGATTTGGGTAGCCATTTCCAATAATTATTGTTTTAATTGTTCTAATAATAATTTTGAAAAAGGCTATGATTTAAAATGTTGCAACTTGAATTTTTTAAATCCCTAATACATGATTAGAATAGCACAATAATTCCTTATAGTGGATAAGGACTTTAATAAAAGTTATTAACCAATCCTAATAATTACAAATTTTAAGATTCAACTAGTTGATAGGATTAACTAGTTTTAATGAAGCCATATTAAATCGATGTTACACATATAAGTAATTTGTATCATTAAAGGATCATGAACCGGTCTAGCGTTTTTTGTGACTAGTGTTGTGGATCACCCTAGCGCGACTGTAGATAGTAATCCTGGCCTAGCCAGATTGCATATTATTATTATTATGTGAAACTGTCGATCACATCTAGTCTAATACGTTTAAAATCTTCTTCAAGATTAACAGTAGCCCTCATTGCTTTTGGAATTTGGAAACCAGGAATTCCATGTTATAGTTGTTGGGTAACCTCAAGCTGTAACATAGATATCTCTTGGGAACCATTTCCATTCAACATATGATGTAGTTCAACTTAACCCAAACCATCTCGTCGTGAACATAATCGAGTACCTGTGTAAGTTAGGATTGGACAAGAAAGAAAGGGTCTGACTAGACTAGTCTTTATGATTTGTTGAGCCAACTCAAGGTCATAAGTGACTAGGGGTAAAAACTGATAAGGGAATCACATTCAATGTGATTGATGAAGAGTCATCTACCGATCGCAGAGTCAAGCAACTTGTTGAGCCAACTCAAGGTTGTGGAACTCAGGATGGTCGTGTCCCTTTTCCACTAAATATTATTAGTTGTTCACCTTTTTTCTTAAGATGATCGCTAAAATAGTGGGAGGATATAGTTGAATAAAATCCCATTTAACTATATTTAAAAATCATTGAACATATGCTAAACTAGGATAGTTCTATGTTTTACAGCTGGAATCCAAGTCATAATATCCTAAAGGAATAAGCTAACTAGTCAAGATGATTCTTTAAGGAATATCAACTCAAATTCATTCTAATAGACCAAACTATGTCCGCACTGACATTAAAGTGTCCTTCATACACGGGCTTAAGGACAATGATTTCCTTGAGCTCTAAGTCCAACAAAATAAAAGATGCTACTTGCTACTCGTCTCTAAGAGGGGAAGCTTGAGCATATTGATGTTTAAAGCATGTTTCTCCCTACGACTTATTGAGTCAACTCAAGGTTGTATGGAAAACGGGTTCGATCCGCAAGGTTTGAAACTTCAATCAAACTTTTTGACTCGAAAATGAGTGCATGAGCGATGCAAGACCATGTATCCAAATCAGATCTTGAGTCGAGCAACTTGTTAAGTCAACTCAAGGTTGTGAAGCTCAAGTGTTTAGATGCATGAAGTGCTTGCATAGCTAATATTTTGTTGGGACATGAATTGTCTAAATTTGATTTAGAAAATAAGAGGCATTAAGAAAAGTCGGTTGAGAAAGAAAGTTTTGTATATCAAAAGAAAAGGCAAAAATAGGAGGAACTGAAAATGAGACATATTTGATGCCTCGGTTTCAGAATAATATTGTATTAAGAGTTAATACATGAATGCGCAAGTTACAGAAAACTTATATATTGCAAAATAGACTAGGCCGTACCAAAGAGAACAGACTTGACAAGTCACATAAAGAGGGGTCTCTTGACCTCTCGTATTATGAGTCGAAAGACACTTGTAATTCTTGTCTCAATGGTATAATGGTCAAAACCCCTTTTGTAAGATAGTGGGAGAATGAGTTGGAGAACTCGTAGTCTCGTACATATGGATGTACATCGACCTAAGTCTAAATTAGCCAGAATATGATATTCTTATTTTAATACGACACATGTTCTTGATGAAACACAAGTCTGATGAAATAAAGAACGCAATGGTGGAAGTATATGAACTACTTCGATCAAATCGAAGAGACGAATACTTAGATGTGTAATTCTTGCGTAATTAAAAGAAAATGAGATTTTCTCTCAAGTCTAGGCTATTAACACATTGGTGTGTTAGAGAGCATGAATTGCATTCTGTTAGACATGATGAGATACATGACAAGTGACTCTGAGTTACAATCCTCCTTCTAGGTTAAGCCCCAGATAATAGTGCCTAGGTTCTTGATAAGGTTATGTCAAGATCTTATCAATATGATATTCCTCAAATTAATCGTTAGGAAGTCACAGGATTACTCGAGCCTCATGAGATGAAAAAGTCGAGCAAGACATCATAGTTGATGATGGCCTAGACCACTTCCAAGATGCCATTCAGAGTAGTGACTCTAAGAAATGGCTTGATGAAATCCAAAAATGGTCATTGCACGTTAATAAGGTATGGATCTTAGTTAACGTGCCCAAGGGAAGTGTTCCTTTTGGCTGCAAGTGAATCTTCAAGAAAGAAGATTAGTGCAGATGGAAAATAGTGAAGTACAAGTTATGCTGGTTGAGAATAGTTATCATCAGAACTCCTATAAACGGATTGTTATGAAACTTTCTTGCCAACAGCTGTGTACAGATCTATTCAGATAAGACTCGCTATTAATGATCATGAGGACTATGAAAACTGGAATATGCATGGAAAGTCTGTTTTCTAAATATGATTTAAAAGAACAAACTTATATGAATCAACCAGAGAGTTTTCGAGGTCAGTGGGAGAAAAATAAAAGGGATGCGAGCCATCAAGGAGCTGGAACATATGTTTCGATAAAGTGGTCAAAGAGTTTGACACTTTATCTGAAACGATTATGAACCGTACAGATGACCATTGACTATTTTGGAGCATTCTCGTATGGTACGTAAATGATATTGTTTTAGGTCTCTAGTAAGAACGAAGAGCTGGATGAGATCCAGGCAAGACAAATGGATTCCTAAAGACCAAGGTAATTATTTGGATGAGATTCAAATGTTTGGTCTAGCATGAACGTTGAAACTACTTAAGTCTAATAAAGACGGTTTAGCAGATTCACTCACGAAGGCTCTGCCACTGAAGTCTAGAGAGGCTTATGTGTAAATACGGTAAGAGATACCATGATAAATGAGCCTGAGTGCAAGTGGGAGATGTTGAGAGATATGTATGCCATAGAGGAATTTTATCACTATGTATATGTACAAACGTCTTGTGTGAAATAACAGTAAGCTGTTAGGTAAGAATTTACCTAAGTTAATAAAAATGTAGTATACATTAGAACTTAGGCAAAGTCTTGAGACTTGATGTGAGGTCAAACAAGTATCGAGATGAGGATCTCGATTATGGAGAATTGCTTGACCGTTTGAAGCATAAGTCTGAAATTGTTCGTGGTCGTAGATGTTTCGAGAAAAGGATATCGAAACATCGGATATACCATTGTGTCTTTGTCTTCAGCATGGCATGGTGACGATGATCTCATGGTCGTTCGACTTGGTGAAGTCAGATATGAGGCACAGGTGCTCATTGGAGAATGAGTTCACTGAACGACTCAATGAGAGTTATCGCATGGTTAACATAACTTATCTGTCAGTGATAACTCTTAGTGATGATAGGCAAGTTGGTCCTTAGACTTGAGGTCATTCTACGAACCTGTACGTGAAAGTTGTCACTTAGATCTCTGACTTAGCTTCGAGGCAAGGCCTGTCGAAAGGCCTTTGGTTGGGTGACACTTAAACTGTACGAGGAGAGTAATGACCAAGAGAGGATTCGTCTCTCTCGTTTATGGGGAGTTAGTGTCGCATGTGTTGGTTCGGTCTTTAGTGAAAAACTTTGTCCAAAGTATATTGGAAGAAGTCCAACATTGATAGACTAAAGATCGATAGATATTAACCAAGTTCAAGCTATAGGGTTGACAATTGACCGTACCCTAGGCTTGACCAGGCGACATATTTGTGACAAAGGTACTATAACTGCGTCATTCATCTCGGACATAGTCAGGGTGGTCTCGACGATACTCATGTCTATGAGTAAACCACTTAATTATGATATTGACATAGGGTCGCACCTGCTGCTCGTGGTCACTGTCGTCTGGGGTTTCGAACCCCACCTGTAGTAGGGTCAGGCTATATGTACCGACCGGTATTTAATAATACATATTTTGTTCGTATTCTATCTTTGGCCTTGTGATTTTTCGTATCTGTACTGGTATGCGTATTCGTACTACATATTACTTATATATGTATTCGTATAAGTATGTATTTTAATTAACTTTATATACTCATACTTATTTACGTATGTTAATTAGCTACAACTATATGTGAACCTATTATTATATAATTTCATATGGATAAATATTTGAATTCAAATATTCAAATCCCCTTACATTTTTAGATATGAAACTTTTACCAATTTTTAATAGCAATGGATCATATTTTTTTAATTGTAATTGCTTCTTATTCTTTCCATTTTCCTCCAACTTTAAAACACTTCCATTTTTAAACAAAAACCCAAACTTATTCTCTCTCAGCTGCCAATTCTTTTCTTCTTCTTTTTAATTTTTGTTGCATGCATTCCTTTACTCATGCACACAACAGACTCTACAAAATGAAAACTCAACAACAACCCTAGGGCCTTCAAACTCACGCACACAGTACCCCTTACAAATAATATCCATCTAAAACAAAAAAACCCTATGATCCCTCTCTCCCTCACAGCCGCAAAGACCTCTCTCACCAAAACCCTAGCACATTGAAACTCTCCCATGTGCGCATCCCTCACCCAAGCTCAGCTTCTGTCCGACTCCTCCCCCTTCAGCCTGACCTCTGGTGCTCCTCCCGATGCCTCACCGCACTTCCCATTCGATTGTAGCACCTATTCCCTCTGATTGCTCTGACGATCTCCACCTTTCAGTCTGTACTCCGATGACCTTGCTCACAGCCAGAGCCCACACCCAGTTCGACCTACTCCTCTCCCCGACCACCCATCGCCTCCTCCCCTCCCGTCCGACACCTCCCCCTTCAGCTCGACCTCCAGTGCATCTCCCAGCACCCCACATCACTCCTCCTCCACGCCACAACCCTCCAAGCCTACACCCTCCCCTGTCGGACTGTAAACCCTCTGACCCGATATAAACTCCCACAATAACCAAGCTCCGACCAGCACCGAAGCCCCCTCCCTTCGACACCTGCAAGTGCTGATTTGGGTTGAATATTGCATATTTAACACCCCATTTAGCCTTATTTTGTGCATACATGTTACGTATTTGGTCTCTAATACGATCATATTTTGAATATCGTTAATTATTAGAGCAAACTCCTATTTTATGCATAAAACAGCAATATACTGAGTATTTCTGCACTTTTTATATTTTCCATGGCTAGATCTCGATCTCACAATTCCAACGACTATTTATTTGTATTTTTCTGAGATCTGTGCTAATTACTGTGTATTTTTGAGTGCAAAATACTATTTTTATGGAGAAATACAATCGAAATACACCTCATATACGGCCATAAATACGGCACCATCCAACCGCATCGCCACGTGGCGTAATCCTGAAGAAAGCCCGCTCAATCAAGCGGCTCAGACGCGGAGCGACGCGGCCGAATCCTGGCCACCCATCTGCGATCTAATGGCTTGGAGCTATGCCCTCGTTGAATGCGGAGCGGGTGAAAGCAGCGTTCATGGAACACATGGCAGAATCTGCACCGCTCCCCGTTTCATCTGACGCATCAACTTAGTGTCGATGTGGCCTACTCTGGCACGTCCATCTTCGATCGAACGGCTGCAAATCAAGTGCGAAAGCGAATCAAATCCAACGTTGAAGCGAGCGGAAGTTTTGCGAAGCGTGTCCATGTGGCAGCGCTACATCTGATCTCGTCTTGATCAACGGCTAAGAACGAACCCGAAGCGGACCCGGGCTCGAGTTGATTTGGGCGGCAAAACCCGAGATAGGTGTTGCCTCTAGAATCAATCCCGCCCAAATCGAGCGGCTGTGGCTTGTGGCGGTTATAGGATCGGGTTTGGGTGCTAATGAAGCGGGTTTTGGACCCGCTTACGACTTAAAACCTGCAATAATCTCTATATAAGCATATTTTGGCCTATGGTTTCGTATTCTGGCGTATTGGGAGCCCTATTTTGAAGCGAAATTTGGAGGCCTTGGAGACAAAGGTCAGATCTATCATCTGAAAGAGATTTGGGGCTATTTGGAGATATTTGGTGATAAATTCCCTAACTTTATTCTTGTAATTTGCGTATTTAGTGCGTATTTTGAGACTTTAAGCATGTATTTATCTATGAATATGGTTTATTTTCTCTCCCTGCGTGGCTAGTACCTACTTGTGTTGGTTGTGATGTACTTATGGTGTTGTACTCATTGATTTCAATATCTTTTCGCCCTATATTCATGTTATAATCACGTATTTTGTCGATTTCTACATATATCTTGTTTGGGTATGTTATACGGAGACGTGGGCATGCTTGAATCGAATATGATCTCTGCGGACTTATTCGTGATGCGATCCGAGAGGATGTATCGTGGCCCGAGAGGGCACTTGTGCGTATTTTCTTCATGAAATTGTCATTATACATGATTACTCTTTGGCACATTTTTATGCGCTTTATCGCCATATTTTTCTACGTTCTCGTGCCCTACCCGTACGAAACGTTGAGTTATAAAAAAGATATTAATAATCATTGATTGCATATACCCTAATGAAATCACAACCAACACATACTCTCCATATTAGTACCCTATATTGAATTCACCGTAATTATTGTAGGATTCTATTTTATTATTTAAAACCATCGATACCATATATTTAGGTGGTTGGTTATTATCGTTTTAGTACTCTTTATAAACTAAAGTTCATGTTTTGCAGGTCAGTTGTCCCGTGGATACGATACCTGGACTCACCAGGATTATTACTTGGTCGATCTCCTACACTTAGGAGTAGCGCTCACACATTTTGAGACGAGTCAAGTTTTTGGCGCCGTTGTCGAGGATAACGGTACTTGTGATCTACGATTTCAGTTCGTATGGATGAACATTCGGTGAGATCCTTCCATCTTATAGTTTACGATTTTTATTAGTTTTTTGTTTTGTTTTCTCCTTAAAAAATTCAAGAAATGGAATACATGAATTTCTATTGCACAAACAATTGGTATGATGCCGATTATGATGTTGCACATAAGCATAGAATAGAGAAGCTCAAGATCGTTAGTTTTAATCAGACAGATTATGGAACTTTCTTTCAGACCTGGAGGAGGTTCACAGACATAGTATCGACCTATCTGTAGCATGGGTACACAAAGAAAGAGCTTATGGAGTCCTTCCTATTTGGACTACGACCACAGCTGCAGGAATTTTTGGGAGTCATGACGCCGACAGAGGCGTGGAAATACATGTAGTCTTTACACGAGAATGATCAGACCATTAACGAGACTTCAGAGCGTGATTCAACAGAGCCTTCATACCTTGATCAAGGAGAGCAAAGTGTAGACGTACCATTGCAACTCTTGAAACTGGAAGTTTATTTGCTCATTCAGACACAGGAGGGTACATCCCATCAATTCCAAGAAAATTCCTTGCTCGGAGTCGGCAAATTCAGCAATCCATTGAAAATCTTACTCTAATTGCCGATTGCTTAAAAGAAAGTAATTCTTTTGAAATTCAATTTCAAAAATCTAATATGAGTTCATCTTCTATTGCAGGTATATCGAGCGAGCCATGTCACGATGACAGCACAAATCAGAACATTAACATGGCCGGAAGCGTGTGCAAAGGAGAGGATGAGCTAGCAATTTTGGATGAACATGAGGAGGAGACGACTAGGGACATGTGTTTAGAGATCATCGCTATGGAGCCCGATCCACTCTTTTCCCCATTTTTTTCCCAAAATCATTTATCCATCTCCATAATGACTGAGCATCACACCGAGAGCAGTGCACATCTTTCAGGGAGTAGTCATCACCATGCCTTACTTTATTTTACGTACTTTGATGACTATATTTGGAATATGTTTGTGGCGAAGAATTTTAAACTAAATTGGACTGACATAACTCATCTCTTGCAGAACATACGTAATCACTTTATAGAGATGCTTGGAGTTTTGTTGATGGGGTCCAATATAGCTTTTGTATGAAGATTACTCGCCGAGGAGCGCAAGGAGCAGATAGAACAATTTCCTCCACCATTAAAGATACGAGATCTGCCATTTGACCACGGTGTGTTCTTTCCGTTAGCGTAGACTTTTATATGCTTTTTAGGATGCTTGCTTTTGAATAAATTCGCACCCCATTTCGACATTGAGGACAATGTCCATCTTTAGTTGGGGGAGTGTATGAGGCCTTAGGAATTTTTTTAAAATAAAGCAAGAGAACCGAATAAATTGCCAATTCTCATCATTTAAAACTCCTTCACACACCACAAATGCGGATGATTATGCATTGATTGAGCTCTAAAAATCGTTTATGGCTTGAATTAATTATTTTCTCTTCATGGAATTACTGTTAATATGCTATTCATGAAAAATTTCAATTGCCATGATTAATATCTTGAAATAGTTGGAATTTATTTCATGCATGCTACGGTGATGGAAAAGCTTAAGTATACACGATTTATTAAAATAGTCTTCAAGTTGAAAAAGAATTTGCCCTTTGTTACTAATGTTTATGTTCATATTTATGTGTGTTGAGTTGCTTACGGAGAAAAGGAAAAAAAGTGAAAAAGGAGAAAAAATGCATCGTTCCCTTGGGTTTATTGATTAGCAAGGTCGTCGTGCCTCAGGAAGCATTGGAGATTCGCGTCGAAAGATGGATGAATGGGGAGTGCATTCAAAAAAACAGGAAATAAAACTTAGATTATTCGAGTTATTAAGTTCGAGGGGCTATTTAGAGATTTGGAGGCCAGTCACCATAGAACCGCCGTCGTCCAGCCCCAGTCGCCACGCCATAGCCGCCATCCCCGATCTGCAAACACACGCAAGAGAGACACCAAAACAGTATGTTCTAAATATTAGTGTTTATATTAGTTAAAACAACATGTTAGAATAAGTTAGTATAAATATATTAGTTAGTAATCCTGTTAGTAGGTGTGTATATATATATATATATACACACACACACACTAGTCATAACCCATGCCCCAAGAGCACGGTTCATTTAAAATATTCACTCGATAAAATCTTGGATCTCCTAATTTTAAACGAACAATAATTAAAGTGCAATAATTATTATTTAGTTTCCCAAAAATTTAGTTCCCTCCAGAGAATTTAATTTTCACAAAAATTTAGTTTCCCCCAAAATTTTGTTCTCTACGGATTTAGTCACAGCTCGTGCCTTAAGGACATAGTTCATTTAGACTATTCATCCCCTCAAAAGCCAGTATCACCTAATTTTAATCGAACAATAATTAAAATGTAATAATTGCTATTTAGTTCTCCCAAAGAATAGTACCCAAAAATGTAGTACGCCCAAAAAATTATGTCCCCCCCCCTAAAAATTTAGCATACTCCAAAATTTAGATCCCTCCAAATATAACATGTGGGCTAAGGGTACGATTCATTTAAAATATTTTCGCTCAAAATCTTGGATTACCTAATTTTAAATGAAAAACAATAATTATGTTATTTAGTTTTCCCTAAAAAATTTAGTTCCCCCAAAAATTTAGTTTCCTTATCCGAAAATTTAGTTTCCTCAAGATTTAGCCCCCCCGGCCAGTTTTTTGGTTTCCCCCTAACATTTTCACGAACTCTCATTATACACATTAATTCTTCAGGTTTCAATCTCAATCATCTTTATACACACCATTTTGTCCTACTCGCAACCCTACTCAAACATTTAGTTCCCCCAAAAAATTCTGTTCCCCAAAATTTAGTTCCCACATAATAATGTATTACCCTTTTACATTCATCCGTCATATCCAATTGCATTTACAGATTTAGCGTAAATACATCAATTCCATGGTTTTATACCATCACCAAGAAATCCAACTCGGGTATAGGTTGATGAGTCCAGACAATTTGCAACCACTGGTTTTGAGGTAAATTTGAACACCAAAAAATGATGTATCAAAAATGATGTGCCTACACAATTTCAATTTCAATTTCAATTTCAATTTCAATTTCAATTTCAACAGAGCTATGTGCACAAAGACATACGTTTCAATTTCAATAAAGATGTATCTATAAAATAATGTATCAAACGTGATATGCTTGGTTTGAATTCACTTGAATAAAGAACAAAAAAAGATACGACACATCAAATATCTCTTCTCCCCAAACTAATCCGTCGGCAAGCACATTTTGCAGGGTTGAATTTTGTTCTTGCATATAGATACTATGAAGTTTACGCACACAATAGCAATGCTAAATTATTTAGTGAAGCAAGGTCGGTGTCTATGCAAAAGTACACATACATAACAAATTATCTCCACTGTTTAATTCTTCATGCTAATATATCAGCATTTGTATAATAGATTCATGCTACTCAATTACATTCTCTTATTAACAAATCAATCAATTGAACAGAGCAAATCAAAGCATAAATACATGAGTTGGCGGATTGAAGAGTCGGCCAAAACTTAGGAGAGTCGACGAATTGAACAAATCAAATCACAACTTTAAAACCCAAAATCGAGCAAATCAAGGCATCCAAGTGATTTAAGAGTCAACGGAAACTTACCAGAGAATTGGGGACAATCCGGTCATTTACCAGTTCATCTTGTCAGAGCTTATTCGATAAATTCCAATCTCTTCATGTGTGGCATAAACTTTAGATCTAAAGCTCCAGCTTTCCATCAAAAAATACATATCTGTTCTTGAAGCTCTAGTTTTCCATCAAATAAGAACATTCCCAGTTATCTACCAGTCAAATTCATAAAACTGATAAAAATATGTATTAGAAAAATAAGTAGTATCTATAGATGAAGCAAAGACCGAATTTTGCCAGATGAAAACGAAAATAATAGTTTAATGTGAAAACATTTTCTTATTTGTATTTGAAAATTTATTCACATGTGTTGGTAGTGCATTAGAATCATCAATGTGGGTTTGTTTCTTTGCCCTTTCACAACCTATTTTCGATTTAAAAAAATTAATATCTGTATATTTATCCATTCTCTTTTGAAAATAGAATCCAAAAAAGTGATCTTTGATACACGTTACCTTTCGCTTCTTGGAAGCAGCCATCTTCGGCATTCCTCTTCCTCTTTTGGGTAGATCAGAGATATGGGTTGTTTCCTCCTTGTCCTCAGCTATATGCTGCCAAAAATTAATAATACCAATAATAAAGTATACATTCACTCAATCAATTTGATTGTGAAGGGTAAAACAAAGACAGAGAGGGACGGATTGTGAAGGGACGAATTTTGCAACTCCATTATCGTTCTCTTTCGGCATAGAATTAGTAGTTTTCTACTGGGCCTTCCAGTGCAACTCGGATATATCCAACAAATATCTTAGCGCAAAATAAAAACAAATTCACCTGATGTTACCTGAAAAAATAATAACCACCAACAAAAAAAGTTCACCTGCTATTACTAATAATATTACCACCAAAAAAATATTAGTAGTTTTTGTTGAGTAAAATTTCACATGCTGTTACCTTAACTCGGATAAATTTTTTACCACAAACAAAATAAAAAAATAATTACCTCCGACACCTCTTCACTACCTGATGTTGCTCTTAAGGTTAGATCAGATTTGTCATTCGCATATAATTGATCAGATGAGTACATCATACATTGCGTATATGAGAGAGAATGCGTGTTTGAACTTTCAAAGTCAAAATCGAAGAAGGGTTAAAAAATTAAAAATTATCTCTCTATCAAAATCGAATACATTTCACTCTAATCTCAGATCCAAACGTCGAAGTTCTCTCTCTTCGGTCGGACCTCAGCTCAAATCGAAATCATGAATTAAAAATAACTAAATTATCAATTCGAAGAAATTTATCACACTTAATTTATTCAAAAATAAGTACACAAACCCCTAATAAACATTAGGTCCATTGCAATTTGAAAGAACTAATCAAATCCCCTTTTCTAAACCCTCAGCAATTGAGACCAGTCACAGTTACTCCCAATTCAGTCTTGGGGGAAAAAAACTTTCCTAAATCCGTTTCACACCGGGAAACCTTCCATAAACACTGGATCGACTTCAACTCAACAAACACCCCCAACAAATCTAAACCCCTGTTTGAATAGATCTAACCAAACTTCAATAATACGGTCACAAAATCAAAACCGAAACTAATTTTTTTCAAAAGTCAAAAAGAACCGAAATAAATCAATAGAAGGAAATAGAAAAGGATACCATTGTCATTCTTAGCTCCAGAATCCATGAGATCGCACCACAACTCCCCGCAAAAAAACCCCAGGCTTCCTCCTCGATCCAGGTCAAAAAGCCCTAGCCCGATGCCGCTATGATGAACCACCGCCACAGATATCGCCGCCACGAAGAGGGTTCCACCGACAGACAGAGAGCTTCGGCAACTCCGGCCCCCAGGTACCAAAAGAATAATATTCAAACACAGCACTTGAATCCACCAGTGAATAATATTCGGCAACTCTTAGGAGCAAATACGTTGCCTGAAAAAGAAAAAAATAAAGAAAACTATACTCAGCCCAAAAATACTAAAAGCTTTAAAACAAAAAAAGCATCAAATATTAAATTAAGAATCAAGAAAAACTGAACTCAACCCATTGTTCTCACTCAATAAAAACAAAGCAGGATTCAAACTTTCCCATATACCCAAGATAAAACTCCACTAAAATCTCCATTTCCTAGCTCAAAGCCTCAACTGTCAGACCCCTTGAAAAAACACCACCATATGAATCCCCCACAAAAATCTATTTAATAAAATGAAAAGGGAAAATTGGCAATACATTCGGTTTTGAAACCAGATTTTGATCTGTTTAGGCTCGATCTTGCTTAGAATCGAGCATTCTGAAATGAGCTGTTGCCTCTCTAGATCAGATTGGATCTCTATTCTCTATGTTTGAAAAATATTAGCTTTTTCTTCCAATGTATCAAAAAAATGAGCTTTGATGTCTTGAAATGGCATTTTAAAACAGCATGTGCTCTTCTTGTCTACATCAGGAGGAGAGAAAACGTCAAGTGCTTTTCTTGTCTACATCAGGAGGAGAGAGATGCTTTTTGGAACATGCACCTACAAATTGTATTGACTGGTTTTCATGAATTTGGATTATCTATATTATATATATATGTTTTGGTGGATTTTCTCCTTATGTGTGGTTTTCGTCTCCGTAGCTTTCTTTTTCGATCGTTTCGTCGTGATTTTCTAGCTTCTTCCTTAGAATCGTTGATCTTGGAGTAAGTCACTCTTGACGAACTTCAAATCGCTCATATCTTAGAGATAGGTTGATCTTAGAAGCCGTAGAAATCTTCCCGAAGCATCGCGCTTCAATTCGGCACTTTTAGTGCACTTAGTTGGTTCAAGAAGGGGGACCGACCGACTAGATTAAGATCTAGTCGGTCAGGAACTCTACTGGAACCGACTAGTTCATTGAATCAATTGTACATGAGTTACTGTTTACTCTTAGTCGGTCTAAGAACAACTACTGACCGACTAGATGTGAAACTAGTCGGTCAGAACTTGCTCTCAGACCGACTAGTTCCTTTGATAAATTTCACCTGAGTTACTGTTTATCGTTAGTCGGTCTAAGAACGTTTTTCGACCGACTAGGTTGCAAACTAGTCGGTCAGCCATTGTTCTTTAACCGACTAATTCATTGACCATTTCGACGACCTGAGTTACTGTTTGATTTTAGTCGGTCACAGTTGGTCGACCGACCGACTAGTTCTCGAACTAGTCTGTCAACAACCCTTCTTTGACCGACTAATCGCTGTCGTAAACCTAGGGTTTGCCCAGCCGCCGACTTTTCCTATTTAAACCCCCCAATCGTTTTTCTTTCTTCTTTCATTTCTCCTGAGCCTCCTTCTTCCCCAAATCATCATCCATCTTCCCCTAGCCTTCCTCCTTCATCAAGAGCCCCTCTCCCTCTCCATTTAGGCCGGCCATCTCCTCTAGGCCGCAGGAAAACCCCCAAAACCCACAAAATCCCATTTTCTCCAGAATTCTCCATCCATTTCAGATCTGAACCGAGGTTCCCCGGATCGTTTCTTCCGTTGTCATGCTTGCTCGGCGTCGATCTTCCGTTTCTTACGGTAGTGTTCGATCCTTTAATATTCTCATAACCCGTTTTGTGATTTTTGTAAAACCCTAATAAAAATGAATGTTGTTTTGATGATTGTTTCTCCATAACAGCGACTTCCCCGTAGATTAGCGTCCGTGAGACGAACCTTCGTGATCATCATCCTCGGTGCTAGGCAAGTGAAACTTGCCACTTAGGTTTTTAGGCCATGTTCTAGGCCATTTCCTTGTTTTAGCGTAAAAGAGACTAGGCAGTGAAAGGATAGCTGCCTAGACGCTCTTTGATCTAGCTTGACAACAAAGTTAGATCCATCATCTTCATCATGCTTGTATGTCATGTTTAATTTCAATTAACCGTACGCAAATATCTGCTCATGTCATTGCAACGTTGATTGTTCATCGTGATTGCGTAGCACACGCTACTTTAAAATGTAAGCTGCAGCGAGTAGGATTTTGACTCCCACACAGTGATCAAGGCTAGGTGCACCCATACGCCAAATACACTTCCTGGCTCGTGGTCCAGAAGCGAGCATAGTGTGTTGCTAATCCCAACGCTCGATACACGTGGAGGGGTAGGGTTAAACTGTCGCTTGAGCTTAGGAGTTGGCCCGATTAGCCACTCTAGCCAAAGGACGGAAACTCTGAGCACAAAGTGAAAATCGTGATAAGTGATTCGTGATAAGTGAAAATCGTGATAAGTAACTCGTGAATTAGTGATTTGGTAGTTTTGGCTACATCGTGCGTGCTTGTCCTTTCCTGTCCTTTTAACTGTTGCATCATACTTAAATGTCATGTCATTGCATCCTACTTGAACTGTTAGGTTGTTAGTTTACTTTCAGTTTCCTTGCCCAAGTCTTTTAGACTTGCTGACATGTGCCCCTCTCTCTTTTGGGTGACACATGTTAGATCCTGAGCCAGAGTTGGTTGGTGAGGACGTGGTGTTTGCTGACGTCGAGTCAGGACCCGCGTTTGCTGAGGAGGAGTACGTGGACACCGGGACCAGTCTTAGTCTTCGTTGAGCTTCCCTTTTATTTTAGACTGCTGTAGTTGTCGGTGCACATCACCAATACTTTGTTATGTTGTCTTTGGTTGGCCATGTTTTGGGCCTTTGGACTATTTCTTTTAGCCTGGTGGCTTTTCTGAATGTTGAACTTAGTTTTAATGTTGGACAATTCTGAGATTTGAGATTTTATTTCTGTCTCTCTTATGTTATTATCTTTGTTCCGTTCGTGGTTACATGGACCTACATTTAATTTATTGACGCTTATCAGGCGTGTGGCTTCACAGCTCCACGTCTGTGCGGACCTTCTCACGTCTCGCCTCCATTTTAGGGAAGCGGGGCGTGACAGGTTTTGTTGGTGGCCCATGTAGGTCATTCTGTAACTGCGAATTGTCGGAATAACGATAATAATATTAGAATGTCCAATAAACTAAGTTCGACATCCGAGTCCTAAGTTATGAGTCTAATTGTTTCGTTTTCTGCGTCATTAGATGGCAGGAAGGTGATTTACCCGTGGTGGTGGTAGCGCGCCCCCTCATGACGAGGAGCCTGAGCGGGAGCCCACCAATGGGGAGATGATGCGGATGATGCTTCAGATGATGCAGGTGCAGCAGGGCATGCTACTGCAAGTCCATAATGCTCCAGTTGTTCGGGGTGCTCGGGCGATCCAGGATGCCCCTCGCTCTGAGCCGGGAGCGAAGCAATTTCGGGAGCTGGGTCCCGCTTATTTTGATGGGTCTGAGGGTCCTCTAGCTGCCGATGAGTGGATTCGAAACATTGAGGATAATTTGAAGATGGCAAATATCAGCCCGGCTGGATGGGTTGATTTGGCGAAGAGGCAGCTCAAGGATAATGCTTAAAACTGGTGGGATGCGGAAGAGAAGATGCTGGTGGAGCCGATAGCTTGGGATACCTTTAAGTCCAGGTTCGATGAGGAGTTCTTTCCGAAGGCTGCCAGGAAGGAGATGCTGCAGCGCTTTATTGAGCTGAAGCAAGGGAGCTTGATGGTGGACCAGTACCACCAAGAGTTCACTAGGCTGAGTCGGTTCGCACCGAAGATGGTGCAGGATGCTGATGAGAGGGCTCAGAGGTTCCTGCAGGGACTTGCTTTGGAGCTTCAGAGTTTTGTGTCTTCCTCTGATCTGGACTCTTATCAGAAGGTTCTGGTACCTGCGAGGAGGCAGGAGCTGAACCTGAGCCAGAGGAGAGGACATGTTTCTGGTGCTGGGAAGAGGCCTATGGAGCATGCCAGGGCGGTGGTTAGGCCTGGTTTCAAGCCTAATCAGCCGGTTCAGTTCAAGAGGCCAGGAGGGCCTATTCAGAATACTTGCCATTTCTGTGGCAAGATCGGGCATATCAAAGATCAGCGTAGGAGATTCCTGGGCCAGTGTGTTGCCTGTGGAGATCCTACCCATACCATGAAGGATTGTCCGAGGTCGAAGCAGCCTTGGAAGGCACCTGTTGCAGCACAGCCGTTGCAGCAGAGAGCGTCTGTTCCTGCTGGACGTGGAGCAGCTCTTGTTCCTCAGAGGCAAGCCTTTCAGCAGGCTTTTCCACCGAGAAGGCAGGCTTTTCTGATACCGCTGTGGAGAGCGAGGCTGTGGATGAGGTTATCGCAGGTAATCCTCAATCTAGCTGTCCTTCTTAGTTAGTTTTGTTTGTTAGATTATGTTGTTTGCTTGAATATGATTGTTTGCTAGACTAGGGCATGATTGTTAGACTGTTGTAGGTGTGATTTTGGTGTGCACATTTCCTGCACGAGTCCTCTTTGACTCAGGTGCATCGATGTGCATTATTTCTTGGAGCTTTGTGGAGAAGCATTCCTTGTCGACGTATCCTCTTTCCAAGAGTTGGAATATCGTCACAGGAAATGGCGTGGTCTCGGTGCATCGTGGTTGCAATTCTTGCCCGTTGGTGGTTTGTGGACATGAGCTTTACGCAGATTTCATTGTCCACGACATCATCAACTATGATGCGGTCCTTGGGATGGATTGGCTTGCGAGCTTCTATGCTACGATCGACTGTCGGAGGAAGAAGGTGGTGTTCGAGATTCTCAGACATCCAGTATTTGAGTTCAGCCGGGATAGCAGTTCGATCGGTCCGGTCAGGTTTCGGGCCAGGGTAGTGGAGATTGTGGCTATGCAGATGGAGCTGGAGAGACCAGCTGTGGTGCGGGACTTCGATGACGTCTTCCCCGAGGAGATGTCTGGGCTGCCACCCGATTGAGCTCTCGAGTTTTTGATTGATCTTATTCCGGGAGCGCAGCCGATTTCGAAGGCGCCATATCGTATGGCACCCGCAGAGTTGGAGGAATTACGGAAGCAGCTGGATGAGCTTTTGCAGAAGGGTTATGTCAATCCTAGTGTGTCTCCGTGGGGAGCACCGGTGCTACTGGTGAAGAAGAAGGATGGTTCGCGTCGCATGTGCGTGGACTATTGGGAGCTGAATGCGGTGACCGTGAAGAATAAATACCCGTTGCCTCGTATCGATGATATTTTTGATCAGCTTGGAGGTTCGAGGGTGTTTTCGAAGTTGGATCTGAGGAGTGGTTATCATTAGCTAAAGGTGAAGAAGGAAGATGTTCCGAAGACAGCGTTCAGGACGAAGTATGGACACTACGAGTTTGTGGTTATGCCTTTTGATGTAACCAACGCTCCCGCAGTTTTCATGAATCTGATGAATCTGATCTTCTATGACTTTTTAGATAAGTTTGTCGTTATCTTTATTGACGACATTCTGATCTATTCTAAGTCGGAGGAAGAGCATGCCTCGCACTTGAGGACAGTATTGGAGATTTTGAGGAAGAATCGTTTGTATGCTAAGTTTTCGAAGTGCGAGTTTTGGCTGGACAGAGTTGATTTTCTTGGGCATGTGGTGACTGGAGATGGTATTTCAGTGGATCCCGAGAAGATTAAGGCTATTCGGGAGTGGCCTGTTCCGCAGTCAGTATTTGAGATCCGGAGTTTCCTTGGGCTTGCTGGTTACTATCGTCGCTTCTTTAAGGACTTTTCCCGTATTGCTGAGCCGATGACCCGATTGACGCGGAAGGATGTGCCTTTTGTTTGGTCGGGTGATTGTGAGAATGCTTTTGGCGTTCTGGGGGAGAGATTGACGACTGCCCCTATTCTTGTTATGCCTGATCGCAGCGGTGGATTTGAGAACTTTTGCGATGCTTCTGGCAAGGGTCTCGGTTGTGTGTTGCATCAGCACGGGCATGTTGTGGTGTATGCTTCGCGTCAGCTCAAGACTCATGAGAAGAATTACCCGACACACGACTTGGAGTTGGCTGCCGTCGTGTTTACGCTCAAGATTTGGAGGCACTTCCTGCTGAGTGAGAAAGTGAAGATCTTCACCGATCACAAAATCTTGAAGTATATTTTTACTCAGAAGGAGCTCAACATGCGACAACGTCGATGGTTGGAGCTCATGGCGGATTATGAGATTGATTTACAGTATCACCCTGACAAGGTGAATGTGGTTCCTGATGCGCTGAGTAGGCTTCCAGCGGTGATGATTTTGACCTCGCAGTGGAGATTGCAGCAGGATTTTTGCGAGTCTGGATTTGAGATTGTCCTTCCTGGAGTGGCTTCTTAGTTGATGTGTATGCAGATTCAGTCGTCGATTGTGGATCGGATCAAGGCTGGCCAGGCTGGAGATCCAAAGCCGGTGAAGATTCGTGAGCAGGTGGAAGCCGGTCTGCGGACTGACTTTTTGATTCATGGGGATGGCTCGCTGAGGTTTGGAGCCAGGCTGTGTGTGCCAGCTGGGGATATCAGAGAGGAGTTGTTGGTGGAGGTACACAGTTCACCGTATTCTGTCATCCTGGTGGGACCAAGATGTACAAGGATCTTCATCAGAACTATTGGTGGCATGGTATGAAAAGGAGCGTGGCTCAGAGTGTGGCCAAGTGCTTGGTTTGCCAGCATGTGAAGGCGGAGCATCAGCGTACGGCAGGGTTGCTACAACCGCTTCCGATTCCGGAGTGGAAGTGGCAACACATCACTATAGATTTCGTGACTGGACTACCTCGGAGTCCGAAGCAGAATGACGTGATTTGGGTGATCGTAGATAGATTGACCAAATCCGCGCACTTTATTCCATTCCGAGTGGGACAGTCCACTGAGGCGCTAGCGAGGAGATACATGGAGGTAAATTCTTTTACTCTCCGTTTCTATTTCCTTTTCCTAGTTCAAATAGTGATGTAACGTGAATCATGCAGGAAGTCGTACGACTTCACGGAGTCCCCGTGAGTATCGTGGCGGACAGAGACACGAGGTTCACATCTCAGTTCTGGCAGAGTTTGCAGAAGAGTTTGGGTACGCGTCTGAGTTTCAGCACGGCGTACCATCCGCAGACGGATGGCCAGTCTGAGAGGACGATTCAGATCTTGGAAGACATGCTGAGGACGTGCATGTTGGATTTCAAGGGTTCGTGGGAGAACCATCTGCATCTGGTAGATTTTTCCTACAACAACATCTTCCATGCGAGTATTGGAATGGCGCCTTTCTCTGTGCTGTATGGGAGGAAATGTCGATCGCCATTCAGTTGGGATGACGTTGGTGATCGGGAGCTGTTGGGACCTGAGATGATTGTGGAGGCCGTGGATGTTATCAGGAACATTCGGGAGAGGTAGAGGATTGCTCAGGACCGTTTTAAGCATTGGGCGGATGCTAAACGCCGTCCTTTGGAGTTTCAGCCGGGCGACCATGTGTTCTTGAAGATTTCCCCGAATCGTGGTGTGATTCGCTTTGGGAAGCGAGGGAAGTTGAGCCCGCGATACATTGGACCGTTTGACATTCTGGAGAGAGTTGGCGAGGTAGCCTACCGTTTGGCCTTGTCGCCATCTTTGGAAGGAGTTCACAATGTTTTCCATGTGTCGCAGCTTCGTCGATACATTAGCAAACCATCTCATGCTGTGGATTTCTCGGAGATTACCGTTCGCCCTGATATGACGTATGACCAGCAGCCAGTGCGGATTCTGGACAGGCGTCAGAAGTCGCTCCGGAACAAGGTTGTCAATCTTGTGAGGGTGATGTGGCGACACGGCTCGCCAGGAGAGTCTACTTGGGAGAATGAGGATGAGATGCGAGAGCGTTACCCACTTTTGTTCCCGGACACGTGAGTGTTGGGAAATTCTGAGGACGGAATTTTTCTTAAGTTGGGGAGGATGTTACGACTGGTTTTCATGAATTTGGATTATATATATTATATATATATATATGTTTTGGTGGATTTTCTCCTTATGTGTGGTTTTCGTCTCCGTAGCTTTCGTTTTCGAACGTTTCATCGTGATTTTCTAGCTTCTTCCTTAGAATCGTTGATCTTGGAGTAAGTCACTCTTGACGAACTTCAAATCGCTCATATCTTAGAGATATGTTGATCTTAGAAGCCGTAGAAATCTTCCCGAAGCTTCGCGCTTCAATTCGGCACTTTTAGTGCACTTTAGTTGGTTCAAGAAGGGGGACCGACCGACTAGATTGAGATCTAGTCGGTCAGGAACTCTACTGGAACTGACTAGTTCATTGAATCAATTGTACATGAGTTACTGTTTACTCTTAGTCGGTCTAAGAACAACTACCGACCGACTAGATGTGAAACTAGTCGGTCAGAACTTGCTCTCAGACCGACTAGTTCCTTTGATAAATTTCACCTGAGTTACTGTTTATCGTTAGTCAGCCTAAGAACGTTTTTCGACCGACTAGGTTGCAAACTAGTCGGTCAGCCATTGTTCTTTAACCGACTAATTCATTGACCATTTCGACGACCTGAGTTACTGTTTGATTTTAGTCGGTCACAGTTGGTCGACCGACCGACTAGTTCTCGAACTAGTCTGTCAACAACCCTTCTTTGACCGACTAATCGCTGTCGTAAACCTAGGGTTTGCCCAGCCGCCGACTTTTCCTATTTAAACCCCCCAATCGTTTTTCTTTCTTCTTTCATTTCTCCTGAGCCTCCTTCTTCCCCAAATCATCATCCATCTTCCCCTAGCCTTCCTCCTTCATCAAGAGCCCCTCTCCCTCTCCATTTAGGCCGGCCATCTCCTCTAGGCCGCCGGAAAACCCCCAAAACCCACAAAATCCCATTTTCTCCAGATTTCTCCATCCATTTCAGATCTGAACCGAGGTTCCCCGGATCGTTTCTTCCGTTGCCGTGCTTGCTCGGGGTCGATCTTCCGTTTTCTTACGATAGTGTTCGATCCTTTAATATTCTCATAACCCGTTTTGTGATTTTTGTAAAACCCTAATAAAAATGAATGTTGTTTTGATGATTGTTTCTCCATAATAGCGACTTCCCCGTAGATTAGCGTCCGTGAGACGAACCTTCGTGATCGTCATCCTCGGTGCTAGGAAAGTGAAACTTGCCACTTAGGGTTTTAGGCCATGTTCTAGGCCATTTCCTTGTTTTAGCGTAAAAGAGACTAGGCAGTGAAAGGATAGCCGCCTAGATGCCCTTTGATCTAGCTTGACAACGAAGTTAGATCCGTCACCTTCATCATGTTTGTATGTCATGTTTAATTTCAATTAACGGTACACAAATATCTGCTCATGTCATTGCATACGTTGATTGTTCATCGTGATTGCGTAGCACACACTACTTTAAAATGTAAGCTGCGGCGAGTAGGATTTTGACTCCTACACAGTGAGCAAGGCTAGGTGCACCCATGCGCCAAATACACTTCCTGGCTCGTGGTCCAGAAGCGAGCATAGTGTGTTGCTAATCCCAACGCTCGATACACATGGAGGGGTAGGGTTAAACGGTCGCTTGAGCTTAGGAGTTGACCCGATCAGCCACTCTAGCCAAAAGACGAAAACTCTGAGCACAGAGTGAAAATCGTGATAAGTGATTCGTGATAAGTGAAAATCGTGATAAGTGACTCGTGAATTAGTGATTTGGTAGTTTTGGCTACATCGTGCGTGCTTGTCCTTTCATGTCCTTTTAACTGTTGCATCATACTTAAATGTCATGTCATTGCATCCTACTTGAACTGTTAGGTTGTTAGTTTACTTTCAGTTTCCTTGCCCAAGTCTTTTAGACTTGCTCACATGTGCCCCTCTCTCTTTTGGGTGACACATGTTAGATCCTGAGCCAGAGTTGGTTGGTGAGGACGTGGTGTTTGCTGACGTCGAGTCAGGACCCGTGTTTGCTGAGGAGGAGTACGTGGACACCGGGGACCAGTCTTAGTGTCTTCGTTGAGCTTCCCTTTTATTTTAGACTGTTGTAGTTGTCGGTGCGCAGCACCAATACTTTGTTATGTTGTCTTTGGTTGGCCATGTTTTGGGCCTTTGGACTATTTCTTTTAGCCTGGTGGCTTTTCTGAATGTTGAACTTAGTTTTAATGTTGGACAATTCTGAGATTTGAGATTTTATTTCTGTCTCTTTTGTGTTATTATCTTTGTTCTGTTCGTGGTTACAGGGACCTGCATTTAATTTATTGACGCTTATCAGGCATGTGGCTTCACAGCTCCACGTCTGTGCGGACCTTCTCATGTCTCGCCTCCATTTTAGGGAAGCGGGGCGTGACATAAAGTGTAGGCTTATTCAAAATGACCCAAATGACATCCTTCCTCTTAGCATGTTAAAACACAAACTGGTCGGGTTCTCGGGGACAGTTCCGGAAATTCATGTTACTGTTTCAGGAAGAAGAGTGGGTCCCGCAAGTTATAATGAAGAAGTGATGCAGACGGCTGAGCTGTTTAGAACACAAAAGTTTCAAAGTTTCAGACTTTTCCAGTTCCCCCAATACGCTTTCCCATCGGAATTTAAGAATTTTTTCTCCAAAATATTTCTCAACCATTTGTTTCTCAAGATTAAATCTTAGCCCTCTTTCTATCAACCCCTTTGTCCTAGTCAGCTTGTCCTAGTTAGCCCTAGGATTCAAAAATCTCTGTCAAATGTATTATATATATATATATATATATATTTTTGACGGGTAAAGGTTAGATTTTATTAGCAATAAAACAATACAAAATGGTACAATCAGGTAAATAGTTGCCTTGGAGGATGGAAGAAAGAGCAGGGATAGGGCACAAGCGCCGTCACCTACCACTAACTACACCCTAACAAGAACAACCAAACCAAAAAAATGTACAAGAGTACCAAGCTACAGAAGATTGTCAAACACTGATGAAACCCCAATTGTCAAAAGGAATAACAGCCCCAGGTTGGTCTCTATCAATGTCATGCAGGACGATGAGAATATCTGCATTAATGGCACCAAACAGAGCAGTTTTCTCTACCATTTTCCCCTCGAAAATTCTGCTGTTACGTTCCTTCCAAATGTGCCACACCATCGATGCCAGAGCAGTTTTAGCAAGGACACCAACGCAATCTTTCTTGTTGAACAAATTAAGGAATAGATCTCCAACCCCAGCCAGAGAGAGAGGAACAGGCGCACTGATATTAAGCTTAAGGAGACTCCTGGCTAGAATGTAGCGGCTATAGCTGCATTCAAAGAATAAGTGGCTCAAACTTTCATCAATATCTGCATCACAGAGAACACATTTAGTCCCATAGTTACTGCCCCATTTGCATAGGATGTCCTTTGTTAAGAGCTTGCCGTGGAATGCCCTAAGAAGAGTTAGGGACCATTTTGGAATATGCAAAGGATACCAGACTATATGATAATATCGGAATGACAAACCTCTGGTCCGGGTTTCACTCCAAGCATCCCGGAATAAAGAATTGCCCCCAGGAATCCAGATCCAGGAATCGGGACCAGGAGAAGTGCGGAAGTGGGAAATGAGCTGAAGTACTGGTGCAATGTGCGGATCATTCACCCACCCAGTAGCCGACCAATAATGACAAACAAGACGATGTTCTTCACCAGGGGGAACCGGGTGTAAGAGGGCGAGGGGGCCACATGGTAACCAATTATCAAACCAAAAGGAAGTGGATGCACCATCCCTAACAACACGCTTGATTAGACGGTGAGAAGTGCTACGATGATGGAGTAGAAACTTCCAGGTGCCAGAGGATGAAGGAGAAGGCGTAGCACTGAAGAAGCGACTTTGAGAAGGGCAGTAATGACGTCTCATGAACTGTGCCCAAGGCCCAACAGAAGTAAGTAGCCTCCAAGTGAGTCTGATTCCCGACGCAGCATTAAGATCCGATAGCAGTCTAAGACCAACTCCTCCCTCCTCTTTGGGCTTACAGGAATCCTTCCAGGCCCAACAGTGCTGCTTCCCCCAGATAAATCTTTTACACAAAGAAGAAATAGTGTGTATGACCGAAGGTGGTAGACGGAAGGAGAACATCCAGAAAGAGACCATGCCATAAATAACTGTACGCACCAACACTATTCTGCCTGAAATAGAAAGGAGCGACGAGGACCAACCTTGCAACCTCTTCTTGCACTTATCAATTAGTCGTGCATAATTGATAGATTTAGGATATTTTGCAGACAGGGGTAAACCAAGATAAACGGAGAGAGACGATACCTGCTTGATCCCAAGAAACGAAGCAAGGGAGGAAGGATTCCTTGTGCCTTTGCTAAATATTGCGGCGCTTTTATCCCAATTAACTTGAAGTCCAGTTAATAACCAGAAATTGTTCAACAACTCTGAAAGCCCCGAAAAAGAGTGCTGATTAGCACGGCAAAATACCAGCAAATCATCCGCAAATAGAAGGTGAGATACTGATCCCGATCTTCTCAGGGGGTGAATAGTATTCATTGCTTCGGCTCTTGCAAGTAGAAGGGAGAAACACTCCATGACAAGGACGAAAAGGTAGGGCGAGAGTGGGTCCCCTTGCCGGAGCCCTCTATTAGATCCAAAAAACCCCGCAGGTGAGCCGTTAATTAGGACAGAGAAGGTTGGGGTAGAAATGCATTCAGCAATCCAAGAAATAAATCTTGTATTGAAGCCCATCTGATGGAGAATAAAAAGGACAAAACTTCTGTTTACACTGTCGAATGCTTTACGCAGATCCAATTTAAGGCAGGCACGTGAACCCATTGGATTACTGAAATCCCGGATCTGTTCATGCGCAAGAAGGGAACAATCAGATAGAAGACGCCCTTTTAGGAATGCAGCCTGATTTGATGAAATCAGTTCGTTGATTACCAGTTTCAGCCTGTTACAGATGACTTTACTAATAATCTTATAAATAACATTGCAACAAGCAATTGGCTTGTAATCCCCCAATCCCGAAACTTTTGAATTCTTTGGAATTAAAGTCAGGAAAGTATGATTTATCTCCCGCAACATATGGCCAGATTCAAAAAAGGAAGTTACTGCCTGGATAACCTCACGACCAATAATATCCCAATGGAGGTGATAAAATGAGGCGTTAAAGCCATCAGGACCTGGGGCCTTATCTTTACCAATTTGAAATACAGCATCTTTGATTTCTGAAGCAGAAACGTTCCTATCCAACCAATTAGCAGCATCAGAGGTGAGTTTAAATTTGGGGATTAAGTTAGGAAAAATAGTCCAGTAATTATCCTGATTATAGAGATCCTCATAGAAAGAGGAGGCATTAGCCCTAATCTGCTCGGCATTTAGACTCCTAGAACCGTCTGAAAGAACCAGATGAGTGAGATTGTTGTACGTATTCCTCGCCTTCATGGCCAAGTAAAAAAATTTTGTATTTCTATCTCCTAGGCGCAGCCAACTTTGACGGCTCTTCTGCCTAAGATCCGATTCCTCAGCATCAAGAGCTCTGGATAGTTTAATAGAAGCATCCAATTCTGCTTTCTGTAGGTCCTCACTTGACGAGAATTGTAACCGGGATTGAATATCATCAAGACGATTCCTGCAGGCCACCGAATCACTGTCCTGCCGCCAGCTTGCCGAATGAATCCTGAATGATGCTTTAATTGCTTTCAGCTTATCAACAAAAGCCTTCATGGGGAATAAGCCCAGGTGCCGCAAATATGGAGGGCAAGTGCAAGGTAGAAAGCTAGCCCAGGCAGCTTGCACAATTCGGTGATAACCCGCACCTTTGGTCCACGAATTAAAATATTTAAAGGGTTTGGGGAAAGAATGTACCTTAGGGTGTAGGGAAATAAACATAGGGGAATGGTCGCTGGTTACCGAGCTAACATATTCAAAGAAGGAAGAAGGAAGCAGCCGAATCCATTCAAGATTGCAAAGAACCCTATCCAGACGAGCTGAAATGCGATCCAAACCCATTCTTCTATTGCACCAAGTTAGATGGGGACCAACACTTTTGAGATCCAACAGATTGCATCTACCCAAACAGTTATTGAAATCGTCCATAGCTCGAGCATCCAAAGGGCGCCCGCCGACTTTCTCATTTGAAAATCTTACACAATTAAAATCGCCCCCAGCTAGCCAAGGGTAACCAGACAGGGTCGAAGAATCACATACCAGAGCTTGCCATAGGGGGAGACGAAGCGTAGGCAGATTCAGAGCATAGACTGTAGAGAACCCCATAATGAAGCCAGCTTTATTAGAGAGAATCAAGGAGATGTGTTGGGCCGAGATTGAAATTGGAGTAAAGGTCCAAATACCGTCATCCATGTAGATGACAATGCGACCACCGCTATGATGGTCCCTGTTATCCACGCAAAGCCAGGATTTAGGGAAACATTTAGCAATCCTTACAGAATGACACGCATCAACTTTCGTTTCCAACAAACACACGACAGATGGTCGAAGGGCCCTTAATCTTTGCTTTAGATCACCGCAACGAGCAGAGTTATTAAGGCCCCTAGTGTTCCAAATGAAAACTGACATTACAGCAAATTGGGGGAAGCACCGCTACAACTAGCTAGCCGGGAGCTCCTACGTGTAGCTGATGCTGAGGGGGATTTAGAATTTACTTTAGACTTGCTGCCAACAGACATAGATTTAAGTTGTTCCAGCTCTTTACCCCAAAGAGGATTTGGATAGGCAATCGCATCAGGAAGCGGAACATCAACATCAGATTCTGGAGATAGAAGAGATGGTTGAGGAGGGGACTTTCGCACCTGCAAAAGAGTAGACTTACTGATGCCATCACCTTGCACATTAGACGAGTTGCTGCATTGTCCCAAGTCAACTAAATCATTGATAGACACAGTTGTAGCCTCCGAGTTGATTTGTTCCGGATGTTCTAGCTGAGAATGGCGAAGCGCATTCAGAACATTACTTTCCCCCGAAATTTCTCCCGAACACACATCATCCTTTGCTGCAAAATCACCCTCCTCAGTTACACCAACGCCAATAATTGGACTAGACTTGTCCTTGTTCGTAGAAGCATCCGCATTAATAGTTGCAATATTCGAAATTTTACCCTCCTCAGTTACACAAATATCTTCTATATGAGCAGGGCATGATGTTTCTTTGTTTGCTTCATCCACAGTTATAGGAACATTATCAACAGGAGCATCCCTTTGGATTGAAGTGGGCTCCAAAGACTTTAATGAGCATTGTGACTCCACATGGCCAAAACTGGAGCAAGAATTGCATCTTGGGGGCTCTCCCTCGTATTTGACATCCACGGTTAACGAAGTACCGTCCTCCAACTTAATCAACACCGTCCTGACTAAAGGCTTCTTCGCTTCCACCTCCACAAGGCAACGAGCATACATAATGCGGTCCAGCTTGGCCGTAGCCCGATCAAGACACAGAGGGGTGCCTACACGGCTAGCAACAATATTTAGCACATCAATAGTCCACATATGAAGAGGCAAATTATGAAGTTGGATCCAGACTGGAACAGCTGTGAGAAAATCACGTTCATGCTTTACTGAGGAGCTCCATCGCTGCAGAACCACCAAACGCCCATCAAACAACCATGGTCCCCCATGAAGGACAGCTTCACAGTCAGAGTCTTTTTCAAAGCGAAAATAGAAGAAACCATTTTCCTTACTATAAATCTGCAACCTGCCTTTGAGCTTCCAAAGCCTATCGGTCCAAGCTCTAATTTGGCTAAAGAAGGGGATGTCTCCCAGTACGTAACCAACCAAAGCATTTTTCCATCTAGCAGCTCCCGCCTCTAGAAGAGAATTGGGTACCCAAGCTGAATTCTCATCACCAACTACAGGTGGGACGTACTTCATGACAAGAGGGTCATCATACTTACGGGTACGGGAACAGATATCAACCCACGATCGTTTGCCAGCCCCGGGATGGATGAGTACGGGTACGGGACCACTATCAGGTCTTGCAGGAGTTTTCTCGAGCATTTGGGGTGCAGCTCCCCTACGAACAAAGTTCTGGCCTTGTCGACTCCCTGTAAATTGCCGAAGAGATCTAGGGTAATGAGAACCCCTTCCAACAAAACCCGTGTCTCTATTGGGAGGTTTCTTCTTCGCTTTCACCAGAGTCCATGCGCTATCACCCTTATCACCGATGATTTGGCCTTTCCCTTTTACAGCGTACAGAGGTGCCTGGGGAACTGAGTTACCGCCCCCACCCGTATTAGCAACAACAGGACCCGCTACATCACCGCCAGACCCATTCTTGACCGAGGTGCCACCGGGATCTCCATCACCGCCATCAGCCGTCACGAGGGAGCCCTGATCGCCTAGGGTTTTTGCTCCACCAATTCCGGATATATATATATATATATATATATATATATATATATATATATATATATATATATATATATATATATATAGAAAGATGCTAATATGAGATGGTGAGATGGTGAGATGAGATATTCATATCTCGAACTAGCCAAAACTATTTGCCAAATCATCAATCGGAACCGTCCATCTTCTTCTATCTATCAAGTGATCTTTATGTATAATTTTTTGTGTCATTTGGACATTTCTATCAGATCCATCAAGTGTCTGCAAGATGAACGGTTTACAAGCTGCCTGTAAATGTAACAAAATTGGAACGGGTTGATCCATAGGATTTTGGGGTTTATAATCTCTAATTTTTTTAGGGTATAGATCTATCGACATGCTCTTGAAGATGAACGGTGCCGATCGTTAATTGGTGTTACCGATTGTGCTAGCTCACGATAATGATTTGAGGTCACCATCTCATACTAGCATTACTATATATATATATATATATATATATATATATATATATATATATATATATATATATATATATATATATATATATATATATATATATATATATATATATATATATATATATATATATATGGTGAGCGGGCGATTTGGAGAGGCGATTAACGACCTTGGAGGACTAGGGCTTCTTGAGGGGGTTACCGGTGATACCCAGGGGACTTCTGCGGCGGCCAAGGGCTTGGAGTCTTTTACGGTGGTCAAGGGCCTGGAGCCTCCGGTGGTTGGGGTTTCCACTAAGAACCGTCATACTGGATCTCGTAAGAGTATAGCGGTTAATGGCTTCGCTCAAGTGGTCGGAGGTCCTCCATTGGCTGGTGATGCGAGTTTGAACAGAGACAGTAGTTCAGGTGGGAGAGAGCCCCAGGGGGATGGCAGGTCGTAACTAGGAAGAAGGCTCAACCCAGGATTGGTGGTGTCGGGAACCCTCTGAGAGGGGGTAGAGGACCTGAGGGCAAAGGTATGCTATGAAATTCCTAGCAATTAAGGAGTTTCCCTAGGAGAGGTTTGTTCTCAGGTATAGGCCATAATGTTAGAGGAGCTGCTAGCAATGTGCGACAGGTGTTCGATAAAATTCCCAAGAGACCTAATGTTGAAATCTCTGTACAAGTCTGGAAAAGCAGTCTTGGGCTGATAAATGTGCCAAAAGAAGGAAGTATGACTCTGATCTTACTATGGAGTTTATGCCACTGGGGGTGAATGAAGAGGGTATTGAAGTTGCTTTGGTGACTAACAATCTTTTGGCACGAGGGGTGGCCCAATGGAGAAACACTCTCGTTGGTTATGTGGTAGGGGATGTTCCCTATTATGGTCAGATCTGTGCATGGGTAGACAGACTCTGGTACATTAAGAAGGGCGTCAAAATCTTTAGCCGGGAGAACGGATTTTTCTACTTTAAATTTAGTGATGAAAAGGAATGTGAGAAGATATTGCACGGAGGTCCTTGGCTTTTTGATGGGCATCTGGTGGTGTTGCAGCGTTGGAACCATCAGTTGCGACATGAGAGAGACATTCTTACTGCTATTCCTGTGTGGGCTCAGCTGCATGTGGTACCCTTGAACATGTGGACGAGGGAAATATTTAATGCTATTGCTTTGGTGATTGGTGTCCCCTTGTGCTTGGATAGATTAACGGCTAAGTTGGAGAGGATTGCCTACGCTCACTGTCTGGTTGAGATAGATGCTAAAAAGCCAATACCGTCTAAAGTAGAGGTGAAGCTTGAAGATGGTACTAATATCTACGTGGCAGTGAAGATTGAAGGAGAACCACCAAGATGCTCAAATTGTATATGCTTCGGGCACTCTAATACTCAAAGTCATGCGATGGAGAAGCTCCCTTTAATCCAAGATGTATCTACTGGTAGGGAGGGCAGTAGTATCAAACTGAAGGAGGGGATGGATAAACAAGCTGCTGAGGCTTGTATCAATGTGACATAGGTTGAGGAAACTTCTTAGGAAGTGAATAAAGATCCCCCTACCTGTAATCACGTTTCGGCTGGGAATAACATCTTAGGCTCGAATGATACACAGGGGTCTGGTCACTTCTTATCTTCTCAAAATGTGGATGAGAGCTCAGACAAATTAATTGATATGGAGGAGTCATATGAGACTAGCATTCAGAATGAAGCATTATCATCACCTCAACCTAAGGACCGGCCTCCAGCTAACATTGATTCTCAGGGGAGGGGAATTAATGTACTGCAATCCTTAAAAGGCAGGGTTAATGTGCAGGCAGTGAAGGGCAATGAGATTACTTCGACTTCTCTTCAATCAAGTGATCCCATGGTACCCGTTCACATACAATTTCCAGAGCAAGCTCAGAGCAACATGCCAGCACCTGATCACATGGTAGTAGTTAACCCTGAATGTGCTACTGAATATTTGGATGGTGATAAACATGAAGATAATCAGAAGGATCACAAAAAGAAGAGTGCAATTCATGAACCAATTCTGGGAAGCTTTAGGAGAAGCGTGAGAATTAAGGAAGGGGCTTTGGGGAAGCCAAACAAACCAGGTAATGAGTTTATTTGTGTGGAATACGCGAGGCCTAAATAATCCTATCAGAAGGAGGGATCTTCGCGATAGGCTCATGATCATTAAGCCAACATTGGTTATTTTGTTAGAGTCAAAGTTGAAGGAAGGAATAGGGAAATGGCGCTCCTGTTTCCCCAAGGAGTGGGCATTGTTTAATAATTTTTCTTTACATTCTGGTGGAAGAATACTCGTTGGCGTGGACCCAGTTTGGAAGGCAGGGGCTCTTTCTGAATCAGCTCAGCACATTACACTAAGATGTCAGAATCTAGGGGGTTTATCTATGGTGATTACTGGAGTTTATGGGTCTAATTTGCGTAGTGAAAGGAATATACTTTGGAGTCTCTTGGAATTTGATGCGGAATTACTTAGGGGGACACTTAGATTGTGGGTGGGGACTTCAATTGCATTAGGTTCACGAAGGAGAAGATGGGAGGTAGGCGATGTGATCCTGGAATTTTGACTGAATTCAATGATTGTATTAGCAATTGCTCCCTGTCTGATATCAAAAGTGTGGGAAATTCGTTAAGCTGGTGTAATCAGAGGTTAGGCAAGGGGCGAATTGCAGCAAGGCTAGATAGAGTTCTTTGTAACACTAATTGGCTGGAGATGCTACCTGAAGCTTTTTTACAGTATCTGGATTCTAATACTAGTGACCATGCCCCTATGTTAATTAAGCTGCATTCGAAGTTGATTTCTCACCCAAAGCCATTCAGATTCTTCAATGCGTGGACAAGGCATCCAAGTTACCAGGCTTTGCTGGATAGTACCTGGGATTACCATGTGGTGGGTTCTCCAATGCACAAGCTTCATATTAAGTTACGGAACCTGAAGAGTGTCCTGCGATCCTGGGCTAATATAGTCTTCATTGAAAGTCCTATGGCTACATGTAAAATGGCTTTGCAAGATGTTAGAAGTAATCCATCCCTCCACTCTGACCTGTAGCTTCAGCTTCATGAACGTGATTTATCTAAAAATTTGACTGCAATCATTGGAATGGAAGAAGACATGTTGCGGCAAAAAAGCAGACAACAATGGCTTTCACTGGGAGACATGAATACAAATTTTTTCTACATGGCCATGAAGGCCAGACAAAGACACAACAACTTGGGACATCTTCTAGATGCGGATGGAAGTCAAAACAATTCTTATGAAGAATTAAGGAACATTGCTACAACTTTTTATAAAGAACTTTATAACCAAAGCCATTACTGGAATGTTTTTCCAAATATAGTAACCAATCGGATTGTAACTCCCAAAGCGGTTGTTTGGCTTGAGCGAAAAGTTTCTAATGATGAGATTAAGGAGGCGGTTTTCCAAATAGGGGTGGATAAATCCTCTGGGCTGGATGGATACAATGGGTTCTTCTTTCAACATGGGTGGAATACAATAGGTAATGATCTTTCTGATGCTGTACATTCTTTCTTTCGCTCAGGGAAGATTATGCACCCTTTAAATCATACAAATCTAACCTTGGTACCCAAAAATTCTGGCACAACTACCCTTGGGGATTACAGACCCATTGCATGCTGTAATGTTATATACAAGGTTATTAGCAAGATCATCTGTAACAGGCTGACACATATAATTCATGATCTTATATCCCCAAATCAATCCGCCTTTTTAAAAGGGAGATTGCTTTCTGATTGCGCCCTGCTTGCACATGAACAAATACGGGACTTTAGCAACCCGATGGGATCCAGGTGTTGTTTAAAGTTGGATTTAAGAAAGGCTTTTGATAGTGTCAATCGTGAATTCATCTATTATATTCTGTTCAGAATGGGATTTGGCAAGAGATTTATTCCATGGATAAAGGAATGTATTTCCACCCCTACTTTCTCAGTTATGGTAAATGGCTCCCCATCTGGGTACTTTGAAGGGAACAGAGGTATTAGACAAGGAGATCCACTTTCCCCATATATGTTTGTCATTTCCATGGAAGCTTTTTCTTTATTAATTGATAAGGCCATATCAGCGGGCAATATTCATACTATGAGGCGCTCTGGATCCATATCACATCTACTCTTTGCTGATGACCTGTTGCTTTTCTGTCGTGCCAATAAGCACTCTTTCAATGGATTAACCCTTTTGCTGGAGGAATTCACTAATTTCACAGGCCTTGAAATTAATTGGAACAAAAGTATCGCTATCTTTATCAAAGGAACTAAGAACCCAAGTGATTTGGCTCACCATCTGGGAATTAAGCTTGGTTCTTCCTTCACCACATATTTCGGGCTGCCGCTCTCTTCTAAATACCCAAAACCATCCATGTATGGTAGGCTGGTTGATAAATGTAATAAACGGTTGCAAGGATGGACTTCTTCTATGTTATCAATCTCAGGACGAATTGAGCTTGTCAGAACAGTAACATATGGCATGATTTCTTTTTGGTTACAGGTATACCGTATTCCAAATTCCATTCTTCGTACTATCACTTCTGCCTGCAGGAAATTTATCTGGGGGACATCTCATATATGGGCTTGGAAGGACATATGTACCCCTAAGGAGGAGGGAGGAGTGGGACTACGTCTTCTTTCGGATTTGAATAATGCGACTGGGGTGAGACTGACATGGCATATGTTAACTGGCGATGGGCTCTGGGCTAATTACATGAGGGACTTATACAAGGATTCGTCAAATTTCTTTGCTGCTAAAGGGAAAGCTACTCAGTTGGGCACTTGGAAATTCATGTTAAATTGCAGGCATTTCTCTAAATACTTGATCAAGCGTCATATCCGGGATGGATCTTCCACTCTGTTTTGGCATGATAAATTGTTACCCATTGGACCAATTAGCGATTCATATGATGTACCAGAGGAGGCTAGCGGGAAAAAGGTCTCTGAGTATTGGGAGGGGATAGACCGGACTCATGATCCTTCCTTAGACTTCATACGGCCTGTACTCCAACATATTAAACTGGAGAGAGGCGCAGACTCCTGGGATTGGACGGCAGGCTCTAATTTCACATTTTCTTTGGCTTGGGAAGGGATCAGGCATATAGGTACAAAATTCAGGTATGCTAAGCTAGTCTGGTTTAGTAAAAATGTCCCGAAAATGTCAATTGCAACCCTTAGAGCATTTCTGGGAAACTCCAGACAAAAAGTCTCCTAGCTAAATGGTGTGCTAATATGAACATTGGAGGCGTTCTCTGTGATGCGGATCTAAATGAAGACATTGATCATTTATATTTTGAGTGTGATTACACTAGCTACTTACTTAAAAGGAGTCTTCTAAAGTTGGGAGTGACATGTCCTATTGCCCCTCAGCTAGCCAAGTTAGGAGATTATTTCTTAGCAAATTTCACAAAGAAGGATTCATTGAGCACACTTGCAAAAACAGTGCTTTCTGCAATGGTATGGCATATTTGGAAAGAAAGAAATAGAAGAATATTTGAAGCTACAAGGCGGCCTAAAACTGTCTTATTTGATGATATAGTGGCAGATGTCAGAACTATCATTGGGAATTTAGACCCCGAAACACCTGCATCAAAGCTTTCAATGGAAAGATGGGAATTTCGAGATGTGGGATGACTCACATGTTGCTAATTTTGTTTTTGATTTTTTTGTACAGTTGGGTAGTATTAATGGGTATGCCAATTGAGGGTGACGGCGCCTGTGCCCTATCCCCTCTCTGACACTATCCATTAATTGAACTTACCATCATTACTCTGTAACCTTTTGATGTTTAATAAAGGTCGCACACTAACCTTCCAATATATATATATATACACACTATATAAAATAGGGATGTTATCAAGAGAAATTGGATAAGAGTTTTTGGATAAGAGATATTGGTTATGTGTATTATTGTATGTTGATATGTGTATTGTTGTATAAGAGATTTTGGTTAAGAGATAATGGATAAGAGAATTTGGTGTTGGTTATGTGTAATTGGGTGTGATGTTTATATAGATTGTATATACGGTATGAGAAATTGAGATATGAGATATTGGCACATCACATCACATATTTTGATCACATCACCTAAAATTCAAATCATTTTTTTACATTTGAAATCAAAATTTACGTTTATGACAAATGGAGGGAAAAATTTTGCTCACTCTCCTCTGGATTTTGATCACATCACAAATGGAGGGAAAAATTTTGATCACCTCTCACTCTCCATCTCAAGGGAATTTTGCCCGCCATCTCAAGGAAAAATTTTGCTCACTCTCCATCTCAAGGGAAAAATTTACGCTTGCGCTGCAGGTAATTTTGCCCACCAAGCTCAAAAAGATCAAAGGGAGAGCACGAAGAGAAAGGGAGAGCACGAAGAGCAAGGGAGCGCCCACGTTCCTCCTCGCCATCTTCTTCTACCTCCAGCTCAAGAAGAGCAAAGGAGAGCACGAAGAGCAAGGGAGAGCACATGTTCCTCCTCGTCATCTTCTTCTACCTCCAGCTCAACAACGAAGAGCAAGGGAGAGCACGAAGAGCAAGCACATCAAGCAAAGCACCCTCATCTTCTACCTCAGTTAGCTCTTCCTCTTCTCCTCAATTTTTTTCTTTTACTTTATTTCACCCTCATCAAGAAGAGCACCCCCATTTCAGCGCTTTGAGCTTCATCACGGCCTCAGCAACTCAACCCTTGGTGAGCTTTGTGAGTTTGCTAGCTTCACCACGTCATCTGCACCTCAACCCTTGGTGAGTTTTTGCACCTCAACCTTCATGCAACTATCAGTCATGTAGTTTTGCAAGTTGAATGTTGAGAGAATTGAGTTTGAATATTGAATGTTGATGTGCTTTCAGTGTCCTGTTGAATGTTGAGAGAATTGAGTTTCAAAATGTGGGTTTTGAGATAGTTTTTTGTTACTTTTGTTAGTTTCAGTACTTAGGTGTAACGGCCTGTTTTTATATGTACATATTTCATACGTATTTAACTAGTATAGTGATTTATAAGAGGGTTTTATAATATGATTTTATTATTATTATTATTAATATTGTCATAGCTCGAACATGCGATTTAATGATCGCATTATTAATTTGTTTAACGTGTGGTTGATATTGATTGCAGGGCGAAATTGTAATAATATGTTAACCGCATCGATCCCTCCTAATCCAAATCGGTTCTATTATCCCGATCGAATCAGATCAAATCTCGTAATCAGATCAGATTCCAAATCTAAATGTCATGTTCACCAGAGTCACACTGTATCCTACAAAATCTTAAGTAACATTAATATCCCAACCAAATCCTAACTACATCGATTTTCCTAACCCAATCAAATCCTGCTGAGTTTAATGTCTTGATCCAGTCTGATCCGATCTAAACGTCTAGCCGATTTACTAAATCAAATCGTAATCGGATCTATCATCATAACCAATACGTGTAAAAGAATCATCCTAAGTTTATGTTATCTTGACAATCATCTTTCCAATTATATACTATCTAACGAATCTTAACTAACTTGATTCCTGTTAATCCAATCTTAACCAATATCCAACTAAAAGAATGATCATGTCTAAGTCCTAATTATTTTAACTAAATCGTCTTCCAAAATCAAATCTTAAAAGATCCTAGCAATTTTCCCCAATCAAATCTCAATCCTAATCAAACCGATCCTCCGAAACAAATCTTGCAGAGTTGATCTTCCTAGTCAGGATATCTTGGCTGAATAAATATTACTCAATGTTATGAAACCGGATTTATTTATCCCAAATCAATTTCATAAACCAAATCTTAATCCAAGTATCTTGACGGATCATCCGAAACATGTCTAAATCTTAACTAAACAGATCAAATATCTCGACCAATATCTCATATTACCTTAACTAATCCTAATAGCTAAATGTCTTAAATAGATGATAATTTGAATAACTATAATGTCTAATCATTTTAGCTTATCTAATCTAAATTACTTTAACAATAAGTTTCCACAGCTCTGACGCTTGATCGGACCCCATATCCATGATCCTCTCGAAGGCGCGATCATTCCGGTATCTTCTTTATAATTTTCGGATGTCGAGGAGTGAAGTTGCAAAATTGGTTATTAATAGTTACTTTTGTAACTAACCTGATTTCCTTAACTAAACATATTTTTCTTTAATAATTGGAATCAAAACGGTTAACTTTATTAAACAAATGTTTCAAAAATCAATTCGGGATTTGAGTTTTTAAAACAAGGCTTTTATTATCTTACCCATAAACCACTTCTGATTCATATCCTAACTAAAAAAACTAATTATGTTAACTTAATAGCTAATTATATTAAGTTGGGTAACTCTATCTAATCCAACAGTATCCAAACCAAATAACCAATTTTCACCAACACCCCCACGTGCTTGCAACTTCCCCACGTCACCTCCCCTTTACTTTCGCACACAACCCATACTGATCTAAACTTTTCACCCACGAATCCCAACGGTTTACTCTCTCATCCTTTTCTTCTTCAGCCCAAGGACGCAACCCCACGTTCTCTTCAAATATTAAACCCATGCACAGCCCCAGCGACACCACATACCGCCCTTCTCCCTCCCCCTGAACCGCCACCCCCCTCGACCCCATGGCCCACTGATCTCGACGGCAGCTTCTGCCATCCTACACCCCTCCGAACAGCTCCTCCCCCAGTGGCCGCCATCACCGCTTCGCCAGCTTCCTCCGACTCTCGACAACCCCTCCCGGTTCTTTCGCCTGCCACAGTTCGACCGAACACCTCTCGCCCTCCTTGCTCGCACGATCCGACCACCATTTCCCCCACCTGCAGCGAAGCCCGAACGTTCTCCCCTTCGCATTAAACCCAGGCGCCACCCTCGACAACCCCCGAGCTCCGGCAAACCCTCGTCCCATACGTCGCCCTTCCCACATCCTCGCCTGCCCACGTCCGCAACCACACCGCACGGCACACTTCTTCCTCTTCTTCCCATCTCCCTTCCGCCATCACAGCACCCTCGACTTCGACCTCCTCCTATCTCCGATCCCCGACGGCTCCGTCGCCCCATACCCGCCGTACGCCCCCCTCCGTTCAAAACCCGCCGTCCTCCGATTCCGCCTCTCATTTCAGACCGCTTCCCTCCGACGTCCTCGTCCGACCACCCATGCCTCGACGCCGACCCCAAGCCCCTCCTATCGCCACCTTCGACAGTCCAGCCTCCCTGACCTCTCCCATCACCATCAGACAGCGCCCAGTGCACAACCCGCCAGGAGCAGCCGATCCTCCATTCCGCCACCTCGCCAAGCCCACCGAACGCCGGCTCCGACCTCTCCTCCGGCCTACGCCCTTGCTGCCGCCTCCTCTGGCCACCAACCTCGCATTAATCCTCTCTCCACCACCGTGTTCACCGCCAGTCGCTGCCCAACCATGCCGTGGCCTTCACCTGTAAGGGAAGAAGAGTTAACATTACAAACTGTAAGTACATATTGAATGCTATACCAGTTTTGTGATATAAAACAACAGTACCTTTATAACACTCCTTAAGATGTTATTTTGATTCACATGTGAACAGAACCCTATGAACATATGTAACTTTATGTTAGCCTGTTGTTATCTCAGTATAATTAAGTTAGTGCTGTAGCGCAAATATATACATGTTAGGGTACATTGGACATTAATTATATGTGCACACATATATTTATTAGTTATATATAACCAGTAAGCATAGGTATGTAGGTATGAACACTAATGTCATAAGCTAGATTACAATGTTATTAGTTTTAACGCTTTTAGATCAATAACGGAAATCCGATCTCGCAGATGTTTCGCGCTCACCGTTGCGCTCACCTGGACACCCTAGAAACCATCAAATCAGGCAAGTGGACTTTTTACTTGTCTTGCTTTTAATTGCTTTGACCCAAGATATTCTGATATGCAAGTGTGCATTCTTTTTACGTGTTTTAAAGTGCTGTTACATTTATTTGTCAAACCGAGAATCACTAATGTTGTGTCATACCATAATGCATGTCACGCGGATAACTTAACCTGCTTGTACACACTTGAGTGAATGGATATTGATGGAACAGATTGATGGAACACTTGAAATCGTGGACTTGTGAATTCGTGCGCCCAAGAGGCGAAATAGTGAAATCGTGATGTCATGAGAGTTGACAAACTCGTGCTCGTAATATGAATTAGGCTGGCTCGTGTTCCAACAGTACACTTGGGTGGGGTAGTTCAATGTAGTAGAGGCTGGAATGCTGGATTGCACTCTCGTGGTGAACTTGACCGACACCTGGCCGGGTCGGTGAGTAGAGAGCCACGGGTAGCTCCCGTTGGTTTGGGTGTAATGCTGGTCACTTTTCCCCCTCAGACATTGTGCTTTTTCACTAGGCACACTTGAATGATTGTCGCGTTCTTTTACTCCGTTGTTACTATTGTGGATTGCGTGCTCTATTAGTTACTCCTGCCTTATTCGTGTACTAATATCATGCCTATTGATGTGCACACTACACTTTTCATGTTTATTGCTGTACACACTACGCTTGCCGTGCACACCACACTTGTCTCACTTATTGCTGTACACACCACACTTGCCATGTTTACTGCTGTACACACACACTTGCCATGTCATTTGCTGTACACACCACGCCTGCCATGTTATTGCTGTACACACACTTACCATGCTTATTGCTGTACACACACCCACTAATGCCATGCTTATTGATGTACGCACACACTTATCATGCTTATTGCTGTACGCACACACTTGCCACGTTTATTGTTGTACACACACTTTCCATGCTTTAATTATTGTAAATTCTAATGATGTGACTCATATTGCCATGAAATCTTTTCGAAAACCTTGCCGAGGGTCAAGTTACTTTTATCTTTTTAAATCTTGCCGAGCGACCCTCGCTGACGTATATTTCTTGTCTTGTGAAATATACGTCCGGTATTAGACAGGTCTGCTGAGGAGTTGCTTAGAGACTGAGCAGTCGACCAGGAGTACCTTGCTGTTATGTTCCGTCGCTGAGAAGCTTTGTGTCTTCACATCATTACTTTTGTAATTGTTGTCTCTTTCAATACTTGTATGGGCTTTAGACCCTCCTTCCGCTTTTACTTCTTTCATTGTTGTAAATCTTTTTGAGACATTAAGATTGTAATAAAATTTATCTGTGTTGTTTGAGTAGCATGCAAGAACCTGCAGGATGTTATCACACAGACGCGTAATGTGTTTAAACCAAGGAGGAGAGAAAAGAAAAAGTATCTCCTTCTTGCTTTAAACACATGCAGACCTTCGTCGCGTCCTCGCTCCCAAGTACAATGGGAAGCGGGGCGTGACATTAGGAATAATCAAATAAACACAGAGATTAAAAATAAGAACCAATCAGAGACACTCAAGACTTGGTAACGCAGTTCGGTGCGCACACCTACATCTGCGGGGCCACGCCCAGAAAATCAGAATACTCCACTAAAATAATCAATGAGTACAATCACTAATTATCGTGATTCTATTAGGAGGAACAACCTCCCCCTCAATACAAACCGTGATGGGTGGTCTCTACCAACCCATGGAGTATTCTCGGCAAGCTCCCCTTGGCCGAAAGCTCCCCTTGCACAATCGACTAGATCAACTCTCTTGATCCCTACGTACGTAGCCGTCGGCCTCCTCCCGGAGTTCTTCAATCGTCTTTTGCAAAAGCCGTAACACACATCAAGAGTCCACGCCCTCCTTTTCTTCACTCACCCCTCGAAGAAGATAAGATGTTGACAACAACTCCACTAACAGAATCACCAAGGATAGGCGGAAACATATGCAGCGCAGCCAAGCAAGATAAAGCAGTTAATGAGGAAATCTCAGCCGACAATCAAAACCGAAAAACAACTAAGTGTCATTAACCATCCTTCAACAGCTTCAACAATAATCACCTAATCCCGCACAGTAGAAGAAGATCTGATTCTGATCAATAAACACGATGACATCTTATCTCCAAAAACAATAGTTCAGTCACGAAGAGGTCTTATCTTCAATAGACGCAAATCAAATAGCTGCATGGAAGAGTTGCCGAATCTGATCTCAAATGTTGAACAATAAGTTCAACATTTCATATGACATTTTGTACAACATTTCATAAACACTCATTTGTTAGTGGATCTTTCATACCTCGGTTGTGGATTGATACTTTCATTCACCTTCGTCAGCAAATCTTATGCATACTTGCATTCAACTGAATATCTGGAGAAGATCTAAACAATAATGCAAGATCTGAAAACATTCATATATAGAATCTTCAACCGCACATATCTTCAACCGCACATACCATTCAGTTATGAAACCAACCAGATTTTGTAACCACTATATCCGGTTAAATAACTTCCTCTTTAATGCTAAATATCCACCAATATTTCTAGGATCACTTCGGGTAAGGAATCCCATATCCAAGGAACCACCGAATCTATTTCGGGTGAAAAGATTAAAATAAATCTCATGCGGATATTTTGCCCATAGAATAAGGAACTATTTCTGGTAAATAAAACCAATAAATCTCAGCAAATATTTCCTTCCATCAATTTAGGGACAAACCAGATTCCCAAAAATCTCAACAAACCTCCATCAATTAAGGAACTAATACGGGTAAGAAGGAGTATAAAAATCTCACCAATATCTGGAATCAATCAAATCAGGAACCTCCGATATTCTAGGCTACAAATCAGATCTGAGATCACCATGACACATTTGTAGACCAAAGCAGTGTTTCTGAATATGAACAATTATTCCAGATCCGAATGTTGAACATAATGTCGTTCAACATAATGTTCAACATTTTGCTCAAACTGCTCAAAAACAATCCAGATTCCACAAACTGAGCTCTCCAGATATAATGCCACTAATGCCAACAAATATCAACAGAATTCAACCCTAACAATCTCCCCCTTTGGCATTATGTGGCACAAACCAAAGCAAGCGTCAACCAAGCACACATTCTCCCCCTTTGAGCCACAATAATCCAAAACACATTCTCCCCCTTGCTAGAGCAACCCGAGCAGTGATTACCTCAAAAAATACAGCCACATTCTCCCCCTTTCAGCTAGCCTCACAACTCCAAAAGAAAATTCAGAAAAAAACTCAACCGAGGCACATCCGGAGGCTCCTCTGTCTCTCTTAATAGCAAATAAATTCGCAGGCACATCGGAATAAGAGAAAGAACACTATACATCACATCCGAGTCGAGCTCTGAGGGGTCGAAAAGAAGTTGGAGAGTAGAAAAACATCGGCAGTGTTTACAGAGGAGCTTCGGTGGTCTGTAAGTCAAAATTTGGAGACGTGGATGCGATGGAACCGGCTAAGAAGTGAACGAACTTTAGGGAAGTCAACCGGTCTAGATGATGAGGCCACAGAAGATGAAATAGAGGTGGATTGCTGAGCAGGAGAGGGTACAGGTGAAGATCCAATGGCACCGGTGGAGGAAGAGCAGTGAGCAAAGCGACGAGATAGCACTCTGATAATTCTGGAGGAAGATTCATGAGACTTTGGTGCAGGTTGCTCACAATGATTGTCGAGGGGAGATGTCAAGTCTGGTGTCATAACATCTGCAGCAACATTGTTCTGTGTTGTATCTAATGTTACAACATTAGTCACAACATGAAGTGTTCTCTCTGAAGCTGTAGTGTTCTTGCTGTATAATTCAGACTTCTTGACCCATTGCTTCTTCATCTTCATATCAGGATGTCTAACATTTCTTTCTTCTGACCAATGTCGCATGCGACTGTAGCAGTTTCTCTCAGTATGGCCTATGAACTTGCAGTAACTGCATACAGAACGAGCACCTTTTATACCTCTAATCTGCCTCTTCTTATGATCATAGCCCTTGTGCTGACCCATTCTTTCAAGTTCTTTGCTAACTTGTCTTCTTCTTTCAGCAGACACATCATCAAAAAGCTCCTCTATTGTATCCCACTCCGGTGCGATCTCCTGAAGTCTTACCCATATTCAAGATATCATCCAGCTTTGTTTTTCCAGAATTCCACTTCTCCAATATGCATTCAGCTTTTTCTGCCCTGAGAAGAACATTTCTGAAGTTGCTTTCCAATTCTCTACAGCTTTCCTCAGCTTTCAGACATTCGATTTTGACCTCCTCCTTCTCTTTCTTCAGTCTTTCATTCTCCTCCTTCAGGACTTTGTTGGTATTGCAGATTTGCATCCACTTCTCAAACATCATCTGGTATGTTGTACGGATATCATCGTCACTCACTTTCCCATCGCTATCAGCTTCAGAATCTGATTCGATTGTAGATGTTGTACAGGATGTTGTACAGGATATTGAACATAATGTTGCAACATTCTGTCTGACATTTGCTAGTTTGTTGTAATCAGGTCCCTTCTTCTGAGAGGCTGCAAGGACAATGTAATTACTGATGATGTCCTCATTTTTAACACTCCCATCAGAATCATCTTCACTCCAGGTACTTGATAAAGATTTCTCTTTCTGCTTCTTGAGGGTATTGGCACATTCGGCTTGTATGTGACCAAAACCCTCACATTCTCTGCACTGTATCCCTTTGCCTTTGTTCTTGCCTGCAGAGGGAAGATTTGCACGTGCCGAATTGTTACCAGATCTGAAGTTTTGACCCTTGTTGCTTATCTCTTTCATCATTCTACTGAAATTCTTAGTCAGCAAGGCAATGTCATCATCTAACTCAGACTCATTTTCAATCCATTTGTCCCTCTGATTCTGCTTCATGTTCATTTCATAGGTTTGAAGAGATCCCATGAGTTCATCCAGTCTCATGGTAGACGTATTTCTGGCCTCCTCAATGGCTGCAACTTTAGCTGAGAATTTGTCTGGAAGAGATCTCAAGGTTTTCTCAACTAACTTCTTTTGAGAATATTTCTTTCCAAGCTGGAAGGCCTGATTGGCTATATCTCTCAACCTCCCAATGAATTCGGCAACAGTCTCGTTTTCATACATCCTTAGATTTTCAAACTGAGAAGCTAGCATCTGGAGTTTGGAAGCTTTTACGGTACTTGTTCCTTCATGAACATTCTGGAGAATATCCCATGCTTCTTTGGCATACTCACATGTGGAGATCAGCTTGAACTGCTCTTCATCTACAGCCGAAAAAATAGCATTAGTTGCTTTAGAATTGCACAAGGCCGCATGTTCTTCAATCCGACTCCAGTCTCTTGCCGGCTTGAGGTGTTCTTTGCCATCTCTGTCAATTTCGATCGGCGGTGTCCATCCTTCAACGACAGTGATCCAGGCCTTCTCATCAATGGACTTGATGAATACACGCATTCGAGACTTCCAGTAAGTGTAGTTTGTACCAGTGAGCAGTGGCGGACGAACAACGGAGGCACCTTCTCGTGTAGCCATGATTCAAGTACTGAAATCCAAGATCACACCTTCTTTGTTAACAAAGATACACAGATGACCAGCTCTGATACCAATTGTTAGTTTCAGTACTTAGGAATAATCAAATAAACACAGAGATTAAAAACAAGAACCAATCAGAGACACTCAAGACTTGGTAACGTAGTTCGGTGCACACACCTACATCTGCGGGGCCACGCCCAGAAAATCAGAATACTCCACTAAAATAATCAATGAGTACAATCACTAATTATCACGATTCTATTAGGAGGAACAACCTCCCCCTCAATACAAACCGTGATGGGTGGTCTCTACCAACCCATGGAGTATTCTCGGCAAGCTCCCCTTGCCCGCAAGCTCCCCTTGCACAACTGACTAGATCAACTCTCTTGATCCCTACGTACGTAGCTGTCGGCCTCCTCCCAGAGTTCTTCAATCGTCTTTGCAAAAGCCGTAACACACATCAAGAGTCCACGCCCTCCTTTTCTTCGCTCACCCCTCGAAGAAGATAAGCTGTTGACAACCACTCCACCAACAGAATCACCAAGGATAGGCAGAAACATATGCAGCGCAGCCAAGCAAGATAAAGCAGTTAATGAGGAAATCTCAGCCGATAATCAAAACCGAAAAACAACCAAGTGTCATTAACCATCCTTCAACAGCTTCAACAATAATCACCTAATCCCGCACTGTAGAAGAAGATCTGATTCTGATCAACAAACACGATGACATCTTATCTCCAAAAACAATAGTTCAGTCACGAAGAGGTCTTATCTTCAATAGACGCAAATCAAATAGCTGCATGGAAGATTTGCCGAATCTGATCTCAAATGTTGAACAATAAGTTCAACATTTCATATGACATTTTGTACAACATTTCATAAACACTCATTTGTTAGTGGATCTTTCATACCTCGGTTGTGGATTGGTACTTTCATTCACCTTTGTCAGCAAATCTTATGCATACCTGCATTCAACTGAATATCTGGAGAAGATCTAAACAATAATGCAAGATCTGAAAACATTCATATATAGAATCTTCAACCGCACATATCTTCAACCGCACATACCATTCAGTTATGAAACCAACCAGATTTTGTAACCACTATATCCGGGTAAATAACTTCCTCTTTAATGCTAAATATCCACCAATATTTTTAGGATCACTTCGGGTAAGGAATCCCATATTCAAGGAACCACCGAATCTATTTCGGTTGAAAAGATTAAAAAAAATCTCATGCGGATATTTTGCCCATAGAATAAGGAACTATTTCTGGTAAATAAAACTAATAAATCTCAGCAAATATTTCCTTCCATCAATTTAGGAACAAACCAGATTCCCAAAAATCTCAACAAACCTCCATCAATTAAGGAACTAATACGGGTAAGAAGGAGTATAAAAATCTCACCAATATCTGGAATCAATCAAATCAGAAACCTCCGATATTCTAGGCTACAAATCAGATCTGAGATCACCATGACACATTTGTAGACCAAAGCAGCGTTTCTGAATACGAACAATTATTCCAGATCCGAATGTTGAACATAATGTCGGTCAACATAATGTTCAACATTTTGCTCAAACTGCTCAAAAACAATCCAGATTCCACAAACTGAGCTCTCCAGATATAGTGCCACTAATGCCAACAAATATCAACAGATATTCAACCCTAACAACTTTGATATCATGGCAACTCAAATAACAATGTTATGAACTATGGTTATGTGTAAACTCTATTTTTTGTTAATTTGATTTTATGCCATGGTATTTGATGATATAAGAAAAATGTTGAACTTAACATGAAAGTATCAACATTAATGTTGATATAATGTTGATATAATTTTTGAGAGATAAATGAACTATGTTGATATAATTTTTCTCTGTATACATACCCATATCAATATGAAAGTATCAAATTTTTTAATACTTGAATTCTCTCAAATGTCCTGTTGAAATTGAATTTAATTTTGAAATTGAATTTTTCTCATTCCTTTCTATTATCCAATGCAGTATACAGAGAAATTTAAATTTAAGTTATTGAATGCAGTATACAGAGAAATTTTCTCTTCCCTTTCTCATTCCTTTCTCTTCTCAAATTTTTCTCTTATTCAATGCAGTATACAGAGAAATTGTATACTCTTCTGAAATTTGAGTTATTGAATTTTGTAATTGAAATTTAATTGATTGAGAAATGTGTATACAGAGAAAAATTCTCTCAAATGTCCTGTTGAAAATGAGAAAAATTATACACATAACCATATCAACATGAAAGTATCAAATTTTTTAATACTTGAATTCTCTCAAATGCCCTGTTGAAATTGAATTTAATTTTTATATTAACATTTGAGAGAATACTTGAATTTTGATATCAACATTGATTTCAAAAAATTACTTGGGTTTTGAGTTTAACATGAAAGCTCTTCTGAATGTTCATTTGAGAGAATACTTGAATTTTAAGTTTACACATAACCATAGTTCATTTGAGAGAAAAATGTTGATATAATGACAACATTCATGTTTGAGGAAGTTCAAAATTGGGCATTCATGTTTTATGAGTAGTTCAAATGTTGATATAATGTTGATATAATTGAGAAACACCCAAGTGTTGATATAATGAATGTAACAACATGTATCAAGCAAAAATACATGACAGCATGTATCAACATTTGGGTGTTTCTCAATACATGATAGCATTCAATTTTGAACTACCCAATTTGAGAGAAAAATGTTGAACATGCCCAAAATTGGGTGTTTCAGTTTGAGTGAAAAATGTTGATATAATGAAAAATGTTGAGAGAAAAATGTTTCATTTTTCAGTTTACACATAAAACATGACAGCATTATATCAACATTTGAAATTTTATAATGACAGCATTTCAAATTTGAGAAAAATGTTCAAAATTGGGTAATGTCCTGTTGAAATTGAATTTAATTTTGATATCAACATTTGAGAGAATACTTGAATTTTGATATCAACATTGATTTCAAAAAATTACTTGGTTTTTGAGATAATTTGAGAGTATTAATTTTGATATAATTTTTGAGATAATTTGAGAGTATTAATTTGAGAGTATCAACATTGCTTTCAAAGAATACTTGGTTTTTGAGATAATTTTTTGTTACTTTGATTTCATGGCAATTCAACTACTTGAATATTTGACAGTATATCAAAATTAAAATTCAATTCAATGCTCATTTGAGAGAATACTTGAAGTTTGATATTAACATTCAATTCAATTCAATTTATTAATACTTGAATTCTCTCAAATGTCCTGTTGAAAGTATATCAAGTATATCAACTGAATTCTCTCAAATGTTGATATAATGCTAGAATACTTGCTGGAATTTATTGAAAATACATCAATCTTGCATAACAAATTCAATGTATTATTGACATCACACAGTTTCTAAATATCATATTTATGGATAATAAACTTGGTGAGTTTGAGTTTGTTATCACTCAATTTTATATTCCTAAAGATTGAGCTTGCTGAAAAATGAGATAATTGCTGAATAGCTTGCTACTGAGTAGAGCTGTTTGCAATTGGACTAAATTTCAGTCCATTTGTTTGCAATACATATGAATTGCTAATGAATAGAGTATTAGGTATTTGCAAACAATTTTCATTAACAGGACAATGAAATTTAAAGTCAATGTTAATTTATAGGTATTTGCAAATACCTAATACTATCAGTCAATGTTAATTAACAGGAAAATGAAAATTTGCAACCAATATTTGCGACCAATATTTGCTAATTAACAGGACAATTATGATATAGAGGACTGAAAATTTATAGGTATTTGCAACCAATATTTGCTAATTAATATGACAATGAAAATTTTTAGGTGTAAACAACTTATGATATAAAGGTGCTTGCTCTTCATAATCAAATTTCATTGTCCTGTTAATTTGAAACTATCAGTGAATTCTCAAAATGTGGTTTTTAGTCAATTTAAATTTTTTGTCAATGTTGATATGGTATTTGCAAATTTTTAATTAATTCAACATCAATTCACTGATTTTAAGTCAATTTTTAAAATTTTGCTTATGAGAATTCACTGATAGCTGTTAGTTTCAAATGCAAATTTTTAGAGAATTCATATGCAATATCACTAATAGCTATCACTGATAACTCATTTCACTGATAGCTCTTCATATGCAAATTTTTAGTCAATTCAAACTCAAGGTAGGTGAGAATACAAAATTGTTGAGCTTTTATTCCAAGACTATAGCTTGACAGGAGTGCTTGATATTAAATTTTTGTCCATGTGCTTATGAATAGAGCTGTTTGCACATTTAGAATATCATATTTATGGATAATTACCTTGTTGAGTTTGAGTTTGAGTTTGAGAGAAATGGTTTATCACTCAATGTTATCTTCTAAAGATTGAGCTTGCTGAAAAATGAGATAATTACTGAATAGCTTGCTACTGAATAGAGCTGTTTGCAATTGGACTGAATTTCAGTCCATTTGTTTGTAATACATATGAATTGCTAATGAATAGAGTATTAGGTATTTGCAAACAATTTTCATTAATAGGACAATGAAAATTTATAGTCAATGTTAATTTATAGGTATTTGCAGATACCTAATATTATCAGTCAATGTTAATTAACAGGACAATTAACATGACAAAGATTGAAATTAACAGGACAATTATGATATAGAGGACTGAAAATTTATAGGTATTTGCAACCAATATTTGCTAATTAACAGGACAATGAAAAAATGTTTGAATGAGAAAATTGTTAATAATACAAAGCTAAAGAAAGCAAAAGAAACTAACTTGGTATGAAGCAAAAGCAGTTAATTCCAATTACAAAACCCTTTGGGAAGCTGCCTCTGCTTAATCCTTCACTCCCATGGCTCCCAATGTAGCAACAAGAACCAATAGAGTGACAAAGATTGCCTCTTTCATCACCATTGGCATTGATGGCTTTTGAGATAGCGAGCAATGCTTTGGGTTCTATATGATGGTGTACTGGGTGGCCTTGAGGCCTATATATATATATATAGATGGAATGAGCACTTGAACATAGTGTGGCCTTTGGGTTCTATATGATGGTGTAATGGGTGGCCTTGAGGACAAAAAAAAATTAAACCACATGACTTGAACCTGGGGCTAGAGCATCCCATAATCCACCCCTACCCCCCAACTACTTACACATGCATTTTCTGGCATTTACACTAAGCAATGGATGCTTCTAATATTTGCCTAATCTCCTTATTAAACCAAATTAGTTTTTGTGGTATTTTTGGATATGGATCCTTGCCAACTATCTTATTTGATGTTAATTCCACAAATATGATGCAATTACCCAATTGGCAGTAACACCAATATTAAACTGAAAAAAATTTCAAAATGGATTCAACTAAAAATGGTTTCAACTAAAAAAAGACCAGTTCTGAAATATTTTCCAAATTCTCAAATTATTGATTTACATACGTTAACATGAATCCTGTAATATTAATGAGGGTATATTAATTGAAGAATATAGTTTAGTGCTTGCTCTTCTTGAGGGTGCTCTTCTCGATGAGGGTATGTTTCAGTGTGCTGTAAAAAATTTATGGATAATGAATACTAAATGAGCTTTACAGGAAAAAAATTTATGTATTTGAACAATAACATCATTTTTGAGGAATTGGCAATCCAGGATTTTTAGTATGAACTCATTTTTAAACAATACCATTTGAACATTTGAAAAGTATGAACTAAAAACATTTGAACATTTGAAGTACTAAAAATGTATTTCAAATGTATTTCAACTGTATTTGCGTATGTATTTGAGTTGAGTTCATACTAAAAATCCTGGATTGAGTTCATACTCAAGAAATTTCAACTGAATGAACTTAAAACACTCCACATGCAGCATAACTAAAAATCCTGGACTCAAATGTTCATGTAATTTTCAATAGGATAACTGCATTAGAATTTGAGTATGAATTTTTTTGCTTGAGTATGAATTTGAGTATGAATTATTTAAATTCAATGAAATTGCATTAGGATTTAAACCCTAACAATTCTAATGCTGCAGTATATCAAACATATCAAAGTATTAAAGTATTGGTTATGTGAGTTTTTTTATATTCAGTGAAATAATTCAAGTATCTCACATGCTGGAATTTTTTTATATTCATTAGCAAATAGAAAAGTTCTCAAACAGCTATGTGAGTTTGATACTGGAATACTGAAATTTTGTGAAATACTTCAAGTATACTGGATTTCAATGAAATGGAATACTTCAAATTTGAAAACTGGAATGGTATACTTCAAACTCACATGCTCAAGTATACTGAACTGGATTTCAACCTTACATGCTGAGTTTGAAGTATGGATTTTAACCCTAACAACCCTACCAATTCAATGAAATTCCAGCATGTAATACTGAAATTTTGTAATACTGGAATGAAATTAACTTTGAGAACCTGCTATAACATGCTCATTTCAATTTTGGTTATCAATTTTGGTGCTATACTATATGCTAAATCAAGCTGATACTATCAATGAATGTATTGGTTATCAGTGAATATTGGTTATCAATTTGAATATATCCAGTTTGAATATGAAATGAGCTTGCTATTTTGCTATTTTGCATTTCATAGTCTGAATATCCAATTTCATAGTCAGTGAATGCTAAAACACCAAAATTTGGATATGAAATGCTAAATCAAGCTGATATTTGACTCTGAATATGAACTGGATTTGGTATTTAAATAGCAAGCTTCTGAATTGCAAGCTTGGTATTTAAATAGAATTGCAAGCTCACATTTGGTATTTAAATATCCTAAATACCAAATTGAATTTTGGATATTCAATGTTGGATTGCAACTGCAAACTGAATTTTGGATAGAATTGTATTTTTAATACTCACATTATGTTACTATAGTATTCTCTAAGCAATTCAATAGAAGCTTGGTATTCAAAAATTTGGTATTTATTTCACTTTGAATAAATAGGAATGAGCTTGCTATTTTGCAATTGATGAGCTTGCAAAATTTTATCCTGTTGAATTGCAAGCTCAAAAAATAGCAAGCTCATTCAACAGGATTTATGAATGGATGAGCTTGCTGACTAATTGGTTATGAAATTTTGTCCTTTGAAATGAAATCCTATTTTCATTCATTTAGGAATTTTGCTCTCATCTTCTATACCTTATGAATAGATTTTTGCTAATGAATAGATTTGAGCACATGAACAAAAGTATGAAATGTGCATATGAAACTGAAGTATGCATTGGTTATGAATTGCTTTTGCTCATACTTAAATTGCATGTTTTTTATATTTAAATGAATGAAATTGCATGATATCATGGTTAGACATTCAACTTAAATGACTGTCATGGTTAGACATTGCATGAAATTGGTTATCATGGTTAGACATTCAAGTATGAGTTATTGGTTATATATTCTGAATATATAACCAAGCTTTTAAACATGACACCTGGTTATCATGGGTAGATATCATGGTTAAATGACTTAAAAACATGCAATTTCAAACTGATTTTTGATATTTGAATATTTTTTGTTACCTAATTTACTATCAAGCCTCGGAAAAAATTGTCAAACAAATTTTTGGGTTTCCAGAAGTACTGATGCTATGATATTTGGCATGTTAGACTAAAAAAATTGATGTTATGCATCCTGTCATATGCATATGCATATGCTACTTATGCTATTTAGCTTTAATGCTTGCTATTTTTAGAAATGTTTAGACAACAAATTAAGTCAAGGTTATTAAAAATGTCATGTAATAATCTATTTTGGTTATGCTATTTAAAATTTGCCAGTATTTTTGGATATTAGAAATTTCATGTAACGATTTTCAATGATTCAGCTGGTTACCATTTAGAATGTAATATTCTTTTAACACTAAGTTTAAATGATTCAGTTGTACGTTGTCATTCTTTGACCAGCCTAAAGATTTTATCATTCACATTTGCTTCACACCAATATGCGAACCGTATGGAATTTGTTAGTATAAACTAATGTATTACATGCTTGACTTACCATCATTAATCACGCTCTTACCATGCACTCAATTTAGGCATCGGTTGATAATGACTTACCAGCCTCACAGAAAGGACAAGAACAATATAGCACTCTTACTGAGCCTATGATTAGTTCTTCACTACCAACTATTCGTCGCATTTCACCCTTGCGATAATGGCAACATAAAAGGAATCATAATGAAATAATTTTTGAATAAGACGATGAACCATCAGCCAGGTTATTATCCACTTGACTGTGCCAAACATCTAATATACGCTAATGTATTTTAATTGTAATTAGTTTGGGTTTAATTTGGATAGGGATTTAGCTCAACGCAGTAAGAGAGAATGAGAACGTGAACAAGAACAACAAAACATCTCTCACGCTCGGACGTCTGACAGTGTACTAGATATACCTCAAATAATACCAGCCGTGACAACTTCTCCGGTTGAACAAGAAGATGTTGTCTTAGCCTCGCGTAACAATATGATTTCAGGACAAGTACCTGGACCATCTGTCAGGTTATTATCCACCTGACTGTACACAAAATCTATTCTCCTCCCATGTATTTTATTTGTATTTATTTTTCGGTTTAATTTTGCCTAGGGCTTTAGTTCAACACAAAAGAAGAGAACGAGAACGAAAACAATGAAACATATCTCACGCTCTGACTTCTGACAGTGTACTTGATATACCTCAAATAACACCAGCCGTGACAACTTCTCCGGTTGAACAAGAAGATGCTGTCTCAACCTCGCGTAATGATATGATTTCCGGACAAGTTCCTGGACCATCTGTCAGGTCATTATCAACCTGGCTGTACATAAAATCTTTTCTCCTCCCATGTATTTTATTTGTGTTTATTTTTGTGTTTAAATTTTTATAGGGCTTTAGCTCAACGCAAAAGGAGAGAACGAGAACAAGAACAACGAAACATATCTCACCTCTGACTTCTAACATTGTACTTGATATACCTCAAATAACACCAGCCGTGACAACTTCTCCGGTTGAACTAGAAGATGCTGTCTCAGCCTCGCATAACGATATAATTTCCAGACAAGTTCCTGGACCATCTGTCAGGTCATTATTAATCCGACTGTACATAAAATCTTTTCTCCTCCCATGTATTTTATTTGTGTTTATTTTTGTGTTTAAATTTGGATAAGGCTTTAGCTCAACACAAAAGGAGAGAACGAGAACAAGAACAACGAAACATATCTCACGCTCTGACTTCTGACGGTGTACTTGATATACCTCAAATAACACCAGCCGTGACAACTTCTCCGGTTGAACTAGAAGATGCTGTCTCAGTCTCGCGTAACGATATGATTTCTGGACAAGTTCTTGGACCATCTGTCAGGTCATTATCAACCCGACTGTACATAAAATCTTTTCTCCTCCCATATATTTTATTTGTGTTTATTTTTGTGTTTAAATTTGGATAGGGCTTTAGCTCAACGCAAAAGGAGAGAACGCGAACAAATACAAGGAAACACATCTCGATATATGACTCCTACCAGTATACTCGATATGCCTCAAAGCACATATGCAGTACCAACTTCTCCTGTTGAACATGCAGATGAGGTCTCATTCTTGCACAACGGTACGATATGTGTTGAAGATGATGAACCATCTGCGAGTTATTATTCATAAAATCTAATCTACTTTACTGTAACTTAATTTTATTTAATTATGGTTTTATTTAGGCTAGGTGTTTAGCTCAATGTCAAAGGAGAGAACGAGAAAAAGCTCAACGAAACATATCTCAATATATAACTCCTATCTATATACCTCAAATAACACCTGGATTAACAACTTCTCCATTTGAATAAGAAGATGAAGGCTCATCCTCGATCTTCCAATGTCGGTCAACTCAGCTTGGCTCTGGTCCACCAACTCAGGTTGATTTTGGTCGACACTATCTTGGATTAATGAACATTCCATGTCCTCAATGTTCAGCCTTACACTGGTTGGGTGAACAGTTGTCGAAGTCAACTTTGAGAACACATCTTTTTGGAACATGTTATTTGCAAGGAAAAGTAAAATTGTCGAAACTTAATGAACCCCCTCCAGCACTTCGAGAATTATATGATGGTGACAGTGAGGCATCAAAATCATTTCAAATGTATACTCGGGAGTATAATGCAGCTAATGCATTTCCAGCCTTGGTGTGACAATGGATCAAAGATTGATTGCTAGCAGAGGCCCGAACATATTTACTATTCATGGAGAATTACGCCATCGAACAGGATCACTTCTGCCCCAACCGGATCAAACATCAAGTTATTGTCAACTTTACATGTATGATCCAGATTCTGCTATGGAGTTTCGAAGTAATAAAAATCCACATTTGAGCAAGGATGTCTTACAAAGTATTCAAAATTGTCTATCCGGCATAAATCCATTCATCAAACTATATTGTCAGGCGTATTCTATTTTATCTCAAGCAGATTTATGTGGCCATGATCTTCTTGTATATCTGCATTACAATTCAAACAAGGATCGTTGCCGTTATAACCTCCCAACCGTAGATGAGATTGCGGTTATTTTACCTAGATATGGCTATCGACCTTCCGGGATGCGAGATATAGTTTTACATCTTCGAGGAAATCATCAATTAATTCAAATCAATGAGACTCATCCTGCATACGTACCATTACACTACGTCTTATTATTTCCTGATGATCAACTTGGATGGGAACCTGAGTTGAAGCAGTGGGATCCAGTTCAAAACATAGCCTCAAGTAGACGCCTTACCATGTGTGAGTTTTATAGCTACCATCTATTTGAAAGACAACGAGTATTCTTCAATTTTGAGAGCTGGAAAATTATTACAAGAGGTCATAGTTGATGCTTGGGCAGCAATTTAGCAACATCGTTTGACATTCATTAAACTTAATCAATGAAAACTCCACTCAGAGCTCTATCAGAGTCTTGCAGATATCGAGGCATATGCCAGATTTGACCAAATTGGACAATGCATGTCACATGTTTGAAATCTTTCAAGACTCAATGGCTATCACGCATTATAACCAGCACCCGGCTATTTTTCTTACCATGACTGCAAATCCAAAGTGGCCAGAAATTACTTCGGCTCTACTGCCCAATCAAAAGGCTACCGATCGTCCAGATTTAGTCGCACGTGTATTTGAGTTAAAAAGAAAGGCTTTGATGAAGGAGATTGATGGTAATAATGAATTTGAAAAGAAAGTAGCACATGTATTTACAATTGAATTTCAGAAACGAGGTCTTCCACATATGTATGCTCTTTTCGTTCTTCGTGTTCCCGATAAGATTCATACATGTGATCAAGCAGATAGAATTGTTTGTGCTGAATTTCCTGATCCTGCTCAAGATCCTGCATTATTCGATACTGTGTCAAAATGTATGGTACATGGACCATGTGGTGCTCGAAATCCAAATGCTTCATGTATGGAAAATGGTAAGTGTACTAAGAAATACCCTCGAAATTATGCAGATGCAACAACCATGGATCGTGATGGATATCCTATTTATCGTCATCGTAGTAATGTGCATCTATATACTGTAAGGGGGCATCAGGTTGATAACCGAGATGTTGTGCCACACAACATGTATCTCTCAAGGCGCTTTAACTGCCACATTAATGTCGAAGTTTGTGCTGGGGTAAGATGTGTAAAGTACATTCATAAGTATATTTATAAAGGTCATGATCGGACCACAATGGTATTGGGCGCAGTAAATGAGATCCAACAATACCTTGATGCAAGATATATTGGACCACCTGAGGTAGCCTGGCGAATATTTGAGCATCCTTTGCATCAAGAGATTCCGTCAGTTCAAAGATTGATACTTCATTTACCAGGGCAACACCGTGTAATTTTTGAACCAGATGAAGATGTAGATGCAATAAGGTCTAGGGATGAAAATGATAAGACAACTTTGACTGAATTTTTTACATGTTACGCTTTACATGAGTCTGCACATGATCTCATATATCAAGAATTTCCTCAACAGTTTTTGTGGCATTCGTCAACAAAGGTTTGGAATCCATGACAATCTGGATATGCAATTGGCAGAATGTATTTTGCATCTCCTAATTCTGGTGAGAGATTTAATCTACGGTTGCTAGTAACAGTTGTTAAAGGGCCAACATCGTGGGAAAATTTACGCACATTCAATACTATCGAGTACCCTACATTCAAAGCAACATGTATTGCAAGAGGTCTTCTTGAAGATGATTCCGAGTGGAGACAATGTCTTTTCGAGGCTTCAATTATGAAAACAGGATATCAATTACGAAGACTGTTTTGTATTATTCTTATCGAATGTTTGCCGATCGACCCCTAGCATTATGGAATGAATTTTCAATGCACATTTGCGATGATTTTCCACATAAATTACAAACTTTATTTGCAATTTCTACCCCAACTCAATGCGAACTTGAAGATTATGGATTATTCCTTATCAATGAATTGCTTGAGGAGTACGGTAAGTGTCTATCTGACTTTCCACCAATGTCGCTTCCTGCTGGAGATTGGAATGCAATTGTTGGCAATAGATTGTTGTATGAACATCAGGAACTTATAAATAAAGCTAAACAAATGGATGCTCAAAAAGACATTGATTGCCTCAATGATGCACAACACCATGCTTACTCGGCAATTACTTCATCCGTATTTGAAAATAAAGGTACTACATTCTTCTTGAGCGGCGGTGCTAGAACTGGAAAGACTTTTTTGTACAATGCACTTGCAACAATGTTGCATAGTCTTGGAAATATAGCTATCACCGTCGTGTCATCTGGTATTGCATCATTGCTGCTTAGCGGAGGCCGGACTGCACATTCCACATTTCGTATCCCGTTAGATGTGCATGATAATTCAATTTGTAATTTTAGCAAGCAATCCATGCAAGCTCAATTATTCAAAAAAGCAAAACTTATAATATGGGATGAAGTACCTATGCAACATTGGCACTGTGTTGAGGCTGTGGATCGATCATTACAAGATATTTGTGATAACACCAGAGCATTTGGTGGTATTACTGTTGTTCTTAGTGGGGATTTCCGACAAATCATGCCCGTCATACTAAAGGGGGTTCGAGAAGAAATTGTTGGTGCCTCATTAAGACGATCTGTATTATGGTGATCTTGGATCAAAATATGCGGTTAAATAATTCATCTGTTGAGAATGCAAATTTTGCAAAATTTATTTTGGAGGTATTTTATTTCATGCCTAATTTAATTTTACTTACTATTTTTATCTTAGCCATTCCTTAACTTAAATTTTATCTATATATGTATTAGGTGGGTACAAATCCTACAGAAGTGGTAGAACTTCCTTCTCACATATTCAGGTGCAAGGATTTAAACGAGTTATTACTTCGAATTTATCCGCAGCTTGATATCGAGGGTGCAGTGACTCCGGCATACCTTACTGAACGAATAATTCTGTCTGCAAGGAATGATGATGTTGCTTTTATAAATGCTGCTGCATTACACATATTTCCGGGACAAAAGATTACGTATCTAGCTGCAGACAGCCAGTCTGAAAATGAAGAAACAGACCCAACATTATAAATCGATATCCAACTGAGTACATAAACTCTTGGATCTTCCTAGGTTTCCACAATTTAAACTTGATCTTAATATGAGTTGTCCTATTATTTTATTAGGCAATATTGGACCTAAGATGGGCTCTGCAATGGCACTTGATTGATGGTTGTCAGATGTGCATCATGTGTCATTGAAGCTCAAATTTTAAATGGGGATAAAGCCGATAGTTTTGTGTTTATTCCAAGAATATCTTTGTCACCATCGGCTACAACATTGCCATTTCATATGACAAGACGGTAGTTTCCTGTCCGTGTAACTTATGCCATGACAATTAACAAAGCCCAGGGCAATCTGTAAAGTTCGTTGAGGTTGATTTGCAGACCCCAGTTTTCAGTCATGGACATCTGTATGTGGCACTTTCACGGTGCACATCTTTTGATCGTGTATGCGTCCTTCTTCCAGCCGATTCAAATAAAACATTAAACATCATTTATCCAGATGTTTTACTATGAATTCCAATATATGATTAATATTGTAAGTTAGTTTTTTAAATTTTTTTGTAAATAGTTCTATTTATTTTATTCATTTAGTCATTCTTTAAAAAAATTATTTATCGACTGTTGTCTACCATAAAGATATACCATTATCATACAACCCCTAGCTGCATAATGTGGATTGGCATCACTATATATGGCTATGTAAGAAATTTTTAACTTCAGAAAAAATCATTTTTTGCCTTATTTATTTCAATATGAATCTTTCAATAAGAATGGTTAGCTAAAATATTTTTTGTATTTTTATATACAGGTGGATGCAGATTTGTATAAAACTGTAAGTCTTTAATCATTCCTTTTTACTATATATTTTATTTCATTTCATTTGATTTCTTAATATTTTTTGTTCTTATAGGTTGTGTTACTTGCTCAAAATAATATAGCTGTCAAGTTACGTGATTATATAAGAATTTGGTGGGACAAGGTATGCTGACCAATAAATAAGTTATTATTTTCATATTAAGACTTTTTAAGTTAGTAAATTATTATTATTATTATTATTTTCAGCAAGATGCAAAAAGAATTGTAGATGCACATGTGACACAGAATATTGATGCACCAGAAACATGTGTTATGGAGATCATGTAAAAAATATTAGAATTTTATTCCCACAATATCATTTTCATTGAATATCAACATACGTTTGTGTTATAGAATTGAAAGTTAGTTCTTAATGAGCTTGATTGGGTCCATAAAGCACGTCCACCTATGCTCCCCCGCATAAGGTAAAAACGTTTTAAGTTTAAATTATTAATATTATCACATATTTCTTTATTTCTCTAACCAATTTATGTTTGTAATTTACCTAGGTTATTGTGCATCCAGATGACACACGATGTTGGATTGAGATTGACACGCATTCCTTTTATAATGTAATGAAGAGGAAGTTTCCTGTTGAACCATGATGGAGTATGTATTAACAGCTTTGATGTAACAGATGTATTTTTGATTTAACAAATGTAAATATTATTATGGTGCTACTTGGCTTAGACTAATAGAACTGGATCTACATTACTTTTGTGTAACATTATTAAGGTGCTACTTTTTGATGTTAGAAATGTAAATTTCAACAGTTGCTTGCATGGTGTTTTTACTTCACCAATTTCAATTGTTTTCATGGTTGGATGTGATTGGGGGGAATGTGGTGACAAGGCTATGCACATAATCTGATCAATGCTGCCAACTTCTGCACTCCTAGGTTTTGGTGACATGGCTAATTTTTACGTCCATCTCTATTTTTCTGTTTATTCATGTATCTTAATACTGTAACATTTGATTAGGGAACTAAGATTTTGAGAGGGGGAATTCTAAAATGAATCATGTACACAATTTCAAGGAAACTAATGTTTTGAGGGGGGAAATATCTAAAATGAATCGTGCCCACATTTTCGGGGGAACTAAGATTTTAAGGGGGAAATATCTAAATTGAACAGTGCCTTACGGGCACGGGTATATACTAGTATGTGTGTGTGTGTGTGTGTGTGTGTGTGTGTATACACTAGTCATAACTCGTGCCCTCGGGCACTGTTCATTTAAGATATCACCTCAAAATCTTTGTTCTCCCCAAAAATCATTTCCCCCTCCAAAATCTAAAAGAACAAAATCTAGCTTCGGGTGCGGTCGCCTTCGGCGTATAACACGTGCCACCGGGCACGGTTCATTTAAGATATCCTCTCAAAATCTGTGTTCTTCCCAAAAATTATTTCACCCTCCAAAATCTAAACGAACAAAAATCTAGCTTCGGCGTGGGCGCCTTTGGCACATAACCCGTGCCTCGTGCACTCGGGCATGGTTCAGTTAAGATATCCCCTCAAAATCTTTGTTCTACCCAAAAATTATTTCCCCCTCTAAAATCTAAACGAACAAAAATCTAGCTTCGACGCAGGCGCTTTCGGGTGTAGGGAAAAAAAATTAACCCGGGCCAAAAAGTTGGGAAAAAAAGTGGAATGAGATGGGTTTTTAGCAAAAACGGAAATGTGTCGGTATTCTACGCAAATGTAATGATTGTGAGGGGGCACGAAAAATGAAGGGGGGAAGTGCACAAGTGTCGGTGTGTGTATGGTGTATGGGTAAAAAGTGAAATGAGAGGGTTTTTTAGCAAAAAAGGGGAATAGGTGGTATTCTGCGCAAATATAGTAATTGTGGGGGTTTGAAAACCAAAGGAAACAAGTGGTGGTTTTTCCAAACACTCATCTCAACCCTTCTTTTACCAAGATTAAATCCTAGCCATTCTTCTATCAACCTCTTAATACATCAGCATGACATTAGCTTGTCCTAGTCAGCCCTAGGATTCAAAAACAGTTGTCAAATGTAATATATATATATATATATATATATATATATATATATATATATATATATACTAGTCATAACCCGTGCCCGTAGGGCACGGTTCATTTAAGATATTTCCCCCTCAAAATCTTAGTTCCCTCCAAAATTAAATCACAATAATTGTTATTTAAGGCAGTCAAAACTTTTACTTCCCCAAAAATTTACTTCTCCTAGAGAATTTAGATCCCCCAAAAAATTTAGTTTTTCCCAAAATTTAGTTTTCGTCCCATCTTAATTCAGTTTAAAACAAAAGGAAAATGTAAATAATAAGACCAAAAAACATCCAGGTACATGAAATTATTGATATCCTTCATATGCATCCTTCGTATGCAGACTGTTCTGCATGCAACTGAATAGTGATTAAACCCCAGATTACAATAAACGAAGCAAATATAGAGACATATCTCGACAGATATAACAAAAACTTCAATAAATGTAATGGAAAAAATCGCAAGTGCAAAAATGGTTCAAGAAATCATAAATCAAACTATATGCCGCTTGTTGGTGGACCGTATCATTATTATAAACTGTATCATAATTATAAGTTCATCCAAAATTGACATTATAAAATTAAGAAATGAAATTAAAATAAACAAAATAAAGTTATAGTTGGAAATTTGCACTCAAAACACATAGCATTCCAACACATCAAAGAAAATTTAAATAATATAGAAACAAATCATATATACCAAGAAATTAAAAGCTAAAGAATTTACTATAATGACTTGCTTGAAATAGTTACATGAGTTCATTTCCATACAATAGTCACACTTGCATATGTTCTCACTTCAATTATAACTATGCATCCAGTTTCAAGCTGCAATACAACCAAAAAGCACTTTTGTTCCAGTTGTCATCAAAACATACCAATCAGAAACACATAACTGGAAATAGACAATATAGAGAATGCCAACAATCCATTTAGTCATAAGAAATTGATACAAAGGATCCAGCAAACAATAATAAAAAGATAATAGTTGGCATGTATTAGTGCTGAAGATTAATTGATAATCCAATAAACACTCCAAATTTAAAATACTAAATTAAAATGAAACACTTAACTACATGTCATCACTACTGCAAGACGAATGGAATTTCCTGTAAAATCTTACAAAGCCGTCAAATTTCCACTCAATGGAAGAAGATAGGCTTGCTTAAGAATGGGAAGAACATTTATATAAGGATATCTAAATGTCGATTATAAAATAGGACAATAAATGTATGATTACAACCCTTTGAAAGATTAGAAACTACTAAATTGCAATTAGCTCTGCCAAAAGCATTACAAAAACCCAAAATGCACATCAAAGATATCAAAACCCCACTCCATTGAGCTAATTTCTCCACTGATCCCCAACTCACAAAACATATGTTTTCCAAAATTTGGAGCATATTATACATTCAATTTATAAAAATAAGCATAACAAATAGCAACGAAATCCTAAATCAACCCAATAGACAATGATTCAACATCGTCAAACAATTCAATCCAATTACAAAATCCTAAAGGAAAAAAATTCCTACAGACGATCCTCTGCTAGCTTCAGGCTGCAGCTAAGTCCTCTGATCGCTAGAGGCTATCGCCACATCCATCGAGGAGCACATCGATGCGTCAAGCTTAGTGGACTTCAAGTTTCCTTCAAAGAAAATTAAAAAAGTTGTCGTTCATGCAAAAAAAACAGAGAAAAACTTTATTACCTGTCATCTCGCTGTTAGGAAATCTCTAGAAAAGATGGAATTTACCTACGATTAAAGATGCGGGCATCCATGAATGTTTCTGGATCAAGGTGGACAACCATATATGCATCAAATACATTGCATCCTTTTGGAATCTTGTATCATGTCCCCGTCTAACCAGAGATAATGAAACATTTATATTTAAAAAACATTGACAACTATCTAGAAGTATTTATTATTACAAAAAAAATCGGATATATATTAATGGAATATTTATTAGTATAAAATTCATAGATCAATAACATTGACAACTATCTTGTATCATGTCCCCATCCGTGGATGTTTTTTTAACATGTTTAACTTCCATCGTTTTTTAACATATTTAACATCTTCGTCCTGACACACTTCAAAGGATGCAATTTAGGACGAAAATGTAATTTAAGATGGAATTCAGTACTTCATCATTAAAGCGGAAGATGCAATTTAAGATGCAATTCAAGACAATGATACAATGACAGGACGAAGATGGAATTTAAGATGGAATTCAGGACGAAGCGGAACCAACATTCGGTACTTCATCATATATTTGCTTGTAAGTTTTCCACTTATAAGGCCCTGCCTAAAATCCAGAATCAAGAGAAAATTCCACAAATAAGTTTCAATAAATCACAGAAATTAATGTACAGAAAATTATGATCACCAGCGGGACTAACCTTCCCATTAGAAAATACAGAATCAAGAGAAAATTCCACTAATACCTCTCAGCTGACACACTTATAAGTTTTCTCAAAACAATTCATATAGAAACAAATCATAAATTTTCTCAAAAATGGAAATAATCAAAGTAGACGCATATTAGATAAAATTGAAATCAGACTAAATAATCACTTGCCTATTGGACTATTAGTCGAGCATCTTTCGGTGGAGATCAAAATGGCTAGCCCCTGCACACCCGGTTGCTCATCCTGAAACCCCAAAAAAATCCACCAAAAATCAACTCATCAAATAATATTTCTAAGCCACAGATTTTCCAAGAAAAGTTTCGAAAATGAAATAAATCCACAAACCTCTAAAGAGAATGTCGAGAGAGCGACAATGGCTTCTTCGACGGGGAAGATCTTATAACTATGTTTTATAAAATGAGTCAACACATGGATGGCAACTGTAATTGGAATAACACTTAATAATTAACCTGGACTGTTGGAAATCCTAGCCCCATTTACAGCATGGTTTCTGCTTCGTAAATCATGTTCATGGTAGGAGTAAGCCAGAAAATGAAAGTATATGAGCAAATAATGAAAAATATCATCAAATTAAGCAAAATGAAGGGTTGAAGAAGAGATTTTACTCTTTTTCTTGTCATATACCCCAAATCAAACAATATTTCTATCAATTCTGCCATGTATAATGATAAGAAGGAAAAGTACTAACCCCTACCTAAATATACAAAAAGGAGAAAAGGGAAGGGGAAGGGGAAGGGGAAGATACAGGGATAGCTAGCTAGGCAACCCACAAAAAAATATGTTTTAATCCATCACATGAATATCTCAAAAGCAATGGCATGTGAATTTTCCATAGCAATTTATGATAAATATAGGAGAGCACAAATCACTTAAAATTCCAGCTACAAAAATCTCCCTACAATAAGCAATGTTCGCATCCTAGACGCTGATATTATTTGTGTCCATTACAGTAAGTTGTATGCATCGTTAGTTTACTCGTGGTCCTTCTTTCTTCCTGCCTGGCAACTATATTCTCTCTATCACGTTTCTTCAACAGCAAGCCAACCTAAAGAATCAGGTCAATGCTAGATTTTAGACTTTTCGTCTCATAAATTTATGCAGCCAAATTTTGGAAATATCCACCATTTGACATGACATATGGGGAACATGCTCTTCTCCCTTAAAGAATCAAAGAAGCCAGAATTTCCCATGAGAATCTCTATTTTCTGTCCACGTTCAAAAGCATAATATGCAATTCTGTGAAGATCATTATTAATCTCTACCAATGTTATTAACCAAAAAATTTCAGTAAGCATAGAATAAAACATTAATAGTAATTTCTAAGATCATCGCATAATAAATTTAGTACCAGAACAATCATTCATTTCCATTGATCTTATGAAGAAACAATAACATGCCTGATAAATCATAGCCATCTGACCATATTGGCCTTAAACATGCACAATAATGAACTAAACAACAATTTGCTTAATCTGTGTTGAACAAATTTGCAAATGATCATTTTTTTTTGACAGTAGCTTGAGATTGGAGTCTAGATATCAATAGCAGAAAACAAATCAATTAATCACCTTCAAACTAAATCAGAACTATCAATTTTGTAACAAAAATGAATTAACATGGAGGAGATTCATCTATAATTCCAGAATTAACATGCATTTCAACAACAATTTCAATCACATAACCATACATCAAGAAACCTCTCATCAGACAAACAGACTTCAGATCACCAACAATTCATTTTCAGGGTAAAGTTAAGAAATCAAATCACCTCCATCCCAAGGAGTATCATCAAGCCTGCAAATCAAAACCCAAATCCTGTTAGTTAAAAAAGAACTTAGGACTCCGAAAACCTTAAATTAAACAAACAGTTCCAATAAGAATCCTAAAATTACCCAAAGATCACGGCGTTCCAGAGCATGATGTTGTTATCCTGCGGGGCTCCACTGATCCCAGCCGGCGGATCGTTCTGCAACCGCTTGAAATCACCAACATTCGGTACTTCATCATATATTTGCTTGTAAGTTTTCCACTTATAAGGCCCTGCCTAAAATCCAGAATCAAGAGAAAATTCCACAAATAAGTTTCAATAAATCACAGAAATTAATGTACAGAAAATTATGATCACCAGCGGGACTAACCTTCCCATTAGAAATACAGAATCAAGAGAAAATTCCACTAATACCTCTCAGCTGACACACTTATAAGTTTTCTCAAAACAATTCATATAGAAACAAATCATAAATTTTCTCAAAAATGGAAATAATCAAAGTAGACGCATATTAGATAAAATTGAAATCAGACTAAATAATCACTTGCCTATTGGACTATTAGTCGAGCATCTTTCGGTGGAGATCAAAATGGCTAGCCCCTGCACACCCGGTTGCTCATCCTGAAACCCCAAAAAAAAATCCACCAAAAATCAACTCATCAAATAATATTTCTAAGCAACAGATTTTCCAAGAAAAGTTTCGAAAATGAAATAAATCCACAAACCTCTAAAGAGAATGTCGAGAGAGCGACAATGGCTTCTTCGACGGGGATCGCCATGAGAGCTCGGCCTTGATTCGGCGAGGATCCCCCGATTCAGCTCGTGTAAAGCAGCGATAGCAGCAGAATCGCCCAAATTTGAGCACAAATTACTGAATGTATGATGAAAAATTTGAAACCCTATATTTTTAAGAGCAGATGGAATGTGGGGAGTTGGTGAGGAGCTCTTGTACTGCCCCCGGATCTCTTCAATTTCATGTCCCAATCACGTTCGCTTCAACTGTATTTACTCAGGTGGTAAAAATTGGCTCGTACACTGATAGCTTCAACTTTAAACTTTATTTACTTTTTTTTGTTCATCACACACTTCTTCCCTGCACGCAGATAAACAGTGAAGGAAACCGCCATAAAAAGTTGACACAGCTGAGAAGAAGATCAGCATCATAAAATAGATGAGAAGAAGAGGAAGGAGGCTTGGATCAGGGGCTTGGATGTTGGTGTGTAGAAGCCAAGGCCAAGGGGATGCGGTTGATGCTCTAGAGGTTGAAGAAAAGTCGACAGAGCTTGCAGGTGAGAAAGAGCTTGCAGGTTGATGCTCTAGATTGAAAGAGCTTAGAAGAAGAGCTGAGAAAGACTCTTGCTCTTCCCCAAAAACAATTTCGTGGTCTCTTCCCCATGTCACGCAAAGAGCTTGCGTCAAGTCACAGTCAAATGGGTCCCACAAATAAAAGACTGAGTTAATATATGAGGGGCTGTTTTTCAAGAAATGCTATCTCGAAAATACAAACCCTTCATCTCAAAGCTTCATCCCAACCTTTAATTCCCCAAGATTTAATCCTGGCCGTCTTTTATCAACCAGTTTGTCCTAGTCAGCTTGTCCTAGTCAGCCCTAGGATTCAAAAATCGCTGTCAAATGTATAATAGATATATATATGTATGTATGTATCAAATAACCCCAAAAATAACCCCCAACAAACCCCTAGCAAAAAGTCTATGCTTCCCTATTTTTTTCGGAAGATCCGAGCCGTTCATGTTGATCTCCAACCTCTAAAATCCCGACCCACCAATTTTCAGCCCGATCCCATGTGTTTTGCTCATTCATCCATCTGACCCAAATTTAACGGTTTAACATGAACAGAACTTTTACGAAGGGTTGATGAACGGGCAAAACACTTGGGATTGGGCTGAAAATTGGTGGGTCAGGTCTTTAGAGGGTGGATATCAAGATGAATGGCTTGGATCTTCCAAAAAATAGGGAGGCATAGACTTTTTGCTATGTGGTTATTTTGGGGGTTATTTGATCCCTCATAATATATATATATATATACACACACACACACACACACACACACATATACATACATACATACATATATACATATATACATATATACATACACATACATACATACATATATATGTACACATACATATATATACATATATACATATATACATACACATACATACATATACATACATACACACATATATACATACATACATACATATACATATATACATATACATATATATATCTATATTATAAAACAGGGATGTTATCATGGGTTATTGGATAAGAGTTTTTGTATAAGATAAATTGGTTAAGAGAAATTAGATAAGAGAATTTGGATAAGGGATAAGAGAATTTGGGTGATTGGGTATGTTGGTTAATACATTTTGTTGTATATGAGAAATGAGAAATTGGGATATGAGAAATTGGGGTTATGTAATAGGACAAACATATATCTATTATATATTTGTTGAAGTTTTGGGATGAGATTTTGAAAAATTTTGAGGGAAGGACTTTTGAAATTTGGTGTTTGAATTTTGGGGGTAAAAGAGTTGGGGGGAAACTAATACATTGAAAACCAAAAATGTCAGACTGAGCTATCTCTCTTCCCCAAAAACCACAGACCGAGTTCATCCCCAAAAACCTTCCTTTTTCGTTGGCCTCTCCATCTCCATCTCTCTAGCTCCGGCCATCACAAAAGGTTTCTATTTCTTGGCCAATGTTACTCTCCAGCCCCAGCCCGTTGCTTGAAGAGAGTTCAAGGTTACTCTTTCCTGCATTTTCTTCTTTGATTTCCCATTCAAATTTGTATAGCTGGGAACTAAAACCCATTCAAATTTCATGTGCTCTCTGCGTTCCCCCCACAGAGTTCAATGTTTGAATGGGGTTTTGAATGGGTTTAAGCTCACGGCTCTATAGATTTTGAATGAGGTTTTGAATGGGTTTCCTTGCACCGAATTCTGAACTAAGCAGATCAAGCTTACTTCGGACCTGAGTTTCTTATGATAAATCATTTGCTTCTTTCTATGATACGATGTTCATATCCATTCTCTTCTAAACTCAAACAGTTGCTTGATAGCTTTGCATGAAGGAGATGATGTTGAGGTCTGTGCAAGGCTGACTGACTCTAAAAAGGTAACATCACCACATTTGTGTGTTCTTTGTTTATTGGTTTAGTGTCTCACTTCATTCATCAATTTTTTGGTATTTTTTTACCGTTTTGTTTCACCTTATTTATGTTGGTGTTTAATTTAGGACCTTGCTATCTATATCAAACGCAGGCAAGGAAAGCACCGAGTATTTTTACTTTACAATAGTTAAGCTTCAGGTAATTAATATGCAAAAGTATTTAATGCTTAAATGTTTTCATATAATCATTAACTATCATGCTTTATCATCCTGCCATATGCATATAACCCTAAGCATTTTTTCCAAACACCAGGATAGTTGGATTGACGGAGCATTTGTCAAGTAAGTAGGGTTACACCTTAAAGAAAAGAAGCACTTGGGAGAATTGTTCTGTCATTCATCTCGCAATGAAAAAAAGGCAACTCTTTGGTATGCTCTTTGGAGAGTTTGTACGATGGGGAGAATCAGCAAAGGCAACTCTTTGGGTATGCTCTATTTTTTTGCGTAGCTTTGGTACATGAGTGCACATGCAATGTTTGCTTATATTCCTCAAAGACCATCTCAAAGCCTCAAATATTAATATTGAATGTTCTGGATTTGAAGATGTGTTTGAGATGTTGAATGTTTCCAAGTTTGGTACATGAATGTTTCCAGGTTTGGTACATAAATTATGAAACATTCATGAACTAAATCTAATTAGACATATCAAATACATTCAAATATTCACATTATTTGAATGTACCAAAGCTAATTTTGAATGTTTAATCAATATTTGAATGTACCAAAGCTAATTATGAAACATAATGTGAATATTTGAAACATTCATCCATCTCAAACATCTCAAATATTCATCTCAAATATTGAATGTTTCCAGGTTTCAATTTTTGTTATCAGTAAACATCTCAAACACATTATTTTGAATGTTCTTGATTTGAAGTCGTATTTGAATGTTCAGGATTTGAAGTCATCTAATTTAGTCGTCATTCTTATCATTTTGTGGCCCCAATTTCATTTGTGGTGTTATCATCAGATATACGAATGTGGAACTATGCTGAACAGAATCGCAGATTTGCTATGTTTTAACAGATTCACTGATTCACAGATTTCACAGAACTACCATCCAATAGGAAGATGCTTCATAGATTCACTGATTTCAGTTCGCTTCTATGATACCATTGGTCTCTACTTCTAGCTTTAAATTCAGGTTCACTATGTTTTCACAGATTTCACTTCTATGATTCACAGATTTTGGTTCGCTTCATTTATTTTCCTTTTCCTTGCTAAAACTTAGGGATGTTCGAATGAAGCTGTGAGCAACTTGAAATCATTTGAATGTTGATAGGAGCATTTGAATGTTGAAAGCACTTGAAAACAGTGAAGAGGTAAACTATGAATTTCATATTTGTGTTCCAAAGTGTGCAAGCAAAATATGCTAATTGATGGGTTTCGCGCACAGCTCGCCTTGATGGGTTTCGCTTCTTCTCCCCAAATCTCCACGCACATCATGCTTCTCCTCCAGCCTCGCAAGCTTCCTCCAGCCTCGAGAGCATCTTAGATCTTCATCTCTTCGCATCTTTCTTCATCTCATCGCAGGTAACCCCATATCATTTGATGTTTTTCATTCTTTCCTTTGATCTTTGTTCTCCTATCTATCTAGATTGGTAGTTTAAATCTATCATCGCATCTTATGCAGACCTTAACTGCAATTTATAATGATTTCATATTTAACAGATATTCCATCTTCTGTCCTGTTAATCATATTTGAAATCATATTTGAAATTAGATATTCCATCCTCATTCTAAATTGCAAATCTTTTAGATTTGCTTGCATATTAGAATATCTGATAGAATCTTTTAGATATTCCATCCTCAGTCCTGTTAATTTGCAACTGTGGAATATGATTTCAATTAGAATGTAAATTAGTTTTCTTCTTTTAATTTTCGTAGGAAGGTCCTGTTAATTTTCATAGGATAACATGATTTCTTCTTCTTTGAATTTTCGTAGCAAGGTCCTGTTAATTTACGTAGGATAACATGATTTCTTCTTCTTTTAATTTTCGTAGGAAGGTCCTGTTAATTTCTTCCTCCTCGGTCCTCAGTCCTGGGCTAACAATTGCAATCTCTTCACAGATCAGGTATTTTTTTATTTACGTTTTAATTTCTTCTTCTTTTAATTGATTGAAAAGCTGAATATTTTTACACACTGTTGTGGTCACTTTGCTGCTTTTAAATATTAATGTGTCTCTCAGCATTCAGATTTTTAGTGCTGCTTTTAAAACTTACTGTATTTATTAAATATTAATGTATCTCTCAGCATTTAGATTTCTTCTTCTTTCAAGTGTTGTGGTAACTTTTCATGTATGTTATCCTATATATTGGGCAGCTGTGTATATGTGTAACTTTATATGCATAGCCATGTTATCATATATTGGGCAATTGATTATTTTACTTGCAGACATGAAAAATCATGTTGGCAAGGGACAATTAGGATTTTATGCACCAATTGGCTGGCAAAATCATGTTGACATTGGTTTGAAATATCAAGAATATTTTGGCAGTACGCATAATATTCTTAAAGGTCCTAAAGCCATATTACGTGCAGGTATGAGCGCTACAACCAACGGTGAAAGATGCTTAAATTCTAGCATTTTCACAACTTTCACATCAGTAAGACCGCCTGAAAGATCAAGAATTGAGAATCAAATAAGTGATATTTGTCTCTAGGAGGGAGGAAAAGGAACAGGCTCTCTTAAGATAAAAGCAATTAGGCAAACTTACCAATAAGCCAATATGTATCTAATGTTTATATCTGTGAATATATATGAGCCAAACAACATGCATACATAGCTGCGTACTAATAATTTACTCAATAACAGGTTTAGTGTGGTGAAGAAGCAGAGCCATTAATTTGTTAAGTACATGTTTCATTTGTTAAGATCAGGTAACCCCATTAAATGAAGATTTTTCAAACTAAGATTTTTCAAACAGGTTTCATTTTTAAAAAAGAACATGTTAGAGCAGGTTTAATTTTTCAAACAGGTTTTGTTTTCAAACAGGTTGCATTTGACCAACAGGTAACCTGTTTTTTTGGACCGAATCCAGGTTTCATTTAATTGGTACTGGATTTCTTTTAGTGTGGGAGTAGAAATTGTAGTTATACCTGATTTGCATCAAATCTGGAGCTGATTAGTGTGGGTCTCAAACTAAAATTTTAGTTTTATTTTAAACAAACCACATTCAAGTTCAAAATGTCTCCCAGTTGATTGAATCGATAAGAAAAAACAAGATATTGTCTTGGTTAATAAAAATAATATATGGGCAGGTGAATGATCCAATGAGTTTATGCGTGTTTGAGTAGCTGCCATCTCTTTCACAAAGATTTTGGATCGGCTGCAATCTCTTCACAGATCGGATATTTTTTTATTTATGTTTTAATTTCTTCTTCTTTTAATTGATTGAAAAGCTGAATATTTTTGCAAAGTGTTGTGGTCACTTTGCTGCTTTTAAATATTAATGAGTCTCTCAGCATTCAGATTTTTAGCGCAGCTTTTATAACTTACTGTATTTATTAAATATTAATGTGTCTCTCAGCATTCAGATTTCTTCTTCTTTTAAGTGTTGTGATAACTTTGCATGTATGTTATCCTATATTGGGCAGCTGTGTATATGTGTAACTTTATATGCATAGCCATGTTATCATATATTGGGCAATTGATTATTTTACTTGCAGACATAAAAAATCATGTTGGCAAGATCAACAATTAGGATTTTATGCACCATTTGGCTGGCAAAATCATGTTGACATTGGTTTGAAATATCAAGAATATTTTGGCAGTACACATAATATTCTTAAAGGACCTAAAGCCATATTACGTGCAGGTATGAGCGATACAACCAACGGTGAAAGATGCTGAAAAACTAGCATTTTCACAACTTTCACATCAGTAAGACCGCCTGAAAGATCAAGAATTGAGAATCAAATAAGTGATATTTGTCTCTAGGAGGGGGAAAAGGAACATGCTCTCTTACGATAAAAGCAATTAAGCAAACTTACCAATAAGACAATATGTATCTAATTTTTATAGTCTGTGAATATGTATGAGCCAAACAGCATGCATACATAGCTGCGTACTAATAATTTACTCATAACAGGTTTAGTGTGGTGAAGAAGCAGAGCTATTAATTTGTTAAGCACATGTTTCATTTGTTAAGATCAGGTAACCCCATTAAATGAAAATTTTTCAAATAAAGATTTTTCAAACAGGTTTCATTTTTAAAAAAGAACAGGCTAATAAGAACATGTTTAATTTTTCAAACAGGTTTTGTTTTCAAACTGGTTGCATTTGACCAACAGGTAACCTGTTCTTTGTGGACCGAATCCAGGTTTCATTTAATTGGTACTGGAAGTGTGGGAGTAGAAAATTATGACTATACCTTATTTGCGTCAAATCTGGAGCTGATTAGTGTGGGTCTAAAACTAAAATTTTAGTTTTATTTTAAAAAACCACGTTCAAGTTCAAAATGTCTCCCAGTTGATTGAATCGATTAGAAAAAAAGATATTGTTTTGGTTAATGAAAATAATATACGGGCAGATGAATTATCCAATGAGTCTATGCATGTTTGAGTAGCTGCCATCTCTTTCATAAAGATTTTGGATCGGCCAGTGGTTGAAATAAGGCAATTCGTTAGAACTTGGGATGCTGTATTTCATTTGAGGATAAATTAATATGTCTCTGATTTTCTTTAGTGTTTAATAAGTTGTTAGCAGTTTTTTGCAATTTAATAACTGTGTCCTCCTCGGTCAATTCACAGGTTTATTTGAGGATAAATTAGCAGTTTTTAGCAGTTCTGCTTGGTCATTTCCCGGTTGTTAGCAGTTTTTTGCAGTTCGTTGGAACTTGGGATGCTGTATTTCATTTGAGGATAAATTAATATGTTTCTGATTTTCTTTAGTGTTTAATAAGTTGTTAGCAGTTTTTTGCAATTTAATAACTGTGTCCTCCTTGGTCATTTCACATGTTTACAGACGTAAGGTCTCCAAAGTTGGATTCTGCAAGCATATTATATAACTCATGAACATTTTGTTTCATTGCCAAAGCAATGCTGATCCTAGGAATTTCTATGGCTCTTGTAGTTACTCCGTGTTGCAGAGATTTGCAAACTGCCAGTATGGTATGAAGCAGGCGCTGTAAAGTTTGATTTCGCCAGCACAGGGTCACTCTTCATCGTTCTACTGCTTTTGATGGGGTAAGATAAGAACACCATGCTTGCTACTCAAACATGCATTATTTATGTATCAGAGTTTCTGTGTCCTCCTTGGTCAATCATGATTCTAACGTACATGACATCTAGCCTTGCTGGTGACTATGGATTCGATTCTTTGGGGCTCGGCGAGGATCCCAAGAGACTAAGATGGTATATCCAGGCTGAACTGGTGCACTGCTGCTTTGCGATGGCTGGCGTTGCCGGTATCCTGTTCACAGACAGGTCTCCAAAGTTGGACTCTGCAAGCATATTGTATAACTCATGAACATTTTGTTTCATTGCTAAAGCAGTGCTGATCCTGGAATTTCTATGGCTCTTGCAATACTCCGTGTTGCAGGGATCAGCAAACTGCCAGTATGGTATGAAGCAGGTGCTGTAAAGTTCGATTTCGCCAACACAGGGTCACTCTTCATCGTTCAGCTGCTTTTGATGGGGTAAGATAAGAACACCATCCATGAGCATATGTTTGTCCGCAGTTCATTGTACAGTTTATTAAACATGCGCTTCATTGCAATTCATTGCAATTTCACTGCTTCATATTCTAAGGACACAGAGCCAAACAAAATGGCTGGACATCCTTATTATTGGATAGAAGTTAAATAATCATAGCTGTCGATTTAATACTATGAAATTGCCATCATTAGTGTATGTATTTGCAGAATATATGTTGTTACTTTCCTTTTTTTTATTGCAGAACGATCCGATTCTGCACAGGCATCTCTTGGAACAACATATATTCTAAACATATATGCGGGCATCTCTTTCCGATTCAGGTTTATTTATTTGATTGCAGAACGATTCAAGTTTATATGTCCCAATGATCCGATTTAGGTTTATTTTTTCTGAGCAATTGTTTTTTGATTTATTTTTTGATTTAAATTGTAGAAGGTTGCAGAACGATCCGATCTGCAAGGATTCAGGTTTCTCCGCCAAGTAGGGTTTCCTCCCAAATTATTTCCAAATATGCCCTAATTTTCTTACCCAAGTTTCTCATTTTCCAGCAAGTTCTTGATTCCCATAAACAGTGTTGAGGCGACATCGACAGCAGAAGAAGAACCGAGTTCTTGATTCCCATAATTTATGCTCCAGCCCTTCCATTAAGTACTTCTGATTAAAGTAAAAGGTAATACTATAAATATTTTAAATATGGAATTTTAAAATATTTTAAAGTTTCTCATTAAGAACTGCTGATTAAAGTAAAAGGTATTTCTTGCTTCATATCACTCAACGGAATTTAATTTGCTTCATGATCTCACGCTAAACAATATGAATAGGTCATGTGCTTCAAAGTAATTCAAGTGTAATACTTAGTTCCAGTCCTAAATCCGCATATACAACTAATATATTTAGGGCACCCGTAAAATGATATCTTTTATTCATGTCAGAAAAAGACTCAGAAAACAATATGAGGGGGGCTTGGTTCTGTCAGACAACAACTAATACTTTTGGTGTACCTGTGTTGTATGTTAACATTTGGAAGGTTGATGTGTTGGACATTTGTGGAGACAAACTCTCAAATTAAATGAACAGTTTGAAGTTGAGAATTAATCACCTCCATCTTCCTGCGGATTTTTTTACAAATATCCGCCGGAAATTTCATGTTGTTCAGAATTTGTTCCTGCTTAATAACACTGGTTTCAAAACTGATCACATTCAATCGCACTCCCCCATTGCAGATCGAGATATAGAGTGGCTATTAATAATTTATCAGTTTAATGGGTCAGGTTAATAAAATCCCATTGCAGATCGAGATATGTTTTCGTTAATTTCCTTTTTTCCTTTTTAAATTAGGATGTAGACAGATTCGAGGAGTATAGTATGAAACGAGAGATTACTATCGAGGGCCGCGTTGTCCCGAAGACAGTTCGGGGGTTTCGGGATGTTGGGTTTCCAGGTATTTGAACTATGTAAATCTTTTTTTTAATCCGATCGTGGCGCAGTTTAATTTGTTTTTGTTCATGTTGTTACTTCGATTAGACTAAAAGTATTCTACATTTTAGGCTGAATGACTTTTTAGTTGTTACTTCCTTTTTACCCCTCTTTATAAGTAAACGAGTATTGGTCTATGGGAATTTGATTTCATTTGTCTTCTTAGCTTATTTGATATTAAAGATCATGTCATATTCCTACGTGCAAATTATATCTTCTATCCTCTTAGGCTAGATCCTTTCAATGTGTGCAGGACAGAGGATTTCCGAAAAGCAGCATGAAAGGGGAGACAAGTGCCTTGGGGCGTTGCTTTGTAGTTTGTTCCATATTCTGTATATAATTCCTGATTAACTTTGTAGTTTGTTCAAAAAAGTTTGGGGTTTTTTAATCAGCTCATCTTTGTATTTGGTTCAAAAATATGATCTTTTTTTATCAGATCTGGTACACACCTCTGTATTTAATTCTTGGCAAATTCTGTAGTTGTGGGGCTTTGTATTTGGTTCACAAAAAATAATTTCTCTGTATCTTTGATCTAATCTGTTATGCTTCAATTTTTTGACTGGATATTTGTGTGGCATTGTATTTGGTTCAAAAAAAATTGGGGCATTGTATTTGGTTCGCACAAAAACAATTTGCATGTCGGCGAGGAATCCAACGTCGTCGCGCTAATATCTCTCTCTTTCATGCTCTCTCATGATCTCTTTTCGTGCTTCGCTGGAGGTGCTTTCTCCTTCTCTATTTCCTCTCTCGCTTCTTTCTCTGTCGTTCTCTTTCTTGAGTTGAGTTGAGTTGAGCTGAATGTTATTAGGTGAAGATTTGCAATGGGGGAGTTTTTGGAGCGGGTTTTATAGAGATAGTTCTTTTTTGCATTTGCATCAGTTAAAGAATGGATTTTGAGATGAATTTTGAGAAAGTTTGAATACAAAATTTAATACAAAATTTGAATCTGCGCCTCTCACTCGCATTAACAATCCGTGCACGTGAAATAGGAGAAATGAAACGATGTCATGACAGTTCCCAAGAAAATTTGATGCAAAATCTTGCCTCCACTCGCAAGTGGCAACGCATGTTGGGACCCGCCGTAAATATGTGTTGTTTAGGACAAGCGGAAAAGGTAAGCCCCACTATGGCTACCAGACATTAGCTGTACATTGTGGTCCACATTTGCACACTGGGAATATTCACGACACAAATTTGAGCATATCATGGGTAGCCGCCATCAAGTCATTGATGATTACACTAAATAGAATTTGTTTCACACGAAATGTCAAGATTTGATCATCACATTACAGAACGTAGACTAAAAGACGACAGTAGATATTTAGGGAGATTTATGTTGTCTTGCTTACAAGATTCGTAGGCTATTTGGCATTATAATATTTTTTGTAGCCATGTAACATGTGTGAAACTCTCTTTGTAGACTGCACATTAAAATAAAAAACAGAATTTGCAAGTCGAGATAGGGTTGCATCTTGTCGATTTGGTGCTTAAATTTGTGTTTAGTGATGGAATGAGAGTGTGAAGAACATGGCATCGGCAGTTGAGATACATAATAGCATCAAATGTATTTTAGTAATTTTGCATGTAGCCAATTAATTGCTTTAGACTAATTTGTTTACACTAATTTGTTGTTCCGCACCGAAAGTGCCTACGCCGAATTTGTTATTCTGCGCCGAATTTGTTGTTCCATGTCGAATGAGTCACAACGTCAGTGCCGCTAAATATTTTAACGTTAATTTGTTGTTCCACACAATTTTGACTGTGGAAATAATTTTTTGTGGAACAAAGATTTTGCGGGCGAGAATCTTAATTGAACCGGGTCCACGCCAAAGGCACCTGCGCTAAATTTTTTACGCTAATTTGTTGTTCCGCATCGAAGGCGCATGCGCCAAATTTGTTGTTCCGTGCCAAAGGTGCCTCCGCCGAATTTGTTGTTCCACGCCGAATGCGTCCGTGCCGCTAAATTGTTTACACTAATTTGTTGTTCCGTGGTGCCTCGCCGAATTTGTTGTTCCGCCGAAGGCGCCCACTAAATTTTTTTACACTAATTTTTTAACACTAATTTGTTGTTCTGCACTGAATGCGCCTTGCGCCGAATTTATTGTTATGTGCCAAAGGTGCATGCGCCGATTTTGTTGTTCCACGCTGAATGCGTCCGTGTCGCTAAATATTTTTACGCTAATTTGTTGTTCCGTGTAATTTTGACTGTGGAAATAATTTTTTGGGGAACAAAGATTTTGCGGGGGAAAATCTTTGTTGAACCGTGCCCGCGGGCACGGGTTATGACTAGTATATATATATATATGGAGGTGTGTTAACAGCGCAAGAATTTTTCCTGCGCAGTCAGCGATTGGGGGGTTAAAAACAATTTTTTTTAATTTGTTTGTAGTGTGTGTTCTACAACTTGTTAACTAGCTCCCCACCAATTTTCAAGTCGATCCAACACTGTTTGAGCCTCCGTTCATCCATTTCAAAAATGTTGCACTGATAGTTTAGAATTCTGGGGCGATTTTTTTGAAATGGATGAACGGAGGCTCAAACGTGTTGGATCAACTTGAAAAATGGTGGAGAGCTAGTTAACAAGTTGTAGAACACACAGGAAAAAAAATTGTTTTTACCCCCAAATCGCTGACAGAACAGGAAAAAATTCCTGCATTGTCAGCAGACCTCCATATTCCTCTTGTGTGTGTGTGTGTGTGTGTGTGTGTGTGTGTCTTTGTGTGTGTGTGTGTAGATGTTTTGTTAGTCTTTTGTTAAAGATCTGCATGTTAATATTAGTTAATATATATTAGTTGTTAAATCCTTTATATTATCAGATGTTACTAATCTGCAAAGTGATAGGTAGGTTAATATATAAGTTAGTTTATTAATAATCTGTATACTAGTATGTTAGTATAATAGTTAGCACTATCTAAACTTGAACCATTAATATGATTCGGTTAGCGTAAAACGAGTAGTCTCATACGCAAATCTATATAACGCAGATAAATTGCGTCTTCAGTTGCAATCACCAGGACATCCACCATCGCCTCCGGGCAAGTATTTATTGTAATTGAATGTTAGGACAAACTGCTTAATCTGATGCTAAAACTTTATTTTGAACATGCTCGTCATACTTAGTAACCAAACTGCATGCTCTTACAATGCCTGTTGCAAATGATTAAAATAGACATTTCATGTTAATGCTTCTTCGAGCTGATCTAACAGCAACTGATTCAGCAAGGACAACAAGCTACACAATCTGCACCACTACCTCCTCGAGCTGAGCCTATAGCCAAGCAATTTTGGGAGCTGAACCCGAAGAGCTTCTCTGAGAAAGAAGGGCCATTGGAAGCTAAAGAATGGGCCCGAAGTATAGAAGACGACCTGAGTCTTTCCCGTATTGAGCAGGCAGGATGGGTTGAAGTCGCCAAGAAGCAACTGATTGGGAATGCACGAAACTGGTGGGACAGAGAATACGCTCGTCAGGTCAAGCCCATCGACTGGACCATGTTTTGTGAGCGTTTCGACGCTCAATACTTTCCTCGATCAGCTAAGAGGGAACTGCAGCAATGATTCATCAACCCGAAACAAGGAAATCATACTGTTGACGAGTATGTGGCAGAGTTCTCTAAGCTTAGTCGGTTCGTTCCACATCTGGTGGAGGATCCCGAAGTCTGTGCGTATCAGTTTCTCCAGGGTCTGGACCTGGATATTCAGGCTTTGATGTCTTCAGCAAATCTGATTACACATCCGGACGTATTGGACGCTGCTAGGAATGACAAACTCATTGTGAATCAGACGAAGGTGCTTTAGACTGGACGAAGCAGACATCCATCGGAGCCATTCAGGGGAAATCTCAGGCCTACACATACTGCACAAATCAAGAGGCATGCTGCTCCATCAGCAATCAATCTCATATGGTATGCTTCCACTGCAAGCAGACTGGCCATCCCAAGAAGGACTGCACAGAGTTGCCGAATCAATGTCTGATATATGAAGCGTCAGCACATGCTACTAGAGACTGTCCCCGATGCACCTATAAGTCGATGATTGCTGGACCTTCTGGACCTTTCAGCATGGAGCTTATAGACCGAATCAGCATGGACCACCCCTGGTTCCACAATAGAAGGTTTTTGCACTGGCGAGGCAGAACTAGCCGAAGCGTTAGGTTTTCACCATGACAGCCACGGAGGCTGAGACTGATGAGTAAGCGATATCAGGAAATGCTTTAACTCTTCTTTTATATAATGCTTATACTATATGCATGTGTTTAGTTGTTTACCTTATAGCTAAGGCATATTTCATATGTACTATGTGTTGTCTTAGTAGCCTCTCATCCAGCCCTATCTCTTTTCGATTCTGGAGCCTCACACTGCTTCATATCCCGAGGATTTGTAGAGAAACACTCCATTTGTGTTGACTCTCTACCTAATTGCCAGAAAATCACTGCCAGGAGTGGAATAGTGAAGACTTCTAGTGGCTGTCGATCTTGACCTATCGTGATTTGTGGACACGAGTTGTTTGCTGATTTTATGATGGTCGACATGCTAAACTTCGATGCGATATTCGGCATGGACTGGTTAGAAAATTTCTACGCTACTATTGATTGTCACAGAAAGAAAGTAGTGTTTGAAATCCCTGATCATCATGTGTTTAACTTCACGAGCGGAGATCGTTCACTTGGATCTATCAGATTTTGGGCCAAGTCGAACGAAGTAATCATTGCATCGATGCAAGTTGAGCCTGAGAATCCTAGAGTAGTTTGAGACTTTGAGGACGTATTCCCTGAAGATATTTCGGTTTTACCGCTTGATCGAGCTCTAGAGTTCACCATTGACCTGATGACGAACGCTCAACCTATTTCGAAGGCTCCTTATTGTAGGAGAATAATGCCCTCCAGGCTATTTATCTCTGTGTGAATAACACAAACATCTTGTTCGAAATAACAGTAAGCTGTTTGGTAATGATTTATCTAAGTTATATTATAATGTAGTTAACATTAAACATTAACTTAGGTAAAGTCCTGAGACTTTATGCAAGGCCAAACAGGTATCGAGATGAGTATCTCGATCATGGAGAAATGTTTGACCGTCTGTAGCATAAGTCTAAAAGGGTTCGTGGTCGTACATGTTTCGAGACAAGGATATCGAAACATCGGATAGACCATTGTGTCTTGGTCTTCACCGTTAAGCGGTGGCGATGATCTCATGATCGTTTGACTTGGCGAAGTCGGAGACGAGACACAGGTGCTCATTAGAGAATGATTTCACTGAACGATCCACAAGAGTTATCATATGGTTACATTGACCAATCTGTCAATGATAACTCTTAGTGATGATAGGCTAGTTGGTCTTTTGACTTGAGGTCATTTTGACGAACCTGTGCGTGAACGGTGCCACTTAGATCACTGACTTGACTTCGATGCTAGGCCTGTTGAAAGGTCTTTGATTGGGTGTCACTTGAAGCGTACGAGAAGAGTAATGACCAAGAGAGGATTCGTCTCTCCCGGTCAATCAATCAACTGGGGTCGGATCGCCACACCCGGCTTTCCTGGTGAAAAAGAAAAGAGTAGCTTTCCTTACTGACTGAACACCTTCCCCATCTCTATTTGAGACAGATAGGGTTTTCACACAAACGCCTTGACTCGCCTATCCGAATCCGAATCCTCGACTTTCCTTGTTCGTTCACCTGCCCGGTCTGGTTCACCTTACCCGCTGGCTTGGTCTTTAGTAAAAACTCTGCGCAGAGTATGTTGGAAGAAGTCCAACATTAGTTGACTAAAGATCGATAGAAACTAACCCGAGTCAAGTTATTGGGGTTGACAGTTTGACCGTACCCTAGACTTGATCTATACGACATATTTAAGACGAAGAGACTATAACTGCGGAATTCATCACGGAAACAGTCAGGGTGGTCCCGAAAATACTCATGTCAATGAGTTAACCACATAATGATGATTCCTGAAGCAAGGACGACAACCACTGCTCGTGGTCACTGCCGTATATGGCTTCGAGCCCAACCTGTTGTAAGGGTCAGGCTGTAGGGTCTCACACAGAGTGCGATTCTTCGTCTAGTAATAGGTAGAAATTAGTTAGGGTGAATATTTTGCATTTTTGATGCAAGGGATGAAATAATTGCATTTGATGCAATATGGTAATTTAAGCCTAGATATGGACTATTTTGCATTTGATGCAAAAGAGATTAAATGTGTTTTAAATTGTTTAAAACAATATTTAATAATATAAACGTAAGGAAAAGTTCACGGGTAAGATCGGAATGTCCCGGTCTAGACCCAGGTTCGAACGGCGTCCAAATCGGACGCCAGATGATCAAGTTATGCCCAAAACAGCCCAAAGGGTCAGATCAGGCCAGACCAGGCAGACCAACCCAGTCTGGACCTGGTCTGGCCTGCTGGCCAGACCCAGTAAAGCCCGGGCCGGCCTGGGCCTGGGCACCCAGACCCGCCTGGGCCTGGGCGCCCGGCCCGGGCTTAGGCCCGGGCGCCTGGGCGCAGGCCCGGGCGCCTGGGCCTGGGCCCAGGCGGCCCAGGACGCCTGGGCCCAGGCGGCCCAGGACGCCTGGGCGCTGGGCGCCCAGGCGTTCTGGGCCGGGCGCCTGGCCCGGCCCAGGCGCCCGCCTGGGCGCCAGGCGCCAGGCAACAGGCGCCTGGGCGCCCGCGCCCAGACTTGGGCGCCCGTGCCCAGGTTTGGGCCTGGGCGCCCAATCAGCAGATTTTGAATCTGTGGGGCCCACTTGTTGGGCCCCACCAATGGGTGCAGAACCCTAGGTTTACTGGGCAGTTTTGACGGCTGATTTTAGTCGAAAATCATGCCTTGGGCTGATCTTTGGACGGTCAATTGGAGGGTCAAACGAACTTCGATTGACGAACGGTTTTTTCCTATGCGTTCACCGTTGAACACCCTTCGAATTGATAGGTTGTATCAATCCTGAAGTTCAACGATGAGTGACTTAAAATTCACGGCAGTTTGCACTTTGTGAAGTGCAAACTAACTTGATTTTAATCAACTCAAATTAATAGTCCCACATCGGATTTTGAGAAAAGGGGAGAGTCCGCCGCCTATATAAATAGGGGTCTGCTCTCCTCCTCAAAACTCGTCCCAAGCTCTAGATCTGAGCGGCTCTCGTAAATGTTGGAGCACGCTCGAATCTAGGCTTAAATTAATATTCTTCTATCTCTCTATATTTCTGCCTTACTCTTGAGGGCTCTAGCAAAGTCGCAAAGGAGTTCGGATTCAGATCCGAAATCTAGGCGGAGGTTTCACTCGCGTGAAACTTTCTTCGGCGGTTGGTTGGCTCGGCGACACGGGATTGATCGCCTCGGGATGCGGAGCGGTTCAAGGAGCGGTTCGGGGAGCGGTTCGAGGAGCGACTCGGCGTGAGACGGGGAGGAGCTCGGAAGACGGTGCGGAACATCTCGCATGCTCCAGGGCTGAGATTCCGGGTATGTGTTTAATTAAGCATTAGGTTAATTTAATCGCAGTAGGTTAGATCCTTCTTGGGATGGTCAGATCCATCTCAAGTTGGCATAGATCTTGGCTAAGGTTCTTGGACCTTAGGGCTAAGTTAAAATTGTTTTAACTGCATGTTAATTAGATTAACAATTTTTCCTTCCGCTGCAATTGTTTTTCTGTCTATGTTCCGTCCGACTTAGGACGGGACTAGAGTTTTTTTGCCCTAAGGGTGCCGCAAATTCCCTTCAGTGGTATCAGAGCCTAGGTTTGCGTAGTCGATCTAGCACTGCGATTTCATTAAACCTGTTAATGCTTTTTAAATACTTTTAAATTTTTTTTAAAGTTATAAGATAATTTTAAAAATGTTTTTGATGTTCAAAATTCTATGTGATAAATTTTTGAACATGAATTTTTTTAAATGACGTTTTAAAATTTATGTAATAATTTTAAAACTAATTTTAAATCTTTAAAAGTTTAAAGTTATTTTGGATGCCTAAAAATTTTTATATGATAAATTTTTAAGCATGGAAATTTTAAAATGTTGTTTTAAATTTATGTGATAAATTTAAAATTTATTTTAAGTCTTTAAATTTATGCGATAAGTTTAAAATGTTTTAGATGTTTAAAACTTGTATGTAATAATTTTTTAACATGGAAAATTTTTAAAGTGATGTTTTAAATTTATAAGATATTGTTAAAAATAATTTTAAAAGTCTAAAATTGTTTATGCGATAAACTTTAGTCTATTTAATTGTTAAATAGTTGTACACTTTCATTTTATGCGATAAAATTAGTGTAGCTTTATTTTAATGGCTAGTTCTTCTTGTCCCTTATTTGATAACACAAGACAACCCTTTTAGGTTAGCCATTAAAAATGATTAAAATTTATTAATTGAATTTTAATGACATGCTATGTTTTAATAAAACATTAACAATGCTTCAAGACCTAATTCCTGATTATGGTAGTCCTTTTAATGAAAATCTTAATTCTAATTGTTATTATTAATTCTCATTAAAGGACTTCGCTTTTAGCGTTGTTAATAAAATTTATTAAAATCCTAATAATGATTAGGATAACACGTGAACCTTATAGTTGTTAAGGACTTAATAAAAGTTATTAAACAAATCCTAAAATTTTGTATTTAAGGATTCAACTAGTTGATAGGATTAATTAGTTATTAATAAAATCTGTTTAGTCTATGGCATACATACAAAAATGACAAGCTTCATTCAATGGACCATGATCCAGTCAATGTGCTTGGCTAAGAGTTCTGGATCACCCTTTAAGGGATAGTGATCCTGGCTTAGTCAATTCCCTGGCTGAGTTCCGCTGGAACGCAATGTCGCGAATCATGATTGTATGACACCCTGGACTATATCTAAGTCAAATACGTTAATGATCTTTTTCAAGATTAGCCGTAACCCTCCTTGTTTTAGGGGTTGGCAACTATAGGACCCGTGTTATAGTTGTTGAGCTACACTCAAGCTTAACATGGCAATCTTATAGAAACCAATTCCTAAAATACATAAGATGAAATCTTGATTGGACCCAAGCCGACGTTGTCATGAATACACCGAGCGCCGGCATAAGTTGAGTCAACGATGTAGTCTGACTTGATGTAAGTCTAAGACCTGACCCAAACCGACGTGTCGTGAATACACCGAGCGAAGGGGCAAGTCAGGCTAGACGCGAAAACAAGGGTCCGACTAGACTAGACATTGTGATTTGGATGAGCACACTCATGATCACAAATGGCTAGGGGCAAAACCCGATTAAGAGAGTCATATCTGATATGATCGATGAAGAGTCATCTTCCGATCGCAGAGTCGAACAACTTGTTGAGCTACACTCAAGGTTGTTAGGCTCAAGGTGATTGGACCTCTTACCCATTAATTTTAATTCGATTAAATCGTTCGTTATTAAGCTTTGAAACGATCGTAAAAATAGTGGGATGATATAGATAGATAAAAGCCATTCTACCTATATTTAATATTGAACGTATGCTAAACTAGGGCAAGACTATGTTTATCGAAAGGAATCAAATATATATATAATATTTTAATGGAATTAGTTAACTGGTCAAATAGGTTGATTAATTGAATATCGAGTTAAATTCTAATTGATAGAATTAAAACTATATTCTCGTTGACATTAAAATGACCTTCTAAAGAACAGACTTAGGAAATATGATTTCATTAAGTTCTGAGTCCAACAAATAAACAAACTACATGACACTCGTCTCTATATGGGACAGCTTGAACATATAGGATATTCGAAGTATGTTTCTCCCTACAACTTGTCGAGCTACCCTCAAGGTTGTATGGATAAACAATTTTGATCCGCAAAGTTCGAAAATTCGATCAAACTGTTTGAGTCGAATACGAGTGCATGAGCGATGCAAGGCTATGTATCCCAACCGGATCTTGAGACAAGCAACTTCTTGAGCTACACTCAAGATTGCAACTCTCAGGTGTTTGGATACATGAGACGCTTGCATAGCTATTTATTTATGTTGGGCTATTTAATATCTAAATATGATTTAGAAAAGGAAGAAGGCACTCCGGAAAGTCAATCGAGTTAAATAGTTTAATTTATCATTAGTAAAGGCATAAGGAAGGGGAAATGAAAATGTGACATATTCTGATGTCACGATTTCATAATTATTGTTATACAAAAGGTTAACACTTTTTGACGAATGTCGTCATATTGCTTCTGAAGCAGTGAGTAATATGTATAACGATAATATATATTTTAAATGTTAATATATAAATACACAAGATAGTAGCAAACTTATATGACGAAATAGACTAGGCCGTATCGAGAGACTAAGCTTCACAAGTCACATAAAGAGAGGTCTGACCTCTCGTATTATGAAGTCTACTGACACTTGTGAGTCTTATCCTCTTAGATATAATGGCCGAAACCCATCTGTAAGACAGTGGGAGAATGAGTTGTCGAACTCAGTCTGGTACATACTGATGTACCCGAGTCTAGATTAACCAAAATAAGTTATTCGTATATTTTATTAAGACACATGTTCTTGATGAAACACAAGTCTGATAAAGTAAAGAACGAAATGACTAAAGTATTTAAACTGATTCGATTAGATCGAATGGTCAAATACTTAGCTATATAAAATCTTGCGTAATTAAAAGAAAATGTGATTTTCTCTCAGGTCAAGTCTGTTAACACATCGGCGTGTTAAAAGGTATGAATCACACTTAGTTAGACTTGGTGTGATCCATTGTTAGTGACTCTGAGTTAAGTCCTCTCTCTGGGTTAAGTCCCAGATTGTAATGCCTAGGTTTTTGATAATGTTCTATGAGGACATTATCAATAAGATATTCATTAAATCAATCTTTAAGAAGTTGTATAAATTACTCGAATTTCGTGAGGCGAATTGTCGAGTTAGACATCATAACTGATGATGACTTAGTCAACTTCCGGGATGAAATTCGGAGTAGTAACTCTGATTTAAAACTTGATGCAATCAGAAAAGGTCCGGTGCATAAATAAATTTTGGAATTTAGTTTACGTGCACAAGGAAAATGTTTTCTCACTTACTGCAAGTAAATCTTTAAGTTGAAAGATTGGTGCAGAAAAGAAAATAGTGAAGTACAATCATGTTGATCGAGAATGGCTTTCATCCTAATTCCTATAAAACGGATTATTATGAAACCGTTTTCACCAGCAGATGTGTACAGATCTACTCGGACCAAGCTCGATGTAAACGCTCAAGTTGACCTTGAAAATTTGAGCATTCACTTATAAGTTCGTTTTTCTAAATATGATTTAGACGAACCAACTTATATGAATTAGCCAGATAGTTTTCAAGGTCAGTGGGAGCGTATAAATTACATGTGAGGCATCAAAGGGATGGAACATATATTTTGACAAAGTAATCAAAAAGTTTGATACTTTATCAGAAATAAATATGAGCCATTTGTAATGACCAATTACTAATTTAAAATTATTATCGTAAGGTACGATGAATTGGATAAGATCCAAGTAAATAAAAATATTATAGATTCCGAAAGACCAAGTGAATTATATGAATGAGATTCAAATGGTTGGTCTAACATGAACATAGAAACCCCTTAAGTCTATAGTGTAGACGGTTTTAGCAGATCCACTCACGAAGGCTCTACCACATGAAGTCGGGAAAACTTATGTGTAAAAACGGTATAAGATACCGAGATAAATGGGCCTGAGTGCAAGTGGGAGATGTAGGAGAATAATGCCCTCCAGGCTATTTATCTCTGTGTGAATAACACAAACATCTTGTTCGAAATAACAGTAAGCTGTTTGGTAATGATTTATCTAAGTTATATTATAATGTAGTTAACATTAGACATTAACTTAGGTAAAGTCCTGAGACTTTATGCAAGGCCAAACAGGTATCGAGATGAGTATCTCGATCATGGAGAAATGTTTGACCGTCTGTAGCATAAGTCTAAAAGGGTTCGTGGTCGTAGATGTTTCGAGACAAGGGTATCGAAACATCGGTTAGACCATTGTGTCTTGGTCTTCACCGTTAAGCGGTGGCGATGATCTTATGATCGTTCGACTTGGCGAAGTCAGAGACGAGACACAGGTGCTCATTAGAGAATGAGTTCACTGAACGATCCATAAGAGTTATCATAAGGTTACATTGACCAATCTGTCAATGATAACTCTTAGTGATGATAGGCTAGTTGGTCTTTTGACTTGAGGTCATTTTGACGAACCTGTGCGTGAACGGTGCCACTTAGATCATTGACCTGACTTCGAGGCTAGGCCTGTTGAAAGGTCTTTGATTGGGTGTCACTTGAAGCGTACGAGAAGAGTAATGACCAAGAGAGGATTCGTCTCTCCCGGTCAATGGGAGTTAGTGTCATAGAGTTAGTTCGGTCTTTAGTAAAAACTCTGCGCAGAGTATGTTGGAAGAAGTCCAACATTAGTTGACTAAAGATCGATAGAAACTAACCAGAGTCAAGTTATTGGGGTTGACAGTTTGACCGTACCCTAGACTTGATCTATACGACATATTTAAGACGAAGAGACTATAACTGCAGAATTCATCACGGAAACAGTCAGGGTGGTCCCGACAATACTCATGTCAATGAGTTAACCACATAATGATGATTCCTGAAGCAGGGACGACAACCACTGCTCGTGGTCACTGCCGTATAGGGCTTCGAGCCCAACCTGTTGTAAGGGTCAGGCTGTAGGGTCTCACACAGAGTGTGATTCTTCATCTAGTAATAGGTAGAAATTAGTTAGGGAGAATATTTTGCATTTTTGATGCAAGGGATGAAATAATTGCATTTGATGCAATATGGTAATTTAAGCCTAGATATGGACTATTTTGTATTTGATGCAAAAGAGATTAAATGTGTTTTAAATTGTTTAAAACAATATTTAATAATATAAACGCAAGGAAAAGTTCACGGGTAAGACGGGAATGTCCCGGTCTAGACCCAGGTTCGAACGTCGTCTAAATCGGACGCCAGATGATCAAGTTATGCCCAAAACAGCCCAAAGGGTCAGATCAGGCCAGACCAGGCAGACCAGCCCAGTCTGGACCTGGTCTGGCCTGCTGGCTAGACCCAGTAAAGCCCGGGCCAGCCTGGGCCTGGGCACCCAGACCCGCCTGGGCCTGGGCGCCCGGCCCAGGCCTAGGCCCGGGCGCCTGGGCGCAGGCCCAGGTGCCTGGGCCTGGGCCCAGGCGGCCCAGGACGCCTGGGCACTGGGCGCCCAGGCGTTCTGGGCCGGGCGCCTGGCCCGGCCCAGGTGCCCGCCTGGGCGCCTGGCGCCAGGCGCCCGCCTGGCGCCTGGGCGCCCGCGCCCAGACTTGGGCGCCCGTGCCCAGGTCTGGGCCTGGGCACCCAATCAACAGATTTTGTATCTGTGGGGCCCACTTGTTGGGCCCCACTAATGGGTGCAGAACCCTAGGTTTACTGGGCAGTTTTGACGGCTGATTTAGTCGAAAATCATGCCTTGGGCTGATCTTTGGACGGTCAATTGGCGGGTCAAACGAACTCCGATTGACGAACGGTTTTTTCCTATGCGTTCACCGTTGAACACCCTTCGAATTGATAGGTTGTATCAATCCTGAAGTTCAACGGTGAGTGAGTTAAAATTCACGGAATTTTGCACTTTGTGAAGTGCAAACTAACTTGATTTTAATCAACTCAAATTAATAGTCCCATATCGGATTTTGAGAAAAGGGGAGAGTCCGCCGCCTATATAAATAGGGGTCTGCTCTCCTCCTCAAAACTCGTCCCAAGCTCTAGATCTGAGCGGCTCTCGTAAATGTTGGAGCACGCTCGGATCTAGGCTTAAATTAATATTCTTCTATCTCCCTATATTTCTGCCTTACTCTTGAGGGCTCTAGCAAAGCCGCAAAGGAGTTCGGATTCAGATCCGAAATCTAGGCGGAGGTTTCACTCGCGTGAAACTTTCTTCGACGGTTGGTTGGCTCGGTGACACGGGATTGATCGCCTCGGGATGCGGAGCGGTTCGAGGAGCGGTTTGGGGAGCGGTTCGAGGAGCGACCCGGTGTGAGACGGGGAGGAGCTCGGAAGACGGTGCGGAACATCTCGCCTGCTCCAGGGCTGAGATTCCGGGTATGTGTTTAATTAAGCATTAGGTTAATTTAATCGCAGTAGGTTAGATCCTTCTTGGGATGGTCAGATCCATCTCAAGTTGGCATAGATCTTGGCTAAGGGTCTTGGACCTTAGGGCTAAGTTAAAATTGTTTTAACTGCATGTTAATTAGATTAACAATTTTTCCTTCCGCTGCAATTGTTTTTCTGTCTATGTTCCGTCCGACTTAGGACGGGACTAGAGTTTTTGTGCCCTAAGGGTGCCGCAAATTCCCTTCACTTATCGCATGGCCCCTGCTAAGCTGGAAGAATTTCGAAAACAACTTGATGATCTGTTGCAGAAGGGATGGATACATCCCAGCGTATCTACTGGGGGTGCGTTGGTTCTTTTGGTCAAGAAGAAGGATGTATCTAGAAGAATGTGTATTGACTATCGAGAGCTGAATAAGGTGACCATTAAGAATAAGTACCCGCTGTCGCGTATTGATGACATCTTCGATCAACTTGGCGGATCACGAGTATTTTCTAAGCTGGACCTCCGAAGTGGTTATCATCAGGTGAAGGTCAGAAATGAAGAAATCTCGAAGATGGCATTTCGGACCAAGTATGGGCACTATGAATTTGTAGTCATGCCATTCAGTGTGACTAACGCCCTAGTTGTATTCATGAACCTTATGAACTTGATTTTCTATGAGTTCTTGGATAAGTTTGTAGTGATCTTCATCGATGACATCTTGATCTACTTGAAGAATGATGAAGAGCATGCCGAGCATCTACGGATTGTATTGGAGACCCTACGACATCATCGGTTATTCACCAAGTACAACAAGTGTGAATTCTGGCTAGATCGAGTCACTTTTCTTGGGCATGTAGTATCAGGAGATGGTATTTCTGTCGATCCAGAGAAGGTTACCTCAGTCAAGAATTGGCCGACTCCTCGATCAGCTTCTGACATCCGAAGTTTTCTTGGATTGAATGGTTATTACCGCTAATTCATCAATGACTTCTCGAAGATTGCTGAGCCTATAGCTAGTCTGACGAGGAAGGACATCAAATTTATCTGGTCTGAGGCTATTAAGAAAGCATTCGTAGAATTAAAGATGACGACGACTGCACCAGTGTTAGCTATACCAGATAGAACTGGGAGACTTGAGGTTTTCTGTTATGCATCTGGCAAGGGTCTTGGATGTGTACTGCACCAGCATGGTCATGTGGTTGCGTATGCATCCCAACAACTGAAGACTCACAAGAAGAACTATCTGACCCATGATCTGGAATTGGCTGGGGTCATATTTGCTCTGAAGATTTGGAGGCACTATCTATTGAGTGAGCAAGTGAAGATCTTCACCGATCATAAGAGTCTCAAGTACATATTCACTCAGAATGAGCTCAATATGAGACAATGCAGATGGTTAGAGCTCATGGCAGATTATGGCATTGATCTCCAATATCATCTTTGGAAGGTGAATGTAGTAAAAGATGATTTGAGTCGTCTACCAGTGATTATGACTCTCTTAGCTCAGTGGAGACTTTAGCAAGCTATGAGAGAGATGGAGATTGAAGTTATTCTACCCGAGACTTCAGCAACATGGATGAATATGCAAATTAGTCTACTATCATAGATCGGATTAAAGTTGCTCAGACTGGAGATGTGAAGTTACAGAAGATCAGATAGTACGTCGAAGCTGGAATTCGGATGGATTTCCTTATTTATGAGGATGGTTCCTTAAGATTTGGTTGTAGTATTTGTGTGCCTTCCGGTGATATCAGAGATGAGATATTGAATGAAGCACACAACTCTCCTTACTCTGTTCATCTTGGTGGTACCAAGATGTACAAGGATCCTCGTCTGAACTTTTGGTGGCACGGAATGAAGAGAAGTGTAGCCCGCAGTGTCGCCAAGTGCCTTGTGTGTCAGTATATGAAGGCTAAACATCATCGCACTGCCGGGTTACTCCAACCTCTGCATATTTTGGAATGGAAGTGGAAACACATCATTATGTTGAGTATTGGACTCTCCACCTTGATTTTGATGATGATCAAACACAAATCATTGTGACTAACTCTTGTGATTACAGTTAGCTATAAAGTTACCAATTAGATTCAAGAAGATCAAAAGTGACTACACGTGTTGATTCAAGTGGAGGACTTGGTAGATCAACAAAGGTGAAGCATTGGCTTGAAGAACTCAATGGCTACCTCAAACCTCAAGCCAATGGCATCAACAAATGAATGGAAATTCAATCCAAAGAGAAGAAAGGAATGGATGAGTCAAAAGCTTCGAAGACTATGACGTTGGAGATATTCAAGTCATTCAATTAAAAGACTCAAGTCTATGAAGAATTATAGAGATCGTTGCCAAAGTACTTTGTTCATCTCAAGCGACGTCCCAAGACTTCCTCAGAACGCGTGATCGTTGTGCCTGGAGCTTCGTTGAAGCTCAAGGAGTATTCATGAAGTCAAGGGATTCGGATTCTCCATGTTGAAGCTTTGAAGACGGTTTATCGTGTTTACTTTTATGTCTTCTAACTTCGGTTTAGTAGAATGTTAAGCCTTGAGTAGTACTTGCCTAGATATCTTCATAACTTTCATATCTTATCTCTAGGATTGCCTTAGAAGCCATTAAAAACTTTCCCGTAGCTTATCGCTTCATTTCTCAGCTTCGTATGCATCTTAGTTAGTTCAAGTAGAAGAACCAACCGATTAGATGACGATCTAATCAGTTGGGAATCCTTCTTGAACCGACTAGATATCCTTGCTTGATTCAGCCCATTCACTGTTGATCAATTAGCCGGTCCAAGAAGGTTCACCGACCGACTAGATGACGATTTAGTCGATTGAAAATCCTTCTCAGACCGACTAGTTATCCTAATTAATTCAAGCCTATTTGTTGACCAATTAGTCGGTCCAAGAAGGTTCACCGACCGACTAAATGACAATCTAGTCGGTTGGTGTCTCTTCTCAGACCGACTAGTTCTCCTAGTGAAATTCGACTTCTTTATTGTTGACTAATTAGTTGGTCCAAGAAGGTTCACCGACCGACTAGTTGTCAAACAAGTCGGTTGATGTTTCTTCTTAGACCGACTAGTTCCTATATCTTTTGAATTCACTATCTTCGGTGTCTTCCTTCTAGTCGGTCCAAGAAGGTTCACCGACCGACTAGTTGCAAAACTAATCGGTCAGTGATCCTTCTTAGATCGATTAAACAGCTTCAGAATAGAGCCGTTGGGGCATTTAATGCCACGATTTTTGTGACCGTTTTGTCTCTTCCCTATATAAGTTTGAGTGCTTCTAACCAGGGATCCAAGGCTGATATTAGAGACATTTTCACATATTTGAGAAGATCCATTCAACTCCATTTCCAAGCTCTCTCATCTCACAAGAATCTCTCCCTTACTCTTTGAGCCTAATTCCTCAAGAGAGATTCTCATTCCTTGTGAGCTTCTCAAGCTAAGAGCTTGAATCCAAGTCACCAACTTCTCCCTAGCCATCTATTGCTGCTCATCTTGGTGGAGCTAGGGTTTGGTGATCTTATCTTCCTCAAAATCCATTCTTGCACTATATTGGTAAGTATTTCTCAAGGCATAGGATTTTGTGGTAAGAAGTTTTATATTTCATTCTTTATACTTCATAATTGTTGTATACTCATGGTGGTGAGAGGATTGGCTTGATCCCAAGTTGTGTGAGTCAAGATTTTGTTTTGCTCTCGGTTTGTGAGAGTGTGCTTAGTCCCAAGTTGTGGGATTAAGGTTTTTGCGTGTTCCCGGGTTGTGGGATACACGGACATCGATTGTAGGTCGATTGCACTTGTGGGGTTTCTGTAAGTGGGCTAAGGGAAGCTCTAGTGGGTTTACTAGAGTATCCGGAGGGGATCCGGGTGTTGCTGGATTAGGGCACCGGTAACAAGTCGGGGAGACTTGGGTGGCACCGAACCAGGGTAGATTGCATGTTAGCATTGCATTATTGCTTGTGTTGTTGATTATTTCTTATATTCCGCATTTGTGGGTTAAGTAGGGTTTTATTTGGTGTAATTTCCTTATAATTCTATAAAACACTATTCACCCCCCCTCTAGTGTTTATTCCTCATAGCACAGGGTCACTACACATTATGGATTTTGTGACTGGACTACATCGGAGTACTAAGCAGAATGATGCGATTTGGGTGATCATTGACTGATTGACCAAATCAGCACACTTCATACCCTTCCGAGTGGGACAATCTACGGAAATACTTGATAAGAAGTATATTGAGGAAATGATCTATCTTATACCTTTAAAGCTTTTTTTCTAGTATACGTTGTGATGTAATCATTAATCGTACATGAGATTATGCGACTACATGGAGTTCCCATGAGTATTGTCTCTGATCGAGACACGAGGTTCACATCTCAATTCTGGAAGAATCTGCAGACCAATCTAGATATCAGTCTTAGTTTTAGCACTGTGTATCATCCGCAGACTGACGGACAATTAGATCGTACCATCCAGATTTTGCAAGATATGTTACGAACCTGTATGCTGGATTTCAAAGGTTTGTGGGAAGATCATCTACACCTGGTAGAGTTTGCCAACAACAATAGCTACTTAGTCAGTATTGACATGGTCCCATTTGCAGCACTCTACAGAAGGAAGTATCGATCCCCATTGAGTTGGGATGACATCAGTGATCAAGAATTATTGGGTCCAGAGATGATTGTGGAAGCAGTGGACATAGTGCACAATATCAGGGACAAGCTACGCATTGCACAAGATCGGTACAAGCATTGGGCTGATGCCAAACTTCGTCACTTGGAGTTTCAACCAGGAGATCATGTTTTCTTGAAGATGTCCCAAAACCGAGGAGTGATACGTTTTAGGAGACGAGGAAAGCTTAGCCCAAGATTCATTAGACCATTCGACGTGCTAGAGTGAGTTGGAGAAGTAGCTTATCGTTAAGCACTGTCGCCTTCATTGGAGGGGTACATGATGCTTTCCATGTATCTCAGCTGCGTCGTTACATAAGTGACCCGTCACACGCTGTCGATTACTCAGAGATTATGGTTCGACCAGATCTGACTTATGAGCAACAACCAATGCAGATCTTAGACCGACGTCAGAAGACGCTCAGGAACAAGGTCGTCGAGCTCGTGAGAGTGATGTGGCATCGCGACTCGCCTGGAGAATCCACCTGGAAGCGGGAAGATGAAATGCGAGAGCATTATCCATATTTGTTCCCTACTCCCTAGTTGATAAGAATTCCGAGGACGGAATTGTTCTTAAGGTGGGTATAATGTAACGGCCTATATTTAACAATACATATTTTGTTCGTATTTTATCTTTGGCCTTGTGATTTTCTGTATCTGTACTGATATGTGTATTCGTAATACGTATACTTATATACGTATTCGTATACATACGTATTTTAATTAGCTTTATATACTCATACTTATTTACATATGTTAATTAGCTACAACTATATGTGAACCTATTATTATATAATTTCAAATGGATAAATATTTGAATTCAAATATTCAAATCCCCTAACATTTTTAGATATGAGACTTTTACCCATTTTTAATAGCAATGAATCCTATTTTTTAATTGTAACTACTTCTTATTCTTTCCATTTTCCTCGAACTTTAAAACACTTCCATTTTTAAACGAAAACCCTAACTCATTCTCTCTCAGCTGCCAATTCTTTTCTCCTTCTTTTTAATTTTTGTTGCATGCATTCCTTTACTCACGCACAAAGCAGACTCTACAAAATGAAAACCCAACAACAACCCTAGGGCCTTCAAAACTCACACACACATTACTCCTACAAATATATCCCTCAAAAACAAAATTCCATGGGATCCCTATCTCCCTCACAGCTGCAAAGACCTCTCTCACCAAAACCCTAGCCCCCTGAAACTCTCCCACGAACGCATCCCTCACCCAAGCTCAGCTTATGTCCGACTCCTCCCCCTTTAGCCCGACCTCCGGTGCTCCTCCCGGTGCCTCACTGCACTTCCCCTCCGACTGTAGTACCCATCCCCTCCGACTGTAGTACCCATCCCCTCCGACTGCTCCGACGATCTCCTCCTTTCAGGTCGTACTCTGGCGACATTGCTCACAGCCAGTGCCCACACCCCGTTCGACCTGCTCCTCCTCTCCCTGATCACCCAGTGCATCCTCCCCTCTTGTTTGACTCCTCCCCCTTCAGTCAGAACTTCGGTGCATCTCCTGGCGCCCCACAACACTCCTCTTCCATGGCATAACCCTCCAAGCCCGCACCCTCCCATGTCCGACTGATAACCCTCCGACCCCGCTACAAACTCCCATAACAATCAAGCTCCAACCAGTACCGAAGCCAGTGCATCCTCTCCCTTCAGCCACCTGCAAGTGCCGCACGCCAGTCGCCGTAGAATCATCGCCATCTAGCCCCAGTCGCCATACCGTAGCCGCCATCCCCGATCTGCAAACACACAGAAGAGAGACACCAAAACAGTAAGTTCTAAATATTAGTTGTTTATATTAGTTAAAACAGCATGTTAGAATAACTTAGTATACATATATTAGCTAGTAATCCTGTTAGTAAGCTTATATATATATACGTTATCCATTTCGGGGTGTATAGAGCTTGTCAAGACGGTAATTTACGGCATGATATTTTTCTGGATGCAAGTCTACCGCATTCCAAATTCTGTTCTTCGCACAATCACTTCTACTTGCAGGAATTTCATCTGGGGAAAGACTCATATTTGGGCTTGGAAAGATATCTGTACGCCTAAAGATGAGGGAGGAGTGGGACTCCGTCTTCTCCCGGATATTAATATGGCCGCGGGAGTTAGACTAACATGGCGTTTGTTATCGGGAGAGGGGCTTTGGTCAACTCACATGAGGGCAAAATATAATGATTTTTCACAGTTTTTTGCAGCAAAAAGAATGGCAACTCACTCGGGCTCTTGGAAGTTTATTTTGGAATGTAGAAGATATTCAAAATACTTGATCAAAAGGCAAGTTCGCGATGGCACTACTACATTGTTTTGGCACGATAATTGGTTGCAAATTGGCCCCCTCAATGACCTGTTTGAAGTACCTGAGGCGGATGCTCACAAAACAGTAGCTGAGTATTGGGAGGGGGACGGCTGGGCATGGGTCTCAACCATCAATTGCGTTCGGCCCCTTCTACAGGACATAAAACTCACGGCTGGATGTGATACTTGGACCTGGGCGAGTAACGGCGGCGCTTTCAGCTTTGCCAGCGCATGGGAAGGCTCACGGCTTAGGGGTTCCAAATTCCGATATGCCCAGGTTGTATGGTTCAAGAATCATGTTCCCAAGTATGCGTTGGCACTGCTTCGAGCTTTCTTGGGGAAGCTCTTAACAAAGGACAGGTTGCAATATTGGGGAGTGAGTTCAGATAGCTTTTGTGTCCTGTGCAATGCTGGGGTGAATGAAACAATTGGCCATCTATATTTCGATTGTGAGTTCACGAGTTATATTCTAAAGAGAAGCCTATTGAAGTTGGGGGTTTCAGCTAGCATTGGCCCGCAGTTAGACCAAGTGGGAGACTATTTCTTATTACATTTCCTCAAGAAAGACGCAATAAGTACTCTGGCTAAGACGGTACTATCTGCTTCTGTCTGGAACATTTGGAGGGAGAGGAATAGAAGAATTTTTGAAAAGTTGCGACGACCAATGACTGTGATTTTTGAAGATATTTCTGCTGACATAAGAATTATCCTCAGGGATCTTGAGCCGCTATCTCTAGAGGATAAACAAGCTATGGATAGATGGGAACTCTGGGATACGGGCTAGTCTCTTTATATGGATGAATAGTTCTATTTAGTCCTATTTTTGTAGTTATTGTTTTGTATTTTGGGTAAGGTTTGGGGTAGGCCAGTTGAGGGTGACGGCGCTTGTGCCCTATCCCCTCTCTGACTTAGCGCCAACCTACTACCCTCTATGTACATTTGTTTTGCTAATATAGATCGCTACTAACTTTTCAATATATATATATATATATATATATATATATATATATATATATATATATATATATATATATATATATATATATATATATATATATATTGTGTTGGTGCCCCATGGTGTGGGTGGCAGTACTTGGCCCCCCTTCTGCTTCTACTTCGAGATCTCCTGTCCCCCAAGTGTTCAGTCGAATGCCGGGGTCGACTGTACCCTCCATCCCCCGATCGTCTTACGTCTCAACAACCTCATATAGCGCTATCTGCACCCCCAGAGCTCCTCCTACTCCCAACATCAGACTGGACTTCTCCCCCCTTCCCTGGTTGGTGATGATGTTTTCGTCGACATCTTGCCGTCCGACATTGCTATGGCTACCGGGCAGTGGGTGCACACTCTTGTCGGCTATTTCGTCGGGCCCCGGCCCTATTATGGGTGACTTAAATCCTGGCTTGCTAGGACCTGGAAGCCCAAGGCCGAAGTTCATCTCCACTCCAAATAAAACGGGTTTTTCTTTTTCAAGTTTGACTCGGAAAAGGATTGCGGCGACGTCCTCCGTGGAGGGCCTTGGCTCCTGGATGGCTGCCTCCTCGTGCTAAGGCGTTGGACCCCTCACATCGGCCTAGACTGCGACCTTCTCTCCTCCGTGCCACTGTGGGTTCGCTTCCCCCAGCTCCCATCGTAATTCTGGTCCACTCCCATTCTCGGCAAGTTGGCCAGTGCGGTAGGGCGCCCCCTCTTCACCGACGATGCCACTGCTAATGCCTCTCGCCTCTCGTTTGCCTGATGTTTTATTGAGGTTGACGCTGCCTCGGATTTACCTACTTCCATTTCGGCATGTCTTGCCGATGGCTCGGTCATCCCGGTTGTGGTGGAGTATGAGCGCAACCCTCCCCTTTGTACGCACTGCCGTTGCTTCGGCCACGACATCCGCCAGTGTGCTGCCCTGTCTCGCCCTGCCATGCCTCTGAGTGATGGGGGTATCCACCAGAAGCCCTCTTCCCCTCGGAGATCTGTGCCCCCAACTTGCCCTACTCCCTTCACTGGTACCATTTCCCCAGCTGATCCCCCTCCTTCGGTTGATTCGACTTCTCCTGTCCTGAACCCGCAGTCTGGCCCTTTTCTCTCTCCCCCAGTAATGGCACTGGGTCCTCCCTGGCTTCATCTGTTGATAATGTTGTTGATTTCGCTCCTGATGAGGATGATCTTCTCGACTCAGATGTTGAGGTGGAGATAGTCGCCGTTGTGGGCAAGCCGTCCTACACTGCTGCAGGCAACAGAGGGGTTGTTGTTGTGTCTTCCGTCGTCTTGGGTGTTGGTCATTTGTTGGCAGAGGGGGTGGTATTGTGGGTGCTATTATAGGTGTCCCTGCTGTTACCCTGGGTGAGGGAGAGATTGGCTTGGCAGAGGGATGTGCTGTCACGGGTGAAGTTAGCTTGGTTCAAGCTGTTGCCTTGGAAGAGGGGAGGTTGATATTGGGGTAGTTGGAGATTCTGGTGTCCTGGATGATTCTGATGATGGTTTGTCGTTGGATGAAGATTTGGATGACGTTACTGATGAGGAGCCCGTCGTTAATGACCTCAACCATACTGACGAGCAGGATGAATGGATTGCGGAGGTGGAGCGTCCCAGTGCCCTCCTCCCCAATGTCCCGATGTCCATCCAGCGATGCGCTCGTCGGCCCTATCGGCGGAGCCTCCGGATCATGCAGAGTTCCATTCGTTGACTGATGGTTGTTAGTATGGGTCTCGGCTAGAGAGTTTTCTTTGGCCTGGTTGTGTGATGTCTGCCCTAGTTGGGAGCGTGGTTGGGTGTTGATTGGAGGCTTCGGGCCTAGGTTTTTACGTGTTGGCCTTGCCACCTCCTTTTTCCTGTAGGCTCGTTTTCTTCCTCCTTTCTGTGTGTGTTTGTACTTCTGGATCTGTTTACCCTATCATGGTGCTTGGTGACTGCTTTTATGAGCCTCTCCCAAGTCTGTATAGTGGTTGGCTGGCCCAGCTAGTTTCCTTTCTATTCTTAATATACTTATCTTCCAACACACACACACACACACACACACATTCTAACATCATGTACAATATCAATATAAATATAAATACACACACACACACACACACACATATTGATACTGTTAATAATATGATGTTAGAGTTGATGTTAGTATATAATATATTAGCATGTTAATAATATAAGGTTAATTAATCTGTTAGTTTTAATTTGAATGATATTAGTAGTAGTTAGTAATATAGATGCTTTTTTAATAGGTATGTATATATGTAGATGCTTTGTTAGTCTTTTGTTAAAAGATCAGCATGTTAATATTAGGTAATATATATTAGTTGTTAATTCCTTTATAATATCATATGTTACTAATCTGCAAAATGATATGTAGGTTAATACATAAGTTAGTTTATTAATAACTTGTATACTAGTATGTTAGTATAAAAGTTAGCGCTATCTAAACGTGTACCATTAATATGATTCTGTTAGTGTAAAACAAGTAGTCTCATACGCGAATCTATATGATGCAGATAAATCACGTCTTCAATTGCAATCACCAGGACATCCACCATCGCCTCCAGGCAAATATTTATTGTAATTGAATGTTTGGACAAACTGTTTAATCTTTGCTAAAACATTATTTTGAACATGCTCGTCAAATTAGTAACCAAACTGCATGCTCTTACAATGCATGTTGCAATTGATTAAAATGGACATTTCATGTTAATGCTTCTTTGATAAAAGAACAACTTTTCTATGCATGTCATCAATTGAACCAAAATGAAACATAGGGTATGACACAGCCCTAGAAACATAATGAGAATCCATCGATTACAGATGGAAAGGAAACTAGTCGGTGACTGGTTATAACACTTGGGTGAGGTTGGTCAATAGTAGTAGGATTCGTAGATGTACCTTGACCACCTTACGGCTACCTCCATACCACACCAATGGAGGCAAGTATCTTGGCCGTTTTCTAGGTTAGGGATGGCAAGAAGCGTCATGGTAAACCCCCGATGATAGGGTGCATCAAGAACATAGTACCAACCCGTACATGGACTTATCACGAGCACAAATAACTGAATACTCAAAATACAACTACTTTACTTTTGAACTGCAATTCATACATGTTTGTACTTTACTTTATGCACTCATTACTTATAAATGTGTACTAACACTCTTTTGTTCTTTCCTAAGTTGTTCCTATTTCATTACTTTAAATATCTTGTCGAGCGATTCGCTGACATATATTTCAATGTAATTGTGAAATATATGTTAGGTTCAAAGACCGATTATGTTGAGGATACCACTTCTGAGGATCTCAACTTGGAGCACGATCCTGCTGACAGAGTTACGATGACGCTGAGGTCCTCCCTACTGAAGAATAAAGATAGTTGTCTTAGTTCTTTTCATTGGTATTATTTGTAGATTGCATGTGTGTTTGTATTTCTATAAATTGTACTGCCATGCTAGGCCTAACTACTTTGTGTACTTGTTTTGAAAACTCTGGAATAAAAGTGAATTAAATATTTATGCTATTCTGATAATATTCGTATGCAAGAAACCTACCTAACTAAATAAACTCGTATTGTGTTTAAGTCAAAGAAGAAAGAAATGAATAAAAGTAATTCTTCTTTGCTTTAAGCACATGCGGACCCGCTCGCATCATCGCTCCCAAGTATAATGGGAAGCAGGGTGTGACACTATATGGTTTCACACATAGTGAGACCTTCGTCAAGTAATAGGTAGGATTAGGGAGATGATGCATTGGATGCATGGGAATTAATACGTCACAAAATGTTTGTGACAAAAGCTTAAATGACTAGTTTTATATATGGGATTAACGCATAAGATGTGTACCTGGATGAGGGAACGTCCGGGTCAAAACCCAGGTTTAAACGACGTCCAAAACGGGCTCTAAACGAGGAAAATAGAGCCAATGGCCATTTTGGGCATTGCGGGTCGGGCGCCCGCTAGGGGTCGCGCTCGCAGGTGGGTGGGTAGTGTGTGACCCATGCGGTGGGCCCCACAGTTGGGTTTTAAACCAAGAAAGCTGGCGACTGGGGTGGTGCATAAAGTAGTTTTTGGCCATCTTTGTGTGTTCATTTGAATGGTCAAACGAACTCAGAATTGATCCACGTTTTTTCCTATTGTTCACCATTCAACCCTCTTCGCAATGATGTATGATATCACTCTTGAAGGTCAATGGTTGGAGAGATTTAATTGAAGAAATATTGCCTTTGTGAAATGTCTGTTGTATGTTAAGAAAATTCCCCAAACGCATATAGTCCCACATCGATCGTTAGACGAGTAAGGCGCCCAGCTCTCTCTATATTCCCTCTTTCTCCCTAATTCTTCCTTGCTCCTGCTCGGGCTTTAGCAAAGCTACGAACGAGTTCAGATCGGATCCAAAGTCTTGACAGATGATCCACTCAAAGTGAAACATTCTGGAGCATATGGTTGGTTCGGCGACAAGGGTGTTGCTCTCCTCAGGACGCGGTTCTGCTCGGGAGAAGCGGCTCAGCCCCAACGCGGTGAATCACTTCGGAGATCAAAGAAAGTTGATGAAAACGACGCTTCGTATTCTGCGGAAACAAGTTCTGGGGATGTTTTCTTTTACTATGCTTTCATATATGTTACAGTAGTTTAGATCTTTCTTTGGGGTTGGTCAAACCCACTCCAAATACGGTAGATTTTTCTGGCTAGGGTTCATGAAACTCTTTGGGCTGACATTAAATAGTTTAATGTATTTTTATTCCGCTGCCTTTTATGCTTCTATCATCCGTCCGACGTAGGACGGGTGTAGATTTTATGCCCTAAGGGTCCAAGTAAACCCAACATTTACCTTATTGCCATCCATAGCCATGAAGCACATGTAAGACCATCTCTTTTTTCTTCTTCTTAATCTTTGGATGAGGACTCACCGGAGCTTCCTTCACCATCACTTCAATCCTATGCTGCAAAAGCTTTTCTCTTCGGCTTCTTGAACTTTGCTATGCTCTTTTCCTTCTGTATTTCTTTGAGCTCGGCTATTGGGTAGTCTCTCTTCAAAAGCTCTGGTTTGTTGTATTGAAGATGGATAGGAGATTCATTAGATAATCTATGTTTCTTGTTTTGAAGTTTACCTAACTTAAGAAGTTTTCTGAAACCCTATGAAATGAGAGCTAGTTGCTTTTCAACTTCATCTCCTACGTCCTCCGTATCTGATGTGGCTTTGAGGGCAATGGATTTCTTCTTGGTTTGATCCTTATCTTTCCTTTATTATAGTCAGAGCTTGTATGCCATAAGGTTACCAATCAGGTCTTCCAATGTGAAATTGGAAAGATCGTTTCCTTACTCTATGGACGTGACCTTTCATTCCTATTCAGGTATAAGAGGTTGGAGATCTTTATGAGTACTTCTTGTCATGTCCTGTAAGATTGTTGATGATCTCTGTGAAGCGAGTGTACATGTCTGTATTGGTTCTCCTGTCTTCATCTCAAAATCTTCATACCTAATGACATAAAGAGCGGTTTTTGAATTTTTAACTTTAGAATTGCCTTCAAAAGTTACCTCAAGAATTTTCTAAATTTCATGGGCGGTGGTTGTACGAGACGCTCGATTGCATTTCGTGTTGGTGATGTTGCAAAGAAGTATGTTCATCGCATTGAAATTTAACGCTTCTCGCTCTTTCTCAGCTTTGCTCCATTCATTCACTGGCTTTGTTGGTTCTACATATTGGTTCTCTAACCATAGTCCACATGTCATAGGAGTAGAACTTGTAACAGATCATGATGCAGTACTTCTTAGTTCCATGGTTACATTTGGTAAGCAAAGGTGGACGATTGGTTATTGGTCAGCAGAGTAGGTATCGTTGTTGTTGTTTGTTGATGACATCCTGTAACCTTGCTCAGAAACCAGGTGTTGGGATTCCTGTGGATGGAGGGGGTGAATAGTATACACGCAATAATTAAATCCCTTAACAAAATTCTACCTAAGATTAAAATTGGTGTTACCCAATTTAATCCTAATCAACAATAATTATCACTTGCATAGAGTATGCAGCGAAAATAACAAGCAAGAGATAAACAATATAGAAATGTAGAACAAGCATAAACACAAAATGTATAGTTTGGATACCATGAATCCTACTCCAATACCCAAGTCCCACTTGGCTAGTTCCACTATTATCACAAATAGTACAAAACTTTCCCCAAGAGGCTTTATAACATGCAATCTTTTTCCAAGAGAAATAATAACTCACCACCTCAACACTTAAGGATTTTCACTTACAATGAAGAAGTTGATACACTTTTACCTATAGCCTTGATTAAAGCTCTTGTGGATGTGTAGTAGTGTTGATCTCCAATAATTGTTGTAAATGAAAGTTTTTGAGATCAAGAACTTTGGCTAAATTTTTTGAGAAAGAGTTTAAAACATAGGCCAAAGGAGATGGGTTTTATTTTGAGCTTAAAAACAATTTTCTCTTGAAAATATTGATCAATGAATGTTCTCAATAAATCCATAAAGAAACCCCTATTTATGGCCCTTTAATCTGCCTAAATAGATGGACCAAAATACCCATCCTACGTATAGAAACACGACTAGAAATCCAACTGTTATTGGCTGCCAACACATTAGAATCAACTCCAATAGTCTCGGAAGTCAACTCCTAAAGATATGAATCGAGTACTGTAAACTCTTTGGAGTTGTAGGGAGTCGATTACTGCTTTGCAGGTGGTGCAAATCGACTAATATACTGATACACTAATACATGCTTTAAAACTTAGGAAATGATTTTCAAAATATTTTTAAAACATTTTATATGTGTTCTTAAGTATGTAAGAGCTTCAACAAAGACTTTAACATCTTAAGACAAAAAATAAAAATTACAACACAAATAAACTATTACATTGAAGTTCATGATGCAGTCTTGATACTTCAGGCTCCTTTTCTTGCTCTATTTGATTCATGGCCTTGTTGAACTCACTAATATTTGAGTGCTTCTTTGGTATGCCTTAAGCTCTTACATCTACACTCATAGATATTAGATGATATGTTTATTCATCATCAAAAAATCACGGGATAAGACTGAATATCTCAACACATTTTAGGTTTGGTTCAATGATGGCTTTTATTTTGCTCTTCTTTCACAATCAAGCGTTTGTGGTCGCTTTACAATATTTTGTGATAAGCTTCTCTCTCAATCAAAGCGAGCATAACTTCAGTAATTGCTCGACTTGTGTATATTTCATCTAAATTGTATATTTCTTATTCATTATCTTGACAAGTCCATTATCTTTGTGAGAATCAAAAAGCATGATTCCTGTTTTGGCAGTAATCGAGCGTACTCTATGATCATGTTAGAGGTACAACAATGATGCTAGCAATGTATGAAAATCACTTCTTTTGGTATCATAATTATCTGGATAGTGTGAGAATAGATTCTCTTTCGATGTTAATCTAGGCCTGTCAATGATACCTACTGTGCAATCTGATCTCTTTATTAAGACTATATCATTAAGATCTGAAAATCTGTCAAACCCTAATAACATCTTAGCATTGTAAGTCGTGTATGTGATATCATATTTGTTAGGATCCATGAATACTAAGCAACACACTAAAGGGGGGTGAATAGAGTAATAATGCAAGCAAAAGTGCGTAATTAAACGTTACTAAAATTAATTGCACAACACAGTGAAAATAAAAACAATATGCTTAACAACAACAACAACAACAACAATAACAAAGAGAGAATGATGCCAATGTAAACACAAACACAAGAGGCATATCCTGGTTCAGATCCCCAATCCAAGGCGATCCTACTCCAGTCCCATGTTGCAATTCACTCCGTGGATTCCATAAACATCCAAACCCAGGTTTAAATAACCGACACCACAACATAGTGCCTAGGTTGCAGTTTCTCCCACTACAGGAGTACAATGCCCAAAAGGGCAATAATCCCAAACAATGGAAATTGAAGAGACAACTCTAAGGTGCTCTTAAAACCTGAGAGCTAGGTAAATAACAATAAACAATCCACACACTTACATATGCCTTGAATATATATTACCTATGTGAAGGTGAAGGCATGCAAGTGTGAAAACCAAGTGCTTGATGAGGAGCTAGAATGCACTTGAAAGCTTTCTATCTTAATCAAGAATCACAGCCCAACACTTTTCTCAAGTGTATAAAAGATAGAGAGAAGGAGAAGAGTGTGATTCAAGTTGAATATTGAATATTTAACATCTCATTTAGCCCTATTTTGTGCTTATATGATGCTTAATTGGTCTCTAATACGTTCGTACTTTGTTTATCATCATTTATTAGAGCAAACTATTGATTTGTGCACAAAATATGAATTTTACTGAGTATTTCTGTATTTTTATATTTTTCATGGCTAGATCTCGATCTCACGATTCCAACGACTATTTATTTGTATTTTCCTGAGATCTGTGCTAATTACTGTGAATTATTGAATGCAGAATTCCAATTTAAATGCTGAAATACGCCGTAAATACGTCGAAAATACGACCGTATATCGCCGCCCGCTCATCGCCCGATACATGGTAGCATCTTATCGATTCTTGCTCAGATCCAAAGCTCCACAGCGCTGTCGACGCGGCACGATATTGGCCGACGCGGTACGATATTGGCCGTTGGATCTCGATCCAACGGCCCGAAGTTTTTCCAAACGTAGCGAACGGGGGCTTTTGGCTTGGACACGTGGCGCTCCTGGAAGCAATCCCGCCTCGTCACCGATGGTGCATATCGAATATGCTGAGCGAGCGAAGCTGCGCTCTTGGGGCGACGTGGCGTAAGGCAGACGATCCGATCAAGATCCTACGACCGAGAACCATCCCGCTCGAAATCGAAATCGACGAGCGATATACATATGCTGCAGAGCTTCGTAGCCACACAATCTACGATCTAACGACTGAGAATCAAGGTCGACCGATATACATACCCCGCAGTCCACGTGGCGTACTGCCGACCGCATGATCCCAGATCCGACGGGCGCGAGCGACTCGGAGCAAGATTCGAAGAGCGGGAAATTAACGGGCGATGCGGCTCTATCCACACCATTGCTTCGAGATCGGACGGCGCATATTATCTTCGAAGTGTATTCGGATCGATGAAGCAGCACCAGAGCGGATCAGATCCGCTGTGCCACGCGTCGCTCCCTCGTTCAATCCCGCTTCCATCCAACAGCTGAGGTTTGATCCGACGGTCAGTAACGGATCCGAGCGTATTTTGGGTAGAATTGAGCGATTTTTTAGTATCCGCAACCGACATACCCCTCCTATAAATACCCTAGTATTCCAGAGGGTGATATATAACCTTTTTGGGGCGTATTCTGGCGTATTGGGGGCTCTAGGAGCCGTATTTCGTCATGAAATTTGGAGGCCCTGGGGACAGAGGCTAGATCTATCATCTGAAGGATATTTGGGGCTATTTGGAGAGAATTGGTGACATTTTCCCTATCTTTAGCCTTGTATTTTGCGTATTTGGCTTGTAATTGAAGTATTATTCACGTATTTTGAAGATTTTATGATGTATTTGTCTATGAATACTGAATATATTCTCTCCATGCGTAGTTAATCTTCATATGTGTTGGTGTTGATGTAGTTAGGGTGTCGTAATCATTGATTTTGATATCTTTTTTCCCTATTTTGCATTGTATAATCACGTATTTTGTCGATTTCTACATATATGTTGTTTGGGTATGTTATACGGAGATGTGGGCATGCTTGAATAGAATAGGATCTTTGTGGACTTATTCGTGATGCGACCTGAGAGGGCACTTGTGTTTATTTTCCTAATGAAATCGACGTTATACATGATTTACCTTTTCGGCACTATTTCATGCTCTTTATCGCCATACTTTCCGACGTTCTCGTGCCCTAACCGGACGAAACGTTGAGTTATAGAAAAGATATTAATAATCCTTGATTGCACACACCCTAATGAAATCAATACCAACACATACTCTACATATTAGTACCCTAATATTGACTTCGTCGTAGTTATCATAGGATTTTCTATTATTATCTTAAACTCTTGATACCATATCTTTAGGTGGTTGGTTATTATCGTTTTAGTACTCTTTACAAACTAAAGTTCGTGGTTTTGCAGGTCAGTTGTCCCGTGGATACGATACCTGGACTCACCAGGATTATTACTTGTTTGATCTCCTATGCTTGGGAGTAGCGCTCACACATTTTGAGACGAGTCACTCTTGCATTGGCTCTATGAAGGAGTTCAATATGTATGGAGAGATGGCCAAAATCACAGCTCAAAATGGTCATAACTAAGGCCTCAAAACAACCCGAAACAGCCCATTAGAAGCCAAAAAATAACGACTAGAAAAAGCAGTCTAATGGCTAGAAACGAGCAGTCTAACAGGTAGAAACGGGCAGGAGTCAGACGTCTAAAAACAAGTGTTAGACTTCTGATGCACTATTCAGTCGTATGGAAAGCATACTTCAGATGGCTGAGCCTGTGGTTGGGCAGAATGAATAGATTGTCCAACTCATAGCATCTAAATGTCTTAAGTTTACCACTCAGTCATCTAGGATACTGTTCAGATGTTTGAAAAATGATCTTTAGACGTCTGATATAGATTGTGTATGTCTAAAGAAGGACATTCACACTAGACGTCTGGAGAAGATCTTCCAGCCGTATGGTCCTGGTCTTGTGTGTGTGTGTGTGTGTGTGTGTGTGTGTGTGTGTGTGTGTGTGTGTGTGTGTGTGTGTGTGTGTGTGTGTGTGTGTGTGTGTGTGTGTGTGTGTGTGTGTCTATTCAAGGCTAACAAGTATTCTATGAAAGGAAGAGCAAAATACATGAAGAGAGTATAAAAATACACTTGAAGAACTTTTATCGTCATGCAATAATTTTTATCCAAAGCCGTGAATCCATCATCCCAACACCTATATGCTTTGTCTCCATCAAGAGCAAAATACATGAAGAGAGTATAAAAATACACTTGAAGAACTTTTATCGTCATGCAATAATTTTGATCCAAAGCCGTGAATCCATCATCCCAACACCTATATGCTTTGTCTCCATCAAGATATAACATGTAATTAATCTACAATTAAAACATATAAAGTTATTAGTAACGACATAATGTGGTGATCATCATCAAACCCATATTGGCTTAATGGCCAATTTCCAACAATAGTCACCATGCTAATAAGTTTGGTCATTCTACTTTGGCTAAGGACTTACTATAGATCCATACAAACTTCAGTAATACTAACCTCACATATCAGATGAGATAAATTCCAGCTTAACTGTCACGTCACTTTGTACACATTTGACTACTTATCTTAGTGAGTACCTAGCAATATTTGCATCATCATTGGTTAGTAAAAGTTTGGTGTAATCCTCCTATATGCAAGGTTCTTTAGCGCCTCTCAGGATTAAAGTCTAACCTGCATTAGTCTACACTTGAGAGCTTATATTGATAGTGACAGAATGCTACTATGTGGACACTTATCGTTTAGTCGTTCTTAATCATTCTGTAAACTTATTCTCTACCAATCATATGCGCACTATCATATGATGTCTCTATATAGAATGGTTATTAGACTAGTTGTTACCATGTCAATAGTAAGCTCAGTGCGGACGGATCTATATCAATGTAATATCTTGATATTTCCATGGCTAGGAACATTTTGGATTGTACTTAAGTAGATCGATTAGTTTTATTATCATAATCTTATCATGATCCTAATTTCCTCATACAATCCAATAACTTTGTCTATGAAATTATGTACTAACACAAACAAATTTTATTTCAAGAAATCACATAAACAAAGAGTACTAAATAACACATTATTATTTTGAACAAGATGTATCAATTACAATAATTGTCTTAAAGGTATATATATCCCAACACCATTGGCACTGCATGTTATTATGGGGCCGGCAACAGGCATACCCTATGAGAATGCGCAAAATGCTCGGGCATAACCCCTTGCCAACGACAGGCATGGACTATGCCGACCAATAAAATGCCCTTGCACTAGCCATACTAATACGAAAAATAGCCTAGCACACCCTAACTTATATGAATTATTTATCCTAAAAATGATGATGCTGACTTTAGCATCGGAGGGTTTTAGGTCGAACTTCACTATAACCTTCGACAATTATTCTTGTCTACTATATGTATGCCAATAAAAGGAGATTTTGGTTCAAATCTGGCGATCTTAATGACTCAATAATTAACCAATATTAAGGTATGATATAGTTTCTATGGAGACCAATTTAGTTGCTTATAATATTAAATTTTTAATATGTATTGCAATAATTGCCACCATTTATATGAACTTATGACTTGTTTAGAACTCTCTATTCTCTATTATAGTAGATGTTCCATCTGAGAAAACTACTAACCTTGAGCACATGACCTTAGACAAGTTTAAGGCTATAATAGAGCAATCGAAGTGAAAGGACATATGCTAGGGTTTCTAAACAATTTAAAAAAGCAGCTGAAGACTAAAAAATCAATTTTTTCTATAGCCTAGCAAAACAAACCAATATCTACCATAAAAACTTAAAAATTTAATGTTGAAATAAAAAACATACATGGGTGCAGCTATACTTTTACAATTTATATGGATCCAATAACTGTTTAGGTGAAGACCCCAAGCACGTTCACCAACTAGGCATGATAGAAGTTTTACCTTGAATACGAAGCCGCTTCATGATTCATGCGCCCTCCAAGAACTTGAATCGGTCCCAAGATTTTCTAGTACAATGGATGAGGATAAAGAAAAATTTTATTTTTGACTGAAGAACTTCTCCCGCAAAGAGATATGAATTTTTCTTCTTTTAAGAGATATCAAATGCAAAGATCTTCAATCACGTGTTGGGTGTTGTTGCGTACTACTCACTTGTGTGTGAAAGGGAGGAGAGGATCCATATATATTGATATTGGATTATCCAAATCCAAGTCACATTTGGTATTCAAGTTGAAACCCAATTCTATCTCCAAAGGCGGTATTAGAATAAGGCATGTTCATTAGGTCTTATAATCACAATAGGATTCTAGATTTGAATCCAATTGCTACCCTAAAACAAGGTGGGATTATCAAACCAAAAGTTCCATGAATCTCATAACTCTTAGGAATTCATGTTAGAGTCAAACTATATTAAATTGGGATGGTCTTAGATCCAACTCTTGGATTAAACCCACACCCAATATCAAATCCAAGCTTGTGATGACCATTAGTCAACTAATGGTCAAGTGTTAGTTGACTAATTTGAAATATAAACTTGGTTTTGTTTACTGCATTCAGATTAGTAGACTAATGCATAGTCACTACTAAACTAACGCCAAGTTAGTGGACTAATAACCTTCATTAGTCGACTAACTTCCTTCATTAACTAATTTGAAACAGAAACATTTTCTATTTTCATGTAGTCATGTTAGTTCACCATTGGTCAACCATTAGTCAAATAATGTGTACCAGAAAGTCAACAATTGCCCAATGAGTCGACTAACCTGCTTGTAAGGATTTTGTTTGTAGTAATTGCATTTCTTCTTTAACTTGAAATATTTGTAACTCTTTACGAGCATTTTTAATGTTCACTTACAACTCTTTGCGATGCATTATTCCCTCTCAAATAAGTTGATCACAACTGTTACGAGGTGGAACTCGCGTACAATGAATTTATATTATGGGGAACCAAGGGCACGATGGTTATGTGGAGAAGAAGGTTTAGGTAGGCTGTTTTACAAGTGATTAGTGGGGTGAAGAAGTCGGATCCGTCGCCGGTGATGCTCACGGGGTCGAATCTCACCGGATGCAGATGAGGAAGGTTGAACGGCAGGGGGCTGAAGCTGACTCCGGTCAAGGGGCGAGCTCTCCTACAGCACGAACAACTCGTCAGAAGGGCAGGGTTGGGGTTCAACCCTTAGCCCCTCCGATGCCTAAGTCAGTAATAGGGCTTAAAACGGGGGCTAGACACGCCGGTCGGACTAACGGTGTGTCCGCCGCGCGTGACGAGCTATAGGTGGGAGAACAAAGATATGGAAGACCCTTGCTCTCGTGTGTGAATCGTAGAAAAATGAGAGAATTCTTCAACCCCCCTTCCGTAAGAGGAGAGGGGGTATTTATACCTGACGGGTGATGACTAGGCGGAGCTGACCTGGCACGCTGACTGGATGTGCTGAGCTGGCTCGGTCGTCAACGGAAGCTTCAGATAAGGACGTCGGGGCTGGGTCGCCTGACCTGCTTTCGTCAGGCGGCGCGACGGCCAGGGGGTGCTTTTGTCGGGGTGTCAGAGCCGAAAGCATTGACTGTCGGATGGCTCAGCTGCCAGGAGGCGCTTTGTCAGTCGGTCGGGTGACGTATGTGTCAGTCGTATCCTTATCCCCGGTTGTTTGTCGTTAGCGACGAACTAAAGGTCGGGCTGAGTCATTCTAGGCGCGGCGCCGCGGTTCGTGGGAATCGGGCGGGTCGTTCCGATCGGGGGTTGTCCGGCCTGGCCGCGCCCCCCGATCGGTCATGGGCTATGGTCCGCCGGTACGGAAGGATACGTCCGTGCCGGTCAATAGGCCCGGCTTAGCCACCCGAGCGTCCCAGCGCGCTACCCCTGGTGGGTCGAGCGACTGTGGTTGTTCGGCTCGGCCGGTTCGGGGAATGCTGCAAGGCGCGCCCGTCTCCATATGGCCCCGGATTTTCGGGGCGTCGGCCTTTTTATTGAAAGGTGAGTTAATGGGGGTGTGTTAGCGGATCCGGGCGGGAGTTGGACTCCTACGATCTTTAGGTCGTAACAATTGCCCCCGGCATTCGAGTGCAAGGCGGAAGCCCGGTTTGTCTCGGATGGCGTAACGCTGCCGTGACACTATCATTTAACGTGACCCGGGCTTGGATCCAAGCTTAGGGGGGGATGCGGGTCCTGCGGGGTGTGTCCCACTATAGCGGAATCGCGAGGTTTCTTCCGGAGGGTGAGCCATGCGGGGTGTTGTCCCCTAACGAGGTGCCGTTGTTGGTGGGTATTGGGTCGGATTTTAGGGGGAGCTTGACTTTTTGAGAATGTTAGGGCTCTTGTTGAGGGGCGTTTATCGGCCGCGCTTGTAGTTTTCGCGGAACCCCAGCCGGGCCGCGCCAGGTGGACCTTCCAGCTGATGTGCGCTTGGGCTTAGGAGGTGGAGTCTGAAAGGGGGAATATTACACACCAATCTTTATCGGAAATCTAGGTGACATTTACAACACTAGGAGAAGATGTGGCCCAACCGGCGGTTGGGACGGAGGGTTGTCCACATTTGTTGTTCGCTTCGTAGGGAGGAGCAGATCCCTGCGTCGGGGCGGTCTTCCCGTATGTCGATTACCGAATTCCTACTGCCACTGTCCAGGGGCGAGCCGAGGCGCCGGGTACCGAACCAAACTCTTTTCTTTTTTTAGGGGCGCTGCCCTGCGACGGTTCAGCCTTCGGGGAGGGCCGACCCTCGGTCACAGGAGGGGACCCTCTTCTTTTCCCTTTCCTTGCTTCCTCGCGTTTTGCCTCGCTGTCGCCGTGCTGGGGGGTTGCGCGGCCTCGCCGGGGACCCCGCGCACCGAGGGGAAACCCCCGGGTGGCTGAGGACGAGGTGGCGGTGGTGGCGCCGCTGGGCGAGCCGTTGGGGGGGTTTCCCCTCCCCGGCACCCTATGGGGATCGCCGAAGGTGACGGCGTTAATTAGGGTGTTGCGGCATGCGGCCGGCTATCTGGACCTGCCTTTTGATACAGTAACAAGCAGGAGGAAAGCTGGCGGGCGGTGCCTCCCATGTGTAAGGGGAATATCCTGTTGGAGGTGGTGGGGCTATAGCGGCCATCGTCGGGGGAAGTGAGGCCCGTCGGCAGCTATCGGCTTTTTCCGTAGTTCGGTGGGGCATTTGGGGCCGTTTTATGCCCGAAGTAAGGGGATGGGAATCCCCTGCGTCTCTCTTCCTCCTCTCCTCTGACCTTTGGAGGGGGGTATTTATAGCGGGATTCTGTGGAAGGGTTTTTCTTGGGTAACGCGAGGGATTAGTGCCGTTAATGGGCTCCGCGGAATCCCGCGCTTCGGGAATCGCTTTTCCCTGGCGGTATCTGGCACCCTGGCCTCTCGGGGGGTGTGTTGCTACTGATGGCGTGTTGTCCAAGCGTCCTTTCGTTATGTTGAGTCGCATCGTGGCGCTGCTTTGACGAGACAGGACCACTACCCCATCTAGACTGGGCGCCTAATTCGCGGCCTCTGCCTTGCGATCGGTCCGTTCCAGGTCACGTTGTCTTGGCATCTTGCAGAAGTTACGTAATTGCCAATTATGCCCCCAACATTCCCGTGTCCGAGACCGCGAGGTCTGGGGGAAGGGGATGTTGTTGGCTTGTGTTGCCTTTGGGCGGGGCGGGGTAGTGCGTTGCTCGCCCGGCGCTTGGCGGGGGGATAGCTACCCGCTATGGTGTTATCCGAGAAATCTGAGCGTTTAAAGAAGAACATTTTTATTTAAATTTGTAAGAGATGATCTACAGTTTGTACAGGAGTTCTTAGTTTATCGCCCGTTGTGGGGTCAGATCCGGCTAGGGGGGGGTGGGAGCTATAGAGCTGTCCTCGCCCGTGGTTTAATGACCTCCGGATCGAGTGGTCAATGTGGGCCGGGTGGGCCCTTTTCAACTTGAGTTGAGCTCGGCGCGGAGGAGAATGGCCGCCTTCTGTGCTGAAGTGTTACAAGGTCTCCTTGGCCTGGGAGAGGGGGGCGTTGCGGATTTTGCTGATCGGGTTGTCTTCCCTCCGTTGGTTTGTCTTCTCCTTCCCCGGACGGGGTAGAGGTGCCGAGAAGGGGGATCACCAGGGAAGCCGTCTTTCTGGGGCGTGCGCCTTGGGGAGGTTCCTGAGCATAGAGCCGCCCCTCGCCGCCCCAGGCCTCGCTGCTTCGGTTTGAGAGTGGGGTTCGGCGCCCGGTTGTGCATGGGCGGGCTGACACGCCATGACTTGCCTTTTGGGCTCGTCAGTGATGCAGCTTTTCCGAGGTCCTCGCCCGGAGGTCGACCGCAAGGAGGGACTGGCCGGCAAGCGTTAGGGGCTTTCGCCTGCCCAGCCAGCTTTGAACGGATGCCATTCTTTCTCAGGCCTGTCGCCGTTTAGGGTGGACGGAGGCGTGGAAGGCGGATTTCCCTTGTGTAAGGGGAATATACTCTTGGCGATCCGTTTGTAAGGGGAATATCCTATTGGTGGAGCTCGTGATGTAGGATCCGCCGCCTTGGGTGGCGGGAACCATTGATGGCCGGTGACCTCTCTTTTGTTAGGGCGGTGTATCTCGGCCCTTTTCCCGGTGGGTGGGGGGATAAGGTGGCGGATTTTCATGTCTGCCGGTTTTTTTGTTACTTTCAGAAGGGGGAGTGGCCTCTTTATAGGGAGATCTCATTGACGGTTTCTCCCCTATTTATTGCGCTGAGTTGGCGTTATTAATGGGTTCCTCGAATTCATGCCCATGGGAAACCGCCTTTGCCAGGTGGCTCTTACGGGTCCTCTTTTGAAGCACACCATTAATTGTGGCGTGTTTTTCGAGCGTCCGTTCGTTTCGTCGAGTCACATCGGGGCCATCTACTCGGGAACTGACGCTATTACGGCCCGGTTTGTGTGCCCGTCTCTCTTTTTTTTTGATTTTTCAAGGGTCCAGGGTAGGCAGCCCCCTCCGGTTTGGGTGGCTAGGGTTGGCCCTGCCCCGGAGGTCTCGAGGGGGGCAGCGGGTGCGTAGCCCTTCTCTGGTTTGGGTGGCTAGGGTTGGCCCTGCCCAAGAGGTCTTGAGGGGGGAGCGGGCCTCTAGCCCGGCCCGTGCCCTTCTCTGGTTTGGGTGGCTAGGGTTGGCCCTGCCCCAGAGGTCTTGAGGGGGGGAGCGGGCGCAAAGCCCGGCCCGTGCCCTTCTCTGGTTTGGGTGGCTAGGGTTGGCCCTGCCCCAGAGGTCTTGAGGGAGGGAGCGGGCGCAAAGCCCGGCCCGTGCCCTTCTCTGGTTTGGGTGGCTAGGGTTGGCCCTGCCCCAGAGGTCTTGAGGGAGGGAGCGGGCACGTAGCCCGGCCCGTGCCCTTCTCTGGTTTGGGTGGCTAGGGTCGGCCCTACCCTAGAGGTCTTGAGGGGGGGAGCAGGCACGTAGCCCGGCCCGTGCCCTTCTCTGGTTTGGGTGGCTAGGGTTGGCCCTGCCCCAGAGGTCTTGAGGGGGGGAGCGGGCGCGTAGCCCGGCCCGTGCCCTTCTCTGGTTTGGGTGGATAGGGTTGGCCCTTCCCCAGAGGTCTTGAGGGGGGAGCGGGCGCGTAGCCCGGCCCGTGCCCTTCTCTGGTTTGGGTGGCTAGGGTTGGCACTGCACCAGAGGTCTTGAGGGGGGGAGCGGGCGCGTAGCCCGGCCCGTGCCCTTCTCTGGTTTGGGTGGCTAGGGTTGGCCCTGCCCCAGAGGTCTTGAGCGGGGGAGCGGGCGCGTAGCCCGGCCCGTGCCCTTCTCTGGTTTGGGTGGCTAGGGTTGGCACTGCCCCAGAGGTCTTGAAGGGGGGAGCGGGCGCGTAGCCCGGCCCGTGCCCTTCTCTGGTTTGGGTGGCTAGGGTTGGCCCTGCCCCAGAGGTCTTGAGGGGGGGAGCGGGCGCGTAGCCCGGCCCGTGCCCTTCTATGGTTTGGGTGGCTAGGGTTGGCCCTGCCCCAGAGGTCTTGAGGGGGGGAGCGGGCGCGTAGCCCGGCCCGTGCCCTTCTCTGGTTTGGGTGGCTAGGGTTGGCCCTGCCCCAGAGGTCTTGAGGGGGGGAGCGGGCGCGTAGCCCGGCCCGTGCCCTTCTCTGGTTTGGGTGGCTAGGGTTGGCCCTGCCCAAGAGGTCTTGAGGGGGGAGCGGGCGCGTAGCCCGGCCCGTACCCTTCTCTGGTTTGGGTGGCTAGGGTTGGCCCTTCCCCAGAGGTCTTGAGGGGGGGAGCGGGCGCGTAGCCCGGCCCGTGCCCTTCTCTGGTTTGGGTGGCTAGGGGTGGCCCTGCCCCAGAGGTCTTGAGGGGGGGAGCGGGCGTGTAGCCCGGCCTGTGCCCTTCTCTGGTTTGGGTGGCTAGGGTTGGCCCTGCCCCAGAGGTCTTGAGGGGGGGAGCGGGCGCGTAGCCCGGCCCGTGCCCTTCTCTGGTTTGGGTGGCTAGGGTTGGCCCTGCCCCAGAGGTCTTGAGGGGGGGAGCGGGCGCGTAGCCCGGCCCGTGCCCTTCTCTGGTTTGGGTGGCTAGGGTTGGCCCTGCCCCAGAGGTCTTGAGGGGGGGAGCGGGCGCGTAGCCCGGCCCGTGCCCTTCTCTGGTTTGGGTGGCTAGGGTTGGCCCTGCCCCAGAGGTCTTGAGGGGGGGAGCGGGCGCGTAGCCCGGCCCGTGCCCTTCTCTGGTTTGGGTGGCTAGGGTTGGCCCTGCCCCAGAGGTCTTGAGGGGGGAGCGGGCGCGTAGCCTGGCCCGTGCCCTTCTCTGGTTTGGGTGGCTAGGGTTGGCCCTTCCCCAGAGGTCTTGAGGGTGGGAGCGGGCGCATAGCCCGACCCGTGCCCTTCTCTGGTTTGGGTGGCTAGGGTTGGCCCTGCCCCAGAGGTCTTGAGGGGGGAGCGGGCGCGTAGCCCGGCCCGTGCCCTTCTCTGGTTTGGGTGGCTAGGGTTGGCCCTGCCCCAGAGGTCTTGAGGGGGGGAGCGGGCGCGTAGCCCGGCCCGTGCCCTTCTCTGGTTTGGGTGGCTAGGGTTGGCCCTGCCCCAGAGGTCTTGAGGGGGGAGCGGGCGCGTAGCCTGGCCCGTGCCCTTCTCTGGTTTGGGTGGCTATGGTTGGCCCTGCCCCAGAGGTCTTGAGGGGGGGAGCGGGCGCGTAGCCCGACCCGTGCCCTTCTCTGGTTTGGGTGGCTAGGGTTGGCCCTGCCCCAGAGGTCTTGAGGGGGGAGCGGGCGCGTAGCCCGGCCCGTGCCCTTCTCTGGTTTGGTTGGCTAGGGTTGGCCCTGCCCCAGAGGTCTTGAGGGGGGGAGCGGGCACGTAGCCCGGCCCGTGCCCTTCTCTGGTTTGGGTGGCTAGGGTTGGCCCTGCCCCAGAGGTCTTGAGGGGGGGAGCAGGCGCGTAGCCCGGCCCGTGCCCTTCTCTGGTTTGGGTGGCTAGGGTTGGCCCTGCCCCAGTGGTCTTGAGGGGGGGAGCGGGCGCGTAGCCCGGTTCGTGCCCTTCTCTGGTTTGGGTGGCTAGGGTTGGCCCTGCCCCAGAGGTCTTGAGGGGGGTAGCGGGCGCGTAGCCCGGCCCGTGCCCTTCTCTGGTTTGGGTGGCTAGGGTTGGCCCTGCCCCAGAGTTCTTGAGGGGGGGAGCGGGGGCGTAGCCCGGCCCGTGCCCTTCTCTGGTTTGGGTGGCTAGGGTTGGCCCTGCCCCAGAGGTCTTGAGGGGGGGAGCGGGCGCGTAGCCCGGCCCGTGCCCTTCTCTGGTTTGGGTGGCTAGGGTTGGCCCTGCCCCAGAGGTCTTGAGGGGGGGAGCGGGCGCGTAGCCCGGCCCGTGCCCTTCTCTGGTTTGTGTGGCTAGGGTTGGCCCTGCCCCAGAGGTTCGGAGTTTTATCGAACTGCAAAACTTGTGTAGGAACAACCATATTGGGAAGAACGGATGGATATGTATATTGCGTATAAGAAAAGAAAAACTCACAACTATTGGTAGAATTTTAGCAGATGTTTTGCGTTCCAAGGGTGGGCCAGTTCGCTCCCTTCGGGGGTAGCCAGGATGTACGTGGCCGGCCTGACAATATCGATGACCATGTAGGGCCCTTCCCATTTAGTGGCCAGATTTCCCCGCTTTGCAGTCTCGGGGCGGAAGGTGGCATCTCGGAGGACCAAATCACCGATCCTGAAGGTTCGTGGTTTCACACGGGAGTCGTAATACCGCGCCATCCTTTGGCTGTGTTTGACGAGGCTAGTCAGGGCCCGGTCTCGCACCTCGTCTATCAACTCCAGACTGAGGCCGAGTCCTTCTCCGTTGATTTCTTCGTCGAAGAGCTTTAGCCGGAGTGTCTCCTCGCCGATTTCCACAGGAACGACCGCCTCCGATCTGTATGCTAGCACGAAGGGGCTTTCCCCGGTCGAGGCCTTGTGGGTGGTACGATTAGACCACAGGATCCCCGGCAGCTCGTCGACCCAAGCCCCCAGAGCGGCGTCCACCTTCTTCTTCATCGGATTCAAGATACATTTATTCGCAGCCTCCGCCATTCTGTTGCACTGCGGGCGGGCGACTGACGCGAATTGGAGTTTGATTCCCCAGCCCGAGCAGAAGTCGCGGAAGCCCTCGTAATCGAACTGCTTTCCATTATCCGTGACAATGGAGCGGGGAATCCCGAAGCGGCATATGATGGATTGCCAGATGAAGCCCTTCATGTCCGTCCACGCGATTCGCGCCAGCGGCTCTGCTTCGACCCATTTTGTGAAGTAGTCCACGGCGACGACTAGATATTTCCTTCCCCCGGAGGCCTTTGGGAACGGCCCCAGGATGTCGAGTCCCCACTTGGCGAAGGGGATCGGGCTCAAGATGGGCATCGGGTTGGCCGGGGGTGCAGTCATCCGTCGGAAGAACTTCTGGCACGCCTCGCACTTCTTGACGTACTGTACCGCGTCCCGGATCATCGTCGGCCAGTAGTATCCTTGGCGCATTACTTTGTGGGCAATGGTGCGCCCGCCATGGTGGTTTCCGCAGAAGCCCTCGTGTACCTCGTGGATGACTTGCTCAGCCTGCTCTGGGCCCAAGCATTTCAGGTAGGGCAGGACGTCGAAATTGGCACGGCGGCGGCGGTACAACACTCCGTCGAGAAGTACGAATGAAAGGGCCCGCCTTTCCACCTGTTTTGTCAGCATCCGTTCCTCGGGTAGCTCGCCTGTCTCTAGGTACTTCATAATGGGGGCCATCCATGACGTCCTCGTGTCCGCGCACATCAGTTCCCCTTCGTCAATGGTTGGCGTCACCAGGCTTTCCACTTAGATTGCCTTCCCGATCTCGGCCGCCGAAGAGGAAGCCAGCTTAGACAGGGCATCCGCCCGGAGGTTGCTGGAGCGGGGTAGGTGTTGGACGTCCGCTTTCTTGAACTTACGGAGTTCGATCTGGATGCGATTCAGGTATCGCTTCATTGTTTCCTCTCGGGCTTCGAAGCCCCCCAGGATCTGTTGAATGACGAGACGGGAGTCACTTAGGAGCAACACGTTCGTCGCCCCCACTACCCTAGCGAGTTTTAACCTGTTAACCGCGGCTTCATACTCCGCGACGTTGTTGGTGGCCGGGAAGCTGAAGCGTAGGGCGTATTCCAACGAACATCCGTCGGGAGTCTGAATGACGATACCCGCTCCCGTCCCGGAGCCTGTGGCGGAGCCGTCGACGTGGATGGTCCATAATTCGCCCGCTGCCATCGGGGAGGACGCTGAGGGTTCGCCCACCTCGATCCTCTGTGGGGATGTGGTCGCCGATGGGAGCTCTGTCCGGTCCCCGCACCTGTCCCACCCCCCGCGGGGTCCGGAACTTCATCGTCTGATGTTGCAGGCTGGGGAGCGCCTCGATGGTCGTCATATATGGACGCCCTATGATTCTGTTATACGCCGAAGCGACGTCGACGATGACAAAATGCGCTTCCCTGGTGACGACCATCGGTTCCTCCCCCAGGGTCATGGGCAGGGTGATCGTTCCCTCGGTGGGGATCGCATGGCCGGTGAAGCCAGTGACAGGGCCCACACAAGGCTCTAAGTCTGCGCGCCCCCACCCCATCCTCTCGACCGTTGTCAGGAACAGGATGTCGCAGGAGCTACCGGTGTCAATCAGGAGCCGGCCGACGTCAATCGCTCCAATCCGAGCCTCGATGACGAGGGCGTCATTGTTCTGGCTCCGTGCCTCCTGCCAGTCCTCCTCGGTAAAGGTGATAGGGGGTCGGTGTATCTTTCTTCGCTTCGGTCGGCGGCCGGCGCCCGCCATCATCACCTGTCGGGCTTCGGCCTCCGGGATTGCGGGCGCCCGTCCCACCGAGGTTGAGCCTCCAGTTACCATCTCAATTCGCATGACCGCCTTCGGGGGGCGGGGCTCCTCCTTATCGCGGTTCGCCAGCGGTCCCCGTCCCCCTCCTCCGGGGGGTCTGTCTCTCCTGCCGCCACCCGCCTTCCCGCGACAAAGTTCCCCAGGTGACCCGCCTGGATCAGTCGCTCGATCTCTCTTTTAAGGGAGTAACAACGGTCGGTGTCGTGACCATGGTCCCGGTGATAACGGCAGTATCTCCGGGGGTCCCGCCTCGCCGGGTCCGTCCTCATCTCCCGGGGAGGCTCCGGCAGTAACCCGACCCTTGTCTCCGCGGCCAGCACCTCCATCATGGGGGCATTGAGTCGCGTGTAATGCGCCAGTGGGGGGTCTTCTTGTCTTGGGATGACTCCGGGGGGCCTCCGCGCCGGGGCGAACTCGCGCGCCGGGCCAAGGCGATCTTGTGGGCGAGGCTCAGGCGGCTGCCACCGCGGTAGGGCCATCTGATCGCAGCCTCGGCCCCTCTCTTCCTGCCTCGGCCGAGGGTTCGGCCGGAGTCCGTCTTGGGATGGTTTCGCCAGGGGGAATACGACCTTTGCACCGAGGGTCTCTTCGGCCAACGCGTGCCTTTCCGCCATTGCAACCAACGCTTCATAGTCGGTCGGCGGATCCCGGAGCAGGGATTTGTGGAGGCTCCGAGTCCGCAACCCCGTCTTGAAGGCCAACATAAGCACCTCATCGCCGCATGTCACCACCGACTGTCTTTCCTCCTGAAAGCGACGGAGGTATCTTCCCGTTCTCTCCCCCTCCCTTTGGACTATCGTGCTGAGATAGTCTAAGGGCTTCTTTTTCATTCGCCCGGCCCGGAACTCTTGGCAGAACTTGTGGGATAGTTCGCCAAAGCTCCCGACGGACCTCGCGGGCAAGCCAAAGTACCAGTCCAATGCGGTTTCCCTCAGGCTCTGAGAGAAATGTCGGCATATGAACGCCTCGTCCACATCCTGTGCCTCCATCGCCCCCCGGTATTATTGCACGTGCGTGAGGGGGTCACCTCTCCCATTGTACGTGGCCAAGTGAGGGGGTTTGAACCTTATGGGCCTTGGGGCGGACGTGATCCATCGTGCAAGCGGCGTGGCCTCCTCCGGATAAGTAGGGCGATCCGGCACATCCCCTCTCCGCCATTCGTGGGTCCGGCTTCGGTCGCGCCACGACCGTCGACGGTCCTCCGCCCCCGAGGAGTAGCCCGACGGTCGTCTGGCGGGGCTCCTTCCTTGGGCCGAGGACTCGACGGGTTGTGGGCTACGGCTCTCCCAGCGCCAGCGCCTCCCGGCCAGCTCTCCTCGGGCCTCCATCCGTTCCTGATTCTCTCGGAGGAGCCTCTCGCGCTCGGCGGCGAGGAAGCGTAGTTGTCGACAAACGGCTTCCTCGTGCAGGGTATCGGAGGGGTGGTACTGGTGATGCGGGCCTCCGCCTCCAGGCGGGGACCTGTTCAGCAACGGGTCCCGCCCGTTCCCGGGCTGCCGGCCCGTCGTCGTCTCTTCAAGGACTTCTTGGTTGCTCCTGTTTTCTCTCCTTAGCCTCTCGCGCTCCGCGACGATGAAGCGGAGTTGGCGGCGGGCGGCCTCTTCTTCCTGGTAGGCCCTCCGGGCGGTCTCGGCCACCTCGTCCAAACGCCTTTGCGCGGCGGCCGCCTCCCCCAGGCGCCTCCACCGCTGCGCAACTTCCATCTCCTCTTCCAGGAGCCTTTGCTGGGCCGCAATCTCCTCAGCGAGCCCCCTGTTTTCTCCTTCCTCCTCGAACTGAAGGCGGAGGTTCCGCCTCACGTTCTGGGGCTCTGAGGGGCCGGGCGGAGGCTCCGTTCCGGTCGTCTGATAGCCTCCCCTGGCCTGAGTGACGGCCTCGAAGCTCTTCAGGACGACGTGGGATGAAGTAGGTTCAGTTTCGGTGCCCACCCCCGGAAGGGCGTCGGACGCCGGGGTGATTTGTAGAGAGAGCGGTTCCTGACCCATGGGATCTTTGCCGTGGTCAGGGTTCCGCGAGATTGGCATGGAGTCTAACATGGGTGTGACCCTTCGTTCCCACAGACGGCGCCAATTGTTACGAGGTGGAACTCGCGTACAATGAATTTATATTATGGGGAACCAAGGGCACGATGGTTATGTGGAGAAGAAGGTTTAGGTAGGCTGTTTTACAAGTGATTAGTGGGGTGAAGAAGTCGGATCCGTCGCCGGTGATGCTCACGGGGTCGAATCTCGCCGGATGCAGCTGAGGAAGGTTGAACGGCAGGGGGCTGAAGCTGACTCCGGTCAAGGGGCGAGCTCTCCTGCAGCACGAACAACTCGTCAGAAGGGCAGGGTTGGGGTTCAACCCTTAGCCCCTCCGATGCCTAAGTCAGTAATAGTGCTTAAAACGGGGGCTAGACACGCCGGTCAGACTAACGGTGTGTCCGCCGCGCGTGACGAGCTATAGGTGGGAGAACAAAGATATGGAAGACCCTTGCTCTCGTGTGTGAATCATAGAAAAATGAGAGAATTCTTCAACCCCCCTTCCGTAAGAGGAGAGGGGGTATTTATACCTGACGGGTGATGACTAGGCGGAGCTGACCTGGCACGCTGACTGGATGTGCTGAGCTGGCTCGGTCGTCAGCAGAAGCTTCAGATAAGGACGTCGGGAGCTGGGTCGCCTGACCTGCTTTCGTTAGGCGGTGCGACGGTGAGGGGGTGCTTTTGTCGGGGTGTCAGAGCCGAAAGCATTGACTGTCGGATGGCTCAGATGCCAGGAGGCGCTTTGTCAGTCAGTCGGGTGACGTATGTGTCAGTCGTATCCTTTTCCCCGGTTGTTTGTCGTTAGCGACGAACTAAAGGTCGGGCTGAGTCATTCTAGGCGCCGCGCCGTGGTTCGTGGGAATAGGGCGGGTCGTTCCGATCGGGGGTTGTCCGGCCTGGCCGCGCCCCCCGATCGGTCATGGGCTATGGTCCGCCGGTACGGAAGGATACGTCCGTGCCGGTCAATAGGCCCGTCTTAGCCACCCGAGCGTCCCAGCGTGCTACCCCTGGTGGGTCGAGCGGCTGTGGTTGTTCGGCTCGGCCGGTTCGGGGAATGCTGCAAGGCGCGCCCGTCTCCATATGGCCCCGGATTTTCGGGGCGGCGGCCTTTTTATTGAAAGGTGAGTTAATGGGGTGTGTTAGCGGATTCGGGCGGGAGTCGGACTCCTACGATCTTTAGGTCATAACACACTTTGTGATCAGTCCCGTATATCACATATACTTAAAGTTTCTTCCTTTGCTTTTCGTAATGAGCCATCATTGGCATGAGGCTTTAAAAGCCCGATTCCTACATTTATCTGGTTAGTGTGAGACTAGAATATCCTCTGACCAAATATGATTTTGTCCATAACAACTACCATGCAGTCCTATCTTTCTCTCAAAACTATGTTACTAAGGTATCTAGGGTATGAAAACTATCAAACCCAATAATACCTTAGCTTTGAGTCATATGTGATCTAATAGTTTGATGTTGGATGAGCCGTGTTACTCTTAGCAAGTTTATCCATTCCACCTTAGCCAAGGATTTATTATGGTTCTATTGACTCCTCATGACACTAAGACACCATACCAGAGGAGACGAATCCTGTTTAGATGGCCACCCCATTTACCTGCTTCAGACTATACCTAGTGAGTACTTACGTGCTGGTCACATTCATTGATGTTCGGTAAAAGCCAAAGTATAGCCTTCCACATGCAAGATCCTTTAGCATGTCTCAGGTCATAAGGACTATGCTACATCAACTGTCACCTAAGAGCTTCTATTGACATTCAGAGTATGATTACCATATAGAAACATCTTTGTGAGTCAATTTGTAAAATTGTTCACTAGCAGGCATATGTATATTGTCTCATGATATCCCCACATTGAATAGCGATGAGACTAGCCACTAGCATCGGTATGATAGAGATCAATGCATAACGGTCAGAATATCAATGTCCCATCTCAATATCCATACAACCAGGAATATTGAAGATATGTCCTTTAAGCAAACCCATTGGGCCTCATTATCATGATATTATAATGATCCCAATATCCCTCACATATATCCAAGGACTTTATCCATACAAGAAAACATACATACTCAAAATGTATCAAATAATTACAAAGATAAAGAATCACCAAATAGTATACTATTATTTTGAATAAGATACATCAATTACTAATAATTGACGTAAGGACATACATTCCTAACATCTTCTACTTGCATTTACAGCCAATTACAGTATTCCATATTGGTCTTATCCACTAAACTTTCCAGTCAATTTTGTGGAAATGCCTTCGTGAATGGATCTACTACATTATCTTTTATACTAATTCTATATATCATGACGATCTTGAGTTTTATAGCTAACATGAAATATCCTCGAGATATACTTACAGAGATAGTCCGAGATTTGAGGAGCTAGCTTCTGTAGAGTATCACCAAAAGTACTAGTTGTCAGGTTTATTTACGGTTGTGAATTTTGAATAAAATAATTGTAAGGCCACTGGCCCAAGTATGTACGTGTAGTTATTGTGTATCTGGATATTTTGTTCCTCATAATATAGTTTTTATCAAGTATATGTATGTGTTGGTATATCTTGTACATATCTATATTCATTCTTTGGTGACTTGCAGAAACCTACCCTTTGTACGCTTTGTGTATGTTGATCCTAGGGGGAAAATGACTATTTTTCCGTTGGGTCAAATGCATTACGACTTATCCCACTTCATTTTCCTTTATATTTGGGAAGTGGGGCTTTGTTGACGGCCAATGTAAGTTCAGGCTTTCTACCATTAGAACAGTATGGGTTGAGCATGAACATATCAATAGATTGTACTCGAAATAATTGGTGTTACAATTTAGATGCATGATATCGCAAGTTTACACAAGGACAGGTTGGTTGATGCTCTTCTACCACCACCAATGGGAACACTTCGGTTAACGAGAATTACGATGGAGCCGGTGGCTTGGGAGCCAACATGACCACTAATTTGGAGGCAAATTCTGGTGCCAACTAGGTGCTTAAAGATGTGTTGTAGTGGATATTAAGTTTCCATCGGTAGCAGGCGGACTTGCTGTGGTAAGACTTGCTAAGAGAACCCCACACTGAGGTGGGAGTACAACCGTTATGGGCACTTAGACCCAAGATCCTATTTGAAAAGGATGAGCCTCTCCAGGTAGAGGAATGGCTATAGAGTACTGAGGACAACCTGATAGTCAACCAAATCTCGAATGACTCATGGGTAGACATAACTAAACTCCAACTCTCTAATAATGCCAAAGTTTGGTGGCTATCAAAAGAGAAGTGATTGCAGAAGCCCATTAAGTGGGAGACCTTCAAGAAGCATTTTAACGCTAATTAAATATTTCTCCCCTGATGTTGAAATGGAACTACAACAGAAATTCATAAGTCTTGTACAATGATCCATAACCATGGAGTAATACGATGTTGAGTTTTTCATGCTCGGTTGGTTTGCTCCTAAATTGGTAGCAAATTCTTTATCCTGGGCTAGGGCACTTTTAGCAGGGTTTGGATATTGAGATCTGGTAGAAACTAACTACTATGGATCTAACCACACATGAAGTTATGCTATCGGTAGTACAAAAGCATGCGTTTGTCGAGAAGGATGCTGAAGTGGCATAAATAGATTACCAATGACCCATGGAACCCTAGCAGATGCTAGTAAGGACCACCACCAGAACCACAAGCAGGCTAAAGCAGGCATCCCTCCACACCGACTAGATCTATCCACCGGTCAGGATAGACTACACAATTCAAGAGTCCATAGATATCGAATTAATATTTACTGCAGCTGGTATGCTACTACTGCCATAGGCCAGGGCATATGGTGTTGCTTGCTTATTAAGTAGTGCATAGTTTGCAGATCACCAAAACAAACCATCGATGAATTTTTCTAAATGAACAACTGACCAATGACACTAGTTCAAGCTCTTACTAGGCCTATGCAGAGAGGACCATTTTCGACACACTTTATGTACTTACATGATGCTAAATATAACATCATGTCAAGACATTGCATATGTATTCTAAGAACAATACTGGTAGTTAATAGGACTGCTCTTGCATTTTTTAACTTAAGCTTCCCACAGCTTCATGTCAAGTCAATTTGCCACAACACATGTTGTTCCTATTGAACCACTTACCTCAAGTTAGGACATCAACACGAATAGTGGCATGTTGAGGGCCTCCAACGGATGTTCTTTGTGTCCAGTAGTGATATGCTCTCAGGAACTGTACCTGAACTTAATGCTATCAGGCAATGGCATGACTAATGAGTTAACTAACCTGCTTGTAATGCAAAGATATTCAAATTCCTAAATTAAGGTGGATGCGAGCTTAGAGAAAACATCTACGTTGGCATTATCTATCCTGGGCAAGTAATGTACTTATCCTGCCTTGGATTTAGATAACTTGGCTTTAGTGACCTTTAGATATTTCTACACCATTTCCTATATTGCCTTAAATTCTCCCCACAATTAGCTGAAGATACGATGTGAATTACTGAGTAGCTAGACAATTTTTACTTTTAAGGCTTGAGATAAATTTAGGACATAGATAGTTGCCTCATACTCGACTATATTATTATTCTCGAGGAAATAAATTGAATAGCATACTTAAAGGTGTTCTCTTTAAATAATTCAATAACATTTCCTACCCTATTGCCTAATCTATTGGAGGAATATTCTGTTGGGTTTTTTTTTGGGACCCTTAGGGCATAATTCTACGTCCATCCTACGTCGGATGGACGAAAGAATTAAAACAGCAGCGGAAAAACGATTTATTAAACTATTTAATAACGTGCCCTAAGAATGTCAAAGACCCTAGCCAGGATCTCTACTATCTTGGGGTGGGTCTGACCAGCCCCAAAATAGATCTAAACTACTGCAATGGAATAAATAAAATGCATTAAGAAAAACACATACCCGGAACTTTGCATCCGCAGAGAACAAAGCATCGTTTTAGCAATGAACTTTGGCCTTCCCCAAAGCTAGCTGCCTCCGCACCTTCGAACTGCTTCACCCGAAGCTAGCCGACACCGCGCCTCCGAGCCAATCAACCGCCAAAGAAAGTTTCACTTTAAGAGCGATCCGCGTCGTAGACTTTGGATCGAATCCAATCTTCCTCGTCATCTTGCTAGGACGCGAACGAAGGAATCAAAAAAGTAGAGGAGGAAAGAATAATCTTTCGTCTTGAATCGAGCGCGCTCAAAACTTTTCGGAGCTACTCGATTCAGAGACTTGGTGAAATTTTTCCAAGGGGTGTCGACCCCTATTTATCTAAGAGGCCGGACCCCTTACTCGTCGCACGAGCAATGTGGGATTAATTAATATGGGGATTAATTAGTGGAGACAATTAGGATTTGTATTGCCTTACACTAAGGCTCAACTTCAACCAATTATTTCTCCCTCACTGTTAAGCTTCAGAAGTGATACAACCTATCAATTCGAAGAGCTTTGAATGATGAACGCATAAAAACAAACGGTGAAGAATTCCGACTTCGTTTGACCCCTCAAAAAATTGCTCAAAGTTAAGCAAAAATCACAAATTCGGCTAAAATTACAGCCGTCACCATTAGCCTAAGGTTTTCCCCAGACCGGGCTCACTTGCAGGTCCCACCCGCAGGTCTAAGCGCACCTGCCGCACTGGGTGGGCGGGTCAGACCCGCCTGCTTGGCGGGCGGGTCCAGCCCGCCAAGCAGGTTGGACGCCCTTTTGCAAGCAGGTTCAGTCCGCCTAGCAGGTCTGGACCCGCCTGCCTTTTGGGCAGTTTCTTGAGTTCTACAGCTCCGATTGAGCCGATTTTTGAACCATGGGAAAGAATGGTTCGAATGGGCTATCCTGTCATGCCCCGCTTCCCAAATGGGTACGAGGACGAGACGAATGTCTGCATGGGCCGTGAGCTGTGAGGCTCGGGCCCAATAAGCGTCTGTAGATATACCATTTAAAATTACAAGTTCCTGCATTTAAAATTTCATAACAATACTAATAAGAGTACTCGAAAGGAAATTTGCATTCATTTATAAAAAGATAATGTCCAGCATTTATATCAAGTCTAATAAAGAAGCGCAGCATGGCTACAACTGCAGAAATGAAACTAATGGTGCGAAGCACCCAACCTAGATAGAAAGTAAAGCAGTGCTACGCACCCAAACTAAAAAGCAGTAAACCTCCAAAAGTCAGCAACGGTGAGGAACCTCTAGGTCTGGTCCTCGTCTGGCACGTACTCCAGATCGACGTCCTCCGGCTCCAAGTCCTCGAGTAAGGCTGGCTCGTCTGTGTACTCTGTCTCGATACCTGACGTACAACACCCAAGAGAAAAGGAGCTGTACGTCAGGTAAAGTCTACAAGGAAGGGTTAGAAGACTCTACTGCAAGTGTAAGGGATTTAAGAGCGACATTTTAAAGTTGATTTAAAATGAGATGATGCACAGCATGACATGTATAAGTAAGGAAAAGTAAGGACGGTACAGAAAGTAAACGTGGCAGGCAAAGTCGTAGCGTAAGCTACCAAGACAAGACTAGACAAGACTGGACGAGACTGTGCGACACCAAGCGACTCGACACCAAGAGGGTTCACGCCTTCAGCTTAGAAAGTAGCCAAACTCTCTAACCTGGTGGCCGCTCAACCCTACACCACCCCAAGACAAGACAAAACAAGACTGTATAGGACCACTCACTCTAGCTCGGTGAGTGCCTCTATCCCCATGGTCTGCAGGTCACTCACTCTGTCCTGGTGAGTGACGAGCTTCCTGTAGGTGAATTTGTACCACTGTATAGGACCACTCACTCTAGCTCGGTGAGTTCCTCTATCCCCACGGTCTGCAGGCCACTCACTCCATCCTGGTGAGTGACGAGCTTTTCGTAGGTGAATCTGTACAAGGGATCACTCTCTCTGTCTCGGAGAGTGCCCTATTACCCACAGGATATGCAAGACAAGTCGTGAATGCTGTTACATGGCATGACATGGGAATAGTTGTTCTAGGGTGTACACACACACACACACAGATAGCCCTAACATGGTTACAGTTTATACCTAGACTTCGTTGTCAAGTCTAGGCTATCGTGAGGGGGGTCCTGGACGCTATCATTTTACGTCCGGTTTTCTTGTTCAACAATTTACAGTTTTAAGAAGAAATTGGCCTAGACATGGCCGTAATTATGCAAGTGGGTACACTTGCCTGTGATGGCGAGTAGAACATCCGTCGGAGGCGTCTCGTCTCGGTCGTTGCGTCGGTCAATGTCTGCTGTCACAAGTCAACGGCAGGTGTCAGGTCGTGTTTTTAGAAGTTCCTATTAAGATATATTTCTAAGTTAAGCATGGCTATCCTAACAGTCCCAAAACACTGGTTCATGTGATCAAATCCATTCTACATTTCTCTACGACGATTCTATCCTATGTGCACTGTCAAAATAGTCCGATCGTCAATTCTAGATGTTACAACGGTTTAATGGTGCAAAAGTAAATTTAGTTATTTAAGTTGTCGATTTTAATTAGGTTTTCAATGGCGTATTGCGTGGGTTTCTACGAGTAAAGGACACCAACCTAGTTTGACGGTCACGTGCAAGTCTGACGTCGGATCTGAAAACGGCAACAGATCGCGTCACCTTCGCTCCGGTTCCCCGACTGTGGGTAGCGCAGTAAGGAGGGGTCGTCGGGATCGCCTCAGCTGTGGGTAGCACAGTGAGGAGAGGCTTGCAGCAACAGAGGGGGGTAGCGAATACGGCGTGCGGAGAGGGAGAGATCTGCAACGAAGGGCTGCGACAACAACAAAGGTTCTGGCGGTAACAAGAAGGAAGGCATCAAGCAAGGTGCGGCAGCAAGGAAGGGCTCTAAGGTGGCTGTCAGGTCGGACTGCGGCAAGAGGAGGAGATGCAGTCGGGTCGGGGTTGTGCGTGAAGAGGGGAACGACCTCTAGGGTCGCGGCCGGGGTGTTTCGGGAAGGGCTGTCGAGAGGATACGGGATAGGTCGGAGAACGACCTGAGGGGATGCTAAGTGCGGCCAAGAGATGTGAGAATGGGGTTGCCGGTGCTGTCGATGCTGAGAAGGGTTGTCGAAGTTCACGTGAGGGAGAAGGGAGCAAGTGGTGGCCGCTGGACTGGGAGGACAAGGCACAGGTGGCTTGCGGCCGCGGCGAGAGGGGAAGATCGGTGGTTCAGGCTGAGGATGGTCGGAGGGGGTGTTTGCGGCTCCGGTGTAGTTGGGGTGGCTGTCGAAAAGATCTGGAAATGTGGGTGAACAAAGGCTGGAGGGGGTCGGACTGAAGTGTGTGGGCTCGGTGTCCTGTTGGCGGTTGCGTGGAGCGGGAGGGGCGGTCGGCGCCTGCTGTGGGTGACCGGAGGGACACAGCCGACGACGATTCTCTCGGCGTTGGGTGCAGTGCGAAAGAGAGGAAGGGAACGAGGAGAAACTCGAGTGGGTTAGAGCATGAGAGAGGAGAGAAAATTTGTACGGTTGTTGCTTTTTCTTTTCATGAAACCCTAGGGTAGGCTTTTTAATAGGATAGGGGGAGAGAGAATGTATGTGGGGGAAAGTCTGTTAGGATGTTGACGTGTGATAATGGTGATACTAGTGACTTGGCCCATGCGGGTGTGGGGAGGTTACGAGAGAACATGGCTAATGGGATTTTAGAATCATGGGGGAGGTTACGATAGGATAAGAAATCAAATGAGTTTTGATTAGAATTATTAATATGTTAAGATAAAACAGCTTAGCTTAAAAGATGTGATGTGATTTGATATAATAATAATAATGGTTAGGACATTAGAATATTTATAGATTGTTGTGAACGGTTATAAACCAGAGTAGGTTAAAATTATGGGCTATCTTGGAGATAGGCCCATATCAATGTAGCCCACGTTTGTATTCTCCCTACTTGTTTATAAATAAAGAGCTGAGAGATCCTTCCCCAGTAGTTGATTCATAAAACGTTATCAGTACGAGCCTCTAAATTTTTCCACAAAAATTTTCGATCGTTGCGATAGCGAAGGGAGACAGGAGATACACGCGCGTGATGCAAGGCTTCTTCAAACGAGCGTCGTCCTCCGCGTAGGGCTTTGTTCAACCGTCGCTATATCCAGAGGACGGATATAGAGGTAAAACCAGCTAAAACGCTATTTTTATCATATGTATGATTAATTTACCCATAGATATCGCAAGATCGATATGGGGATTTGCTAAATCGCCTAAAACGATGAACTTTTTGTCCCAAAAATCAAATTTTTAGGGTTTCTTTAACCCTAACCCATGCCCACCGGCGGCCTAGCCGCCGGCAACCCCCTCCTCCTATCGCATCACCGTCGCTCCCCCCGAAGGGGGGCGACAGTTTGCATCGCCGCCGTCCCCCCCGAAGGGGGGCGGCGCTGCGACGCCGCCGTCCCACCGCGAAGGGGGGCGGCGAAGCGATGCCACCACCCCCTGCAGGGGGCGACATTTCCGCCGCCACCGTCCCCCTGAAGGGGGCGGTACCGGGAGGCCGCTGTCCCCCTGCAGGGGGGCAGCGAGGCGATGCTGCCGTCCCCCCCACCGCATGGGGTGGCACCAGGAGGCCGTCGTCCCCCTACAGGGGGGCGGCGTTAGGTCGCCGCCGCTCCCCCTGCAGGGGCGGTGATCTCACCGTCGCCACTCCCCCATGCAGGGCGACGGCGATCTCATCGCCGCCGCTCCCCCTGCAGGGGGGGCAGCGATATCGACGTCGCCCCCCTTGCAGGGGGGGCGCTGCGACGCCGTCACCCCCCAAGGTGGCGGCCCCGTCCCTTTCCCCCCTCAGCCGTCGCCCGGCGACTAACCTAAGGGCGGTGGCGACTAACCCTAGCCGCCGCCCATACACTCTTTGGGCCTGAAGCCCAAACTCACAAAAAATAGAAAACAGCCTTACGGATCTGAAGCCCACATGCAAACTACGGGCTTCAGGCCCGCAGGAAAAATATAAAAAATGATTTAGACTGCGGGCCTGAAGCCTGCAGCCACACTGCGGGCTTCAGACCCGCATGACTTCCATTTTTCGAAAAAAAATTTGTTTTGGGGGAACAAAGATAAAACGAAAAAGTCTCTTTGGACTAAAAATTGAGTAAAATGGCGTTTTTGGCGACCTAAAAATTCATGTAAAAATGGGATTTTGGAAACTTTTGGGGGCCCTTTTTTGGGGATAAATTAAAAAGGAAAACTATTTCCTTTTTTCGAAGAACATGTTTAACTGCTGAGCTCTTTTCCAATTTTTTTTGGATAAACTCTATTTGCACAACCCTTGCATTAAATGATTTCTTCTGTAAAATCATCTATACTTGTTTTGCATCACTGGCTTATTCTGTGGATAATTTATGCGTGGTTGTGCATTATATTTAAGCTAATAATTAGGAAGATCCTGCGACCGTTCTGCCGTTAGTTACCTAACCTAACGGTGTATGACGTTGCCCAGTGGTCCAATAATTATTAAGTGATTAAAATTATTTATCCTCATGCGAATATAACTTCCTGCGATGTCTGTGAATGAAAATGCTGATGAGCACAATTTTTCTGTATGAATGGCTAAATGCGGTTTTTGGATCGGCTGTTTAAGTCCCACATTTTATTTCCCGCACTTTTCTTTTATTTTTGAGAGAAATTGTAGTGAGGAATTTATGTAAATGTCAAAGACAGAATACCACTTTCCATAGAGACGGAGGCCACAATTGAAGCTGGAGATATTATATGGGACCCACAGGGTTTCCAAAGTTGTATTTTCCTTTTAAGCTTTAAATTGTGTAATATGACTGTATGGACTTTGGACTTTTTTATGTGGGACTGGCCGATCCACGCATTTAGCCTTTCATTATATACTGCCTCCACATGAAAATGTCTCTTTGATTAAAATATTAATTCATGCATATTTGTGCTCTACTAGATAAATGGTTAAATATGCAAGCGTCGATTTCGAAGTGCTGGATGCATCAGGTAAAAACTATCTGAGCTGACAGCTAGATGTGAAGTTTCACCTGCGGGCAAAGTCCCGTATTACTGCTGTAACAAAAAAAGAAAATGCTAGCGATATAGAGAAGGCGCAAGCCATTATTTATATTCGCCGCCATGTGGACAAGACCTTAAAGGCTGAATACCTTACGGTCGAAGATCCACTTGAGCTGTGGACTGCCCTTGCGTATAGGTATAAACATCATAGAGATGTTATACTCCCAAGGGCACGATAAGAGTGGGAGAACCTGAGACTGCAGGACTTTAAGTCCATTGCTGAGTACAACTCAGCACTTTTTAGCATCACCTCACGCCTGAAGTTGTGTGGTGAGAAAGTATCAGAAGATCGCATGCTGGAAAAGAAGTATACGTCTTTCCATGAAAAAGATGCGATACTTATGCATCAATACCGTGAACGCAAGTTCACCAAGTATTTTGAGCTGCTGTCATGTTTACTCATGGCTGAACAAAACAGAGAGCTTCTTCTCGCCACTCACAATATGCGCCCTCCTGGCACTGCCCCTCTACCAGAAGCTCACCATCACTCTTCCTTTAAAAAGAAGAGAGATAATAAAAGAAAATAAAGACCACAAAAGGGGGGACAATACAAAAGAGCCAAGGGCCAAGTACAACAGTGAAAGAATGAAGGGACGCGCAAGTTTACCTGGCGCAGAAATGACAACAAGAAAAATGATGCACCCCCACCCAAGAGGGATTCGGAAGACCAGTGTCACAGTTGTGGCATGAAAGGCCACTGGTCCAGAGTGTGTCGGACCCCACTGCATCTCCAAGAGCTGTATAAACAAAGCAAGAAAAAGAATGCTGCAACAAACCCGGTGGCTACAAATAATGCAGTCAAGTTCACAGCAAAAGACTTCGAATCAGAGGACATGCTTGATTAGCCTACTGCATTTATCTTAGCATTTTATTTCTAGAACAATCTATCTTATGAGAGCTTTTTATGTAATTTGATATCATTTGAATAAAATTTAGTTTCTGAATGCAAATGTTTTACTCATCTTTTTAGATGGAATGCTCTCATGACTGCTTGGTAGACAGTGCTTTGACACATACGATCCTTCAGCATAAATGTTATTTTCATAGCATTATACCATATAAAAGCCCTGTAAATACAATTTCAGGGCCATCAGATATAATTGAAGGTTCTGGGACTGCAACCTTGTTGCTCCCCAAAGGAACAGAAATCAAAATTAAAGATTCATTATACTCTCCAAATTCCAAGCAAAACTTACTAAGTTTCAAAGATATCCATCTAAACGGATTCCACTTGGAAACAACAAATGTAAAAGAGAATGAATTACTGTATATAACGTCTCAAGAAAATGGAATAAAAACCATACTTGAACGTTTTGAGAGCCTCTCATCGGGCCTCTACCATTCAAAGATTCGGAGAGAGGAAGCTAACTCAACGGAACACCTGAAGTGCCCGACATCAGCCAAATTTACTTTGGCATGATAGACTTGACCACCCTGGATCTGTGATGATGCACCGCATCTTATCACAATCTCATGGGCATAACCTGAAGAACCAGAAGATTTTTCAGAAGGGAGAATTCCCTTGTGTACCCTGCTTCAAGGGTAAATTAATAACAAGGCCATCACCACTTAAAGTGGATATCGAGTCTCCAAGCTTCCTCGAAAGAATACATGAAGACATATGTGGACCCATCCACCCCCTAGTGGGCCTTTTCGGTACTTCATGGTACTGATTGATGCATCTTCGAAATATTCGTATGTGTGTCTACTTTCGACCCACAACTTAGCTTTTCCAAAGCTCCTGGCACAAATTATAAAGTTGCGGGCGCATTTTCCAAACAACCAAATAAAGAAGATACGTCTGGATAATGCGGGGGAATTCACCTCCTAGTTATTTCAAGAATACTGCCAGGCAACGGGAATAGAAATTGAACATCCGGTGCCGCATGTTCACACCTAGAATGGGTTAGCTGAGTCGCTAATTAAAAGACTCCAATGGATTGCACGTCCATTGCTAATGAAATCCCAGTTGCCGGTGGATGCATGGGGACATGCAATTCTGCATGCTGCATCATTAATAAGAATAAGACCCTCAGGAGGTCAGAGTCTCTCTCCAATGCAACTTGCATATGGAACGCCGCCAAACATTTCTCACTTGAAAATCTTCGGCTCTGCAGTTTATATCCCCATCGCACCACCCCAGAGGACCAAGATGGGTCATCAACGTCGCCTAGGTATTTATGTAGGATTTGACTCACCCTCCATTATAAGATACCTAGAACCCCAAACGGGGGACGCTTTTAAGGCACTTCTTGAAGACTGTGACTTTGATGAGACATATTTCCCCAAAATGGGCCTAGACATTGAAAAGTCTAGCACGAAGCAAATGTTAACGTGTGATACAAAAAGCTTGACCCACTATGATCCGGTAACAAAACAATGTGAGGATGAGATCATGAAGATCTTACACATCCAGAACACCATTCATAGATTATCGGACTCATTTACTGACAACCAGAAGATTGTCAAATCACACATCCCTGCTGCAAATACTCCAGCTAGGATTGACATCCCAACGGATGGATGCAGTCCACCAGCAGCAGAAGTGGCTGCACCTCAACAGAAAAGAGGCAAACCACCAGGCTCCAAGGATAAAAATCCAAGAAAAAGAAAATTATCCGGAGACCTTGAGACGATACCCCCACAGAGAAACGAGCTCGCGTCTATACCCTCTCCCCTCCCGGAATCCACTGCAGAGGAACTACCGGGAGAAATTGAAATATCATTAAATTATGTACGTACAGTGGAGGTATTGGACAGAAAGAGTACATTCATCGATGATGACTTCACTTTTCACATTGCTATTCATGTCACTGGAAGCGAAGATGATCATGATCCACATTCCGTTGCTGAATGCAAACGTAGAAATGACTGGCCAAAGTGGAATCAGGTAATAGAATCCGAGCTGGTCTCGCTTCAGAAACGCAAAGTCTTTGGGTAAATAGTCCAGACACCTACTGGTGTCAAACCTATTGGATACAAATGGGTATTCGTAAGAAAAAGAAATGAAAATAATGAGATCGCACGCTACAAGGCTAGACTTGTAGCATAAGGATTTTCCCAAAGACCGGGTATTGACTATGACGAAACATACTCCCCGGTCATAGATGCGATCACCTTCAGATTCCTGATAAGCTTAACAGCAAAGGAAGGCCTAGATATGCAGCTAATGGATGTTGTGATTGCATATCTATACGGTAATCTCGACAAGGAGATATACATGAAACTTCCTGATTGCTTTTTAATGCCTGCTGAAATAAAAGATAGACCACGGGACGTCTACTCTGTTAAGCTGCAAAGATCAATGTATGGTCTCAAACGATCAGGAAGGATGTGGTATAACAGACTCAGCGAATTCCTTGTTAAACAAGGATTCAATAACAATGAAGTCTGCCCTTGTATCTTCATAGGAACAAAGGGAAAAGGATTCGTAATAATCGCTGTCTACGTAGACGATTTAAATCTCATTGGATCTCCTGAAGAGATCGCTGAGATATCTGTAAGCCTAACAAAATAATTTGAAATGAAAGACATAGGCAAAACGAAATTCTACCTTGGCTTACAGATTGAACATCTAAAAGATGGAATCCTATTACATCAAACCACATACACAAAGAAAATGTTGCAAAGGTTCCATATGGAACAATGTCATCCACTTAGTACACCTATGGTGGTACGATCTCTGGATGCACATAAAGACCCTTTCCGGCTGCTGGAAGAGGGGGATGATATACTTGGTCCAGAAGTCCCTTATCTAAGTGCCATCGGAGCACTTTTATATCTGGCAAACTGCACACGTCCCAACATAGCGTTCGTAGTAAATTTGCTAGCCAGATACAGTGCAGCACCCACACAGTGCCACTGGACCGGAGTTAAGCACCTTCTGCGCTACCTCCAAGGGTCTACAGACCTGGGACTCTTCTACAAAAATGGAATATCCTCTACACTTGCTGGATATGCTGATGCAGGTTATTTGTCTGATTCCCACAATGCAAAGTCACAGACAGGGTATGTGTTTACCTATGGTTGGACAGCCATTTCCTGGAGATACATTAAGCAAACCTTGATGGCGACCTCACCCAATCATTCAGAGATAATTGCCATCCATGAAGCAAGCAGAGAACGCGTATGGCTACGCTCAGCTGTCCACCACATCCTGTCTACTACTGGACTGAAGACTGGAGACCTCGAACCTACTATAATATTCAAGGACAATGCTGCTTGAATAGATCAGCTATGAGGTGGCTTCATCAAAGGCGACAGAACAAAGCACATTTCACCAAAGTTCTTCTGGACGCACGAGCTACAGAGAGATGGCAAGATTGACATTATATTAGTGCAATCATGTGACAATTTGGCAGATTTGTTCACTAAAGTCCTTCCTACTGCTACTTTTAGGAAGCTTGTATAGAAGATTGAAATGAGACGCCCAAGAGATCTGAAAGCTTGATAGTTTATACAGATCTGGGGGAGTTAGGGAGAGTTTGTACTCTTTTCCCTTAACTATGGTTTTTTCCACACGGTTTTCGATAGCTAAAGGTTTTAACGAGGCAAATCTCACCAACTTAGGATCCTGAAGTATCCACCCCATGTGAGACTCTTCTCTGCTCAGAATCCCGAAGTATTCACGAGCAAAGTCCACACATATGGTTGGATAAGGGGGAGTGTTATGAACGGTTATAAACATGAGTTGGTTAAGATTCTGGGCTATCTTAGAGATAGGCCCATATCAATGTAGCCCACGTTTGTATTATCCCTACTTGCCTATAAATAAAGAGCTGGGGGCCCCTCCTCCAGTAGTTGATTCATAACATAGATTAGTTAAGGATTTGATTTATTAATCAAAACAAACTAAACTTACTGATAAAAGAATAATTAATACGTATAGGTTTAGCTTTCAAAAAGTGTGCAGACCCTATTAAGCTTTAAATTTTATATATAAAAAGATAATTTATGAATTAGTAAAGGGATAAGCAAATTGATCCATTGACGTCCAAAAATTACAAAGAAAATACCGGGACGCTCGCACCTCCGAGAGGGTCGTGCATACGATGTTTGGTCACGCGTTGAACTATAGAAGGCAGTAATAAAAATCAAATACACAAAACGCACACTAAACACGGCTACGCGCTAAAATACGTACGGTCAGAGAGTGACCGTTACATATCCCAAGAATCCTTGCAACCTTTTCTATGCTTTTATTATGCAAAATATTATTGTAAACATTTTACAATATATTTTCAGTCCTTTTGCATCATATACAATAATCTCGTATAGCGTTCCTACTGATGCTAAAATCACAAATCCTTTTGCGACATCATTAAATCCCATTTAATCAAGACTTATTGTCACAAACTCTTTTGACTTCAATTATTCTCGTGCACCCGAGTGCACTCCTCCTGAACCCTTCCTATTACTAAGTCACAAATCCCACTCGGTGTGAGACCCTACAGCCTGACCCTACTACAGGTTGGGACTCGAAGCCCCTAGACGACATTGACCACGAGCAGCAGGTGTCGTCCCTTTTTCGGCATCATAATTATATGATTGACTCATTGAAAAAATATCGTCAGGATCACTTTGACTGTGTAAATGATGAATACCGCTGTTTTAGTCCTTTCGTCATAATTATGTCACTGCTAAGCCTAGTGTATGGTAAAATGTCAACCCTACTAGCTAGTTTTGGTCAGTATACATCTGTCTTTGGTATGTCCATGTTGTACTACCTACAACATACCCCGGCCGAGATTTAGCACAAAGAACCGTACTGAGCCTGTGACACTGACTTCCCTTAACGGAAGAGACGAATCATATCATAGTCACTACTTACCTCATACGCTTCAAATGTCACACAACCTAAGACCTTTCAACGAGTGAAGACTCGAGACTAGATCATAGATCTAAGTGACACCGTTCATGCATATGTTCGTACAATGACCTCAAGTCCAAAGGACCAACTAGCCTATCGTCACTAGAGAGTTTTCAATGGCTGTTTAGTTAAGGTTAACCATTTGACAACTCTTTATTGGGTCGTTTAGTGGACTCATTCTCTAATGAGCACCTGTGTCTCGTCTCCTACTTCGCCAGGTCGAATGATGAGATCATCATTACCCTTTAGGATAAGACAAAGACACAATGGTATGTCTGATGTGTCGATATCCATTTCTCGACACATCTATGACCATGAACGTTTTAAGGCTCAAGTTCCTAGCGGTCATTCACTTTCCACAATTGAGATCTACATCTGGATACATGTATGACCTTACTTTAAGTCTAAGGAAATTATCCAAGTTTAATAAATAATCTTAAACATACTAGAATAATAAGTACAATTTGTATTTGAACAAGATGTTTTCTAGGATAAATTGCCTCGAGGGCATATATCTTCCTACATATTCTACCTATATCATCCAACTTTCATTAGCCATAGTACTCATATTAGCTATGGAAGGACCACTGCTAATGTTAGATGCTCGTAGGTTGGTGGTCATTGTCTCCTTTATTAACTAATTGGAGGTTAGTATGTTGTTTGATGTACACTCAGCTAGCACATATGCTTTAATCATCATCTTGGGTCTATATCAGATGTTAAACTTGCTCAACTTTATCCCCTTAGCATCCTTCTTCACATGTATAACCTATTTAGATTCTTCTCAACTAGTGTATCAATCAGGACTTAGACACTATGGACTTGAAACCAAGGCTGGAGCCTCTGAGTTAGTAGGATGATGGTGTAAGTGGATCTATGCATCATATATATTCTTTATGAGGTTGTAGTGAATCACTGCATACCATAATATCATGCTAGCATAGTTGATTTACATCTATACTTCGGTAATTTCTTTGACTAGGACCAAGTTAATTGCTTAGTCACCACAAGGGAGATGCTTAATAACTCTTCTTCCTTAGGCTTTATGAGTAGTGTAGGCTCCTTAAATACTTCTTCAAATCAACGAAGGTTATTATACATGTCCCACCACATTAACCATCTTCCTTTCACTAACAGTTATGCTAAGGCCTTTTAAGCACCATGCAGGATGGAAGTGATTGATTAAACAACTTTGAAAGGAAGTGCCCAATGGTGACCATATGACTGTTTAACCTCTATTTCTCATTGATAAAGGTTGGATCTTTCATTGCAATCAGAGCTTTGATCTTATCAATTTTAACCTTGATCACTCGGCTTTACGATCATGAAGTTAAGGAACTTCCAGAAGTGAAATCCAAAAATACATTTCAAGTCATTTAGCTTATGATTATGCCTTCTAATCTCATTAAAGATCTCTGTCAACTTGGCTGCATGATCTACTATGCTTATATACTCCATGAGCATGTTATTGACATATACCTCCAAAATTCTACTGGGCAAACTGTTGAAAAACATGTTCACCATATACTAATAGGTTGCTTAGTGTTCTTTAGGCCGAATGACATCATTTTATGGCAATGAATGCCTTGGTCAGCGATGAATGATGTTTCTTTTCCATAGCAGTATATACTTGGATTTGGTTGTAGCTAGAGAATGAATCCATAAATCTTAGCAGCTTATACCATGAGGCACCATCAACGAGATGGTCAATCTGATGGAGATGGAAACTATCCATTAGCTAAGACTTATTGAGGTTAGTGAAAACCAAGTAGATCCTTCATTTGCAAATGGATTTTTTCACCATCGTTACGTTGGCAAGCCAGTCATGATAATAAAATTCGCACTAGTGACGCGGCCGTTTGTAAACATGCACGACCATGTTACCTCTTACCCAGACTTTACCAACAGTTTGCAATTATGGCATTGTCGTGTGCAAGTTTGCACGACCGTGTCGGCCTTCTTCAAAAAGTGATCACTCTTTTGCAGCACTGACATGGTCATGCAGAAGTCTCACACGACAGTGTCGCCCAGAATAATCGAACAGTATTCTATCTTTAGAGTAACAAGGTCGTGTAGGATGAAGCACACAATCATGTAGCTTTGGCCCTTCATAGAACTTCATTCTGACATGCACCGCCGTGCCATCTACATGCATAGCGGTGCAACCCCTATTTTGCACATTTCTTTTCCGTTTGACTTCCGGTTGACATGCAACTCACTAGATAAACATATTAGACCCATATAACTTGTTTGTCATCATCAAAATTAAGTTTTGACCTCAGTTAATGGTCTAACTTAGGCCAACAATCTCCCCCTCTTTTAATGATGGCAAACAATCATAGAAAATTGAGATAAATAGATATCGAGCAAGTCATTTTTGTGCTCAAGATAATGAATGTAATACAATGATCCCCTATCTATGTGCTCTCATGAAATATGTGATAAGCTCTGTCACGACCCGCTTCCCTAAAATGGAGGCGAGACGTGAAAAGGTCCGCACGAGAGTGGAGCTGTGAAGCCCCAAACCCGATAAGCGTCCACAATACATAAACAGGTCCCTGTAACCACAACAGAATAACAATAATAACACAAGGAGAGACTGAAATAAAATTCCACATCTCACAAATTGTCCAACACCAACAAAAGCCCAACATCCAGAAAAGCCACCAGGCTAAAAGAAAAGAGTCTAAAGGCCCAGAACAAGGCCAACAAAAGAAACGACATAACAAAGTATAGGTGCTACGCACCGATAACAAAACAACTGTCTAACAAAAGTAAAACTCAACGCAAACACTAGGACTGGTCCCCAGTGTCCACGTACTCCCCGTCAAACACAAGCTCGGGCTCGGCGTCAGCAAACACCTCGTCCTCAACGAGGTACTCAGGCTCAGGATCTAACATGTGTCACCCAAAAGAGTAAAGGGGCACATGTCAGCAAGTCTAAAAGACTTGGGCAAGGAAACTGAAAGTAAGGCAACTAGCAACCTAGCAGTTTAGTATGCATGACATGGCAGTTATAACATGAGTGCACAATTTAAAACATGGCAAGACGATTTGTACAAGAGAACAATCATCGGGACAAGACAAGACAAGGCAAGAGTAGCCACGCTACTATCAATCTCAATCAATTCACATTTTGTAGGTGTTTAGGCCCTTCGCTGAATGGCGTAGCATTTCAGACCGATCGGCACTAAACGCATTTCACGTTTCACGGTTGTTTGTAGATGTTTACGCCCTTCGCTGAATGGCATAGCATTTCAGACCGATCGGCACTAAACACTACCCCACCCCAAAGAGTTTACGCCTTACAACTGCAGTTGTTGATCAAACAGACTCCCAGTTGAATGGCCGCTTAACCCTCACCCCCTATACCCACACGTAATGGAGCCTGGGGTCCCCGCACAATGAACTCAGCTAGTGAGCCTGGGGTTGCCCCGCACAATGAGCTCGCATTCCTATTTCACAATTCAATATCGAGCGTTGGGGTTTCCAACTCATTATGCTCGCTTCTGGTCACGAGCCAGGAAACACGCAATTCGGGCATTGGCTATCAACCAACACATGGCCCGCTTCTGGAACACGTGCCAGGAACACAAGCATTCGTAGCAAGGCTACGCAATCACAAAGCACTTAGAGAATGCAATGACATGACAATTAATTCGCGTACCGTTAATGAAAAGTAAACATGACATGGTAATTGTGCAACATGCTAAATGTCGGGATTAGATTCGTTGTCAAGCTAATTCCCCAATTTGCGCCTAGGCGAGTATCATTTCGTCGCCTAGTCTCTTTTACGCCTACAACAAGAAAAATGGCCTAAAACATGGCCTAAACCCTAAATGGCAAGTTTCACTTGCCTAGCACCAGGGATGGCAACTACTTCGTCACACGGATGCTATCTACGGGGGAAATCGCTGTTAAGGGGGAAACAAACATCAAACACATGAAATTAATTAGGGTTTCCCCAAAATTATCAATAAGTTATGAAAACAACGGTAGAACGATTTGTTACCGAGAGGAAACGGAAGAAACACTCCGGGGAACCCTAGGATCAGATCTGGAAAAGATTGGAGAAGATTGGGGAAACTAGAATTTTGGGGGATTTGGGGGTTTTGATGGGTTTTGATGGAGATTTGGGGAAGATGAGGGGTAGATAGAGTGAATGGATGGTTTGGATGATGGATTTAGGGCTTGGAATGGAGAAATGGAGCTTGGAGGAAGATGGGGGCTGAAGGGGGAAGATTTTAGGGTTTTGGGTCGTGTTGGAGAAGAAGAAGTCGTTTGGGTTGGGTATAAATAGGTTGAGCTGGCGGCTGCCCAGAAATTAGGGTTTTAACACAGACTAGTCGGTCAAAGAGCAACCACTGACCGACTAGTTTGACAACTAGTCGGTCGGTCGACCAACGCAGACCGACTAAGTGTAAACAGTAACTCCTGAACGAAAAATGGGATTTAGAGTTAGTCGGTCCATGAACAAATACTGACCGACTAGTTTAGCATCTAGTCGGTCGATGAACGTTCTTAGACCGACTAAGAGTAAACAGTAGCTGATACAAAAATAAGATGATGAGTTAGTTGGTTCAAGAAGCATTGCTGACCGACTAGTTTGCAACCTAGTCGGTCAACCAACGTTCTTAGACCGACTAACGATAAACAGTAACTCCTGAGAAATTTAGAAAGCTAACTAGTCGGTCCAAGAAGGATTGCTGACCGACTGGATTGTCATCTAGTCGGTCGGTGGCCCTTCTTACACCGGCTAATGAGCACCGAAAGTACCGATACGGAGCGCGGGGCCCCGGGATCGATTTCTAAGACTCCTAGGCTTGATCTAATAGTTAGATACGACCGTTATGAAGTCCGTCACGAGTGACATACTTCGAAATCGACAATCCTAAGGAAGAAGCGAGAAAATACGACGAATCGATCGAAAATGAAAGCTACGGAGACGAAAACCACACATGAGGAGAAATCTACCAAAACATATATTATATTATATTAAATCCAGATTCATGAAAAGCAGTCGTTACATCCTCCCCAACTTAAGAAAAATTCCGTCCTCGGAATTTCCAAAAACTCACGAGTCCGGAAACAAAAGTGGGAAACGCTCTCGCATCTCATCCTCATTCTCCCAAGTAGACTCTCCAGGTGAACCGTGTCGCCACATCACCCTCACAAGATTGACAATCTTGTTCCGAAGCGATTTCTGACGCCTGTCCAGAATCTGCACTGGATGCTGGTCATACGTCATATCGGGGCGAACGGTAATCTCCGAAAAATCCACCGCATGAGACAGATCGCTAATGTATTGACGAAGCTGCGACACATGGAAAACATTGTGAACTCCTTCCAAAGATGGCGGCAAGGCCAAGCGGTAAGCTACCTCGCCAACCCTCTCCAAAACATCAAACGGTCCAATGTATCGCGGGCTCAACTTTCCACGCTTCCCGAAACGAATCACACCGCGATTCGGGGAAATCTTCAAGAACACATGGTCGCCCGGCTGAAACTCCAAAGGACGACGTTTAGCATCCGCCCAATGCTTAAAACGGTCCTGAGCAATCCTCAACCTCCCCCGAATATTCCTGACGATATCCACGGCCTCCACGATCATCTCAGGTCCCAACAACTCCCGATCACCAATGTCATCCCAACTCAATGGCGATCGACATTTTCTCCCATAAAGAGCGACGAAAGGCGCCATGCCAATACTCGCCTGGAAGCTGTTGTTGTAAGAGAACTCCACCAGATGCAGATGGTCCTCCCACGAACCCTTGAAATCCAACATGCACGCCCTCAGCATGTCTTCCAAAATCTGAATCGTCCTCTCGGACTGGCCATCCGTCTGCGGATGGTACGCCATGCTGAAACTCAGACGCGTACCCAAGCTCTTCTGCAAACTCTGCCAGAACTGAGATGTGAACCTCGTGTCTCTGTCAGACACGATACTCACGGGGACTCCGTGAAGTCGCACGACCTCCTGCACGATTCACGTTACATCACTATCCAAACTAGGAAAAGGAAATAAAAACGGAGAGTAAAAGGATTTTACCTCCATATATCTCCTCGCTAGCGCCTCAGTGGACTGTCCCACTCGGAACGGAATAAAGTGCGCAGATTTGGTCAATCGATCTACGATCACCCAATTCGCGTCATTCTGCTTCGGACTCCGAGGTAGTCCATTCACGAAATCCATAGTGATGTGTTGCCATTTCCACTCCGGAATCGGAAGCGGTTGTAGCAACCCGGCCGTACGCTGATGCTCCGCCTTCACTTGCTGGCAAACCAAGCACTTGGCTACACTCCGAGCCACGCTCCTCTTCATACCATGCCACCAATAATTCAGACGAAGATCCTGGTACATCTTGGTGCCACCAGGATGCACAGAATACGGCGAACTGTGTGCCTCCACCATCAGCTCCTCTCTGATATCCCCAGCTGGCACACACAACCTGGCTCCAAACCTCAGCGAGCCATCCTCATGAATCAAAAAGTCAGTCCGCAGACCGGCTTCCACCTGCTCCCGAATCCTCACCAGCTTCGGATCCTCAGCCTGGCCAGCCTTAATCCAATCCACGATTGTCGACTGTACCTGCATGTACATCAACGAAGAAGCCTTTCCAGGAAGAACAATCTCCACACCAGACCCGCAAAAATCCTGCTGCAATCTCCACTGCGAGGTCAAAATCATCACCGCTGGAAGCCTACTCAAAGCATCTGGAACCACATTCACCTTGCCAGGGTGGAACTGCAAATCAATCTCATAATCCGCCATAAGCTCCAACCATCGACGCTGTCGCATGTTGAGCTCCTTCTGAGTGAAAATATACTTCAAGCTTTTGTGATCGATGAAAATATTCACTTTCTCACTCAGCAAGAAGTGCCTCCAAATCTTAAGAGCAAACACAACGGCAGCCAACTCCAAATCATGCGTCGGATAATTCTTCTCATGAACCTTAAGCTGACGTGACGCATACGCCACAACATGCCCGTGCTGATGCAACACACAACCGAGACCCTTGCCAGAAGCATCGCAAAAGATCTCAAATCCACCGCTGCGATCAGGCACAGCAAGAATAGGGGCAGTCGTCAACTTCTCCTTCAAAACACCAAAAGAACTCTCACAATCACCCGACCAAACATAAGCAACATCCTTCCGCGTCAACCTGGTCATCGGCTCAGCAATCCGAGAAAAGTCCTTAATGAATCGCCGATAATAACCAGCAAGTCCAAGAAAACTCCGAATCTCAGACGCAGACGACGGAACAGGACACTCCCTGATGGCCCGAATCTTCTCGGGATCCACTGAAATACCATCTCCAGTCACCACATGCCCGAGAAAAGCAACTCGATCCAGCCAAAACTCGCACTTCGAAAACTTAGCATACAACCGATGCTTCCTCAAAATCTCCAACACCGTCCTTAAGTGTGAGGCATGCTCTTCCTCCGACTTCGAATAGATCAGAATGTCGTCAATAAAGATAACGACAAACTTATCCAAAAATTCGTAGAAAATCAGGTTCATCAGATTCATGAAAACTGCGGGCGCGTTAGTTACGCCAAAGGGCATAACCACAAACTCATAGTGTCCATACTTCGTCCTGAACGCCGTCTTCGGAACATCTCCCTTCTTCACCTTCAACTGATGGTAACCACTCCTCAAATCCAACTTAGAAAACACCCTCGAACCTCCAAGCTGATCAAAAATATCATCGATGCGAGGCAACGGGTATTTATTCTTAATGGTCACCGCATTCAACTCCCGATAATCCGCGCACATGCGACGCGAACCATCCTTCTTCTTAACCAACAACACCGGTGCTCCCCACGGAGACACACTAGGATTAATATAACCCTTCTGTAAAAGCTCATCCAACTGCTTCCGCAACTCTTCCAACTCTGCAGGAGCCATACGATACGGCGCCTTCGAAATTGGCTGCGCACCTGGAACAAGATCGATAGAAAATTCCAGAGCTCAATCAGGTGGCAAACCAGACATCTCCTCGGGGAAGACGTCACCAAAATCCCGCACCACAGCTGGCCACTCCAGCTCCATCTGCATAGCCACAGCCTCCACCGGCCTGGCCCGAAATCTGACAGGACCAAGCGAACTGCTACCATGACTGAACTCGAACACTGGGTGTCCGGGAATCTCGAACACCACCTTCTTTCTCCGACAGTCGATCGTAGCATAGAAGCTCGCAAGCCAGTCCATCCCAAGAACTGCATCATAGTTGATGATGTCGTGGACAATGAAATCCGCAAAAAGCTCATGTCCACAGACCACCAACGGGCAAGAATTGCAACCACGATGCACCGAGACCACACCATTCCCTGTAATGATATTCCAACTCTTTGGAAGAGGGGACGTCGACAAGGAATGCCTCTCCACGAAGCTCCGAGAAATAATGCACATCGATGCACCAGAGTCGAAGAGGACTCGTGCAGGAAATGTGCACACCAAAACCACACCTAACAAGCAATTAACAATCAAACCCTAGTCTAGCAAACAACCATGTTCAAGCAAACAACACAATCTAACAATCAAAACCAGCTAGGAAAGTAACAGCTAGAGTGAGGATTACCTGCGATAACCTCATCCACAGCCTCGCTCTCCGCAGCGGTCATCAGAAAAGCCTGCCTCCTCGGCGGAACAGCCTGCCGAAAAGCCTGTCCCTGCGGAACAAGAGCTGCTCCACGACCAGCAGGAACAGACGCTCGCTGCTGCAACGGCTGAGCTGCAACAGGAGCCCTCCGCAGCGTACCCGCATGCCGACAATCCTTCGCGACATGGGAAGCATCACCGCAAATCAAACACTGGCCCAGAAACTTCCGACACTGATCCTTGACGTGGCCAGGCTTGCCGCAGAAATGGCAAATCTTCAGAATAGGCCCTCCTGGCCTCTTAAACTGAGCAGACTGATTAGGCCTGAGTCCAGGTCTAACCACAGCTCTCGCCTGTTCCACAGGCCTCTTCCCAGCACCAACAACAGACCCTCTCCTTTGATTCATGAGCAGCTCCTGCCTCTTGGCAGCGACCAGAACCTTCTGATAAGATTCCCGGTCAGAGGAGGTCACAAAACTCTGGAGCTCTGAAGCAAGCCCCTGTAGGAACCTCTGAGCCTTCTCCTCAGCGTCCTGCACCATCTTTGGTGCAAACCGACTCAGCCTCATGAACTCTTGGTGATACATGTCCACCGACGAGTTCCCCTGCTTCAAATCGATAAAACGCTGCAGCATCTCCTCCCTGGCAGCTTTCGGAAAGAACTCACCCTCAAATCTTACCTTGAAGGTAGCCCAAGCAATCGGCTCCACCAACAACTTCTCTTCCGCATCCCACCAATTCCGAGCATTATCCTTCAGTTGCCTCTTCGCCAAATCAACCCATCCAGCCGGGGTGATCTTGGCCATCTTCAGATTGTCCTCGATGTTCCGAATCCACTCATCGGCAGCCAGAGGACCCTCAGAACCATCAAAATATGCGGGACCCAGCTCCCGAAATTGCTTCGCTCCTGGCTCAGAGCGAGGGGCATCCGGAAGAGCCCGGGCAGCTCGAGCAAGTGGAGCATTCTAGACTTGCAGAAGCACGCCTTGCTGCACTTGCATCATCTGGAGCATCATCCGCATCATCTCACAGTTGGTGGGTTCCCGCTCAGGCTCCTCATCATGAGGGAGCGCACCACTGCCCCCACCACGGGTGAAACGCCTTCCTGCCATCTAATGACACAGAGAACGAATCAGATTAGACTCATAGCTTATGACTCGGACGTCGAACTTAATTCATTGGACATTCTAATATTATTATCTCTATTCCAAAAATCGCAGTTACAGAAGGACCTGCATGGGCCACCACTAAAACCTGTCACGACCCGCTTCCCTAAAATGGAGGCGAGACGTGAAAAGGTCCGCACGAGAGTGGAGCTGTGAAGCCCCAAACCCGATAAGCGTCCACAATACATAAACAGGTCCCTGTAACCACAACAGAATAACAATAATAACACAAGGAGAGACTGAAATAAAATTCCACATCTCACAAATTGTCCAACACCAACAAAAGCCCAACATCCAGAAAAGCCACCAGGCTAAAAGAAAAGAGTCTAAAGGCCCAGAACAAGGCCAACAAAAGAAACGACATAACAAAGTATAGGTGCTACGCACCGATAACAAAACAACTGTCTAACAAAAGTAAAACTCAACGCAAACACTAGGACTGGTCCCCAGTGTCCACGTACTCCCCGTCAAACACAAGCTCGGGCTCGGCGTCAGCAAACACCTCGTCCTCAACGAGGTACTCAGGCTCAGGATCTAACATGTGTCACCCAAAAGAGTAAAGGGGCACATGTCAGCAAGTCTAAAAGACTTGGGCAAGGAAACTAAAAGTAAGGCAACTAGCAACCTAGCAGTTTAGTATGCATGACATGGCAGTTATAACATGAGTGCACAATTTAAAACATGGCAAGACGATTTGTACAAGAGAACAATCATCGGGACAAGACAAGACAAGGCAAGAGTAGCCACGCTACTATCAATCTCAATCAATTCACATTTTGTAGGTGTTTAGGCCCTTCGCTGAATGGCGTAGCATTTCAGACCGATCGGCACTAAACACATTTCACGTTTCACGGTTGTTTGTAGATGTTTACGCCCTTCGCTGAATGGCATAGCATTTCAGACCGATCGGCACTAAACACTACCCCACCCCAAAGAGTTTACGCCTTACAACTGCAGTTGTTGATCAAACAGACTCCCAGTTGAATGGCCGCTTAACCCTCACCCCCTATACCCACACGTAATGGAGCCTGGGGTCCCCGCACAATGAACTCAGCTAGTGAGCCTGGGGTTGCCCCGCACAATGAGCTCGCATTCCTATTTCACAATTCAATATCGAGCGTTGGGGTTTCCAACTCATTATGCTCGCTTCTGGTCACGAGCCAGGAAACACGCAATTCGGGCATTGGCTATCAACCAACACATGGCCCACTTCTGGAACACGTGCCAGGAACACAAGCATTCGTCGCAAGGCTACGCAATCACAAAAGCACTTAGAGAATGCAATGACATGACAATTAATTCGCGTACCGTTAATGAAAAGTAAACATGACATGGTAATTGTGCAACATGCTAAATGTCGGGATTAGCTTCGTTGTCAAGCTAATTCCCCAATTTGCGCCTAGGCGAGTATCATTTCGTCGCCTAGTCTCTTTTACGCCTACAACAAGAAAAATGGCCTAAAACATGGCCTAAACCCTAAATGGCAAGTTTCACTTGCCTAGCACCGGGGATGGCAACTACTTCGTCACACAGATGCTATCTACGGGGGAAATCGCTGTTAAGGGGGAAACAAACATCAAACACATGAAATTAATTAGGGTTTCCCCAAAATTATCAATAAGTTATGAAAACAACGGTAGAACGATTTCTTACCGAGAGGAAACGGAAGAAACACTCCGGGGAACCCTAGGATCAGATCTGGAAAAGATTGGAGAAGATTGGGGAAACTAGAATTTTGGGGGATTTGGGGGTTTTGATGGGTTTTGATGGAGATTGGGGAAGATGAGGGGTAGATAGAGTGAATGGATGGTTTGGATGATGGATTTAGGGCTTGGAATGGAGAAATGGAGCTTGGAGGAAGATGGGGGCTGAAGGGGGAAGATTTTAGGGTTTTGGGTCGTGTTGGAGAAGAAGAAGTCGTTTGGGTTGGGTATAAATAGGTTGAGCTGGCGGCTGCCCAGAAATTAGGGTTTTAACACAGACTAGTCGGTCAAAGAGCAACCACTGACCGACTAGTTTGACAACTAGTCGGTCGGTCGACCAACACAGACCGACTAAGTGTAAACAGTAACTCCTGAACGAAAAATGGGATTTAGAGTTAGTCGGTCCATGAACAAATACTGACCGACTAGTTTAGCATCTAGTCGGTCGATGAACGTTCTTAGACCGACTAAGAGTAAACAGTAGCTGATACAAAAATAAGATGATGAGTTAGTTGGTTCAAGAAGCATTGCTGACCGACTAGTTTGCAACCTAGTCGGTCAACCAACGTTCTTAGACCGACTAACGATAAACAGTAACTCCTGAGAAATTTAGAAGGCTAACTAGTCGGTCCAAGAAGGATTGTCGACCGACTGGATCGTCATCTAGTCGGTCGGTGGCCCTTCTTACACCGGCTAATGAGCACCGAAAGTATCGATACGGAGCGCGGGGCCCCGGGATCGATTTCTAAGACTCCTAGGCTTGATCTAATAGTTAGATACGACCGTTATGAAGTCCGTCACGAGTGACATACTTCAAAATCGACAATCCTAAGGAAGAAGCGAGAAAATACGACGAATCGATCGAAAATGAAAGCTACGGAGACGAAAACCACACATGAGGAGAAAATCTGCCAAAACATATATTATATTATATTAAATCCAGATTCATGAAAAGCAGTCGTTACAAGCTCTCCCTCAAACCATGCATCTCAATTTTTCTATCTCTCCCCCTTTTTTCATCATGCAAAAAGTACTCTTTCATACTCTTGTGCTCCCCTTAGATTTATGCAACGATTTTCTATTTTCGCTCCCCCTTTTGACATCAATCGAAAAGGATATACATAAGCAATAAAATATCATCAACACCACTGAAAATGTTAAGTAAGCGACATAAAATAAAATTAACATATCGAAGAAACACGAAATTGATAAGGATAATTTCATATCAATGCTTACTCCCCACGAACTCAAAATATGCATAACGTTATGAATCATCGAAAGCATAAGGTCATTGCTTAAATTTAAAAACAAGATATCATCAAATAACTTACTTGGATCACTGGTACATGCTTAGAGGACTAAAATATCAAACTCATAAATTGTTTTATACAAATTTTCTATATTCATCCCTTTGGAATAGCTATCAAGCATGCTGTAGGGAGACCACCAACATAGGATACCATGATGTTAAATTTTGTGTTCTTTGGAGTTGAGGTGTGCTAAGTGGTTACTTCATCTACCATATGTCACACGCATTGCTCAACAAACCTACGAAATCTAGTTACTAGTTGACGGTATCAAACATATTTTCATAATTTTCATTTTCTTTTTCTTTGGCCAATTTTTGCCAAATTTCTCGTTGTATTTCTTTTTCTTTTTCTATGTTGTTGTCTCAGAATAGTGACACATGAAGGCATCTACATGTTCGACTCCTACTACTTAATTCATCCAAAAAGCATCATATATATATATACATATACATACATACATATATATATATACATATACACACACATACATACATACATACATACATACATATATATATATATATATATATATATATATATATATAATATTTTTTAACCTTGCACTGATGCGTGAATTTCGGAGAGGCGATTTGCGGCTGGGTCCAAACCCTAAGGGGGGCGGCTCCCTTGAGGACGGCGGAGAGGGTTTCAACGGAGGAAACTTGCAGCGGAATTCTAAATCTCTTGGGGGCGATTCTTCTAATACTGTTGCTTTTGGCAACGCAGGTGGAGACTGGCACCTTGTATCAAATCGGAGGGGAAATAAGGGCTCAAGGTCGAGGGATGTGTCTACCAATCGACAATTTCCGAATGTTGGCCGTAGATCCAGATCTTCGGTGCGCGGTCTAAATGTCCATGGTTACAGACATCCCCAACAAGCTGGCGGCGATCTTGGACGTCCCCAGCAATCCAGCGGTCCTGATGGCCGTGGTCGCACTGTGGTGCCCCTTCCACAGGGGAAAACAACGTTTAGGCCCAATACCCAATTTCATGTTGCTTCGACTGTTGGGAAGCGATCTTGGGTGGACATATGTTCTTCGCGGAGGAAGTATGCTGATCCTTTGGTTATGAGTTTTGTCCCACCTATTATCAGTGTCGATGGTGTTGAGAAAGCCAAAGTGGCGGATGCGGACATTTTGAAAGGTACTGCGCGTTGGAATAACACTCTTGTAGGGTACGTCCTTGGGGATGTGCCTTATTTTGGTCAAATTAAGGTCTGGACTGAACGACTGTGGCGCATTAAAGGAGGTGTTCGCATCTTCTTAAGAGAAAACGGATACTTCTATTTCAGATTTGAGAATGAGGAGGACCGTGATACTATTCTGCATGGTGGGCCTTGGCTGTTTGATGGACGTCTGGTTGTGCTACAAAATTGGACTCCTTCTACTAAGCATGAAAGAGATATTTTAACTGATGTTCCAGTTTGGGTACAATTCCATAATCTTCCTTTATCAATGTAGACGCTGGGTATTCTTAATTCTATTGCTAGTGTAGTAGGTAAACCTATTTGCCTAGATAGGGCTACTGCAAATTTAGACAGGATCTCCTACGCGCGTTGTTTGGTTGAGGTCAACGCTAATAGTATTCTGAAAAGAACTGTGCCAGTAGAGCTGGATGACCGATCTACTATTATGATAGATATTTAGTATGAGGGGGAGCCCCCACGATGCGGAGCCTGTGCCTGTTTTGGACATCTGGATTCTCAATGTACTTAAAAAACTATTCAAGCTGAATTGTCTGGTGTAGCAAGTGATGCAGCTCCTATGTCTAAACAAATACCTAAAGATATGAACTTGACTATGGGATGCACAAACCCTCATGTTGGTAATTCAGACCTTCCTCCTGGTGTACTTAATCAGCATCAAACATCTCTTGAGCAAGGGGAATGCAGCAAACCAAATACGCATTATGTTGCAGCTTGTGTTGGAATTAATGTAAGAAGGCGATCTCTCTTGATGGGGTTTATTCACTCCCTCTCTCTGATCAAACTCCTACGGAAGCGCATGCTTGCCAATCCATCTATCAGCTCTGTGCCTGATTCGTGCCTTGCTGGGCCTGATTTGAATTCTACTGAACTTCCCACTATTACTCATCCTGTGCATGTTGCGCACCAGGCTGATCTTACTTCAAATCATGAAGAACCGGCCCCTCCTAGCACTCTCACTGTGCCTAATCCCCTATGGGATATTGAGCAAGCCAATTTGTTGAAAGAGCGTGGGCTTGCCAAGGGTAAAAAACCTCAAGTACCGCCGTCTCCCATTTGTCGGAGCCCCCGGGTTATCTCCTGATTGGGTACTTCTCCTCCCCCTAATAATTTAATATGTCTATCTTATTTTGGAATACTCAGGGCCTAAATAATTCTTCGTGGAGTTCTGATCTGAAGCTCTCCTTACGAAAGCTTAATCCTACTATTGTGTGCTTATTAGAAACGAAAGTTGAGGCTTGTAACTCTAACCGTATTTCTAAGTGCTTTGTTGGTGATTGGGGAAGTCTTGATAATAGGTGCTACCATAAGGGTGGTCGCATCGTTATTTTTTACAATAGGGCTATCTGGGAATGTACTGCTATTTCTTCTTCTTCCCAACACATTTCTACCAGGTGCGCAAACTCTGCTGGCCTTGTCATGGGGCTTTCTGCTGTATATGGTTTTAATGTGGCAAGCTCCAGAATTCCTCTTTGGGATTCCCTTATTTCGGATTCCAACACTATGTCTATCTTCCCTTGGATTGTTGGGGGAGACTTTAACTGTATTCGGCTCTCAAATGAGAAAGTGGGTGGTCGCCTGGTTGATGTTGCCTTTATGGATGACTTCAATTCGTGCATACTTAGCTGCCAATTAAATGAGCTTAAAAGTACTGGTTGTAAGCTAAGCTGGAATAACAAGCGTGTGGGTGGATCTCGAATATCAGCCCGTCTTGATCGCGTTCTATGTAATACGCGCTGGACGGATATATTGCCCCACTCTTATTATGAATATCTTCTAGCTAGCACCAGCGACCACTCCCCTATGATGGTCAATCTTCTCCCTAAGGTAATTTCTTACCCCAAGCCATTCAAATTCTTTAACTCGTGGGTTTCATTGCCAGGATTTAAGGAGTTGGTCCGGGATTTTTGGGAAAACTATCGTAGTTATGATGTCCCTCCTTTGTTGTGGCTATCTAGGATGCTTAAGGCCCTAAAGCTCAGGTTGAAATGTTGGGCGGCTGAGCATAGAAATGCTCTTCAGTCTTCAAAATTTCGGAACCAACTGGAATCTATTCAAGATCATCCTAATATTGGTTCTGACCCTGCTCTTCAATTTTTTGAATCAACCACTCTGAATAATCTGGCGACGGCACTGAATATCGAGGAAGAGGACCTGCGTCAAAAAAGTCGCCAGAATTGGTTAACGATTGGGGACAGGAACTCTAAATTCTTCTATGATGCTATGAAATCTAGACAGAGTCATAATTCTCTCAGTCACTTGATCTCTGTGGAAGGGAACAATAATAGAGATACTGATTTACTTCGTTCTGAAGCGGCCCTCTTCTATAAGAATCTCTACCATTAAGAGGATTACTGGAATGTCTTTCCAAATTTAATTCCAAAACGTTTGCTCACTCTGGAAGCTACTACTTGGTTGGACAGGCCAGTCTCCTTCACTGAAATCAAGAATGACGTCTTTCAAATTGGTAAAGACAAATCCCCAGGGCCTTACGGATACAACGCCTATTTTTTCCAAAATGAATGGGAGGTAATTAATCCAGAGGTTGTTTCCGGTGTCTCTTCTTTTTTCTCTACTGGTTGTTTACCAACCTCTGTTAGCCACACTTTCCTCACCCTTGTCCCTAAGAATTCGAATGCCTCGTGTTTAGGCGACTACAGGCCCATTGCTTGTTGCAATGTTATTTACAAAATTATTAGTAAAATTTTTTGCAATCGTTTAAGGCCAGTAATTTCAGACTTAATCTCCCCGAATCAAGATGCTTTTTTGAAGGACAGGTTGCTGGCAGATTGTACTCTTATTGCTCACGAGCAGATTCGGGATTTTAGTAATCCAATGGGTGCCCGAACGTGTATCAAGCTTGATCTGCGCAAGGCCTTTGACAGCGTCAATAGAGAATTCATATATTTCATCTTGCACCAAATGAGATTTTCCCATAAGTTTATAAGCTGGATAACTATATGCATCTCATCTCCGTTATTTTCAGTACTTGTGGATGGATCTCCTGTGGGGGGTTTTAGCTCCAATAGGGGTCTGCGGCAGGGAGATCCCCTCTCTCCATATCTCTTTGTCCTTGTAATGGAAGCGTTCTCGTTGCTTATGGCTAATGCGGAAGTTTTACAAACTGTTCATCCAATGCACCGAACCGGAGTTATATCACACCTCCTATTTGCTGACGACCTCTTGGTATTTATCCGAGCAAATCCTCATTCCTTCAAGGGTCTCAAGGAGCTGTTACATAGATTCAACCTATTCACTGGGCTTCAGATTAATTGGGATAAAAGTTCGGCTATATTTAGTAAAGGAGTTCGAAATGCAGGTGATCTTTCTAACATTCTTGGTATTAAAATGGTTTCCTCCTTTAATATTTATCTGGGACTCCCTTTATCCTCAAAATACCCGAAAGCTTCTCTGTTCGGCAGACTCGTGGATAAATGTAAAAAAAGGATTATAGGGTGGACTACCTCCCTCCTCTCTATCTCAGGTAAGATAGAGTTGGTGCGTTCGGTCATTTATGGGATGGTGGCTTTTTGGATGCAGGCCTATTGCATTCCACCATCTGTTATCCGTACTATCAATTCTATTTGCAGGAAATTTATTTGTGGTAAACTCAATATTTGGTCTTGGAAGGATATGTGTATCCCAAAAAAAGGAGGGCGGAGTTGGACTTAAATCCCTTGAAGACTTAAATGTGGCTTCTGGCATCCGGCTAACTTGGAGAGTGCTAGCTACTAAAGGTATTTGGGCAGATTTTATGAGAAAGCATTATAGTCCTATCAACTATGGTTTTTATTGTACTAAAGCAAGGCCGACTGATTCGGGTTCATGGAAGTTCTTACTGAAATGTCGCACTCATTCCCATTTGCTTATTAAACGTGTGGTGAAGGATGGTATGTCAACATCCTTTTGGTACGATAATTGGCACCCGTCGGGGCCCCTATACCTGATACAAGAGCCACCCCAAGGGACTGAAATGGCTAGGGTAAGTGATTTCTGGGTGGGAACCAGATGGAGCAACAATCCGGCTATTGATGGTGTTCGGAATCTTCTTGCGAATTTATCTTTATGTGATGGCTCAGATGGATGGAAATGGCTACCTGGGCCGGTTTTCTCCTTAAGTTCCGCATGGTCCGGTGCTAGAACTCCCTATTCTTCTTTTGCTTACTATGATTCTATTTGGTTTACTCATCAGGTGCCGAAATTTGGGCTCACATTACTAAAAGCCATTCGGAACAAACTACCAACCAAAGATCTTCTCTTTTCTAGAGGGATCACGTGTGACATTGATTGTGTCCTCTGTGATTCCAAAGCTCCTGAGAGCATTTCACATATCTTCTTTAATTGTGATTACTCATTATATATTCTTACTAGATGCCTCTTGAAGTTGAGCTATTCAGGTCAAATTCCCAAAACTATTCAAGAAGTTTGCGACCTATTTCATGCTATATACAGTAAGAAGGATCCTCTGAATGTTCTGGCCAGATTAGCTCTATCCTCTACTGTTTGGCACACATGGAAAGAGCGTAATAGGAGAATTTTTGAAAGCAAAAGCAAAGGTAAGACTGTGTTGTTTGATGAGATTGCGAATGACGTTAGAGCTGCTCTTCTTCAATTCAATAAAGATGAGGCTTCGGATCCAGTTCCTTTCTCTAACTGGGGGTTTATGGATGCAAAATAGACGTTCTTGTTTGGATTATGTAAAAGTGATGTTTTTGTGGTTTACTTTTGTACATTCTTTCGCTTAGTCGTTCTGTAGATAATAATTAGTAGAGGGTGACGGCGCGTGTGCCCTATCCCCTCTCTAATTAAAGTCTACTTGCAGCTGCTAGAGCGACTTTGTAAACGTTTTTGACTTCATTAATATAGACTACCTTTATTCGCCAATATATATATATATATATATATATATATATATATATATATATATATATATATATAATATATGTAAAGACAATCAAAAAGGGTTCAATATTTAAACAATTGAGCATGCTAACAATAAACAATCAATCATGCACAATTTAAGTATGTGGATTCTTCATAGATATAAAATGGAATCATCAAAATCATATCTAATATTTCTATGATTTCTAATGAATTTCACACCAAAAGGTCATCAAAAGTTCAACTATATCAATGATAAACATATGTTCATGCAAACAATGAACTAGTCTATGATGTCATGCTCAAACATATGCTCATAGAAGTCTCCTGATGCATCAAGTATGTCATAAAATAGTCATAACTCTTTTTACCTCCATTCGCTCGATTTAACGCCATTTTTCGCCAAGACAATATTTGTTATCACTCGAATCCTAATGATGCACCTGCATAGGAAGATGCACCTTTTGGTATCTATTTGGAGGATTCGAAAGTGTTAGCACATGATTTGCTTTTCTTTATAAGATGTTTAGGAATCCATATGAAATTCTCAGGAAAAATGTGAGCAAAGAAATCATAGATGACATGTCGCTTCTTATTACAATAAAAACATGTAGCATTTGAGTGCCAATGACTAGAAGGAGACATGTTCACATCAGGCATGCTAGATGGAGAGCTTGTGTATCTAGAAAATTTCTTCTTCATGGGTTTCCTAGGTTTCTTAGGTGGTTGCTTCTTTTTAAACCTGAGGCCATGTTTGCTAGAATTATCATTTAATCCATCTAACATCTCATTGAAGCAATTTTGGCTGCTAGTAAAAAAATTTATTATGTTGCTAAGATCTTGATTTTCCTTCTCTAGTTCTTTAATCCTAGCAACATAAATTTTCTCTTTCTTATTCTATTAAATTTCACAAGCAATATTTTTCCCCTTAATCAAATTTGATTTTTCTTTTTCTAGTTACTCGGGGTTTTCTTTAAAAATAGAGACTTTGTGATTCAAAATACTGATCTCAGAATATTTAGAATTTAAAGAGCTAATTTTTGGATTAAGATCTTTAAACAAATTAGGGTTTTCAAGCTCTAACTTAGCTAATTTTTTATTAGCTTCTTTTAATTCTAAGATCTTGGTTTCTAAGGCGGTTTCATCAATATTATCTATTATTTCTTTTAATTCCTTCCATTTAATGAATATATCTTCTTTTTCATGATTAGCGACGGGAAGTTGGTTTTCTAAATATGCACGAAAGTTTTTTAAGCTTAGAGAATTTAGGAGCTATGTCTACAAAGAGATCTACTAAATATTCATAAGCTTCTTTCATACCAGTGAACATATTCTCATTATAGCTATGACCATCAATGGAAAAGAGTTCAGATTTTACCTTTCCGCTTTTTCCCATGAAGCATATCGCGTTGTTTTTCTTCCCATCATCATCTGAAGAAAGTTCCTCTGCATCGCTTTCTCCCCATGTAGCTACTTTCTCCCCATGTAGCTAGCCTCATCTTCTTTTTGCCATCCTTTATTCTTTTAGATTTCTTCTTTCCTCCACCAATGCCTTCTCTTTTTTCCTTTGTTCTCTAGAAGAGGGCAATTTATTTTCAAGTGTCCCTTTTTATTGAACTTGAAGCATCATGGTATGGTGTCCTCTTCTTCATCTCTAATGTTTTTCTTATCGCCCCATACGTTACCAAATTTCCTTTTATTGGTCATCAAGAATTTTCTGAATTTATGCATAAGGGTGTCAGTCTCTTCATCACCTTCCATCTTTAATGCATTGACAGTTCTGCAAAAGGAGAAATTAAAGTATCAAAAATTTCATATGTACTTGTGAATTATCTGTGATAGTGTGAGATGTGCTTTGCCTATGTGCCATATAAGGGTCGAGATTCAACTAAATTGTGAGTCTAAAAAGAATCATGCTCTGATACCAATTAGAAAACATCCTGGGGTGAATAGGGCGTATGACACAAATTAAAAATTTATCACACAACAAAATAATCAAGCAAATAATCAGAGTGCACACAATCACAGATTATCACACCAAGCAAATACTTTTAATGGAGTGGGTCCCTGCCTAGGCTTCTCGTCTCTGCTCCGACCCTAATTCCTTAAGGATTTCAACCCATTTTATAACTAAAAAGGTAAACAACCTTGATCATGATTGCTGGTGGTGATCGAACCGTACAATAATAACACAAGTTTTATGATAGCTCCCGAATGAAGCTATTTAGACTATAAATTGTGCTAAAAATAAAGATACGGATTAAATATAGAGATTAAAATTAAAATAATACCAGCTTAGCATAGAGCACCGAGTTATGATCGTCCTGGCACAAATGGTTCGTCGATCCGAGCTCTGTGTAGAAAGATATGCTCTTTTTAGCTACGTCCATCGAACTACTCCTTCCACGAATTTGATGATCTCTTTGAATCTTAGAGGAGAGGAATTCGACCTGATGAGAGGATGCTTGATCTTTGAATATTTTTGGCTCAATGGGTTCTTCTCCCAGGGAGGGGTCTCTCTATTTTGTAGAAGATTAAGAGTACTCTTCAAGTAGAACTCTATCCTTCAATTTAATCTCCAAATCTTCAATTTAAATAAACATGATCATGATTGCTCTTTGAATTTTATAACTTATTTTAATTGGAAACTCCCAATAGAATAGATCTTCAAATCCAATAAAAAAATTCTCTTAATTGGTTAAAGTCAAACCTGGGCATTTGGCTGGTCAAACTGGTCAAATTTGGGATTCTGCATAATTAGCACAGCCGTGTCGCTTGAGCTTTGGCCTCTTCATAAGTTCTGCAAATATGGCACATCTGTGTGTTGATTCTGCATGATTGTATCAGCTGATCAATTCTTCCTTCATAAAATTTGCACTAGTGACACGGCCGTGTGTGAAACCGCACGGCCATGTTGCCTCTTGCCTAGGCTTAACCAACATTTTGCAAATGTGACATGGTCATGTGCAAGTATGTACAGCCATGTCAGCCTTCTTTAGAAAGTGATCATTCTTTCGCAGCAGTGACATGGTCATGTAGAAGTCTCACACGGCCGTGTCGACCATAATAGCCGAACAGTGTTCAGTCTTTATAGTAACACGGTCGTGTATGATGAGGCACAAGACCGTGTTGCTTTGGCCCTTCATAGACACTTCATTTTCTGACATGCACGGCCTTGCCATCTACACGCACGGATGTGCAACCCATGTTTTGAACATTTCATTTCTGTTTGACTTCTGATTGACATGCAACTCACTAGATAAGTATATTAGACCCACATAAATTGTTTGGCATCATCAAAATAAGCTTTGACCTCAGTTAAAGGGATAACTTAGGCCAACAGCCGGCTCAGTGCATCAGGTACAATATTGACCTTTACCGGATGATACTGAAGGTCAATGTAAATCTGCCATAAGCCACATCCATTACCATTGTTGCATATTTTGTTCATGCTATATGAAGGGGTACTTTAAACTCTTATGATATGTATATACCCTCAAGTGCTCCCCAAGTAAAAATTGTCTCTAGATTTTCAACGAAAAGTTTATCGCTGCCAACTCAAGATCATGAGTGGGATAGTTCATCTCATGGTTCTTCAATTGCCTTGATGCATATGTAACGATGCGATCGTGCTTATGAAGTACGCATCCAAGACCCTTATCAGATGTTGTAGGACCTGAAACTATGGAGAAAACAATAGTGGTGGGTAAATAGTGTTTTATGAAATTGAAAAGGAATTATGCCTAATTAAAATCCTTAGCAACCAATAGTGTGAAAATGAATAAATGAGACAAACAACCACAGAAAATGCAATCACAAACAAGGAATATGCCGGATTCCCCTTAGTCAAATCCCGACTCCCTGGAATCCTACTCCAGCAACTCACTAGAAAACCCCCTAGTGATTAGTAATCTACTAATACCTTCTTACAGAATCCTGGTAAGAGTAAAACTAATAGAATTTTCACACCACTTCCCACAGCTTGGGAATGGTCCACTCTCACAATCCGAGAGTTTCTACTAACAATAGAAAGTAATGAAATTGAAATATTCAATGTGAAATAAAAACACAAACATATGCATTGAATATAAACGTATTATGAAGTGAGGCATGGAAGTGTGTGTGTGTGTGTAATGCTTCTAAAATATGAATGAGAGAACTTACTACTTTTCTAGACAAAGAAGCAATGAATGCTTGAAGTATGAGCTTGTGAGCTTTGAGGCCAAGTGAGGAGATGAAGACTTGAATGTGAACTATTACTGTTTCTAAAAGTTCTAAATGGAATGCAACAAGTCCATATATATATATATATATATATATATATATATATATATATATATATATATATATATATATATATATATATATATATATAGAATAATGGGTATCATACGCCATATGAGAGGGTGTCTCATATGCCCTCTCACATAAAGGGGGCAAGTACACCAAGTACAAGCCCATGTGGGCTTGTACTTGCCCCGTTTATGTAAGAGGGCATATGAGACACCCTCTCATATGGCGTATGATACCCATTATTCTCATATATATATATATATATATATATATATATATATATATATATAGGGTAAAATGCGCCTGAGGTCGTGCTCAGATGGGATTCCTGCGCTCGACCCCTCCTGACCGTCCGATCCGATCCCACGGCTGTTGTTAAAAGCGGAACATGAGGAACTTTTGGTGCAATTACCAACGGGCCCTTACGCGCCCGGAACTTTTGGGGCAATTACCATCCCGCCCTTATAGCCCCTATGAAAGCAACTTTTTAGAACTATTGGTGCAATTACCATCCCGCCCTTTATATCCTTTTCAAAGAAATAGTTTACACTATACGGCACCGTTGTGCGCGTCGACCCAGAACGGAGTATATTACTCCCCGCGAACAACGCGCTACAGCCTATGCATCGTGCGCGGCGTGGGATTAAAACGCACAAGTGTTGAGAAGTTACCAACCGTGCGCACGACGGGCAAAATTACCCCCGTCGTGCGTGAGGGGGAAAACGCAACGTGTAAAGAAATTTCCACCCATGCGCACGACGTGCAAAATAAACCCCGTCGTTCGCGGGGGTTAAAACGCCTAGTGTGAAGAAGTTCACATCCGCGCGCACGACGGGCAAACTTACCCCCGTCGTGCGCGAGGGGGAAAACACAACGTGTAAAGAAATTTCCATCCGTGCGCACGACGTGCAAAATAAACCCCATCGTTCGCGGGGGTTAAAACGCCTAGTGTGAAGAAATTCACATCCGCGCGCACGACGGGCAAAATTACCCCCGTCGTGCGCGAGGGGGAAAACGCAACGTGTAAAGAAATTTCCATCCGCGGGGGTTAAAACGCATAGGTGTCGAGCAATTTCCATCCGCACGCACGACGGGCAAAATTACCCCCGTCGTGCGCGTCTTGTGAGGGCAAACGCACAAGTGTGGAATAATTTACATCCGTGCGCACAACGGGCTAAATTACCCCCGTCGTGCGCGAGGGGAAAAACGCAATCTGTAAAGCAATTTCCATCCGCGCGCACGACGGGAAAACTTACCCCCGTCGTGCGCGTCTTGTGAGGGCAAACGCACAAGTGTGGAATAATTTACAGCCGTGCGCACAACGGGCCAAATTACCCACGTCGTGCGCGAAGGGAAAAACGCAATCTGTAAAGCAATTTCCATCCGCGCGTGCGACGGGCAAACTTACCCCCGTCGTGTGCGTGGGTTAAAACGCCTAGTGTGGAGCAATTCCATCCGAGCGCACGACGGACAAAATTAACCCCGTCGTCCGCGGGGTTAAAACGCACAAGTGTGCAGCAATTTCCATCCGCGCGCACGACGGGCAAAATAACCCCCGTCGTGCGCGTCGTCCGCGGGGGTTATTAAAACGCACAAGTATCGAGCAATTTCCATCCGCGCGCACGACGGGCAAAATTACCCCCGTTGTGCGCGTCGTGTGCGGGCAAACGCACAAGTGTGGAGCAATTTACAGCCGTGCGCGAGGGGGAAAACGCAATCTGTAAAGCAATTTCCATCCGCGCGCACGACGGGCAAACTTATCCCCGTCGTGCGCGTGGGTTAAAACGCCTAGTGTGGAGCAATTTCCATCCGAGCGCACAACGGACAAAATTAACCCCGTCGTGCGCGTGGGTTAAAACGACAAGTGTGTAGCCATTTCCATCCGAGCGCACGACGGGCTAAATTAACCCCGTCGTCCGCGGGGGTTAAAACGCCTACTGTGTGCAGCAATTTCCATCCGCGCGCACGACGGGCAAAATAACCCCCGTCGTGCGCGTCGTCCGCGGGGGTTAAAACGCATAGGTGTCGAGCAATTTCCATCCGCGCGCACGACGGGCAAAATTACCCCCGTCGTGCGCGTCGTGTGCAGGCAAACGCACAAGTGGATATTAATTTACAGCCGTGCGCACGACGGGCCAAATTACCCTAGTCGTGCGCGAGGAGGAAAACGCAATATGTAAAGCAATTTCCATCCGCGCGCATGACGGGCAAACTTACCCCCGTCGTGTGCATGGGTTAATACGCCTAGTGTGAAGAAATTCACATCCGCGCGCACGACGGGCAAAATTACCCCCGTCGTCCGCGTCCTGTGCGGGCAAACACACAAGTGAGGAGCAATTTACAGCCGTGCGCACGACGGGCCAAATTACCCCGTCGTGCGCGAGGGGGAAAACGCAATCTGTAAAGCAATTTCCATCCGCACGCACGACGGGTAAACTTACCCCCGTCATGCGCGTGGGTTTAAACGCCTAGTGTTGAGCAATTTCCATCCGAGCGCACGGCGGACAAAATTACCCCCGTCGTGCGCGTCGTCCGCGGGGCTTAAAACGCACAAGTGTCGGGCAATTTCCATCCGCGCGCACGACGGGCAAAATAACCCCCGTCGTGCGCGTCGTGAGCGGGCAAACGCACAAGTGTGGAGCAATTTACAGCCGTGCGTACGACGGGCCAAATTACCCCCGTCGTGCGCGATGGGGAAAACGCAATCTGTAAAGGAATTTCCATCCGAGCGCACGATGGACAAAATTAAACCCGTCGTCCGCGGGGGTTAAAACGCACAAGTGTGCAGCAATTTCCATCCGCGCGCACAACGGGCAAAATAACCCCCGTCGTGCGCGTCGTCCGCGGGGGTTAAAACGCACAAGTGTCGAGCAATTTCCATCCGCGCGCACGATGGGCAAAATCACCCCCGTCGTGCGCGTCGGTGCCGGCAAACGCACAAGTGGATATTAATTTACAGCCGTGCGCACGACGGGCCAAATTACCCCCGTCGTGCGCGAGGGGGAAAACGCAATATGTAAAGCAATTTCCATCCGCGCGCACGACGGGCAAACTTACCCCTGTCGTGTGCGTGGGTTAATACGCCTAGTGTGAAGAAATTCACATCAGCGCGCACGACGGGAAAAATTACCCCCGTCGTGCGCGTCCTGTGCGGGCAAACGCACAAGTGAGGAGCAATTTACAGCCGTGCGCACGACGGGCTAAATTACCCCCGTCGTGCGCGAGGGGGAAAACGCAATCTGTAAAGCAATTTCCATCCGCGCGCACGACGGGCAAACTTACCCCCGTCGTGCGCGTGGGTTAAAACGCCTAGTGTGGAGCAATTTCCATCCGAGCGCACGGCGGACAAAATTAACCCCGTCGTCCGCGTGGGTTAAAACGCACAAGTGTGCAGCAATGTCCATCCGCGCGCACGACAGGAAAAATAACCCCCGTCGTGCGCGGCGTCCGCGGGGGTTTAAAACGCACAAGTGTCGAGCAATTTCCATCCGCGCGCACGACGGGCAAAATAACCCCCGTCGTGCGCGTCGTGTGCGGGCAAAAACACAAGGGTGGAACGATTTACAGCCGTGCGCACGACGGGCCAAATTACCCCCGTCGTGCGCGAGGGGGAAAACGCAATGTGTAAAGCAATTTCCATCCGCGCGCACGACGGACAAACTTATCCCCGTCGTGCGCGTGGGTTAAAACGCCTAGTGTGGAGCAATTTCCATCCGAGCGCAAGACGGGCAAAATTAACCCCGTCGTGCGCGGGGGTTAAAACGCATAAGTGTCGAGCAATTTCCATCCGCGCGCACGACGGGCAAAATTACCCCCGTCGTGCGCGTCGTGTGCGGGCAAACGCACAAGTGTGGAGCAATTTACAGCCATGCGCACAACGGGCCAAATTACCCCCGTCGTGCGCGAGGGGGAAAACGCAATCTGTAAAGCAATTTCCATCCGCGCGCACGACGGGCAAACTTACCCCCGTCGTGCGCGTGGGTTAAAACGCCTAGTGTGGAGCAATTTCCATCCGAGCGCAAGACGGGCAAAATTAACCCCGTCGTGCGCGGGGGTTAAAACGCACAAGTGTCGAGCAATTTCCATCCGCGCGCACGACGGGCAAAATTACCCCCGTCGTGCGCGTCGTGAGCGAGCAAACGCACAAGTGTGGAGCAATTTACAGCCATGCGCACGACGGGCCAAATTACCCCCGTCATGCGCGAGGGGGAAAACGCAATCTGTAAAGCAATTTCCAGCCGTGCGCACGACGGGCAAACTTACCCCCGTCGTGCGCGTGGGTTAAAACGCCTAGTGTGGAGCAATTTGCATCCGAGCGCACGACGGGCAAAATTAACCCCGTCGTGCGCGGGGGTTAAAACGCCTACTGTGTGAAGCAATTTCCATCGGCACGCACGACGGGCAAAATAACCCCCGTCGTGCGCGTCGTCCGCGGGGGTTAAAACGCATAGGTGTCGAGCAATTTCCATCCGCGCGCACGACGGGCAAAATTACCCCCGTCGTGCGCATCGTGTGCGGGCAAACGCACAAGTGTGGAACGATTTACAGCCGTGCGCACGACGGGCCAAATTACCCCCGTCGTGCGCGAGGGGGAAAACGCAATCTGTAAAGCAATTTCCATCCGCGCGTACGACGGGCAAACATATCCCCGTCGTGCGCGTGGGTTAAAACGCCTAGTGTGGAGCAATTTCCATCCGCGCGCACGACAGGCAAAATAACCCCCGTCGTGCGCGTCGTCCGCGAGGTTATTAAAACGCACAAGTGTCGAGCAATTTCCATCCGCGCGCACGACGGGCAATATTACCCCCGTCGTGCGAGTGGGTTAAAACGCCTAGTGTGGAGCAATTTCCATCCGAGCGCACGACGGGCAAAATTACCCCCGTCGTGCACGTCGTGTGCGGGCAAACGCACAAGTGTGGACATATACAGCCGTGCGACGACGGGCCAAATTACCCCCGTCGTGCGCGAGGGGGAAAACACAATTTGTAAAGCAATTTCCATCCGCGCGCACGACGGACAAACTTATCCCCGTCGTGCGCGTGGGTTAAAACGCCTAGTGTGGAGCAATTTCCATCCGAGCGCAAGACGGGCAAAATTAACCCCGTCGTGCGCGGGGGTTAAAACGCACAAGTGTCGAGCAATTTCCATCCGCGCGCACGACGGGCAAAATTACCCCCGTCGTGCACGTCGTGTGCGGGCAAATGCACAAGTGTGGAGCAATTTACAGCCGTGCGCACAACGGGCCAAATTACCCCCGTCGTGCACGAGGGGGAAAACGCAATCTGTAAAGCAATTTCCATCCGCACGCACGACGGGCAAACATACCCCCGTCGTGCGCGTGGGTTAAAACGCCTGGTGTGGAGCAATTTCCATCCGAGCGCACGGCGGACAAAATTAACCCCGTCGTCCGCGTGGGTTAAAACGCACAAGTGTGTAGCCATTTCCATCCGAGCGCACGACGGGCAAAATAACCCCCGTCGTGCGCGTCGTCCGCGGGGGTTTAAAACGCACAAGTGTCGAGCAATTTCCATCCGCGCGCACGACGGGCAAAATAACCCCCGTCGTGCGCGTCGTGTGTGGGCAAACGCACAAGTGTGGAACGATTTACAGCCGTGCGCACGACGGGCCAAATTACCCCCGTCGTGCGCGAGGGGGAAAACGCAATGTGTAAAGCAATTTCCATCCGCGCGGACGACGGGCAAACATATCACCGTCGTGCGCGTGGGTTAAAACGCCTGGTGTGGAGCAATTTCCATCCGCGCGCACGACGGGCAAAATAACCCCCGTCGTGCGCGTCGTCCGCGGGGGTTAAAACGCACAAGTATCGAGCAATTTCCATCCGCGCGCACGACGGGCAAAATTACCCCCGTCGTGCGCGTCGTGTGCGGGCAAACGCACAAGTGTGGAGCAATTTACAGCCGTGCGCACAACGGGCCAAATTACCCCCGTCGTGCGCGAGGGGGAAAACACAATCTGTAAAGCAATTTCCATCCGCGCGCACGACGGGCAAACTTACCCCCGTCGTGCGCGTGGGTTAAAACGCCTAGTGTGGAGCAATTTCCATCCGAGCGCACGACGGACAAAATTAACCCCGTCGTGCGCGGGGGTTAAAACGCACAAGTGTCGAGCAATTTCCATCCGCGCGCACGACGGGCAAAATTACCCCCGTCGTGCGCGTCGTGAGCGAGAAAACGCACAAGTGTGGAGCAATTTACAACCGTGCGCACGACGGGCCAAATTACCCCCGTCGTGCGTGAGGGGGAAAACGCAATCTGTAAAGCAATTTCCAGCCACGCGCACGACGGCCAAACTTACCCCCGTCGTGCGCGTGGGTTAAAACACATAGTGTGGAGCAATTTCCATCCGAGCGCACGACGGGCAAAATTAACCACGTCGTGCGCGGGGGTTAAAACGCCTACTGTGTGAAGCAATTTCCATCGGTGCGCACGACGGGCAAAATAACCCCCGTCGTGCGTGTCGTCCGCGGGGGTTAAAACGCACAAGTGTCGAGCAATTTCCATCCGCGCGCACGACGGGAAAATTACTCCCGTCGTGCGCGTCGTGTGCGGGCAAACGCACAAGTGTGGACATTATACATCCATGCGACGACGGGCCATATTACCCCCGTCATGCGCGAGGGGGAAAACGCAATCTGTAAAGCAATTTCCATCCGCGCGCACGACGGACAAACTTATCCCCGTCGTGCGCGTGGGTTAAAACGCCTAGTGTGGAGCAATTTCCATCCGAGCGTAAGACGGGCAAAATTAACCCCGTCGTGCGTGGGGGTTAAAACGCACAAGTGTCGAGCAATTTCCATCCGCGCGCACGACGGGCAAAATTACCCCCGTCGTGCGCGTCGTGTGCGGGCAAACGCACAAGTGTGGAGCAATTTACAGCCGTGCGCACAACGGGCCAAATTACCCCCGTCGTGCGCGAGGGGGAAAACGCAATCTGTAAAGCAATTTCCAGCCGCGCGCACGACGGGCAAACTTACCCCCGTCGTGCGCGTGGGTTAAAACGCCTAGTGTGGAGCAATTTCCATCCGAGTGCACGACGGACAAAATTAACCCCGTCGTGCGTGTGGGTTAAAACGCACAAGTGTGTAGCCATTTCCATCCGAGCGCACGACGGGCAAAATAACCCCCGTCATGCGCGTCGTCCGCGAGGGTTTAAAACACACAAGTGTCGAGCAATTTCCATCCGCGCGCACGACGGGCAATATTACCCCCGTAGTGCGCGTGGGTTAAAACGGACAAGTGTTGAGCAATTTCCATCCGGGTGCACGAAGGGAAAAATTAACCACGTTGTCCGCGGGGGTTAAAACGCACAAGTGTGAAGCAATTTCCATCCGCGCGGACGACGGGCAAAATAACCACGTCGTCCGCGGGGCTTAAAAAGCACAAGTGACAAGTGTGGTGAAATTTCCATACGAAGGTAGCAATATGGGTAAACATATCTTTTAATTTCTTACAACAAGTGATTATTTTGCACAAAACCTAACATCAATTTTATACCGAATTTTTTCAATATCACCATTCTTGTTGTCCCTTTTTACTCGGTGACGTGCATTATAAATTGATTTGCGTGGAAGGTTGGACTTTCAAAATCTCAGCCGGCCTCAGCGTGCTATTTGCCAAATCTCTCAATGATCCATCTCCATTCCCTGCTACTACCCTTCATCGGAATGGCCCTCGACATAATTAGCAGCTTGATGGTTGTGCCTGCCCTCAACGACTGTTAACCTTCACTCCTCACCGCCAACGTAGATGCCCACCATTACCACGCAATGAGAACAGACATTGACACTTCTTGGTTTTAACTGGCCTGTCGGTCGTTTTTTCCTTTCGGTGTCACCTGTAAACCCTGCTTCTTTCACATGCAAAGTAAACAACTTTGCATGTGAAAGAAGCGGGGTTTACAGGTGACACTGAAAGGAAAAAACGACCGACAGGCCAGTTAAAACCAAGAAGTGTCAATGTCTGTTCTCATTGCGTGGTAATGGTGGGCGTCGGCGTTGGCGGTGAGGAGTGAAGGTTAACAGTCGTTGAGGGTAGGCACAACCATCAAGCTGCTAATTATGTCGAGGGCCATTCCGATGAAGGGCAGCAGGAATCCTATCGGAAGTTTTACATGCAAAGCGACAACATTCTTGTTGTCCCTTTTTACACGGTGATGTGATTTATAAATTTATTTGCATGGAAGGTAGGATTCTCCTTCAGGAAAATTTCAGCCGGCCTCAGCGTGCTATTTGCCAAATCGCTCAATGATTCCATCTCCATTCCCTGCAACTGCCCTTCATCGGAATGTCCCTCGACATAATTAGCAGCTTGATGGTTGTGCCTGCCCAGCTGCCCTCAATGACTGTTAACCTCCACTGAACGCTGGATTTTTTACGACATAAATAGTACCTTAGATTTTTGTACCTTCTCGAGCAATCTCAACCGTATCTGCATGCATGTAAAATCACCAAATTTCTACATCATTTTCCACCCAATTGAATAAGAATTACACCTATAGTGTATTTAAAAGTATATACTTACCAAATGGAAAACCTCGAAAATCACTACTATCACACCCAAGAAAGGAAGAAAATGCTCATGTATCCTAGAAGGTCCTCTGACCGCTGAGATCTTCTGGGAAGATTTGAAGGTGCATTGTGGTTGCAAATGCTACTACGCTGACCGCTGAGATCTTCTGGAAAGATTTGAAGGTGCATTTTAGTTGCGAAGTTAGACTGATTTCATTGGAGTCATCTTCTACCGCCATCCCATTCTCTTTACAGGCATCTACATCATGAAGGAAATGGTCCACATTAAAATAACAGGAGAAACTTTCAATTTTATCTTCCATTTATCATGGTATATTTCTACATCAAGTAGAACGAAGCAATGGTTAGAATTTGTCCGGTTAAACTGAGAAACAAATATATTGTAAGAAAAATATGTAGAATACCGTGGCTATTCGAGGAAGATCCGAGAAGCAGAATACTTGGCAGATGTAATTGAAACCGCTGTGGCGCGACCCCGGTGGTAATCGCTGTTGCCGGTTGCTCCCGAAGGTTAACACAGCAGCCCCTGGCCGCGTCCACACTTGGCTACTACCGTGGCTATACGAGGAAGATCCGAGAAGCAGAATACTTGGCAGGTGTAATTGAAACCGCTGTGGCGCGACCTCGGTGGTAATCGCTGTTGCCGGTTGCTCCCAAAGGTTAACACAGCAGCCTCTGGCCGCGTCCACACTTGGCCAGAGACTTTGGATTTTGCACAGTATAGCTACCCAGGAGAACGGGATGAAGCAAAGAAGAATTTTTGGAGGAAGCAATTTTTCCGTGTATTTTCTTGAGGAAAGCAGTGGGATATAAATAGAATTCAAAAAATAGCTGTTATGAATTCAAACGGTCAAATATTAAACGAGTATTAAAATAGGCTTTGAATGCTGCGTATTAAAGCGAGGCTTTAACTGCGTATTTATTGAGAGGTTTTGAATGCTGCAATCAAATTAGCAGTTACCAACATTTAAGAATGAGACGCCATTTATTATAGACGATTTAGAGTGCCCATGGATGAGGATGAGACTACAGTTGATTTACTGTGAGTCATGGAAAGAACCCGTGAGTCTACAGTTGTTGAGCTCGTGAATATACAGTATATACAGATGTTGCGGTGTGAGTAATTTTTGAGGGTAATCTCAAACACAAAGCGAAATTTTTGTGGGCGTTCACGGTCTATTTATAGTGAAATTGACCATTCAAATTGATGAGTATAAGTCCGTTATCCTACAGCGAGCCCTTCATTGCAAACATCTACGTAGACAATCATATGTATCAGTTTGTAAGAGCATAGGCTAATGAATCAGTTTGGGTCTGCATGAGTATGTACATCAATATAGTTGAATTCGATTGAATATGCCTTCAGCTTGAATAAGTATCAGATTTAATTTTAAAGTTTGCATGTAGTTTCTGAGTCAGAGTGAATAAGTATCTGGTTTAATCTACAATGTTTCCAGATTGAACAAGTATAATAAGACTTAAATCTAAAAGCTTGCATGTAGCCTTGATTGGGATTCAGAATAAGTATGATTAAATTTATTCACGTTGTCGTGTTGAGAAAATTAGTCATCGATGAAACATCAGCTTAACGCGCACAACGAGTAAATTCTGCTGGTTGTGCGCGTTAAACAATTGTTCATAAAATACCTTAGATGCTCAAAGCGAACAGCTGGCTCTGGCTGTGCTTGTTGTGCACTTTGCGCAATTAAAAAAACCATTATAAATATCATCAACGCGCACAACGGCCATAAATTAGTTGGTACTGGGCATTGAGCAATTATGTAAGCGGCTATTAATTTTTCCGTGTGGGTTAAAACGCACAAGTGTGCAGCAATTTCCATCTGCGCGCACGACGGGCAAAATTAACCCCGTCGTGCGCGTCGTGTGCGGGCAAACGCATAAGTGTGGATCAATTTACAGCTGTGCGCACGACGGGCAAAATTACCCCCGTCGTGCGCGAGGGGGAAAACGCAATGTGTAAAGCAATTTCCATCCGCGCGCACGACGGGCAAACTTACCCCGTCGTGCGCGTGGGTTAAAATGCCTAGTGTGCAGCAATGTCCATCCGAACGCACGACGGGGGGTTAAAACGCACGAGTGTGCAGCAATTTCCATCCGCGCGCACGACGACAAAATTAAACCCGTCGTGCGCGTTGTCCGCGTGGCTTAAAATGCACAAGTGTAGAGCATTTTCCAGCCGCGCGCACGACGAGCAAAAATACGCCCCATCGTGCGCGGTGGTTAAAACGCCTAGTGTGAAGCAATTTCCATCTGCGCATTCGAGAGGAAAAATTTTCCCCGGTCGTGCGCGTCGTGCGCGGGGCTAAAACGTACAAGTGTGGAGCATATTCCATTCACGCGCACGAAGGGCAAAATTACGCCCGTCGTGCGCGTCGTCCACGGGGCTTAAAAAGCACAAGTGACCAGTGTGGTGAAATTTTCATACGAAGGTAGCAATATGGGTAAACATATCTTTTAATTTCTTACAACAAGTGATTATTTTGCACAAAACCTAACATCAATGTTATACCGAATTTTTTTCAATATCAACATTCTTGGTGTCCCTTTTTACTCGGTGACGTGCATTATAAATTGATTTGCATGGAAGGTTGGATTTTCCTACATGACTTTCAAAATCTCAGCCGGCCTCAGCGTGCTATTTGCCAAATCTCTCAATGATCCATCTCCATTCCCTGCTACTGCCCTTCATCGGAATGGCCCTCGACATAATTAGCAGCTTGATGGTGCCTGCCCTCAACGACTGTTAACCTTCACTCCTCACCGCCAACGCCGACGCCGACGCCCACCATTACCACGCAATGAGAACAGACATTGACACTTCTTGGTTTTAACTAGCCTGTCGGTCGTTTTTTCCTTTCGGTGTCACCTGTAAACCCCGCTTCTTTCACATGCAAAGTAAACAGCAGGAATCATATTGGAAGTTTTACATGCAAAGCGACAACATTCTTGTTGTCCCTTTTTAATCGGTGACGTGCATTATAAATTTATTTGCATGTAAGGTTGGATTTTCCTACATGACTTTCAAAATTTCAGCTGGCCTCAGCGTGCTATTTGCGAGGTATTCCATTTGGTAAGTTCCGTATCTGCATGCATGTAAAATCACCAAATGTGTACATCATTTTCCACCCAATTGAATAAGAATTTCAGCTACAGTGTATTTAAAAGTATATACTTACCAAATGGAAAACTTGGAAAATCACTACTTTCAGACGCAAGAAAGGAAGAAAATGCAACTGTATCTTAGAAGGTCCGCTGACAGCTGAGATCTTCTGGGAAGATTTGAAGGTGCATTTTGGTTGCAAATGCTACTACGCTGACCGCTGAGATCTTCTGGGAAGATTTGAAGGTGCATTTTGGTTGCGAAGTTAGACTGATTTCATTGGAGTCATCTTCTACCGCCATCCCATTCTCTTTACAGGCATCTACATCATGAAGGAAATGGTCCACATTGAAATAGCAGGAGTAACTTTCAATTTTATCTTCCATTTACCATGGTATATATCTACATCAAGCAGAACGAAGAAATGGTTAGAATTTGTCTGGTTAAACTAAGAAACAAAAATATTGCAAGAAAAATACGTAGAATACCGTGGCTATACGAGGAAGATCCGAGAAGCAGAATACTTAGCAGATGTAATTGAAACCGAAGTGGCACGACCTCGGTGGTAATCGCTGTTGCCGGTTGCTCCCGAAGGTTAACACAGCAGCCCCTTTCCGCGTCAACACTTGGGTAGAGACTTTGGATTTTGCACAGTACAGCTACCCAGGAGAACGGGATGAAGCAAAGAAGAATTTTTGGAGGAAGCAATTTTTCCGTGTATTTTCTTGAGGAAAGAAGAGGGATATAAATAGAGTTCAAAAAATAGCTGTTATGAATTCAAACAGTCAAATATTAAACGAGTATTAAATAGGCTTTTAAATGCTGCAGTTATGAGGAATTGGACTGCCCATGGATGAGGATGAGACTACAGTTGATTTACTGTGAGTCATGGAAAGAACCCGTGAGTCTACAGTTGTTGAGCTCGTGAATATACAGTATATACAGATGTTGCGGTGTGAGTAATTTTTGAGGGTAATCTCAAACACAAAGCGAAATTTTTGTGGGCGTTCACGGTCCATTTATAGTGAAATTGACCATTCAAATTGATGAGTATAAGTCCGTTATCCTACAGCGAGCCCTTCATTGCAAACATCTACGTAGACAATCATATGTATCAGTTTGTAAGAGCATAGGCTAATGAATTAGTTTGGGTCTGCATGAGTATGTACATCAATATAGTTGAATTCGATTGAATATGCCTTCAGCTTGAATAAGTATCAGATTTAATTTTAAAGTTTGCATGTAGTTTCAGAGTCAGTGTGAATAAGTATCCGGTTTAATCTACAATGTTTTCAGATTGAACAAGTATAATAAGACTTAAATCTAAAAGCTTGCATGTAGGCTTGATTGGGATTCAGAATAAGTATGATTAAATTTATTCACGTTGTCGTGTTGAGAAAATTAGTCATCGATGAAACATCAGCTTAACACGCACAACGAGTAAATTCTGCTGGTTGTGCATGTTAAACAATTGTTCATAAAATACCTTAGATGCTCCAAGCGAACAGCTGGCTCTAGCTGTGCTTGTTGTGCACTTTGCGCATTAAAGTAACCATTATAAATATGATCAACGCGCACAACGGCCATAAATTAGTTGGTACTGAGCGTTGAGCAAGTATGTAAGCGGCTATTAATTTTTCCAGCTCACGTCCCACCGACCCGGTCAAACATTCTTGAGAAATGCACATGTCTGGTATCAATCAGCTGTAGATTTACGAACAGTCTTTTGTATATTCAAGAGAACCCCTCAGTTTGTATCCTTGTCGTGTGGGGAGAGTAATTTGCCTCTTTTTCAGCTGAGCCTAAAATACTTAGGATTACGCGTTTTTCTCGGTGGGATTACGCGTTGAGTAAATAAGATGTTCATTCCCGAGATCCTTAGCATTACTGTAGGATAACGGACTTAATACTCATCAATTTGATCGGTCGTTTTTCGCTATAAATGGACCGTGAATGCCGTGTATGCCCTGGAGAAGTGTATGAAATCGGAGGCCTACAGGCTGATGCAGACGCCTCCCGAATATGCTTCTCTCCCTGGTCTGCGAAGAGAAGAATGGCCCCCCGGGCCTTTGCGCCCTGGTTGGCTTCTCTGGGTCAATTAGGTTGGCGGTGCATGGCTACCGTCTCTCTGAGGCACAAGCACTCCCTTCTGTTCTTTTCGATCTCTTGGCTCGCAACCAAATTGGGCAAATCTGACTGTGGATGAAGCAGATCATAATTGTCCCTTTCCTCCTGGGGATTTCCAATTTTGGCTGCGAGACAAGAGATCGAAAAGAACAGGAGGGAGTGCTTGTGCCTCAGAGGGCCGGTAGCCATGCACCGCCAACCTATGTGACCCAGTGCAGACATCCAGGGAAGGCCAGGGGGCCATTCATCTCTTCGCACTTCGCAGACCAGGGAGAGAAGCATATTCGGGAGGCGTCTGCATCAGCATGTATGCCTCCGATTTCATACGCTTCTCCAGGGCATACACGCCCGATGAATGCCTTCCATATGTGAGCATTTCGCTTTCCACTCCTCAACTATACACTCCATATCCATCTCCTCTTTATAAACTCCATCCAAACCATTAAATCCTTCATCATTTCACTATACCTCGTCTATGACACACAAACACTCCCTCCTGTTCTTTCTGATCGCGAAGATAAAAAGCTCATTCTATTTGTTATGCAACCATTTGGTGTTGTTCGATGCCTCATGTGAATCGGAGTTCCTCGGTGTCTTTGAAACGGCTACATACCCGACTGCAGGTTACACCGACGCATGCTATGACTACACTCATATCCAGCCGATGATGGCAGAAAATCTGCTACGACGGTAATAAACGGAACGAAGATGGTCGACCGGTGAACTTGCGGAAGTTGACGGGGAAGCACGCAGATCACACCGACAATCACATGTTTCAGTTTGTAAGAGCATAGGCTAATGAATCAGTTTGGATCTGTATCAGTATGTACATCAATATATTTGAATGGCTGGGTCATTTTCAAAATAACATCAACTAGAATATGTACGAGACTTAATCTACACTTTAGCTAAATGCGCACAACGGGCATAATTCTGCTGGTTGTGCGTGTTTAAGTATGATGAAATTTGGAATGTGATTGATTCAATGCGCTGGTGCGAGGTGGAATTAAAATTATAGCATCTCACAAATATGCTCAAAGCGCAAAACGGTCAAATTTATTCCCGTGGGGACGTTGAGCAAATTTGTCATGACTTTACCTAAATGCGCACAACGGGCATAATTCTGCTGGTTGTGCGTGATTAAGTATGATGAAATTTGGAATGTGATTGATTCAATGCGCTGGTGGGCGGTGGAATTAAAATTATTGCAATTCACAAATATGCTCAAAGCGCAAAATGGTCAAATTTATTCCCGTGGGGGCGTTGAGCAAATTTGTCATCGACGCAACTATAGAGCTTAACGCGCACAACGGTCAAAATTCTGCATGTTGTGCGCTTTGCGCAATTATGTTAGCCATAACAAATTTGCTGAACACGCACACCGGGTCAAACTGAACATCTGGTTATACTTGTTGTGCGCTTTGAGCAAATTTTTAAAACATTAAAAATTTGCTCACCGCGCACAACGGCCAAAATATAAATTTTGCCAGCTCACTTGCCACTGGTCATACATTCTTGGGAAAATCATATGTCTGGTATCAATCAGCAGTAGATTCAGGAGCAGTATTTTCTTATTCACGAGCACCCTTCTGTAGCTTGACGGGGTCTTTGATGTAGCCCCACAGTTAATATGGTACTGCGTTTGCGTTGTGCGTTGTGCGCATTGAGCAATTCCCATTTTCCATGTGTTTTGCGCGAGGATCAATTATAATAGTTTCTCTCTTCTGTATTATTTAGCCCGGGGTGCGTGTCGAATAAAATGTATTAAAAAATCTTAGTGGAGAGTAGTATTGTCGGGAGTAATTTTCCTATTAGCATCAATATTGATCAAGGCGAAAAATCGATGAGTTTCCTTGTTATGCGCGGAGAGTAATTAACCAATTTTGATCCAGATGCTAAAATAATTTGGATTACGCGATTTTCGCGTTGGTATTCCGCGGTTTGCGCGTTGAGTAAATAATTGTTGATTCCCGAGATCCATTGCATTACTGTAGGATCAAGGACTTATTATACGCTTCATTTTGATTGCTCCAATTCCCCTATAAAATTGGCGGACATGGAGCACTCATCTTCTCACAACTTCATCTACTTTCTTCCATCATCTTCTTCTTTATTTGCCCCCACAACCTTCCTATTGAAACATTAAGTCCTTCAGCTGTTCGTGCATGCTTGATATAGATATCAGATATTGCTATCAAGCATGCACGATAGCATTCATTCAGCTGTTCGTCCATTTATAATCAGGCATTCCCGAAAAAGGGTTTCCATATGACCGTCCCCGAAACTGGGCACCCAGGTCAACCGCCCAAGAAGTACTAGTCAAGGGGACATAACCAGCACATTGTGTCAAGTATGATACATACTTGACAGCCGGTTACAATGACGCATGCAATGACGACACTCCTATCATGTTTCACTGTTGCCGACAGTCGGCAACGACGATAATAAACGTAACGACGATGGTCGACCGAGGTAACTAGATGGTTATAGATTGTTATGGACGCCTCCCCCAAGCTTTTAACAGTTCATTTTTTTGCTTTTAGCGATCGAGGATCATCTCATCCTTCTTTAGATCATCGAACTTTGTCCGCTCCTTCGGAATACCCTTCAAGATTGAAGCACGAACAACGTCCTCGGGCCCAGGAAGTATCGAAATTACGGTAACCATTGATCCAGACGTTCTAGAATGCTTCGTTGGATGCGAGCCGTTGCGCCCGCCAATGTTCCAGGTTCAAAAACATGGATTTTTGAACCTGGAACATAGGGGGGCGCAAGGGCTCGCATCCAACGAAGCATTCTAGAACGTCTTGATCAATGGTTACCGTAATTTCACCATATTCCCACTCGATTGTTCTTCATTTTCTTATTCAATTTGGATTCGAACCAAGAGATCGAAAACAAAAGGAGGGATTGCTGTTGCCTCAGAGGGACGGTAGCCATGAACCGCCAACCTATGTGACCAAGGGCCGCCATCCAGGCTTAATCATATGTATCAGTTTGTAAGAGCATAGGCTAATGAATCAGTTTGGGTCTATATCAGTCTGTATGTACAGCAATATATTTGAATGGCTGGTTAATTTTCAAAATGTCATCAATTTGAATATGTATGAGATTTAATCTAAAATTTTGCTAGCAGTTTCTGAATTCTATTGAATATGCCTTCAGATTGAAAAGGTATCAGATTTATTTTTAAAGTTTGTATGTAGTTTCTGAGTCAGTGAATAAGTATCCGGTTTAATCTACAATGTTTTCAGATTGAACAAGTATAATAAGACTTAAATCTAAAAGTTTGGATGTAGGGTTGGTTGGAATTCAGACTAAGTATGATGAAATTTGGAATTTGATTGATTCACTGCGGTGGCGCGCAGTGGGAGTAAACTTATAGCATCTCACAAATATGCTCAAAGCGCAAAACGGGCAAATTTATTCCCGTGGGGGCGTTGAGCAAATTTGTCTTCGACGCAACTTTTGCGTCACGCGCACAACCGGCATAATTCTGCATGTTGTGCGCTTTACGCCATTATGTTAACCATTACAAATTTTGCTGAACGCGCACACCGGCTCAAAATTAACACCTGGCCTTACTTGTTGTGCGCTGTGAGCAATTTTTTGGTACTGAACATTGAGCCCTTATGTAACGGCTATAAATTTTTCCACCTTACTTGCCACCGGTCATAAATTCTTGGGATATGTGCTATATACACCCCTACCCATAGGGGTGTATATAGTATTTAGTGCCAAGTTGATCTTAAAATAGGAAAGATCCAAAATATTTTGACATTGAAATTAATAGACTTTACTAATTTTGGAAAACGTATGCACATACACCCCTACGCATAGGGGTGTAAAAAGCACGACTCATTCTTGGGAAAATCATATGTGTGGTATCAATCAGCTGTAGATTCAGGAGCAGTATTTTCTTATTCACGAGCACCCTTCTGTAGCTTGACGGGGTCTTCGATGTAGCCACACAGTTAATATGGTACTTCAGCAGTCACATCCTCATTGACCCATCTGCGTTGCGCGCATTGAGCAATTCCCGTTTTCCATGCGTTTTGCGCGGTGATCAATTATAATAGTTTCTCTCTTCTGTATTATTTAGCCCGGGGTGCGTGTCGAATAAAATGTATTAAAAAATCTTAGTGGAGAGTAGTATTGTTTGGAGTAAGTTTCCTATTAGCATCAATGTTGATCAAGGCGAAAAATCGTTGAGTTTCATTGTTATGCGCGGAGAGTAATTAACCAATTTTGATCCAGATGCTAAAATAATTGGGATTACGCGATTTTCGCGTTGGTATTCCGCGGTTTGCGCGTTGAGTAAATAATTGTTGATTCCCGAGATCCATTGCATTACTGTAGGATCAAGGACTTATTATACGCTTCATTTTGATCGCTCCAATTCCATATAGCAACTCCACCACAAATCTCTAAAAACCCCCTTTCAAAATGGAATATCTCTAAAAGATGCTATTTTTGAGGATGGGCAACTCCAACCCACCATCTTCAAATCCTATTTTTTCTTTGTTTAAGCTTTACTAATGAAAAATATTTATCGTTATAATGGGTTAATCTAATACATTGTTCCTGCATGAAAGAAAACTATAAATAATATTATTCTTCAATGTTAATTTTTTTTAATTTTTAAGTATTTAGTATTTCTTGTAATGTTGTAAATATTTTAAATTTGCTCGAAAAATATCCAATATTGGTCTCATGTAGTATGTATAATTGAGATATTTCCATCGGTACTAAAATTATTAAATTTGGTCACGTTATTTGTAAAATATTTGTAATAAATAGCCGTTACCAATCCATGACGTTAATAAACGCAACAAAGGGCTGATATCAATTAGCCGTCGTGCGCGTCGTGCGAGGTGGTTAAAAAGTCATAGTGTTAATCAATATCCAACCGCTGTACACACACGGTCTCACATCTGAGGACTCCACATTACACACAAGGGCTTATAGTGGAACCAATTAACCCGCACGCACAACAGAAACAATTTGATTGTTTTTGTTGCGCTAGAAAATAAATAATTTTTCGAGTCTTTGACGGAGAGTAATTCAAGGCGCAAAACGGTTCAGTTTCCTTGTCGTGTGGGGAGAGTAAATTGCCTCTTTTTCAGCTGAGCCTAAAATACTTAGGATTACTCGTTTTTCTCGGTGGGATTACGCGTTGAGTAAATAAGATATTCATTCCCGAGATCCCTAGCATTACTATAGGATAAATGGATCGTGAATGCCGTGAATGCCCTGGAGAAACGTATGAAATCGGAGGACTACAGGCTGATGCAGTTGCCTCCCTAATATGCTTCTCTCCCTGGTCTGCGAAGAGAAGAATGGCCCCCCGGGCCTTTGCGCCCTGATTGGCTGCTCTGGGTCAATTAGGTTGGCGGTGCATGGGTACCGTCTCTCTGAGGCACAAGCACTCCCTCCTTTCTTTTCGTTCTCTTGGCTCGCAGGCAAATTGGCCAAATCTGACTGTGGATAAAGCAGATCATAATTGTCTCATAATGCAGAAGCTGGAAGCCTGGAACCTGTGCGGAAACACAAAAGGCATGGTTGTCTCAGATTTCCAGAAAATCAAATGATGTGAAGAGTCACACATCCATTTCCTCGTCCGAACAGATGATGGTGATGATGCTCAAGTAAAGCGACAGAAATTACAAAACGAGGAAGGAAGTGACTGTAATGACACGCCAATGACGGCATGTCGCGCCTTTGAACTATTTGAATTGGAAAATGTTTTGAACTATTTGAGTCTTTGGATAATTATCGGAGGAAGCCATCTTATGAACACTTTTCCTTGTGTATGCGTGTGCGGAGGCCCATGTCCAGTAGTGCACATATCATATTTGTCTCTTATATTGGTCTCTTACAGGCGGTGAAGATCTTCTCTGGATTAAGCTTTTACTTCACCGATCAGTTCGAGCCTCCTTAAAGGGGCTTCCTCGAAAAGGTGGATCTAGCTGCCGGTCGAACCGTCCGGATGAATGTTGACCAGGTGATGGACGCATCAAATGCCAGTGTGTTCTCCGTAGGATCCGCCTTCATTGTCTACAACGAAGATCCTCCACCTACGTGCGCCTTAGCAGATCTTGAGGAGGTTGTAACAAAGAGATGCGACGAGGTTGGGGCCGCATGCATGGTTTAGTATTCTCTTACTGGAACACATCGCCGCATGCAGTTCTGCATCTGAGCTTGTAAGTTGTTCAAAGACCAGCGGTGTTTAGTATTTTGATCTGTTGGTGTTGTTCGACGCCTCATGTGAATCGGAGTTTCTCTAGGTGTCTTTGAAACGGCTACATACCCGACTGCAGGTTACACCGACGCATGCTATGACTACACTCATATCCAGCCGATGATGGCAGAAAATCTGCAACGACGGTAATGAACAGAACGAAGATGGTCACCCGGTGAACTCGCGGAAGTTGACGGGAAAGCACGCAGATCACACCGATAATCACATGTTTCAGTTTGTAAGAGCATAGGCTAATGAATCAGTTTGGATCTGTATCAGTATGTATGTACAGCATTATATTTGCTGAACGCGCACACCGGGTCAAAGTGAACATCTGGCGATACTTGTTGTGCACTTTGAGCAAAATTTTAAAACATTAAAAATTTGCTCACCGCGCACAACGGCCAAAATATAAATTTTGCCAGCTCACTTGCCACTGGTCATACATTCTTGGGAAAATCATATGTCTGGTATCAATCAGCAGTAGATTCAGGAGCAGTATTTTCTTATTCACGAGCACCCTTCTGTAGCTTGACGGGGTCTTCGATGTAGCCCCACAGTTAATATGGTACTGCGTTTGCGTTGTGCGTTGTGCGCATTGAGCAATTCCCATTTTCCATGTGTTTTGCACGAGGATCAATTATAATAGTTTCTCTCTTCTGTATTATTTAGCCCGGGGTGCGTGTCGAATAAAATGTATTAAAAAATCTTAGTGGAGAGTAGTATTATCGGGAGTAATTTTCCTATTAGCATCAATGTTGATCAAGGCGAAAAATCGATGAGTTTCCTTGTTATGCGCGGAGAGTAATTAACCAATTTTGATCCAGATGATAAAATAATTGGGATTACGCGTTTTTCGCGTTGGTATTCCGCGGTTTGCGCGTTGAGTAAATAATTGTTGATTCCCGAGATCCATTGCATTACTGTAGGATCAAGGACTTATTATACGCTTCATTTTGATTGCTCCAATTCCCCAATAAAATTGGCGGACATGGAGCACTCATCTTCTCACAACTTCATCTACTTTCTTCCATCATCTTCTTCTTTATTTGCCCCCACAACCTTCCTATTGAAACATTAAGTCCTTCAGCTGTTCGTGGAAGGCGAAATCCTCACATCTGGAAACCCTTTTTCGGGCATGCCTGATTATAAATGGACGAACAGCTAAATGAATGCTATCGTCCATATCAGATATCTATATCATGCCCGTTACTCTGTGGTGTCTCTTGCCGAAGATGAAAGAACTCACCCTCAGACGGATACCCTGCACAACAACGACGTTTTCAATCCTGTCATGCTTGCTGAATAGCTGCCCGAACCTGGAGGATCTAGTCATTGGAGTAAGTACAAATTTTCTAATTATTTCCTCTGAATAATTCAAAACTACGTATGTATGTATGATGGTATTAAGCATTCTGTTTTGTTACCAGGATGAAATGTTTGATTTTCCAGACCCGGAAGCTTCAGCGCTAGAATACTGGGATCAGCAGATGCCTTCGGATTGCATGACAAATACGCTGAGCACGGTAACTGTAAACGTGGTCGATGTACACCGCAAGGGCTCGCAGCCAATGAAGCATTCGAGAACCTCTGGATCGATGCTTACACGAATTTCACCTTTTTCCGTATTCCGACGCGATTCTGCTTCATTTTATTCTTCAATTTGGATGCGAGACAAGAGATCGAAAACAACAGGAAGGAGTGCCTGTGCCTCAGAGCCAGAGGGACAGTAGCCATCCACCGCCAACCTATGTGACCAAGGGCCGCCATCCAGGCTTAATCAGATGTATCAGTTTGTAAGAGCATAGGCTAATGAATCAGTTTGGGTCTGTATCAGTATGTACATCAATATAGTTGAATTCGATTGAATATGTCTTCAGATTGGTTGTGCGCGTTAAACCATTGTCTATAAAATACCTTAGATGCTCAAAGCGAACACATGTTAAAGCGCACAACGACTCATAGCGTCTACACCTGTCGTTTCTTGTTGTTCGCTATGAGCAATTATTTAAACCATTAAAAATTTGCTCATCGCGCACAACTGCCATAAATTTGTTTGTTCCTAGCTTTGTGCAATTATGTTAGCAGCTATTAATTTTTCCAGCTCACCTCCCACCGGCCGATCAAACATTCTTGAGAACTGCACATGTCTGGTATCAATCAGCTGTAGATTGACGTGCAGTCTTTTGTATATTCACGAGAACACCTCCTGTAGCATGACGGGGTCTTCGATGGAGCCACACATTAACTCTACTTCGGTCGCATCCTCATAAACCAATAAAAATCGCTGCCATGCGTTGTGCGTTGTGCGCCTTGAGTAATTCCATTTTTCCATGCGTTTTGCGCGGTGAGCAATTCTGATTGTTAGTTTGTTACTCGATCCTGTATTATTTAGCACGGTGTGCACGTCGAATAAAATGTTTTTAAAAGGATTAGTGGAGATTAGTATTGTTGGGAGTAATTTTCCAATTGGCATCATTGTTGATCAAGGCGAAAAACCGTTTAGTTTCATTTTGATTGGTCCAATTCCCCTATAAATTGGCGGACAAGGAGCCCTCATCTTCCCACAACTTCCTCTAACTTCTTATATCATCTTCTTCTTTTTGCCCACACAACCTCCGTCTGGAAACAATAAGGTCTTCTTTTGTTCGAGCATGATGCATGAGGTAGAAATGGACGAGATGGAGATGGATATGGGGTGTAAAGATGAGATGGTTTTCTACTGTTCGGGCCTGATGCTTGAGATAAAAATGGACGATAGAATTCAACCAGTACTTTTTTCACGCATTCACGTGGAACGGCCATCTCCTCTTTTACACTATCTTCTCCTCCATCCCCTTCATATTTGTACTATAGATCCTCTATTTATAACGAACCATGTGTCGGTGTTCACCGCCTCTTGGCAATCGGAGTTCTTTTCGGTGTCTTTGAACCGTCGTCATACTTGACAGCCGGGTACAAGGACGCCTGCAATGACGACACTCCTATAAGGGCTACGGTGGCAGATAGTTGGCAAACACGTCCATAAACTCAACGAAGATGGTCGCTTCGTTGCGTTAGTTAACGTCGTTGCCTACTTACGGCAACCGTAGGCAGGATAGGAGTGTCGTCATTGCAGGCGTCGTTGTAGGGTGAAGCACGCAGATCACGCCGACAATAGATCCGGTAAAGAGCACCTTCATTGTAAACATCTTACGAAGACAATCATATGTATCAGTTTGTAAAGAGCATGGGGTAATGAATATGTTTTGTTCTGTATCAGTATGTACATCCATATAGTTGAATGGCGGGGTCATTTTGAAAATGTCATCAATTGGAATATGTCTGAGATATAATCTGAAAATTTTCAATCAGTATACGAATTCGATTGAATATGTCGCCGATTTAATCTAAAATGTCTTCAGAATTCAGATTGATTATGTATCAGAGATAATCTAAAAGTTTGCATGTAAACAAGTTAATTTTATCATAGACGGAATTTAACAACTTTCTTGGAGGGACATTTTCGCGTTCTTTACAATACGTCGATAACGACGCCAATGGTTGAATGCAGGACGTTGGATGGCGGGCCGTTCCACTTTACTGTAAACTGCATCAGGATGTGCGACGGGAGGTCGAGGAGTGGAAGGCAGGCCTTTGGATGGCGGTCGGGGGTTTCGTTCCAATTTACTATAACCTGCACCAGGATGTGCGACGGGTCGTCAAGGAGTGGAAGGCATGCCGTTGGATGGCGGGTTGGGGTTTCGTTTCACTTCAGGATGTGCGACGGGAGGTCGATGAGTGGAAGGCAGACCGTTGGATGGCGGAGGGACCCGTTGTCTGGGAACGGTGGTGCCCAGTGGGGTGATTGGCATGGCGATGCCTTCACCGGTGATTTGGACCGACACCCCGCGGGCGGCGACGCCTCCACCGGAGGTGGAGGTTGTCATGGAGTAGGCGCTGGAGGGGAGGAGCGGTCCGCCCTAAGTCCCCTGGCGTTAGTTCTCCAAGGGAATTCAGGGAGTGGAAGGCTGGCCGCTCCATGTGTAAGACGAATAACTCGTCGGCGATCCGCCTGAGAAAGGAAGAATTCGTCGGGAAGGAGAGGTCCGGTATCGGGCCAGCGGGAGGTTTCGGCGACGCCGCCCCCGGAGGTGGAGGTCGTCACGGAGTAGGCGTTGGAGGGGAGGAGCGGTCCGCCCTAAGTCCCCTGGTGTAAGTTCTACAAGGGAAGTCGGGGAGTGGAAGACGGGCCGCTCCATGTGTGAGAGTAATAACTCGTTGGCGATCCGCCTGTAAGACGAAGAATTCGTCGGAAAGGAGAGGTCCGGTATCAAAGGAGGGCCTATCCAACGATCGGGCCAATGGGAGGTTTCTTTTGAGAGGGGAGGAGTGTCTAGAGGAAAATCGCCCCAACACCCTGGGATTGTGAGGAGAGATCGAATACGGGGGCTTTTCTTTCTTTGCTTTGATCAATTATGTCTCAGTGTTGAGCAATTAAGTAAGCGGCTACAAAACCACTCATACCTCAGAATTACTCACCGCACACAACCACTCAATCTCAGAATAAGCTCACCGCACAAAACCCACTCAAAACTCAGAATTGATCAGCGCACAAATCCACTCAAAACTCAAAATTGCTCATCGCACACAACCACTCAAACTCAGAAGTGCTCACCGCACACAACCGCTCAAAAATCAGAATTGCTCAGCGTACAAAACCACTCAAACCTCAGAATTGCTCACCACACACAACCAATTTTGTCGCAGTGAGGGTGAACTGCCACAAAGTTCGCCACTGGGTCACAATTGCTCTTGCTTTTGAGGACTTTTGTGTCATTTTCTGGGTCAAAGGTCTCCCTGAGAGCTTTCAAATCGCTCCTGCTACATCAATTCTCTCCCATCGCAATTAACGTCTCTTCATCTCTCTGACATCAATCCGCTGTAGATGAGCAGTCATTTGTATATTCACGAGAACACGAGAACCCCTCTGTAGCACGACGGGGTCTTCGATGTAGCCACACATTAACTCTACTTCTTCTCATCAATACAATTCGCTGTCATGCGTTCTGCGTTTTGCGCATTGAGCAATTCTCGTTTTCTAAACGTTCTGCGCGGTGAGCAATTATGATAGTTACTCGCCTCTGTATTATTTAGCCCGGTGTGCACGGAGAATATAATGTATTAAAAAATCTTAGTGGAGAGTAGTATTGTTGAGTGTAATTTTCCTATTATGTCATCAAGGCGAAAAACCGTAGGGTTTCATGGTTTTGCGCGGAGAGTAATTAACCTATTTTTTTCCACATTCTAAAATAATTTAGGGAGCCCCTTTGGAGATGCTCTAAATGTCGATTCCCGAGATCCATTGCATTACTGTAGGATCACGGACTTTTTATACGCTTCATTATGATTGGTCCAATTTCCCCTATAAATGGCGGACAACGAGCACTCATCTTCTCTAAACTTCGTCTACTTTCTTCTATCATCTTCTTTATTTGCCCACACAACCTCCGTATGGAAACAATTAGTCCTTCAGCTGTTCGTGCATGCTTGATATAGATATGGACGATAGCATTCATCCAGTACTCTTTTCACGTAAAGGTAAATGGTTCATGTTGGAAACTTATGCAACGAAGGGCTATCGTCCATTTATAATCAAGCATCCCCGACAATGCTGGGGGGTGTTGCAACTGCGTTGAGAAAATTTTTCCCAAACAACACTATGAAAAATGTGTTCGATGATCATACCATATTCTTTTGGGGTGATATTGGCTATGCTGTCTCACATGTTTCAGGTAAGCTGCTGGGTGTTGTACCATGATAGATTGTTATTCCCTCCTATTATGAATTGTGGCTATGTATTTGTTTTGCGTGTCTTGCTATACACTCCATATCCATCTCCATCTCTACACTCCATCTCCTCCATCAAACCCTTCATCGTTTCACTATACATCATCTTTGACGCACAGACACTCCATCCTATCCTTTCCGATCTCTTACACTCCCAAACACAACTTCTTATGCAACCCTATGTTGTTTTACATCGTCTCCGGTAACGGAGTTCCAATCGGTGTCTTTTGTCCTGACTTCATGTTACAACGACGACAGCAATGACGGTAATAAGCGAAACGGTCTGACGACTTTTTAATTCACGGCGTCTCCTACAAAGGACAAAGTTCCACGTCATTGCAAACATCTGGTATGACAATCATCTTGAGCAGATCAGGGCAGAAATTCGGCAACTGCAACGTAGATGTGGAGCGCATTGCCCGTGTCGTACATCGCCACAGGGGAATCGGGGTTCCAGGCGTTGTGTTTGACACGGCTACATACTTGACTGCAGGTTACAAGGACGTTAATAAACGCAACGAAGATGTGCGCCCGATGAACTCGCGGAAGTTGAAGGGGGAAACACGCAGATCACGCGCCACTTCATTGCAAACATCTGTGAAGACACTCAAATGTATCAGTTTGTAAGAGTAAAGGGATATGTATCTGTTTGGATCTGTATCTGTACGTACTTCAGTATGTTAGAATGGGTTGGCCATTTTGGAATGGTCACCGTTTGAATATGTATCAGCGTTAATCTAAAGGTTTGCATGCAGTTTCTGAATCAGATTGACTAGGTATCAGATTTTATATAAAATGTCTTCAGAATGAATAAGTATTGGCCTTAATCACAATTAGGTAAAGTTTCTAAGCGAAGTTTGACTGTTGGCATATGGCGGAATCACAATTTTAGTATGATGAAAATAGGAGTGTGAATGATTAACCGTGGGAACAAAAATTACAGCATCCAACAAATATGCTCAAAGCGCACAACTGGCAAAATTAGTCCGTGCGGGGCGCGTTGAGCAAATGGGCTATCGTCGAAACTTTGCTCAACGCGCACACCGGGCATAAGGCTACTAGGTGTGTGCGCGTTTAACAATTGTTGATAAACTACCTTTTATATGCTCAAAAAGCGAACCACCGGCTTTCCTTTTTGCCCTTTGTGCGCGTTGTTTTGCCCGTTGTGCGCGTAATTTTTGCCCGTTGTGCGCGTTGTTTTCCCGTTGTGCTCGTAATTTTGCCCGAGCCTAAGGGCATTATTTTGCCCGTTGTGCACGTTGGGCTATTTTTTAAGAGGCTACAGTTTATACCAACGCGCAAAGGCATTAATCATTATAGAGCAGAACATCCGGCTGGTAGCAATCCGCTGTATATTAACGATCCCTGCTCTGTATGTTCACCAACACTGATCTGCAGACTCGAGGGGTCTCTTAGAATATTAGTAAGACCAAAGGTTCCAATATATCGCCGTTGTGCGCTGTGAGCATTTCTGTTAGCCATTAAAAATTTGCACGGTGCGAGCAGCAATAAATGTGGATATATCAGCAAATTTTATTGAGTGGAAGAGGAGGAGTTTTTTTCGCACTAACAAAATTGCTCACCGCGCACAACTGGCCAAAATTATTTGTTCTGATCGTGGTGAATGGTGAGCAATTGTAGTAACCACTAACAAATTGGCTAATAAAGGCGCTCAACGGGCAAAACTTATCAATGGGAGTTTGTGGTAAGCAATTTTGTCAGACAATAACATATATGATACAATAACCCTACTCTCACTTGGAGTATTGGACACTCTAACAATGACACATTCTCATCGCATAACAATTTGGAACAAAGGTTGATGTTATTAAAAATACCCAGAGCGCAAAACCGGCACTAATATTGCCAGTTCTGCGCGTTGAGCAATTTGGTAGGTAAAGACTTAATTACTCAAAGCACAAAACAGGCAATATTACTGCAGTGTTGCGCTCGGTGTAATTGGTATGATACACAACATCAATCCATACCGATGATGACATTTGCACATTTCGGAAGCCATGATAAAATTTCATCCGCCAAAGTGGTCCATTTTTATACCAAAAAAAACTTATTACATTGATAAACGTTTTATCTTACAGATACTAAAAACCATTAGCGGTAGCAATATTCGTATCTTTTACTTTATCAACGAATGACTGCATCCTCTGCTCGTAACCAACCGGCCATCCATCGGCCACATGGTCATGCGATCTTGTCCACACAACTGAAGTCGGAGGGACGTCACCTGCTGGTTGAAGTTGAAGGATAAAAAAGTGATTTCCGTTCACATAACCCAACGTTATGTGGCGTCTGGAGGCTCGGTTTACTGGAGGACTTCTCAATGGAAAAAATTTCACACACATACGATTTGAAATCAAATGTACTACACAGTTGTAGCATGAGGCAATGACATGTCCCATGTCTGGCATCTGCATCCAATTTTCCCGTCCTGGACCTTTATCAGTAATAAAATAGTCCACTGCCTTCAAATTATTATTATATGAAACCTCACTCAGAACACGCCTGTACAAGCCGCTGTATGTCCGCATCTCACGGAGCAAATCAGCTCTGACAGTCCCCCAATCGGAATCTTTCAAGCCCAACTGAACTGCCACAGCCCTGTACCCACAGTTGCCATCTGCATCCACGTCTACGCCGCCCGCCATGAGGGGTTGTAGCGTGTGATGAAAATCCAAATAATATGGTATGAGGAAGTTGGCAGGCAAATCATCAACATAATCATCAGGGGGAAACAAAGGTTTCGGCTTCTTTATTTGAAGTTTCGGACGCCTACTACTTTCCTTCGAAGGCCGCCTCTTCCATTTAGGCTTCTCCTTCGCCGCCGCCGTATGCTCCGTAATTGAATGCAACCGTGGAGCCTTAACAGGCTTCCTCCTAACTGTAGGCTTCTCCGTCACATCCGAAAAATGATCAGAAATCTCATCAACCAGGGGAGAAAGTTGTTTAAGCATGACATCCATCTCTTCGTGCTCATCAAAATACGAGGCCACAGCCGTCTCCTCCTCCCTCCCAGCAGGCTGAGCATCCACATTATGATCCCTCGTCTCCACCGTCGCCCCCAACTCCAACGTAAGCTCAGCTTGCATCAACCCAGCATCCTCTATCTTCTCATCCTCCACATCCTCCACATTCGCCTCATCCTCCTGCGGCTCCTCATTCTCCCCAGCTGCATTCTCCCCCTCATCCATCTCAGTAGTCTGGTCAGCCACATTACGTTCCACCGTCCCCGCCGTATCCACCAACTTCCCAGTATGCTCCTCAGCAATCAAATCAGTAGCCACTTCCTTATCATCATCCTCCTCGTTCGCCTTCTCCTCATACACCTTCGGCTCCACAGTCTCAGCCGCTGCATTATCCTCCACCAGTACCTCCTCAGCATTCTGCACCTCCACGTTAAGGGCAACCGTCTCCTCCGTCTCCACCATCTCCCCAATAACATAATCATCTACAGTCAACTCAGCAGCCACTGCATTCTCAGCCTCATCATCCCCATAAACATCATGCACCCTCGGCTCCACATTCTCATCCGCTGCATTAACCTCATCCTCCTCCGCAGCATTATGCTCCTGCCCACTAAGAGCCAACTTCTCAGCAGCCTGCTCCATCGCATTACGATCCACCACATCATCCTGCCAATAAGCAGCCAATGCAGTCGCCTCCTCAGCCTCATCCACCTTCTCCTCATCTCCCTTCTGCTCCTCCTCAACATTATCCACATGCACCACAAGCTCATCACCCACAATTCTACACGGTGATGCTAACTCCTTCAACTTGTTTACCATACCCACACTCTGCCCCCTTAGTAATCGGGAACGTGCATTATAAATTTATTTGATTGGTGTTTCATTGAAGGATTTAGTTTCCTTCAGGCCTTTCAAAATTGCTGACGGCGGCACCTTTCTATTTGCCAAGTCTCGCAATGCTTCCACCTATTTTCCCTGCAACACCCCGTCGTCGGAATGGCCCGCGACATAATTAGCAGCTTGATGGTTGTGCCTGCCATCAACGACCGTTAAACTCCACTCACCGCCATCGCCCACCTCATTACCACGCAATTTGAACGGGCATCCACACTTGTTGGTTCTAACTGGCCGGTTGCTCTTTCGTACTGGTCGGTGTCCCCTGTAGTTCCCGCTTCTTGCACATGCATAGTAGGCAGCGGGAGTCCTATTTGACGATTTATTCATACTCGACGCACTGGTAACAATCACATGCCCCTGTTGTTGTCCGACGCTCTTTATCCACTGAAAGAGTTCGTCTCTACTTTTAAAACGTTGAAGCGTAGTAAATTCGGCTGTATAATCCATATACACCTGTATCAAACAATTCATACAACTAATTGGACCGGGAACCAAACATTAGTTACATTATTAACGTAAAGAAAAATCAATATTACCTCCGAAGTTTTTAGCATCTCCATCAATCTCAACTGTATCTGCAGGAAATTAAAAACCAAAAATTTCGCCTCCTCTTTCTACACATTGTAATTGTAACAAGGATATCAAATAAAATGTACTTAACATTGTATACTTACCAAATCGCGATTTCGACAAATTTAGGTCGAAAACCCCTAAATCGATTGCTCTCGCTTCACCGATTTGTTTGAACGCAGTAGTTGCCACTGTGATGTAAATGTCAAGCCCAGTAATAAAAATCAAATCTTTGGAATTTCCGTCTGTGCGCCTTGAGCAATCTACGAAAAACTGGCCGTTTGATATTCCGCCTTGAGCAATCTGTGGAAGGTTATGGCTGTGAGCGGTGAGCAGAATTTATCAAGGGATGAAAGAGGGTCCAAACGGGTCAAAACGGGTAAAAATTTTAACCCGTTGCGCGTTTCGAGTAAATTCGGTGGTTTAGTTGGCAAATTTTACTCAGCGCGCACAACGGTTATATTTTAGCACGATCCAAACCGTTTTGCGCGCTGAGTAATATTACATGGATTGTCAGGCTTGACATTAGTAACGGTAATCGTTATTAATCGCGACGCTGAGAACGATTTTGACCGCGGTGCGCGCTGAGGAGATCTAAATTTTGTTTTTAATATTTATTCTATTGGATTCCTCATATTCTTATGCCGATGTTAACAACATTATTGATACGTATAAAATAATATAATACCAACGTGATAACTATCATTAGTTGTATTAATTAACACCCTTAAGAAAATCTGGATAGATTGCGTGTGTTATTAAGCATTCAAAATCCAGTATATATCAGTTTGAACCCGTTCACCAAAAAGTTAGTAAGAGGCAAACTTGATTAGTAGGTCTATCGTTGGGCATAACTTATAGATACCATACACCAAAGCACGGCATACAGATGATAACATTTGCACATTTAGGCAGACATGATAAAATTTCATGCTACCAATCTGTCAATATGAAATAAACAATCCACAGTAAAATGATACAACGTTTTATCCTACAATATTTCAATAACGTCAACGGTTGCAATATCGTGCCCAAATACTATTGACTGGAATTGTTGCATCCTATCCTCATAAGCAGCCGGCCATCCGGCTGACACATCGGAACGGTATCTTAGCCACATACTTGAAGTCGGAGGGACAGGACCATATGGGGCAAGTTTAACAATAACGAAGTGATTATTGTTCACATGACCCAACGTTATGTGGCGTCTGGATGATAGGGGTACTGGAGGAGTTCTTAAAGGAAAATATGTCACACACTGATGAGGTGCAAGAATATGTACTACACATTCGTAGCATGAGGCAATGACATGTGCCATTTCTGGCATCTGCATCCACCATTTAGCTTTTGGACGGTCTAACAAATGGCCCAGTGCCACTACATTCTTTTTAAATTCCACGGCACCCATACGTTGCCGGTACAAGCCGTCGTGGTTCTGCATCTCTTCTCGCAAGTCATATTTCACCTGCCTCCATTCGTCATCACCCAGTCCCAACTGAGCTGCCACAGCCCTATACCCACAGTTTCCGTCTGCTTTCACATCTACGACATGCACTATAAGGGGTCGTAGACACTCAGGAAAAGCGTTCCAATATGGTATTATTATGTCGGCAGCCAAGTCCTCGTCACTATCATCGTGTGAAATTGATTGTTTCGGCTTCTTTATTGTACGTTTCCACAACGGTCTACTTCTTCCCTTACCCGGCTTACACGTCAATGTAGACGTATCCGTTATCTCAGCATGATGCTTAGCAATCTCCGCTACCAGGGTAGAAATTTGAAGACGTAGAACCTCATGCTCCTTCTCAAAGGCCTTAGCCACTGCATTCTCAACATCATCCTCCTCCTCCCCAGCAGTCTGCTCCACCTCATTACGATCCACCTTATCATCCTCCCCACCCATCTTCCCAGTATGATCCTCCTCCTGCAACTCAGCAGGCACTGCATTCTCCCAAAACGCCTCCCCCACCTTCTGATCCCCCACTCATTATTCACAGCCTTCACATTCTCAGCACCCACAATTTTATCAGATGATGCTAACTCCTTCAACTGTTTTACAATACCAACCTTCTTCCCCCGTTGTAACCGGTTTCGTGCATTATAAATTGCTTTGATTGAGGTAGCACTGAAGTTTTTATTTGCCTTCAGTACTTTCAAAATTTCAGCTGGCCGAACCTTGATATTCGCCAAGTCACGCACTGTTTCCATCTCCATTCCCTGCAACGTCCCGTCATCGGAATGGCCATCGACATATTTAGCTGCTTCATGGTTGTGCCTGCCACAAACGACTGTTACCTTCCACTCCTCAACGCCCACGCCCACCATATAACCACGCAATGAGAAAGGACATGAACACTTCTTGGTTTTAACAGGCTGGTTGGTCTTTTTTAGCTTTCGGTGTCCCCGATACTCACCGCTTCTTTCACACGCAAAGTACACAGCATGATGCCCTTTGGCCGTTTTACTTAATCTCCCCGAACGTGTAACAATCACATGCCCATGACTTAACCCGACGTTTTGTATCCACTGAAACAGCTCTTTTCTATCCTTGAACAGTTGATTGGTGGTAAAGTCGGTTGTAAAATCCATAGTATCCTGTATCAAACAATTCATAACCTGATCCTCAAAGATTTAATGCATTATTGCCGAGAAGATAAATCAATATTACTGTGGATTTTTGTACCGACTTCATCAACCTCAACCGTGGATGAATGCATGTAAAATCAAAATAAGAAAGGCAGATAAACTGTACTTAAAAGTATAGACGTACCAAAGAGTCGATGTTGATAAATTTAGGTCAAAAACCCCTAAATCGATTTCTCTCGATTCAGCTCTTTGTTTGATCTCACCAGTTGACTAAGTGATGTATCCTTCGAGCAATTAAATAAAAATCAAAGCTTTTGGATTTCGGTCTGGGCGACTGGAGCGATCTTTGAAAATACTTGCCGTTTGAAATTCCGCCGTGAGCAATCTGTGTAATTGTCTGTCAATTCGCTGCGAGCAGAAGGTATCACGGGACAATTTCGGGTCCTACCGGGTCATATCGGGTCTACAATAATTTACCCGTTGTGCTGGTTGAGTAAACAAGTCTAGTTTGAAATATTACTAGCAAATAACCCGTCCACATGTGCACGTGGACTTGACCAAAACGGTTGTGGGCGGTGAGCAATTACGGGTTTTGAGTGGTTGTGTGCGCTGAGCAATTCCAAGTTTTGCGTGGTTGTGTGCGTTGAGCAATTCCGTGTTTTGATTGGCTGTGAGCGGTGAGCAATTCCCAGTTTTGTGTGGTTGTGTGCGCTGAGCAAGTCCGTGTTTTGCGTGGTTGTGTGCGGTGGGCAAACTGCTAGACGGTTTACAGAGGAGAGAAATTTACATTTTTGCCCTCCCACTGTTCGCGATGAGTAATTTACACTATGAACCACTATTTCTACGCATCCGTATATACAAATGCATCGTAACAGCTTCCATATGCGATCAGTTTTGTGACCTAAGGCGGGAAAAGCTAACGAGATAGGGTTTGATCAACAGAAATTATTCTAATTCGCTGAGGTATATAGACTATAAGAGTTCCTGCTTATATCAAACGAAGGTCCTTAAGGCAGTGCAAAAGATTTGTGTCATTGGGATGGGGTGCCCTAAAATAGTCGACTGCGGCCGCACTGCATCGTAAAGTTGGTAAGCCAACAATTGATGCTAATTAATTTGGTATTTTTTAATAATTTCAGAAATTTATTGCTGCAATGTACATTTGGAACATGATTGCGTAGAAATTACGAAGATTGAGATGGGCTCGGTACACATTGAGGGGATATGGGATGAAGCGGACAAAGAAGCAAAGGTTTGAAATTATTTTGCTTTGTTAACTGACTAATTTACTAGAAAATAAAGCTTAACATTTAGTGACTATATTGGTATCTGGGACTTAATTCAGCGTATTGTTGAAGGCTCAGAGGTTAATGAAGATTATACAAATCAGTTCACAACAAATAAAATTTTCCCCAGCATAGAAGAGCTTGGTAAATGGGTAAAAGGGGTCGGTGTGAAAACCGGGAATTTGGTTGTTACAAAATCATCAAATATGAGTACAAAGGGCAATAGGGTCCCAACTTATTATTTTTGTTGTGAAAGAAGCGGGACATATCGGCCACACAGGCCGGATATATCGGCCAAAAAATCAACTCGAAGCAAGAAGTGTTCATGTCCCTTCTACTTGAGGGCTAATGGTGTGGCAACAGATAAGTGGATTTTGACAGTTGTACGTGGCAATCACAACCATAAACCCGCAATGTACATCGAGCGACATCCAGATGAGAGGAGGTTCGGAGGTGGGGAGATGGCCACGGTGAGAGACTTGTCACATAGACTGCTTAGGCCAAGGGAAATCTTGAAATACCTGAAGGAAAAGGATAATGCAACATCTACCACAATCAACACTATTTATAAAGCCAGACAGAGGATGAAGGCAGGGGAAATGGCCTGGAGAGTAGAAATGCAGCTATTCCTTAATCTACTGACATAGCGTAATTACATTGTGTATCATGAAGTGGACGAAGTGACAACTGCAGTGAGGACTATATTTTGGGCACATCCGCAGTCGGTTGAGTTATTACGAAAATTTCCAGAGATTCTGGTTATGGACTGCGCGTTGAAGACCAACCGTAACAGGCCACCATTGATGGAGATGTATGGGGTGACGTCCACAGATATTCAGTTCGCAGCGGCATTTTGTTACACGGAGGCCGTACGTGAGGAGAACTACTTGTGGGCCTTAGGGAAGTTGAGCTCTTTGCTGCAGGGGTACATGATGCCACGTGTAATTTTGTCAGCACTGGAGCCAGCACTTATGAATGCCATTGGCCATGAATTTCCCCTTGCGGTGCACCAAATATGTAGAATGCACATATCCAAAAATATTGCCAAAAATTGCCAGCCCTCTTTCGAAGATCAAGAAAAATGGTTAGGTTTCATCTCTAGTTGGAATTTATTGGTGGGGCACGCAAGGAGGAGGAGTATGTTGCTAAACTGAAGGCATTGGAGACCGAGTACAAAGATTACACAAGGGTCGTGAGCTATGTGAAGACATCTTGGTTGGACAAGTACAAGGAGAAGTTTATTTCTGTATGGACAGATGGCAATCTCCACTTTGGAAATGTCAGTACCAACAGAGGGCAGACCAAAAGAGCACAGACTGAACATTCTAAGCTTAAAAGGGCATTGGGTTCATCGGCCTTCAGTTTATCCGCTTCTTGGCCAACCATACATGAATCATTAGAGGGGCAGCATATCGAGATCAAGGCATCATTCGAGAAATCTAAGATCATGTTGCAACATAATGTGCATGGGTTCTTGTTCAAGGAGCTGATAGGATTTACAGCCGCTGCGGCGTTGAAGATAATGTCTGTGGAAGCTGATAAATCTGACCCTATGGGAACGGACCAATGCACAGGTGATTGTCTAGCTAGAATGATTTATGGTGTACCATGTGCCAATGAGATTGGCAAATACACAAGGGAAAATCGCCCCATTCCCTTAGATGCCGTAAATTCTCATTGGAAGCAGCTAGACATGGAGGCTAAGCCGGAATTGATGTCTGAAGAAGATGTGCTTATACATGCTGAATTAGAGCGCATACACATGCTCTATGCTCAACTTGATGGGCCGATGAAGCAGGAGTTGTTAATTAAGTTGAAGGAGCTAGCTACCCCGGCGAAAAATCTGATTACAGAGCCGCAAGTTAATGTCGTGTTCAATGGAAGAAGAAAAAGGGATAATAATTTGACAAATGAAGATACAGCCACCCCCATTCATCCTGCTCATTTTGATCATGACTTCGGCGATGCGGCTAGTTGCTCTGCTCAAATTCCACCTGAAGTCTCATCGAAACAAGAAAGCGTCGGCCGTGTCCAGTCGAGACGGTCCCAAAGGATCAAAAATACGTCTGCCCCACCCATTCCTCCTCAACTTGCTAGAAAGAAACCAACTGGCAAAGCCGCGACATCTGGCAGTATGACTGGGGTTTCTGCTACAGCTTCATTTGCAGCAGCTAATTATGAAGCAAAGGACGCTAGAGCCGTTCAAGGAGGCATACCTTATCTTGATCAATTCCCCGCTGCAATCGCCAAATATATATCGAACGTCACAGATGTGACGGCAGATGGGAACTGTGGTTACAGGGCTATATCTTCACATCTAGGGATGGGAGAGGACCAGTGGAAGGTGGTCAGAAGAGAATTGCTTCAAGAGCTGCGTGACCACTATGATGTGTACTCAAAGGTGATGGGTGAGGAAAGTGCACAAGAACAGGTAGTGTCAATTAACTATATGGGTGACCACCCCCCGATGCAATATTGGATGACCTTCCCTGAAGTTGGACATATTATCTCAAGTCGTTATAACTGTGTAATACATCTGCTGTCAATGCAACAATGTCTTTCATTTTTTCCGTTAAGATCAGGACCACACCAAGGTACGAAACGTGGTCCCTTCACCATAGGTTTTGTAAATAATAATCACTTTGTAAATATTCAACTTAAAGATAGAAGCCCGGTCCCACCGGTAATAAGGCAATGGAAGGCTAACCGCCTGCCTGCGGCCGAAGGATGGGTGGAAGGCCTTGAAGAGAGAATGCGACAATTCGAGACATTATTCTGTAAAGATGTAGGCAAATCTCCCACTGTAATTACCGTATCATCAGAGCATTGAATTTATAATTTTGTGCAAATGTAGTGACTGAGTTTATAATGAAAGAATATACTGAATTTTTTGGGATTTTTGTACAAAATCTATGGGATTTCTGCACAACGGGAACTCAACGCGCCATCATGTCTTTGCTTGTTGTGCGCTTTGAACATTTATGTTATGGGATACAGTAGCTAAATTCGCACGCCTGGCATAATTTTGCCCGTTGTGAGCTTTGAGCAATTTATGTTACAGCATTAAAAATTTGCTCCCGCGCACAACGGACATAAAGGAGAATGCTAAGAGTTGGACTCATAATTGTGTGCTTTGGTATGTTATTGATGTTGAAGACCGTATACTGCAGTAAATGTGTTATTTATGTTGCATGAAGTGATTTCAACCTCTGCGTATTCTTGAATCTTTCTCTCCTTGACGATGGTCTACTTGAATCTATGGCATAAGTCCAATATCCCAAGTTCGTTTAAAGGAAAACTCTATACGTAACAATCTCGATGCATGTAGAGGCTATGTGAATGCTGGAGAAAATGACTCCAATGAAACACACTGACAAATCAGATTCATCCATACACATCAGGTAAAAGGTGGGACCGGTGTGAGCAATGAGAAAAAAATTGTATATCTGGTTCACTGTGATGCTAAGCTCAATTCCAACGCAGTTCACGTGCACTAAGTATATTCCCGGGAAACTTCGATATTTCACACCATCCTTGACCATTTCTGTGATGGCTGTATGCTAATAGTTTTAATATCCACAAGAAATTAAGCAATCGGTGTACGAAGATCGCTAATGGTTGGCAAACAGATAATTAAACTAACAAGCGGTAAAAGACTGGACCAGACGGTGTTCATTGCCAATTGAATGTTCGGGGTTCATTACTAACGCGTAAACCATCACATGTTCACCTCTCAAAATATGAAAACCATTTGGGGTACTAAGATGGCCACGATTCACACAGACGCCTCGCTGGAGGGGGCGTTGGTAGCCAAACCGTCCTACGTTTGGGCCGATCCTCCACCGGACTCCCGACCAGATCGCTGACGCTTCCTCGCCTCAACCTCATGCCTCACGTCTGCAATCGAGTTTGGAGGAAGCGAGTTTCTCTCCAACTCGGCTATACGAGCCAGGAGACTGCTCTTCTCTACGTACCATCGCTCTTCGGAGCTCTTCCGAACCGCTGACATAGAGGCCGCCCGATCTTTAGCTTTCGCAACCTCCCACTCCGCCTGAGATCTGCGGTCTCTCTCTTTCATCAGCTGCTCCTTCAAATCCTTAAGTTGAGATTCGAAGGAAACCGCCTTTTTCCGCTCGGCAATCAACAATTGCACCACTCGGCGACGCAGTTCCGCCCCAACCAATGATGTCTGCAGGGAATCATGGATAAGTAAGACTGTAAGAGTAAGGCAACAGCACAACGAGACGACATTAGTACTTAACCTGGTAACTGCCATAAACGACTGAGTTAGCGAGCCTTTCAATGTCAATTTGACCCAGGACACTTTGGTCAATGGGAAGGATGGAGTTCTCCACCAGCCGACTGGCCACCCCCCTATCCACCAATGTAGACTCGCCGTCCCAGACGGGGAAGAAGGGTCGGTGACGGTTCCCCCTAGTACCTTCCGATGGAACGTCAGTGGGCGGATTCAACAGCAATGCCCCCTCGTACGCCGGGGGGACATAGCCTGCCGGAACGAGACCTCCCCATGGCCACGTATCCCTTAGGGGAGTCTCAGGCAACTGCGGCCGCACATCCCCCCTGTCATGAAGGGAACGGTTATCAGCTACGTCACCGTCTCTTCTTCCCTCTGAAGACTGGCCTTGCAAAGTTTCTTCGTCCCAGTGACACGATTTCTCAGCCATATCTGCAGTGAAGGCACAAATCATGGCGAATGGTGATATATCCCCAAATTTGGCGGGATAGATATCCTCCACTTGACCGGACGCATGGCGGGGTTTTCTGGGGTCTTCGCGGCGTTTTTTTGCGGTCTGCTACATTAATACTCCGAGTTTGGCGGCAACTCAAATTTTTTGCTGGGTCCTGCATTATGGGTGGCCATCTTGCTTCTTGACTCTCTCGCTCTTCCGTTTGTTATTACAAGTATAAACAAACGGCGGATTAATTACTGAGCTCGCAAAACGGGGCAAAATTTGAACCGATGTGCGCGGTGAGCAAACATAATTTAGTCACGCGCAGTATATGCGCAAATGAGGGATAGTTGTGTGCGGTCGAATATTTGGATTTATTATACGAATTTCCTCATCGGGCACATATGGCATTACTGTATACAGTTGTGTGAGGAGATATATTAAACGACTAAAATGTTTTACTTGTCAGAATGGATACAAATATTCGCTGATATGGCGCTTACGTGAAAAACTTATCTCAAACAAAGTACCAGCAAAGTCGGCAGTTGGATGAGTAAATGACCGGTCGAATTCTTTGTTTGTGGTCCCACCAACCTCTCACCTCATCCGCAATTTCCATCTCTACGTACCATCGCTTTTCGTCTTATTAATAGTAACACATTAAAGTGGAGCCCACAGAGGGAAAAAGATAGAATATTTCAACGCAGGACAGCGGAATGACGCGAAACCTACTGCAAATTGCCCAGTTAACAACATTCGAACGCGAAGGTCCACATATTGTTTAACGGGCCCCACAATATATTCTCGAGTCTTGACACCCCACTATCCAACCCCATTGAATCTAGTTGGTAGATGATGTGACATTTAATTAGGTATTTTTTCCCATATTTAGTTTACGTGAATTAAGCTATATTCGACGACTCCATGCAAGTCTAAGCGGAAGTTGGCCGGTTATATCATCTCCAAACCACACTGCAACAACACGCCAAATATGGTGTTTTCCCTCCATCAACCGCCCTGCAAAACTGGAATCATTTTGCCGGTTTGCTACAGGGCCATCCAAATTTGGAGAGTCAATGTAGCAACTTCCGGTGTATAAAAAACAGTGTAGAAACCTACATCCAGTTTTTGTATGTCTGTTTATTAGACCATACATAGAACATTCATTACGATTCTGTTTGTTTATTTCGATCCCCCTATGGCATTATCCAAAAGGCGGCAGTAAAATAACAACAATCGTGCCAAATAAGAATCTAAATATATATAAAATCCAAAAAATCATAAAACCACATTATAAACTTAGGTGATAAGAGGAACGAAAGTCCAATATAAACATTGAGATACACGAAGGAAACTTAACGTCTCAAATCACAACACATATAGATATAGCATACATGGAGACCATATCACAAAATTCACACATATATATGATATATGATCAACAAATATAGTGCGGAATTAAAATTAAACCCATATAATAAACAAATGCACACGCAATTATGTTTCAAGTGTTCGGATTACCCAAGTAACTTCCCGCCTTGTTCCCGGTTATCCTACATCCCTTCCACCCGGATACCTCCGGATACTCAAGTTAGAACACTAACTTGAGGTTGCCTTTAAACCCACTTGTAGCAACCCTACAAGTGAAATCGAATACAATCGATGTCCTTCACTCCTACAACTTGTGAGTAAGCAAACCGCTCTCGCAAACCTAGCACAAAAACAAAATAACGAAAGTTATGAAATTATGAAAGCAACACTTACAATACCATATGCCTTGAAGTAGAACTTGAAGGAGAAGTGTGTTGTGTGTTGAAGACTCTCTTGGAAGAGAGGAGAAAGCCCTTTCTCTTGACTGCACCTATTACCTTGACGATCACGTTCCGTTTGAGTACACATCGCTCCTGCCTTTGCACCTGCTCCAGTATATCAGTTCCCGCCTGTTACTCAGGAATCCCTGTCAATAGAGAGGACTACTGCCGTAAAGGTGGAGGCCGAGGTAATAGATCGGGTGCCAAACGGCGGCTCTAGGCTCGACCGATATACGTGCACCTCATGGGCATTCATGCTCCGTTCGAATGCACATCGCTCCTGCCTTTGCATCGGCTCCATTATATCAGTTCCCGCCTGTTACTCAGGATTCTCTGTCAATAGAGAGGACTACTGCCGTAAAGGTGGAGGCCGAGGTAATAGATCGGGTGCCAAACGGCGGCTCTAGGCTCGACCGATATACGTGCACCTCATGGGCATTCACGCTCCGTTTGAATGCACATCGCTCCTGCCTTTGCACCGTCTCCATTATATCAGTTCCCGCCTGTTACTCAGGATTCCCTGTCAATAGAGAGGACTACTGCCGTAAAGGTGGAGGCCGAGGTAATAGATCGGGTGCCAATCGGAGGCTCTACGCTGGAACGATATACGTGCACCTCATGGGCATTCACGTTCCATTTGAATGCACATCGCTCCTGCCTTTGCACCGGCTCCATTATATCAGTTCCCGCCTGTTACTCATGAATCCCTGTCAATAGAGAGGACTACTGCCGTAAAGGTGGAGGCCGAGGTAATAGATCGGGTGCCAATCGGCGGCTCTAGGCTCGACCGATATACGTGCACCTCATGGGCATCCACGTTCCGTTCGAATGCACATCGCTCCTGCCTTTGCACCGGCTCCATTATATCAGTTCCCGCCTGTTACTCAGGATTCCCTGTCAATAGAGAGGACTACTGCCGTAAAGGTGGAGGCCGAGGTAATAGATCGGGTGCCAAACGGCGGCTCTAGGCTCGACCGATATACGTGCACCTCATGGGCATTCACGTTCCGGTTGAATGCACATCGCTCCTGCCTTTGCACCGGCTCCATTATATCAGTTCCCGCCTATTACTCAGGATTCCCTGTCAATATAGAGGTCTACTGCCGTAAAGGTGGAGGCCGAGGTAATAGATCGGGTGCCAAACGGCGGCTCTAGGCTCGACCGATATACGTGCACCTCATGGTCATTCACATTCCGTTTGAGTACACATCGCTCCTGCCTTTGCACCGGCTCCATTATATCAGTTCCCGCCTGTTACTCAGGAATCCCTGTCAATAGAGAGGACTACTGCCGTAAAGGTGGAGGCCGAGGTAATAGATCGGGTGCCAAACGGCGGCTCTAGGCTCGACCGATATACGTGCACCTCATGGGCATTCACGTTCCGTTCGAATGCACATCGCTCCTGCCTTTGCACCGGCTCCATTATATCAGTTCCCGCCTGTTACTCAGGATTCCCTGTCAATAGAGAGGACTACTGCCGTAAAGGTGGAGGCCGAGGTAATAGATCGGGTGCCAAACGGCGGCTCTAGGCTCGACCGATATACGTGCACCTCATGGGCATTCACGCTCCGTTCGAATGCACATCGCTCCTGCCTTTGCACCGGCTCCATTATATCAATTCCTGCCTGTTACTCAGGATTCCCTGACAATATAGAGGTCTACTGCCGTAAAGGTGGAGGCCGAGGTAATAGATCGGGTGCCAAACGGCGGCTCTAGGCTCGACCGATATACGTGCACCTCATGGTCATTCACGTTCTGTTTGAGTACACATCGCTCCTGCCTTTGCACCGGCGCAATTATATCAGTTCCCGACTCTTACTCAGGAATCCCTGTCAATAGAGAGGACTACTGCCGTAAAGGTGGAGGACGAGGTAATAGATCGGGTGCCAAACGGCAGCTCTAGGCTCGACCGATATACGTGCACCTCATGGGCATTCACGTTCCGTTCGAATGCACATCGCTCCTGCCTTTGCACCGGCTCCATTATATCAGTTCCCGCCTGTTACTCAGGATTCCATGTCAATAGAGAGGACTACTGCCGTAAAGGTAGAGGCCGAGGTAATAGATCGGGTGCCAAACGGCGGCTCTAGGCTCGACCGATATACGTGCACCTCATGGGCATTCACGCTCCGTTCGAATGCACATCGCTCCTGCCTTTGCACCGGCTCCATTATATCAGTTCCCGCCTGTTACTCATGAATCCCTGTCAATAGAGATGACTACTGCCGTAAAGGTGGAGACCGAGGTAATATATCGGGTGCCAAACGGCGGCTCTAGGCTCGACCGATATATGTGCACCTTATGGGCATTCACGTTCCGGTTGAATGCACATCGCTCCTGCCTTTGCACCGGCTCCATTATATCAGTTCCCGCCTGTTACTCAGGATTCCCTGTCAATATAGAGGTCTACTGCCGTAAAGGTGGAGGCCGAGGTAATAGATCGGGTGCCAAACGACGGCTCTAGGCTCGACCGATATACGTGCACCTCATGGTCATTCACGTTCCGTTTGAGTACACACCGCTCCTGCCTTTGCACCAGCTCCATTATATCAGTTCCTGCCTGTTACTCAGGATTCCCTGTCAATAGAGAGGACTACTGCCGTAAAGGTGGAGGCCGAGGTAATAGATCGGGTGCCAATCGGAGGCTCTACGCTGGAACGATATACGTGCACCTCATGGGCATTCACGTTCCATTTGAATGCACATCGCTCCTGCCTTTGCACCGGCTCCATCATATCAGTTCCCGCCTGTTACTCATGAATCCCTGTCAATAGAGATGCCTACTGCCGTAAAGGTGGAGGCCGAGGTAATAGATAGGGTGCCAATCGGCGGCTCTCGGCTCGACCGATATACGTGCACCTTATGGGCATTCACGTTCCGTTCGAATGCACATCGCTCCTGCCTTTGCACCGGCTCCATTATATCAGTTCCCGCATGTTACTCATGAATCCCTGTCAATAGAGATGACTACTGCCGTAAAGGTGGAGGCCGAGGTAATAGATCGAGTGCCAAACGGCGGCTCTAGGCTCGACCGATATACGTGCACCTCATGGGCATTCACGTTCCGGTTGAATGCACATCGCTCCAGCCTTTGCACCGGCTCCATTATATCAGTTCCCGCCTGTTACTCAGGATTCCCTGTCAATAGAGAGGTCTACTGCCATAAAGGTGGAGGCCGAGGTAATAGATCGGGTGCTAAACGACGGCTCAAGGCTGGACCGATATACGTGCACCTCATGGGCATTCACGTTCCGTTTGAATGCACATCGCTCCTGCCTTTGCACCAGCTCCATTATATCAGTTCCCGCCTGTAACTCAGGATTCCCTGTCAATAGAGAGGACTACTGCCGTAAAGGTGGAGGCCGAGGTAATAGATCGGGTGCCAATCGGAGGCTCTACGTTGGAACGATATACGTGCACCTCATGGGCATTCACGTTCCGTTTGAATGCACATCGCTCCTGCCTTGGCACCGGCTCCATTATATCAGTTCCCGCCTGTTACTCATGAATCCCTGTCAATAGAGAGGACTACTGCTGTAAAGGTGGAGGCCGAGGTAATAGGTCGGGTGCCAATCGGCGGCTCTAGGCTGGACCGATATACGTGCACCTCATGGGCATTCACGTTCCGTTTGAATGCACATCGCTCCTGAACGTGCAGTGGCTACTAAACAATAGATATTTATAGATCGGTTGCGAGACGCAATCGGTATGCCACGTAATGATGAAAGTACAACCGCCATCACGTATAATCTTATTTCGGAGGTACGTAATGATTACAGTAAATGATTCTGCTTTCTTCTCAACAATGTTCACGTGTGGTAACTGGAGAATGAGTCAAGTAGAACCTCGGTTTCCGTGTAAGCCCTTAATTACGATTTTTTTTGCCCATTCGAACGGATGCTTTACCCCAGTCGTCTGATGAGATCGTTTTAGTCAGTTCCACTTCCATATGTAATCCAGCGGCTGAGATTAAAATAACCAATCATTATATATATGTGGAGTCAGTAGACGAGGGGTTTCGCGGAAAATTTCATTCCTCTTTCCTTTGATCTGTCGCTCCGTTTTCTTCTTCATCTCAACACTCTCGCATTTCGTACTCGGGTTTCTTCATGCCGCCAAAACGATCTCGTGAGTCGACTTTTTCTGACCCTTGGGGAGTTAGTGATGATGATTTACCGTCACCTGAACACGTTGATCCCCTTCCCTCATCGTTCCCGGCCTATAGACCCATTCTGCGTGATTCGCTTTCGCTTGGTCCAACTCAAGGTGAAGACAATGTGCTGTTGCCTCCTCCTGGGTTTCCTCCTTTACATGCAGGTTCATCAGTTCCATCTCTGGCTGAACAAGCCCCACTCGAGGACAACAGTAACGGCCTCCTCTCTATGGATGGGATGTCTCGCCGTCAGGACTCTGTTCTGCACAACCTCCGTAGCAAACTCGAGGAGCTTACTACGTTTGTCTCTGCACTTACAGATGAACAACGTCAGCTTAAGGATATACTCATAGGCAATGTAAGCCCAGCATCTGCTACTTCATCATCCTCCCATCAGCCGGTGAACTTTACTCGTAGATTAGGAGAAATTGAAACCCATCTCTCCAACACCAATCTGGCGATCTCACTTCTGCGTAGCGACTTCGACACTATGATGCTCATAATGTCGAACATACAAGAGAAGATGGAGACTCTGGTGCCCTCTCCTAGAGACATCCGTACTGTTGCGCCACCATCACCACCTCCGCCTCCGCCTCCAGGTTTTTGAGGTGGCCGGGCCTTTGGCGCACAAGCCTTTCTCTTGTCTTATATTGTATTTTTGATCATCGACAGAGAAGAGTGTTTGTGGGTAGATATTCTTTGGTGTTTTATGTCATTATGTACGAAATGTAGTTTCAAATTTGTTGTGGTATGTACAGTGTAACGTATAAATGTTGTAGTATGATAGAATTCAGACCTTAATACACTGTCATTTAATTTGATACAATTGCATGACATTATGAAATTGATATATGTGATATATACATCGATGCTTACTTGAATCAATGTCCGAAATTGAAATTACCTATGTAAAAACTTTTTACCGTTATATGATTTACCCAGCGAGCACAACGGGCATAAATTGTGACCGTCCTTATATACGTTGTGATAAAACATTTACGTTTGCACACAATTACTCAGCGCGCACAACGGTCACATAATGAGTTTGACCGATATGCGGTCTGTGAGCATACCCGTATCTGATTATCCACAATTACTCAGTTCACACAACTACACGTATTTGTGACCTTTTTGCGCGAGGAGCCAAACTCGTTTTTTGAATTCTAGGGCTGACTAGGACAAGATAAAGAGTGGCTAGGATTTGATCCTGGGAAATCAATGGCTGAGATTGGATTTTATGAAAATTTTAGTTGGGAAACTTAAATTTTAGTGGGAAAAGTGTCTTGGAAACCAAAACTTTGAAATTAGAAGTGTCTTTGGAAAGATTGTGGAGATTAAATTTGGGGGGGACGTGCCTTGGGAACCTAAACTTTGAAATTAGAAGTGCCTTGGGAAAGATTGTGAAGATTAAATTTAGGGGAGAAATGCCTTGGAAACCTAAACTTTGAAATAAAAAGTGCCTTGGGAAAGATTATGTAGAAGCATGATCCATTAAATTAAACAAAATAAAAAATTTAGTGTAAAACAATTTAGCGGAACAACAAATTAAATACTTAAAAGTGCCTTGAGTAATATTGTACAAACATAAATAATTTACTCATCTTGCACAACAGCCATTATTTTCCCCGTTGTGCGCGTTGAGCAATTTTGTTATTGGTATTCAAGTTTGCTCAACGCGCACCGTAAAGGCCAAACCTTCTTGGGAACATCATCTGGCTGAAACAATATGTTGTAGATTCACTCGTCTTTATGTCCAATACAATATCACGCACAGTGACTCTACTGTAGTCTATCGTCCTCATCAATGGGCCAGTCCAATTCGTCTATAAATAGCCTCTCTTCCCACTAGACCTTGTCAACCACTCCACTTCTTAATGATAGTATTCTAACTAATTCTATCTGTTTCTACTTCATACACTATTTTTTCTTCACAATGCTAAATATTTCCCGTTGTTCCTCACTGCTTCGTCTTCAACACCCAAAGATGAACAATATACTACCGGCAATTGACATGTACTGGAAGATGTTATTTGCTCCTTCATATGTTCTACTACAGCAGCGGATTCTTCCGAGAAGAAGCAACCGTGATATATTTTTATATCAGTCCCTAAACGTAAAGTTGCATGTCTTTATACCCTATTTTTTTTTACTTAAATTTGCTTTTTATCGTTCATAATTGATGCTTCTTCAACGCATACAGTGGCATGCGCTGAAGAATCCAGATCAGCCAACTTCGTTAAAGGAGTGGCTACTTATACCGTTATGGACGATCTGGATGCTACTGATGATGGTGCGTGCTATTGGAGCTGATCATAAATGCCATCTTGCTTGAGCTGTTCAGCATGACTCTGTCACTGTGAAGATTTTTTCATAGTGGGATTCAATGTACCATTAAGATATTTCCATGATTGAATTTCATACCAGTTCCAAACTGTGAAGTTGCAAAATGTTTAGCTGTAGTTTCAACTTTGTTGTGTAATGTACAGAATAATGCATAAATGTTGTAGTATTTTGGAATTCAGACCCTAATACAAAAATGATATAGGTGATATATATGTCCGACGTTGATATTACTGAGCAAACTTGTTTACCGAATATAAATAACATTTATGCATTATGTACACTATAATGCATAATGCTGTAGTTTGTTAGAACTCAGACCTTAATACTATGTCATTTAATTTGATACAATTACAGGACAATACAAAATTGATATAAGGTCATATATACATTGATGCTTACTTGAATCAATGTCCGACATAGATATTCTGATCAAACACTGTTCACCGAACTATAAATTCCCCAGGGCGCACAACAGGCTCATGCTATATGTTGTGATAAACTATTTACGTGTGCACACAGTTACTCACATGCACAACATTCGTATCGATTTGTTTGACCGCTGTGCACGATGAGCAAAACCGTTTCTTGTTATCAACCATTACCCAAATCACACAACTTTTGCTCGCAGAGCCAAACTGTATGCAATTAAACACAATAGACCATCGCACACAACAGTCAGATGCCATGACCGTTGTGCGTGCTGAGCAAAACTGTATTACATGCTCTATTACCCACAGTTAATCATCACGCCATATGGGCAACATTAGGTAAGGTTGCGAGCACTGATCAAATTACACGCAAAACGTTCGTAACGAATAATTTCTCTGCGCGCAAAACCGATCAAAATACACCCCGCTGTGCGCGTTGAGAAAAGTGGACGTTACCAATAGTTACTCTGCGCCCACAACGTTCAATACAAAATCCCCATAATTAATAACTTCAGCGCCCACAACGTTCCATAAAAAATCCCAATAATAAAGAAGAAAACAAAATTGGGGGAATTAATTAATGTCAGAGTCACTTCAAACTGACAGGCCAGTAAAAAAATTACCATTGAACATATCTGATGCACAATAGTTGATTGATGGACATTTAAGTGATAAGACAACACATATCAGACCTTTTTTCAGAATAAGACAGCAAAAATATCTACATTTCTTTAATTTGTTAAAATTTGATCCTTAGTGCGGGGTATATAAAAAGGTATACATTTATAAAATATAATACATCGCGCACAACGGATCAAAATACACCCCGCTGTGCGCGTTGAGCAAAACGGTCGTAACGAATAATTCCTCTGCGCGCACAACGTTCAATACATTTAATTCCCATAATACCCATAATTTATTACATTAGCGCGCACAACGTTCAATACATTTAATTGATAAGACAACACATATCCGACTGGTTTGCAGAATAAGACAGCAAAAAGATATACATTTCTTTGATTTGTTTAAATTTGTCCCTTAGTACGAGGTATATAAAAAGGTATACATTTAGAATATATAATACAGCGGGCACAACGGAACAAAATATACACAGCTGTCCGCGTTCAGCGTAACGGTCGTAATGAATACATACTCTGCGCGCACAACATTCATTAGAAAATCCTCATAATTAATAACTTCAGCGCACACAACGTTCAATTAAAAATCCCAATAATAAAGAAGAAACACAAAATTTTTGTAGATTAATTACTGTTCATACTGACAAGCAAGAAAAAAAATCATAATTGATGCAAATATAATGGCAGCAGTTGATTGATGGGTGTAAGGAAATTTAAGTGATTTGACAACACATATCTGATAGTTTACAGAATAAGACTGCAAAAATATTCACATTTCTTTGATTTGTTAAAATTTTAGTTTTAGTGCGCACCGTGCGGGGTTTTTAAATTGTAAACATTTTGGATATATAATACAGCGCGCACAACGGATCAAAATACACCCGGCTGTGCGCGTTGAGAAAAACGGTCGTAACGAATAATTACCAAGCGCGCACAACGTTCAAAACTAAATTCCCATAATTAATATCTTCAGCGCGCACAACGTTGAATAAAAAATCCCAATAATAAAGAAAACACAAAATTGGGTGGAGAATTAATTAATGTTGAGACTGACATGCCAGTTAAAAAAATCAAAATTGATGCAAATAAAATGCGGAGCAGTTGATTGATGGGTATATAGACATCGTGATAAGACAACACATATCCGACAGTTTACAGAATAAGATAGCAAAAATATTCACATTTCTTTGATTTGTTTAAATTTGCGTCTTAGTGCGGATTGTGCGGGGTATTTAAAAAGGTATACATTTATAAAATATAATACAGCGCGTACATCGGATCAAAATACACCCAACTGTGCGCGTTGAGCAAAACAGTCGTAACGAATAATTACTCTGCGCGCACAACGTTCTATACAAAATTCCCATAATTAATTACCTCAGCGCGCACAACGTTCAATAAAAAATCCCAATAATAAAGAAAACACAAAATTGGGGGAGAATTAAATAATATTCAGACTGATGGGTGTACAGACATTTAAGTGATAAGAAACACATATCTTACTGTTTACAGAATAAGATATAAATGGATGGGTGTACAGAATAAGGTGTACAGACATTTAAGTGTTGATACTCATGGGTCACGCTGTTTGATTTGGGGCGTTCACATCGCTATAAATGGATTTATGAGTAATATTGTATAAACATAAATAATTTGCTCAACTCGCACAACTGCCATATTTTTACCCGTTTTGCGCTTTGAGCAATTTTCTTAGAGGCAATCAATTTTGTTAGCGTCAATTTCTGTAGCCCACAGTAACCCAACTGTAGTCTCAGCCTCATCCATGCGGACCATACCCAGTCCAATTCGTCTATATAAAGTGATTCACTTCCCTCTAGACATCGTCAACCACTACTCCTCTCGATGATAGTGTTCTATATGGTTATACCTATACACTATATTTTCTTTTACATGCTAAATTTTTGTTCTTACTACTGAATGCTTCGTCTCCGACACACAAAGCTAGCCAATAAACTTGTGGCAATTGCCGTGTTGCTGAAATTGAATTCGTCACATTTATATAGGCATCAAAGATGGAGTCTGCTACTTCAGATTTCATCAACGATGGTGTTGGCTCCTTCAGAAGAAGCACACGATGTTTTCGAATGCTTCACATTGCCATCAGCCTGAAGGTGCCACCAAGGTATCGGCTCTCAAACTGCGCAATCCTCTTTGAAACTGTGCATCCTCATTTGTTTCCATGCACAGAAGAATTTCTTACGCGTGCCATTATTGCATTTCATACCAGTGCAAAAATGTGAAGAATCTCTATTGGAGCTGCTCATAACTGCAATATCCCCAGGAGACACGGTCACGGCATGAGAACTTGTCGTATGAGCAAAACTGTATTCCATTGCTCAAAGTTAATTAGCCCGCCCTACGTCCATAAGTAGTGACCTTTGTGTCCACTAAGCAAAAATATTAACTATACTGTGATTTGTCACAGTTACTGTCTTCTGCTATGATGATGTATGTTTTTTTTGGAAAAACTTGGACATGCACCGCAAGAGTATCGGTGTATTTAGATTTTTCTCTTTTGGTAATCGAAACCAGATGTTTTTTTTGCCGTTGTGCGCGTTGAGTATAAAAAGGTCTACCTTCAAGCAATTTTTCTCTTCGGGCACCACCGCACTCGGATACTAGTTGGAACAACGTCTGGCTGGTATCCATCTGCCATATATTCACGAGCACGAACTGTTACTCTACGGTGTTTCCATCCTCGTACTTGGTCAGTCCAACTCGTCTGTATATGGTTTCCGTACCCACCAGACCTCATCAACCACTACCCCAGGTGATTATAGTTCCTTTAACTGATTCTCTCTGATTCTTCTAATACATTGTTTTTTCTTCAAATTTGTAATTTTGTTGTTGTTCATGAGTGCATCATCTACAGCACACAAAGATGGCCAATATACTAGCGACAAGTGCCGTGATTCAGAAATTGTATACATCACCTTTATATGGCGGCGAAGATGTTCTTTTGCTCCTCTTCGCATGATCTGTTCTTCTTCATTACAGCTTCATTTTCATCGCGAAGATGTTCTTTTGCTTCTCTTCGCATGTTCTCGCAATCATTACAGCTTCATTCTCGTCCATGCCAACTTGCAAAAATTCTTTGACCCTTCGTAAGTTCCGTTCAGAATCATTGCTTACATAACTGCTTGATGATAACAACTGTTCTATCTTATATCTATCTAAGTCTAATTATATTTACTTTTTTATTCTATCTTTTTCTAGGGGAGTTTGTACTTGCTGGTATCCCTCCTGCTCCCAAGGGTGTTCGAAGTGTCATGGTTTGCCTTGAGATAGATGCCGACGGTATCTTGAATGCCTCTACAGAGGAACGTATGTGTACAGAAAATAAGATCACTATCACTAACGATAAGTGCCACGTAGACCCATGAGGAGATTGAAAGGATGTTCCTTGAGTCAAAGAAGTATAAAGCAGAAGATGCAGCGAACAAGAGAACGGCGGAGATGGAGTGTTATGTTCATTGGAATGCATAAATGTTGTAGTATGTTGGAATTCAGACCTCAATATAATGTCATTTAATGTGATACATTTGCAGCCCATTACACAGACCTTAATACAATGTCATTTAATGTGATACATTTGCAGCCCATTACAAACTTGTGATTAGTGATATATACATTGATGCTTGCTTAAATCAAATTCCAACAATGAATTTTAATGGGAAAAATTAGTGAAAAGTAATATACAAATATTTACACACCGCGCACAACTGGCAAACGGCGTGAACGTTGTGCGCGTTTATAAATTTTGATCGAGGCCAACGATTCTGCTCACATCGCTCCGCACGTCAGAGGATCTTTATTTGGGAACAGCATCTGTGTAATACATACAATAAATACACGAGGTACAAGATTATTCTGTATATTCACGAGAAATCGTCTATTGACCTTTATTTAGTAGAAGTGCTACTTTTGTTTATACCAGCTTCCTTTTACCCCTGGACACTAATTAATCATCCCACATAATTGCTCAGCGTGCACAACTTGCAACAGAAATGAAAGTTGTTCGCGCTAAGCAACGCTTTCTACAATTACCGAGTTTTGCTCGTCACGCACAACGGTGTTATTTAAAAATCCGTTGTGCGCTCGGAGCTAAACTGTATACAATTACACATTACACACAATTACTCATCGCGATCATATACGGAAGGTCATTCTCCCGCCAGTCTCGTCCTCGGTGACGGGGCCGTGTCGGCCGTCCAACATGGTTCCCGGGTGTCGACCTGGAATCAAGGGGAGGAAGTAAACGCTCTCACTCGGCGTCTGTTGCAAAAATCCCCTTCATTAAATTCTGAAAAAATTACATATGACTTAAGTACCAAAAAAAATTACATATGACTCGCTCGCGAGCAGCAGTCTTACAAAAGTAACGATTCCCAAAATTTAGGAAGACGACGCACCGTCGGCTGTAAAGAGGTCCTTTATCGCTCTCCCCACCCTTTCCATCTTGGCGGTGACCCGAGATTTGAAAGCGTTGACCTCTTGCTCCTTCTCGAGAAGCTTGGCCTGAAGGGCAGCAACCTCCTTCCTCGATGCCTCAAGATCAGCTCGGAGTTGAGAACGCTCTCTACCCCACTGATCTTCCAACTGCTTCTTGGCGCTTGACAAGGTGGCGAGGCTGGATTTCGCGTCCGAGGCTGCCCAATCCGACTTGCCCTTGGCGGCCATTATCTTCCCCAAATCTTCCTCCAGCTTCTTCACCTGAGCTCTGAGCTCAGAAGCCTCGTTCTCGGCATCCGCCACCCGGCGCTGCCCCTCGATCAGTTCGCGGGCCCTGCGGCGCAGACCTGCCCCGAAAATGGTCACCTGCAGATGGCGACAATCAGCAAAACCAGAAGGGGAAGCAAAATTCGGAATGCACATTGGCAACGAACCTGAAGGCCACTGCGAACGAAGCAGTTGGCCATCGTCTCAAGGTCGACCCCATTCAGGAAATCGACATCCCTTGGCAGAGTGATATTCTCCGCCAGACGAGCCCCCGTCCCAAAGTCCAGGAGGGCCGACTCGGCCGTCCCCACGACGTACGGTGGCCGATAGGTCTCCCCGTGAATCTCCCCATGATGGTCAGACCCAATGCGGTTCGACTGCAGAAGGTGGCCGAACTCTGGAGGTATGGGGCCGACGGAAGGGACCGGAGGATCAATGTCCTCGTATGGCCACCCGTCGTGTGGCGTACTGGAGGACGATGCGCCCCCATCTCGAGGATCAGAAGGAGCCGCCTTCAAAGACCGCGCAGCTTGACTTGAGGAGCATCCAGCCTCCCCCAACTCTAGCATGCGGTTCCCCGTTTCCTCCGATTCCTCCGATTCCTCCCATTCCTCCTCTTCCTCCTCTTCCTCCTCTGCCCTCTTCCTCTTACGGCCTTCTTCATTGGCCCTGCTCCATCTCTGAAGTAAACTCTCTGTATGCTCCTCCCGCCATTTTTGTTTCTGGAAGAAATAATAAGATGATCAGATTTCCTCGGAGCGCTAAAGCCATTGGCCTCACCTCCAATTTCTTTTATTACGCGAACGAACGGACAAGATGAGCGAAACGTGTCGGAATTTTGGCAAAAACAACGGTTGAGATAGGCGAAAGGTTTTGGCGGCCTTAATCCAAATTCGATGCTTCGAATGCCGTGCCCTATTAAAGGAAATTACCTATCAGTCGGCCTCGATCCGCGTTTATAATCGAGAACGAATCACGGGGGCCAATGTTGAACCCGTGTACGGCGCATCGCACAAAGGGATGGGGTTATTGCTCATCGCACAAAACGACTCAAACCCTATAATTGCTCTCCGCACACGCCCACTCAAAACTCACAATTGCACACAGCACACAACCATTTTTTTTCCCATCCACGTTTACATGTGAAAGGGTAAATTTATTATTCGTATTACCGTTGCATAATTGTTAAGAAATTCCATGTCACAACTAGTCCTTACATAAAGTTTGGAAATGGTGCATGTCAGCAGGCAGAGTGTATGTCATATACATCTACTGTAGTAAAGGCAGTAACAACTATACTTATGAACATGTGAAAGCGTGCACGTGCAACAGGCAAGGTGTACAACAATGGATCGACACATGCAACAGGCAGAGTGTAATGCAAGACTGAGGTGCATTCAATCATTGAGATACAAAAACAATCAATTCAAAGTGTCAAATAATACATTTTATGCATGTAGTCCTCATCTAAGGGTGTTAGTGTTACGATTTGATGTATGATGAGAGACTTGTACTTTTGCCCATCTTTTTTCGAGTGAGTTGTGAATATGAAGATGTTGGTGTATGTATAAGATGTATCAATGTATCATTAAAATGGAATATTGTGTTATTTTCTCAGTCTTTTTATCAGTGTTGGAGTTTTACTTGTACTTCCCTGCAAGTGCGAACTACCTGCAGTGTTCTTTCTGCTCTCTTCTTTTATTTCTTTCTACGTAAAAACACTCGTCTTTTCGGGAATACATGATAAGGATTCGTACTTATCGGATAACCCGGGGACCGGGTCGCATTGAATGAAGGCCAGTCGAACGAATTCTCCCGCCCATGGGGAGTGGTATTCGAAGTGCCGCCTCTGTGAGACTTTGACACGTGTCCCTTACTGACGGCTTGGATTCGAAGGGACCTTCAGTATAAAGCCTTTCTCCTTTTAAATTCTGCTTTACCCGTTGCTCGTTACCCTGATTTTCATCTTTTTTTCTCAGATGGTGGGTCGGGATTTCAGTGAAGACGTTCCTAACGTTCCTCACCATCCGCCCTTGGGCACGGCCGAACCTTCACCCTTCGTGGCGAATCAGATTGATTCGCCCTCCGGTCTTGACCTCGGAGAGGGGGACGTGGCGGCCGTCGAGCAGGGTTCCCGTGTGTTAACCGGGAATGAGGAGAAGAAGAGACGCTCTCACTCGTGGTCTGAAGGTCCCGAGAGGAAGAAGAAGAGGAGTGAGAGTAGTCCAGCTGTCCTTCCGAGTGACCGCTCCTTCAGGGAGAAACTGGCAGACTCTCTGGTATGGCATATCCAGCATGTCGGACCCTTTTTTCTTCAACGACTGTTTTGTTGATGGCGACATTCATCCCTGCGGTCTTGCAGGTTTACCCGGTTGCTGTAGATGGTCTTGAGGCGGCCTTGGCGCAGGAGCGCCTGAGGGCTGAGGCGGCTGACCAATCAGCCAAGGAGGCCCACCAGTTCAAACTGAGAGTTACAGAGCTCACCTCGGAGGTGGGATGTTTGACGGAGGCTCTGGCTGTCGCCAAGAGTTCGGCCAAGTATGCTGAGGATGCACTGTCCCTCGCCCGGGAGGAGCATAGAAAGGCGAAAGGCGCTCTTTGGGCCGATATAGGTGACCTGCGGGAAGTGGCCCATGGTCGGATCGTAGCTGAGGTCCAGAGGGACTATGGGGATGTCCTGGCTCCGAAGATCGTGGAGTCTATCCGTGAGGGATTTCGGGAGTTCTCGGCCATTTTTGCTGCTCAGATCGAGAAGTCCATCTGGGATGGTTTGGCAGCGTTCGAGGCGCGGGGCCGAAGAATGCTTCCCCGACCTCCGGTTGTCCCTGGTCACCCTACTGGTTCGGGAGAAGACGAATCGCCTGGGGACGCCTCTTCTCGAGCTCCTGCATCATAGGTGGATCGAACCCTTTTTTGTTTCTCCTTTTTGTTCGTTGTACTTGGAGTTATTTTTGATCAATGGAAACAATTTCTAGAATGATTTCTTGACAATTGGCGTGACCTGCTGTAACAGATAAATTATAAGATATGAGATCGACAGCAGCATATAGATTTCTCGAATGATAGGCATCATCCTCATACTCTCATAATTAAAACTTTGGGTATTAAGTTTTAGTTTGTACCCGCGGACCTAGGAATTCAAAGCCACACTAGCTGCATTTTGAACTAAAATACCAGATAAATCATTTTTCATAGATACAGCTTTCAAGAGATTCAGTTTTCAGCACATTTAATGATGGGCTTCATTACATAAATGCTTTTCATACCACTGCCACTTTTTCTTTGGTGATGAGCTTGATGACTGAGCCCACAGGCATGGCCAAAAGGCTGAAGAGGAAATTGACAAACTCTTTGCCCGCTTCCACGAACAACACTCTCTTCATCCCCTTGTCTATGAAAAGCTTCAACCTCGTTTGGGTGGCCATCTTCACTGCTGCAGCAAACCGGTGATGGTTTGTTTAAGCTATGGTCTCTGGTTGTTTGGGAAGGGTTAGCTTGATATGGTCAGAGTAATATTTGAGCAAGGTTACTTCTTTCTCATGCCTTTCACAGCACTCGAAGCTGTGTGGTTGAATATAATTTATGGGCATGGAAGCCATTTATAGACGAATTGGACTGCCCTTGGATGAGGATGAGCCTACAGTCGAGTGTAGCATTACTCCTTCCTCATGACTGATAACCATCACTCGAAGTGTAGAGATTGAAGAGGGCTTGTGCGTTGGAAAGCCATTTTATAGATGAATTAGACTGCCCTTGGATGAGGATGAGTCTACAGAAGAGACCCCGTGAGTCTACAAAGCAGTGATCGTGAATGTACATAAGATTTTATTCATCGCGCACATCTTCCAAAATTATTTGCTCTCCGCGCAAAACGGCCATATTCTTCCCGGTTGTGCGCGTTGAGCTATTTTGTTTGCTCAACGCGCACCACCACGGTCATACATTATTGGGAACTCAATCTGCTGTAGATTCACGGGCATTCTTCTGTATAATCACAAGCAATTTACTGTAGACTCACGGGGTCTCTTGTGTTGCCTCCCAGTAACTCTACTGTAGTCTCATCCTCATCCAATGGCATCCAAAGTCGTCTATAAATGGCTTCCCTTCCCACAAGCCCTCGTCAACCACTACACTTCTTGATGATATTATTCTATCTTATTGTATCTTATTCTAGTTATATGATATTTTCTCTACGACATTCTATTTTTTCCTTCATCACTGCTGCGTCCTCAACACTCAAAGATGGACAATATACTAGCGTCTAGTGACGTGATGCAGAAATTGAATACATCACATATATATTGATTCGAAGATGTTCTTTGCTCCTTCATATGTTCTGTTTGTCGTCATTGAAGCTATCACCTTCCATGCACACCCGTTTCTTCACTGCTTGTATATGCTCCTTGATACTTCGTTGTAGACATCACTGCTCGATGATAATAAATGTTCTATCTTATTCTAAGTCTACCCGTACAATATTTTTACTTAATTATGCTTTGTTATGTGTTCATCACTGATTCTTCTTCAACGCAGACAGGGGGACGGATGGCCAAGATACAATGAAGCAAGTGACGCTGATGCAGCTGCTGGAGCAGCTCATAAATGGCAACAAACTTTAAATTTTTTTCATGGTGGGAATCCATGTATCCCTAGTATAGTCTAGTGCTTTAATTGCTTAGTCGGGCAAAAACTGTGATGTTGCAAAATGTTTAGATGTAGTTTCTACTTTGTTGTGTTATGTACATTTGAATGCATAAATGTTGTAGCATGTTGGAATACAGATCTTAATACAATGTCATTAAATTTGGTGCAATTGCATCACATTACAAAATTGCGTGATGCTAACTTGAAGTACCCACAATTACTCAGCTCGCACCAACGGCAACAGCATTGAACGTTGTGCGAGCTGAGCACAACTGTCTACGATTACCAACATTTACTCATCGATCATAACCGTCAAAGTTATGAACCGTTGTGCGCGTGTGGCTTAACTGCTTACAATTACCCATATTACTCAGCGCGCACATCCGTAACATTATTGAACGTTGTGTGCGCTTATTAGGAAGCCTGTAAAATTACCAAGTTTTGATCAGCACGCACAACTGGTAAAAGTTGTAAACGTTGTGCGCGCGGAGCTAAACTGTATACAATTACCCACCATTACTCATCGCGGACAGCTACATGCCTCATTCTCTTGAATCTTCATTCTCTTCAGCTCTACTGCTTCTGCTTCTTACTCCTTAATCCCATTAATTTTCTTGACATTTGTCAGGTTCTGCAGCAACAGAGAAATTATAAGATATGAGATCCACAGCATCGGATATAGGTCTCGAATGATAGGCATCATCCTCATAGGCTTATAACCAAGACTTACTGTTTTAATGTTCAATTTGGACCCCCAGCCCTCTTAATTCAACTCCACGATGGCTGCATTTTGGACTAAAAATATAGGAGGCTGCCGTTTTCCGATGACCATTTTTAAAGAGAACCAGTTTACTTACAACCCATTTACACTGATATGTCCGTGACAGATGCATGTAGTATATTTCTTCCAAGCTGATACAAAATTGTTGCCTTTAGGATACAAAAATGTCATCCTTCATATCACAGCCTTGTTAAGTCATCGGGCGAAGATTTTTCCTACAGAGATTATGGAGCAATGATGTTACAATAATTTATACTAGTATATAAAATAGTAACCAGCTGTGCTCATATATACCTTATTTCTACCAGCTGTGCTCATACGACAAGTTCTCATGTCATGACCCTTTTCTGCACAAACACTGCATGTCCTTGTTCTTGTTTGACTTTGTTCTTGTGAGACTTGTATTCTAGACGGAATCCTTGACGCCACTCGTGGTCGGCCTTTAGTTCTAGCTTTTGCAGGATCATGCATAATGACATCATTTACTCCCACTTCTTGTTTGATAGGTGCACTGGACCCCACCTGTGATCTTGGCTCTCCAGAAGCAGTTTGCGCTTTATTAGTCATATTATGCTGGTCCAAAAAAATGTTTGCCCACCCAAAGACGACATCAAACAGAAGGGGATCTCTTGTTACCGCCTCCACGACTTTATCGAATGATGAACGAAGTCTCCAGGCTTTAAGTGGAGTAATTTGAGTTAGACGCACTCCGTGTACTGTGCTAGTCGACGAGGCCCCAAGACTCATGATGCTATGTCTTGCATTTAGAGTCCACCTGGGTAAAATATATCTCTCAGGGATGGCTTGCATATCATACTTTTGCTTCATCATATATAAAATTTGCGTGCATAGCAAACCTTCAGTCACCGCCCTTGCACACGTACACCTGAACATTCCCTTAGATATATTGCATTGAACATTATGCACGTAGCTCTTTCCATCAATCCGCATAGTTACTCTATACGTGCTCGTGTCCCCATCCGTGCTCACCCTTTCGTGCCGACAGTATAAAGTATTTTTGAAACGATTTTGAAAAATGGAAAATATGTTTCTAGTATATACCTTTGCGGCATGAACCTCTAACTCATGCATGCCGCTAAATTCTGGTTTGTTCCGCATACAAAAAGTATCTTCTCTCTCCTCTTTGTCTCGCGGAAATTTTACGGCTTTATCATATTGATCAATGAACTCGTATAATGGAGTCATACAGTTTACGTATCCATCAAAATACGCGTTCATGCTTTCACTCCTTTGGCTGGACGCCATGCCTACACACAAAATAAGAAATGAATACCATGTGCTGAGTTTATTTTGATCATATATTTTTACACCAATCTCTATCGTATTAACATTCATACCCGCAAAGAAAGTATCCAGTAGGTACGCCTTAATCCAATGCTGTGCTTTCTCATGCATCGTATGCAACCACTTCCAGGCTTTCATTTCATTTTTTTGTTTTTCTGTCAATGGCTCCTGAAATTCCGTTTGGTACTTCTCCATTAAGATGCACCAACAATTCTCAGCTTCTTCAACATTTTGACTGTTCTTACACCAGTTTGCATAGTCTTCTTCAAATTCAGGGGTATAAGAAGACCGCAATGAACGTAGATGCTCATCTTCGTGCAGACTGATATGCCATATGCAATACCTGGGTTTTGTATTTGGAAAAACTCTTTTGATTGCATTGCATATTGTCGGGTCTTGATCGGTGATGATAGCTCCTGGTGCTTTATCCCACATACATGTTAACCACTGTCCGAATAACCAAACAAAGGTTTCTTCCTTCTCATCAGCAAGAAGAGCACATCCAAATAAAATAGACTGTTTATGATGATTGACACCTGTAAAAGGTGCAAAAGGCAACATGAATCTATTTGTCTTATAAGTGACATCAAATACAACAACATCTCCAAACTGGCTGTATGATGTCCTCGCCCTTCCATCAGCCCAAAATATACTCCTGCATACATTCTCTTCATCATGCTCAATAGCATAATAGAACTGAGAGTCTGTAGCTTGCCTTTTAATAAATTGTTCTATTACTCTAATGCATTCCTTCCCAATGTTGTTCTTTCTTTCTACTCTCCCATGATCAATGCATTGTTGCGTAGTAATATTGACATTACTACTACTCGTGGCATTTAGAATCCTTGCAATCTTTGCAGGTCCTACTCCACAGCCACGCATCTGATCAACTAAATTCCTACATGTTCCGTCCATCTGCGATCTTTTATGTGACCGTAGCATCTGGATCTTCGCTGGGCTTTTTATCAACTCATGATTATGATCATCATTAAAGGAATTTATCCGCCATACTCCTCCGGTGATTTTATGAACTGTCATTCGAGCCATACAGCCTTCTCTCTCGTTTTTCCTTCGATTAACGTCCTTCCCTATCTCCCTCTTATCTTTTAAGCTTTTATACCCTTCTTTGTTACACGTATACTTCCTCCTCGTGGTATTGCCATCTTTTCCCTTTCCCGTAGATCCCTTTCGGGTTGCAAAACCTTTCATTGCTGCATATGTATTATAAAATTGATACGCATCTTCTTCTGTTTGAAATGTCATTCCAACATGTGGGCTGCCTTTTTCACTATCACTATGCCTATTCTCTTGATATACGCTGTTTGCACTGTCATTTTCAGCTTCAATCTCATTTGGCATCTCCTGATCATGCACATAGGGTTCACTCTCTTCGATTTTCATTTTCTACATTAGAAACAAGTAAAAATATCAGTAATATTGCCGCAGCATGACTGCTATACATGTCTATCCAAGTATCAGTATATCATCATCAGCATGTTAGTTGAAACCACACTACTATTACTAATCATGTTAAAACCTGGCGTATTATATCTATTCTTTTTCAATCTGATCTAATTGTAACCATCATATTTGATGACCGGATCAAATCCATCAAAAAATCAAACATATCAACCGTTGTGCGCGATGGGCACTATTATGTACGCCATTCGCTCCATGTTGTTGTGCTATATGAGCTGCTTCGGCAAGTTTTGATGGACATCTCATATTGCTCAACGCGCACAACGGGTGCGATGTTTGAAGGGTTGTGCGCGGATAGTAATTTCCATCGCAACACTTCGCTAGTTTGGAAATTACCCACCGCACAAAACGGGACAAAAATTTAGCCCGTTGTGCGCGGAGAGGAATTTCCAGGCTAATCGTCCAAAGGTTGGAAATTACTCCCCGCGCAAAACCCTTCAAAAATTTATCCCGTTGTTTGCGTTGAGCAATATGAGATGTCCAACAAATTAGGGATGACGATCCTTACCTTGATGGAGGAGAGTAACAGGGGAATCAACGAGAGTGTGATGGCCTGGATTTGGGGGCGATCTTAGGCGTGGGCTGTTGAAATCGAAGACCTTGTGTAAACCTGGGGATCTACTCCAGCTTCTGCGTTTTACGCGGGAGTGAGCAAAAGAATTGGTGGCGATTGCTCCAGCTTCTGCGTTTTGCGCGGGAGTGAGCAAAAGAATTGGTGGCGATTGTATTTTAGTACAAAAGGGGTTAAAGGTAATTTAGTACAGAGGCGCGTTAAAAAGAGCTTAAAGGGCGTTTTGGTAATTGCACAAAAAGGTCAGATATTACCATGATCGCTGATCGGATCGGACGGTCAGGAGGGGTCGAGCGCAGGAATCCCATCTAAGCACGAGTAAACAACCTTGATCGGAGCACTGATCGTCTCTGCTCCGACCCTAATTCCTTAAGGATTTCAACCCATTTTATAACTAAAAAGGTAAACAACCTTGATCACGATTGCTGGTGGTGATCGAACCGTACAATAATAACACAAGTTTTATGATAGCTCCCGAATGAAGCTATTTAGACTATAAATTGTGCTAAAAATAAAGATACGGATTAAATATAGAGATTAAAATTAGAATAATACCAGCTTAGCATAGAGCACTGAGTTATGATCGTCCTGGCACAAATGGTTCGTCGATCCGAGCTCTGTGTAGAAAGATATGCTCTTTTTAGCTACGTCCATCGAACTACTCCTTCCACGAATTTGATGATCTCTTTGAATCTTAGAGGGGAGGAATTCAACCTGATGAGAGGATGCTTGATCTTTGAATATTTTTGGCTCAATGGGTTCTTCTCCCAGGGAGGGGTCTCTCTATTTTGTAGAAGATTAAGAGTACTCTTCAAGTAGAACTCTATCCTTCAATTTAATCTCCAAATCTTCAATTTAAATAAACATGATCATGATTGATCTTTGAATTTTATAACTTATTTTAATTGGAAACTCCCAATAGAATAGATCTTCAAATCCAATAAAAAAATTCTCTTAATTGGTTAAAGTCAAACCTGGGCATTTGGCTGGTCAAACTGGTCAAATTTGGGATTCTGCATAATTAGCACAGCCGTGTCGCTTGAGCTTTGGCCTCTTCATAAGTTCTGCAAATATGGCACATCTGTGTGTTGATTCTGCACGATTGTATCAGCTGATCAATTCTTCCTTCATAAAATTTGCACTAGTGACACGGCCGTGTGTGAACCCGCACGGCCATGTTGCCTCTTGCCTAGGCTTAACCAACATTTTGCAAATGTGACATGGTCATGTGCAAGTATGTACAGCCATGTCAGCCTTCTTTAGAAAGTGATCATTCTTTCGCAGCAGTGACATGGTCATGTAGAAGTCTCACACGGCCGTATCGACCATAATAGCCGAACAGTGTTCAGTCTTTATAGTAACACGGTCGTGTATGATGAGGCACAAGACCGTGTTGCTTTGGCCCTTCATAGACATTTCATTTTCTGACATGCACGGCCTTGCCATCTACACGCACGGATGTGCAACCCATGTTTTGAACATTTCATTTCTGTTTGACTTCTGATTGACATGCAACTCACTAGATAAGTATATTAGACCCACATAAATTGTTTGGCATCATCAAAATAAGCTTTGACCTCAGTTAAAGGGATAACTTAGGCCAACAGCCGGCTCAGTGCATCAGGTACAATATTGACCTTTACCGGATGATACTGAAGGTCAATGTAAATCTGCCATAAGCCACATCCATTACCATTGTTGCATATTTTGTTCATGCTACGTGAAGGGGTACTTTAAACTCTTATGATATGTATATACCCTCAAGTGCTCCCCAAGTAAAAATTGTCTCTAGATTTTCAACGAAAAGTTTATCGCTGCCAACTCAAGATCATGAGTGGGATAGTTCATCTCATGGTTCTTCAATTGCCTTGATGCATATGTAACGATGCGGTCGTGCTTATGAAGTACGCATCCAAGACCCTTATCAGATGTTGTAGGACCTAAAACTATGGAGAAAACAATAGTTGTGGGTAAATAGTGTTTTATGAAATTGAAAAGGAATTATGCCTAATTAAAATCCTTAGCAACCAATAGTGTGAAAATGAATAAATGAGACAAACAACCACAGAAAATGCAATCACAAACAAGGAATATGCCGGATTCCCCTTAGTCAAATCCCGACTCCCTGGAATCCTACTTCAGCAACTCACTAGAAAACCCCCTAGTGATTAGTAATCTACTAATACCTTCTTACCGAATCCTGGTAAGAGTAAAACTAATAGAATTTTCACACCACTTCCCACAGCTTGGGAATGGTCCACTCTCACAATCCGAGAGTTTCTACTAACAATAGAAAGTAATGAAATTGAAATATTCAATGTGAAATAAAAACACAAACATATGCATTGAATATAAACGTATTATGAAGTGAGGCATGGAAGTGTGTGTGTGTGTGTGTGTGTGTGTGTGTGTGTGTGTGTGTGTGTGTGTGTGTGTGTAATGCTTCTAAAATATGAATGAGAGAACTTACTACTTTTCTAGACAAAGAAGCAATGAATGCTTGAAGTATGAGCTTGTGAGCTTTGAGGCCAAGTGAGGAGATGAAGACTTGAATGTGAACTATTACTGTTTCTAAAAGTTCTAAATGGAATGCAACAAGTCCATATATATATATATATATATATATATATATATATATATATATATATATATATATATATATATATATATATATATATTGAGAATAATGGGTATCATACGCCATATGAGATGGTGTCTCATATGCCCTCTCACATAAAGGGGGCAAGTACACCAAGTACAAGCCCATGTGGGCTTGTACTTGCCCCGTTTATGTGAGAGGGCATATGAGACACCCTCTCATATGGCGTATGATACCCATTATTCTCATATATATATATATATATATATATATATATATATATATATATATATATTTGAAAGGTTAGTGAGCAACTTTATTAAAATAGAGTACAAAATACAAAATACAATGATGCAGAATGTTTTCAGAGAGTCGGAATTACAGAGTGGGGATAGGGCACAAGCGCCGTCACCCACTACCGTAATCCCAACCTCTAAAGACAAACTGCCAGCACAGAAGTACATGTACAAGAAGTACAACTAAGAAAAAGTAGAAAAGTCCCATCGCTCCATAATAAGAGCAGTACTCGAAGAGTCTGGCTCATGATTACGAAGGATAATCCTGACGTCAGAAGATATATCTTCAAAAAGGGATGTCTTTAGTTTTTTTGCGCTTTCAAAAATTCTGCGATTTCTTTCCTTCCAAATGTGCCAGACCATGGCTGCTAGAACAGTCTTCGCCAAAATACTTAAAGTATCCTTCCCAGAAAAATACTTCAAAAAGTAATCACCCACTTTTGGGAGGCGAGGCTCAACGGGTACAGTAACGCCCAACTTTAGGAGGCTCCTCATAAGGATGTAATTGGTATAGTCACATTCGAAGAAGAGAAGGCCTATATTCTCAGTAACAACCGAATCACATAGAACACAAGTCAGGTCCGATGTAGCATCCCATCGCTCTAATTTATCTTTAGTCTGCAATTTGTTTAGGAGGGATCTGAGGAGTGTTAAGGATAGCTTTGGAACACAACCCGAGTACCATACCAGATTTGAATATATATATAACCCAAAATCGCACCAAATCCATTAACAAATCACCAGCATTAAATGCAGAAAAGGGCTTGTAACGGGCAAAAAGCTGAGTCACCAGACAATTGGAGAGTCCTACTGGGCATCTGATGCACTATGCTGATAAGACCGTAAATGCAGTCTAACGGCTACTAGACAGACGTATGTTGAAGGGTGGCCAGATGTCTGGTCATATGTGCAAACATCTGGCACCAAGGCATCAGACAAACGAACGGTCAGGATGAAGGAATTGAAATTACTGGAAATTTTGAAGAAAATGGAAAGACATCTGTAGGTCATGAACCAGGCATCTGTCACACTATGCGGACACCTGGGAAGACAGCTACATGCATCTGTCCTATTTAGGGTTTAGAGAGATGTCTAAAACGTACACACCAGACGTCTGATGTTCACACACAGGCATCTGGTTGAGGGCTGAAATCTCTATCATGAACTAAAATGATTTCTAACCCTATGGGATCAACATATAAATCATCTAAAGTGTTGGATGTGACATATAAGTGCTTCTAAGCAAGTCTATTCAAGGCTTAACATTCTAATTCAATAAAGAAGAAAAGAAAAAAAAATATTACATATTAATTCCATTCACTTCCTATTGATTTCCTTGAAATATTCTATTTGAATCCTTGAGTCCATCTCGTTAAATTCCTTAAGTCGTCACTTTACTCTGTTATCGATTTTGATAAAACTTTGATCTACAATCGACGTTGATTTAATTAACGACAAATCAAGGGGTTAGTCGCAATTAATTATATTTGCTCATCATCAAAACCAAATTGGGGGATCTAATAATCAACATTTTCCCCTTTTTGATGATGACAAACAAAGAAAAACATAATAATTGTGCTAAAAATTAAATAAGTAGTATGCCTGCATTGATGCCAAACAAGTTAGTACAAATAATCATATATAATTTAGGGCATCGATGTGAAGTAAGAGTGAGTGTATTACATGTCATAGTGTATTATAGATGTTAAAGCTCAAAAATAATTGAATACACATGCGTAGGAAGTATGGGCAATAAACATGAACGAAATTAAAAGATATGAGAATGGATCAACAAATTCAATGTAATAAGTCAATAGAAATTGAATGTGGGATAAAATCCAAGTTTATACATCAAACTCCCCCTAAATCATACAATGGCTTCAAAAATAAAAATTTTGAATCTCATGATTCATGGAAATGTTTTAAATTCACAAATAGCACATGAATTATTTCTCTCCCCCTTTGTCATAATCAAAAAGTGCAAGAGGAAGAGAAACAACAACAAGTAGTGCTAACGAAAATATAAAATATCGGAGTAATTGAATAGGATAAACAATTGAGGTGATATTTATCAAAACATAAAACAAAATAGGAGGAGTATCACTTTCAATAATGTATCTCATCTCAAATCAACATCAAAAGTATGGAGACAATATCAACATTCATATTGGACATGTATCAAAAAATGTATAAAAATGAACACATAAACACATTTCCAAAGTAATAAGTTATATATATATATACTAGTCATTACCCGTGCCCATAGGGCACGATTTATTTAATGGCTGAGTTTTTCTCCCCCACAAATTTCAAGTTCACCCAAATTTCAAGTTTTCCCACAAAATTTCAAGTTTCCCCCCAAATTTAAGTTTTTCCTCAAAATTTAAGTCCCCCCAAAATTGTCATTACCACCTAGGACAAACTTGCCACGTAGGACAAAGCTTTGTCCTAGTTGGATAAGATTCAAAATCTTCATAGAATTGGAAAAAAATGGCCGGAAGGGGTGAGAATAAAAAGTGTGGGTGTGTGTGTGGGGAGAGTCCATAGGCAAAAATACAAAACCCGGGGTTGTATGTGCAAAATTCCACACCTCCTCTTTTATCCCTCAAAATCTCATCCTTATATTTTCTCTTATTCAATTTCCCTGTTTTATATAATAGATATCCAAATTCTCTTATCCAATTTCTCATGCCCAAATTCTCTTATCAATTTCTCTTGATAACATCCGTCTTTTATATAATAGATATCCATTATCCAATTTCTCTTGTCCAATATCTCTTATCCAATTTCTCTTGATAACATCTCTCGTTTGTAATATAGATATCCCTTATCCAATTTCTCTTGATAACATCACTCTTATCCAATTTCTATTGTCCAATATCTCTTATTCAATTTCTCTTGATAACATCCCTCTTTTATAATATAGATATCTCTTATCCAATTTATCTTGTCCAATATCTCTAATCCAATTTCTTTTAATAACATCCATCTTTTATAATATAGATATCTCTTATCCAATTTCTCATGTCCAATATCTCTTATCCATTTTCTCTTGATAACATCCATCTTTTATAATATAGATATCTCTTATCCAATTTCTTTTTTCCAATATCTCTTATCCAATTTCTCTTGATAACATCCCTCTTTTATAATATAGATATCTCTCTTATACAATTTTTCTTGATAACATCCCTCTTTTATAATATAGATATCTCTTATCCAATTTCTCTTGATAACATCCCTCTCTTATAATATAGATATCTCTTATCCAATTTCTCTTGTCCAATATCTCTTATCCAATTTCTCTTGATAACATCCCTATTTTATAATATAGATATCTCTTATCCAATTTCTCTTGTCCAATATCTCTTATCCAATTTCTCTTGATAACATCCCTCTTTTATAATATTGATATCTCTTATCCAATTTCTCTTGTCCAATATCTCTTATCCAATTTCTCTTGATAACATCCCTCTTTTATAATATAGATATCTCTTATCCAATTTCTCATGTCCAATATCTCTTATCCAATTTCTCTTGATAACATCCCACTTTTATAATATATATATCTCTTATCCAATTTCTCTTGATAACATCCCTCTCTTATAATATAGATATCTCTTATCCAATTTCTCTTGTCCAATAGCTCTTATCCAATTTCTCTTGATAACATCCCTCTTTTATAATATAGATATCTCTTATCCAATTTCTCTATTTCAATATCTCTTATCCAATTTCTCTTGATAACTTCCATCTTTTATAATATAGATATCTCTTATCCAATTTCTCTTTTCCAATATCTCTTATCCAATTTCTCTTGATAACATCCCTCTTTTATAATATAGATATCTCTTATCCAATTTCTCTTTTCCAATATCTCTTATCAAATTTCTCTTGATAACATACCTCTTTTATAATATAGATATCTCTATCCAATTTCTCTTGATAACATCCCTCTCTTATAATATAGATATCTCTTATCCAATTTCTCATGTCCAAAATCTCTTATCCAATTTCTCTTGATAACATCCCTCTTTTATAATATAGATATATATATATATATATATGTGTGTGTGTGTGTGTGTGTGTGTGTGTGTGTGTGTGTGTGAAAAATGGAGAAGAGCTGACAGCGCTGGAAATTTTTCCAGCGCTGTCCTCATTTTGGGCGCCCTAAAATTATTTTTTTTGAAATTTTTTTTTGCAGTAGTTAGATATAATTGTTGGTAAGCTCCCCACAAAATTTCAGCTCGATCCGACACCGTTTGAGCCTCCGTTCATCGACTTCAAAAACGTTGCGCAAAACTGTGGACAGATTTACGCAACGTTTTTGAAATCGATGAACGGAGGCTCAAACGGTGTCGGATCGAGCTGAAATTTTGTGGGGAGCTTCCCAACAAGTATATCTAACTACTGCAAAAACAATTTCAAAAACAAATAATTTTAGGGCGCCCAAAATGCGGACAGCGCGGGAAAAATTTCCAGCGCTGTCAGCATTGGCCCATTAACCTCTATATTTTTTTGAAAGGTAAGCGTGTTATTTTATATATTACAAAATACCATATACAATGTACATCAAAGCTCATTCAGGCGTATGTTATTAATAGGGAGAGGATAGGGCACAAGCGACGTCACTCTCCACTAGCAATCCCACACCCTAAATGAAGCAATACATCAAAACTCAACCCAAGTCCCTAAATTCCCAATTGGCAAATACAGATATTTCACCAGAAGAAGAAGGCTCAAGACCGTCCAGAGCAAGTCGAATTTCACGGGCCATATCATCAAATACTGTTGTCTTACTCTTAATCTCCCCTTCAAAGATACGACGATTCCTTTCTTTCCAGATATGCCAGACCGCCGACGCAAGAACGGTTTTAGCCAATCTATCCAACGTACTCTTTCCTGCAAAATTAGTAATATAATAGCTTCCAATGTCCCGCAATCCTGAATGGGTGCAATTACTTACTCCTAGCTTTAGTAAGGATCTGCACCAAATGTAACTAGAAAAGCTACAATTGAAGAATAGGTGTTCCGTATTCTCCTCCTTGCTGTCATCACAGAGGACGCAATTTATTGGCGTTTGAAACCCCCATCTGCTAATCCTCTCTCTAGTGAGTAGCTTGTCTTGAAAAGATCGAAGAAGAGTGAGAGACCATTTGGGCACATGATTGCCATACCAAATCAGTTAATGAAATGGAAAGAATTCGCCCCGCCGTCTAGCTCCTTCCCAAGCATCCCTGAACCGGAAAACATCACCAGGCATCCACTGCCAATCATCCGGCCCCTCCTTTAGCACAATTCTATCAAGTAATGGCCGCACCTGATCCAACACATGGTCCGATGTCCAACCATTTCCCGCCCAATAGTCTCTAACACATGCGTGCTCAACTCCAGGAGGTGTATCGAATAGGTGACATAAGGGCCCGCAGTCTAACCAAGGATCAATCCAGAAGAGGGTGCTTCGCCCATCATAAACACGCCTGCGAATTAATTTGTGAGCAATTTGCCTACTTTTGAGAAGTCTCTTCCATGTACCTGATTGTGTGGCCCGCTCCTTGGTTGCAAAAAATTCCCTGATGCTCCCATATACTAAGCTCATATACTTGGCCCAGATACTGTCGGTGGTGAGGTACCTCCAAGTTAGTTTCAAACCCACCGCATCATTCAATTCTTCCAGGAGCCTTAACCCCACGCCACCCTCATTCTTTGGTTTGCAAATATCTTCCCATGCCCAAGATCTAGATGATCCCATAATGAAGCGCCTACACATCGAAGAGATGGTCCTCAGGACAGTCATAGGGATATGGAAAGCGTGCATCCAAAATGCAACAATTCCGTAAATTACCGTCCTCACAAGTTCAATTCGCCCCGCCATAGAAAGCAAAGTAGAGCTCCAACCCAACATCCTTTTCTTACATTTATCCACTAGTCTGCCATAGTTGGTAGTTTTTGGGTACTTGGAGGAGAGGGGTAAACCGAGGTAGGTTGATATTGTGGTGGCAATCTTGATACCCAGAATGTCCGCCAAAGTGCTTTTATGATCAATAGCCCCTTTGCTGAATAAACCCGAACTCTTATCCCAGTTCACATGAAGGCCAGTGTAATCAAAAAATTCCAACAATAAGTTTTTAATGCCCAAGAAAGTATGCATGTCAGCCCGGCAGAACATCAGGAGGTCATCGGCAAAAAGAAGATGAGAGATGGAACCAGTGCGCCTCATTGGATGGATGTTCCCCAAATTAATTGCCTTAGTGAGCAAGATAGTAAATGCCTCCATAATAATGACAAATAAATAAGGGGAAAGAGGGTCTCCTTGACGAATACCTCTATTTCCTTTGAAATACCCGTGCGGTGCCCTATTGATCATAACTGAGAATGTCGGAGTATTAATGCACTCCTTGATCCAACCTATGAATTGTTCAGGGAAGCCCAGTTTTCCCATGAAATAGCAGATGAAGCCCCTATTGACACTGTCAAATGCCTTCCTTAAATCAAGTTTCAGACAAGCTCGTCGACCCATAGGGTTGCTGAAGTCTCTAATCTGCTCGTGGGCCAGGAGGGTGCAATCTGATAAGAGTCTTCCTTTGAGGAAGGCAGCCTGGTTTGGAGATATTAGCTCATGGATCACCATTTTAATCCTGTTGCAAATTACTTTACTGATAATTTTGTAAATTACATTACAACAAGCAATAGGCCTGTAATCTCCAAAGGAAGAAGCGCCAGCACTTTTAGGAACAAGAGTTAGGCATGTATGATTGATACTTCTGAGAAGAGAACTGGAGGTGAAAAAAGATTTGACAGCAGTGGTTACCTCATCTCCAATTAGGCCCTAATTATGTTGAAAGAAGTACCCATTGTAACCGTCTGGTCCTGGGGATTTATCTGGGCCGATCTGAAACACAGCCTTTTTCACCTCATCATCAGAGACTCTCCTGCTAACCCAGGCAGATGCACTAGCCGTCAAAATGCGGCGAGGGACAAGTTTCGGGAAGGAGGATAAATAGTGGGTTTGATTATATAACTCTGCATAGTAAGCGGGGGCTTTCTTCTTCAGGTCAGCATAGACATAGTTACAATTTCCAGTAGCATCAACCAGATGACGAAGATTGTTCCGAGAGTGCCTAGATTTCATAGCAGCATAGAAAAATTTGGTATTCATATCTCCCAGGGTAAGCCAGTCCTGTCTGCTCTTTTGACGGTACATCTCCTCCTCGAGCTTCATTGCCGCCCTTAATTCAAGCAGAACATGCCTCTCCTTAAGCTGAAGGGTAGACGATGAGTGCAAGCTAGGGTTCATCCGGATATGCTCAAGATCATGTGTACATTTCTTCACCAAGTTCGAAGCATGATAGTCTCTCGCCCACCCCCGAAAAGCTGGCTTTAGTCTCTTCAATTTTTGTACCAGATTGAACATTGGAGTACCCTTCACATGGCCGGACCAATGTGATTCAACAATCTCCTTATATCCTGGGCATTTAGTCCAAAAGTTAAAAAACTTAAAGGGTTTAGGAGGAGAGAAAACCTGGGTATGGAGATTCACCACCATAGGCGAATGGTCACTGGTAAGAGGATCCAAATATTCAGCAAAAGTCTCAGACAACCTATGGAACCAGGCCGAATTACAGAATACCCGATCAAGTTGGGCCGCTATCCTGGCCTTGCCAACCCTATTATTACACCAGCTTAGATTATTGCCCTTGCTTTTCAGTTCCTGAAGAGAACACCTGTTTAAGCACCCAGTGAAATCCTCGGTCATGGATTCTTCAATTTTCCTGCCCCCAACCTTATCCTTGGTGTAAAGGACACAATTAAAATCACCACCAACAAGCCACGCAGAGCTTCCAATCAGAGCCATGTCTTTTTCCATACTCCTCCACAGCTCCTTTCTCTCCATCATAGTATTATGGGCATACACCCCTGTGATAGTACAGACAAATCCCCCAATATTTGTACAAGAAACCGAGATGTGCTGAGGAGAAATAGAAATGCAGGTAGCCTTCCAAACAGATGGGTCATATCCCAAGACAATACGCCCACCAGGAGCACAAGAAGAATTATCCAAAGATGGCCAACCCTTGGGTAGCCCATAATTATTGCTAGCAGAAGGATCCTTGAGCTTAGTCTCAAGGAGAATAATAAATGACGGATTTATTACGCTAATCCTACTCCTCAGGTCTCTCCGCCGGACCTGGTTATTGATCCCTCTGGTATTCCAAATGAAGATAGACATTAATCAATCTTAAGGGGTTGGCTGCCGATACCACAGCCATTATTAATTACCTGAGATCTGGTGCTTCTCCTGCTACTAGTGCAAGCAACAACTGGGAGCTTCTTCTTACCAGCTTTTATATCCGCCTTACGCCTGAGTTGTTCAGCCACCTCCATATCCCATTCTGGATTGTCTATAGATATCTCCTCCGGTATCATGTCAATATCCTCCCCGTTAGGGTCCTGAAGATGTGTGGAATTAGAGTCGCAGTTGCTTTCAGAATTTACAGCATTGGTCATCAGTAGGGACTCAAGGGGATTAGAGTCGCTGTTTTTGCAATGGTCATCAAGGCCATTCCGGATAGATGAGGCACCCTCCACTGCCGCATTGCAGCATTGAGCATTGCCCTGCACTAGGCCCAAACCCTCAGTATTCCTATTGTTTCGCATTGATACATCAGGGCCACCCCCCACTTCCTCAATGTTACCCGCCACAGTCTCAGTGCGAGGCGCTAGCACTCGTTGCAAGGTGTTTCCCATGGGATTGGTCTCCTCCGCAAGAACAACCGACGCCACATGGGCAGTGTGATCCGAAGGCGCCAAACATGACCCAGCTGTAGCGGGTCCCTCCACACACGGGCCAGCCGCAGTCATCAGATCCCCGTTGACAATCAAAGCAGGGTTTGCATTAGAGGCAGGGTCCAAGACTTTATGAACTAGCTCCCCTAACTCCTCAGGGCAAGGCACTATACCTCCTACATTCCCAGTCGGTAGTTCATGACTCCCCCCCGTGGCAAGAACATGGGGAGTCTCCTTTACAGATGAGTGTTTATTGGATGTGGTATCATGGATTGAAGGGAGCTTGGACTTAGAGGGGCACTGGGCGTCACTGTGTCCGAAACAGATACAACGGCTACATCGTGGAGGATCTCCTTCAAACTTTATATCAATGGTTACCATAGACCCATCATCCAACTCCACGTCAAAGGAAGAGACAATAGGGGATGAGGCATCAACTTCAATGAGACAACGCGCATAGGATATTCTCTCCAAATACGTAGTGGCGCGATCCAGGCAAATATGAGTCCCCACTACAGAAGAAATAATGTTAAGACCCTCCAGGTTCCACATATATAGTGGGACTCCATGTAATTGAACCCACACTGGGATAGATGACAGAATATCCCGATCATGCCTCAAATCGAGACTCCACCTCTTGAGCACCACAAGACGCCCGTCAAACACCCAGGGCCCCCCCTGCCAAGATCCGATTGCACTCTTCCTCGGATTCAAATCTAAAGTAGAAGAATCCGTTCTCCTTGCTATATATTTGAACTCGCTTCCTGGGCTTCCACAATCTCTCCATCCAAGCCACCATTTGGCCGTAGAATGGTATATCCCCGAGTACATAACCCACGATAGTGTTCTTCCAGTTTTCAGCACCCCGTCTAACAAGGCCGATAGGGAATTTGGCATATACAGATCCGTCTGCCCGTACGGTAGGTGGGACATGTGACATGGTTAGCGCTGCCCCATATGAGCGTCTATTAGCACAGACGTCGATCCAAGATAGTTTAGTTCCCGAGGTGTTGACATTTATTTGTGCATTAGCCCTCTCTGGCAATCTTCCAAGCACGTTGCGATCACGCTCCAATAGCACAGGTTTTGCCCTCTCAGCCATTCTCCCAACCATTTTACGATCACGCTCCAGAACTGAAGAGTTAGGTCTCAGAGGCACTTTACCGAAGAAGCGGGCGCCACCCCTATACGATTCTTTTGGATAAGCTCTGCGCCGATGGCCACCATTGCCTGCCCAGATCGGAGGGTCACCCTTTCCAGCGACCACCTTCTTCCTCACAACTTGCCACCCATCTCCCAAATCTTCTGTTAGCCTGGAGCCATCTCCGACCAGACCAGAACGTAGTCTGGAAGAATCGCCGTCTTTCAGATCACGCTTCGAAATAGATCCGCCGTCGACTCCGGAGCCATCTGCCCGATGAACCAAGATCTCATCTTCACGATTCACGATCTCCTTGCGGACGTTACCCACGCCGCCCACGATCTCCTTGCGGACGTTGCCCACAATCTCCTTGCGGACGTCGCCCGGAATATCACCCACGCCGCCCGGAATATCACCCACGCCGGCCGGAATATACCCCAAGCTGCCCGGATCGCCCAAGTCGCCAGATCCGACATTTACGCTAACCCTCATTTTACCTTCGTATACACTTAATTTATCATTAACCTATATATATATATATATATATATATATATATATATATATATATATATATATATATATATATATATATATATATATATATATATATATATTTATATTTATATATATATAGGGTAAAGTGTTCCTAGGGTGACTCCTTAGATTAAATCTAAGGAGTCGCCCCCATTTTCTCCCATCTCCCACAATTGTTTTTGAAATTTTTTTTCATAGCATTGTTGGTCACATCATGGATGATCAACATACCAAAAATCAAGTCATTCCAATACTTTAAAAGCCCCCATCTATCCCTTGCAACTTCAACGGTCTCAAAACGTGCTGAAAAACACATAAAGTTGCAAGGGGTAGATGGGGGCTCTAAAAGTATTGGAATGACTTGGTTTTTGGTATGTTGATCATCCATGAGATGAACAACAATCCCAAGAAAAAAAATTTCAAAAAAATTTGTGGGAGATGGGAGAAAATGGGGGCGACTCCTTAGATTTGATCTAAGGAGGCACCCTAGGAACACTTTACCCATATATATATATATATATATATATTTATATATATATATATATATATATATATATATATATATATATATATATATATATATATATATATATATATATGGGTAAAGTGTTCCTAGGGTGACTCCTTAGATCAAATCTAAGGAGTCGCCCCCATTTTTCCTTATATCCCATAATTTTTTTGGATTTTATTTTTCATGGGGTTGTTGTTCACCTCATGGATGATTAACATACCAAAAATCAAGTCATTCCGATACTTTTAGAGCCTCCATCTACCCCTTGCAACTTCAACGGTCTGAAAACGTGTTGAAAACCCATGAAGTTGCAAGGGGTAGATGAGGGCTCTAAAAATATTGAAATGAATTGATTTTTGTTATGTTGATCATCCATGAGGTGAACAACCACCCCATGGAAAAAAATTCCGAAAAAAATGTGGGATATGGGAAAAATGGGGGCGACTCCTTAGATTGAATCTAGGGAGTCACCCTAGGAACACTTTACCCTATATATATATATATATATATATATATATATATATATATATATATATATATATATATATTCGATGTTAGAAAGTGTGGAAGATACAATCCAAAGCATCGCTCATACATAAAAAATAAGTAATACAGAGCCAAAAATGGCATATACATCATGTCAAAAAATATAAACTACAATCCCATACATACAACATAAAAAAAATACAGAAATTCCTTTCAAACTCTCCAAAACAAAATGAACATCCTAGCTTTGAGAGTTTCCTCGAGAAGATCAAGGGTCAGTCCCAGAAGGAGGATGATGATGAGCTGAACTCGATACTGGAACATCAGCAACAGTAGCATTCGAGTCTAGTGCATCAGCAGACGAGTCAAGTGCATCAACAATAACACCACTAGATACTGGTGCATCAGCTTCATTCGAGCCTGGTGCATTAGTAAACGAGTTAGGTGCATCAATAACATCACAACTAGATACTTGTGCATCAACCAAAGGAGGCTGAAGAGGTGGACCAGGCTGAGGGGGTGCAATAGGAGAAACATCACTACATACATCAACAATAGGAGTCATCCAGAGATGCTAAGCTATACAAGTCTGAAGATCCGTTTGTTGAACCTGAATTTGTTCCATCTACGCCATCTCAGTGATCATCTTACCCATGATATATTCTAGACTAATGATCTGAGCTGTAAAAGTCTGAAGGGGGTCTTCTGAGATATAGGGATGCTCAGAGGATGTGGGAATGATAGGAGTGGTAGGAGTAACATGAGGTGGAACAGAGGCTGAAGGACCGGTGGAGGATGAAGCAGTAGATGCATTTGAAGCTGTCGCCTTAATGGTTGCAACTGACTTATGAAGCAATGTGGAGTTGATATGAGCTACGGGAGGACTCTTTTCACTTTTACTCAAAGGAAATTTGAAACGAGAGAAGATATGAGTAAGAAAGGAGGGATATAGCAGGTGAGAGGTGTCGATCATCCTATCAAGAATAACATGCGCCCAATTTATGTTTATGCCTCCGAGGAGAGCATAAAAAGAACGAAAATACTCAAAAGACATATAATCCACAATCCCATACTTAGGTAAGATGTTAGATTTAAATTTGAGGTTACATATCCAAGGAAGCTGGGTGAGATGCTTAGGTTTAAGGAAAGAAGTGATATGCCTAGGGACCTCAGTAAATACTGTGGCCAAGATTGATTGGTCAGAAATATCAATATCAACGATGAGCTTACCAGTGGAAGGAATGTGAAGCAAGGATCCCAAAGTCTCTGTGTCAAGTATGATAGGAATCCCTTGGATGACAATGTCCAAACAATGCAAATCATTTCAAATGCGGTTGGCGTAAAACAATCGTACTAGGTTCGGATAGTAGAAGGTGGCCCTAGTGTCACGCAATATTTATAGGAATCTAGTCTTTTCGAAAACTTCTGAAAGACCTGTTAAGTATTGAATTCTCCCTACTTGGTTTTGATGATGAGCAAACATAAATACTTGTGACTAATCCCCTCCATACAGTTAATTTATTGCCTAATACATTCATGAAGATCTAATAGCAATGAATGACAATCAAGCTCAATGAATGACAATAAAAAATCAATCAAAGCTCAAAGAGATGATTAGGTGATCAAGATAAAGATAAAAGCTTCAAAGACTTCAAGATCATTCAAGAGAAAGAAGAGAAGCAAAACAACAATGTAAATCTTTTGTTATTCTAGTTTCTTAATCATTAGAATGTAGTCATGAAGTAGAATTATCTTGGAGCACTCACACATCACTCATTCTATCCTAGGAATCCATTAGAATTTATTTTCTAGGACTCTATTTATTAATTCCCTAACATGTGCATTTCAATTGATTAACAAGCGACTATTGAACATTTGTCAGGCGTCTGTCTACATACATATGCCTGTAATTTGGTCTAGAGTCGTCTGTTATGCACACACTTTTGATAGGATTCTTTGGGTTTTCTGTATTCAATTCTAACAGGCGACTTCTGTACAATGTTCAGGCGCTTGGCGACTTGCAGGTGCATGTGACTTGTTATTTAGTCGCATGCATCATCTTGCCCAAAGATCTCAAGTTTGTCAACTATTGTACTTGTGCAATCAGGCGATGTACGTAGGTTTTATAGGCGTCTGCATATGGCACATGCGCCTGTCTATACCGTTATATTTGCATGTCCACCCCTTGCCCAAAATTCTCATTTTGACAAGTTACGCACTTGTGCACGCATGCACTAAACGTTGGTTTCCTAGTAGCATGCCCATGGCACAGGCACCTGTGGATATCACATCAGTCGCCTATCTTTGTGCTCCTATAATTCTTGATTTTGGTAACTTTTGCACTTTTGCCACTCAGACACCTGTCGAAAGTTTCTCAGACGTCTGCTTGTTTTCAGGCACATGTACAACCTTCATCAGTCTCCTGTCCGACGTGGTAAGTTACCGTTTGAATTCTCACCTACCCTCTGACACAGTGCAACAAGCGACTATCGGTCCTTCATCGGTCGTCGGTCCTTGCTGTTAAATTAATCTGTTGGCTGTTTTGAGACGGATTTTGAGAGGGCGGTTGGGTAATATATTGGGGGCTTTGAAAGAGCTTATAAATAATCCATTTACTGTTTCATTGGAGAACTCTTGGAACCCTAAGAACTTCATTGATTCATCTCTCAAGCTTAATCTCTCAAGTGCTCAAATCTTTCTAGCCATCATTCTCTCTTGCTCTCCAACCTAGAATCAAAGTTCAAATCTTCTAGGCATTTTTTGGTGACAAGAGAAATGGTAATTCTCTCTTCTAGGAAGAGATCAACACACTCTACAATCTTGCTCCTTCAGGTTCTATTTTAAGGCATATGTATTTGTAAGTGTGATATTTTCAGTTTTATAACTTTCGTTTAATTGGTTTTGCCCTCGGTTTGTGAGAGTGTTTGCTTGATCCCAAGTTATAGGAATCAAGGTCATCAATCTTGTGTATTGATTACACTTGTAGGGTTGCTACAAGTGGGTTGAAAGGAAAACTCAAGCTAGGGTTTTAGCTTGAATATCCAGGTGGTATCATGGGTGGAAAGGACGTATGATTACTGGAAACAAGTCGAGTTTGACTTATGTAATCCGGACCCTTCAACATCTTGTGTTTGCGTGTTCTAATTGTTGTTTCATAATATTTCCACATTGTTTGTTGGTTGGGATTTTAATTAGGCGTTAAAACACTATTCAACCCCCCTTCTAGTGTTTTCCTCATAGCACATGATCCTTACCATTGGTATTAGAGCACAAGGTTAAGCTATGGCATCCAACAACAATAACAACATTCCTCCACGTACTTCCTACAATAATCATGATCGAGATGGTCCTTCATCGGTCTTTGAAGGCCATTTTACGGTTCATCCTCCATATTTCAATGGCACTAATTTTGGCTATTAGAAGTGCCAGATGGAGACGTTCCTTAGGAGTTTTTCTCTATGGAGAATCCTACACAAGGAATACGTAAACCCTATGGAAGAGGATTACGACAAATGGACTCCCGCCGAGAAGTCCGCAGAGGTGAACAATGCCAAGGCAATGAACGCTCTTCATTATGCCTTGGAGCTCGATTAGTTCAATAAGATATGCACATGTAAAAGCGCACATCAAATTTGGAATCGTCTTAATGTTACTCATGAAGGGACCAACAAGGTAAAATTGTCGAAGTTATATATTGCCGTGTAAAACTTCGATATGTTTCAAATACAGGAAGAGGAGAACAATGCTTCGATGTATGCTCGCTTCACCGACATCACCAATGAGCTTGAAGCTCTTAGAAAGACATACACACAACAAGAAAATATGAGGAAGATCATCATGTCAATAACCTCAAAATGGGAAAGAAGAACAATAGAAATTGAAGAGGTCAATGGCATGAAAAGCTACACCGTGGTGAACCTCATAGGTACACTCATGTGATATGAAGTGAGAATGGAGAACAGATTGAAGATAAGGGGAATGATGAAGCCAACAAAGGCAAAGAAGAAAGCACTAGCGTTTAAAGCCACTTCTTCATCCTCCGAAAGTGATAAGTCGAGAGATGAGATGGATTTGGCATCCATGGCGTTCATGGCAAAGAAGTTCCAACGCTTCTTCCGTAAAGGTAAATTTCCATCTAAATCTAAATTTGATTCCACTAACTCTTCTACTCTTTATTACTAGTGCAACAAACCCGGGCACATCAAGAAGGATTGTCCGATGCTAAAGAACAAGGAGAAGTTGAAAGCTCCAAAATACAACAAGGCCGACAAGTACAAGAAGAACAAGAAGAAAGGACTTGTAGGCACTTTCGATGACTCGAGCAAATATTCATTGAGTGAATCCGAGGATGAGAAGGGTGAGAGTGCATAGATGTGCTTCATGGCACGTGAGGATACACCCTCCGATGAGAGCTCTAGTGAGAGAGATGAACCTGAGGTAACTATGGATGAACTTAGAATTGCTAATGAAGAATTATTTTCTAAGAATCAAAATCTCATGTTTAAATATATTAAGTCTAAGGAGATAAATGCTAGTAAGTCATCGATGCCACCCATCACCAACAATGACACCATTGTTGAATCACTAACCCTTGAGATTGTTACTTTTCTTACTCAAAATGGGTCGTTGAGAAATGAGGTTGAATCTCTCAAATCTCAATTGGATCATGTATCTATTGAAGATAGTAATGATCTTGAGATTGAAAATCTTCAATCTCAAAACACAAGTTTGAGTATTGAGAATAAATCTCTCAAAACCCAAGTGCACGAGCGCACCACACTTGTGTCCACCTTGGACACTACCATTTCTTCTCTTGAGAAGAAATATGAGCTCATTTCCTCCATTGTTGAAAGATTAAACAAAGGGAAAGGATTGTTGGATGATTTGCTTTCGAATCAACTACCAGCCAACCAATGAGTTGGACTTGGTTATTCCAAGGCAAATACATCCAATGCACGCACCACCTATAGTGGTATCACTATAGATTTTATGAGGGCAACCTCCGGTGCATCCACACGTGGTGTTCATAACACATTGGGTAGCAAAACTACGAAGAATGTCACCACTTCTCACACTCCCTCTTTTGCAAAGAAACCCACCAAAGGTGAAAATAAAAATAAGGGACATGCTTTCATGTACACCAACACACACCCACGTAGGAACACTCCTACTTCACATGTGAACACATATGATGATTTTTATATACCACACCCACGAACACGTGCTAACCTACACTTGAGATATGCTCATTCACTTGCTCCTCTACATAGATATGCTCATACACATCATCCTCATATGTATGCTCATCCATATGCACCACATCATATGCATACTCCTTATGTTTCTCATGACCATTACATATAGCATGCATATCCTCAACCATTTTCCTATGCAAGATCTCATCCTCATAAGCATCATGCATCACATAGAAAACCAACTCATATGCATGCAACTAGGAAAAGGACTCCCAAAACATACACGATTTGGGGTCCTAAGGACACTAGCATAAATGATAGGAATTCTTATGTGAAATCCTATTTTAAGAATGTGATAAATTGTGATGATTATGTTGGGAAGCCAAAGTCCACTTGGACTTTGTTTCCAAAGGGCTAATCCCATTGGACCCAACAAAGCTTGGTACCATGAGCTTTTGGTATAATGTGTAGGTACCCAATAGAAGGAAAAAGAGCAAGAAAAACAAAATTAGCCCTAAGAAGAAAGGATGGATACTCGATAGTGGTTGCTCCAAGCATATGACGGGAGATCCCTTCTTGTCTCCGAAGTGATCCACATCAATAACGGTGCAACAGTGACCTTTGGAGGCGATCAAAAGGGAACCATCATTGGAGTGGGTAAAGTCGGTAATCCATCTAAACCCTTAATTGAAAATGTATATCTCGTAGATGGTTTATTTCATAACCTCATTTTCATAAGTCAACTTTGTGACAAAAGTTACAAGGTTAACTTTGGAGAGGGATGTGTAGCATTGTAGATAATACATATAATGTTTTGTTTTTCGGCATTCGCCATAAAGATATATACATTTTAAGTGTGCCTCAATTTTTAAATTATTGCTTAGTTGCACACACAAATGAACAACTCTAATGGCATCATCGTTTTGGCCATGTTCACTTTAAACATCTTTATAAATTATCTAAACATGATTTAGTTAAAAGATTTCCGAAAATTTCTTTTAATAAGAAAAGCTTTTGTGATTCATGTCAACGTGACAAACTCCGTAAATCGTCATTTAAACTTAAAGATGGCATCTCTTCTAAGAGGCCCCTAGAACATTTACATTTAGATTTATTTGGGCCTACTAGAGTTACATCTTCAGGAAATGCACATTATGAATTAGTCATAGTTGATGATTTTTCTATATTTACTTGGGTATATTTTCTAACTTCTAAAAATGAAGCTTTTGAAGAATTTACTAAGTTTGCGAAGAAAACTCAAAATCTCTTAAGAACCACCATGATCACTATTCGTAGTGATCATGGAGGGGAATTTGAGAATGAGCTTTTCTCTAAGTTTTGTGATGAACATGGAATAACTCACAATTTTTATTTTCCTGATGCACCACCACAAAATGGTGTTGTTGAGAGAAAGAATATGACTCTTATTGAGTGTGTATGCACAATGCTCCATGATAGTCATCTTGGACTTCAATTTTGGGCGGGGGAGGTGCATACGGCATGTTATGTGCTTAATAGGATCCTAGTGAGGCCTCGTATGAACAAAACTTGTTTTGAACTATTTCATGATAAAAAGCCTCAAGTAAAAATATTTTCAATTTTTTGGTTCAAAATTTTTCATCAAGAACACGTATGGTAATCTCGATAAATTTGATCCAAGATCCGATGAAGGGAATTTTGTTGGATATTTCACACGTAGCAAAGCCTACCGGATATACAACAAAAAACACTTCAACGGTTGAGTAATCGCTTCACGTTTCTTTTAATGAAGTTTTTGATTTGCCTCATGCTGATGATGAAAGTTTAGATGTTTTATGTGCGTCTATTAATAATGTTAAAACTAATGATGTTATTGAGACTAACAATACTAATGAAGATGTTGAGATTGTTCCTAGTGATCCAGGTGTTCCCAAAGATTATCCAACCGTTCATGACAACCCACTTATTGGATATATTGGAGTGGGTGTCCGGATAAGGTCAAGGTTTGATGAATTCTCTCATTGTGACTTTGTCTACACTATTGAGCCAAAGAACATCCAATAAGCATGTGAAGATAGCTCTTGGATCGTGGCAATGGATGAGGAACTCATTCAATTCGAAAGGAATGAAGTTTGGGAGCTAGTCCCTCTACCAAGTGGACAGCAAGTCATTGGGACTAAATGGATTTTCAGGAACAAGACGGACGAGAACGAAGTCGTCACAAGGAAAAAAGAAAGATTAGTAGCTTAAGGCTACCGGGAATGAGAATGTATTAATTTCGAAGAATCTTTTGCTCCGGTAGCTAGATTAGAAGCTATTAGATTGTTATTATCTTTTGAATCTTATAAGAATTTTAAACTATTTCAAATGGATGTTAAAAGTGCATTTATAAATGGTATTGTTAATGAAGAATTTTACGTTTTTCAACCTCTCGGATCTATACATGAAAAATTTCCAAACCATGTTTTCAAACTTAAGAAAGCGTTATATGGGTTGAGACAAGCTCCTAGAGCTTGGTATGATCGCCATAAGAACTTTCTTTTGGATTTGGGATTTAAAATGGGAGAAGTAGATTCAACTCTTTTTACTAAATATTATAAGAATGACATTCTTCTTATTCAAGTTTATGTAGATGATATTATTTTTGGATCTACTAACTATGATCTTTACCAAGAATTTTCTAAGTCCATGAAGGATGAATTTGAGATGAGTCACATAGGTAAGCTCAACTATTTTCTAGGACTTCAAATTTGGCAATTGAAGGATGGCATCTTCGTTCATCAAACCAAGTACACCATGGAGTTAATCAAGCGATTCGGGATGGAATCGTCTTTTAGCAAAAGGACTCACATGAGTACTACTACACATCTACACAAGGATGAAAATGGGAAAGATGTAGACATTCGTCTATATCGAGGTATGATTGGTAGCTTACTATACTTAACCGCTAGTAGGCCTGCTATCATGTTTTATGTTTGTTTATGTGCAAGATATCAATAACAACCTAAGGAATCACATTTGATTGCGGTTAAATGAATGTTTCGTTACCTCAATCAAACCTAGATTATATATTACTTTATCCTAAATCTAGCACATATGAGTTAATCTCATATAGTGATGCTGATTTTACTGGATGAAAATCCGATAGGAAGAGTACTAGTGACACTTGCCATTTTCTAGGGAATTCTCTTGTCTATTGGTTTTCCAAGAACAAAATTCTTTATCATTGTCCATGACCGAAGCGGAATATATTTTCGTGGGTCTTGCATGTGCACAAGTTCTTTGGACGTGACACACTCTTAAAGACTATGGTATTAATTATGATACCCTATCATGGTTGATAACCAAAGTGCAATTTGTCTCTCCAAAAATCCGGTACATCATTCTCGTACTAAACACATAGATGTGAGACAACATTTTATTAATGATCATGTAGCTAAGAAGGACATCATACTAGAGTACATTGAAACCCAAAAACAAATTGCCGACATCTTCACAAAACCACTCAAAGAAGATTCATTTGTGAGGTTGCATGGAGAATTAAGGATTATGGATGAATCTTAAATCTAGGACTTCATTTTCATATGTTATACCATGTTTTTGAGTTCATATGATCATTTTCATATTATATATCAAATGTGTCTATTTTCTCTATATGTTTTCTATGAGATTTATTAGAGAATTTTGTGAATTTATGATTGGATTGATATCCTTGATATGTGTATTAGTTTATATGTTTATGATAGTTATTTGATGTCATTAGAGTGTTTAGAGTATAGGTCTAACGGTGAGAAAACTCAATCTCTCTTTTTGACTCAATCCTGGATTTGAGAATAAGGACAGGAGCCTATGAAACCTTCATTAGGAGCCTGCCAATTCGCTTATATTTTTTCCCTTGAGTACCAGGATAGGAGCCTACCAACTCTTCATCAGGAGCCTGCCTAACCCTAGATTATTTCTCTATTTTTTGCACCTTAGCTAGGCGACTGATGTACATTTTTCAGCATCCAGGCGACTGAAATTTTGTCATCAGGCGCTTGATGTATCTCTTGAGAAATTTCCTTCCAAGACATCACTCTGTTAAATTTGCCACAGGCTCCTGTAAGTCATTTCACAGGCACATGTCCATAGACAGGCGGCTGTGTTTTCCTCTACAGGCGCATGTGCCTCAGCTAAGTCATTTTTAATTCAGGGCTTGACAGGCGACTGCACGTTGTGCATCAGTCTCCTGTCCAAGCTATTTGGCAGTTCGACTGCTTAATCTCAGTCGTTCTTTTTGATTTGATGGTTGTGATCTAATCTACCTTCACCTATAACCGTCGACTCGTGGGCTCCTCTCTCTCCCCTCCAATTCAAATCCTGTATCAGTTGAGAGATTTCGAGAGCCCCTTCCGATCGTTCATCATCGATGATCGACCTTCTTCGACTGTCAATTCCCTTTCGTCAGCATTCTCCAGTCATCTGTCGCCTCCTCTTTCATCTAGGTATATCAATTTCACCTAGTTTCTCTTCGATTCGTGTCCTAGATATCAATTTCTTTTGATTTTCTATTTCTATCAATGGCACCCAAATCTGGCACCTCCAAGTCCCAACCCCTTTCCCTAAAGAAGCCTAGGGAGTTGAGGGTTAGGGTTCCCAAGCCTGGACCTACCAAAGCCCGCACCAAGAAGGGCAAACCACCCTCTCCCTCTCTATCATTGTTTGATTCAGATGCTTCATTGGCTAGTGAGGAGATTCCTCTAAAGCATAGGCACAAGTAACCTGATGTAGGCCATACTTCATCCTCTCAACTCCTAGCTATTACTGCATCTCCCTATGTCCAAACTGATGAACCCCATGTTGAAGCTGAGCCATATGCTGAACCCTCTAATCATGAAGCCCAAGCTAGCCCTGAACCCCCTCCTTCAGTTTCTACATCTCTCCCAACATGCCGTGATGACATGTGCTTGGGGAAGTACAACGCCCTTATTAATGTGAAGCTTCTGAAGAAAGTTTCATCTCTTATCCAGCATTCCAGGCTAAAAATCTTTCCCAACCCAAGCTAACCCTGATACTCAGCTGCTGAATTTCCTAAGCCATACCCCATGCTTGTCAAACTCTTTTATGCTAACTGCATTCGCGGTGAGTATAATGGATCTGGGATTCTTGATACCGTAGTCCAGTGGACATCTATCAAGCTTGATCCCAAGCTTTTAATATACATCCTTACATCCCATCCTCAAGGTCTCTTCCAGCTGACATCTCCATATCCAAAGTCTCTGAGCTTGATTAAACCGTCCTACTTGACATGTTTCTATCATCCCTCATATTCTCACATCTGGGGTGAAGATATTCACCACGTTGTCAAATCCAATATCCTCCCCAAATCAAGATCTTCAGATCAGCCTTCACATGATATTCTGAAGTGCATGTATGACATCTTTTCTGTCATGGAGGTGAACTGGGTTGGTGTTATCTTGATAGGATGGATCATGTTGAGTTCACTCTACCCTATCCCACCTCCCATACAGCTGCATTTTGACTCATGTCTTCCGGCTTTTTCAGATTGATCTGGCCTCCTATGAGCATATTCCTCTTGGCCCTCTTTTGGATGCAGCTGCAAAGCTGAAGTCTTCTTCAGCTCTATAGACTGCAACCAAGAAGAGGCAGTTTGTTTCTGACCCATCCTCGTCTACACCTCCAGCTGATACCTCCATTCCTTCTACTTCATCTGTTCCATCTCATATTGATCCCTTCTTTATCCAGTTGGATAAGAAGGTGATTGTGTTGCTTGAGATGTTCAGCACTTCTTTTATGCATCAGAGTCTACCAGTACCTCCTATCCTCCAGTCCTTGTTGCATCCTACTGAGCCTACTCAGACTGTTGCTCTGGGCAATGGTGCTCAGGCTACTCCTGCTGATGTCACACAACCTCCTCCATCTGACATCACCCAGACTCCATCTACTACTGCTGTTGATCCTCTTCCTTCTAATGATACCTATGCTGCTGTTGCTTCTACTTCAAAGACAGAGACTCAGGGCTTCCATGTTGAGATGAGAGCTCCTGAGGCTTCCCCTATAGTTCAGCTTGATGACTGATGCTTTTAAGAGACATCTCATCCTAGGACTTATTTTTTTGTTAGGGTTTGAGAGTATATGAATTTTTTTGTGATGATGTAGTTGCTTATATGGTTGTATTGATGATGATACTTCATATTGGGCCATACTTGTTTGGATGTTTGGTTGGTTATATTTCATGTTGTGAACTTGTTCACCATAATGTTTGTGGAGTTGATATCTTTTTGTTCTCCATATGTTCATTTTGATATATATATATATATATATATATATATATATATAGACACACACACATATATACATACATACATGTGGTGACTCTTTTGGCTCAATTATTCTCTTATGTGAATATTGTGCGATATTGTCTCTTCTTTGGTATCTCTATTATGTATCTTGAATGTTGAGACGTATTGTATGTTGAATGCAGCTATTGGACTCCTCTTCCTTTAGTAAACCTTGTTTTGATGATTTTGATACGTATTGGTGTGGTACACCTTCATGTTTTCTAGTTGTCATTTGGTATCACATTAAATACATATCCTACTCTGTATACTCACATGATAGTTGTACTTTTATTTAGCACTAGTTGGTGTTGTTTCTCTACTCCCACTTTTTGGATATTGCCATAGAGTAGAGAAATAAACAAACTCATAATTTTCTGCTAATTAGAAGCTAAACATTAATCTAATATTGATATAGCCTTAGATTCAGGGGAGTAAGATATAGTGAATTTGGATTCAAAAATCCTATATTCAAATCCCTGAATTCATTCCATTCACGTATATCATACTTTTGCTTTAATTAATCATTTGATGCCTATATCTAAATTGTCTAACTTGATGGGCATCCATGTAGGGGGAGTAAGTATTCTTTAAAGCACAATTATTTATTTTTGTTTATGTTTGTTTGTCATCACCAAAAAGGGAGAGAATGTTGAGTATTAACTTCTCCCTACTTGATTTCGATGATGAGCAAACATAAATACTTGTGACTAATCCCATCCATGCAGTTAATTCACTGCCTAATCTATTCATGAAGATCTAATAGCAATGAATGACAATCAAGCTCAATATATGAAAATAAAAGATCAATCAAAGCTCAAAGAGACGATTGAATGATCAAGATAAAGATAGAAGCTTCAAAGACTTCAAGATCATTCAAGAGAAAGAAGAGAAGCAAAAACACAATGTAAATCTTTTGTTCTTCTAGTTTCTTTCTCATTAGAATGTAGTCTTGAAATAGAATTATCTTGGAGCACTCACACATCACTCATTCTATCCTAGGAGACCATTAGAATTTATTTCCTAGGACTTTATCGCTTAATTCCCTAACATGTGCACTTCAGTTGATCAACAGGCGACTGTTGAACATTTGTCAGGCACCTGTCTCCATACAGGTGCCTGTGATTTGGTCTACAGTTGTATGTTATGCACACACTTTTAATAGGATTCTTTGGGTTTTCAATATTCAATTCTAACAGGCGACTGTTGAACAATGTACAGGCGCCTGGCGACTTACAGGCGCCTGTGACTCGTTATTTAGTTGACTGCATCATCTAGCCCAAATATTCCAAGTTTGTCAACTTTTGCACTTGTGCAATCAGGTGATATGTTGAGTATTGATTCCCCGGATTTGGTTTTGTTGATGAACAAACATAAATATCGTGAACTAACTCTTTGTGAGCGCAGTTATGGAAATCGTCGCCAAATTTCTATGAACATCAAAAGCGACGTCTCGAGACTTCTCAAAGCGCGTGATCGTATGCTTGAATCTTCGTTGAAGCTCAAGGACCATTATTGAAGTCAAGAAGATTCGATCGAAGCATTTGAAGACGGTTCGTCAAGTTTTATTTATAGTCTTCTAGCTTCGTTTCGTAGATTGTTAAGCCTTGAGTAGGTCTTACGATTTAATCTTCATAACGATCATATCTTAGAGCTAGGATCTTATTAGAAGCCCATAGAATCTTTCCCGAAGCTTAACGCTTCTCATCGCGGCTTCTTGTGCATGTTAGTTGGTTCAAGAAGAAGAACCAACCGACTAGATGGCAATCTAGTCGGTCGACAATGCTTCTTGAACCGACTAGAATGCCTTGTTCATTTTTAGCTCAGTTACTGTTTACAGTTAGTCGGTCCAAGAAGGTTCATCGATCGACTAGTTGTGAAACTAGTCGGTTAAGAATCCTTCTTAGACCGACTAGTTGAGCTTCCATTTTTGAGCCTAACTTACTGTTTACAGTTAGTCGGTCAAAGCACAACGACCGACCGACTAGTTGAGAAACTAGTCGGTTGGAAGTTGTTCTTAAACCGACTAGCTGTCTTTGTATACATCCTATTCTATTTCATCTGTTAGTCGGTCAAAGAACACTCACCGACCGACTAGTTGTGAAACTAGTCGGTTGGCAAGTCTTCTTAGACCGACTAGTTCTATATTCCCTGAACTTCATCTTTTGGTTGTTCTCTTGTTAGTCGGTTCATGTTGAATCACCGACCGACTAGTTGAGAAACTAGTCGGTCAGTGATCCTTCTTTGACCGACTAGTCTGCTTCAGAATAGAGCCGTTGGAGCATTAAATGCCACGATTTTTGCTCTCTCTTTCCTCTATCCTATATATACTTGAAGGGCTGCTTTCATAGCATTAAAGGCTGATATTTATTGAAGTTTAGAGATCAAAGAGAAGCAATTAATTCTCATTCAAAGCTCATTCATTTCTCACTTGAATCTCTCCCTCACTCTTATTTCAAAAGAGAGATTCATTGATTGTGAGCCTTCCAAGCCAAGAGCTTGATCCAAGGTCACCAACCTCTTCCTAGCTTTCCATTGCTGGTCAACATCCTGGAGCTAGGGTTTGGTGCCTTCATCTTCCCCAAAATCCTTCTTGCCCTAAATCGTAAGTTTTACTCAAGGCATAGGGTTTTGTGGTAAGCATTTCATATTTCAATTACATTTGAATATTGCAAGTTTTACTCTCGGTTGTGAGAGTTGTGTGTGATCCCAGTTTGTGGGAGTCACATTTTCATTTGTGTATGATTTCATCTTGTAGAGGTTTTCTACAAATATTTCATAGTGGAAATTTGTGTTAGAGGATTCTAACTCAAGTATCCGGAAGGGATCCGGGTGTTAGGGACGTAGGATCACCGGGAACAAGTCGGGGAGACTTGGGTGGATCCGAACCCGTTAATTCGTTTGTTTGCGATTGAATTTCTTTGTTGTCAACATTTACATTTCCGCATTGTTGGTTGAGTTTGCAAGATAATTAGGAATTATCTTCTTAATTATTTTAAAGTACTATTCACCCCCCTCTAGTACTTGTGCAGTAGCTATCAGGGCATTACATTTGGTATCGGAGCCAAGTACCTAGCTATGTCTTCCAACGACAACAAGAACATTCGTCCACCTTCAGACTATAGCACCTTTAGGAACCGTGAAGGAGCTTCTTCGGTGATGAAAGGACACTCCTCGACTAGGCCTCCTTTCTTCAACGGTACCAATTACGGGTACTGGAAATGCCGGATGGAAACTTTCCTCCGGAGTGCTTCACTATGGAGAGCCACGTTGACGGAGTACGTCGAGCCCGAAGAAGAAGATTTCACTAAATGGACTACGGCAGAGGTCGCCGTAGAGGTAAGCAATGTCAAGGCAATAAATGCCTTGTAATGCGCTTTGGAGCCCGAAGACTTCAATAAGATATGCACATGTAAGAGTGCATATCAAATCTGGAACTCACTCCTCATCTTGCATGAAGAAACGAGTAGGGTAAGAGACTCCAAACTTGTTGTTGTAAATAAAGATTTCGAATTATTTCATATACAACAGGGTGAGAAGATGAAGGAGTACTATGCTCACTTCATCGACATCACAAACGAGTTGGAGGCTCTTGGTGAAACATACACCTAAAAGGAGAAAGTCTCAAAGATCATTGACGGACTTCCTTCTTGTTGGGAAAAGCGTACCTTCGCCATCGAGGAAGGTAATGACATGAGTAAATATACTGTTATCCAACTAATGGGTACCTTGATGTCTTATGAGGTACGCAAGGATAGCAAACTAAAGTTGCAGGACAAGATGAAGTCTTACTTGAAGCAAGACGAGCCAAAGAAAAAGGCGATTACGTTCAAGGCTGTTCCATCAACATCTACATCTACCGATGATGAAGACTCGAAAGACGAGTTGGACTTGGAATCCATTACCCTCATGGCAAAGAAGTTCAACCGGTTCTTCCGGAAAGGTAATTTCAAGAACAAATATAAGTTTAGTTCTACTAACGCCTCCGCTCCTTTGTGCTTTAAATGCAATAATCCAGGACACATAAAAGCGTATTGTCCTCAAAACAAGCAAAAGGAGAAGTGGAAGGCGCCAAAGTTCGACAAGTCAAAGAAGTACAAGAAAGGGTACAAGAAGGGGCTTGTCGGCACATTCACCGACTCCGAGGATGACTTCTCAAGTGGAGAGTCAGACGATGAAAAAGTGGAGCAAGCACACATGTGCTTCATAGCTAGAGAGGAACATGATCAAGGATCCTCCTCCGATGATAGCGAGGATGAAGGTGAAGAGGTAACTATGGATGACCTTAGATTAGCTAACGAGCAAATTTGGTCTAAATATTCTAAATTAGTAAATAGATACACTAAGACCAAAGATGATTTAGTTAGTCTCCAAACCTCACCTAAGCCTATCGTCATCAACAACGACACCGTTGTTGGAAACTTGAGAAATGAGATTGTAAATCTCAAATCTCAACTTGAGCATGTTTATATTGAGGATTCGGAGGAACACAAGATAGCGGATTTAACTTCTCAAAACTCAACTTTGATTATTGAGAATGAGAATCTCAAATCTCGTGTTTATGTGCTCACATCGCAAATGTCCACTTTGGATGCTTTTATGTGTTCTCTCACCGAGAAATATGCGTGCACATTAGGCCGAATTAATAAATTCAATAAGGGTAAGGATCATTTGGATAAAATTCTAAATGACTTACTTCCGGCCAATCACCACATTGGCTTGGGGTATAAGATGCGAAATTCATCCAAATCGTCTACTACCTTTGTTAGGCCAACTTCTGATGCCTCAACGAGTGGGAGCAAACACTCTATTGGTAGTTCATCTACCAATGGTGCTTCCACCTCGTACACATCCCCATTTGGAAAGAAACCCACTTTGGGTGGACCTCCAAAGAAGGGTCATGCTTATATGTACACCAATACCATGCCACGTAGGAACACACATCCTACTCCACATGTTCACACATATGATGATTTTTATGCACCACATCCACGGGCACGTGCACACCAAGTGAGACACCCTCACGCACGTGTTCCTCCACATGCATATGTTCACCCACATCATCATATGAACAATTATCATCATGCACCATTTCATCATGTGCCATATGCCTATCGACGACATGCATCTCGTAGAAATCAACAACGCATCCATGTTCCCAATAGGAATAGGGCTCCCAAAATCTTCACTATTTGGAGCCCGAAGAACACAAGAATGCATGAAAAACAAGCTTACATGAATTCGTATTTTATGAATGTCGTGCATAATGATGATTATGTGGGGAAGTCTAAGTCCAATTGGACTTGGCTTCCAAAGGTATACTCTTTTAGGACCCAATGACCTTGGGTACCATGAAATGATATGTTTATCTTTAGTTACTCAAGAAAAAGAAACGGAGCAACAAATCCAAATTTAGCTCCAAGAATAATTGGATACTCGATAGCGGGTGTTCAAAACACATGACGGGTGATGCTCAATTGCTCTCCGGAGTGGTGCCCATTGCAAATGGGAACCGGGTAGTCTTTGGAGGCAACGAGAGCAGAACAATCATAGGTGTTGGTAAAGTAGGTAATCCTTCTAAACCACTAATAAGTGATGTTTACCTTGTTAAAGGATTAAACCACAATCTTATTTCAATAAGCCAACTTTGTGACAAAGGTTACAAAGTTAGCTTTGCAAAAGGATTGTGTCATATTTTAAGAAAGGATAATGAAAAATTATTATTTTCCGGAACTCGTCGTAAAGACATCTATATTTTGGATCTTCCTAAGTCATATGAACAATGTCTCGTTGCCAACACAAGTGAACAACACTTATGGCATTGACGCTTTGGACATGTGAACTTTGGAACACTATATAAGCTTTCAAAATTGAATTCTATTAAAGGTTTTCCGAAGCTTGTTTTTGAAAAGAAAAGTTTTTGTGATTGTTGTCAACGCGGCAAGCTTCCTAAATCTTCATTTAAACCTAAGAAAAGCATCTCTACTAAACGTCCACTAGAGCTATTACATCTAGATTTATTTGGGCCAACTAGAGTAGCTTCCTTAGGAAATGCAAGGTATGGACTTGTCATCGTAGATGACTATTCAAGATTTACTTGGGTATTTTCATTGTGTAATAAAAATGAAGCTTTTGAAAACTTCACAATTTTTGTTAAGAAAGTACAAAATCTCTTAGGAACCACCATTGTCACTATTCGTAGTGATCATGGAGGTGAATTTGAGAATGAGTCTTTTGAGACATTTTGTGATGAAGTTGGTATTACTCACACCTTCTCTTTCCCTCGTGCACCTCCTCAAAATGGTGTAGTTGAGAGAAAGAATAGGACGCTAGTGGAGTGTGCTCGCACTATGCTTGATGATAGCCAACTTGGCCATCAATTTTGGGCGGAAGCGGTACACACCGCTTGCTATGTGTTTAATAGAATACTTTTGAGGCCCGGCACTAAACAAACTTGTTATGAATTGTTGTTTGGTAGGTTGCCTCAAGTTAAACATTTTCGAGTTTTTGGCGCAAAATGTTTTATTAAAAACACGTATGGTTGTTTGGACAAATTTGATCCAAGATCCAATGAGGGGATATTTGTTGGATATTCCTCCCGTAGTAAAGCCTACCGGATATACAACAAACGAACCTCAACGATCGAGGAATCTCTTCATGTTTCATTTAATGAAGGTTTTGTCCTGACTAGAATTACTAATGATGATGACTCCATGGATGTCTTATGTGATTCTATTGGTAATTCTAATTCTATTGATTCTATTGATACTAACCCTACTAATGAATCTTTTGAGAATGTTCCTAGTGATCAGGGAATTCCCAAACGGCTTCATACAGTTCGTGACCATCCCCATGAGCTAGTCATTGGCAACATCCTTGATAGTGTCAAGACGAGATCTCAAGTCAACTACTTCGCTCATTATGCCTTTGCCTCCTCGATTGAGCCAAAGAATATTAACGAAGCGTGCAAAGATAGTGCTTGGATATTAGCCATGGAGGAGGAACTCATTCAATTCGAGAGGAATGAGGCTTGGGAGCTTGTTCCATTCCCTTCGAAGAACCACACCGTTATAGGTACGAAGTGGATTTTCAAGAACAAGACCGACGAGAACCAAATCGTCATCCGGAACAAAGCTCGGTTAGTAGCTCAAGGCTACCAGCAAGAGGAAGGTATAGATTTCGAAGAATCCTTTGCTCCGGTAGCTAGATTAGAATCTATTAGATTATTGTTATCTTGTGCATGCCATAAAGATTTTAAACTCTTTCAAATGGATGTAAAAAGTGCGTTTTTAAACGGAGATGTTGAGGAAGTTTATGTTTCTCAACCTCCGGGTTTTATAAATGAAAAATTTCCAAATCACGTTTTCAAACTTAAGAAAGCACTTTACGGTTAGAGACAAGCTCCTCGAGCTTGGTATGACCGTCTAAAGAACTTCCTTTTGGATTTGGGTTTTAAAATGGGAGAAGTTGATTCTACATTATTTGTTAAGTATTCGAATAATGATATTATTTTAGTTCAAATTTATGTTGATGATATCATTTTCGGTGCTACTAACTTCACTCTTTGCGAAGAGTTTTCTAATGTTATGAAGGATCAATTTGAGATGAGCCACATGGGTGAGCTCAAATATTTCTTAGGTCTCCAAATTTGCCAAATGAACGATGCAATCTTCATCCACCAAACCAAGTACACGGTGGAGTTGCTAAAGCGATTTGGAATGGAGAATGCCTTGAGCAAGAAGACTCCAATGAGCACGACTACACATCTTGATAAAGATACGGGCGGTAAAGATGTAGACATTCGTCTATATCGAGGTATGATAGGTAGTTTATTATATCTGACTGCTAGTAGGCCCGATATTATGTTTGTCGTATGTGTATGTGCTCGTTATCAGTCTCAACCTAAGGAATCTCACTTAGTAGCGGTAAAACGTATTTTCCGTTATTTAAGTTACACACTTGAATTTGGATTACTTTATCCAAAGTCTAGCACATATGAGTTAATCTCATATAGTGACGTAGATTATGCGGGATGCAAATCCGACAGGAAAAGTACTAGTGGCAGTTACCATTTTAGAGGAAATTCTCTTGTCTCTTGGTTTTCCAAGAAGCAGAATTCCGTATCACTTTCAACCACTGAGGCGGAATATATTGCCGCCGATGCTGCATGTGCTCAGGTTCTTTAGATGAGACACACTTGTCACGCCCCGCTTCCCAAAAACGTGGAGGCGAAGCGTGAGAAGGTCCGCTCAGACTTGAAGCTACAAAGCTGCAAGTCCGATAAGCGTCAATCACTTTAAACTGCAGGTCCTTACAACGCGAAACGAAATAAAGATAATAATAAGGGAATGAGACAAAGAATAATCTCAGAATATCCATAATAATAAATTTCAACATCGCAGAAAAGCCACCAGGATAAAATAAAAGAGTCTAAAAGAGGCCCCAGCATGGCCAACAAAAGTACAAAGTAAGAAAACAAAATAATGGTGCAAGCACCGACAACTAACAGTAACCTAAAGCAAAAGCAACTCAACAGTCTCTAAGACTGGTCTCCGGTATCCTCGAACTCCTCAACGAACGTAGGCTCGGGCTCAGCGTCAGCAAACACCTCGTCCTCAAGAACTGTCTCTGGCTCAGGGTCTAACATGTGACACCCAAAAGAGCAAGGGGCACATGTCAGCAAGTCTACAAGAGACTTGTGCAAGGAAACTGAAAGTAGGTGAAAGTAAAGCAACCTAGCAGTTCTAGCATGATGCAATGACATGGCAGTTAAAGTAATGAGTGCAATAGGAAAAGTAAGGTAAAGTACTAGCATGGCATTTAAACATGGCATGAATCATTCACAAGACAAGTACAAGACAAGTAAAGTAAGCACCTCGTGCACAGAGATTCCGCCTTTTGGCTAGAGTGGCTGCGTGGGCCAACTCCTAAGCTCAAGTGACCGTTTATCCCTACCCCTCCACGTGTATCGGGCATTGGTTTTCAACCAACACATGAGGCCCACTTCTGGATCACGAGCCAGGAAGTGTTTTAAACAAGTATGGCGTAGGGGTGCACCCAGCCGGACAAGGAAGTACGAGTACAAGTATTGTAGCGTGTGCTACGAATGCGACATTCAATGCATGGATGACATGACATGGCAAGTAGTAAGGCGTACAGGTAAGGAAAGTAAACGTGACAGTTTAGTATGCATGAACAACAAGTTTAAAGGGTTGGATCTAGCTTCGTTGTCAAGCTAGATCAATTAGGTGACGGATCTAGTTTCGTTGTCAAACTAAATCAAGTAGGCGTCTAGCCAGCTATCATTTCACTGACTAGTCTCTTTTACGCTAAAAACAAGGAAGTGGCCTAAAAACATGGCCCTACACAAGAGTTGGCAAGTTTCACTTGCCTGCAAGTATCACGTCAGAGAAACACCGTCCAACGAGTCCAAAGTCACAATTCCTACGTGCACAAGTCCACCGGCCTACATCCGTTTTATTAATCTTGATTAGTGAATTCTAAAACATTTAAAATACTTTAAAAATACTGATTTTAGTCTTGATTAGCATGCAATTGGGTTGGGGGTCCTAGGGGTGCAAAGCGTTACCTCAACACGACGCGAAAGCTACACCGGCGTCGGATAGCGACGCCGAGGGTTGGAATAATAATATCGCGCTCCAAGTCCATATTCCAATTAGATTCCTCGCTGGAAGTTTCAGAGCAATCAACCGGAGCGACGATTCCAGATTCCAAAGCTAGCACGTGCGACGACTGGCTACGACGTGTCGCAACGTCGTACGCGGCAAACCTTCGAAGAGCAAGCACCTAGGTGGGGCCCACAGTAGTCCTAGGGACCTATGGGGGACCCACAATACCTCTGGAGAACTTGGGGGGCCCACGGTGGCAACTGGTGCGACGGGTGCGGGGTTGCGACGAATGGCTCTCGGTCGTACAGCCTCGGTGCGGGGACTTGGCTCGGTCAGACACGCTCGGTGCGAGGCTTGCAGCACAGCAGGCTGCAGTGGTGCGGTGGGGCCTGGGTGCGGAGGGTTTTGTCGATCGGTGCGGAGGAATCGGTCGGTCGGTGCGGGCGACAGAGCGTTGCAACGTTTGCAACGTTGCAACGAAGCGGCGAGCGACGATGCGGGCGGGCGCCTCGGTCAGGCACGGGGCGATGCGGGGCGACAGAGTGGGTGATGGCTGTGGTGCGGAGCGGAGCGTGAGCGGGGGAAGCTCTCGGTCAGACCGAGGGCTTCTCTCGGTCGTGCGGCAGCTGTTTGTCGCAACGTTGCGACGAATCGTCGCAACGTCAAATTTGAGTTTTGGAAGTGGCTAGGGTTAATTTCTTACGAAAATAGGTCTTCCTAGGTGTTGTTTATATAGTGTAGATGAATTGACTTGGTCTAGGGCTAAATCTAATAGGATTAGAAGTTCAAAAATATTTAAAATTTGGATCTCAACTTCTCCAACTCACACAAGGATTTGATGCGGTCCAAATGAGCTGGAAATTGGCTCAAAAATTCTTTAATACGTTTAAAACTCAAATAAATTTTATTTGGCCGAAAATAATTTAAAAATTAATTATTAAAAATATTATAAACCTTGTTAAAAATATAAAAGTGGTCAAATAAACTCCAAAAATTATAAAATAAATATCGGGATGATCGTGATGACGAAAGTGAGCTAACTAAGAAGACGGATCTCAATTTCGACGTCGGACGATGAAACTAAAAATAGAAATGTCTCCCGTCAAAAGTGAAAATCGTCACGTCTCATCGAGTAATATTAAATTGTGGAAAAACGACTCGAGAAGTGTCGTTCCAAGATAGTGCCACTATTTAATACTCTCAGAGATGTTCACAACGGCATACCACACAAAAGTGTTCACAATCAAATAAAGTCTAAAATAAACACGTGCACGGCCAAAAGCACGTGCACGAACAAGGTACAACGAAAACAGACCGTTACATCCTCCCCACCTTAGGAATGATTCCGTCCTCGAAATCAACATCAAGCACTGCTCGGGAAAAGGTGCGGGAAGCGCTCTCTCATCTCATCTTCACGCTCCCGGGTGGACTCACCAGGGGAACCGTGACGCCACTGCACTCGAACCAGGTCGACGGTCTTATTCCTCAGCTACTTCTGTCGTCGATCCAGAATCTCAACTGGCTGGTGATCATAAGACAGATCCGGACGTACCGTAATCTCCGAGAAATCCACAGCGTGGGATGGATCACTAACGTATCGACGTGATTGAGATACGTGAAATACGTCGTGAACTCCCACAAGCGACGGTGGCAACGCCAAGCGATAAGCCACAGCTCCAACTCTCTCCAGAACATCGAACGGTCCAATGTATCTCAGACTCAGCTTGCCTCTCTTCCCGAATCGAATAACTCCGCGATTTGGAGAAATCTTCAGGAAGACATGATCTTCAGGCTGAAACTCCAAAGGCCTCCTTTTAGCATCTGCCCAATGCTTGAAACGGTCCTGCGCAATCCTCAGCTTCTCTCAGATGTTCCTCACAACATCCACGGCCTCCACAATTATCTCCGGTCCTAACAGCTCCCGATCTCCAATGTCATCCCAGCTCAGTGGCGATCGACATTTCTTTCCATATAGCGCGGCGAAAGGCGCCATTCCAATAATCGCCTGGTAGCTGTTATTGTAGGCAAACTCAACGTGATGGAGATGATCCTCCCAAGATCCCTTAAAGTCCAACATGCACACTCTCAGCATGTCCTCCAAAATCTGAATCGTCCGCTCCGACTGGCCATCCGTCTGCGGGTGGTACGCCGTGCTGAAACTCAGACTCATACCCAATCTCTTTTGCAGACTCTGCCAAAACTGAGATGTGAATCTCGTATCTCTGTCCGACACGATACTCACGGGGACTCCGTGAAGTCGTACGATCTCCTGCACGATTCACGTTACATCACTATCTAAACTAGGAAAAGGAAATGAACGGAGAGTAAAGAATTTACCTCCATATATCTCCTCGCTAGCGTCTCGATAGACTGTCCTACTCGGAAGGGAATAAAGTGCGCAGATTTGGTCAATCGGTCTACGATCACCCAAATCGCGTCATTCTGCTTCGGACTCCGAGGTAGCCCAGTCACGAAATCCATAGTGATGTGCTGCCACTTCCACTCCGGAATCGGAAGCGGTTGCAGCAACCCTGCCGTACGCTGATGCTCCGCCTTTACTTGTTGGCAAACCAAACACTTGGCTACACTCCGAGCCACACTCCTCTTCATACCATGCCACCAAAAGTTCAGACGAAGATCCTTGTACATCTTGGTCCCACCAGGATGCACAGAATACGGCGAACTGTGTGCCTCCACCAATAATTCCTCTCTGATATCTCCGGCTGGCACACACAACCTGGCTCCAAATCTCAGCAAACCATCCTCGTGAATCAAGAAGTCAGTCCGCAGACCGGCTTCCAACTGTTCCTGAATCTTCACCAGCTTAGCATCTCCCGCCTGTCCAGCCTTGATCCTATCCACGATCGTCGACTGTATCTACATACTCATCAACGAAGAGGTCTCTCCAGGAAGAATAATCTCGATACCAGTCTCGCAAAAATCCTGCTGCAATCTCCACTGCGAGGTTAACATCATCATCGCTGGAAGTCTGCTCAGCGCATTCGGAACCACATTCACCTTGCCAGGGTGATACTGTAAGTCAATCTCGTAGTCTGCCATGAGTTCCAACCATCGACACTGTCGCATGTTGAGCTCCTTCTGCGTAAAGATATACTTCAAGCTTTTGTGATCGGTGAAGATCTTCACCATCTCACTCAGCAGGAAGTGCCTCCAAATCTTCAGCGCAAACACGACAGCAGCCAACTCCAAATCATGTGTCAGGTAATTCTTCTCATGAGCCTTAAGCTAACGAGAAGCATACGCAACCACATGCCCATGCTGATGCAACACACATCCAAGACCCTTGCCAGAAGCATCGCAAAAGATCTCGAATCCTCCACTCCGATCAGGCACAGCAAGTACAGGGGCAGTCGTCAGTCTCTCCTTCAGAATACCAAAAGCCTTCTCGCATTCATCAGACCAAACATATGGCACATCCTTCCGCGTCAGTCTGGTCATCGGCTCAGTAATCCGGGAAAAGTCCTTAATGAAACGCCGATAATAGCCTGCAAGTCCAAGGAAGCTCCGGATCTCAGACGCTGACTGCGGAACCGGCCACTCTCTGATAGCCACAATCTTCTCGGGATCCACAGAAATTCCATCATCAGACACCACATGCCCGAGAAAGGCAACTCTATCCAGCCAGAACTCGCACTTGGAATACTTAGCATACAAACGATGCTTCCTCAAAATCTCCAACACTGTCCTCAAGTGCGATGCATGCTCTTCCTCTGAATTTGAATAGATCAGAATATCGTCAATGAAGATGACGACGAACTTGTCTAGAAAGTCGTAGAAGATCAAATTCATCAGGTTTATAAAGACTGCGGGCGCATTGGTTACACCAAATGGCATAACCACGAACTCGTAGTGACCATACTTCGTCCTGAACGCTGTCTTCGGGATGTCGTCCTTCTTCACCTTAAGCTGATGGTAACCACTCCTCAAATCCAACTTAGAGAACACCCTCGAACCTCCGAGCTGATCAAAGATGTCATCTATCCGAGGCAAGGGATATTTATTCTTGATAGTCACAGCATTCAGCTCCCGGTAATCCACACACATGCGACGCGAACCATCCTTCTTCTTCACCAGCAACACCGGTGCTCCCCACGGAGACACACTAGGATTGATGTAATCCTTCTGAAAAAGCTCATCCAGCTGCCTACGCAACTCCTCCAACTCTGCTGGTGCCATCCGATACGGTGCCTTCGAAATAGGCTGCGCTCCCGGCATAAGATCGATCGAAAACTCGAGAGCTCGATCGGGTGGCAGTCCAGACATCTCCTCGGGGAAGACGTTGTCGAATTCACGTACCACAGCTGGTCTATCCTGCTCCATCTACATAGCAACAATCTCCACCGACTTGGCCCGAAACCTGACAGGACCAAGCGAACTGCTACCACGACTGAACTCGAACACTGGATGTCCGGGGATCTCGAACACCACCTTCTTCCTCCGACAATCGATCGTAGCATAGAAACTCGCAAGCCAATCCATCCCGAGCACGACATCGTAGTTGATGATGTCGTGGACAATAAAGTCAGCGTAAAGCTCATGTCCACAGACCACTAAAGGGTAAGAATTGCACCTACGATGCACCGAGATCACGCCATTTCCCGTAACAATATTCTAACTCTTGGGAAGAGGGGAAGTCGTCAAGGAATGCTTCTCCACGAAGCTCTGAGAAATAATGCACATCGATGCACCGGAGTCAAAGAGGACTCGTGCAGGAAATGTGCAAACCAAAATCACACCTAACAAACAATCTAACCATCAAACCCTATTCTAACAAACAATCATATACGATCAACAAACATAAGCTAACAATCAAACTATCTAAGGAAGGAAGCAACTAGTTTGAGAGTTACCTGCGATAACCTCATCCACATCCTCGCTCTCCACTGCCGTCATCAGGTAAGCCTGCCTCCTCGGCTGCATGGCCTGCTGAAAAGCCTACCTCTGAGGAGCGAGAGGTGCTCCACGACCTGCAGGTACAGGTGCTCTCTGCTACAACGGCTGTGCTGCGACGGGTTCCTTCCAAGGTAGCTTAGACTTCGGGCACTCCTTCATAGCATGAGTAGGATCTCCACAAATCAGGCACTGCCCCAACATCTTCCTACACTGATCCTTGATATGCCCGGTCTTGCCACAGAAATGGCAAGTCTTCTGAGGAGGCACACCTGGCCTCTTGAACTGCACTGGCTGATTAGGCCTAGTCCCAGGCCTAACCACTCCTCTGACCTGCTCCATAGGCCTCTTCCCAGCTCCAGAAATCAGTCCTCTCTTTTGCTTCGCAATCCTCTCCTGTCTTCGAGCAACTACCAGCAACTTCTGATATGACTCCATGTCCGTCGTAGACATCAGACTCTGCAAGTCTAGAGAAAGACCCTGCAGAAACCTCTGAGCCTTCTCCTCAGCATCCTCCACCATCTTCGGCGCGAAGCGACTCAATCTAGTAAACTCCTGGTGGTACTGGTCCACCGTCAGATTCCCCTGCTTCAGCTTAATGAAGCGCTGCAATATCTCCCTCCTAGCAGCCTTTGGAAAGTACTCCTCATCGAACCTGGACTTGAAAGTAGCCCAAGGTATGGGGCTCACCAACAGCTCCTCCTCTGCATCCCACCAATTTCGGGCATTGTCCTTAAGCTGCTTCTTCGCCAGATCAACCCATCCAGCCGGGTTGACCTTTGACATCTTCAGATTATCCTCAGTGTTTCTGATCCACTCCTCTGCAGCCAATGGTCCCTCAGATCCATCAAAGTACGTCGGGCCCAGCTCCCGAAACTGCTTCGCTCCTGGCTCGTGGCGAGGAGCACTCTGAGTGTTCTGGAGCATGCCCTGCTGCACCTGCATCATCTGATGCATCATCCTCATGATCTCAACATTGGTGGGCTCTCTATCCGGTACCTCAGCACGATTAGGCCCACTGCCAGATCGGGTCTGTCGTCGTCCAGCCATCTAAGGACATAGAAAGCGAACAAACAAATTAGACTCAAAGCTTAATGACTTGGATGTTGCTATTTATTTAATGGACATTCCGTTTATTATCGATGTACCGTTAGTTTGCAATCGCAAGATAGGACCTGCATGGGCCACCAACAAAACCTGTCACGCCCCGCTTCCCAAAAACGTGGAGGCGAAGCGTGAGAAGGTCCGCTCAGACTTGAAGCTACAAAGCTGCAAGTCCGATAAGTGTCAATCACTTTAAACTGCAGGTCCTTGCAACGCGAAACGAAATAAAGATAATAATAAGGGAATGAGACAAAGAATAATCTCAGAATATCCATAATAATAAATTTCAACATCGCAGAAAAGCCACCAGGATAAAATAAAAGAGTCTAAAAGAGGCCCCAGCATGGCCAACAAAAGTACAAAGTAAGAAAACAAAATAATGGTGCAAGCACCGACAACTAACAGCAACCTAAAGCAAAAGCAACTCAACAGTCTCTAAGACTGGTCTCCGGTATCCTCGAACTCCTCAACGAACGTAGGCTCGGGCTCAGTATCAGCAAACACCTCGTCCTCAACAACTGTCTCTGGCTCAGGGTCTAACAAGTGACACCCAAAAGAGCAAGGGGCACATGTCAGCAAGTCTACAAGAGACTTGTGCAAGAAAACTGAAAGTAGGTGAAAGTAAAGCAACCTAGCAGTTCTAGCATGATGCAATGACATGGCAGTTAAAGTAATGAGTGCAACAGGTAAAGTAAGGTAAAGTACGAGCATGGCATTTAAACATGGCATGAATCATTCATAAGACAAGTACAAGACAAGTAAAGTAAGCACCTCGTGCACAGAGTTCCGCCTTTTGGCTAGATTGGCTGCACGGGCCAACTCCTAAGCTCAAGTGACCGTTTATCCCTACCCCTCCACGTGTATCGGGCATTGGTTTTCAACCAACACATGAGGCCCGCTTCTAGATCACGAGCCAGGAAGTGTTGTAAACAAGTATGGCGTAGGGGTGCACCTAGCCGGACAAGGAAGTACGAGTACAAGTATTGTAGCGTGTGCTACGAATGCGACATTCAATGCATGGATGACATGACATGGCAAGTAGTAAGGCGTACAGGTAAGAAAAGTAAACGTGATAGTTTAGTATGCATGAACAATAAGTTTAAAGGGTTGGATCTAGCTTCGTTGTCAAGCTAGATCAATTAGGTGACTGATCTAGTTTCGTTGTCAAACTAGATCAAGTAGGCGTCTAGCCAGCTATCATTTCACTGACTAGTCTCTTTTACGCTAAAAACAAGGAAGTGGCCTAAAAACATGGCCCTACACAAGAGTTGGCAAGTTTCACTTGCCTACAAGTATCACGCCAGAGAAACACCGTCCAACGAGTCCAAAGTCACAATTCCTACGTGCACAAGTCCACCGGCCTACATCCGTTTTATTAATCTTGATTAGTGAATTCTAAAACATTTAAAATACTTTAAAAATACTGATTTTAGTCCTGATTAGCATGCAATTGGGTTGGGGTCCTAGGGGTGCAAAGCGTTACCTCAACACGACGCGAAAGCTACACCGGCGTCGGGTAGCGACGCCGGGGGTTGGAATAATAATATCGCGCTCCAAGTCCAGATTCCAATTAGATTCCTCGCTGGAAGTTTCAGAGCAATCAACCGGAGCGACGATTCCAGATTCCAAAGCTAGCACGTGCGACGACGGGCTACGACGTGTCGCAACGTCGTACGCGGCAAACCTTCGAAGAGCAAGCACCTAAGTGGGGCCCACAGTAGTCCTAGGGACCTATGGGGGACCCACAATACCTCTGGAGAACTTGGGGGCCCACTGTGGCAGGTGGTGCGACGGGTGCGGGGTTGCGACGAATGGCTCTCGGTCGTACAGCCTCGGTGCGGGGACTTGGCTCGGTCAGACACGCTCGATGCGAGGCTTGCAGCGCATCAGGCTGCAGTGGTGCAGCGGGGCCTTGGTGTGGAGGGGTTTGTCAGTCGGTGCGGAGGAATCGGTCGGTCGGTGCGGGCGACAGAGCGTTGCAACGTTTGCAACGTTGCAACGAAGCGGCGAGCGGCGATGCGGACGGGCACCTCGGTCAGGCACGGGGCGATGCGGGGCGACAGAGTGGGCGATGGCTGCGGTGCGGAGCGGAGCATGAGCGGGAGAAGCTCTCGGTCAGACCGATGGCTTCTCTCAGTCGTGCGGCAGCTGTTTGTCGCAACGTTGCGACGAATCGTCGCAACGTCAAATTTGAGTTTTGGAAGTGGCTAGGGTTAATTTCTTGCGAAAATAGGTCTTCCTAGGTGTTGTTTATATAGTGTAGATGAGTTGACTTGGTCTAGGGCTAAATCTAATAGGATTAGAAGTTCAAAAATATTTAAAATTTGGATCTCAACTTCTCCAACTCACACAAGGATTTGATGCGGTCCAAATGAGCTGGAAATTGGCTCAAAAATTCTTTAATACGTTTAAACCTCAAATAAATTTTATTTGGCCGAATATAATTTAAAAATTAATTATTAAAAATATTATAAACCTTGTTAAAAATATAAAAGTGGTCAAATAAACTCCAAAAATTATAAAATAAATATCGGGGTGATCGTGATGACGAAAGTGAGCTAACTAAGAAGACGGATCTCAATTTCGACATCGGACGATGAAACTAAAAATAGAAACATCTCCCGTCAAAAGTGAAAATCGTCACGTCTCATCGAGTAAGATTAAATTGTGGAAAAACGACTCGAGAAGTGTCGTTCCAAGATAGTGCCACTATTTAATACTCTCAGAGACGTTCACAACGGCATACTACACAAAAGTGTTCACAATCAAATAAAGTCTAAAATAAACACGTGCACGGCCAAAAGCACGTGCACGAACAAGGTACAACGAAAACAGACCGTTACAACACTCTTAAAGACTTTGGTATAAACTGTGATACTTGCCCTATCATGGTGGACAACCAAAGTGCAATATGTCTCTCTAAGAATCCGGTACACCATTCCCGTTCTAAACACATAGATGTCCGTCACCATTTCTTAGATGATCATGTTGCTAAAAAGGACATCATTTTAGTGTACGTTGAAACCCAGAAGAAAATCATCGATATTTTCACGAAACCACTCAAGGAAGACTCCTTTGTGCGGTTACGTCGAGAATTGGAGATTATGGGTGAATCCGAGATTTAGGATTCATTTTGTTCAATAATCTTGCATGCTAATAAATTTCATTTATATATGCGTAAGCTAGATGTATTGGGATTTTTAGATTTATGTGTGAATTTTCGGAATTTTCGCTCTAAATATTCATGAACGTCGTATTTAAGATTTTCGATGTTTTATGGGGTAGTATAATGATTAATGAGAGTATTTCGATGTATCGTATAAGTGCGTGTAGGAGAGAACTCAAAATTTCTGAATTTCAAATTTTTGGACTCTCTTAGTCGTTTCATGTTCATTGACCGACCGACTAGATTGAGTTCTAGTCGGTCAGTGAATGAACTCAGACCGACTAACTCAATCCCTAATTTTGGCTTCAGTTACTGTTTGCACTTAGTCGGTTCATGTTCATTGGCCGACCGACTAGATTGCAATCTAGTCAGTCAGCGCATGAACTGTGACCGACTAAATGCGTCGGCGGCTGTTGTGTCTTTTCGCATTCCGATCGTTTTTAAACACTTCCACACCGATTAGTTCACTTTCTAATCAGTGTAAATTCCTCCAACCCACGTCTCGTCAAGCTATTCTATGCGAATCGTGTCCGTGGTCAGTATGACGACACCCATTCCATTGAGACGACTGTCTTGGGGACACCGATTGTTATCACGGCAGAAATCTTAGGGGATTTGATAGGTGTCTCATCTTCTGGCCGTCTTCCTGCCGATATCTCTGTTGATGATATTTATGATCTTGACCAGGTCATGCTTGTCGATATGTTTCATGTGATCCCTCCTGCCCTGATAGGCATCCCATCGAAGTCTTTCAAGCCAAATGCCTGGGTTCTTAATATTATCTTGAAGTCGTGCCTCCTTCCGAAGTACGGCTCATCTAGCTTACCATCCCAGCCATTTCTTAAGCTGATCTACGCCCTCTTCATGGGGAGCGAGATCAATTGGGCACGGATTATTCTTGACAAGATGGACTCTTTCGAATGTATTCGAAAGTCCACCAAGTCAGCCCACATTCCATATCCGTGCCTATTGACTCTCGTCTTCTGTCACTTCGGCGTCCCTCTCCCTCCAGATGACCAGCGTCCCCTTGGTCCTCCTCTGAATGCGACGGCCATCAAGAAGTCTCTTGCGGCGCTTCGTCACGTTCAGAGGACGACTCCTTCAGCTTCAGCTTCAGCTTCTGCTCCTCCTCTTGCTCCTACTCTCGCTGAGTTTGCACTTTCGTTGAGACGTGTGGAGTCTCGTTATGCTCATTCTGAGGAGATGCTTTCTCGCATCTGTTCTCACTTTGGTATTGAGATTCCTCCGTCTGTTTCTGACGAGGAAGAGATGGATGAGGCTGAGCTCCAGGAGCTTATTCAATCTGCTGCTCGTGCCCCTGAGGGTACGTCTGCTCGTTCTACTGCTACTTCTGCTGGTGATCCCGAGAGCACAACTGCTGCCACCATTCCTCCGGTGGATACTTCGTCTGTTGGTGCTCCCAAGACCACTCCAGCTGCCACTCTCCCATCTGTTGACACTCCGGTCGTTGCTGAGACCACCCCACCTTCTGCAGAGCCAGCTGCTGCTGCTGACCCTCCCTCTGCCTCCTGAGCTTGCGTTGGAGGACTCTCCCTATGCACATTGGATGATATACTTTGTAGTGAGAGTGTGGGGTAGGATAGTTTGGGTGGTTCTGGATTTTTGATGTATTTTTGGTGTTTTGATGCTACACTTCTGTTGTATGATCATTTTGATGTCTGTGAGATATATGTTGTATGATGTGCCCGATCAGAGGATCGTTTATATTATTGTTGGTAGATGTATACTTTTTATGTATCCATGTTCTTATATATATATACATCGTGTTGCCATTTACTTCCATGTGCACATTACTTATATTTTTGTCTCTGATGTTGATTTCATCGCTGAACGATTACATTTGATTTAATAGAAATTAATTCTATGAAAACATAGAATTGTTTTCCATGCACTAAATTCATCAAGAATGTTGATATTGGAGAGTATGTTCCATAACTCAATATGTAAAATTAATTTGAGTTTTAATGATTTTATTTTCGATTTTCAACTATGGTCTTGTTGGCACGCTTTGATTTACTTCGTATTTTCCTTTGGTGTCATTTGGACCATGGTCGTATTCTACGACTCCCGTGATTTTATATATTAGCTATTGTTGTTGTCGTTGATCTCCTCCTGCTCTTTTTGCTAATGCCTAAGGGGGAGAGAATTAATAATGACGATGTGCTACATGATAATTCAAAGCAATTTACCGTGAATCTAATTTGATATGTTAGATTCAGGGGGAGTTAAGATATAAAAATGGATTTCAACTCCGATATTTCAATAATTGAATTCTCATTTTTTTACTTTTCTCGTCTACTTGATGCGTATGATTATTATTTAATTTGGAATTAACATGTCATCAATGCAGGGGGAGTAAGTAAATTTCATTTGAATCATTATTTTTGATTATTATTTATGTTGGTTTGTCATCACCAAAAAGGGGGAGAATGTTGAGTATTGATTCCCCGGATTTGGTTTTGATGATGAACAAACATAAATATCGTGAACTAACTCTTTGTGAGCGCAGTTATGGAAATCGTCGCCAAATTTCTATGAACATCAAAAGCGACGTCTCGAGACTTCTCAAAGCGCGTGATCGTATGCTTGAAGCTTCGTTGAAGCTCAAGGACCATTATTGAAGTCAAGAAGATTCGATCGAAGCATTTGAAGACGGTTCGTTAAGTTTTATTTATAGTCTTCTAGCTTCGTTTCTTAGATTGTTAAGCCTTGAGTAGGTCTTACGGTTTAATCTTCATAACGATCATATCTTAGAGCTAGGATCTTATTAGAAGCCCATAGAATCTTTCCCGAAGCTTAACACTTCTCATCGCGGCTTCTTGTGCATGTTAGTTGGTTTAAGAAGAAGAACCAACCGACTAGATGCAATCTAGTCGGTCGGCAATGCTTCTTGAACTGACTAGAATGCCTTGTTCATTTTCAGCTCAGTTACTGTTTACAGTTAGTCGGTGCAAGAAGGTTCACCGACCGACTAGTTGTGAAACTAGTCGGTTAAGAATCCTTCTTAGACCGACTAGTTGAGCTTCCATTTTTGAGCCTAACTTACTGTTTACAGTTAGTCGGTCAAAGCACAACGACCGACCGACTAGTTGAGAAACTAGTCGGTTGGAAGTTGTTCTTAAACCGACTAGCTGTCTTTGTATACAGCCTATTCTATTTCATCTGTTAGTCATTCAAAGAACACTCACCGACCGACTAGTTATGAAACTAGTCGGTTGGCAAGTCTTCTTAGACCGACTAGTTCTATATTCCATGAACTTCATCTTTTGGATGTTCTCTTGTTAGTCGGTTCATGTTGAATCACCGACCGACTAGTTGAGAAACTAGTCGGTCAGTGATCCTTCTTTGACCGACTAGTCTGCTTCAGAATAGAGCCGTTGGAGCATTAAATACCACGATTTTTGCTCTCTCTTTCCTCTATCCTATTTAACTTGAAGGGCTGCTTTCATAGCATTAAAGGCTGATATTTATTGAAGTTTAGAGATCAAAGAGAAGCAATTAATTCTCATTCAAAGCTCATTCATTTCTCACTTGAATCTCTCCCTCACTCTTATTTCAAAAAAGAGATTCATTGATTGTGAGCCTTCCAAGCCAAGAGCTTGATCCAAGGTCACCAACCTCTTCCTAGCCTTCCATTGCTGGTCAACATCTTGGAGCTAGGGTTTGGTGCATTCATCTTCCCCAAAATCCTTCTTGCCCTAAATCGTAATTTTTACTCAAGGCATAGGGTTTTGTGGTAAGCATTTCATATTTCAATTACATTTGAATATTGCAAGTTTTACTCTCGGTTGTAAGAGTTGTGTGTGATCCCGGTTTGTGGGGGTCACATTTTCATTTGTGTATGATTTGATCTTGTAGAGGTTTTCTACAAGTATTTCATAGTGCAAATTTGAGTTAGAGGATTCTAACTCAAGTATCTGGAGGGGATCCGGGTGTTAGGGACGTAGGATCACTGGGAACAAGTCGGTGAGACTTGGGTGGATCCGAACCCGTTAATTCGTTTGTTTGCGATTGAATTTCTTTGTTATCAACATTTACATTTCCGCATTGTTGGTTGAGTTTGTAAGATTGTCACGACCCGCTTCCCTAAAATGGAGGCGAGACGTGAAAAGGTCCGCACGGGAGTGGAGCTGTGAAGCCCCAAACCCGATAAGCGTCAATAATACATAAGCAGGTCCCTGTAACCACGACAGAATAACAATAATAACACAAGTAGAGACTGAAATAAAAATTCCACATCTCACAAAATGTCCAACATCAACAAAAACTCCAACATCCAGAAAAGCCACCAGGCTAAAAGAAAAGAGTCTAAAGGCCCAGAACAAGGCCAACAAAAACTGCAACAACAACAAGTATGGGTGCTACGCACCGATAACAAAACAACTGTCTAATAAAAGTAAAACACAACGAAGACACTAGGACTGGTCCCCAGTGTCCACGTACTCCCCGTCAAACACAAGTACGGGCTCGGCGTCAGCAGACACCTCGTCCTCAACAAGTAACTCAGGCTCGGGCTCTAACATGTGTCACCCAAAAGAGAAAAGGGGCACATGTCAGCAAGTCGAAAGACTTGTGCAAGGAAACGGGAATAATGGTAAACTAGCAACCTAGCAATTAAAACATGGTGCATGGCAAGTAAAGTACGGTGGTAACAAGTAAGGTAAAGGAGAGTACAAGTGGCAAGTATCAAGTGGTAGGGGTGACATGTAATGTCAAGTAACAAGTAAAGTACAAGGGATCACTCAACGAGTGCCCTATTGCCCGCAGGCTGTGTTCAAGTATCAAGTACAAGGGGTCACTCAACGAGTGCCCTATTGCCCGCAGGCTGTGATGAGCTCGTCTTCTGGAACACGAGCCAGAAAGTGTATTTGATAAGTATGGCGTAGGGGTGCACCTAGCCGGAATAAGTAACACTAGTATGTAGCGATGCTACGCAATCACGATGAGTATTCAAGCATGCAATGACATGAGCAGATAATTCGCATACCGTTAATTAAATTAAACGTGACAGGCGAAATGCAATGACATGAACATATTCGCGTACCGTTAACTAAATTAAACGTGAAAGGCGAAATGCAATGACAGTTAAGGATGCATGGATGGCATGAACAGTTAATACGCGTACCGTTAAGGAAATTAAACGTGACATACAAGCATGATGAAAGTGACGGACCAAGCTTCGTTGTCAAGCTAGGTCAATGGCGTCTAGACGACTATCCTTTCACCGTCTAGTCTCTTTTACGCTAAAGCAAGGTAAATGGCCTAAGACATGGCCCAAATCAAGAGATGCAAGTTTCACTTGCCTAGCACCGGGGATGGCGACTACTCCGTCACACGGATGCCAATCTATGGGGAAATCACTGTTATGGGGGAACAACCATCAAACAACATGAAATTTATTAGGGTTTCATAAAAATACTAATAGACTATGAAAACATAGAGGAATCGATTTCTTACCAAGAGGAGACGGAAGGAACACTCCGGGGAACCCTAGGATCAGATCTGGAAAAGATTGGAGAAGTTTGGGGAAACTAGGGTTTTGGGGATTTTGATGGGTTTTGATGGAGATTTGGGGAAGAGGAGAGGTAGGAAGAGTAGATGGATGGTTTGGATGATGATTCTAGGGCTTGGAATGGGGAAATGGAGCTTGGAGGAAGATGGGGGCTGAAGGGGGAAATTTTTAGGGTTTTGGGTCGTGTTGGAGAAGAAGAAGTCGTTTGGGTTGGGTATAAATAGGTTGAGCTGGCGGCTGCCCAGAAATTAGGGTTTTAACACTGGTTAGTCGGTCCAAGAGCAACCACTGACCGACTAGTTTGGCAACTAGTCGGTCGGTCGACCAACGCAGACCGACTAAGTGCAAACAGTAACTCCTGAACGAAAATAGGATTCTAGAGTTAGTCGGTCCATGAACAAGTACTGACCGACTAGTTTAGCATCTAGTCGGTCGATGAACATTCTTAGACCGACTAAGAGTAAACAGTAGCTGATACAAAAATAAGATGATGAGTTAGTCGGTTAAAGAAGCATTGCTGACCGACTAGTTTGCAACCTAGTCGGTCAACCAACGTTCTTAGACCGACTAACGATAAACAGTAACTCCTGAGAAATTTAGAAAGCTAACTAGTCGGTCCAAGAAGGATTGCCGACCGACTGGATCGTCATCTAGTCGGTCGGTGGCCCTTCTTACACCGGCGAATGAGCACCAAAAGTACCGATACAGAGCGCGGGGCCCCGGGATCGATTCCTAAGACTCCTAGGCTTGATCTAATAGTTAGATATGACCGTTATGAAGCCCGTCACGAGTGACATACTTCGAAATCGACAATCCTAAGGAAGAAGCGTGAAAATACGACGAATCGATCGAAAATGAAACTACGGAGACGAAAACCACACAAGAGGAGAAAATCCACCAAAACATATATTATATAATATTATATCCTGATACAAGAAAAGCAGTCGTTACATCCTCCCCAACTTAAGAAAAATTCCGTCCTCGGAATTTCCAAAAACTCACGAGTCCGGAAACAAAAGTGGGAAACGCTCTCACATCTCATCCTCATTCTCCCAAGTAGACTCTCCAGGTGAACCGTGTCGCCACATCACCCTCACAAGATTGACAATCTTGTTCCGAAGCGATTTCTGACGCCTGTCCAGAATCTGCACTGGATGCTGGTCATACGTCATATCGGGGCGAACGGTAATCTCCGAAAAATCCACCGCATGAGACGGATCGCTAATGTATCGACGAAGCTGCGACACATGGAAAACATTGTGAACTCCTTCCAAAGATGGCGGCAAGGCCAAGCGATAAGCTACCTCGCCAACCCTCTCCAAAACGTCAAACGGTCCAATGTATCGCGGGCTCAACTTCACACCGTTCCCAAAACGAATCACACCACGATTCGGGGAAATCTTCAAAAACACATGGTCGCCCGGCTGAAACTCCAAAGGACGACGTTTAGCATCCGCCCAATGCTTAAAACGGTCCTGAGCAATTCTCAACCTCTCCCGAATATTCCTGACGATATCCACTGCCTCCACGATCATCTCAGGTCCCAACAACTCCCGATCACCGACGTCATCCCAACTCAATGGCGATCGACATTTCCTCCCATAAAGAGCAGCGAAAGGCGCCATGCCAATACTCGCCTGGAAGCTGTTGTTGTAGGAAAACTCCACCAAGTGTAGATGGTCCTCCCACGAACCCTTGAAATCCAACATGCACGCCCTCAGCATGTCTTCCAAAATCTGAATCGTCCTCTCGGACTGGCCATCCGTCTGCGGATGGTACGCCGTGCTGAAACTCAGACGCGTACCCAAGCTCTTCTGCAAACTCTGCCAGAACTGAGATGTGAACCTCGTGTCTCTGTCAGACACGATACTCACGGGGACTCCGTGAAGTCGCACAATCTCCTGCACGATTCACGTTACATCACTATCCAAACTAGGAAAAGGAAATAAAACGGAGAGTAAAAGAATTTACCTCCATATATCTCCTTGCTAGCGCCTCAGTGGACTGTCCCACTCGGAACGGAATAAAGTGCGCAGACTTGGTCAATCGATCTACGATCACCCAAATCGCGTCATTCTGCTTCGGACTCCGAGGTAGTCCAGTCACGAAATCCATAGTGATGTGTTGCCACTTCCACTCCGGAATCGGAAGCGGTTGTAGCAACCCGGCCGTACGCTGATGCTCCACCTTCACTTGCTGGCATACCAAGCACTTGGCTACACTCCGAGCCACGTTCCTCTTCATACCATGCCACCAATAATTCAGACGAAGATCCTGGTACATCTTGGTGCCACCAGGATGCACAGAATACGGCGAACTGTGTGCCTCCACCATCAATTCCTCTCTGATATCCCCAGCTGGCACACACAACCTGGCTCCGAACCTCAGCGAGCCATCCTCATGAATCAAAAAGTCAGTCCGCAGACCGGCTTCCACCATCTCCCGAATCCTCACCAGCTTCGGATCCTCAGCCTGGCCAGCCTTAATCCGATCCACGATCGTCGACTGTACCTGCATGTACATCAACGAAGAAGCCTCCCCAGGAAGAACAATCTCCACACCAGACTCGCAAAAATCCTGCTGTAATCTCCACTGCGAGGTCAAAATCATCACCGCTGGCAGCCTACTCAAAGCATCTGGAACCACATTCACCTTGCCAGGGTGATACTGCAAATCAATCTCATCATCCGCCATAAGCTCCAACCATCGACGCTGTCGCATGTTAAGCTCCTTCTGAGTGAAAATATACTTCAAGCTTTTGTGATCGGTGAAAATCTTCACTTTCTCACTCAGCAAGAAGTGCCTCCAAATCTTAAGAGCAAACACAATGGCAGCCAACTCCAAATCATGCGTCGGGTAATTATTCTCATGAACCTTAAGCTGACGAGACGCATACGCCACAACATGCCCATGCTGATGCAACACACAACCGAGACCCTTGCCAGAAGCATCGCAAAAGATCTCAAATCCACCGCTGCGATCAGGCACAACAAGAATAGGGGCACTCGTCAACCTCTCCTTCAGAACACCAAAAGCACCCTCACAATCACCCGACCAAACAAAAGCAACATCCTTCCGCGTCAACCTGGTCATCGGCTCGGCAATACGAGAAAAGTCCTTAATGAATCGCCGATAATAACCAGCAAGCCCAAGAAAACTCCGAATCTCAGATGCTGACGACGGAACAGGCCACTCCCTGATGGCCCTAATCTTCTCGGGATCCACTGAAATACCATCTCCAGTCACCACATGCCCGAGAAAAGCAACTCGATCCAACCAAAACTCGCACTTCGAAAACTTAGCATACAACCGATGCTTCCTCAAAATCTCCAACACAGTCCTTAAGTGCGAGGCATGCTCTTCCTTCGACTTCGAATAGATCAGAATGTCGTCAATAAAGATAACGACAAACTTATCCAAAAAGTCGTAGAAAATCAGGTTCATCAGATTCATGAAAACTGCGGGCGCGTTAGTTACGCCAAAAGGCATAACCACGAACTCATAGTGTCCATACTTCGTCCTGAACGCTGTCTTCGGAACATCTCCCTTCTTCACCTTCAACTGATGGTAACCACTCCTCAAATCCAATTTAGAAAACACCCTCGAACCTCCAAGCTGATCAAAAATATCATCGATGCGAGGCAACAGGTATTTATTCTTAATGGTCACCGCATTCAACTCCCGATAGTCCACGCACATGCGACGCGAACCATCCTTCTTCTTAACCAGCAACACCGGTGCTCCCCACGGAGACACACTAGGATTAATATAACCCTTCTGCAAAAGCTCATCCAACTGCTTCCGCAACTCTTCCAACTCTGCAGGTGCCATACGATACGGCGCCTTCGAAATCGGCTGCGCACCTGGAACAAGATCGATAGAAAATTCCAAAGCCCGATCAGGCGGCAATCCAGACATCTCCTCGGGGAAGACGTCGCCAAAATCTCGCACCATAACTGGCCACTCCAGCTCCATCTGCATAGCCACAGCCTCCACCGGCCTGGTCCGAAATCTGACAGGACCAAGCGAACTGCTACCACGACTGAACCCAAACACTGGATGTCCGGGAATCTCGAACACCACCTTCTTCCTCCGACAGTCGATCGTAGCATAGAAGCTCGCAAGCCAGTCCATCCCAAGAACTGCATCATAGTTGATGATGTCGTGGACAATGAAATCAGCACAAAGCTCACGTCCACAAACCACCAACGGGCAAGATTTGCACCCACGATGCACCGAGACTACACCGTTCCCTGTGACGATATTCCAACTCTTAGGAAGAGAGGACGTCGACAAAGAATGCTTCTCCACGAAGCTCCGGGCCAAAATGCACATCGATGCACCAGAGTCAAAGAGGACTCGTGCAGGAAATGTGCAAACCAAAACCACACCTAACAAGCAATCAACAATCAAATCCTAGTCTAGCAAACAATCATGAGCAAGCAACCAATATAATCAAAAATCAAACTAACTAAGGAAGATAAATAGCTAGGATGAGCGTTACCTGCAATAACTTCATCCACGGCCATGCTCTCCTCCTCAGTCATCAGAAAGGCCTGCCCTCTCGGCAGAACAGCCTGCCGAAAGGCATGTCTCTGTGGAACAAGGGGCGCTCCACGTCCAACGGGCACAGGAGCTCGCTGCTGCAACGGCTGTGCTGCAATAGGAGCCCGCCAAGGCTGTCTCGACTTCGGACACTCCCGGATGGTGTGGGCAGGATCTCCGCAGATAATGCACTGTCCTAGAAACCTCCTACACTGATCCCTGAGGTGTCCAGTCTTGCCATAAAAATGGCAAGTCTTCAGAATAGGCCCTCCTGGCCTCTTGAACTGCACCGGGTGACTAGGCTTGAAACCAGGCCTAACCACCGCCCTGGCCTGCTCCATAGGCCTCTTCCCAGCTCCGGAAACATGTCCCTTCCTCTGATTCAAATTCAACTATTGCCGCCTCGCAGCAATCAGAACCTTCTGATATGTCTCCAAGTCAGAAGAGGTCACAAAGCTCTGAAGCTCCAAGGCAAGTCCCTGGAGAAATCGCTGAGCTTTCTCATCGGCATCCTGCACCATCTTAGGTGCAAACCGACTGAGCCTCGTGAACTCCTGGTGGTATTGATCCACCGACAAGCTCCCCTGCTTCAGATCTATAAAGCGCTGCAGCATCACATGCCGAGCAGCCTTCGGGAAGAACTCTCCATCGAATCTGGACTTGAAGGTAGCCCAGACGATCGGCTCCACCAGCATCTTCTCTTCAGCATCCCACCAATTCCTGGCGTTATCCTTCAGCTGCCTCTTAGCCAGATCAACCCATCCAGCCGGGTTAATCTTCGCCATTGCCAAGTTATCCTCAATGTTCCTTATCCACTCGTCGGCAGCCAGAGGACCCTCAGAACCATCAAAATATGCGGGACCCAGCTCCCGAAATTGCTTCGCTCCTAGCTCAGAGCGAGGGGCATCCGGAAGAGCCTGGACAGCTCGAGCAAGCGGAGCATTCTGGACTTGCAGAAGCACGCCTTGCTGCACTTACATCATCTGGAGCATCATCCGCATCATCTCACCGCTGGTGGGTTCCCGCTCAGGCTCCTCATCATGAGGGATCGCGCCACTACCACCACCACGGGTGAATCGTCTTCCTGCCATCTAGTGACACAGAAAACGAATCAGATTAGACTCATAGCTTATGACTCGGACGTCGAACTTAATTTATTGGACATTCTAATATTATTATCGCTATTCCAAAAATCGCAGTTACAGAGGGACCTGCATGGGCCACCAACAAAACCTGTCACGACCCGCTTCCCTAAAATGGAGGCGAGACGTGAAAAGGTCCGCACGGGAGTGGAGCTGTGAAGCCCCAAACCCGATAAGCGTCAATAATACATAAGCAGGTCCCTGTAACCACGACAGAATAACAATAATAACACAAGTAGAGACTGAAATAAAAATTCCACATCTCACAAAATGTCCAACATCAACAAAAAGTCCAACATCCAGAAAAGCCACCAGGCTAAAAGAAAAGAGTCTAAAGGCCCAGAACAAGGCCAACAAAAACTGCAACAACAACAAGTATGGGTGCTACGCACCGATAACAAAACAACTGTCTAATAAAAGTAAAACACAACGAAGACACTAGGACTGGTCCCCAGTGTCCACGTACTCCCCGTCAAACACAAGTACGGGCTCGGCGTCAGCAGACACCTCATCCTCAACAAGTAACTCAGGCTCGGGCTCTAACATGTGTCACCCAAAAGAGAAAAGGGGCACATGTCAGCAAGTCGAAAGACTTGTGCAAGGAAACGGGAATAATGGTAAACTAGCAACCTAGCAATTAAAACATGGTGCATGGCAAGTAAAGTACGGTGGTAACAAGTAAGGTAAAGGAGAGTACAAGTGGCAAGTATCAAGTGGTAGGGGTGACATGTAATGTCAAGTAACAAGTAAAGTACAAGGGATCACTCAACGAGTGCCCTATTGCCCGCAGGCTGTGTTCAAGTATCAAGTACAATGGGTCACTCAACGAGTGCCCTATTGCCCGCAGGCTGTGATGAGCTCGTCTTCTGGAACACGAGCTAGAAAGTGTATTTGATAAGTATGGCGTAGGGGTGCACCTAGCCGGAATAAGTAACACTAGTATGTAGCGATGCTACGCAATCACGATGAGTATTCAAGCATGCAATGACATGAGCAGATAATTCGCAAACCGTTAATTAAATTAAACGTGACAGGCGAAATGCAATGACATGAACATATTCGCGTACTGTTAACTAAATTAAACGTGACAGGCGAAATGCAATGACAGTTAAGGATGCATGGATGGCATGAACAGTTAATACGCGTACCGTTAAGGAAATTAAACGTGACATACAAGCATGATGAAAGTGACGGACCAAGCTTCGTTGTCAAGCTAGGTCAATGGCGTCTAGACGGCTATCCTTCACCGTCTAGTCTCTTTTACGCTAAAGCAAGGTAAATGGCCTAAGACATGGCCCAAATCAAGAGATGCAAGTTTCACTTGCCTAGCACCGGGGATGGCGACTACTCCGTCACACGGATGCCAATCTATGGGGAAATCACTGTTATGGGGGAACAACCATCAAACAACATGAAATTTATTAGGGTTTCATAAAAATACTAATAGACTATGAAAACATAGAGGAATCGATTTCTTACCAAGAGGAGACGGAAGGAACACTCCGGGGAACCCTAGGATCAGATCTGGAAAAGATTGGAGAAGTTTGGGGAAACTAGGGTTTTGGGGATTTTGATGGGTTTTGATGGAGATTTGGGGAAGAGGAGAGGTAGGAAGAGTAGATGGATGGTTTGGATGATGATTCTAGGGCTTGGAATGGGGAAATGGAGCTTGGAGGAAGATGGGGGCTGAAGGGGGAAATTTTTAGGGTTTTGGGTCGTGTTGGAGAAGAAGAAGTCGTTTGGGTTGGGTATAAATAGGTTGAGCTGGCGGCTGCCCAGAAATTAGGGTTTTAACACTGGTTAGTCGGTCCAAGAGCAACCACTGACCGACTAGTTTGGCAACTAGTCGATCGGTCGACCAACGCAGACCGACTAAGTGCAAACAGTAACTCCTGAACGAAAATAGGATTCTAGAGTTAGTCGGTCCATGAACAAGTACTGACCGACTAGTTTAGCATCTAGTCGGTCGATGAACGTTCTTAGACCGACTAAGAGTAAACAGTAGCTGATACAAAAATAAGATGATGAGTTAGTCGGTTAAAGAAGCATTGCTGACCGACTAGTTTGCAACCTAGTCGGTCAACCAACGTTCTTAGACCGACTAACGATAAACAGTAACTCCTGAGAAATTTAGAAAGCTAACTAGTCGGTCCAAGAAGGATTGCCGACCGACTGGATCGTCATCTAGTCAGTCGGTGGCCCTTCTTACACCGGCTAATGAGCACCAAAAGTACCGATACGGAGCGCGGGGCCCCGGGATCGATTCCTAAGACTCCTAGGCTTGATCTAATAGTTAGATACGACCGTTATGAAGCCCGTCACGAGTGACATACTTCGAAATCGACAATCCTAAGGAAGAAGTGTGAAAATACGACGAATCGATCGAAAATGAAACTACGGAGACGAAAACCACACAAGAGGAGAAAATCCACCAAAACATATATTATATAATATTATATCCAGATACAAGAAAAGCAGTCGTTACAAAGATAATTAGGAATTATCTTCTTAATTATTTTAAAGTACTATTCACCCCCTAGTACTTGTACAGTAGCTATCAGGGCATTACATGATATATGTTGGTTTTACTGGTGCCTGCACATGGTACATACGCATGTCTATACTGCTACAGTCGCATGTCCACCCCTTACCCAGAATTCTCACTTTGACAAGTTACGCACTTGTGCACACGGGCGTTGAATGTTGGTTTCCTAGTCGCCTGCCCATGGCACATGCCCCTATGGATACCACATCGATCGAATGTCTTTGTGTTCCCAGAGTTCTTGATTTTGGTAACTTTTGCACTTCTGCCACTCAGACGCCTGTCGAAGGTTTCTCAGGCACCTGCTTACTTTCAGGCGCATGTCCAACCTTCATCAGTCGCATATCCTGTGTGGTAAGTTACTGTTTGAATTCTCACCCACCCTCTGACTCAATGTAGCAGGCGACTATCATCCCTTCATCAGTCCTATGTCCTTGCTGTTAAATTAATCTGTTGGCTGTTTTGAGATGGATTTTAAGAGGGCTTTTGGGTAATCTGTCGGGGGCTTTGAGAAAGCTTATAAATATTCCATTTAAGGTTCCATTGGAGAACACTTGGAACCCTAAGAACTTCATTGATTCATCTCTCAAGCTCAAGCTCTCAAGTTCTCAAAGCTTTCTAGCCCTCATTCTCTATTGCTCTCCAACCTAGAATCAAAGTTTAAATCTTGTAGGCATTAGGTGGTAACAAGAGAAAGGACTATTCTCTCTTCTAGGAAGAGATCAACACACTCTACACTCGTGCTCCTTCAAGTTCTACTTCAAGGCATAGGTGTTTGTAAGTGTGTATTTTCAATTTCATAACTTTTGCTAAATTGGTTTTGCTCTCGGTTTGTGAGAGTGTTTTCTTGATCCCAAGTTATGGGAATGAAGGTCATCAATCTTGTGTATTGATTACACTTGTAGGATTGATATAAGTGGGTTGAAAGGAAAACTCAAGCTAAGGTTTTAGCTTGAGTATCCAGGTGGTATCCCGGGTGGTATCCCGGGTGGTAGGGACGTAGGATTACTGGGAACAAGTCGGGTTTTACTTGGGTAATCCGAACCCTTGAACCTCTTGTGTTTTCTTATTCTAATTGTTGTTTCATAATATTTTTGCATTATTTGTTGGTTAGGATTTTAATTCAGCGTAATTTCTTAGTTAATTTTAAAAACACTATTCAAACCCATTCGAGTGTTTTCCTCATAGCACAGTGTCCCTACAAGTCCGTGAAAGTTAGCGTAAGTGATGAATTGTTCAGGAATAATACAAATGGAGAGAAGAGATGCATAACACGACTGACACTCGGGATTACGACGTGAAAGTATAAGTAGTGTTCCTGAAGGAGGTGGTGGAATAGGTATGACTTCGAGGTGTTGGGTAGTACCCTTGGGTAGTTCTTGGTGTTGAGTTTGAGCTGGGGGTTGTTCAGTGTGTGCTGATGATTGTGCAATGCGTGTAGCTTCAGCCAATGAAATATTACGAGAAGCATCGACATGAATAGTCATCGTAGACCTCTTAGGCCTAGGGCTAGGTTTAGGATGGGGTCTGTATGCATGGGCTTTCGTGCGTTTGGGTGCCATAAGATCAATCGAAAGCATCTAAACCTTAATCGATGATCAATTAATCCCTAAACCAAAATAATCAAAAACCAAAATAAAACTATGAAACCCAAGTCAAATTACTGAGAATTGATCAACAGATACATACCTGGGGTCGATTGGTGGAAGAACAATCGAAGACGAGGGATGGTCGGTCAGATAGAAAAAGATTCAAAATACGTCGGTAAAATCGATCGGCTAAGGAGCAGACAAAGGGCAGACGGTCGGTTAAAAAAGATTTAGCCGACAAAAGAAAGAGTAACGATTATAAATGATCGATAGAATAAATCACAGCCATCGGATCGAACGAGATCTGAATTTTTAACCCTCGATAGACGTCTGGTGTAGAACGATCAGGCATCTAACACTTGGAGTTTAAAGTTAAAAATTTCGAAGCAATCAGAAGACTGGAGTACCCTGACCCAGGCATATGTACTATGCTATAGATATTTGTGACTTGTACAGCAGACGGCTGGTCAGAAGAATGATGTGTCCATATTTTCTATCTTTTTCATATCATTATCCAATCGCATTTCATAGCATTTCCACGTCCAAATCCCACTTTTCACTGCGATTTTTCTATTTCTGACGATATTTCGAGTTTCATAGTGTATTTTGAGTTTTCAGGGATTTTGGAGCAATTTGGACCCCCGCTTGAGTATGGACACATCTGACATGCTCATGAGCTTGTTGGCAGGGCTCTGGAGGAGTTCGCCGTGTTCTCGGAGCTGTTGGAGGAGAGAAGGAAGAGAAGAAAGAGAGAGAGCAGAGAGAGAAGCCCCTGTTACTGCAGCACACTGAGTTTCCCAGAAAATGCTCGGCCCGAGCAGCTTGCTGCTCAGACCGAGCTGTGTCACTTTGCAGAAGCAGCAGATACGGGTTGATTCGGACCGAGCAGCTCATCTGCTTGGTCAGATAGCCCCATATTTCACTGCCCAAGCAGCGCCCGAGCCACAGACCGATCTGATCATACCTGGCCCGAGCAGGGACTACTCGGCCCAGATTGGTCGACTTCCAGATCTCCAAGCAGTCGAGCAGCTTGCCTACGTGGGCCGGATTTCTGACCGAGCACCCTATGCTCGGACCGAGTAGCCTACTCGGTCGGCACTTCCCAGGGCATTTTTGGAAAGATTTTGAACGCGCGATGCGTGCGATCTGTGCAGCAGCTGAAGCTCGCGATTGCGGGCTCGGCTAAAGGGAGTTCATTCTAGCTTTTTTTAGGAATTTTTGAGTGGAACTTTAGGGCGATTTCTTGTAAGAATTTTTGGGATTAATTCTTGTAGCGAATTTTGGATCGTTAATTAAAGATTATTGCTTTCTGTTCTTTTCTGGATCTGTTCTTCGTTCGTTCTCGCTGTAAGCTATTTTTAGCCCTAATTTCTTTATTGCTAAAATGTTTTCCTCTGCGATATTGATATTTTTGTGCGCTCCTATCATCATGAGTGAGTAGATCCATTCTAGGGCTGATGGGTGAACCCTAGGATTTTAGGGGGGGAAATGTAGATCTGGATCCCCACATTGAATTAGGGATTTAAGGTTGTATTTCGGTAGATCCTACCGAATCCGTAGATAACCCGTAATGAGATCATGCCCACGGTCTGTGGAATTGATGCGCTTAAGGGGTATCTAGGGATTTTAATAGGGAAATCGGTGGATCCAATCAAGGCACGTGACCATGCCCGGCTCGCGCCTTGAGGGGATCCATCGATGAACTAAACCGCTACGTTGACGGCTACCGCCATTACGTCAACGAGAGCCACCGAGATACCCCGCTCTAACCCACTAGAGTGGTACGAATTGAGGGATTAATTCCCTAGACCTAATGCAATGTGAGGATCCGATCCCAACATCAACCCCCGACGATCCTAGCGGTGATCCCTAAAGCCCTAGTCCTTTTTATTATATTACACAACAACAACAAACAACCCAAATCTTTCACTCCGACCGCTACATTACTTCTAGATTTAGATATAGACTGAGACTACCACAGACACTATCACCGTTCATGTGGGATTCGACTATCTTTTATACTATAACTCGACACTGTCCGCTTACAGATTGAGCCTGTAGTCGTAGCCTAGGAGCCATATCACGCCTGGCGATAGTGACACCACCAGGTGGATCCTAGGTGTAGATTGCGGATGCGTCAAGTTTTTGGCACCGTTGTCAGTAACGGCAATAGTGACCTTATCTCAGTTTGTTTTTATCTTTGTGAAGTTTGCTAGCATTCTTACCATTTCTCACCCTACCATCAGTTTTTATTCTTTTTATTATTATTGCGGTGCAAGTGACGGTGTTCTTCTGAGTTTTGTTGGTGCATGAACACCCGCCACAAGGGGACTTCTAGAGAGTTATTGTTCGATCCTGAGATCGAAAAGACAGCCAGGGCTTTGAGAGCCTCTAGCAGAAGTTCATCTCCATCTGCTCAGATGGGAGAGAATACTCCTCCTCCTCCTCCATGCACTGTGTCCATCAGGGACCATATGAAACCGACCTTTGGGAATAACTCCTTGATTCTGAGACCGCAGCTAACAGCGGTAACCTTCGAGCTCAAGACGGGGTTGATAAATCTGATGCAGCAGGATCCCTTCCACAGGCATCCTCATGAGAATCCCAACCATCACATCGACTCCTTCTTGGCCAAGTGCGATACGTTCAAGGCGAAGGATGTCAGTGATGATGCGATGAAGCTGCGGCTCTTCCCTTTCACCTTGAGGGACAAAGCCTCCTAATGGCTCCGAGCTCATCCTCCCAACCACTTCACCACAAGGGAGAAGCTCGCGCTTGCTTTTGTGGATAAATTTTATCCACCCTCAAAGACGGTCCGGATCCGTGGGGCCATTTCTAATTTTAAGCAGCTCTCGCAGGAGTCGCTTTATAAGGCTTGGGAGAGGTTCAAGGACCTCCAACACCAGTGCCCACACCACGGAATCCAACCCTGAGATTTGGTGCATAGCTTCTACAACAGGCTCCAACCTAGCACCAAGATGATTATTGATGCTGCGGCGCAGGGCGCCCTATTGGATAAGTCTCCCGATGAGGCTATAGATCTATTGGAGCACATGGCCGCCAACACCCAGCAGTGGAATGATGAGAGGACCGTTGTAACCTAGACTCCTGAGGTCAAGGTCGCCACTCACTTGGATTCCCACATTGAGACCTTGTGCAAGCAAGTGACCCGCATCGAGCAGCGCCTGGACTCCATTCCAGCGGCCCCCAGCACTTCCTACCATCCCGCGGAAGAATATGTGGACCCGGAATATATTCCCATTGAGGGTCATTACGAGGGTGCTGAGACATCCGAGACTGTTCAATACGTCCAGGGAGAAGGACGGAACCAGTGGCAGCATCCTGCTGCCAGGAATCACCCAGGTTTCTCATATGGTAACCCAAGCGGAGGGCTACAACCTCCGCAGTTTCAGAGACCACCTCCTCATCAGTAGCAGTAGTAGCAGAGCCAGCAGCAAGGCGGCTTTAGGCCAGCTGGGCCCTATAGGTCGCCAGGATATCAGTACAACCGACCACCTCAACAGAATTTTGCGCCGGCCCCCCAAAGTCAAATCTTGAATCTACATTGGAAATGTTTATGAGCGGCCAGATTTGGTTCAATTGGGATACGTCAAACCAATTTAAGAGTATCAACTCTTCGCTCGATGAACTGATAGGGCAAATGTCTCAGTTTCTGAAGAACCAGGAGAGATTACCCTCCCAGCCGGAGACCAACCCCAGAGCTCAATCAAACGCCGTGGTTTCAATGACCACACGAGGAGGATGGGCCACTGACCCCGTTATGGTTCCGGTGTTAAACAAGAAGAAGGCTCCCACTGAAGAAGCTGCCGATGACAGTGCCAGAGTTGAGGCCACTGAAGGGCCAATCACTATTGAAGAGAAGACGGACGCACCTCCCGTCATGCCTGCTACTACGTCGCCGCCCGTTGATGCATCTAAGGGCAAAGCCTCCAGACCCCTCCTCTGTACCCTCAGAGGCTAGCCCAAGACAAATTGGAGAAGAAGTACTCCAAGTTTATGGAGTTACTGAAAGAGATTCAGCTGAATATCCCATTTATAGATGCTATCACCGAGATCCCAACATATGCAAAATTTCTGAAGGATCTCATTACTGGAAAGAGGAAGCCGGCAGAGATCAAGCTTTTGGAGGATTCTACCTCCATTATCAAAAATGACCTCCCCTGGAAGCTACCGGATCCGGGGAGCTTCACCGTTACTGTTCCATCGGTGGAATGCCAATCGGCAGGGCGTTAATTGATTTGGAGGCCATCATCAGCTTGATGCCCATCTCCATCTTCAGAAGGCTCCAGATGAGAAGTGAGCTTGAACCGACGAGCATGTCCATTCAGCTCGCCGATCACTCCATCACTTACCCGGTCGAAATTGCGAGGGACGTCATCCTCCAGATACCTCCAGGGCTATGTATCCCGGTTGACTTCATCATTATGGACATGCCGGAGGGAGGAAGCTATCACCTCATACTCGACCGCCCCTTCATGGCGACAGCCGGAGTTCTTATAGATGTCTGGGAAGGGACCCTTTCCCTCAATGTGGGGAATATTGAAGCTGAGTTTTGGCTACAAAAGCCGATAAAGGAGAGAGCTTATGAAGAAGGGGCCAGTTACCTGGAGCTTCTTGAAGAGGAAGCGATCGAAGAATTCACTGCTGAAGGGGTCATGAAGGACCCGGTTAAAGCAAGCATCGACGACGACGGTGACCCAACCTACAACAAAGTGATCGCCACGTACATCCAAGTATTGGATGAGGAGTTCTTACGCCGTTCGACAAATCATCATGCATCAGAGGTCACATATTATGTGGAGGTGAATGTTGGAGTAAGCGAAAGTCATACGTCGTCGAATTGCACCGCCCCGAAGGGTGACGCGCGACCACCGCGTGCACCAAATGAACATTGATATATCAAAAGGAGTCGAGCTCATGACTAAAAACGAGCGCTTATTGGGAGGCAACCCAATTACGTAGATTTTGAAATTTCTTTCCTATTTTCTATTTTCTTATTTTTCTATTTTTATTTCGTATTTTAGGAAAAATCGCAAAAATCATAAAAATTTGACGAGTTTGTGTTTTGTGTAGGATGGACAATTGGGGGTATGCATATGGACATTATAAACGGAAGGAAGCCGGAGGAAATCGAAGATTTGAGAAGGAAAGCAAGGGAAAAGAAGAGAATAAGATGCACAAGAAATCCAGACCGAGCAGCTCAGCTGCTCGGTCACGTCAATTAGATACGGAAAAGGAAGATATCTAAGCTCGGCCCGAGTTGGTTCATGCTCGGTCCGAGTATAAATTGACACGGACCGAGCAGGACGCTACTCGATCTAGTCGTACAGGGAAGAAATTTGAGCGAGAAAACATCACTCTGTCAACCCGGACAGAACATTATTGGCTCGGCCCGAGCAGGACATGACGTGGATCGAGCAGGACGCTACTCGATCGAGTCGTACAGGGAAGAAATTTGAGAAAAAAACATCACTCTGTCAACCTAGACAGAGTATTTTCGGCCCGGCCCGAGTGATATTCGACTCGACCGAGCAGGTTCCTGCTCGATCGGATTTTGCAGGCTCTAGAATTTGAAGGGAAAACGTCACTCTGCCAACCCGGACGACATTTATTGGCTCGGCCCGAGTAATAGGCAACTTGATCGAGCAGCTTACTGCTCGACCGATGATCGTTGCCCCGGTAATGCACACGCACCCGGGACAAGCGACTCGTAGTCTTACCGCAAGCGCACGATGTAGTGGTGAGCGGGTATCGAACTCAGGGAGGAACTATGACAGTGTCTTCTTCTAATCACTTAGCTATCAAAATGGTCAAGAGTAATTTGGGGTAAAATTGTCACAATCATTCGTATATCGATGGAAATATCAATGAAATAAAGCGCCTAGGGATAGGGAATCCCCGCTACAAACCGTATCTCATCGTTGTGATTCGTAGGTTACATCATTGCTAGACTTGAATTTTAGGTGAACTAGTCGCAACTAAATGTAGAACCAAGCTCACGCTCTCGCACTATTGCCGGTCTATATCAAACCTAGGTTAGGGCCCAATCTCTTGCAAACCCTAGCCTAAGCCGCTAGCATTAGGATCGACATCATTGTTCAATCATATCTCGAGCCCACTCTCGTGCAAACTCGAGCTACGACCTAGGTTGAGATAGTTCCTACCCGTCCAATCTCTTACAAACGGGTATTGGTATAGAATCACGATTAAAAACCCTAGCTTTGGCCCAATCTCTTGCAAACCACTTCTATGGGAGTCCAATCGTAAATCTAAATCGAATCTCTAGGGCTTCCTATCAATTGGGATCCAATCTCTTGCAAATCCCAATCAATATGAGTCCCTAGCTATCCGTAATAAATCAATCCCAACCTAACCCTAATCAATTCTGGCAAGAATTTCACCAATTCATCACAATTCAGAAATAGGGTTCATAGGGTTCATCCCTATGCCCTAGGACAATAGAACTACTCACTAATCATCATGCAATTCATAAGAAATTCAATAGAAAATTCAGCACAAATCATTGCAATAGAGAAATTATCAATAAAAATAGAGTTTTTGACCAGAAAGGAGACAAACCAATGAGAATCCAATAGCATCCAACAAAAATCCCCTTTCTAATCTCTCAAAAAGCCTAAATCTAATTCCCTAAAAAAACTCTCTAAAAAGGCTGCAAAAAGTATCAAAAAGTTCTCTCTAACTAGGGCAAAAACTGGGTTTAAATACCCCTCAAAATCGCTCAGAAATTCGTGACAAAAATGCCCCTGCGCAGCCCAGAAATCGCAGTTTACGCAGCAGGCGGGGCGGCTCACTCGGCCGAGTGACAAATGTCACTCGGCCGAGTGACAACCCCTGTAAAATTATAGTAAGTTGGGACCTTTTGAGGGTCTGTCTTCGGGAGTGACTCGGTCGAGTGGCTTTACTCACTCGGCCGAGGGGCAATTCTTGCTCGGCCGAGTCGGAATCGTCAAAAGCCTGTACATTTACAGTAAGTCGGCCGTTTTGAAGTGGATTTTCCCATGCCACTCGGGCGAGGGGATTTCCATGCTCGGCCGAGTGGACTATTGTCACTCGACCGAGTGCACGCCCAATTCCTTCTGTTGATGCGTGTCCGGTCTGGTCGGCCGAGTGGTCTTCTTGCTCGGCCGAGTGGGTGGTTCACTCAGCCGAGTGAGATGCTGCAGATGCCCAATCTTCATCTTTTCGCTTCCTCGTCGCTCCTACGACGTTCCTTCTTCTCCCACTTGTCTTCCATCGCCGAATATCCCTCAAAAGAGCTTTGGGTGACACTCCGGAGTGGGTGCAAATCCTCTTGGTTTCAAAATCACTCCGAATCGCTCCATATCTCCCGAAATACGACAAAAACAAGAAATCGTGAAAAGCATCGCAATAGTGTCGAATAATCGTGAAAAATGCGATATGAGCGATCAAAGTGGCATGCAAACATGCAGAAAAAGGGTGTAAAATACGGAGCGATCAAAATCCCCCAAGCTTACCTCTTACTCGTCCTCGAGGAAGATGAGTAAAAAAGCGAGCCCGTCGGGCAAAATGATGGAAAAGAGGAAAAATAAAAGAAATAAAAATAAAAACAAAAATAAAAATAGAATAGAAAGCGAAGAAGGGGGGTGCTAGATCATTTTTCTCAGGACGTGGGTTTTTCTTACTCATATAGCATACATCGAATATAAAACACACGTCACAGACTTTTATTTCTATATCATAGTATAATGATGCATTCGAAATAGAAAACCCCAAAATATCAATATAGCATGAAATATGGAATCATTCTAGGATTAACATCGTCTGAAGCATCTAAAGCGGTATGCATAACCATAGATCACACACTTTTCAATTGAATGCTTTCTATAAGGAGTATAAGAGATATCACACGATATGGAATAGTAAGAATAGAAAAGCATGGTTTTCATGAAATGAATGCTAAGTGTCGATTTCTGGATTTCGTGAAACTTTTGCAATCTCACCGAGTATAGAAAATTACTTAGCCTAGGTTGTCATGCACCGTCAAGTAGTCACTCTCTCACACATCATCGGATCCTCTCCCCCTAGCTTATCCATAAGCGTGGTGGCATAAACAAATCAATATGTACATTCCCCATTTTTTTTGGAGCTCTAAAAAAGTAAAAATAAAACAAAAGATGGAAGAATGAGAGAAAGAGTATGAGATGGGATCGTTATAAACTTCTTTTCTCTTTTCTTTTCTCCCTTTTTTTCAATTTTTCTCTTTTTTTTATTGCAATAAGCATATATACATAAGCAATCCCAAATCAAAAGAGAGAAGGATATACAAGTATATATTTTTTTCTTTTTGATTTTGGGGATTTGGAGCATGAAAATTAATAGCGGGGGAATACCGATAATAGACTTGCTAGGGTGGATTCACCAATGAATATCAAATAGAGAAATGATGCTTAAGATATGTGGAGAAAGAAATAAATGTATCGCTCGGTTCACTCTATAGGACGTGCATGACAACTTTTAGCAGAGTAATATAATCTACTCAGTTTAATCTCAAAAAGTAAACTAGTCCAGATATATCGTCCTAGCAAAACATTCAATCAACCTGAAAGTGAAGCGTACAATTCATGCAATAAGAAGTGATATGAGAGACGAAAGCAGTACTCCAAATATAAGCAGACAATGTGTGAAGCTTGGTGTGTTTTCTATGAATACATATGAATCATCAGACATCAGCTAATAACAGAATTTCATCCATATTCATGCAGGAAAAGAGTGGGTTACTATTTCAAAATGCAAAGCAGGACATAGCATATGATATCTGAAACAAAAGCTATAACGTGACAAAATAGCATGCACATAGAGATAGGCTAACACCACGTCATCATCATCACAGAAATATCATCTCTAGCAAAGGGTGAAAGAAACAAAGATAAAAGAAAATAGAACTATATACAATGCAGCATACTCAAAAAGGAAAAGAAAACGTGATGCGTGATAAAAAAATGAAAAAGTGGAAAGAAAATGCGAGTAATAAAAATAAAGGGTGGCAAAAAAAAGTAAAAAGTGTGAGAACTCACTCCCCCAAGCTGAAGTGCACAGTGTCCTCAATGTGCAAAGTGTGGCACACTTAGAGACGTGAGATAGGAGGGATGGGTGAGGATGCATGCATGATAAAAAAGAAAAAGAAAAAGAAAGAAAATAAAATATGAATGAATGTGATGCATGCAAAGATCAGGATGATGCAAATATAAGTGTCCCCAAAAAGTCTCTCCCTCACTCTCAAAAAGATATATAAAAGATATGATCAGGACGACACCAAAATAGTACGTGGAGTAGGGGGGAAAAATATAATCACCAGGCCCAAGAACAAACGAGTAGCAAAACGACAAAAATATCAGAGGCATCAAGAGTGTGCCTAAGCTGGTGGTGGCGCTGCACCAACACCGTCCTGTGGCGGAGGTGGTGGCGGAGGTAGTGGGTGTGGTATATGCTGGGTGGGTGTGGGATGTGGAGGCAGACGTGCTAGAATCTGATTCCGGAAAGCCTAAATATCGGGAAGCAGGGCGACGTGGGACTGCACAGAACTGACCGTGGCAGAGAGAGCCTTAAAGTCTCCTCGAAGTCCACTAACAGCCCCCTCAAGAGCACGAATGCTCTGAACTAGAGTGTCAGGGGGTGGTGGAGTGGAGGGACGCACAGATCTAACAGCGGATGTGCGGGGCTGTCTCTGGCAGGCAGTGTATATGATGGGGCCAACAGGGTAGTGTGGAAGGGGTGCTGTGCTCGGTAAGTGATGCCCAGCCTCGGTGTGAGGCTGGGATGCAGGCTGGGTCGGAGCAGCAGCAGCAGAGGTGGAAGGCAAAATGGGCGACGAGGCGGCAGGAGAGGCCAGTGACACAAAAGTGGGGACAGAAGTCACGACACTCTCGGTAAAGACAGCGGCAGTGGGGTTAGAAGGGCCGACGGTCGGGGTGGCCGTGGACAAAAGTGAGGATAGAACTGCCACTGCGACGGTAAAGGAGGTCTCGCCGCTCTCTAAAATGGTGGTGGTATGCTCGGGGCTAAGAGAGGTGATAGGCTCGACGGACATAGGCTCGGTAGAGTTGGTGGTGGTGGTGGTGGTGGACGGCTCAGCAAAGGTGCTCCCAACACTGACAGAAGTGTGGACAGAGGTGTCGGGAGGTGCAGACAAAGCAGGTTCAGGCTGAGGGATCACGGGGTCAACAGGTGGTGCAGGGGTTACCTGCTCAGCATCCTCAGCCTCAAGCACGTAGGCAGCAGGGATAAGGATATCCATCGCTGGAATCCAATCCCCGTGGGCCGGTCCAATGTGTGTCCGAGCGAGGCTCAGAAGAACCATATAGTCAGCACTAAAGGGACCGTGCAACCACACCCAGTGCCTGCGACCGTGGGGACGAAGCATCTTCATCTGGGACATAACATCGATTGAGAGTGAAGTGGGGCCCAGGGCTCGACGCAAGTCGTCGGGTATGTCCACGCCGGTCGTAAGGGCTAGAAGTGTGATCAGACCGCCGCAACAAATAGGTGAGCGAGCACTCATCGAGATGATGATGCGGTCCAGAAACCAACTATCAATGTCAATCTCGAAGGTGGGGACCAGGTCGTCACTATCCCTATCCAGAACCCTATGGCGAGTCATCGCGTGAGCATGTAGAGCTCAGGCGTAGACATGGTCCCGGGCTCGTACCTCGCTAGGAAAGTAGTCGCCATGAGGCGCTGTGCAATGCGGAGGTAGGGGTGTAGGATGGCTGAGGCCTTGGCCCTACTAGGGTCAAAGCCAAGTGGGGATCCCGTGATCCGTGTACAGAAGGTGGAGGTGTCGAACGACGGGGGTGGGATGTGCGTGGGAGCGTAGGCACGGTCAGGGACAGGGACTACAGGCCACTGGAAGAACGCTCTAAGCATGTCGAGAGTGATCTCACAATCTCGATCCATCAAGCGAAATGTGCATTCTCCAGGGGTCCGGTCAATGGAGCTTAGGACCTCTAGTGTCGGACGGATGAAAGTATCCGCCGACACCGCCAGAAAATCACGCCATCCCACATTGTCGTACAACGTGAGAAGCCCCTCGAGTACCCCTAGGCGGTCAAGGTCAGCTAAGTGTGTGAACCTAGAGGGTACTATCGAGTGATGGCAGATACGCTCGAACCTGGCGTGGTGTGCGTCATTTCGAAACGTGATCCCTGTCGGCCCGACGGCGGGAGCGGGTAGAGGGATAGGATCAGCAGGAATAAGCTGTGTAGGTGGTGGTGGCAGTGGCGGGCTAGGTGGAGGGGAGTCCTCCCTAGCGTGAGAGGGACCGGGATCATCGGTCCTCTTCTGCTTCGAAGAGGCTCCCCGTGTACGAGGCCTAGTACGCAGCGGCATGTGTGCCGCGAGACGTGTCCCAACTAAATAAGTACAGCGACATGCTAAATAATGGAACGAATGTATCTGAACATGCCGTGAGAGAAATAAGTGGTGCTTGCGAAGAGACGCCTCCGCCGCGAAGCTCGAAGCGCGTCCAAAAGCTCTCCGAAGCTCCCCCAAGCTAGCCTGCAAATCAAACGATCAAATCAGCGAATAATATTCAATACGTATGGTGGAGATAGTGGATAATAGATAGATATGAAATTTAATTTGGAATAGGGGCTCAATGGGCATACGGATCAAGAGAAACGGGGAGAAAAGGGGGTTTTGGGGCAAGCTGAGGTGATTGGGGGCGATGGAGGCCGACGCCGGCGAGGGGGGGTGGCGGCCGAACGTCGACGTGGGGAGAGGAACTTGGTCGATGGCGAAGGGTGTTGATTCAGGCGAGGGTCGAGACGATTCGGGCGATGGAGCTCAAACGTCACGCTCGGGCTGAGAATTTGGGGGTTTTTCTGTTTCGATTTTCGCGCAGCCCGCAGTGATTATATATAGGAATTGTTATGACTCGGCCGAGTGACAATGTCAATCGGTCGAGTGCGTAAACGGAAAAAATTTCGAAAATCACCTTGCCACTTACAACTCGGCCGAGTGGCTTTGGTCCACTCGGCCGAAGGGAAAAACTTCACTCGGCCAAGTGGCTCTGCCACTCAGCAATTTTTTAAGCTGGGAGGGTATCTGTTTCACTCGGCTTTTCAACTAGTCACTCGCCCGAGTGGCAATTAAAGCTAAAAGTTACAGAAATTAACAGAGAGTTTGTCTGCAGAAACTTCCCTTATTGGTGCTCCACTCGGCCGAGTGGAGTCTTTGCTCGGCCGAGTGGCATATGCTACTCGGCCGAGTGACGTGCTGTTTTCTGCATCGGCTCTCTGTTTTCGCTCTGGTTTCTGTTTTTCTTTCTCCAGCCAGTTTATTCCTCCTCCTAAGGCCTGAACGTGTTCCTGGAGCGCTCTTCATTGCCTCAATCATCCTCCATATGATTCTCCCTTTCTTCTTCTCCTGTCATGAAAATTAAGACCCGTTGTCACGACTTTCATGGACATAAAAATCTAAAAACTAATAAAAGGCTAAACCAAAAATGAAAATCAAATAAAAACAACGCAAAAACCTTCGGGTTGCCTCCCGACAAGCGCTCGTTTAAGGTCATGAGCTCGACCCCTTAAAATATTCATTTAGCTCGCGATATTGGGTGCATACAAGATGCACCCGTCAAACTTGCCGGGAAGGCCGCTTGGGTTCGGGTCATGATGTTCATCGGTCTTCCTCAATGCCCCCTCATCATGGGTAATGTTGGGGGATAAGTTCCCCAAGCTAGAGCTTGTTCCTATCTTCTTCTTGGCCGGTGACACCGATCTTCCGTTCGGTGGAGCTTTCTTCAGATTCTTGGCCTTTGAGAGCTTGCAAAGCTCTCGTATTCTTGCGACATCAGCGTCGCCTTCATCACCATCCGCGGAGCTATCTGGAGGGTCCTCCAACTTCTCTTCTTCACCCGAAGCTTGGCCTTCTTTGAAGCCATCGTCATGGAGAGCACCAATAGAGTGGGGGATTGCTTCTTCAATCACTTCATCGAGGAGATACGAAAGATCGTGGGGGCGTCCCTTGAGTAGATACGCAATTCACTTCACCGGAGGGGACTCCTTCGAAATAATGCTTGAGCCGTTGTCCATTTACCTTGAATGTGGCTCCGTCTTTCCCTTCCAATTCAAAATCTCCTCCCGGTTGTATGTGCTTAATAGTGAAAGGTCCAGACCACCGCGATCTCAATTTTTCGGGAAAGAGTCGGAGCCGGGAATTGAATAGGAGGACTTTATCTCCGACCTTGAAGTCTGTGAACATGATGCGTGCGTCGTGGAGGATTTTAGTCCTTTCCTTATAAATCCTTGAGCTCTCATAAGCATCACGTCTTATCTCATCAAGCTCATTAATGTCTAAGAGTCACCTCATCGCCGCACTCTTGTAGTCATAGTTGAATGTCTTAATAGCCCAATATGCGCAGTGCTCCAACTCTACCGGCAAGTGACAAGCTTTCCCATAAACAAGTCGGTACGGTGTGGTGCCAATAGGAGTGTGAAAGGCCATACGATAAGCCCATAGTGCATCGTCCAATTTCATTGACCAATCTTTTCTAGATCTATCTATGGTCTTTTCTAGAATTTGCTTGATTTCTCGGTTCGACACCTCCACTTGGCCACTCGTTTGGGGATGGTATGCCATGCCAACTCTATGATTCACCCCATATCTTTTCAACATGGCTTCAAACTTGTTCTCTATAAAGTGGCTTCCCCCAACGCTTATCAAAGTACGAGGCACTCCAAAGCGTGGGAAGATGTTATGCTTGAAAAACTTGGATACTACCCTCGCATCATTAGTACGGGTCGCAATGGCTTCCACCCATTTAGAGACGTAGTCCACAGCTAGTAAGATATACTTGTTTCCCTTGCTTGACGGAAAAGGTCCCATGAAGTCCACTCCCCAACAATCGAATAGCTCAACTTCAAGAATGGGCCTCATCGGCATCTCGTTTCGCCTTGATATATTCCCGGTCCTTTGGCATCGATCGCATCCCTTGACGAAGTCATGCGTATCCTTGAACATGGTCGGCCAGAAGAATCCGCATTGCAATATCTTAGCGGTGGTCTTAGAAGAGGCGTGATGTCCCCCGCATGGCATACCATGGCAATGCAAGATGATAGACGCGACCTCCTCCTTAGAAACACATCTCCGAATAACACCATCCTTGCAAATCTTGAAGAGATACGGATCTTCCCAAAAATAATTTCGGACTTCGTGCATAAACCTCCTCTTTTGTTGTGTGGGCATTCCGCATGGTTTTATCCCACAAGCCAAATAATTGACGAAATCCGCATACCAAGGCACCTCGCTGGGCCTTATGGAATATAGCCTCTCATCAACAAAGGCGTCATCGATAGGTAGGCTCACGTCCTCCTCGCTGTGAACAAGCCTTGATAAGTGGTCCGCCACTACGTTGTCCATTCCCTTCTTGTCCCTAATCTCCAAGTCAAATTCTTGCAACAAAAGTATACATCTTATCAATCTTGGTTTTGCCTCTTTCTTGCTTAGAAGATACTTCAATGCCGCATGGTCGGTGTGGACAATAACCTTGGATCCAAGGAGGTAGGAACAGAACTTCTCGATGGAGTAGACAACCGCTAAAAGCTCTTTCTCGGTGGTAGTATAATTTTTCTGTGCATCGTCCAATGTCTTGCTAGCATAGAATATAGCATGGAGCTTCTTGTCTTTCCTTTGTCCTAGCACCGCTCCGATGGCTTGGTCACTTGCATCACACATGAGCTCGAAGGGAAGGCTCCAATCCGGTGGTTGTATGATGGGGGCGGAGATGAGTGCTTCCTTAAATGTATTAAATGCTTGCAAGCACTCTCTTGAAAAGACAAAGGGGGCATCTTTAGCAAGTAAGGAAGTGAGTGGTCGGGCAATTAGGGCAAAGTCTTTGATAAAGCGGCGATAAAACCCCGCATGACCAAGGAAGCCTCTAATGCCCTTTACGTTAATAGGAGGAGGGAGTTTTTCGATTACCTCAACCTTCGCCTTATCAACCTCAATCCCCTCTAGAGGACACAAGATGCCCAAGCACTATCCCCTCGGTGACCATAAAATGACATTTCTCCCAATTAAGGGTGAGATTGTTTTGTTGGCATCGTTTGAGAACTTTGGTCAGATTAGCCAAACAAGAATCAAACTCACTTCCATACACAGAAAAATATCCATAAAGACTTCCATAATATTTTCAATGTAATCAGAAAAAATTGATGTCATGCACCTTTGAAAAGTGGCAGGAGCATTGCAAAGTCCAAAGGGCATTCTACGATAGGCATATGTATCATAAGGACATGTGAAAGTGGTCTTTTCTTGGTCGTCTTCATGCAAGGGAATTTGAAAGAACCCCGAATACCCATCCAAATAACAAAAGTATTTATGTTTAGCAAGGCGTTCAAGCATTTGATCAATGAAGGGTAATGGGTAATGGTCTTTCCTCGCGGCTTTATTTAGCTTCCTATAGTCAATGCACATTCGCCATCCCGTGACGGTGCGTGTAGAAATGGGTTCTCCCATATCGTTTTTTACAACGGTCATTCCCCCCCTTTTTGGGAACGACGTGAATGGGGCTAACCCACCGACTATCAGAGATAGGGTAAATAATGCCGGCTTCGAGTAACTTAAGAATTTCTTTCTTAACCACCTCCTTCATGTTGGGGTTCAACCGCCTTTGAGGCTCTATCGAGGTGGCTTCGGTGTTTTCCAAGTGGATTCTATGCGTGCAAAGCCTAGGGCTTATTCCTTTAAGGTCAGAGATGGTGTAGCCAAGCACATCTTTGTGACTCCTAAGAACATCTAAGAGTCTTTCTAATTGATCATGGTTGAGGTGGGCATTAACAATATCCGGGTAGGTCAATTTATTACCCAAGAAAGCGTACCTTAGATTTGGTGGTAATTGTTTAAGCTCTACCTCAAGTGGCACTGTATCCTCTACTTCCTCTCCTTGTGTAAGCTTGATTTCTCCTGTGACATCTGGGTTCAGATCTTTCTCCTTGAGTGGGCTCCTCCAAGCCGACTCGATTCACTTATCGGTGAGGACGGTGCATCGGAATAGACGCTGCACGATTCTGCGTGGGCATCGATGGGATCGCCATTGTGCTCCGATTCAAGCCTGAGATCAAGAGATGCGTCAGTAAGTTCACAAAAATAAGAGTAAGGGTCGTAGAGTGTACTTCCCTGAATCTCAGCTTGATCAATGGATTCCTTAGAAGAGTAGTTCTCTTCAATACATGTTACGCCCTTTTCAAAATATAACTTGCCGCCCCTCACATCAACTCTGATGTTGCCCTCTATAGTCCCTTCCGGGGAGATTTGATTCATCACAAAAATGGCAAATTGTTGCTCAATGGGGTCCTTGATATCAACGATGAATGCCCCTGTGGCATGGACCTCATCAATAAGTTCTTTAAGAAGGCTCGCAAATAAGTCATCATCTCCCTGGCTTGACTCAGTCATTAACATTGCCTCCCCTATGTTCCTGTTAAGATCTTATAGAGAAATCTGGGAAAGCAAGTTAATTGGGCAGCAAATAGAGTCAAAAAGGAAAAATAAAGAAAGAAAGATGGATAGATGGTGAGAGATAACCGGGTGATCAAAATCAAAAACCGTCAATAGCGGCCTCCCCGACAACGGCGCCAAGAACTTGATCGTTGCCCCGGTAATGCACACGCACCCGGGACAAGCGACTCGTAGTCTTACCGCAAGCGCACGGCGTAGTGGCGAGCGGGTATCGAACTCAGGGAGGAACTATGACATTGTCTTCTTCTAATCACCTAGCTATCAAAATGGTCAAGAGTAATTTGGGGTAAAATTGTCACAATCATTCGTATATCGATGGAAATATCAATGAATAAAGCGCCTAGGGATAGGGAATCCCTGCTACGAACCGTATCTCATCGTTGTGATTCGTAGGTTACATCATTGCTAGACTTGAATTTTAGGTGAACTAGTCGCAACTAAATGTAGAACCAAGCTCACGCTCTCGCGCTATTGCCGGTCTATATCAAACCTAGGTTAGGGCCCAATCTCTTGCAAACCCTAGCCTAAGCCGTTAGCATTAGGATCGACATCATCGTTCAATCGTATCTCGAGCCCACTCTCGTGCAAACTCGAGCTACGACCTAGGTTGAGATAGTTCCTACCCGTCCAATCTCTTACAAACGGGTATTGGTATAGAATCACGATTAAAAACCCTAGCTTTGGCCCAATCTCTTGCAAACCAATTCTAGGGGAGTCCAATCGTAAATCTAAATCGAATCTCTATGGCTTCCTATCAATTGGGATCCAATCTCTTGCAAATCCCAATCAATATGAGTCCCTAGCTATCCGTAATAAATCAATCACAACCTAACCCTAGTCAATTCTGGCAAGAAGTTCACCAATTCATCACAATTCAGAAATAAGGTTCATAGGGTTCATCCCTATGCCCTAGGACAATAGACTACTCTCTAATCATCATGCAATTCATAAGAAATTCAATAGAAAATTCAGCACAAATCATTGCAATAGAGACATTATCAATAAAAATAGAGTTTTTGACCAGAAAGGAGACAAACCAATGAGAATCCAATAGCATCCAACAAAAATCCCCTTTCTAATCTCTCAAAAAGCCTAAATCTAATTCCCTAAAAAAACTCTCTAAAAGGCTGCAAAAAGTATCAAAAAGTTCTCTCTAACTAGGGCAAAAACTGGGTTTAAATACCCCTCAAAATCGCCCAGAAATTCGTGACAAAAATGCCCCTGCGCAGCCCAGAAATCGCAGTTTACGCAGCAGGCGGGGCGGCTCACTCGGCCGAGTGACAAATGTCACTCGGCCGAGTGACAAACCCTGTAAAATTATAGTAAGTTGGGACCTTTTGAGGGTCTGTCTTCGGGAGTGACTCGGCCGAGTGGCTTTACTCACTCGGCCGAGGGGCAATTCTTGCTCGGCCGAGTCGTAATCGTCAAAAGCCTGTACATTTACAGTAAGTCGGCCGTTTTTGAAGTGGATTTTCCCATGCCACTCGGGCGAGGGTATTTCCATGCTCGGCCGAGTGGACTATCGTCACTCGGCCGAGTGCATGCCCAATTCCTTCTGTTGATGCGTGTCCGGTCTAGTCGGCCGAGTGGTCTTCTTGCTCGGTCGAGTGGGTGGTTCACTCGGCCGAGTGAGATGCTGTAGATGCCCAATCTTCATCTTTTCGCTTCCTCGTCGCTCCTACGATGTTCCTTCTTCTCCCACTTGTCTTCCATCGCCGAATAGCCCTCAAAAGAGCTTTGGGTGACACTCCGGAGTGGGTGCAAATCCTCTTGGTCTCAAAATCACTCCGAATCGCTCCATATCTCCTGAAATACGACAACAACAAGAAATCGTGAAAAGCATCGCAATATTGTCGAATAATCGTGAAAAATGCAATATGAGCGATCAAAGTGGCATGCAAACATGCAGAAAAAGGGTGTAAAATACGGAGCGATTAACTGAGCTGGCTGAAGGCGTATTCCACTCTTTCCCTCAGCATGCTCAACCGAGCACCAAGAGAACTCGGTCCGAGTCACTCCCTTCTCCAACCTGCTCGACCGAGCAGCTTCGTTGCTCGGCCCGAGTCTCACCTTGCTGCCGATCGGGCCGCTGCTGATCGACCCGTTTTCGCTCTGTTTTAAACGTCGATTACTGCTCGACTTCGTTTTCCCCGCTCGGCCAAACCCTACCCCCCTCACATCCGTCACCATCTCCCTTTGAGTCATTTCTTCTCTCCACAAGGCCGCGCAACATTCAACCGAGCACTTTTCAAAAATTGAATCTGTTTTCTCCATTATTTAAAAATACTGACATTCTCCTTGTTCCTCTTTCAGGTCTAAATCGACAAAGTTAAGGAATAATTCTTTGAAAAGCTTGGGGGATAATCCGGATCGGCGGCAACCACGACATCGAAACAAAACGCCATCTTTTTCGAGCCGGTAAACTCGTCTCTTATCCGATTTACATATTACATCTTTACTCTCATCCGCCTACACAATGCCTCCACGTCGTGCTAGACCTGCCAACACCGGCACCTCCAACCCTAGGCCAACCCGGCGCACACGTCGCACACGCTCTCCCACCCGAGCCACCACCGACACCAATTCATCCACCGCCACCCCTGCACCACCTTCCGCCCCACGCCCCTCCGGGCCCCTTTACATAGGCGACGTAGAATACGAGGTTACATTCCGTGACTATGATCAAGAAGACCGCTTTGGCGCCATGATCCTACTAGCAGGATATTATGGTGGTGCGGCAACTCAAGAGGTGGCCGAGTGTGACCTACCTTTCCTTCAGAGCCTCATGCGTCACCATAGAACTGACCCACCTCACGAGTTCCAGCCTGACCTTCCACCCACCACCCCAGGTCCACAGCAGAGGAACCCATCACCACCCCCAGAGGGCGGTGCCCCTGCCTGATATAGTCCTTCCCAGCTTTTGCCTCCCCCATTTATTTAGTGCCCATCTGTCTTTTCGGGGCCCTGCTTTCACATAGCTTGGGGGAGGATGCTTGCACCCATGCATCATCTCTTATATCGCATTGCATCATATCATTTTTATTTCTATTTTTATTTTATTTCATTACATAGCTTTTTACTTTATTTCCCCTCCCACACCACCCCTTTAGCATCATCTTCCGCTGACGAGCTTTTTCTTAGCAGTGAGGACACTGCTAGGTTTAGCTTGGGGGATGAGCACTCCCGCTTTATTTTTATTTTTATTTTCACATTTCCTCCCATATTTTCATTTTTTATTTTACTTTTTCACCATTTTACCGCCTCATTTTATTTTTTCTCATTTTGCATCATATTTTCTGTTTTTCTCCATGCATGCATCTCTTTTTATTTATTTTCCCTTTTTCTTCTCTGTTTCTTTTTATTTTTGCTAAGGATGGTCTAAATGATGATATCTCTCTTGGCTTTATTAGTTTTTGCGATTCTTATCTCTTTTGCATGCTATTAGAGTTAATTTCAGTTTTATTATCTATATGCATGCTATTCTATTTGATGATCTGTCTAAATTAACACCTGAAATGAATTGAAAGTTAATTGCATGAACTAGTATTTAATATGATTTATGTTGGGAAACGCACCCAGGTTCACGCATCACTAGAACACTTGGAGCACCTGTTGTTCTTATCTTATTCACTTCTGCTTGCATGCCTGATGATATTGTGATTATTACCGCATGCCATCTTCAGTATTCATCTAGAGAAGTGAAAATTTTCATACTTTATATGAGTTTAGTTAGGGTTTTATTTTATCAAACTGATGTGCACCATCTTATGAGTGAACCGAGAGTCCCATTATCTTCCTTCTCCATATATCTATTTTATCTCTATATATCAGTTGGTTACACCCCCATAGCTACTTTACCGCATCTTACTTCCCAATCCCAAAAAGCAAAAGAATAGCTTCTAAATGAAAATGAAATATATATATATGTGTGTGTGTATATATATTCATATCTGAAAAGAAAAAAAAGGAGAAAGAAAATGAATAAATACGATTTTATTTCATTTCATTAGAAGCTATCATTTATTCTGGGAAGAAAAGTAAAATTGCATATCATTTTCATTGATGCGACGCCTCAAGCTAATCTTGGAGGGTAAACCAACTGATCATACGAGTAAGCTTGACATTAGAGTGGAGACGGTGCACATTAGAGAGATTTTATAAAACCCAAACTTTACGAATTACTTTAGTTTTGGAAATTTTTCATGTATCTAATTGAATATCTGAATGGCATGATCTTTCCTATTCTTTATTACATGCTGTGTGAATCTTTTGTGCTTCCTTGTGTATTTGTGATTGAAAGGGCGTTGCCAACTCTTTTATACTAGACTCTAGGGATTGCATGAGACTGATATGATTTGACAGTGTTATTTCAGTAGATCCCTTTTCTTTGCCTATACTACATGTCATATGATATATAAAACTAGAAATTACAAATAGCATGTATGTTTAGCACTCAGAGCATCATGATAAACTTTTTAAGCCTGAGATCTGACCGATTATCCTTAGCACTTTTCTCTTACTTCTCTCTTTTTATTCGGTTGGATATTGGACTCCCCGGATTTGGTTTTGGATGATGAACAAACATAAATATATCGTGAACTAACACTTTGTGAGCGCAGTTATGGAGATCGTCGTCAAATTCACATGAATATCAATTACGACGTCTCAAGACTTCTCAAAGCACGTGATCGTATGCCTAAAGCTTCGTTGAAGCTTATGGACCAATTTAGAAGTCATGAAGATTCGATTGAAACTATTGAAGACGGTATCGTCAAGTTTTATTTATAGTCTTTAAGCTTCTTTCGTAGAATGTTAAGCCTTGAGTAGGTCTTACGATTTAAATCTTCATAACGCTCATATCTTAGCTCTAGGATCTTAGTAGAAGTCCATACAATCCTTCCCGAAGCTTCGCGCTTCGATTCGCGACTTCTTGTGCATGTTAGTTGGTTCAAGAAGAAGAACTGACCGACTAGATGGTGATCTAGTCGGTCGGCAAAGCTTCTTGGACCGACTAGTTCTTCTCAGTTAATTCATAGCTCTTTACTGTTTACAGCTAGTCGGTCTAAGTTGACTCACTGACCGACTAGTTTGTGAACTAGTCGGTCAGTGATGCTTCTGTGACCGACTAGTTGAGCTTTTCCTAAACATGCACATTTGAGCCTAAGCTACTGTTAATCATTAGTCGGTCTGTATTCATTGATCGACCGACTAGTTGATGAACTAGTCGGTCAGCTTTCCTTCTTGGACCGACTAGTTTAGTTTACTGTACATGCCAATTTTTCACCTAACTTACTGTTTATCGTTAGTCGGTCTAAGCTCATTTGGCGACCGACTAGTTGGTAAATTAGTCGGTCAACATTTGTTCTTGGACCGACTAAGTCTATTTCTGCTCAAACTTCAGTTTTATCTTTTAGTCGGTCTACGTTGAGCAACCGACTGACTAGTTGTGAAACTAGTCGGTCAGCTACTCTTCTTGGACCGACTAGTTCCTTATGTCTGTGCTTTGATCTTTTCTCAGTTCACTCATTAGTCGGTATACGTTAATTGACCGACCGACTAGTTGATGAACTAGTCAGTCGGTGGTTGTTCTTTGACCGACTAGTTGGGTTCAGAAAAGAGCCGTTGGAGCATTTAATGACTCGAATTTCTTTCTCTCTCTCCTCTATCCTATATATACTTGATGGGCTGCATTCATTGCTGCCAAGGCTGATATTATTGCAAGTTTAGAGATCAAGAGAAATCATTCCAAGCACATTCAAAGCTCATTCATTCCATTCAATAATCTCTCCTAACTCTTACTTCCAAAGAGAGATTCATTGAGTGTGAAGCCTTCCAAGCCAAGTGCTTGATTCTAGGTCACCAACATCCCCAAAGCTCTCCATCGCTGATCTACATCTTGGAGCTAGGGTTTGGTGCCACTTCTTCCTCAAAATCATCCTTGCCCTAATTCGTAAGCAATACTCAAGGCATAGGTATTTTGTCGGTAAGAAGTTTTCTTATTTCATTTCATATTTGAATTGTAAGTTTCACTCTCGGTTGTGAGAGTGTGGTTGTGATCCCAGGTTGTGGGTGTCACAAATTACATTTTGTATGATTTGACTTGTGGAGGTTTTTCACAAGTATTTCATAGTGGAAATCTTGAGTTAGGGTTTCTAACTCAAGTATCCGGAGGGGATCCGGGTGGTTGGGACGTAGGATCACCTGGAACAAGTCGGAGAGACTTGGGTGGATCCGAACCCAGTAACATCTATTGTTAGCATTGTTATTTTTGTTGTTGTCTTCAATTTAAGCTTCTGCAAATTGATTTGGTAGTTGTTTGCACTATAATTAGGAATTATACTCCTCGTTATTTTTAAAGTACTATTCACCCCCCCCCCCCCCCCCTCTAGTACTTGTGCAGGCTTCTAGGGCATTACATTTGGTATCAGAGCAGGTACTTAGCTATGTCTGCCAACGACAACAAGACCGTGCGTCCACCTTCCGACTATGGCACCTTCAGGAACCGTGAAGGAGCATCTTCGGTGATGGAAGGACATTCCTCGACGAGGCCTCCATTCTTCAACGGTACCAACTACGGGTACTGGAAATGCCGGATGGAAACTTTCCTCCGGAGTGCATCTCTATGGAGGACCACGATGAAGGAATACGTCGAGCCCGAAGAAGAAGACTTTGAGAAATAGACAACCGCGGAGGTCGCCGCGGAGGTAAGCAATGCCAAGGCAATGAACGCCTTGCAATGCGCATTGGAGCCCGAGGACTTCAATAAGATATGCACATGTAAGAGTGCATATCAAATTTGGAACTCCCTCCTCATACTACATGAAGGGACGAGTAGGGTAAGAGACTCTAAACTCGTAGTTGTTAACAAAGATTACGAAATGTTTCATATGCAACAGGGCGAGAAGATGAAGGAGTATTATGCTCGTTTCGTCGACATCATAAACGAGTTAGAGGCTCTCGGCAAATCCTACACCCAAAAGGAGAAGTGTTCGAAGCTTATCGAAGGACTTCCTTCTTCTTGGGAAAAGCGTACCTTCGCCATCGAGGAAGGTAATGATATGAATAAGTACACCGTAGTTCAACTAATGGGTACTTTAATGTCATACGAGGTACGCAAGGATAGCAAGCTAAAATTGCAGGAAAAGATGAAGTCCTACCTAAAGCAAGACAAGCCAAAGAAGAAGGCTATTGCTTTCAAGGCCGCTCCATCCACATCCACATCAACCGATGATGAAGACTCGGAAAACGAGTTGGACTTGGAGTCCATGGCACTCATGGCCAAGAAGTTCAACCGTTTCTTCCGAAAAGGTAACTATAAGAACAAAGCTAAATTTGGTTCTTCTAACGCCTCTTCCTCTCCTTTGTGTTTCAAGTGCAATAAGTCAGGACACATGAAAGCGGAGTGTCCTCTCAACAAGCAAAAGGAGAAGTGGAAGGCGCCGAAATTCGATAAGTCCAAGAAGTACAAGAAAGGAAACAAAAAGGGACTTGTCGGAGCAACATTCACCGACTCCGAGGATTCCTCAAGCGGAGAGTCGGACGATGAGCAAGTGGAGCAAGCGCACATGTGCTTCATGGCAAGAGAGGAGCATGATCAAGGATCCTCCTCTTCCGATGATAGTGACGACGAATGCGATGAGGTAACTATGGATGATCTTAGGAATGCTAACTCTCAATTATGGTCTAAATACACTAAATTAGTAAATAGATATACTAAAGTAAAAGATGACCTAGCTAGCATTCAAACCTCGCCTAAGACTATCATCACCAACAACGACACCGTTGTTGAAGAGTTAAGAAATGAGATTGTTAATCTCAAATCTAAACTTGAACATGTTTGCATTGAAGATCCGGAAGAACATAAGATAGTGAATTTAACTTCTCAAAACTCGACTTTGAGTATTGAGAATGAGAATCTTAAATCTTGTGTTTATGTGCTCACATCGCAAGTATCCAACTTGGATACTTTTATGCGTTCTCTCAAAGAGAAATATGAGAACACATTAGGCCGAATTAATAAATTCAATAAGGGTAAGGACCATTTGGATAAAATCCTAAGTGACTTACTTCCGGCCAATCACCACATTGGCTTGGGGTATACGATGGGATGTCCATCCAAATCGGCCACTACTTTTGTTAGGCCAACTTCCGGTGACTCTACGAGTGGTAGCAAACACTCTATTGGTAGTTCTTCTACCAATGGTGCTTCCATCTCGTCCACACCCTCTTTTGGAAAGAAACCCACTTTGGGTGGACCTCCAAAGAAGGGGCATGCTTATATGTACACGAATACCATGCCACGTAGGAACACACGTCCTACTCCACCGTCTCACACTTATGATGATTTTTATGCAACACATTCTCGGGCACGTGCACACCATGTGATACACCCTCACGCACGTGTTCCCCCACATGCATATGTTCACCCACCTCATCATATGAATAATTCTCGTCGTGCACCATTCCATCATGTTCCTTATGCCTATCCACAACATGCATCACGTAGAAATCAACGTAGCATGCATGCACCCAATAGGATGAGTGCTCCCAAGATTTTCACAATTTGGAGCCCAAAGGACACAAGCATGGATGAAAAACAAGTGTATATGAATGCTTATTTTTCGGATGTTGTGCATAGTATGAATTATGTGGGGAAGTCTAAGTCCAATTGGACTTGGCTTCCAAAGGTCTAATCTTTTGGACCCAATGACCTTGGGTACCATGATATGAAATTTTCTATCTTTAGGTACTCAAGGAAAAGAAAAAGAAAAGGAGCAACAAATTTAAATTTAGCTCCAAAGGGAATTGGATACTCGATAGCGGGTGTTCAAAACACATGATGGGCGATGCTCAATTGCTTTCCGGAGTGGTGCCCATTGCTAATGGGAACCGGGTAGTCTTTGGAGGCAACGAGAGCGGAACCATTGTCGGTGTTGGTAAAGTGGGTAACCCATCTAAACCCTTAATTAGTGATGTTTATCTAGTTAATGGTTTAAATCATAATCTTATTTCAATAAGCCAACTTTGTGACAAAGGTTACAAAGTTAGCTTTGCGAAAGAATTGTGTCATATTTTAAGAAAAGATAATAATAAATTATTATTTTCCGGCACACGTCATAAAGATATTTATATTTTGGATCTTCCTAAGTCTTATGAACAATGTCTCGTTGCCAACACAAGTGAACAACACTTATGGCATCGACGCTTTGGACATGTGAACTTTGGAACACTTTATAAGCTTTCAAAATTAAATTCCATTAAAGGTTTTCCGAAGCTTGTTTTTGAAAAGAAAAGTTTTTGTGATTGTTGTCAACGTGGCAAGCTTCCTAAATCTTCATTTAAACCTAAGAAAAGCATTTCTACTAAACGGCCACTAGAGCTATTACATCTAGACTTATTTGGGCCAACTAGAGTTGCTTCCTTAGGAAATGCAAGATATGGACTTGTCATCGTAGATGATTATTCGAGATTTACATGGGTGTTTTCATTATGTAATAAAAATGAAGCTTTTGAAAACTTCACAATTTTTGTTAAGAAAGTACAAAATCTCTTAGGAACCACCATTGTCACTATTCGTAGTGATCATGGAGGTGAATTTGAGAATGAGTCTTTTGAGACATTTTGTGATGAAGTTGGTATTACACACACCTTTTCATTCCCTCGTGCACCTCCTCAAAATGGTGTAGTTGAGAGAAAGAATAGGACGCTAGTGGAGTGTGCTCGCACTATGCTTGATGATAGCCAACTTGGCCATCAATTTTGGGCGGAAGCGGTACACACCGCTTGCTATGTGTTTAATAGAATACTTTTGAGGCCCGGCACTAAACAAACTTGTTATGAATTGTTGTTTGGTAGGTTGCCTCAAGTTAAACATTTTCGTGTTTTTGGTTCGAAATGTTTTATTAAGAACACGTATGGTAGTTTGGACAAATTCGATCCAACATCCGATGAGAGGATTTTTGTTGGATATTCTTCACGTAGCAAAGCCTACCGGATATTCAACAAACGAACCTCAACGATAGAGGAGTTGCTTCATGTCTCATTTAATGAAGGATTTGTTCCAACTAGAATTTCAAATGATAATGATTCAATGGATGTTTTATGTGATTCGTTTGATAATTCTAAGTCTAATGATTCTATTGATTCTATTGAGACTAACCCATCTAATGAAGTTGTTGAGAATGTTCCTAGTGATCAAGGTATTCCCAAACGGCTTCATACCGTTCGTGACCATCCTCATGAGCAAGTCATTGGCAATATCCATGATAGTGTCAAGACGAGATCGCAAGTGAACTACTTCGCTCATTGTGCCTTTGCCTCCTCGATAGAGCCAAAGAATGTTAATGAAGCATGCGAAGATAGCGCTTGGATCTTAGCCATGGAGGAGGAACTCATTCAATTCGAGAGGAATGAAGTTTGGGAGCTTGTTCCATTGCCATCGAAGAACCACACCGTCATAGGGACAAAGTGGATCTTCAAGAACAAAACCGACGAAAACCAAGTCGTCGTCCGGAACAAAGCTCGGTTAGTTGCTCAAGGCTATCGCCAAGAGGAAGGTATTGATTTCGAAGAATCCTTCGCTCCGGTAGCTAGATTAGAATCAATTAGATTATTATTGTCTTTTGCATGCCATAAGGATTTTAAATTATTTCAAATGGATGTTAAAAGTGCATTTTTAAACGGAGATGTCGTTGAGGAAGTTTACGTTTCTCAACCTCCGGGTTTTATTAATGAAAAATTTCCAAATCATGTTTTTAAACTAAAGAAAGCGCTTTACGGCTTAAGACAAGCTCCTCGAGCTTGGTATGATCGCCTAAAGAATTTTCTTTTGGATTTGAATTTTAAAATGGGAGAAGCCGATTCTACACTTTTTGTTAAGCATTCGAATAATAATATAATTTTAGTTCAAATATATGTTGATGATATCATTTTTGGTGCTACTAACTTTGCTCTTTGCGAAGAGTTTTCTAATGTTATGAAGGAACAATTTGAGATGAGCCACATGGGTGAGCTCAAATATTTCTTAGGTCTCCAAATTCACCAAATGGATGATGCAATCTTCATCCACCAAACGAAGTACACGGTGGAGTTGCTTAAGCGATTTGGAATGGAGAGTGCCTCCGGGAAAAAGACTCCAATGAGCACGACTACGCATCTTGATAAGGATACGGGCGGTAAGGATGTAGACATTTGTTTATATCGAGGTATGATAGGTAGTTTACTTTATCTTACCGCAAGTAGGCCCGATATTATGTTTACCGTATGCGTATGTGCTCGTTATCAGTCTCAACCTAAGGAGTCTCACTTAGTAGCAGTAAAACGTATTTTCCGTTATCTAAGTTATACACTTGATTTTGGATTACTTTATCCAAAATCTAGCACGTATGAGTTAATCTCATATAGTGATGCCGATTATGCGGGATGCAAATCCGACAGGAAAATTACTAGTGGCACTTGCCATTTTATAGGAAATTCCCTTGTCTCTTGGTTTTCCAAGAAGCAAAATTCCGTATCACTTTCAACCACCGAGGCGGAATACATTACCGCCGGTGCCGCGTGTGCTCAAGTTCTTTGGATGAGACACACACTTAAAGACTTTGGTATAAATTGTGATACTTGCCCTATCATGGTTGACAACCAAAGTGCAATATGTCTTTCCAAGAACCCAGTACACCATTCCCGTTCGAAACACATAGATGTCCGACACCACTTTTTAGATGATCATGTTGCTAAAAAGGACATCATTTTAGTGTACGTTGAAACCCAAAAGCAAATCGCCGATATTTTCACGAAACCCCTAAAGGAGGACTCCTTTATGCGGTTGCGTCGAGAATTGGGGATTATGGGTGAATCCGAGATATAGGATTCATGTTTCGTTCAATAATCTTGCATGCTATTATATTTCGAAATATTTCGTTCATGCTAGACTTATTGGATTTTTCGGGAATTTATGTGATATTTTGAATTTTTGCTCGAATTCATGTTTTGAATGTCGTATTTAAGATTTCGATGTTTAATGGGGTAGTTTAGATTATTATTGAGAGTATTGCGATGTATCGTCCAAGTGTATTGAGGAGAGAACTTGATTATCAACTTTTGGACTCATTTAGTCGGTTTCAGTTCAACCACCAACCGACTAGATTCCCATCTAGTCGGTTAGTAGAAGAACTTAGACCGACTAACTCAAGCTTTTTGAGTTTCCTCTCCATCTTAACTCTTTAGTCGGTTCATGTTCAGTGACCGACCGACTAGATTGAGATCTAGTCGGTCAGTAAATGAATGCAGACCGACTAATTCTTGTCAATTAAACTTGGATTCAGCCACTGTTTACAACTAGTCGGTTCAAGCTCATTGACCGACCGACTAGATCGTGATCTAGTCGGTCAGTGCTTGAACTGTGACCGACTAGTTGTGCCAGGGACTGTTTGGTCTTTTACGTTTTCGACCGACTTATACTCGATCTAACCGGTTAATTTTCTTTTTAGTCGGTTGTTTTCTCCTCTCCAGCTCGCAAAACCCCCGTTCCTCCCTCGAGACCCTTCGACTTCCGGCCTATTTCTGACCATTCCCGCCGCCGATCGCCGTCGTTCTTCCTCCTAGGGTAACCCTCACTCCTCCCTCTCCTGTCTAGGGTTCATTTTTAGTTTAGGGTTAGGTTTTCAGCCTAGGGTTCTAGATCTCTTCCTCTAGGGTTTCGGATTTCCTAGGGTTGTGCTAGGGTTCTTTGATTTGATCTCGTGTCTCATGTAGTGCCACGCTTACGGCCCGAACACGAATCCCAATCACTCCCTCTAGCCCCTCACCGATTACCGTAGAACCAACCCCTACGGATCCCGATCATCAAACCCCTCCGAAACGCCGAGCTCAGACCACCCAACCTTCGTCGTCTTCACCTCCTCTCAAGAAGAAGAGGACGACGACCACCAAGCCTAGAGGTCAACCCAAGCCCAAGCCTAAGCCCAAGACCAAGGATCTTGCCTCTCGCTCTTCTTTCCATACTCCTACCGATTCCGATACCGAGTATAACCCCGAGACAGAGACTCATAGGGAACCCACTCCTCCTACCCATCCTGAGTCTAGCACCCACCCTCGTACGTCTACCCGTAAGCCTAAGGGAAAGGCTCCGATGCCGGTTGGCGGTGTCGATATCTCGTTGTGTCACGATGACCCTATGTGTCTCGCGGCTTACAATCGTATCGAACATTGCCCGCTGCTTCTGGAGCATTTCGTCCAGTTCAGTGACTTCATAGGGTTAGCTGATCTTCTTTCGTCCTCGGGTCTTCTCGATTACCTTCGATATGACTCGAAGGCGAACCCTCACCCGTACCCTCGTTTAGTGAAGCTTTTCTATGCGAATAGGATCCGAGGTCAGTACGATGAGACCCACTCTGTTGAGACGACTGTTTTGGGGACTCCTATAGTCCTCACGGCAGAAATCTTAGGAGAGATTTTGGGTATCTCTTCGTCTAGCCTCCTCCCCTCAGATATTTCTGTTGACGATATTTCTTCCTTAGATCAGACCGTCCTCTCTGAGATTTTCCATCAGATCCCTCCCGCCATGATTGGCGTGCCATCTAAATCTTTCAAGCCGAATGCATGGGTCCTCAATCTGATTCTGAAGTCGGGCTTGCTTCCCAAGTACGGCTCCTCATCTTTACCGTCCCAGCCCTTTCTGAAGCTGATCTATGCTATCTTCATGGGGAGCTCGATTAATTGGGCTCGCATTATACTCGATAAGATTGATTCTTTCGAGTGTATTCGCAAGTCCTCTAAATCGGCTCATATCCCATTTCCGTGCTTGTTGACCCTCGTGTTTCGTCACTTCCGTGTCACGTTGCCTCGTGACGATGAGCATCCCCTTGGTCCTCCCCTGAACGCGACTGCCATCAAAAAATCTCTTGCGGCGCTCCGTCACGTTCAGAGGACGACACCTTCAGTGTCTGCCTCTGCGTCTGTCTCTGCTGCTCCCTCTGCCACCCTTGATGATGTCGTTCGGTTACTTCGTCGTCACGAGTCTCGTTTGGCTCATACCGAGGAGGTAGTTTGCCGTATGGCTCGTCTGATGGGTGTTGAGCTTCCTCCTTCTGTTTCTGAGGATGAGGAGATGGATGAGTTGGCTGAGGAGGACATTGAGGAGCTTTGTCGTGCTTCGACTCGTGCCCCCGAGGGCCCTTCTAGTACTGCTGCTGGTGCTTCCTCTTCTGGTGCTGATGTTGCTGCTTCGTCTGCTGGTGCCCCCGAGAGCACACCTGTTACCACCGCTCCTGCGGTGGATACTCCGACTGGTGCTCCCGAGGCCACTACGGTTGCTGCTCCAGAGATTGCCACTTCTGCCGTCGCTCCTGCTGATATTCCAGACGTTCCTGCTGATCCAGTCACCACCTCTGCTCCTGCTGAGCCTGCAGTTGCTTCTGATCCTCCTGCTGCCTCTTGAGTTTCTTTGAGGCCTCTCCCGATACTCATTGGATGACATATCTAGTTGTGAGAGATGTTGGGTAGGATAGTGTGGGTGGCTATGTATTTTGGATCTTTTTGATGTACTTTTATGATCTTGTTGATGATGTATTTTGGATCATTTTGATACTTTTGATGATGGTGTATATTTGTTGTATGACACTCCGATATCTGGATATGCTGATGTATTTTGTGCTCCGATCGGTGGATCGATGTTTTGTATGTCGATGATGTACTCTGGTTCATATTATATATATATATATACATCGCAGTTGACATTTCATTCTATTGTGCACATTTTATATTTTTTATGTCTCTGATGTTTGATTTCGTCACTCGACAATAATAACTTGGTTTAATAGAAATTTCTTCTATGGAAACATAGAATTGTTTTCCATGCACTAAATTAACCAAGAATGTTGATATTGGAGAGTATATTCCATAACTCAATCCGTAATTTTGATTTGAGTTTTGATGATTTCGTTTTACGATTTTCGACTATGGTATCATTGACACGCCTTGATTCTATTCGTATTTTTCTCTTTGGTGTCACTTGAACCGTCGTCGTATTCTACGACTCCCGTGCTTTTTATTTGAGGCCATTGTTGTTGTCGTTGTTATCCTCCCGCTCTTTTTGCTTATGCCAAAGGGGGAGAGATATAATAATAACGATGTGCTAAATGAAAATTTAGAGCACTATTCCAAGAATCTAATTTGATATGTTAGATTCAGGGGGAGTTAAGATATATAAATGTATTTTCAAATCCGATATTTCAATAACCAAAATTTGGTATTCGATAATTCAATAATCTTTTCTCATTTTATATACTTCACTCGTCTGCTTGATGCGTATTATTTTTGTTTAAATTGGAATTAACGTGTCATCAATGCAGGGGAGTAAGTAAATTTCATTTGAATTATTATTTTTGATTATTATTTATGTTGGTTTGTCATCACCAAAAAGGGGGAGAATGTTGGATATTGGACTCCCCGGATTTGGTTTTGGATGATGAACAAACATAAATATATCGTGAACTAACACTTTGTGAGCGCAGTTATGGAGATCGTCGTCAAATTCACATGAATATCAATTACGACGTCTCAAGACTTCTCAAAGCACGTGATCGTATGCCTAAAGCTTCGTTGAAGCTTATGGACCAATTTAGAAGTCATGAAGATTCGATTGAAGCTATTGAAGACGGTATCGTCAAGTTTTATTTATAGTCTTTAAGCTTCTTTCGTAGAATGTTAAGCCTTGAGTAGGTCTTACGATTTAAATCTTCATAACGCTCATATCTTAGCTCTAGGATCTTAGTAGAAGTCCATACAATCCTTCCCGAAGCTTCGCGCTTCGATTCGCGACTTCTTGTGCATGTTAGTTGGTTCAAGAAGAAGAACTGACCGACTAGATGGTGATCTAGTCGGTCGACAAAGCTTCTTGGACCGACTAGTTCTTCTCAGTTAATTCATAGCTCTTTACTGTTTACAGTTAGTCGGTCTAAGTTGACTCACCGACCGACTAGTTTGTGAACTAGTCGGTCAGTGATGCTTCTGTGACCGACTAGTTGAGCTTTCCCTGAACATGCACATTTGAGCCTAAGCTACTGTTTATCATTAGTCGGTCTGTGTTCATTGATCGACCGACTAGTTGATGAACTAGTCGGTCAGCTTTCCTTCTTGGACCGACTAGTTTAGTTTACTGTACATGCCAATTTTTCACCTAACTTACTGTTTATCGTTAGTCGGTCTAAGCTCATTTGGCGACCGACTAGTTGGTAAATTAGTCGGTCAACATTTGTTCTTGGACCGACTAAGTCTATTTCTGCTCAGACTTCAGTTTTATCTGTTAGTCGGTCTACGTTGAGCAACCGACCGACTAATTGTGAAACTAGTCGGTCAGCTACTCTTCTTGGACCGACTAGTTCCTTATGTCTGTGCTTTGATCTTTTCTCAGTTCACTCATTAGTCGGTATACGTTAATTGACCGACCGACTAGTTGATGAACTAGTCGGGCGGTGGTTATTCTTTGACCAACTAGTTGGGTTCAGAAAAGAGCCGTTGGAGCATTTAATGACTCGAATTTCTTTCTCTCTCTCCTCTATCCTATATATACTTGATGGGCTGCATTCATTGCTGCCAAGGCTGATATTATTGCAAGTTTAGAGATCAAGAGAAATCATTCCAAGCACATTCAAAGCTCATTCATTCCATTCAATAATCTCTCCTAACTCTTACTTCCAAAGAGAGATTCATTGAGTGTGAAGCCTTCCAAGCCAAGTGCTTGATTCTAGGTCACCAACATCCCCAAAGCTCTCCATCACTGATCTACATCTTGGAGCTAGGGTTTGGTGCCACTTCTTCCTCAAAATCATCCTTGCCCTAATTCGTAAGCAATACTCAAGGCATAGGTATTTTGTCGGTAAGAAGTTTTCTTATTTCATTTCATATTTGAATTGTAAGTTTCACTCTCGGTTGTGAGAGTGTGGTTGTGATCCCGGGTTGTGGGTGTCACAAATTACATTTTGTATGATTTGACTTGTGGAGGTTTTTCACAAGTATTTCATAGTGGAAATCTTGAGTTAGTGTTTCTAACTCAAGTATCCGGAGGGGATCCGGGTGGTTGGGACGTAGGATCACCAGGAACAAGTCGGAGAGACTTGGGTGGATCCGAACCCAGTAACATCTATTGTTAGCATTGTTATTTTTGTTGTTATCTTCAATTTAAGCTTCCGCAAATTGATTTGGTAGTTGTTTGCACTATAATTAGGAATTATACTCCTCGTTATTTTTAAAGTACTATTCACCCCCCCTCTAGTACTTGTGCAGTAGCTTGTAGGGCATTACATATTCTTCATTCCTCTTTATTTTCATTTTCTTATTTTCATTTTATTTAAATCCCGGTGTACCGATTATTCGTCTTCCTCGAGGACGAGTAAGAGGTAAGCTTGGGAGATTTTGATGTGTCCATATTTTCTATCTTTTTCATATCATTATCCCATCGCATTTCATAGCATTTCCGCATCCAAATCCCACTCTTCACTGCGATTTTGGTATTTCTGACGATATTTCGAGTTTCGTATTGTATTTTGAATTTTCAGGGATTTTGGAGCGATTTGGACCCCCGCTTGGGTATGGACACATCCGACGTGCTCATGAGCTTGTTGGCAGGGCTCTGGAGGAGTTCTCCGTGTTCTCGGAGCTGTTGGAGGAGAGAAGGAAGAGAAGAAAGAGAGAGAGCAGAGAGAGAAGCCCATGTTGCTTCAGCACATTGAGTTTCCCAGAAAATGCTCGGCTCGAGCAGCTTGCTGCTCGGACCGAGCCATGTCACTTTGCAGAAGCAGCAGATACGGGTTGATCTGGACCGAGCAGCTCATCTGCTCGGTCAGATAGCCCCATATTTCACTGCCCGAGCTGTGCCCGAGCCACAGACCGAGCCGATCATACCTGGCCCGAGCAGGGACTACTCGGTCTGGATTGGTCGACTTTCAGATCTCCAAGCAGCCGAGCAGCTTGCCTATGCGGGCCGAATTTCTGACCGAGCAGCCTATGCTCGGACTGAGTAGCCTACTCGGTCGGCACTTCCCATGGCATTTTTGGAAAGATTTTGAACGCGCGATGCGCGCGATCTGTGCAGCAGCTGAAGCTCGCGATTACGGGCTCGGCTAAAGGGAGTTCATTCTAGCTTTTGTTTAGGAATTTTTGAGAGGAGCTTTGGGGCGATTTCTTGTAAGAATTTTTGGGATTAATTCTTATAGCGAATTTTGGATCGTTAATTGAAGATTATTGCTTTCTATTCTTTTCTGGATCTGTTCTTCGTTCGTTCTCGCTGTAAGCTATTTTAGCCCTAATTTCTTTATTGCTAAACTGTTTTCCTCTGCGATATTGATATTTTTGTGCGCTCCTATCATCATGAGTGAGTAGATCCATTCTAGGGCTGATGGGTGAACCCTAGGATTTTAGGGGGAAAATGTAGATCTGGATCCCCACGTTGAATTGGGGATTTAGGGTTGTATTTCGGTAGATCCTATCGAATCCGTAGATAACCCGTACTGAGATCATGCCCATGGTCTGTGGAATTGATGCGCTTAAGGGGTATCTAGGGATTCGAATAGGGAAATCGGTGGATCCAATCAAGGCATGTGACCATTCCCGGCTCGCGCCTTGAGGGGATCCATCGATGAACTATACCGCTACGTTGACGGCTACCGCCATTACGTCAACGAGAGCCGCCGAGATACCCCACAATTCTAACCCACGAGAGTGGTACGAATTGAGGGATTAATTTCCTAGACCTAATGCAATGTGAGGATCTGATCCCAACATCAACCCCGAAGATCCTAGCGGCGATCCTTAAAGCCCTAGTCCTTTTTATTATATTACACAACAACAACAAACAACCCAAATCTTTCACTCCGACCCCTACATTACTTCTAGATTTAGAAATAGACTGAGACTACCACAGACACTATCACCGTCCCTGTGGGATTCGACTATCTTTTATACTATAACTCGACACCGTCCGCTTGCGGATTGAGCCTGTAGTCGTAGCCTAGGAGCCATATCACGCCTGGCGATAATGACACCGCCAGGTGGATCCTAGGTGTAGATTGCGGGTGCGTCAAAGAACAATATAGGTTAGAAATTTCTAGGGTTACAAGACATTTGAAAGAGACATAACTGTTGGGATATTGAGACCTACCCCCGTGGAGTTTTGATGATGTCTACAAATGATATGGGTACTAACAATTTATTTCAAAAGAGTGTATAGGAATTATTTTATAAGTCATGATAACAAATATGTTGAAAATTTCAAATGCAGAACTTGGGAACCATGATCGGGAAGTCAACCTTAGAGACAAGTGATGGAGCAAGTCAAGGCTCAATCAAGGACTAAAGATCAAGATTCAATGGCCCAAGTCAAGAAAACAAGATCAAAGAGCTCGAGAAGTGTATAGGCCGTAAGTTAATAGCTTAGAATGTTAAAGCCAATTTCTTGAAGCTACACACTCACATAAATACTCTTAAAATGTATATAAATATGTTATATTAGTATATAATTTTTAATAATTAATATCAAAGTATATTTGAGTAAAAAAACTCACGTATTTGAAAATATCCAATTATCTAAAACAGATAGCTAACTATCTGCCTTGAGTTTTTACCTAGAACTCTCACTTTCTGCAGTAACCGACTATCACATAGGATAGCTGACTATGTGAAAAATATAGACGACTATCCAAAATGGATAACCGACTATCTAGGTCAAAACTCAGTTTTTAAGGAAAGCGTGATTTCTGAAATCTAGTCGTTACTAGACATTGGAGCTGGGAGTTTTTGGCTCATTTTGAATTGTTTTACTACTTTATAAATACTAGAACTTTCAAAAGTTTTATATATCAATACTTAAGCATTTTCTATTATTTTCAAGCTCAAAATCTCTCATTTTTTAAAGTTCTTCTTTGGCCATTGCTTCAATTTTCATTGTGATAAATTTTTGATTATTTTTCTATTATATTTGGCCTTATTCTGGCTTGAATTTGATCCCCAAAGCTCATAGCTTTTTTATTTTTTGAGATTCAAGTTTCAAGTCTTTTCTTTTGATCTCTTAAGCCTAACTTTTATTCTTTTTTAGATCAAAGTTTTGATTTTTATATAGCCACATTATACAAAAAAAGCTTCATATACATTGGCTATATGAATCAAAGATATTATACTGCATCTACAAAAGGTTTGTAAAGCCTTTAAAAGAAGTATTGGTACTTCCGTGTGTAAGGGAAGTGTTGTGTTGTAATTTTGAAATTGCTAGTTGAGTTGTAAACTAAGTGATTGGAAATTCCTAGCGAGTGCAGCTAGGAGCTTGTACAAGTCCTCTTCGTTCAGTTAAGGCAATGTTGCTCTCGGGTTTGAGAGTTAGTGGATCGGTTGCTGGACTTAGGCTAAGGTTGGGCTGAACCAGGAAAAACCTGTTGTGTTTGTGTTGTGACTCCATTTGTCTCTCATATCTCTTATTATTGCTTGAAACTTTTATTTCTATTGTACTCATCTCTTTTATTTTATACAAGCTTAATAGATTATGTTGATGAAGTACAAATTAAGGTAACTCTCTTTTGAGACTTAGGCAACGAATAGAAGGGTCATTAAATTACGCGAGAATTTTATTACTTTACTCACAATACTATTCAACCCCCTTCTAGTGTTGTCTGCCATCCACATGTTCCCATAATTATGGGCACCAGACCAACTGTACAGGCATCTGTTCTTACTACATCAGACGGTTGTAATAACAAAGAGTGAAAAAGGTGAACTCTCAGGAAAATTTTCCACAAAAAATCTCACCGTTAAGTCGACTGAAGTTCATCTAGCAGGTTCCTCAATGACTGTGAAGGCGTATGGTCGGTGAACTGCAAACGACGGGCAACTGAGGGTTTTTGGGGAACAAAAAAAATCTGACACGGTAGACGTGTGTTGCGAGACAACCAGACATCTGTCCTGGTCCAAAAGTCTAAGAATGAACCTAGGATCAAATGGATGAGATCTCTCAAGATAATTAAGTTATAATCACTCTAACTAAGCATAAAACAACTCAAAATCATAACACAATCATCTAAAGCTCATAAATATCAAATCAAATCGAAATAGCTCAAATAAAAGCAAGAATCATATATATCTCATAATCATGGCATAATATATGAATCAAAATATGAAGCATTGAGATATATGGTTCAATCAAATTCAAATGAACATACAACATAGTATAACATATGAAATATGAATGTAATATGGTATGACATAAAAGAAATGATCTCCTAGAGTTTCATTCACCCATAATCCCTAATTATCGCCTAAGCCTCACAAAGGAATCTTACTTGAGTGTTTAGTGAAGATGTATGTGATTTGTTTTTGGGTGTCGATGTACTCTAGCCTAACATTCTTTTTGAGGACATGGTCATTTATGAAGTGATGTCTAATATATATGTCTTTAGTACGAGAGTGTTGTATCAGGTTTTTGGATAGACATATAGCACTTTGGTTATCGACCATGATAGCACATGTACCACAATCGATACCATAGTCCTTGAGTGTTTGTCTCATCCATAAAACTTATGCACAAGCTAGACCCACAGCAATATATTCCCTTCGGTCGTAGATAGGGACATCGATTTTTGTTTCTTGGAAAACCAAGACACAAGGGAATTTCCTAGAAAATGTAAAATTCCACTAGTACTCTTCCTATCAGATTTGCATCCAGCAAAATCAGCATCGCTATATGAGATTAACTCATATGTGCATGACTTAGGATAAAATAATACATAGTCGAGTGTTTGGTTAAAATAACGGAAAATCTATTTGACGCAATCAAATTTGATTATTTTGGTCGTGATTGATAACGTGCACACAAACAGATGGCAAACATGATATTAGGTCTACAGGTAATAAGGTAAAGTAAACTACCTATTATAACTCGATATTGACGTATGTCGACGTCCATGCCATGTTCATCTTTATCAAGATACATCATCATGCTTATTGGAGTATGCTTCGAGGAAAAAGTTCACATCCCGAAGTGCTTGATCAACTCCACTATGTACTTCGTTTGGTGGATAAAAATCCCTTGCTCAAATTGACGAATTTGAAGACCTAGAAAATAGGTGAGCTCTCACATTTGGCTCGTCTCAAATTCATCATGCATTGACTTAGCGAATTCCTCGTATAATAGAGTGTTAGTAGAACCAAATATAATATCTTCTACATACACTTGAATTATAAGAATGTCATGATCAAAATATTTTGAAAATAGTGTTGAATTAACCCCACCCATTTTGAAATCCAAATTAAAAAGAAAATTATTTATATGATCATACCAAGCTCTAGTAGCTTGTCTCAAGACGTAAAGCACTTTCTTATGTTTAAAAACAAGATTTAAAAATTTTCATAAATAAAATCACGTGGTTGAGACACACAAACTTCTTCTTGAACAATGCCATTTAAAAATGCGCTTTTAACATCTATTTGAAAAAGCTTGAAATTCTTAAATGATGCAAATAATAATAAAAGTCTAATTGATTCTAATCTAACTACCGGGGCAAAGGGTTTCTCGAAATCAATACCTTCCTCTTGCCGGTAGCCTTGAGTCATTAACCTCGCCTTGTTCCAGGTGACGACTTCATTCTCGTTCGTCTTGTTCTTGAAGATGTACTTCGTTCCAATGACTTAGTGGCATTCCAGGGGAGGAACAAGTTCTCATACTTTGTTCCTTTCAAATTGGATGAGCTCTTCTTCCATCGCCAAGATCCATGAGCTATCTTTACATGCTTCATTGATGTTCGTTCTATCGTTGAGACGAAAGCACAATGCGTGAAGTGCTCCACCCTTGACTAATATGGACACCAACACCGATATTACCAATCACTTGGTCATGTGGATAATGTGGGACCATAGCAAAACTCTTAGATACAATTGGATCACTTGGAACATTCTCAACAATATCGTTAGAAGTGTTAGTCTCATTAGAAGCATCTATCTTAATATTATGCATGGAATCTACAAGAATTCTTAGCTATCATTAATATGAGTCATGGGAGCATCAAAATCCTCATAAAATGAAATATGAAGAGATTCCTCAACTGTTGAAGTTCGTTTGTTGTATATCCGGTAGGTGCTTGTCTCAAATTGTTGCACTCCCAAGTGTAGAAGGTCTAGCAAGTAGTAAATCCAGTGAGTCCGGAGTCGTAATCCACGAGGAGACTGTGGCACAAATCATAACTAGAAATTAGTCGAAAGCGAATGGTTACTGAGAGTAATTCCACTTCCTAGAAATGGTTGAATTGTTTGGGACTATGAATCAACCTAAAGTAATTATCCTAAAACTAATTGCTCGGAATTAGAGTGTAGTAAAATCAAGATTAAAGGCATGTGCGCGATGTGGATCCATTGGAGTTGTAAACCTAGCATAATTTGGTTTCTATTGCTATAACTCAATGGTGCATCTTTTGGATAACACCACCGGTTGATACATTTAGGATTAAGCACAATTTTCTAGTAAAATTATAGTTAGGATGATGATTTTTATGTTAATAATGTCAACCCTTGTAAGGTGATCCATCCCCTTATCATTAGCCTTATGGTTAAAAAAAGAGATCTAAATAGAAAGTAATCATCCAACACTGCAATAATAATAGATGCATTCAGAAATCAAAAATTTCTACTAGAATTAGCCCCAAGTTCACCAAATCGCACACATCAATGGTTTACTCAAGCATGGATGAAGAGACAACCAAATTCATGAAATAAACATCATCGCATTCATCAAAATCAACTAAAACAACAATAATAAAGAGAGAGCTTGGGTTTGTATCACCAATTTCCCTGATTACAAGCCTCAGATCCGAAATCCCCATCTTCCTCCTCCTCCAGCAATGAAAAACACTCAAAAGAAAATTAAAACCTAAAAAAACTTAACCTAGCTCTAAATGAGGAACGGTTTGTATAATCCTCCTCTCCCCTCAATTCTCATCTCTTAGATCTAGGACCAATGGTTAGATTTACAAGAATTTGAATTGTGTTTAAGGCAAAACCCCAAACAAATCAGGTAAAATTCTCTTCCAAGTGGTCGGCAGCGCAGCTCGATACGACTGCATCATATCAACATGGTCGTGTGATCCTTCTCAAAGCTACCCTTCAGCTGGCTTTTAGCACAGAGTGACATGGTTGTGTCAAAGTGACACGGCCGTGTAACTGTAAAATCCAGAAACCCGAACTTACTATTTTCTGTGCACATTGCCTGGCATGGTCGTGTTGCTGGTTGACACGAATGTGTAAGAATTTGGTCTTCTTCATAGCTAGAGCATCATTTACACAAGGTTGAGTGATCAACCGTGTGTCATGTTGTGGTGGCTTGACTTCTTCAACGTACTGTCGTGTGTGATGGCACATACACCCGTGTGAGCTGCTACTTTTGAGGGCTGAGGGTGTTACACTCCAAAGATCGTGTGAGTGTGACACACGACCTTGTATACCTTGGACTCTTGAGCTATTTGAGCCTTGGAAAAATCCCTGAAAATTATAGGAAATATATAAAAAAATATGATTAGTATATTTAAGCCTTGGGATCTTGAACATGATATAAAACTTTATTGATTTCATACAATTTCCTTATAAAATAGTGCACTCCAAAATATAGTTGATGTTCATAATATGCGTTGTTTAGAGCTTAATTAGCATAAAAACATGTGGGAAATTAGAAGAAATTAAGGGGTAAATATGCAATATTATGTGCTAATCAGTAGGCCTTGCTACATATGGAATATCCAACAAAAATCCCTTCATCGGATCGAGGATCAAGTTTGTCTGAGTTACCATGGTGTCTTTGATAAAACATTTTGCACAGAAAGCATGTAAATAATTTACTTGAGATATTTTATCGTAAAATAGTTCATAACATGTTTTGTTCGTATGGGGTCTCGCAACAATTCTATTTATCACATAGCACGCAGTATGGACGGCTCCTGCCTAAAATTGTGATCCAACACAGCTGTAACTAAGCATAGCACGTGCACACTCAATTAGGGTTCTATTTTTCCTTTCCACAACACCATTTTGTGATTTGGCATGAGGAAGTGTGAGTTATCTTGTTCTGATCACAAAATTTAAAGAATAGTTCATTATCCTCTATGATCACTAAGAATGGTGACAGTGAGGGAGAATAGTTCATTATCAAATTCATGATCTTGTTCTTTTACACTTTCTTATAGAAAATAATAAAATTTTCATGAGCCTCATTTTTGTTATTTAAAAAACTACCCCAAGTATATCTAGAGATGTCATCAACATTAATAAGTCCACAAAAGGTATTACCTAAGGATACAACTCTAGTAGGCCCAAATAAATCTAGATGTAATAGCTCTATGTCATGCCCCGCTTCCCAGAAGATTGAGTAGCGAGGCTTGGCCAGCCCGCATGGACTAGAGCCGTTGAGGCTCGGGGTCCAATAAGCGTCCATGTCAAGTTAAGATGCGGAGGGGAAGGTCCGATCAAATGATTTAGCATGAAACAATAGAAATACCAGTATAAAGATATTATTCAAACACAGAAGGTAACCAACAAAGAGTTTAACATAAATACTAAAACTGTACGTACCGGAGGCAACTAAAGAGGAAAAAGTCTGCTGGGGCCCTCAGGGTGTGGCAGCTCGGTCAAGTCTGAGACATGTGCAAAACACATGTCAGCAACGAACTAATGAGACCCTAAGTTAAAGCAGTTATACAATTCTAGCAGTTCTAAAAAGGAATTTAAATGACAACTACACAGGCAAACCTAGAAAGCAGGAAATAAGTAATGGTTATTCTAATCGATCTGCTAGGGGTGTCCATCTAGTCAGATTGTCTAAGAGTTGTTCATGTAGTTCTGTCAATCTGCCAGGGGTGTCCATCTGGTCAGATTGTCCAAGTCTAGAAAAGGTCAAACGACCGGAATGCATCCCTGCGAAGCAGACAGGAGTGCACCAACTGTGATACAAAGATAAAGCCTAAGGACTCAAGCTGCGTAGGCGGTGGGGAGCTACCCCCCCCAGGCCCAGCTAGACTCTTTTGTCCTACCCCACCCGCGAGTCGTTTGTGTTATGGACACGAGCCAACAAACGCTCCATCTAGACACGAGACAAGACAAGGATCACGAATGATACGGCGTATCATACTGGAGCGCACCAGTCACGGGTGAGCCAAAGCTGGGGAGTACCAGTTCTCAATGGTCACCCCCGTCGTCGATCCGAAACAAAACATTAATCATGAATGATACTACGTATCATACCGGAGCGCACCAGTCATGGGTGAGCCAAAGCTGGGGAGCACCAATCCACAATGGTCACCCCCGTCATCGATTAACAATCCACAAGCGAGACATTCCTGGATGAGCCAGCAACGCTCCACAAGAGTAGTGCCAACCTCCGTATAGGAGAGGCCCACGCCTGTGATCTTCCACAAAGATCCACACAAATATAATGTCTGGCTTATTAATTAGCATGTGAGGTTTAAGTTGCATCTTAAAAGTGGGTTCGAGCAGAAAGTAGCATGCGATCATTTTCAAGTATTTTGCAGAAATAAATCTAGCAGTTCTAACATCAATTCTAGAAAAGCATAAAAGCAGTAACTAAAGTCTCATTCCTTGCCTGAAAGATTCCGGTAAGGATGTAGTCCAGCAGGGTCTGGGTCAACCAACGGATCTACAGAACCTCAACACGGCGCGAAAGCTACACTGGCGTCGGGTAGCGACGCCAGGGGTTGTATTCCGGTTTCGTGAACGGTACGGAACGGCGGTTTCTCTGTCAATAAAATACGTGCACGAATAAGTTGACGTCGGACTAGAATAACTAGACAGTCCTAAACATCTAGTGACCCATTTTTAATTAAGTTTTCTGTCATACGGTGGGTGTCTCATCATTAATAACGTTATAGACTCGCTAATAGTGCTAAGTTGCTAGTACGAAGGCCTACAACATGCAACATGGGTTAAACAATCACTGACTTAATAATTAACATTAATAACTTGTACCAAACTTAAAATATAGTTACTGACCTAATAATCTATCCTAAAATAAATTTATAAGGCTAACATATTACATTTGCAGGGTAACATATAAAACCCCAATATACCCTAACTTGTTATGTAGTTAATAATCCACAACAAAACTCAACTAAGGACAAATATTTAATACGTGGGGAAAACAGCTAGGGTATGAAGGATCACAAATCATGAGAAACACAGTTTAATGCATTAGCTAACCTAAAACTAACGACTACCCTTAAAATATACAGCTTAAGTATAAAGCTTAAACTAACAACTTCCTAATCCTAGCCAAGATAAAACATAGTGCTAACCTCTCGGGATCTTCTTCCTCGTCGTTCGCTGCGAAGCGAAGAGGGCGTCGCTGCCGCACGAGTGAGTCTTGCTGCTGTGAAAGTGGCAGCCTGCGGCTCCGTTACCGACGATCTCCGGCACCTGGCGACGCAAAGGGCTGTTACACTGGCGGTTTCCGATGGAGGGGGTCTGCCATGTGGGCGGCGCCGCCGTGCGGCTCCCGGTGGCGCTGTCCGACGCCGTGGGTGGCGCTGTCGCCGTGCACCGACGGCCTGTCATCGTTCGAGTGCTAGAGGTCCTGCTGTCGGCGTGATCTTGGTCGGAGGGAGGCGGTCTAGGTCGGAGATCTTGAGGAGGAGAGGACTTCGCACAGGAGATGGCCGCGTCACAGATCTTGGTCGGAGATGATGGGATACGGCGCGAAGATGTAGCGGCACTGGGTGAGTTCGGAGGTCAGGCGCTCGGAGATGATGATTCGTGTGAGGGGAGAAAGTTGTGGCGCCTGGGGAAAATCGCGTGGAGAAGGCGAAACAGGGCGACTGCGTTTGTGTGCTGCTGAGGGAAAGAAAAAGAAACATAGGTCTAATTAAATAGAGGGGTAGGCTCACGTGAGAGGAGTATAGGGTTAAAATTATTTAGAAATGGTGGGGGGTACGGTTGTGGGGGAGTGGTCAGGGAGAGTGGGGGTGTTTTAGTTAGGATCTAATTTAAAAATAATAAAACATTTCGGTTTCATACACACAGCATGCGCCTTAAGCTAATGGGAAGTTAGTTTAAATATATAAGTAGATATAATTAAGTTTTGAATTTGGAAAAGTAGGTTAATGAGGCCTATAATTAAATGTTGGTTCACCACCGTACAGTCTCTCTCCCATTTGAATTCAAAAGTTTATAAAAACGTTTTTTTAAAAAAAACTAATAATGAGTTATTAGTGGATTGGTCCCTCGAACTCCAAAAATTGCAATGAAAATACCGGGACGCTCGTGCCTCCGAGAGGGTCATGAAAATGGGGTTCGGTCGCGCGTCTGAACTACGGAAATCAGTAATAAAAATCACATACACAAAATGTACACGAACACGGCTACGCGCTAAAAAAATACACGCCCGGAAAGTGGCCGTTACACTCTAGGTGCCTAGAAGTAAAAGCTACCTTCTTAAGCTTAAATGAGGTTTTATGGAGCTTGCCATGTTGGTATTGATACGTCTATTTTACGGAAGCCCAACAGCATGAGCCCAAAGGCGCGGCCCACCCAACGAAGCCCGAAGGAATATGGAGCTAGAAACCCAACTACCGACCAGAAGCCCGTCTGCGAGATCAGGCCCGCCCGACAAAGCCCCTTTAGAGGGCCCCCGAACGGCGATCCAACCCGGCCCCGGAAGCACGCCAGTCACTCGCCCACTCCAACGATAACCGCTCCCCTGGTTCCACGACCACTTAATGGCGATAATGGGGAGGTGCTGGCATGGCGCAGTGAACGGCGATAGGGAGGCGGATTGAGGGGGCACGATTGGGGGTGGACGAGGGACGTGAGTCGTGGACATTCACGACGGGAGGTCAATAAAAGGGCTAGGAGGACGACGGGACGAGGGACCGCATCTCAGGTATCTAAAACCTAAGGTACTCCATCAACGACCGAGTTCCCCCATTTCATCTCCTTCCTCCCCTGCTCGCGCCGGTAGACGTCGTTCCGATCTCCTCTCGATTCGAACCGTCTCCGCCGAGCCTCCTCTTTCAGATCACCGTCTGACTTAGGCATCGGAGGGGATTTGGCCGGAACCAAGGTCCGGCCCCCCTGACGAGTGTTCTCGTCTACGCAATAGGACATCAGATCCATGGGCCGAGGCTTCCCCTCCGCCCCTCGTCGGCCACGCATCAAGCGAGACGACCGAGGCTACTCCTCGTCGTCCGACCAACCGAGGCCGAGCACGACCGTCCGCCCACGAGGCCCCAAGGCTATCCTTCGTCACTCGATCGTCCGAGGCCGAGCGTCTCACACCGGGCCGAGGCTTCCCCTCGCCCCCCCAGTGGACGAGGATCCAGACCCGGCCCAGCCAAAGCGCTCCACGTCATCCACCGCTCCGATTTGCGCCGCACCTGCACGGACTCGACGCACCCGAGGGACCCAAGTCGGCCCCTTGACCACGTTGACCGGGCAGTCCACGGTCAACGCTTTTGTAGTGAGAAAACACTCTGAAACATCTGGCGCCGTCTGTGGGAACCGAACTGTCCCACAAAGAAACAAACCGCACCTGCAATGGCACAAGCCAGCAACGGAAAGAGACGCATGCCCCCCATCCCGGTGGAGGGGAATGGCGCACCCAACGGCAACCTTGAATACACACCCGACAGCAATCACCCTGCCCCCCTCAATCGAAGAGATTGGCGGGTCGGAACTAGCCACACAGGGACAGCTCCGTGCCCTGGCCCAGGAGACCAACGCGAGCATCCAGACGTTGGTAGCGACGGTACAGCAGCTTGTCGGCACTGCGCCAGCCAACGGAGGCGCGTTGGGCGACGGCCATCGTTGGGCGGGGGGTCCCCCGCTCTTACGGTCCGCTGTGGTCGATGACCACGGGAACCAAAGACCGAACACGGAGCGTCGGTTCACGTTGTCCGGCTCCCGTCAGGCGAGATCACACGCCTCCTCCCCTCATCGTGAAAGGAGCCGAAGAGAAACCGAAGGCACGGGGGACGAATCGGTGACCGCGTCGTCTCGTCGACCATGATCACCCCACCGCAGGAGAAGTAATCGACACCACTCGAGATACCGATCACGGCGGAGCGGGAGCTCCCGCCGGAGGAGCCGGGAACGCCGGGTCAGCCCGACCTCCAGTGTGGCGAGGGCCGTGGAGCCAGCCCCGCCGGCGCCTGTGCCCCCTCCACCACCGAACGAGCCAGAGGCAGGCGGGTGTCGAACCCTCGGGGGCATCCACGGAGACCGGTGCCCCCTGTTGCGGAGAATAACCGACGCGCGGGTCCCCTCTCGATTCAAGATCCTGGCACTGGGGAAGTATGACGGGATAGGAGACCCGGGAAACCACGTGATGGACTACGAGGGGGGACATGTCCTTCCAAGGAGCCGACGATGACCTGCTCTGCAGGGGCTTCTATTCGACCCTCAGGGGAGCGGCGAGGACCTGGTACCGCAGCCTACCCAGCCGCTCCATCGACAGCTTCGAGGAACTCACCCAGCTGTTCTGCAAACAGTTCATGGCATGGAGACAGGTAAAGCCTGATGCTGAACATCTGTTTAACATAGTGCAGGGCCCAACCGAGCCGCTCTGACAGTTCATGCGCCGCTTCAACGCGGAAAGGCTGAACGTGAACAGCCCTCCCGACCTTGTTGTCCAAACGGCCCTTAAGAAAGGGCTGCGCCATAGAGGCCTTAAGAAATCTCTGCACAACGATCCCCCGAAGGACCTCCCCGGGATCATGGCGAGGGCCGAGCGCTTCATGTTGACCGAGGAGACCTTGGCAATTGAGGCAAGAAAGGCCGGTCGAGGGACCAAACGCGGCGATAGCGGACGAGGCAGCCCCGAAGGGTACCGGACCGAGAAGAGGACGAGAAACAGGCAACGGGAAGAGGGTACGAGGGACGCCACCCCAGACGCCATCCTCGCTCAAGTGCAGAAGGAAGAGCGCGCCGATCGCCCCCCACCAAAAACAAAAGGAGGGGGGAAGAACGGGGAAAAATACTGCAAATACCACAAGGACAATGGCCATGACACTGAAGACTGCTGTCACCTAAAGAAGGACATAGAGAAGCTGATGAGCCGAGGGCATACAAGGAATTTAGCCGACGAGCCAGCCCACGGAGAAGGAACCTCCAAGCAACCTGACAAGGGGAAGAAGGTCAACACCGTCCAGGGACCCCTCCACATCATAGAGTGAGCAGGCGAGGCCCCTCCCCCCAGTCGCAGCCTAGTCCGGAGGAGATTATCTAGGTTTAAATCCCTCTGTCTAGCTTTATTTCCTTTTCCTTTCCTCCAAATGTACTAGTCCAACATGACCCTTAAGAGTACAATTGCATTCCCCTTTGTCTTTTCTTTATCTTCGACGGAATCAACATTTCACTAAGGGTGCATAAGAATGAAGACCGCCGCCTCCCTGGATGGGGAGGGGGTCAGACCGAGCCAGTCCTAAGACAAGGAGCTTCGCCCTCGCCGACCGACTCCTGCGCTCGTAAGTCTGGGGGCAATTCCCCCAGCCAGCGCGGACGCTGATCGGTCCTAAGCCGAGAAGTTTCGCCCTCGCCGACCGACTCCTGCGCTTGTGAGTCTGGAGGCAATTCCCCCAGCCAGCGCGGACGCCGACCGGTTCTAAGCCGAGGAGCTTTGCCCTCGCCGACCGACTCCTGTGCTCTCAAGTCTGGGGGCAATTCCCCGAGCCAGCGCGGACGCCGACCGGTCCTAAGCCGGGGAGCTTCACCTTCGCCGACCGTCTCCTTCGCTCGTAAGTCTGGGGGCAACTCCCCCAGCAAGCCCAGACGCCGACCGGTCCTAAGCCAAGGAGCTTTTCCCTCACCGACCGACTCCTGCGCTCATAAGTCAGGGGGCAATTCCCCCAGCCAGCGCGGGCGCCGACCGGTCATAAGCCGAGGAGCAACGCCCCCGCTGACCGACTTCGCGGCTCGTAAGACCGGGGGCAACCCCCCCTAGTCAGTAAGGATGTCAACCGAGTTGCCCACTCGAGGAACAAAGGGAGACCCCCCGGAGAAAAGAAACGAGCGACCACCATCAGCAGAGAGGCCGAGATCGCGACAACAAAGAAAAACGTGCGGGGAATTCAAGTAAGTCAATTTCATTTCCAATAATTAACCGAGGTACAAAATTGTTCCTTATTTACAGGAAATCGAAGTGGAGAAATCCCATTACAAATGATCCGGCAGACAACAAAATTCGTCACCTACGCAAACTAGGATGGCAGCGGCAGAGCAAAACTTGCCGACCAAGAACCCGAAGTTGTTGGCCCAGGCGAACATCCATGCAACCAGCAATTATTTGCTCTGAAGCGGGGAGCCGGTGATGAAGCCAATGGAGATTGCGAGGTCAGGGATCCATTTCAAGTAGGCCGAGCCAAAGCGAAGCGAATGCTAAAAAATTTGAGGATAAAAACAAGGGTGGCAGGCCGGGAAAGGATGACTTAAGGAGCCCGAGATCGGGAGGACGCATCCCCAGGCACCTCTCCCTGCTCGGAGCGAGGGGGATCGACCGGCGGAGGGGCTTGCCAAACGCGCTCTGCACAATCCCGGAAGGAAGACTGGACGACTTCGACGATCCGAGGGCCGATGAAGTCTTCATACGTACCGAAGGCCTCCCTGAGAACCTCGAAGATCCTCTCCCCCAGGGTCCCGACGACACCCCTCTCCACCTCCTCCGCAAGCCGCGCCACCTGACGCCGATCCGACAGTTCCCTCTGAAGCTCCTCCCTCTCCAAGCAGAACGACTCCGTCGCTTCCTCAGCCGACTGCCGAGCGTCCTCCAACTTTCCCTGGAGGTCACCCACTCGTCCCTCCAGCTCGGCCACACGGAGCTTAAGATGTCGAGACTCCATCTGGGCCTCTGTCATAGCTACATCCGCCGCCCCGGCCCGCTCGTGGGCCCTCACGGAGGACTCCTCCAACTCCCTCAAACGGATGGCTCGGCGCTGCGACTCCATGGCGAGCATTGAACCCTGGAAGACGAGACATGAGCTAAGAAGAGAGTGAAGGGAAGGAAAGGACAGCAAGATAGCCGAACCTGTTGAAGGATCCAGACCAAGGAGTCCGACACCTTGTCGGCGGGAATCCTCTCGAGGAGACTGCGGTCCCGGGGGAGGACGGAGCCCTCGGCCACCTGCTGGGCCAGGGCTCGGTCGACAAACACCGAGCCCCCAGGGGTGACCTCGAGGGAGGCCGAGCTGCCCGCCAACAGGGTTTCGATTCCCGGCAACGGAGGCGGGGACGCTGCGACGGGGGTGGTTGTCAGGGCCACCGGAAGATCCCCGGTGGTCGTCGCAGGAAGCACGGAACACGCCGGACTGGAGGGATCCACATCTTCCTTCCTCTTCTTCCCTCCGTAAGGCTCCGCAGGCGCCGAAGGGGAGCGCTTCCGCCTCGCACCATCCCCACCCTCGGGGACAAGAGGGGGCCCGCCAAGGGCAGGAGGGACTGCACCGGACCCGTCGTTACCCCCTGCCTCTTGGGCTGACGGGGCGGATCCGGCCCTTACGACCCCCCCCCTGGAGAGGAGATCGCCAGAAGAAGAGGCGGGAGGCGCGGCCACCACCTTGCCCACAGAAGGCTCGGCTCGGCGCACCTCCTCCTCAACGGTCCGCCGAGGCGCCCTTCCAGAGGTACTGCCCTGGCTCCGAGCGGCTCCACGACGGATCAGCTAATCAACATCACGGGTGAACTCGCGACCAGCCATTCCTGCAAGGGAAACCGAAATCAGGGTAAGCTGCGGGGCAACCCGGGACTAAAAAAGCGACCTACCCGGAGACCACAAGACGGCCTTCAAGAGTAGGTCGTCCAACAAAGACCAGATGGACTTCGCCTCCAAGGGGAGGGTTGACAGCAGTGCGGTGGCCGCCTGATCCGCCTCAGAGAGGGCTAGCGTTGAGCAAGGCCGGACCGACCCGCCCCAGCCTGTCAGAATTTGGGCACCCTCCAGGAAGACCACGAAGACATAATCCGAGCTCCAATCCCCCGACCAGCGGGGTAGCCCGATCAGGCTTTCCCTCCTCGAGCGGGCTCGGAGTTACAACCATGACCCTGGGCCAACCGTCTGGATCTGATAAAAGTAGAAGAGAAGGGGGAGAGACGGCTCCAGACCACGGGTACAGCAGAGCATCACGAAGCCCGTCAGTACCGCAATCGAACAGGGGGTGAACTGGTAAAGGGGCACCATGAGATACTCCATGACCTGGATGAAGAAGGGATTGAGCGGGAAACGAAGACCCAGGCGGAACATCTTGACGTAGACGCCGACCTCATTGCTCCTCGGAAGGCAAATCCGCTCGTCGATGAATGGAACTCGAACATCGTACAGATAGCAGAGATACCTTTCCTGGATCTCTGTGGCCACTGAAGGAGGAGTCCCCGACGGCGTTCGGAGGATAACCGGGGGCACATTAAGCCGCACGACAGCCGACGCCACATCATCGCCGGCGTAGTCCGGGAAGAGCTTCCCCTTCCCCTTATCTCGAAGGGGACGACTCCCAGAGGAGGAACCTGATCCCACAAGTCGGGGCCCGCCCCGCCTCAACTCAGGAGGATCCCTCGCCCCTTGGCCAGAACCACGTATCCTAAGAGCAGCCATAATATGAAAATAAGAAAGGAGTTACCTTTTTGTTAATTTGGAGAAGACAAGGAAACGAAGGCGGCGGGAGACTCCAAGTTGTGGAAAGCCTAGGACAGAGGGAAGAGCGAGGAAGAAGTTGGGATCCACGCAGCCGGGGATCTTATAAACCAGACTCAGGGGCGAATTCGAAGCGCCTGACAGGAACGCGTGGCAGGCCTCGAAGAACCGGCGGTGTTTCAAAATCGGTGCCAAAGGAAGTCCAATCGATCCGCCTCATCATAACCTTCATTTATGACCACGCCTCGACTGACGTGCCACTCGGAACCCCAGGAGTCACATCGGTCGAACCGAACCGGCCAAGGCCGATCGGCCCCACCGATGGGGGCAATTGATACGTCTATTTTACGAAAGCCCAACAGCATGAGCCCAAAGGCGCGGCCCACCCAACGAAGCCCGAAGGAACATGGAGCTAGAAACCCAACTACTAACCAGAAGCCTGTCTGCGAGATCAGGCCCGCCCGACAAAGCCCCTTTAGAGGGCCCCCGAACGGCAATCTAACCCGGCCCCGGAAGCATGCCAGTCACTCGCCCACTCCAGCGATAACCGCTCCCCCGGTTCCACGACCACTTAATGGCGATAATGGGGAGGTGCTGGCATGGCGCAGTGAACGGCGATAGGAGGCGGATTGAGGGGGCACGATTGGGGGCGGACGAGGGACGTGAGTCGTGGACATTCACGACGGGAGGTCAATAAAAGGGCTAGGAGGACGACGGGACGAGGGACCGCATCTCAGGTATCTAAAACCTAAGGTACTCCATCAACGACCGAGTTCCCCCATTTCATCTCCTTCCTCCCCCGCTCGCGCCGGTAGACGCCGTTCCGATCTCCTCTCGAGTCGAACCGTCTCCGCCGAGCCTCCTCTTTCAGATCACCGTCTGACTTAGGCATCGGAGGGGATTTGGCCGGAACCAAGGTCCGGCCCCCCTGACGAGTGTTCTCGTCTACGCAGGAGGACATCAGATCCACGGGCCGAGGCTTCCCCTCCGCCCCTCGTCGGCCACGCATCAAGCGAGACGACCGAGGCTACTCCTCGTCGTCCGAACGACCGAGGCCGAGCACGACCGTCCGCCCACGAGGCCCCAAGGCTATCCTTTGTCACTCGACCGTCCGAGGCCGAGCGTCTCACACCGGGCCGAGGCTTCCCCTCGCCCCCCCCAGTGGACGAGGATCCAGACCCGGCCCAGCCGAAGCGCTCCACGTCATCCACAGCTCCAATTTGCGCCGTGCCTGCACGGACTCGACGCACCCGAGGGACCCAAGTCGTCCCCTTGACCACGTTGACCGGGCAGTCCACGGTCAACGCTTTTGTAGTGAGAAAACACTCTGAAACAGGTATGAATCACAGAAACTTTTTTTATTAAAAGAAAATTTAGGGAAACCTCTAACTAGATTATTCTTTGAAAGTTTGTAAAGGTGTTTGAAGTGTACATGACCAAATCGTCGGTGCCATAGAAGTTGCTCGTTTATGTGGGCAACCAAGCATTGGTCTTATGGATGTGGCATATTTAAAACATAGATATCTTTTTGGTGTGTGCCTCTAAACAAAATATATTTACAAGTACTATCATATATACTACAAAACCTATCACCCGAGTTAACTAATGGAGATTAAGTTATGATTTAATCCATCTACTAAATATACATTATCTATAAGGGGTTTAGAAGGATTGCCGACTTTACCAATACATATAATGGTACACTTGTCGTTGCCTCCGAAAGTGACCGTTCCGCCATCCTTGATGCGGATGATCTCGGAGAGCAAGCTTGGGTCTCCTGTCATATATTTGGAGCAACCACTGTTTAGAATCCAACCATTTCTTTTGCACTTTGAGCAATCATTGCCTTTATATAATGCCCCGCTCCCTGGGTAACCCGGGAAGTACGAATCCGTCCCAGGTATTCCTGAAGAGGCAGGTATTACGAAGGGAGAAAAGAAATTCAATCGAGACAACATGTCCACTGCGCACTGCTGGGGTAGTACATGTAGTGTTCCCAAGCCAGAAGCAACCAACAACCAGCATAGAAAAATAAAGACAATGACCAACAATGAAAGACAGAAGAAACACTATCTATATTACTCATATCTAATATACATCATCAACCATTATACATACATCAAGATTATGTACATCAGCTTATACATTCACATCCCTCCCCCCCCCCCAAGAGAACCCCAAAGGTACAAGAACTCCCTCTCCTCTCCCCTCACCACCACATCCTACAACTCAAGCTCAAACATCCAACCACAACTCATAGAACCTCCAGCTCAACTGTCACATCCAACTACTCCATCCCACTCCAACACCAACCACCTTAAAATACAATGGTGGGGCACGTCAATACGTGACCCAGTAGGAAATCTAACTCCACCCCAAATGCACCTACTAAATGAAACTACGGCATGAGGACGATGCATTGCAACATGGCATGGCATGAACATAGAGCTAAGATAAACACAACCATAAGAAAGGGTACAGGGGGAGGGGTTACGATAATAACAGTAACAACAACAAATGCAAGCTGAGGAAGTAAAACAATTAAACTACAGTTATGGACACACTTAAGGCATAAAAGAGTAAATCAAGCAATTCATTGGTTAGCGGTTTAGAACCCTGAATAGTCCGCAGTGTATCAAGACCTGGACCTCACCTCAAGTGGGTGGCTCTCCAACTACCCCGCCAGTAGTACATGAGCACTGATGAATTTTAACAGGGCCTCTCGAACTCCCCTGTCACTCTAGTGGGCGTGAGATAGATATAACACACATCATCACTCAGTACATTGCCCTGTGGGCATCACATATCTCATCAAATCCCGCCAGTGGAGCACTCACACTGGGGTATACCTCCCAAGTCTAGTCCTGATACCTACGTATTACCCAGGCCTCCCCCACCCTGTGTACCCACGTTAGCGTGGACTGAATCACTTTAGATACATCCTCAATCTTATGCCTTTCCGTTCTTTCTCAAGGTATCATTTCCACCCATTTCTCAACATATCACATTTTTTCATTGCTCAATGTCACATCTCATGTTCTCATAGAATTGCAACATTATTGAAATACCATGCAACATTAAAGCAACCCATGCAAGTTCATAATATCATGTGAACATTAATAAAGAGAAGTAATATTAGCAAGCGTGAGATAATCAAGGACATAAACATAAGCTTACATATGATTCATTCATAATTCGGGAGGAGGAAGTCATAACAATAGCTAACTCCCACTCATTTGCAACTCTGGTTTTCTGGAAACAGCAGAACAATCAGCTTCAGATGTTGTTTGCTCCAAACTTTTGAACTAAACATAAATTTTTCTCCCATTGGAAGTTGTAGATATGGTAGTGCTAGATTCACATATAAAATTTCATGCAGATATATGAAATAAGTTATTTATGGTGAATTGTTTGGTGAGACCTATCAAAACTGTTTTTCAGACAGATTCTAAGAGCTGTAACAATTGCTATTTTAAGTCATTCTACGTTAGAATCTCGAAAACATGGCCTAGGGAAAAGTTATAGATAGGTTGGTATCTTTACAACGAGTCCAAGAACACCAATTTTTATGGAGTGTGCAGGGACTGAGCTCTATTTTACTAAACTGTGTCCAGACTGGATAGAAATCAAACATATTGCAAAGATAGAATTTTTACCCCTAATTACTATACTGAACATATGTCGAATTATATATTATTCTAGGGTAGAATTTCGTGAACTACATGAATATATATTTTCCAGATTTTTCTTTGATCTATATTTAGAGTTATTCACAGTTTAGCAAGAGGTCCGTTTGCAAGAAATAAAAAAATAGAATTGCAACACCTCTACATTAAACTACACTACATGCAAGCAACAATTGAGAATGGAGAGAGATTATTACCCCAAGTAGCTTCATTTTACTCTTCAAAATCTAATCTTGCTATCATCCAAGAACTCCCAACTTTGCCATTAAACTCCTCTTCAAAAGCTCCCAACTTTGCCATTAAACTCCTCTTCAAAAGCTCCAACCAAATCCTCTTGCTAGCATCTTGCACAAGGGACCAAAAGAGAGTGGAGAATAGGGTTTTCCTTTGCAAAAATGAGAGCAAGAAATAAGGGGGAGGGAGAGAACGAAAATGACAAGAAAAAGAGAAAGAAAATAAAGGGAAAATGAAGAGAAGAAAGATAAGGGAGATGCTTTCTAGACTTTTCTTTTCTTTTCTTTCCTCTTCTTTTCTGTGTCTTTTTTCTTTTTCTTTCCTCTTATGACTTCATTTGAATATTGACAAAAATGAATTTTCAAAAGCCCATCTTACTCTTGCACTTATTTATAAGCCCTTGTGCAAATTACACAAAACCCATCATCATGCTAACCTTTTTCTAAAAGGCCCCTCCTACACACCCATGCATATACATACATGTACACCCACATCCAATGCATACTCCTTATATGTGTACATACATGTATACATGTACCATACACATACCTACACACACCTATCCAATGCATACACACACATCCATGTATAAGTACATACAAATATACCCAATATACATACACGTATACACACAGATAGTACAATACACGTATAACTCACACAGGGGCATTACATCCTACCCACCTTAAAACAAAGTCCGTCCTCAGACTTTCTAGGTAAAGGGTCAAACGAGGGTTGGGTCGATCGAGATACTAAAGGTCACCCTACCTCATGCATACGTACACAACATAATATAGGACAAGATCAAGACATAAGGAGGCATATACCAACTTACAAGAACCATGCATGCTACACATATGTAGGCTTATAAGTAACCCAACATTTGGTCATCCAAATATATCAGCATGTATTCAAATGCATATATAAGACATATCATACATACAATCACTTAGATACCTAAGTATATACACAAATATGCACACTTATACATACGCATTCATGGGTACACACATAGATATACATACATGCACTAGTCACGCGAGCTATTATACACATATATCCACATATCCATACATGTATCCAAAGATAGCCTAACACCAATCTATACATACAACACTTATGCACCAATGACATAAGACACAATTACTTACATCAATATACGCACACTAATATACATTCTCAATTAGTCATACCACATAAGACATACACCACAGAACACAATATGCTTATATAACTAACTAGTTATACACATAGGAATACCCTTATCTCCACATAGCACCACACAAACATGTATCACCACTCACAACTATGCATCACTTCCATGTATCACACACATACACATATGCTACATCTTCGTGGACATAAATACATATTCACTAGGTATTCACTACACAACAATAGAATACGTAATATACCCAATAGGACACACACATGGGCACATTGCATAATTAGATACACATCCATACACCCAATATAGATATTACACAAACCACACAAGTATGTATCCCATACGCACATACATACACACTAAATACATACAAATAGACACCTGAGTATAGCGTAGCTGTGCACATACCACTACATCTAAGCCAGTACATATATTAACACCAGACACATATACAAACATCCACACACATATGATTCGTACACATATTCTTACACATAAGCACACACATAAACATACGCCTATATATCCACATCAACCTCCCTATGTGCATACTATTCTAATAGGCACACCCATCCATAAACATATGTATATCCAGATAGCCATACAAGTACACCTGTCAATATGAATCACATATTCAGACACTCATACCTACATATCTAGGTAGGCTAGTAGAGAAAATATGCACATAATCTTGGCATACACACATCCAGTACCTAATACAAGGATCATCATGCATATACTCAAATACACAGATGTACACCACCATATAGTATCTACACAATATACACTATAATATCTATATTCAATACCCCTAAATACAACAATACATGCACATAACAACGCACAACATACACATTACAATATATGCAACCATATGTGCAGGACAATACATTCATCTCTACATATGGATGTACATCACAATATATGCTTACCAGCATGCTTATCATACATAATATACAATACCCATTGACAACACCCATACACACACCATAATATAATGTCCCCACAAACAGATCTAATATATATACATAGATCACCTCACAATCAGATAGAGATGTGCATACACACTCATACCACCTAAATATGCACCACAAGGCAGATATGTAAATTAAGATAATACACCTATATTAAATAGTCACACACATACAGATAATCCTATATGTAGACATATTTACATACATACTCATGTTTACACTATTACACACTTACCTCATATCTACATAACACATACACAACATACTATATGTACTCATCTATACATAGCTATAAGCATATCGCCGAGTATGCCTCCTAGTATGCATCCACACATACAAATATACATCACCACGTAGGCATGCAATACAATACAACCTTATATCCACACTATTCATAAGGCACATGCATCCACGTTATGTATACAGATACATATAATTAAGCATACATCTACTCGTGCATTGGCACACGCCCATACAAGCTAATATACAGATCATACAATTAAATATATGCAGCCTACTATAAGTACACCTATCATATGTGTATAACACCCTACATGCACATAATCTTACTAGCATACAAATACAAACATAGACAAGTACATCCAAAATATATATACCCCTAGTAGATAGCCATACACCAATTCTAATACACACATTTATCCACCTAATGATATAGCTATCCACACACACGTATAAGCATAACGCTTACAATCAGACATATAACCATATACATATCACGTATATCACGACATATGCATATACAACACAACTGACAAACATAATAGACTAATATACCAGGTGTATGCCTACTCATACATGAGTGAGACACAGAGATCAACACATGGGTTCATGCACTATAAATAACATACACTACATACATCTTAATCAATACAATAGCTCTACTATACCCATACCTACATCACAAAGTTCAACCAAATACTAACACATATCCTTTAAGATACAAACATTCAGTCACATAATCATACCAGTATCTAAAATAATAGTCTGCATATAGATACAGCTACAGATACACACACGAATATATCACACATACATACCTGATAATAGACATACAATACTTGTAGATCTACGCAAACACATAACCACATACACACATCTACATATCCATACAACCACCCATATATATCCTCAAAGACTCTACACCTCGATCTTCTGATGTCAGGGCTCTATCCTAAGGCTGATCACCCACCCACCTTAGGACTAGACTACCCACAAACACTAGAACATGACATGCACCACCCTTACACAGTCGCAGTGAAGAGACCTACATGGGCCACCAACTGTAACGTCCCACTCCCCAGGTTTCCTGGGAAGTACGAATACATCCCATGTATTCCCAAAGAGGCGGGTATTACGAAGGGAGAAAAGAAATTCAATTGAGACAACAGGTCCACTGCGCACTACTGGGGTAGTACTTATAGTGTTCCCAAGCCAGAAGCAACCAACAACCAGCACAGAAAAATAAAGACAATGACCAACAATGAAAGATAGAAGAAACACTCACTATATTACTAAAATCCAATATACATCATCAACCATTATACATACATCAAGATTATGTACATCAGCTTATGCATTCACATCTCCCTCCCCCCACAAGAGAACCCCAAAGGTACAAGAACTCCCTCTCCTCTCCCCTCACCACCCCCATCCTACAACTCAAGCTCAAACATCCAACCACAACTCATAGAACCTCCAGTTCAACTGTCACCTCCAACTACTCCATCCCACTCCAACACCAACCACCTTAAAAGACAACAGTGGGGCACATCAATACGTGACCCAGTAGGAAATCCAACTCCACCCCCCAAATGCCACTACTAAATGAAACTACGGCATGTGGATGATGCATTGCAACATGGCATGGCATGTAACGAACATGGTGCTAAATATAAACACAATCATACGGAAGGGTACAAGGGGGAGTGGTTACGATAATAACAGTAACAACAACAAATGCAAGCTGAGGAAGTAAAACAATTAGACTACAATTATGAACACACTTAAGGCATAAAGAGTAAATCAAGCAATTCATTGGTAAGCGGTTTGGAACCCTGAATAGTCCGCAGCGTATCAGGACCTGGACCTCACCTCATGTGGGTAGCTCTCCAACTACCCCACTAGTGGTAGACGAGCACTGATGAATTTTAACAGGGCCTCTCAAACTCCCCCGTCACTCTAATGGGAGTGAGATAGATTCAACACACATCATCACTCGATACATTGCCCTGTGGGCATCATATATCTCATCAAAACCTACCATCGGAGCACTCACACTAGGGTATACCTCCCAATTCCAGTCCTGATACCTATGTACTACCCAGGCCTCCCCCACTCTGTGTCACCCATGTTAGCGTGGATTGAATCACTCAAGATACATCCTCAATCTCATGCCTTCCCATTCTTTCTCAAGATATCATTTCCACCCATTTCTCAACATATCACATTTTTTCATTGCTCATTGTCACATCTCATATTTTCATAGAATTGCAACATTAATGAAATACCATAAAACATTAAAGCAACCCATGTAAGTTCATAATACCATGTGAACATAAATAAAGAGAAGTAATATTAGCAAGCATGAGATAAGAAAGGCCATAAACATAAGCTTAAACATGAGTCATTCGTAATTTGAGAGGAGGAAGTCATAGAAATCCATAACAATAGCTAACTCCCACTCATTTGCAACTCTGGTTTTCTGGAAACAGCAGAACATTCAGCTTCAGATGCTATTTTCTCCAAACTTTTGAACTAAACATAAATTTTCCTCCCATTGGAAGTTGTAGATATGGTAGTGCTGGATTCACATATAAAATTTCATGCAGATATATGAACTAGGTTATTTATGGTGAATTGTTTGCTGAGACCTATCAAATCTATTTTTTAGACAGATTCTAAGAGCTGTAACAATTGTTATTTTAAGTCATGCTGCAGTTAGAATCTCAAAAATATGGTCTATGTGAAAGTTGTAGAACAGGTTGTTATCTTTACAACGAGACCAATAACACCAATTTTTATGGAGTGTGCAGGGATTGAGCTCTATTTTGCCAAACTGTGTCCAGACTGGATAGAAATCAGACATACTGCAAAGTTAGAATTTTTACCCCTAATTACTAAACTGAACATATGTCAAATTATATATGATTCTGGGGTAGAATTTCATAAACTACATGAATATATTTTTTCCAGATTTTTCTTTGATCTATATTTAGAGTTATTCACAGTTTAGCAAGAGTTCTGTTTGCAAGAAATCAAAAAAGAAACAAAATTGCAACACATCTACGTTAAACTACACTACTTGCAAGCAACAATTGAGAATGGAGAGAGATTCCTACCTCAAGTAGCTTCACTTTACTCCTCAAAATCTAATCTTGCTATCATCCAAGAACTCCCAACTTTACCATTAAACTCCTCTTCAAAAGCTCCTAACTTTGCCATTAAACTCCTCTTCAAAAGCTTCAACCAAATCCTCTTGCTAGCATCTTGCACAAGGGACCAAAAGAGAGTGGAGAATGGATTTTCCTTTGCAAAAATGAGAGCAAGAAATAAGGGGGGGGGGGGAAGAGAACGAAAATGACAAGAAAAAGAGAAAGAAAATAAAGGAAAAATGAAGAGAAGAAAGATAAGGGAGATGCTTTCTAGACTTTTCTTTTCTTTTCTTTCCTCTTCTTTTCTTTGTCTTTTTTCTTTTTTCTTTCCTCTTATGACTTCATTTGAGTATAGCTAAAAATTCAATTTTCAAAAGCCCCCTCTTACTCTTGCACTTATTTATAAGCCCTTATGCAAATTACACAAAACCCATCATCATGCTAACCTTTTTCTAAAAGGCCCCTCCTACACACCCATGCATATACATACATGTACACCCCCATCAAACGCATATTCCTTATATGTGTACATACATGTATACATGTACCATACACATACCTATACACACCTATCCAATGCATACACATACACACATCCATGTATAAGTACATACAAATATACCCAATATACATACCAGTATACACCCATAGATAGTACAATACACGTACAACTCACACAGGGGCATTATACTTTATTGCTCTTCTTCCTCATCTTGAGTACCTATAGAATAAACCATAAGCACATGGTACCCAAGCATATTATGTCCAAGAGGATTAGCCCTTTGGAAACTAATTTCTTGTGGAATTAGATTTTCCAACATAGTTATCATTGTTCACCAAATCATGAAAATAGGATTGTACATACAAATTCATATCATTTATGCTTATGTCCTTTGGATCCCAAATGATGTATGTTTTGGGTGTGTCCTACGTGTTGGATACAACGTGGTTAGACACAACGATCTTTGATTTCTTGTTTAATGATAACAAACCTTCATGAACATTTTTGATGTGTTTGTTAAGTGGTTACAGACTCAAATAAACATGGAGAGCATAATGTCAAAATGGTGAATATGTTCATAGTGGCAATTTTGTACTTATAAGCAAGAGAAGGAGCAATGGCAAACTTATGATTTATGGCATTTGACTTGGTCAACATCTTCTACAAATTCCATGGAGGGATAATGATATAAGATGGGTTAATTTGAAGATTCAATTTAAATTTAAAAGAGTCCTACTTATCCAAGGATAGACCACGTTTTTTAAACCAAGGAGATAAATTGATTTGCCATCTATTTTGAAAGAATCCTAGTGGATCTAGGAGAATCAAATTCAAATCAATTTAAGATGAAGAATCTCTTTACGATGAGAACAAAGGAGGATCAAATCTCATGGAGAGATAAGGAGATTTGATTTGAAAAATCAAATCGATTTCAAGAGCCCTGGTGTATCTAGGAGAATCAAATCAAATCAATTTGAAGTGGAATTAAAGGAGCTTGGATTGGAATAAAACTCGTGGGGTCATGCACTATATATATATCTCTCTCCTAGGCCTACAAGGAAAATAGAGAGAGGAAAGGAGGCCGGTCACCCTCGAGAGACTCACGCAACTTTTCATAGCCGCAAGCTTTTGTTTTCCCTTCAAGGTAAAAATCTCTCTATAGCCACAACTTGTTTCTCCAAGAAAAAAATCTTTGTTTCTTCATGACATCCCTCAAGTAAAAGCATCAACAACTCCATCAAGCTACATATCCAAGAACAAGCCATCTTCAACCTAGAGGAGCAAGCAACCAAAGCCACCACCTTTGAAGAAGCAAAGTCCAAGGATCAAGTTTCAAGCTCTAAGAACAAGATTCAAATATCCTAGAATTTTTCTTCTTAAGAGCATCCAAATATGCCATATCATTTTTTTCTGTAAAGAGGACGAGCTCATGATTCCAACGGATATTTTCTCGAATTTTTCTGAGTTCGGAACTATTTTCTACATTTTCTAGAAGACGGAGTATCTGTTTACTTTGTGCACAAACTAATCAGATTCTGCAGTACAGAGAACTGCTTTATGCATAGACCAGATTCTGGCATATTTGTGCAGTGAAATTTAAATGGCTATATCTTTTGATCCAGAGATCGGATTGAGACAGCGTTTGCACCAGCATGAATCTGACAATGTGCTGATCGACACGGACTAGCAAAACATCACAAACTGAGCACTCTAAACTTTATATCTTATTATTATTTGTGATTGTTATGTTATATCTTTGTATTAGGTTTTAGTTTTGTTTTTTGGGGTTCTTTTGGGAATCTTGATTAGTTGGGGATAGTCAAGAGTAAAGTATTTGCTAGGATAATAGTGTTAGACACTTTAGGGAGTGAGATATAAACTTAGTGAGCTGAGTATTAGGGCACAAAGTTCTGGGTGTTTGTATTATGACATTATTACTCTGGTGATTACTTTGGGGCTGGAGTATGTTGTTGGAGCGACCAAACCAAGGTAAATATTGTGTACACTCCATGTTTGCTTCTGCTTTATTTTCTATGTACCATATTTGCTCTGTGACTGTTTGATTAAGTAGGCTACTATTTTTTGTATTCGTGAAAAAAATTTATAAGCATATTCACCACCCCCTCTAGGCTTAGATCACGATCCAACACCACGCCTAGAAGGTGTATGTGGTTGAAGTCTATATGATGCAGGTGGTGTGTAGGCATGTGGACTAACATACACATGCGGATGTATGGCGTTGGCAAAAGATTGCCCGTGCTAACTCCCAAGTATAGGAGGTCACCAAGTAGTAATAATCCTAGTGAGCCGAGGGTCAAACTCAGGGACAATTCATTTACGATCAACAACGATCACTGTTGAGTCATTGGGCCAGCATTCGAGACAACTCGGTCGACAGATGACTAAGGCCCACCAGGCCCACCAAAGAAGCCCGATGTCGACTCAGTCAAAGCCCAAATGGCCAGTCGATCGTTGGGTCTGCCTCACTCGAACGTGGGATTAAAGGCGGGCTCAGGAATCTCAGGGATGTGCACAACATTTATTCTTATTAATGGGAGAAGATTGTGGCCCCATTATGGGTGGCCGTTATCTCCCCAACGTCTCCAAAGGGACCCTGAACGTCTATAAATAGAGAAAAGGGTCACATTTCCAAGGTACGACGTCTAAGACATAGAACTCTACTTTCTCAGCTTACATTTCTTATATTCGAGCTTGCACCGCCAGTCTTGAGATGAACCTCTGTGGTTCGATCTTAGCTGCACCAAGCTCCCTATCTTCCTTAATTTCCATACTAACTTAAGCATCTTAGGGGATATGGGTCGGAACCGAGATCCGACCCCCTTAACGAGTCCCGATGGTGCAGATCGACGGTCGCTACTCAACGTTGAAGGACAACGACGAACCTTCAAACCTCAAATGATCAGCGCAACCGCCACCTGAAGATCGATCGAAGGTCATATCATCTCCAACTATCATTACTCGACCCTGGTTCCTCCAACCAAGGGTCCTACTCCAACTACTGACAGTGCTCCGATTCAGAATCTCGAGTCTACGTCAGCTTGACAACTGTTTCGGTCAAGTTTGGCATTAACAGTGTGGCGCCGTCTGTAAGAAAATATTAGCGAGCTTGACATCCCAAAACAATCCAGAAGCTATGACAGAAGGACCTAACAATGCCATACGGTCGAAGGTCTGAAGGAGAAGCTAAGAGCGAACAGTGTCCTTATGGAGGACGTCGCAAACTCCACAACACCACCACCGCGACCAGCAGAGGCCTCGAAGGAACCTGGGGTGACTCAAAAGGAGTTCATCCAGTTCACCAAGCAGATCGATAGGAGCCTAGGCGCATTGGTGACTTTAGTATGCCAAAACATGGGGAACCCATCCCCAGTAAATGAGTCGGTACCGCCTCCAAACCCGAACTTAACGCCAACCAAGGGCTCGGCTTTCCTCTGAGATCTGGGGGACCCAAGGGTAGATCAACTGGAGATTAACCTCCACAATTTGACCCATCAGCCCACCAGTACAATGGAGCGGGGGTCAATAATCGAGCTTTCGTTCTCCAGGGGAACCCACCCACTCCAATTACCGGGCGGCAACTCGCAACATCCCAGATCAGGTAATGTACGGGGCTCTCCCAGGTTATAACCCACTAAACCCTGCAGGTAGATTTGTGAGGAGAGAAGAGATCCTGAACCGATCCTCAGGAGCCAACTTCTTGCAACCTGGAACAGGAGGATCCGCACTGGTCCAATCTGCGATTCGAACGACTCCCTTGAAAGAGAATATCATCTCTGCTCCTTTTCTTCCCAAATTCAAGCTACATGCTCTACCAGCTTATGATGGCAGAGGCAACCCATGGTCATACATTCATAAGTATTTAAATGTTATGTTATTCCATGGGGCTGACGAGCCATACATTTGTAGAGCCTTCCATGCTACCCTGATCAAGAGGGCAGAAGGCTGGTACGAAAGGCTACCCTACGGTTGTATCGACTCGTTCGACGAGCTGGCAGAAATATTCTGCAAGAAATTCATCGCCGGAAGACGTCCCAAGAAGAGGTCATCCCACCTCTTCTCGCTTAAACAAAACAATAATGAGTCAATCCGAGCCTTCGTCCAAAGATTCAACGACGAGAGGCTTGATATAGAAGAGACACCGGACGTGACCGTCATAGCGACGCACACCCAGGCGATCAGTAACACGCACCTGAGGTAGGCACTTCACCAGTTGCCCCTAACAACGTAGCAGAGATGATCCACATAACAGATCGGTTCACTTTCTCCGAGGATGCAAAAGAACTTGCTGAAGCTAATGTGAAGAGTACCCCCTCCAGCCACAGAGACACGAGGCGAGAGAAACCAAACTCGGGGACCCCTGCCATGAGTCTCGAGATAAGAGGCCCAGGGAGAGGAGCGCTCGAAGCAAAGAGCGTCCTACTTACGCTAAGCCTGTTGGATCTGGATCTAAGCCTAGAGGGGGGGTGAATAGGCTTATAAAAATTATCATGCAACCCACGAGAAATCACACGCAGTTATAGCCACAGGCAGGGTAAGCAATAATCAACCATAGATACACAGCAGATTTTATCCTGGTTCGGTCGCACCCACGACCTACATCCAGCCCCAAAAGCAATACTAGATTATTAAAGTTAACTGGTACAACCTGTAGCTAGGGCACCAACCCTACACTCACCTGGCCCTCAGTACCTGCACTCACCAAAGTGCCCAAACAATAACAATACTAGTAAAGCCTCTCTCTCTTGGCTAGTCCCAACTAGCCAAGTCCCCAAAAAAATAATAATTGTTCTACAAAGTTCACAACACCAATATCACAGAATATAACAGAGTATGAGTTTAGAATTGCTCAGTTGTGATGGTGTCGATGTCTCTGTCGTTCAGCACGTGGTCAGATCAGTCTGACATGTAGTAGTCTGAACTCTCCTTAGAAGATTTATCTCTCTCTAGTATAGAGCTTCGAAGTCACAACAATTGATAGAGAGGCTTGCAGTCTTGAAAGGTTGCAGCATGGAAAAAAAATTGATCTCAAAAGGAATCAATGCGGCCTTCTGTTGAAATCATGGTCATTGGCAAAAGAAGCAAACAAACTACTGAGCTCTCCTTTTGTGAAATTGGACTGCCCCTCTCTTCTGTAAAACAATGACCCTTCTCCTTTTTGTAGGTGCTCTCTTGGATATTTCGGATGAGCAACAATTCGGCACCTGGGGCTTTGAAAGATGAAAAGAAAATTGAAGATAGTGCTCCCTGATTTTCACATGAAAAAAAAACAACTCTCTCGTTTGTATATGTCGACCTGTAGGGTTTTAGGGAGATGATGTTTCCAATAACAAAAAAACCAAATTGATGATCCCCCAAAAAAAAATTCTGCAGTTCAGCCTTTTTAAAACCTTTTTATCATTGCTCTCAAAAATCAATTCTCAAGAAGGTGCGGCTGTGCTTTGAAATTTCAAAGCCAAAAAAATATATGAAGGAGATCCCCTTTTGTTTGGAATTTTCAACAGAGAACCAACAAAACAAACGCACTACTCTAAGAGCCTAGGGAGAGAGGATTGCAAGAGGGAGAAATTGGAAACCCCATGCGTGAAGGCCCCTTGAAAAACAGATGCTGCTCCCCAACCAAGATTTTTTTTGATGAAGAGCTTTTTAAAAAATGATGCACTGCTCAAAAGAAAACTGCGGCTTCTCCTTCTCTAAGTTGCGTCTGGCAACTAGGTTAGTTTGTTTTTTTTTTTGCCGGCCTTTTGAATTGGGAGATCATTTATTTTCGGCCTGGGCTTTGGTGTTTTTTTAAGATGGGTTCTTGGACTTTTTGTGCGGCCTTTGAAGGATAGGAAGCTGTGGCTTGGTGTTCTAAGGAGAGATCAAGGAATTAATTCGGCCATGTGCGTAAGGGGATTTTTGGATCACAGGGCTTTGCTTAATAAGGCTAGAGTGACTCCTAGTAAATATAAGTAAGCACAAGCTAGGTTCTCCCCTTTCTCTATTGCACAATCACCAAATCCTTCCATGCATTAATCGCATGTTCGACGTTCCTGAAACACTTAACACACACGTTAAAACGTTCACACACGTTTGTTATCATCAAACACGAAGTTCATAGATCGTTGCTACCAACAATCTCCCCATTTTGATGATGACAAACCAAGTATAAGATTTGAGCAATGAAATTCCAATTCCAAATAGTGTGTGTGATAGTGTGGCAAAAGTGGGTGACATGCAATGAGATGAAATGATGTGCAAACAATGATGTATAACGTATATCAATAAGCATGCTCCCCCTACTTTTGTGCTTCCCCAATATTCATTAATGCTCCCCCTTAATCAAACAACCATATATTTGCGAGCATTACACAAATAGTACCAAATGACAAATACCAAGCACTCCAAGTAATAAATTCCAAATCTTCACCAAGTGAATACCACAAATAGTACCAAATGACAAATACCAAGCACACCAAGTAATAAATACCAAATCTTTCCAAATTTTTCTCCCCCTTTGTTATCATCAAAAGTCACACCACGAAGTCAAAATCATATATTAGGCAGAAAGAGAGTATTATGAACCATTACCAACAATTGCAAGCATACAATCATAGAATAGTCAAGGCAAAAGCCAATGAAATTAAACAACTATGACTTCAACTCCAACGTGTACGTGTGATGATTAAAATTGAAGCACATAGGGAGAATCATTTAAGAAAGTCAACCAAGATCAATCCACATTTTCCAGATAACATTCTATCACCTAGGATTGATTGTTCCCACCTCATTAAAAATGAGTTCAAGGTACCGCACCCCAAAAACATAGCCTAGAAGGACTCTTAGATGTGGGGGTGGCATTGCTTGACGAGTAAATACACCAACGCTAAAGTTTACCCATAAAGCTTATGTTGGATACTCGTGGGTAATACCGTTGCCAATGATTGTATCCATTTTTCATACAGAGCATGTATTTCTTTTTTTTAAATGATTTATACTTGTAGTAACATGTTTTTAATGCTCAATTTTTATCCATGGCAAGGTATATCATATCCCTTAGAATATCAGTTAAGTTTTCCTCCTACATTCACATTTCCAATTTCAAAAACGATATCTCCAAATGTGCAACAATAATAATATATGTGGAAGTGAAATAGGTGGTGTAGAAATCAAGTTATTTCCCGTCATTGAACATGCCATGAATATTTAGAAAGATGGACATGCGCATGTAGCAAAAGAAATAATACAACAATTTCTACGTACATATGAAAATCATTCATGAACACTTCTTTTAATGAATCAAAAAGAAAGATACACATTGAAGCACCATTTTCTTTTCGTTTTTGTTTTATTTTTTTTTCATTTTTTTCAATTTTTTTGTTTTTTTTTGAATGCATGAGATACTAAAGCAAACATGAGATGCAATCACACAAATAGGAAAAAAAATCATGCACACATAACAATGCAACTACTAGCACACAAACAAGAAAAAAGTTCAAGCACACAAGAAAGCATGGAGTCTCGTACTAAGTTTTATCAATAATACCAAGCTCAAGACGAAGACGACAAAAGCGAGCCTCAACCAAAGGTTTGGTGAATATGTCTGCAAGCTGAGATTCCGTAGGAACAAACTCCACAGACACATCCTCTTTAGTGAGGTGATCTCTAAGAAAATGGTGTCTTACGTCAATATGTTTAGTACGAGAGTGGTGTACGGGATTATTAGAAAGATCTATGGCACTCTTGCTGTCACAATGAAGAGGAACTCTTTTAAGAGCTAGTCCGTAATCAGATAATGTTTGCATCATCCACAATACTTGAGCACAGCAACTGCCGAGGGCAATATACTCTGCTTCAGTAGTGGATAATGCAACACTATTTTGCTTACGGCTAGACCATGAAACTAAAGAGTGTCCTAGCAAAAATCAAGTACCACTAGTGCTCTTTCTATCAGTTAAACTTCCCGTATAATCAGCATCAGAATAACCCACCAAATCAAAGTTACCACTAGAAGGATACCAAAGGCCTAAAGTAGGTGTACTGATTAGGTACCTAAAGATCCTTTTAATTGCTTTCAAATGAGATTCTTTTGGGTTTGATTGAAAGCGTGCACACAAACATACAGCAAACATTATATCAGGACTAGATGCAGTCAAGTACAATAAAGAACCAATCATACCTCGATATAGCTTTTGGTCCACTGCAACTCCTTGTTCATCCCTGTCCATTTTTGTGTTGGGGCACATCGGCGTTCCAATTCCTTTAGACTTCTCCATCCCAAACTTTTTCAGAAGTTCATTGATGTATTTGGTTTGAGATAGAAAGATGCCTTCCTTTCCTTGCTTTACTTGGAACCCCAGAAAATATTTCAGCTCTCCCACAAGGCTCATCTCAAACTGATCCTGCATGACTTTCTCAAACTTTTGACATAGAAGATCGTTAGTAGCACCATAAATAATGTCATCAACATATATTTGCACAATGAGAAAGTCTTCAGATTCATGCATCAAGAATAGTGTATTGTCAGCACTCCCTTTTATAAAATTATTTTCCAACAAATATGTGCTTAGACGGTCATACCAAGCTCGTGGAGCTTGCTTAAGACCATACAAAGCTTTTTCTAATTTATACACATGGTTTGGAAAATTATGGCTTTCAAAACCTGGGGGTTGCTCGACAAATACCTCTTCTTTTAGGTAGCCATTAAGAAAGGCGCTTTTTACATCCATTCGTTTTAGTTTGAGCCCTTTATAACTTGCAAAAGCTAGCAAGATTCTAATGGACTCAAGCCTGGCAACTGGTGCAAAAGTCTCATCCACATCAATACCTTCAATTTGGTTGTACCCTTTAACCTAGCCTTGTTTCTAATAACATTACCAGATTCATCATGCTTATTTTTAAACACCCATTTAGTACCAACTACAGGATAATCAGTGGGTCTAGGTACTAGTTTCCAGACATTATTCCTGACAAATTGATTTAATTCCTCTTGCATGGCCAAAACCCAACTTTCCTCTTCTAAAGCAATATCTATAGTCTTAGGCTCTATTACAGAAATAAAGTCACCATAAATACATAGAGCGCAAAGATCTCTAAAAGAGGAACGTGTGCGAATACCTGCCGTAGGCTCACCTAGGATTAAGTCTGGTGGGTGGTTTGGAGTGAATCTCAACTCTCCTCTGGTAACTGCTTCATCTTGTATTTCTGTCGAATCAGTTTCAGCTTCTTTCTGTATTTCAGGTTGCTCCTCATTAACTTTTGGAATGCCTTGTTGTTCTACATTTTCCTCTTCAATGTTCTGCCTGCAATCCAAAGAATTTATATCAGATTCATCAAACTTTACATTTATAGATTCAACAATTGCAAGTGTGCGTTTATTATAAATCCTGTATGCTCTGCTCTTTGCTGAATATCCTACGAACACTCCCTCATCTGACTTTGATTCAAAGGTGCCAAGCTGATCTGCAGTATTTAATATAAAGCACCTGCATCCAAAAACTCTAAAGTAAGAAACTTTCGGGGTGTTGCCATGCCATAGTTCATAAGATGTTTTATTTAGTATAGGTCTAAGCATAACTCTGTTGCATACATGGCATGCCGTATTAATGGCCTCAGCCCAAAAAGACATAGGCGAGCTATATTCATTTAACATACTCCTAGCCATCTCTTTTAATGTGCGATTCTTTCCCTCGACCACCCCATTTTGTTGAGGTGTTCTAGGAGAAGAGAATTCATGTAAAATTCCTTTTTCAAAACAAAATTTTTCAAAAGCATTTTCAAACTCACCTCCATGATCGCTTCTAATTTTTACAATGGAAGAATTTTTCTCATTAGAAACTTGTATGCAAAATTTTTGAAAATGGTCAAATGAGTCTGATTTTTTGGCTAGGAAGTATACCCATGTATATCTAGAGAAATCATCAACCAATACTAAACAATACTTTTTACCTCCTAGGCTAGCAATGTCTGTTGGACCAAATAAATCCATGTGCACTAATTCCAATATACGTGTGGTGGCAATTTCATTGATGCTAGAGAAAGTAGATCTAGTTTGCTTACCTTTGGTGCATGCCACGCACAACTTACCATTCTCATATGTCTGATGTGGTAGTCCTCTTACCAAATTTTTGCTTTCGATCTTCTTTATCAATCCCATGCTTGCATGTGCTAATCGTCTATGCCATAGTGTGGCCTCTTCTTCACCTACAAGCAAGCATTTAGAAACAGTTAGTTCTTCAATCATAAGATTATACACATTATTCTTTCTATTTGCAGTAATAATAATGTCACCTGTGGATCTATCAATGATTCTACAAAGTTTTTCATCAAATTCAACTTTCATACCTTTGTCACACAGCTGACTGATAGAAATGAGGTTATGTTTCAAATTTTCAACCAATAGGACATCTGTAAGCCGAAAGGTGTCGTTACCTACAACACCTTTACCAATTAAATTGCATTTTCCATTGTCCCCTAAAGTAACACTTCCTCCTTCATGCTTTGTAAGGCTAAGGAACTTTCCTCTTTCACCTGTCATGTGTCTTGAGCAGCCAGAGTCTAAGTACCACTCACACTTTTGTCCCTCAGCCGTGTCATGTACCTACACATAAGAAGAGCATGATATGTGTGACCTAGGAATCCAAATAGGTCCACTAGTGTTAGTCACTTTATTTTTTGGAACCCAAATTTGCTTAAATTTGATGTTGGAATTCCTATACTTGCAATTATAATAAGCATGACCAACTCAACCACATGTATAACATTTATCAAACATGCTTCTTCCTACACCAGTTTCTTTTTGATTCTTTTTATTAATTCTAGGCCTCTCATCAATTTTATTTCCATATCCCAAACCACGCCTGTTATTTCCTTGTATCTGATTACCTAGAATAATGTCTAATGAATGTTTTCCAACACCAAATTTTTTATAGACAATTCAAGATCAGATATTTTAGACTTTAAAAACATGTTCTCATTAACAAGCATGGTACATTTACTAATGAAGGCCTTTTTGTTCTCTTCCTCACTCTTTTTCAGATTAGCCATCTTCTTTTCTAGCTCTTTATTTTCATTTATTAGCATGCAAATTTTCTCATTTAATAATTCATTTTCAACTTCTAGTGTAACCATATTTAGTTTAAACATGCTAATGTCTTTAAGCAAAGTAGAGCAATTCAGACACTCAGTTTCAGTAGGCATACAAGATTTTCCCTTTTCCAAAGAACTAATAGTAGAATTACATGCAACAAGTTTTTCTTTAATTTCATCAACTTCTAATGACATATTATAATTGTCTTGTTTCAATTCAAAATTGGCATTTTTAAACTTCTCTACATGGGATTCTAGTAACTCAATAGTTGATTCCAACCTTTCAATTTCATCTTGCATTTCTTTAAAGGTAGTCACAAGTTGAGCTTTAGTTAAAGATTTTACCTGATCTAGTTCTCCCATCAGACAAAGAGAGGAATGTGCAACTTCCTCTTGAGATTCATCCTCGCTGTCCATATCCCATGTGAGCACCAAAGATTTTCCCTTTTGTTCCGCAGCGTTATTCTTTCCTTGAGGGCATTGCTTCATAAAATGTCCCTGCTTTTTACATTTAAAACATGTAACCGGATCAGTAGTATTCTGCTCAAAATATTTATTATTAGAATTAAATTTAGAGCGATTAAACCTTTTCAGCATCTCTGATCTCCCGTTGCCAGTTCTGATATATTTCTTGAAGCTCCTCACCAAAAAGGCCTCCTCTTCATCTCCATCTTCATCCTCTTTAGCCTGAAGGGCTATTGCCTTTGAAGCCTTCATTTCATCTTTCTCTCTCAGTTCAATGCTCTGTAGCTCCAGCTCGTGGGACATCAGATTCCCTATCATATCCTCAACTTTCATCTGCGATAAATCCCTTGCTTCCTGAATAGCTGTAATTTTAGGGCGGAAGGAGCTAGGCAGCGCTCTCAAGATCTTTCTGATTTGTTCTAGGCTTGAGTACGGCTTTCCAAGAGAAGTGGATTTGTAGACGATGTCTGTGAACCTCGCAAACATCTCTTTGATTAACTCTGATGGAAGCATGCGGAAGCTTTCATATTCAGTGCTGAGTAGCGCAAGTCTGGACTCCTTAACCTGTGATGTACCTTCATGAGTCACCTCCAGAGTATGCCAAATTTCCTGCGCAGTTTGACATTGAGATATACGGTTAAACTCAGCTTTATCTAAAGCATAGATCAATGCATTCATAGCTTTGTTATTCAATGAAAAACGCTTCTTATCAAAGTCATCCCACTTATCTTCTGGTTTTATCATTTCATTATTAGCAACATTAATGGTGGGAGGTTTATAGCCTTTTTCCACAATGCTCCATACATCATAGTCAACAGCAGCTAAATAAATCCTCATCCTAGTTTTCCAATAAGCAAAATCAACATCATTAAACTTGGGGGGACGGGAAATAGACTGTCCCTCAGCAAAAGCACTATCAGACATAATCATAGACATGATCAACTAGGCTAGATCCTCTAAACTGGCTCTGATACCACTTGTTGGATCTGGATCTAAGCCTAGGGGGGTGAATAGGCTTATAAAAATTCTCATGCAACCCACGAGAAATCACACGCAGTTATAGCCACAGGCAGGGTAAGCAATAATCAACCACAGATACACAGCAGATTTTACCCTGGTTCGGTCGCACCCACGACCTACATCCAGCCCCAAAAGCAATACTAGATTATTAAAGTTAACTGGTACAACCTGTAGCTAGGGCACCAACCCTACACTCACCTGGCCCTCAGTACCTGCACTCACCAAAGTGCCCAAACAATAACAATACTAGTAAAGCCTCTCTCTCTTGGCTAGTCCCAACTAGCCAAGTCCCCAAAAAAATAATAATTGTTCTACAAAGTTCACAACACCAATATCACAGAATATAACAGAGTATGAGTTTAGAATTGCTCAGTTGTGATGGTGTCGATGTCTCTGTCATTCAGCACGTGGTCAGATCAGTCTGACATGTAGTAGTCTGAACTCTCCTTAGAAGATTGATCTCTCTCTAGTATAGAGCTTCGAAGTCACAACAATTGATAGAGAGGCTTGCAGTCTTGAAAGGTTGCAGCTTGGAAAAAAATTGATCTCAAAAGGAATCAATGCGGCCTTCTGTTGAAATCATGGTCATTGGCAAAAGAAGCAAACAAACTGTTGAGCTCTCCTTTTGTGAAATTGGACTGCCCCTCTCTTCTGTAAAACAATGACCCTTCTCCTTTTTGTAGGTGCTCTCTTGGATATTTCGGATGAGCAACAATTCGGCACCTGGGGCTTTGAAAGACGAAAAGAAAATTGAAGATAGTGCTCCCTGATTTTCACATGAAAAAAAACAACTCTCTCTTTTGTATATGTTGACCTGTAGGGTTTTGGGGAGATGATGCTTCCAATAACACAAAAACCAAATTGATGATCCCCAAAAAAAATTCTGCAGTTCAGCCTTTTTAAAACCTTTTTATCATTGCTCTCAAAAATCAATTCTCAAGAAGGTGCGGTTGTGCTTTGAAATTTCAAAGCCAAAAAACAATATATGAAGGAGATCCCCTTTTGTTTGGAATTTTCAACAGAGAACCAACAAAACAAACGCACTACTCTAAGAGCCTAGGGAGAGAGGATTGCAAGAGGAGGGAGAAATTGGAAACCCCATGCATGAAGGCCCCTTGAAAAACAAATGCTGCTCCCCAACCAAGATTTTTTTTGATGAAGAGCTTTTTAAAAAATGATGCACTGCTCAAAAGAAAACTGCGGCTTCTCCTTCTCTAAGTTGCGGCTGGCAACTAGGTTAGTTTGTTTTTTTTTGGCCGGCCTTTTGAATTGGGAGATCATTTATTTTCGGCCTGGGCTTTGGTGTTTTTTTAAGATGGGTTCTTGGACTTTTTGTGCGGCCTTTGAAGGATAGGAAGCTGTGGCTTGGTGTTCTAAGGAGAGATCAAGGAATTAATTCGGCCATGTGCGTAAGGGGATTTTTGGATCACAGGGCTTTGCTTAATAAGGCTAGAGTGACTCCTAGTAAATATAAGTCAGCACAAGCTAGGTTCTCCCCTTTCTCTAGTGCACAATCGCCAAATCCTTCCGTGCATTAATCGCATGTTCGACGTTCCTGAAACACTTAACACACACGTTAAAACGTTCACACACGTTTGTTATCATCAAACACGAAGTTCATAGATCGTTGCTACCAACAAAGCCGGTTGCCCCTAAGACAGAAGTCCTCATCTATGCTCCACGAGAAGAGCTGATCCAAGAGGCAGCAAAGAAGAGCAAATACGAGAACATGGACGACCTCAAAGTTTGCAAATATCACAATGACTATGGGCACGACACAAACGACTGTTGGACTCTCAAAAAAGAGATCGATGCCCTAGTTAAGCGAGGACACCCCAAGGGCTCGACCAGTGATCCACCCAGCAAGGAAGGATCCTCAAAACAGAATGACATGATGACGGGATCGCCTGTTAACAAGGTGGTCGACTAATGAGCCATCTAAGACTCGAGGCGAATAAAAGGGCAATGAATGGCAATAGCTCCGACGTCGATCAGAAAAACACATGTACGCCATTATCGCTTTTCTCTTACTTATCGCTTTTCTCTTACTTCCATCAATAAAGCACGTCTCTTTTACCGAATAAAGTTTTGCTTCCATAAGTCTTCGTAAAAGTCTACAGAAACTATCTCTTCAAAACTCCCCATGAAAAGGATCCGATCCTCGGGAGGTTTTGGGAAAACTAAACTTACGTTGATGCAATTTTCCCTAAAAAGAGCGTCAGTCGTAAGTCGAAGGGCCACCCCTTCACCACTAAATGACTCCCCTAAAACGAGCATCAGCCGTAAGTCGAAGGGGCCACCCCTTCGCCACTGAACGACTCTCCTAAAAAGAGCATCAGCCGTAAGTCAAAGGGTCCATCCCTTTGCCACTGGACGACTCTCCCAAAACAAGCTTAACCGTAAGTCAAAGGGGCCACCCCTTTGCCACTGAACAACTCTCCTAAAACGAGCGTCAGCCGTAATTCAAAGGGGCCACGCCTTCGCCACTGAACGAATCTTCCAAACGAGCGTCAGCCGTAAGTCGAAGGGGCCACCCCTTCGCCACTGAACGACTCTACCAAACGATCATCAGCTGTAAGTCAAAGGGGCCGCCACTTCGCCACTGAACAACTCTCCCAAATGAGCGTCAGCCGTAAGTTGATGGGACCAACCCTTCGCAAGTGAACGACTCCTAAAACGAGCGTCAGCCATAAGTCGAAGGGGCCACCCCTTCGCCATTGAATGACTATCCTAAAACGAGCATCGACCGTAAGTCTAAGGGGCCACCCCTTTGCCACCGAACGACTCTCCCAAACGAGCGTCAGCCGTAAGTCAAAGGGGCCACCCGTTCGTCACCGAATGACTCTCCCAAACGAGCATCACTCGTAAGTCGATGAGCCCATCCCTTCACCATCGAACAACTCCTAAAAATGAGCGTCAGCTGTAAATAGATGGGACCACCCCTTCACCACTGAACGACTCCTAAAACGAGCGTTAGCTATAAGTCGAAGGGGACACCCCTTTGCCACTGAACGACTCCTAAAACGAGCGTCAGTCGTAAGTCGAAGGGGCCACCCCTTTGCCACTGAATGACTCTCCTAAAACGAGCGTCAGCCGTAAGTCAAAGGGGCCACCCCTTCGCCACTGAACGACTCTCCTAAAACGAGCGTCAGACGTAAGTCGAAGGGGCCACCCCTTCGCCACTGAACGACTCTCCTAAAACGAGCGTCAGACGTAAGTCGAAGGGGCCACCCCTTCGCCACTGAACGACTCTCCCAAACAAGCGTCAGCCGTAAGTCGAAGGGGCCACCCCTTCTCCACTGAACAACTCTCCCAAACGAGCGTCAGCCGTAAGTTGATGGGACCGCCCCTTTTCAAGTGAGGAACGTCCAAACGAGCGTCAGCTGTAAGTTGATGGGGCCACCCCTTCGCCACTGAACAACTCTCCTAAAATGAGCATCGACCATAAGTCGAAGGGGCCACCCCTTCACCACCGAATTACACTCCCAAACGAGCGTCAGTTGTAAGCCAAAGGGGCCATCCCTTTGCCACCGAACGACTCTCCCAAACGAGCATCAGCCGTAAGTCGAAGGTGCCACCCCTTTGTCACCGAATGACTCTCCTAAACGAGCATCACCCAGAAGTCGATGGGACCACCCCTTCACCACTGAACGACTCCTAAAAATGAGCGTCAGCCGTAAGTCGATGGGACCACCCCTTCGCCACTGAACGACTCCTAAAACGAGCGTCAGCTATAAGTCGAAGGGGCCACCCCTTTGCCACTGAACGACTCCTAAAACGAGCATCAGTCGTAAGTCAAAGGGGCCACCCCTTCGCCACTGAACGACTCCTAAAACGAGCGCCAGCCGTAAGTCAAAAGGGCCACCCATTCTCTAATGAACGACTCCTAAAACGAGCATCAGCCATAAGTCGATGGGACCACCCCTTTGCCACTGAACGACTCTCCCAAACGAGCATCAGCCATAAATCGATGGGACCACCCCTTCGCCACTAAATGACTTAAAACGAGTGTCACACGTAAGTCGATGGGACCACCCCTTCGCCACTGAACGACTCCTAAAACAAGCGTCAGCTGTAAGTCGAAGGGGCCACCCCTTCGCCACTGAACGACTCTCTCGAATAAGTGCCATCCGTAAGTCGAAGGGACCACCCCTTCGCCACTGAATGACTCTCCCAGAGCGCCTTCAGTCATAAGTCGAAAGGGCCACCCCTTCGCAGCCGAACGACTCCCATTTCATCAACCATGAGTCGGAAAAATCTCTCCCTCACCATGGAACGTAGTGGTCAACTTCTAAATGTGGTTTGATGGTTTATCCTTGATCACCCTGAAGCAACGCCTAACCCATCGAAAGGGACCATCATGCATTACGACCACCACGAGGCGTGAGCGACAACAAACAAAGAGAGGAAATGGCAAATAAGGATACACTGGCCAATTCTCATGTCACTTCCTATTGCAAAACATTATTTTCATGTACATCACCCCCCTACATTCAAAAATTTCTACAAGCAGGCTTAAATCGAAAGCGCTGAGATCTTACAGCAGCTGTTCAGGCCCTTGATCTCCATCCAGCACGACGAAAGACTCTGGGCCCCCTGTAGCGCCCGGTCTTGCTTCGTCGACAGCCATGGTGGTAGCCTCGTCCACAGGAGCTGCCTCCTCCATGCCTCGGCTCGACTCGTTATCGCCTTGGCTTGACTCATCCTCGTCGAAGTTTGGAAGTACTACCAGGATCTGGTCAATCTCAGCAGGTGGTCGGGAAATCGATTCTTCATCTCCAATCGACATCACTCGTAGCCTTCTTTGTATAGCTCATCGAAGTTAGTAAATTTATCTTTGAACTCCTAAATCGCACTCTCCGCTATGACCTCGTTCTCGACCCTCTCCTCCAGCAGAGCATCATCTGCTCGCTTCCTTAAGGCGACCTGCTCAACCTCCCTCTTACGAGACTCGTGCAACTCCTCTTTAAGTTTCTGGAGTTAATTCAGTCTCGTCTTACAGAGAAGGCTGAGTCTAGTCAACTCAACTTGAGAACGCTCCATGTGCAATCTAACAGCCTCCATGGTAACCCCATGATCAGCCACCTCTGGAGCGCAACGATGCAATGCCACGGTGGCCACAAGAGACTGCATGCAACACTTGATGGTCAGCTTACGCAATGATATCAGCATCGATAGAGGCCCCAGTAATGCGTGAATGGCTATTGACGCAAGCCACGCATAGTTGACCTTTTCCTTGACAGCCATGTCCTATGGAAGGATTACATTCTCGGTGATGCGGGAGGCGGTCCCACAGTCAAGGAGAGCAAAATCTCCATGCCTCAATGGAAACCTCGCCTTGACGAGCTCCTCCTTAGAACAGTCGAGGGGGGCCTGAGGAGATCGGCCCTCCAGCAACATCGACCTATACTCGTCAAGGATGTCTTTAGAGAACCCTACGGAGGGGAACAGACCCCCCAGGGCCAGGAATACCGGTGCACGATGAGCTCCGATGGAACTTGAGTCTCCCTTGAATCTTCCTCGTGAAAAGCATCACTCCCTGGCTGGGAGGCCTGCTCCACGTCTGTATTCGACCCAGACGGCTCCGAGTCGCTGAGAATGAGCTTCCGCCTCCTCTTGCTTCCCTCTAGCGCAACCACTTCAAACTTAAAGAGGGACCCTTTCTTCTTCTTCTGTTGAGGGAGAGCCACCTGGGCAGTCCACTCGACGATCATGGGGCAATCTTCGGACGGTTTGGCATCGATCTCAACACGGTCGGTGCCTGAGGCTACAACATGCTCGCCTCTGCCTCTTTGATGGAAGCCTCGATTGCTTCCCCTATGGCGGGATCCACCTGATAATCCATGTCGGTCATACCTGTAAGGGTAACAAACAAGTTAGGTCGAAGAACAAAGGTCGAACAGTTGGCGAGCACAATCGAACCGACCTTTCGTCCACACGGTTCGACGAAGCACGTCGTCCGACCACAACCACTTGATCGACCTCATACCCTCTGGCAGGATCGTCAGAATATCGGCATCTTTCCTCTCCTCGTTAGTCAGTAGCTTATCCTCGGTGGGTGCCAAATTAGGGGTGCCCCAATCGGTGTAGAAGCTTGCCTCCCCTTGAAAAACTACAAACACAAACTCATCTTTCCACTTGGGATTGGAGGTGAGAAGATCTTCCAGCAGCTTTCAACCTCGACAGGGCATTATCATCTACCATCCCGGGGTTTTAAGGGGAGGAATCGAGAAGAAGTAGTTGAACAGGCGCAGAGATGGTTTGATTTTCTTCGTCACGCACAGAATTATGAAGCCCATCAACATGCCGATGGCGTTTGACATTAACTGGCAGAGAGAAATGTTCAAGGTACACAGGAAGTACCGCATGAAGGGATGCATGGGAAACCGAAGGCCTTATTCGAAGGCTTTTACATAAACCCATGACTCCCGATCGCCAGGACGATGAGCCCTCTCGTCCCTCCCATGCAACCTGATTTGATAATTAAGACGAACGTAGCTCCTCTGAAGCTCGCCAATTTGGCCGGCCTTGACTTTGGACTTCACATTTGCCAGCAAGCCCGGCTCCATGATCCCTTCCCGATTCTTTTGAATGGATGTGACCACATTTCTTTCGAAGGCAGAGATAGAGGACGAAGCCATTGCTTTCGAGAGAAGGAGAACATGAATCGAGAGAATGAAGACGATGCTTCCGCACACTACCGATGGAACTGGCATATATGGGAAAGGCAACAACCCATAATGGAACACATGTCAAAGATCTAAGAGCTCAGAATGTCTTGGATTTTGAACCGACAAATCATCTCAATCGACGAGGCGGGCGTTTTGGCACCTAAAACTCAAGTGATGTTTTCTCGACTACCGAGCCCTATTAAATGTGATGTAACGTCACTTGACTTTAGTGGATGGATCCTTCAAGGTCGTGCGACGGGGGCCATTTTTGAGTCATTGGGCCGGCATTCGAGACAACTCGGTCGACATATGACTAAGGCCCACCAGGCCCACCAAAGAAGCCCGATGTAGACTCAGTCAAAGCCCAAATGGCCAGTCGACTGGTGGGTCTGCCTCACTCAAACATGGGATTAAAGGTGGGCTCGGGAATCTCGGGGACGTGCGTAACATTTATTCCTATTAATGAGGGAAGATCGTGGCCCCGTTACGGGTGGCCGTTATCTCCCCAGCGTCTCCAAATGGACCATGAACGTCTATAAATAGAGGAAAGTGTCACATTTCTATGGTACAAGGTCTAAGACATAGAACTCTACTTTCTTAGCTTATATTTCTTATATTCGAGCTTGCACCGTCAGTCGTGAGGCGAACCTCCATGGGTCGATCCCAACTGCACCAAGCTCCCTTCTTCCTTAAGTTACATACTAACTTAAGCATCGGAGGGGATTTGGATCGGAACCCAGATCTGACACCCCCTAACGAGTCCATGTGGTGCAAATCAACGGTCGCTACTCAACGTCAAAGGACAATAATGAGCCTCCAAACCTTGAATGTCACATCATCTCCAACTACCATTACTCGACCCTGGTTCCTACAACCAAGGGTCCTACTCCAACTGTAGACAGGTATCTGATTCAGCGTCTCGATTCTATGTCATCTTGACCACTATCTCAGTCAATTTTGGCCTTAACAGACATGAATAGCTTAGGCGAAGTGAAAGACACCACCTTTTGAGGGTGAGAATTGATTGAGTGGAAGTTTAAATGTAACCCAATGATGAAGTATGCAAATAAAGAAACGTGAGAGAGAGAGAGAGAGTATTCAAAGATGATACGTGTGGGTGTTCAAGGTTTCATGATGTAGTATGGATTATAAATTTATCTCAACTTACTACGACCTCTCGTTTGGCTAAGGAGAGAATGGTCGGAAGTGTTGGGTTTTAAGGGACCCTTAGGGCATATTTATATGCTCGTCCTACGTCGGATGGACAATAGAGGCAAAATAAAAGCAAGCAGCAGAAAAAACGTTAAACCATTTAACATAACAAGCCCTAAGGATATCAAGACTCTAGCCAGGATCTCTACTATCTTGATGTGGGTCTGACCATCCAAGATAGATCTAAACTACTGCAATATTATAAATATTATACTTAATTAAACTACATATCCGAAACCTTACTTACACCGGCAAGGTGTACCAAAACGCATCCCGAGTCGCTCCTCGTCCCGAGCTGAACCGCTTCCCGGACTGCACCGCGTCCCGAGGCGAGCAATCCCCTTGTCGTCGAGCCAACCACGCGTCAAAGAAAGTTTCACTTGAGTGGATCCTTCGCCAAGACTTAGAATCGTATCCGAGCCCCTTCGTGCCTTTGCTAGAGCCCTTCAGGAGCAAGGCAGAAATATAGGGAGAAGAGAATATTAATTTTAAGCTTAGATCCGAGCATGCTCCAAACTTTTTGGGAGCCGCTTAGATCTAGAGCTTGGGACGAGTTATGAGGAAGGGGCAGGCACCTAATTTATATAGGCGGCTGACCCCTCCCATTTACTCCACTTCCGATGTGGGACTAAGTATTTTGGAGTAATTGATTCAAGTTAGTTTGCCTTAATGAAAGGCCAAATTTCTATGAATTTTGACGCCCTCATCATTGACCTTCACATTTGATACAACCTATCAAATCGAAGAGCACTGAATGGTGAACGTGTAGGAAAAAACGGCGCGTCAATCCGAGTCCGTTTGACCCCTCAAACGTGTGTCCAAAGATCAGCCCAAAAACCGCATTGCGCACAAGTCCAGCCGTCACAAAACGCACGCAATCTTAGGGCTGCGTGTAGGGCCCACCTTGTGCCAGCCACATGCAGTGCATAAGCCTTGAGGCGCGCGCACTGCATGTGCCTCAATAAGGCACGTGACTACACCTGCAGCAGGCGGGTGGGCCCTGCCCGCTGTTAGCAGGCGCGGGCGCGGGCGCGTGCGCATGCGCATGCAGCCCGCCTGTGCCTGCAAGCACAGGTAGCCTATTGTAGACGCGAGCCTGCCTAGCGGGCCCGCTTTAAGTTGGGTTCAACCCAACAGTTTGGGCTGATCCTCTCCCTTGTGCTCAACGATGGTTTTGGCCATAACTTGTGCATTTGGACTCCGTTTTTGACGCGATTTGAACCTGCGTTTAGACCGGGATGATCCCGTCATCCAGGTAATCTTTTCCTTGTGTTTATTATATTAAATATATCCTTAAATAATTTAAGACACATTTAATATCATTTTGCATCATATGCAATATTGTCCACATCTAAGCTTAAAATCTCCTACTTGCACTCAGGATCATTTTTCCTGAATGCAGATGCTAACTGCAAACTGTTTGCAGTTTACTATCCCTTGCGTCGAATACTTATTCTCCCTAATTTCTACCTATTACTAGCCGAAGGTCACACTCTGTGTGAGACCCTACAGCCTGACCCTACTACAGGTGGGGCTCAAAGCCCCAGACGGCAGTGACCACGAGCAGCAAATGCCGTCCATGTTTCAGTATCATACTTATGTGGTTAACTCATTGACATGAGTAGTGTCAGGACCACCCTGCCTGTGTCTGTGATGAATACCGCAGTTTTAGTCTCTTTGTCAAAACTATGCCGTTTAGTTCAAGCCTAGGGTACGGTCAAACTGTCAACCACAATAGCTCGAAACCGGTTAGTCTTCATCGATCTTTAGTCAAATAATATTTGACATCTTCCAACATACTCTGGCCAGAGTTTTTACTAAAGATCGAACTAACACTACGACACTAACTCACATTGGCCGGGAGAGACGAACCCTATATTGGTCATTATTCTCCTCGCACGCTTCAAATGTCACGCAACCAAAGACCTTTCGACAGGCCTTGCCTCGAAGCTAGGTCAAGGATCTAAGTGACACCGTTCACATACAGGTTCGTACAATGACCTCAAGTCAAAAGACCAACTTGCCTATAATCACTAAGAGTTATCATTGACAGATTGGTCAATCATAACCATATGATAACCATATGATAACCCTTGTTTTCATGTCTAGCTTAACTTACGTTCGTGTCATTGCGGTTCAGCAGACACGGCCAGGAAATTGACTAAGCCAGGATCACTTATCCCTAGTCTAACTAGGGTGATCCAACAAACTTAGCCAAGCACATTGACCGGATCATGGTCCATTCAATGAAAATTATCATTTTTATATGTGTGCCATAGACTAAAAGACTTTTATTAGAACTAGTTATTCCTATCAACTAGTGAATCCTTAAAATTCAAAATTTTATGGGTTTGTTAATAAGTTTTATTACGTCCTTATCAACTATAAGGTTCATTTGTATTAACGTGATATCCTAATCGTTATTAGGATTTTTAATAAATACAGATTACAACACTTTAAAGTGTAGTCTTTTAATGAAAATTATTATTATAACGATTAAAATAATAATCATCGTTAAAAGGACTACCCTAATTGGGAATTAGGTATGAAAAGGTTGTAATGATTTATTAAAACATAGCATGTTATTTAAAATTCTTCTTTTAAATTTTAAAGAGGTTTTTAATGGCTAACCTAAAGGGTTTCTTGAATTATCAAATAATAAGCAAGAATTTAGAATGACCATTAAACAGAAACTACACTAACTGTATCACATAAAAGTAGGTATCCAACTATTTAACAATTAAATATGAACAACATATTAAAAATTTATCTGATAAATAATTAATATGCATCTTAAAATTTAACACTTAAATAATAAGCAAGATTTTAAAACATAAAATTTTATCTAATAAAATTAAATAGTTTCATAAACATTATCACATAATTTTATTTCAAAAACTTTGTTTTAAAATCATCATAAAATATTAGCATGCTTCAAAGAGGATTTTATCACATAAAATAATTATTAAAAACATCTAATAAAATGTTTGATCCATTTTTAACGAATATCACATAAATTTAAAAATAGATCTAATATGTATTTAAAAAGCATACTTGCATTTATAAATTGCAGTCCTTAAATCACATGCAGACATATGGCTCCGATACCAATGTTGGGTTTTAAGGGACCCTTAGGGCACATTTCTATGCTCGTCCCACGTCGGACAGACGATAGAGGCAAAAGAAAAAGCAAGCAGCGAAAAAAACGTTAAACCATTTAACATAACAAGCCCTAAGGATATCAAGACCCTAGCGAGAATCTCTAGTATCTTGAGGTGGGTCCGACCATCCAAGATAGATCTAAGCCACTGCAATATTATAAATACTATGCTTAATTAAACTACATACCCGAAACCTTGCTTGCACCTGCAAGATGTACCAAACTGCATCCCGAGCCACTCCTCGTCCCGAGATGAACCGCTTCCCGGACCGCACCGCGTCCCGAGCTGAACCGCTTCCCAAACCGCACCGCATCTCGAGGCAAGCAATCCCCTTGTCGCCAAGCCAACCACGCGTCGAAGAAAGTTTCACTTGAGTGGATCCTTCGCCAAGACTCCAGAACGTATCTGAGCCCCTTCGTGGCTTTGCTAGAGCCCTTCAAGAGCAAGGCAAAAATATATGGAGAAGAGAATATTAATTTTAAGCTTAGATCTAAGCGTGCTGCAAACTTTTTGGGAGCTGCTCAGATCTAGAGCTTGGGACGAGTTATGAGGAGGGAGCAGGCCCCTATTTATATAGGCGGCTGACCCCTCCCCTTTACTCCACTTCCGATGTGGGACTAAATATTTTGGAGTAATTGATTCAAGTTAGTTTGCCTTAATAAAAGACCAAACTTCTATGAATTTTAACTCCCTCAGCGTTGAGCTTCACATTTGATAGAACCTATCAAATCGAAGAGCGCTGAACGATGAACGCGTAGGAAAAAAAGGCGCGTCAATCCGAGTCCGTTTGACCCCTCAAACGTGTGTCCAAGGATCAGCCCAAAAACCACATTTCGCACAAGTCCAGCCGTCACAAAATGCACGCAGCCCTAGGGCTGCGTGTGGGGCCCACCCAGCGCCAGCAGTGTGCAGCTCACGTGCTTTGAGGCGCGTACGATGCATGTGTTGTAATGCCCTACAAGCTACTGCACAAGTACTAGAGGGGGGTGAATAGTACTTTAAAAATAACGAGGAGTATAATTCCTAATTATAGTGCAAACAACTACCAAATCAATTTGCGGAAGCTTAAATTGATGACAACAACAAAATTAACAATGCTAACAAAAGATGTTACTGGGTTCGGATCCACCCAAGTCTCTCCGACTTGTTCCCGGTGATCCTACGTCCCAACCACCCGGATCCCCTCCGGATACTTAGGTTAGAAACTCTAACCCAAGATTTCCACTATGATATCTTGTGAAAAACCTTCACAAGATCAAATCATACATGCAATGGCAATAGTGAATCCCACAACCCGGGATAACAACCTTCTCTCACAACCGAGAGAATCAATAAGCAATATAAACAAGTTTATAATGAAATAAACAATCTTACCACAAAATCCTATACCTTGAGTTTTCTTACCAAATAGGTGCAAGGAGTGATTTGAGGAAGATGAAGTCACCAAGACCTAGCACCAAAGAAATGACCAGCAATGGGTGCCTAGGAGTGATTTGGAGACTTGAATCAAGCTAGAGCTTGAAGGGCTCACCAAGAACAAACTTCTCTCAAGATGGATTCTAGATCTAGAAAGTGAGAGAATGGATTTCTTGTGAGGAAGAGAGCTTTGGAAATGAGTGAGAATCACTATCTCTTTCAATCTCAATGAATCTCTTAATGGCAGCTCTAACCTAGAGAGAAATGACCATGGTTCGTATTTATAGGGTCCCATAAAACAAGTTAGGTCAAATCCCAACGGTTAGAAATCTGAAGCAACTAGTCAGTCAAAGAACAACCACTGACCGACTAGTTCATCAACTAGTCGGTTAGTCAAACAACATGGACCGACTAAGTGAAGAACTGAGAAGTGATTGAATTTCAAACCTAGAAATCTAGTCGGTCCAAGAAGACTTTCTGACCGACTAGTTTCACAACTAGTCGGTCAGTTAGTGAACTTCGACCGACTAAGAGGCAAAAACAAATAGGCTGAATACAAATTGATTTAGTCGGTCCAAGAACAAATGTTGACCGACTAGTTTATCAACTAGTCGGTCACCAAACGTTCTTAGACCGACTAACGATAAACAGTAGCTTAGGAGAAAATTGGTATGAACAGTAAAGCACAACTAGTCGGTCAAAGAAGCATCACTGACCGACTAGTTCACAAACTAGTCGGTCGGTGAGTCAACGTAGACCGACTAACTGTAAACAGTACTGAGCAAGAAAAGATTAACTCAAACTAGTCGGTCCAAGAAGCTCTGTCGACCGACTAGATCACCATCTAGTCGGTCAGTACTTCTTCTTGTACCAACTAACATGCACAAACAAGTCTGAATCGAAGCGCGATGCTTCGAGGAAGTTAGAATGGACTTCTACTAAGATCCTAGAGCTACGATATGAGCGTTATGAAGATAGAATTGTAAGATATACTCAAGGCTTAACATTCTATAGATCGAAGCTAAAAGACTATAAATAAAACCTTAATGAACGGTCTTCGAGAGCTTCGATCAATTCTTCATGACTTCAAAGACGGTCCAAAAGCTTCAACGAAGCTTTAGGCGATGAATACGAGCTTTGATAAGTCTTGAGATGTCGCTTTGATTGTTCTCGTGAATTTGGCGACGATTTCCAATACTGCGCTCACAAATTGTTAGTTCATGAATTATTTATGTTTGCTCATCATCAAAACCAAATCCGGGGAGTCCAATATTCAACACGTGCCTCAGTGAGGCGCATGACTACGCCTGCAGCGGGCGGGTGGGCCCCGCCCGCTCAGTGGGTGCGAGTGCCTGCCTGCCTATGCCTGCAGGAGCAGGCAGCCTATTGCGGGTGTGGGCCCGCCTAGCAGGCCCACTTTAAGTTGTGTTCAGCCCAACAGTTTGGGTTGATCCTCTCTCTTGTGCTCAACGACGGTTTTGGCCATAACTTGTGCATTTGGACTCCGTTTTAGACGCGCTTTGAACCTGCGTTTAGACTGGGACGATCCCGTCATCCAGGTAATCTTTTCCTCATGTTTATTATATTAAATATGGCCTTAAACAATTTAAGATACATTTAGTATCATTTTGCATCATATGCAATATCGTCCCCCATCTAAGCTTAAAATCTCTTACTTGCACTCAGGATCATTTATCCTGAATGCATAGGCTAACTACAAACTCTTTGCAGTTTACTATCCCTTGCATCGAATGCTTATTCTCCCTAATTTCTACCTATTACTAGAGAATGTCACACTCTGTGTGAGACCCTACAGCCTGACCCTACTACAGGTGGGGCTCAAAGCCCCAGACGGCAGTGACCACGAGCAACAGTTGTCGTCCCTATTTCAGTATCATACTTATGTGGTTAACTCATTTACATGAGTATTGTCGGGACCACCCTGACTGTGTCTGTGATGAATATCGCAGTTTTAGTCTCTTCGTCAAAACTATGTCGTTTAGTTCAATCCTAGTGTACGGTCAAACTGTCAACCACGATAGCTCAAAACCGGTTAGTCTTCATTGATCTTTAGTCAAATAATGCTGGACATCTTCCAACATACTCTGGCCAGAGTTTGTACAAAAGATCGAACTAACACTACGACAGTAACTCCCATTGACCGGGAGAGACGAATCCTACCTTGGTCATTATTCTCCTCGCATGCTTCAAATGTCACCCAACCAAAGACCTTTCGATAGGCCTTGCCTCGAAGCTAGGTCAAGGATCTAAGTGACACCGTTCACATACAGGTTCGTACAATGACCTCGAGTCAAAAGACCAACTTGTCTATCATCACTAAGTGTTATCATTGACAGATTGGTCAATCATAACCATATGATAACTCTTGTTGGGACGTTCAGTGAACTTATTTTCCAATGAACACATGTGTCTCAACTTCGTCTTCGCCAAGTCAAACGATCATGAGATCATCGTCACCCCTACACGGTGAAGACTAAGACACAATGGTCCATCCGATGTTTCGATATCCTTTTCTCGAAACATCTACAACCACGAACATTTTTAGACTTATGATACTAACGGTCAAGCCCTTCTCCATGATCGAGATCCTCATCTCGATACATGTTTGACCTTGCATTAAGTCTCAAGACTTTACCTAAGTTTCTAATGATTACAACAATTCTATTAACTTTGATAAATACTTACCAAACAGCTTGCTGTTATTTTGAACAAGATAAATGTATATATACACAGGGATGAATTTGCCTCGAGGGCATACCCATCTCCCTACATGATCTAACATTTCTCCGAACATATATGGTGGAGAAAATAGTGTATGAAACTTTGAGGAAAATAAACGATGAGCACAAGAGAGAGGGTCCTCTAGGATTGTCCTTTCTTTGGATTTACCACTAGGCGTCTAATAAACAAACCAACTCAAATCTTCATCCACATACAAGAGTTAAAATCATGCTAAAGATGAAATCTACAAGCCATACATACATCAATCCACACAAGGATATTAGCTACTCATATTTACCAAAGACAACATTTTCATTTCTAGAAACATGATCCAATTGTTCATACAAGTTGCAAAGAACAAAGTGTAAAAGAAAAATGTAAACTTTAAGGCAAAAGAACCACATTTTGAGATGATCCTTCAACTTTTCTCATTGAGCTGCTCCTTCTTCTCCAAGTGTTCACCTTGATTTTGAAAGTCGAGGGAAGAGAAGTGATTGGGCCAATTCACTCTTCCCTCCTTAAGGTAGGGCAGCCCCCATAGGCTGATGAATTACCACCACACAATAATCTTGATCAATGGCTTGGATTTAAGCAAAAGATCGAGTCCAAAATCGGGTTGAAAAACAGTTGAACCCGCAACTTAATGCACCCAACAGCTCGGGTTTAAACGACTGCGTCAAAAGGGCGACGCGATCAGGTCGCTGCCTTGGTTTCAAATGCCAATCAACATGTCTGCATCAAATGGCGACGCGGTCGTGTCTCCCTTAAGTACACAAAATCGACACAGTCGCGTCGATAATTTGACATGACCGTTTAAACCCACCAACTTACTGGTAATTCTTTCCCTCATTTCTCTCTACTGGTGACATCTGACATGGCTGTTTGGACTAACGAAACTGCTGTGTCGTTTGAAATTTTCCCCCTCGAATTCCCTTGGACGCATGAGTTCCACACAGTCTTGTGGATCGAAGCACACGACTGTGTATACCTTTTAAATCTTCCTGCTGGTGCCAAACTCCACGTGACCACGTGGAGTGTAACAAATGGCTGTGTGGCCTGTTAAGCTCCATTTCTTGTGTTTTAAGCTCCAGAAATTCCCAAAAAAAATCCTCAAAATTCCTGCAATTAAATCATGACACGATTAAGTCTTAAAACATGGTTTTGTGCAAAAATAAATGATTAGCTCCCAAATATGAGAACATCATCAATATGTATGAAATGAAGCTAAGATAGGGTTAATACATGCACAAAAACCAACAAAATGGGGGGATAAATATACAATTTTTATCCCGAATCAATGTGTATGCGATGAATGTGTTTGTGTATAACTATTGCGGTGTGCATGTGGGTAATAGTAGTGATAGTGTGCATGGTAGTTGGCATGTGGTCTTGCACGATGTGTGTATGCATGGTGTGCATAAGAATGTGGTCTCATATCATGAGTGTATGCATGTGGTGAAATAATAGCATGTGGAACATATGGAATATGTGGATGAGCATGCATATGTGTATGCAGTGGTTGTGCATAAGCATGTGCATGGGTGTGTACATGAGTGTGTCTCATGTGAGTGTTGGCACGTGCACGAGGATGAGGTGCATAAAAATCATCATATGTATGAGCATGATGTGTAGATGCTCTCTTACATGAGTGTATGTTAGTGTACATGTAAGCATGACCCTTCTTTGAAGCTCCACACTTGGTGGGTTTCTTTCCAAATGAGGGTGGTGTCGGAATGAAGCTTTTCTTGGTAGAAGAACTATCCGAGAGGTTGTGGGCTCCACTAGTGGATGCACCAGAGGTTGGCCTCATGAAATCTATAGTGACTCCACTATATGTGGTGTGTGAGTTGGTAGCATTTGCCCGAGGCCTCCACAGTGATTCGTGGAAAGTTGGGTTTTTAGTAAAGTGTCCAACTTGTCATTTCCTTTGTTGAACCTATCAACATTGTCAGACATAAGTGCATATTTCTCCATGAGTGAAGAAATATTAGTATCTAAGGTGGATATACGTGACGTGAGCCCGTGCACTTGGGATTTGATTGCTAAGTTTTCATTTCCCAAAAGAGTGTTTTAAGATGGAAGTGTTTCAATCTCAAGATCATCACACTCAATGACATGGACTCCGTCCAATTAAGATTTGAGGAATATAACCGCATTTCCCAACGTGTCATTTTGAGAAAGCAAAGTAGCTTTCTCATTGACAAGTGTGTCAATTTTGGTGTTATCATGTGGTGTGATGGAAATAGATGAAGTAGTAAGGCTAGCTAATATATCTTTAGCATCCATGGACGAATTGAACAATTTTTTATATCTGCCAAATAATTTCTCATTAGCTAAATGTAAATCATCTATAATTACCTCAACCGAGTTGATATTGCCATCACTCGGAATGCCCTTTAGAGAGTACTCTCGCACCATGAAACACATGCACACAACCTATCTCTTTTCCTCATCCAATTCCTCGCTACTCGAATCTCACTCGAGTCATCGCATGTTCCCACTTAGCAATTTTACTTCTTTTTCTGCTTGTATTTGTCTCCCTTCTTGTACTTGGGAGCCTTCCACTTCTCTTTGTTCTTTATCATGTGGTAATCCTTCTTGATGTGCACTGGCTTGTTACACTTATAGAAAAAGCGTGGAAGTCTTAGAAAATCAAATTTAATATTGGGTTTGAAGTTAATTTTACGGAAGAACTTTTGGAACTTCTGTACCATGAGGGCCATGTACTCTAAGTGCATCTCTTCATCGGAATCATCATTGTCCGATGAGGCTTTGAAAGCAATGGCTTTCTTCTTTAGCTCCGCTAGAGCCCTTAGAGCTTCTTTTTGCTCTCTATCCTCTTTCCTTATATCATACGCCATGAGGTTGCCAATGAAATTATCCATGGTGTAATTGCTGATATTGTTGCCTTCCTCGATGACCATCGCTTCTTCTCCCATTCTGGAGTGACGGCCATGATAAGCTTTCTACCTTGTCTACTTGGGTGTATTGGAAAACTCACAACCCATCATAAGGTTTTGATGATACAAACATTTAGTTATGTGTATACTAACTTTATCTATGCAAATTTTATAGATCCACTCAGATATGATAATCATTAGACTACATTTTGCAAGAAGCATCAAGCTCAAGTTGAAGCATATTGACAAATTTTTATAACTTGAGATATATGATGTAATTTTCATTTTTCTTCTTGCTTATGAAAGAATGATGATCTATCTTAGCTCTTTAGGGTCCGTCTTCAAAAAAACAAGTGAAAGCAAAAATTGGTCGACCAATACCCCTTTCTGGTCGACAAAAAACAAATTTCGAAAATTCGAAACTTTTCCAAATTTTCCCAGATCTATTCTTAAGTCATTAGGATCATTTTTTTCATAAAGTCCCAAAAAAATTCAAATTTTGGGTCGGCCAATAAGGTTGAATGGCAGACCAGTCAGTTTTTAGAATAGTTATACAATTTGGATTTTTGATTAATTTTTCAATTAAATAATAAGTTTTTAAAACTGATCAAATCAGTTTCTCAACCACCCCCAACGGATAGATTTTTCCCATTTTTCAGTTTTTAGCAGTTTATGGTTGTTAGTTTTGTCCTTTTTTGAAAGAGTGTCTTAATAGTCAACCCCCAAATTTGGCAAAAAATATTGGTTGACCAATGACCAATACTGGTCGACCAATTTGAACAAAAACGGTTCAGAATTTTTTGAAAATTTAGGCAATTGTCCAACTTTCAAAAACTACCCTTTTGGCACATAAATAGACCCAAGACCTCTGCCTAAACATCTAAAATAATTCTCTCTCTCCCCTAATCTTAAGAGTTCTTACTCTCACTAGAAAGAGAGTAAATTTCAATTTTCTTTGGGGAACCTCTGTAGAAACTTTTCCTCAACAGAAAGTTCAATCTTCATGGGTGTTCTTCACCAAATTCTCATCCAGAACCTTGAATATTCCATCACCAACCTTGCACTATAATTCTTACATTATCAAGGCTATAGGTGATATTGTTTCATACTCTTTCATCTCATTATTTGGTGAATCTCTCGTTGATGAGACTGTACAAGTTTGCAACACGGGGAGTAATGGCATCTTTGTATGTTGATTGCTTACGGGGAGTAAGTGTTATAGTGGATTGAAATCTCTACGGGGTAGATGATCGCTCCCGGATATACACCCGGAAAACAATTGTAGTTTTACCGCAAGCGCACGGTGTAGGGACGAGCGGGTATCGAACACGAGGAGGTGGTGTTGGCTCCAATCTATCTTAGGTTGACTCGACTACTAAGGTTTTATTAGTGGAGATGATTATGGTATGATGTAATGGAAATGGTGATGGATGTCGGTGTCGATGATAAAGAAATCGAACAAATATCGATTCAAATTCAATATAATAAAAGTGCCTCGGGCTAGGAAATCCCCACTACGGATTATCATACATCAATGTGAATCGTGAATCTCAATATTACTTGACATGGGATGAGGTGAACTAGTCGTAACTAAAAAGAGAACCAAGCTCACACTCTCGCGTTATTGCAGGTCTATAGCGACCTTGATTAGAGCCCACTCTCATGCAAACCCTAATCTAAGCTACTAGCATTAAGATCGACATCATCGTCCAATCGCACCTCGAGCCCACTCTCGTGCAAACTCAAGTTATGATCTAGATTGTGATAGTTCGTATTCGTCCAATTTCTTGCAAACGAATATGGGTATTGACTTATAATAAAAATGCTAGCTTTGGTCCAATCTCTTGCAAACCAAACCTAGTGAATCTCGATTATGAATCTCAATCGAATATCTAGACCTTTCCATTGATCAGAGCCCAATCTCTTGTAAACTCGAGACCAATGGAAATTCCTAGCTATCCGAAATTAATCAATCACAATCTAACCTCCTAGCAATTCTAGCAACATATAAATTCATTCATCGCAAATCTAGCATTAGATCCATAGTGTTCATCCCCTTCCCTAGAATAAAGATCAACCAAGCATAGCAATAACGATATAGGAATCAATAAAATACATTGCTTGCATATAAAAAGATATCAAATCAATGATTCAAATAACAATAACAAAGATAGTTATCTTTCATGAAGAATTCCAATCCAAACACAAACTTTTAGATCCAAGAGGGGGCCTAGGGCATGGCCTAACCTCTAAAAAAGTCTCCAAGAAAATAAATGGAACTCCCCTCTAATGACGGCTACAATCCATACATATAGTCCCCTCAAAACCCTTGCAAATAACCCTAAAACCCCTCTGAAATTTGTGCCCAAAGTCAGCTCTGGCCGCAACTTAAGTTCTGGGCCCACGCTGACTCGGCCGAGTGAGATTCTCACTCTGGCCGAGTAGCGATTCTAGCACTGTAATGTCAACTTGCAAAAATTTCCCAGATTTCATTCGACCTCCGATTGGCACGTTCTTGGCGGCATTGGAACCGCTATGAAGTCTACTATCCATAAAAAATATGAGAAAAAAATACTTTGCCCGCTGGAATGATAGCAGATCTCAAAAGAATGAGAGGTTGTCTGAAGATTTGGGCGCTCATGCCACTCGGGCGAGTAGGAATATTACTCGGCCGAGTGATAATTCTACTCGTCCGAGTATGTCAGTCTGCGGATCGTCCAGAAAAATAGAGAAGTCGGCTTGGCTCTCTTCGAAATTTTGGCCCCCACTCAGACGAGTGGTGTTCTTACTCGGTCGAGTGGAATTCACCACTCGACCGAGGACATTGTGGTACTCAGGCTGGCAGATATCGTCGTGTCAATCTTGCTCGGCCGAGTAGGCTTCTTTACTCGGGCGAGTGGGATGCGTTACTCAGCCGAGTGGCCTATTTCTGAACTCTCTTCTTCTCCTCCTTGCCTCCTCGTCGATTCTTTCGATTTCCTTCTTCTGCCACTCATCCTCCAGCTCCGTTAGCTCCCTGATATGGTCATGGGCAACGCTCCGGCACGCGTGCAAGTCCTTTAAGCTCTTTTTTGCTCTTGATTGCTCCATATTTCCTGAAATCAGACGAAAACAAGAAGTAGTGAAAAGTAACGAAATATCGTCGAATAATCATGAAAATCACGATACGAGCAATCAAAATGGCATGAAAATATGCAGAAAAAAGGTGTAAAAAGGCGAACCCGGTGAATAAAAATAAGGAAAATGAAAAAGAAAGAAAGAAAAGAAAACAAAGAGGGAGGTGCTAGATCATTCTCTCAGGACATGGAGTTGCTAACTCAAATAGCGCTTGCAATGAACAAAACATGCTAATGATTTTTACTTCGATATCATGTCATATGGGTGCATTCGATATAAAAGCTAAGAACATTGAGAATTATATGAATCATGAAATTATTTTAGAATTAATCATCGTCTAAGGCATATAAAATGATATACATAATCATAGATCGCACATTTTTCAATTGATCACTTTCTACTTGGAGTTTAAGAGATATCACACATGCCAAAGCAATAAGAATATATAAAGATGGTTTTCATGAATTTCATGCCAATTTTCAATTCATAGATTTCGTTATACCTTAAGTAATCTCCCTAAGTATCAAAAATTACCTAGCTTAGGTCGTCATGCACATATAGGTAGTCACTCTCTCACACGTCATTGGATCCCTTCCCCCAAGCTTATCTATGAGTGTGGTGGCATCAAATAGAACAATACGACTTTTCCCGTTTTTTTGAAGCTCGAGAGGACTAAAGGGAAATAAAAAAGGAAAGAAGAAAGGATTGTGTATATACAAATGAACTTCTTTTTGTTTTTCTTTTCTCTTTTTCTCTTTTTTTTTATTTTGTGTTGTTTCCTTTTTTTTTCTTTTTTTCTTTTTTTTCTTTTTTTTCAAACCAATATACACAATAACAATCCCAAATCAAAGGTGGAAAGATATGCATGTATTTTTTTCTTTTGATTTTGGGATAATGGAGCTTGGACTTTTTAGCATGGGGAAGATGCAAATATAAGATTCACTAAGGGGAGATTCACCAATGATTATAAGTATAGAGATGATGTTCAAGATATGTGGAGAAAGAAAAATATGTAACACTTAGTTCACTCATTTGTATGTGCATAACAACTTTTGGCATGGTAATGTAATCTACTCAGTTCGATTTCAGAAGTAAACTAATCTAATCGTATCAAACGTCATTCATTTAATCAACCTGGAAGTTTAATACACATTTTCATGCAAGTAGAAGTGATAATAGATAAGCAGAGCAGTACTCCAAGAATAGGCAATCAATGCGTGAAGCTTGGTGTGTTTTCTACGAAGGGTATATAATAATAAATTTTCAGACTCGGCTAATGCTAGAATTTCATTCACATTCACATAATAATGATGGAAGCTTTTATTCTCAAATGCATGGCAATGTATCGCATATGATATCAGAAATAAAAACGATAAAATGGCAAGAGGATACGTGCATAAGAGTAAGAAAAATCCAAGATATTATCATCATAGGGAATTCATCTCTAGCAAAAGAAGGAAAAGAAAATAAAGAAATAAAAATAAAAGAAAGGAAAGGAAAGAAAATCAAGCACACAACATGATGCATGAACACACATAAAAGAAAAATAAAATGGTAAATTCAAAAAGATGATGCAAAAATTTTGAAAAATTCTAAAAATCCTAAAATAAAGTAAAAAATGCAACTAATGCATCTAAATGGCATGGAAATGCACTCCCCCAAGCTTAAACTTCACATTGTCCTCAATGTGATCATAAAAGGTATTTATGAGGAACAATGGTAAATATGATGGGGGGAATGGAAAATGATGGCATGATTGACATGAAATCCTAATGCAACTACATGCACATGCAATGATGCATGAGAGCGCCTTCCCCCAAGCTTATACCAAACAATCTCATTCAAATGACTCGATCAATAAAAACACGACTTTGCAAAGAGTGATCGAGTCAAAATGAATAAGAAAGTAAGTTTATCATGAAAGAAGTGCTCGATGGGTGGTGAGCAAAAAGTTGGCACATATCAAAATGTGGAGGGGATAGCAATTAATATATATATGATGGGTTTGGGGTGTAAAAGATTTTTGTTGCCGTCATATGAGGTGATATTTATTCTGAACTAACAAATCAAGCAAATCTATACGGTCTTCTCGCTGTCGAGAGGATTCGTGTTTATTGAAAGCATAAAATTTTACATTATTGCTACACTATTGGATTGATATCACCTAGAGCAAAAGGCGGATCCAGTATCTTTTTCGGTGCAGGCAACTGCTCTAACTGCTCCTTCCGTGGCTCCGCCGGGTGCGTGTGTCCATGAACACCAACGAACTCCAACAATGCATCCTCCAGCATTCCCACAAGGACTCTGCATGTACCCTGCAGAGAATAGGATGCATCAGTTCACTGCAAAAATTTCACCCTTATAATAAAAGTATTCCAAAGAGGATCGTCTATAAAAATATATGAAATAAATAGTGGTGGATGATACTTCCCTGGAAATAATCCAATATCCTCTTGTGATGTGATAGCTATATCTGTGGTGTCCTCTCTCAGCTGCTCAGGTAACTCTGGATCATAGGTATGGATCTCCTTGACAGGTTTGTTTAGATCAGACACGTCCAAGCATACCTCCGGTCCATAATCGTACGTGTGCTGCAAAAGGTACGACGTGTCAAAAACATCTGAATCAAAATAAATATCAAATAGAACACAGGATTCAGAAATGGAATGGGTAAAAATATCTCTCTGAGTGGATGCAGTAAGATCTAGTGAATGCTCCTCAGGTGGATGCTCAGCCTCAGTGGAAGGCAGAGGTGGCTGCAGAAGCTCAACTGCAGGTAGGCAAGACTGTGGATTTATCTGAATGAAGTTACCCTCATCCCAAAGTACTGCCTCCTCAATGTAATGATCTGGCTCTGCATGTGAGGCCTCCTCGTCAATATTCTCTGGCTCGACAGGGTTCTCTTTTGCCTTCTCATCAACTATCAATGTAGGCTCTCTCTGGAATGGTGATGCTGGCTGCTCCTGTGTGTCAACTTGTGGGGATGTATCATGTGGAGGGGAATGCCCGCAAGCAATCCAAAAATATAGTCTATCCCCCTCAAGACTGATATGGATGTCCTCCTCAATTGTTCCTGCAGCTGAAACATGGTTCATAACAAAATCTGCAAATCGTAGCTCAAATGCATCACTTGCTATAATGCTCTCTGAACTGGAGAACCTCACTGACTCCAAGAGGCACTCCAATAAGTTCTGAAATGTTTCCTCCTCTGGCGGTGCATATGACTCAATTTCTGCTTCCTTCACTGCCTCTTTGTCCATCCACTCTTCATATGCAATAGCTGTATCGTAGGATGTGGGATCGATGACCGCACATTCTGGCTCTGGTAATATGACTGGTGATACTTCTTGCCCATAAGATGAAGAAGCAGAACTGTTATCTTTGGAAATAAATGCAACCTTAAGCATGAGTGCACTCATTTCAAGGTCTCTTTTCACCCATTCCAATTCAAGGTTGCTCTTTTCAAGCCTGGCTAGTGTTTCAGCCTGATGTGCAAGAATCCCATCAAGGAAGTATTCTCCCGTCTGAGCACTCTGATCAAAATCTATAGTCCACATAATATCATCCATAACACCTAATCAACAAAGATAAATACCTGGAGAAAAATATCAGTGGCACAAAAGAATATAGAAATGATAATAATGGTGGCGGGGGTGAAAATTTCTTTTTGTTAATTTTTTTTGTAGTCTAATCAACCTAATTGTGATAAATTGGCACCCAACAGGAAACACCTCCCTGGCAACAGCGTCAAAAACTTGATCGCTCCTGGATATAAACCCGGAAAACAATTGTAGTTTTACCACAAGCGCACGGTGTAGTGGCGAGCGGGTATCGAACACGAGGAGGTGGTGTTGGCTCCAATCTATCTTAGATTGGCTCGACTACTACGGTTTTATTGGTGGAGATGGTTATGGTATGATGTAATGGAAATTGTGATGGATTTCAGTGTCGATGATAAAGAAGTCGGTCAAATATCGAATCAAATTCAATATAATAAAAGTGCCTAGGACTAGGAAATCCTCACTATGGATTATCATGCATCAATGTGAATCGTGAATCTAAATATTACTTGACTTGGGTTGAGGTGAACTAGTCGTAACTAAATAGAGAACCAAGCTCACACTCTCTCGCTATTGCAGGTCTATAGCAAACTAGATTAGAGCCCACTCTCGTGCAAACCCTAATCTAATCCACTAGCATTAAGATCGACATCATCATCCCATCGCACCTCGATCCCACTCTCGTGCAAACTCGAGTTATGATTTAGATTGTGATAGTTCGTATTCGTCTAATCTCTTGCAAATGAATATGGGTATAGACTTATAATAAAAATGTTAGCTTTGGTCCAATCTCTTGCAAACCAAACCTAGTGAATCTCGATTATGAATCTAAATCGAATATCTAGACCTTCCCATTGATCAGAGCCCAATCTCTTGGAAACTCTATATCAATGGAAATTCCTAGTTATCCGTAATAAATCAACCACAATCTAACCTCCTAGCAATTCTAGAAACATATAAATTCATTTATCACAAATCTAGCATTAGATCCATAGGGTTCATCCCCTTCCCTAGAACAAAGATCAACCAAGCATAGCAATAACGATATAGGAATCAATAAAAAACATTGCTTGCATATAAAAAGATATCAAATCAAAGATTCAAATAACAATAACAAAGATACTTAGCTTTCATGAAAAATTCCAATCCAAACACAAGCTTTTAGATCCAAGAGGAGGCCTAGGGCATGGTCTAACCTCTAAAAAGTCTCCAAGAAAATAAATGGAACTCCCCTCTAATGACGGCTACAATCCATATATAGTCCCATCAAAACCCTTGCAAATAACCCTAAAACCCCTCTGAAATTTATGCCCAAAGTCAGCTCTAGCAGCAACTTAAGTTTTGGGCCCATGTTGACTCGGCCGAGTGAGATTCTCACTCTGGCCGAGTAGCGATTCCATCAGTGCAGTATCAACTTGTAGAAATTTCCCAGATTTCATCCGACCTCCGATTGGCACGTTCTTGGTGACGTTGGAACCGTTATGAAGTATACTATCCATAAGAATATGAGAAAAATACTTTGACTACTGGAATGATAGCAGATCTCAAAAGAGTGAGAGGCTGTCTGAAGATCTGGGAGCTCATGCCACTCGAGCGAGTAGGAATATTACTCGGCCGAGTGATAATTCTACTCGGTCGAGTATGCCAGTCTACAGATCGTCCAGAAAAACAGAGAAGTTGGCTTGGCGGGTAAGTGGAGTTCTTACTCATCCGAGTGGAATTCACCACTCGGCCGAGTACATTGTGGTACTCAGGCTGGCAGATATCGTCATGTCAGTCTTGCTCGACCGAGTAAGCTTCTTCACTCGGACGAGTCGGTTGCGTTACTCGACCGAGTGGCCTGTTTCTGAACTCTCTTCTTCTCCTCCTTGCTCCTCGTCGTTTCTATCGATTTCCTTCTTCTTCCACTCATCCTCCAGCGTCGTTAGCTCCCTGATATGGTCATGGGCAATGCTCCGGCACACGTGCAAGTCTTTTAAGCTCATTTTTGCTCCCGATTGCTCCATATTTCCTGAAATCAGACGAAAATAAGAAATAGTGAAAAGTAACGAAATATCGTCGAATAATCATGAAAATCGCGATATGAGCAATCAAAATGGCATGAAAATATGCAGAAAAAATGTGTAAAATATGGACCGATTAATAGAGGACTGGACTTAGGATCACAAGGATCTGAATCAGGATAAATCTATGTGTTTGCACTTGCTATTTTCTGGATTGTGTTCATTTACTTCAGCACTCTTATTGTAATTTTTTAGTTACTTTTAATTTTACAATTTCGTCATGATATACACTATTCACCCCCCTCTAGTGTATTTGGTGTGCCAGGAGATCCAACAGAGTGTACGTCTTCCCAAGTGCTTCCAAATCGTTCACAATATTTGTGAACCTAGCATACATGCTCGAGATTTTCTCTTTCCAACTTTTGGAACATCTCAAAGCATTGTACACATAAATGAAGTTTATTTAATTTTACTTGAGTCGTCCATTCATGTGTGACTAGGAGGTGGTTCTAGATTTGATATGCGGACATGCAGTTTGACACCTTGTTGAACTCTGACGCAGTCAAAGCACAAATAAGTAAATTCATCGCTTTTGCATGGTTCGCCTCCGCAGACACTTAAATGGGAGTCCACTTGGAGAAGTCTTCTTCGAGGGGCTTGACGTACTCCTTCTATACCGTTCTCCATAGAGATATGCTCTTTAGGAAGATAACCATTCGAGCTTTCCAATACCCGAAGTTTGACTCATTGAAGAGTGGGAGTCGAATTGTGAATTGGCCTTCGGCAATAAAAGATGCACCATCAAGGTTGTTGTTGTTATCGGTTGCCAAGCTTTACCTTGCTCCGATACCAATTGTAGGACCTGAAATTATGGGAAAAACACTAGATGTGTGTGAATAGTGTTTTATGAAATTAAAGAGGTAATTAGCCTAATTAAAATCCCTAGCAACCAATAGTGTGAAAATGAATAAATAAGACAAACAACCACAAAAAATGCAATCGCAAACAAGAATAAACACAGGTTCAGATTCCCCCTGAGTCAAATACTGACTCCTAAAATCCTACTCCAACCACCCACTAGCAAATTCTGCTAGTGATTAGTAATCCACTAATACCCTCTTACCAAATCCCGGTAAGAGTAAAACCAATACAATTTTCACACCAATTACCACAGCTCGAGATGGTCCACTCTCACGAACCGAGAGTTTCTACTAACAATAGAAAGTAAATGAAATTGAAATATTCAATGTGTAATAACAACACAAACATATGCCTTGAATATGAACTTACTATGAAGTGAGGCAAGGAAGTGCATGTGTAGTGCTTCTTAAATATGAATTAGAGCACTTACTAATTGTCCAAACAAAGAAGCAATGAATGCTTGAGGTAGAAGCTTGTGAGCTTAGAGGACAAGTGAGGAGATGAAGACTTGAATGCTTGAGGTTCCAAGTGTTCTAAATGAATGCAACAAGTCCCTAAATATATCCCCAAAAATTCCACCTAATCTTGTAACAAATCATCAGCATTAAATGCCGAAAACGGCTTGTAATGGGTAGAAAGCTGAGTCATCAGACGACTGGAGAAGTCCTACCAGGCATCTGGTGCACTATACTGACAAGACATTAAATGCAGTCTAACGGCTACTAGACAAACATCTGCTAAGGGTGGCCAGACGTCTGGTTAACTATGCAGACGTCTGCCACCAAGGCATCAGTCGAACGAACAGTCGGGATGACAGAATTGAAGTTACTTGAAATTTTGGTGAAAAATGGACAGACGTCTGTAGGTCATCAACCAGGCATCTATCACACTATGCAAATGCCTGGGAAGACAGCTACATGCATCTGTCCTATTTAAGGTTTAGAGAGCTGTCAAAAACATGCATGCCAGATGTGTGGTGTACACACACCAGTCGTCTGGTTGAGGGCTAAAAGCTCTATAATGAGCTAAACTGAATTCTAACCTTGTGTGATCAACACATGAATAGTCTAAAGTGTTGTGTGTGACATATAAGTGCTTCTAAGCAAGTTTATTCAAGACTTGACATTCTATTTCAATAAAGAAGAAAAAGTAAAGAAAATATTACATATTAATCCCCTTCACTTCCTATTGAATTCCTAGAAATCTTCTATTTAAATCCTTGAGTCCATCTTGTCGAATTCCTCATGTCATCTCTTCACTCTATAGTTGCTTTTGATAAAACTGTGTTTTATAATCGACTATACTTAATTAACTACAAAATATGGGGTTATCGCAATTATTTATGTTTGCTAGTCATCAAAACCAAATTGGGAGATCCAATATTCAACAGACGCGTCACAGAACACCTCAAAGCCTCCCGTACAATCTGGAATAACCAATATCGGTGCAGTTGTCAACCTTCTACTATGCTCCTGAATGCGTTCACAAGCCTTTGACCATACATACATTACATCTTTCCTTGTTAATCGGGTCATGTGCTCTACAATATTTGAAAAATCTTTGATGAACCTACGATAGTAGCTAGCTAATCCCAAGAAACATCGAATCTTAGGTACCATTTTAGGGACTGGCCAGTTCTAGATGGATACAACCATATTTCGGTTCACAAAAATTCCCTTTCCCGAAACCACGTGGCCTAGGAAAGCCACCTTGTTCAGTCAGAACTCGTACTTGCTGTACTTAGGATATAATCGATTCCACCTTAATGTCTCTAGAATCGTCCGTAAGTGCCTGGCATGCTCATGGGCATCCTTCAAATATACCAGTATATCATCAAGATAAACCACCATGAACTTATCTAGATACTCGTACAATACTTGGTTCATGAGGTTTATGAATACCATCGGTGCGTAATGTTAGATACAACATGTAGTTGGATACAACGATCGATGACTTTGTGTTTGATGATAACAAACTTGTGTGAACAATTTGATGTGTGTGCTAAGTATTTTCAGGAGTGGCAAGCTCGTAAATACTCAAAGGATGACCTACTCAAAGTGATGGAGAAAATTGTTACACATATGAAGACTTGGTAAAAGATGGAGAAAACTGCAATTCATTTGCAAAGTGGACTTGGTCAAAGATGGAGGGGAGATAAGGAGGGATCCCATTCATATCAAAAGTGATTGAACCAAATCTAATTCAAATCAAGTTGTGATTAAATGAGATCCTATTCAAATCCCATTTCCATTCAACTTCATATCATCTTCAAATCCAATTCAAACTCCTAATCCTATTGTGATTGAAAGAGATCTTACATATGATTATTTCAAATCCTATTCAAGTTAGGATTCCATCCCATCTCCATATTCTATGGGATTCTACATGAGCCAAAGATCCTCCCCCTCTCCTTATGTAAACCCCTATCCAAAGAGGAGAATATTTTGAGGAAACCACAAAGTAAAAAATGCGGTCAACCCATTCAAAACCCCCCTTGCCGAAATTTCCATTGCCAAGGTGATCTCCTCCTCACCTCATTGCGCAAGCTTCAAGGGTGCGGCCAAAGCAAGTATCAAAGAGATCAAAGAGAAGGGGGTGCGGCCAAACACATCAACTAGCATGCTTCAAGTTTCTCCTTCCATTGCGCAAGGTTCCAAGAGAAGCCTCCCTCCTTCCATTGCTGCAAGTCATCAAGGAGAGCTTCATCATCCATTGCGCAAGGCCAAAGATACTTCCTCCTCCCAAGGCCGCAAGTTGCCAAGAGCCCATCATCCAAGGCCGTAAGTTGCAACTCCTTCATATCCACCTTGCCGCAAGATCACAAGGGATCAACATCTCCAAAGGCCACAAGTTTGCATCTCTAAAGGTCCATTGCCGCAAGCCAAGCCAAGCTTCATCTCCTTCCCTTGTTGCAACATCTTGAGGTCCTCATCCTACATTGCCACAACTTGCCAAGGCACCAACTCATCCATTTCCACAACATAGAAGATCCTCAACCCATATTGCTACAAGTCTCTAAGTACTCTTCCTTCATTGCGCAACACCAAAGGAGTCCATCTACACCATTACGCAAGTTTCCATAGAAGCTTCAAGCATCAATCTTCAACCAGGCAGCAACATCTTGGGGGTGCCATGACTTAAGATAGATGACTACATATCATCAGATCAGTTCTGACCAGCGCTGAACGACAGAGACGACGACATCTACACGAACTGAGCTTTTCTGAACTCCATATTTATTTATATTCGTGTATTGGGGTGTTGATATTTGTAGGTTACTTATTCATTCATATGGGGTCTTGTCTAGTCGGTGCTAGACAAGAGTGTCTTGACTAGTCGGGGCTAGTCAAGAGTGTGTGTTTACTAGATTAATAGTGTTTGACACTTTGGTGAGTGCGGTACGAACTTGGTGAGCGTAGAGTCGATGCTTGTAGCGCTTTAGTTGTACCCTTGACATATTAATGCTAGTATCTGCTTGGGACAGGAGTAGGTCATTGGTGCAATCGAACCAGGTAAATCCATATGTGCACTCTGTGATTGTCTTTATTTTCTCTGCATCTGATTATTTGTGCTGATAACTGCCTGTGTTCTCGAAGAATTTTTATTAGCGTATTCACCCCCATCTAGGCTTAGATGCAGATCCAACACGTTAGACACACCAAATGACATTACTAGAAATTCATAGTGACCATGTCTTGTACTGAATGCTGTCTTGTGAACATCCTCCTTCTTAACCCTCAACTGATGGAAACCGCTCCTCAAGTCCAATCTAGAATAGGTCCCTGATCCCCAAAGCTGATCAAATAAGTCGTCGATGTAAGGAAGGCAATACTTATTCTTCAACATGACCTTGTTTAGCTCCCTGTAGTCAAAGCACATCCACCTGGGTCTATCATTCTTATTCACTAATAATATTGGAGCACCCCACGAAGATACACTGGGTCGTATCCACCCTTTCTACAAGAGATCATTTAACAGTGTCAACATGTCTTCCAGTTCGGATGGTGCCAAACGGTAAAGTTGTTTAGAGTAGGGTTAGGCCTCAGACACTAGCTTAATTGCAAAGTCAATACCACAGCCTGGGGGTAACCTGGTAAGCTCATCCGAAAACACGTCTAGGAATTCTCGAACTATCTCTGACTTCTCTGCCTCAATATCCATGGCAGTCACTGCTACCGTCGTCGGTCTAGCTCTGAACTTTGCTAGTCTATCTGTTCTGACAAATTCAAATCTAGGTTGATTGGATATCTCAAATACCACTATTCTCTTGTGACATTCGATCATAGCGTCATGTGCTGCCAACCAATCCATCCTGAGAACGACGTTGAAACTTGACATATTGATGACAATAAAATCTGCATAAATTTTACATCCATAGATTACTACGGGGCAGGAAAAACAAGTGATGGTCGTTGTCGGTACTCTGCTCCCTGTGTTAACATCCTAGTAAGAGGCAATGGGTGAAACAAGAATAGCATGTTGGTCGACAAACCACTTCGTCATGAAGCAGTGGGAAGCTCTTGAGTCGAATATGATGAGGATAGGTCTGCTAGGTCATGAATACCACGTCTAATCATGCATGTACTAATGTATGAAATGTAAGATGGTAAAACTGTAAAATTACATACCCGTGATAACTTGTCCAGTGGCCTCGGTCTCTTCCACAGTCATGGTAAAGGCCTGGCATTTGGGCAGTGGTGCTTGAGTCCTTGCTTGATGATATACTTTCTGCTGAGGTGGAAGTTAGGGGCTTACGCTGATTGTTTCCTACTGGAGCTAGGGCAGAAGCTATTGTTGTAATCTATGCTAAGGCAGCTGGTCTCTGGCCCCTTTACGGAAAATCCCTGGTGTCGTGGTCCTTCTCACCGCAGATGAGGCATAAATTTAGGAAGAGTCGGCATGCTGGCTTGATGTGCCCAGGCTTGTTGCAATAGTGGCATATCATGATAGGTCATGGTGGTGCCAGCCTCTTGAATTGGGTCTACTGTATGGGTCGGTGTAACTGTATCTGGGTCCCGCAAGAGTCACTAGAGGTGGTTGCTTCGAAGGTGCAGCCAGTAGTTGTTCTTGGTCTGCTTCTTTCTCTGCATACTCATGCTTCCGAGATACTGACAGTATTATGGCAAGTGTGGTCAGATCCAACGCGATCAGCTTCCCTTGAATCTCTTGTTCAGTCCTTGTTGAAAACGCATGTCGTTACACAATGGAGTCGCAACCATCTTGGGAGTGAACCTGCAAGAATAAATTGTTAAGAAAATACGTATAATGTGTGAATCGTTGCAGCGTATCGAGCTACACACCTGCAGAGCATGGAAAACTCCATATCGTACTTGTCTACTGTCATTGAGCCCTATTTAGATTGATGAACTTGGTTTGAAACTCCATCTCCGCTTGTAGTGGGAAATACTTTGCATTAAAGACTAGAGTGAAGAAAGTTCATTCAAGTGGCAATCCCAAGTGAGATTCTTTTGTCTTCCACCAGATTCTGGCTCCCTCTACCAGCTGTAACTTTGCCATGTCCATCCACATGTCCTCTGAAACCCATGCAGCTTGTAAATTGTACATTGTGTTACTTGGACACTCATTCGCTAAAAAGAAAGAGTCTAGGCCCAAACATGGCCAACAAAAGCCAACACGAACAAAGTATTGGTGCTACGCACTGACAACTAAAGCAGTCTAAACAACAACACAAACAGTCTCTACGACTGATCTCCCGTGTCCTCAAACTCCTCGATGAACGTGGGCTCTGACTCAGCGTCAGCGAACACCACGTCCTCAGCAGCAACCTCAGGCTCAGGATCTAACATGTGTCACCCAAAAGAGTAAAGGGCACATGTCAGCAAGTCTAAAAGACTTGGGCAAGGAAACTGAAAGGAAGGTAAACTAACAACCTAGCAGTTATAGTATGATGCATAACATGGCAAATATAGGGTGGAAGTAACAAGCAAGGTAAGGTGCAAGTAACAAGTAGCAAGTAGCAAGTATGGCATGGATGACAAGTTTTACAAGTATAAACACGGACAAGTACAAGTCAAGTAAATCACGTCAAGTAAACACGCCGTGCACAGAGATTACGTCTTCTGGCTAGAGTGGCGGATCGGGCCAACTCGTACACTCAGGTGATCGCTTATCCCTACCCCTCCACATGTATCGAGCCAGGGCATTACCCCCGAACGCATAATGCTCGCTTCTGGATCACGAGCCAGGAAGTGTATTTGGCATAGGGTTGTGCCCGCTAAAAGCAGGTGCCTAGCCGGATCAAGTAGTACAAGTAATGTAGCGTGTGCTACGAATGCAACATTCAACATGGGTAGCATGGCATGTACAGATAATTTGCGTACCGTTAGTTGAATTTAAACATGGCAGATAAGATGCATGGATGACAAGCAAGTGCAAATAATTAAAAGTAGTCGGATCTGGCTTCGTTGTCAAGCTAGATCCTGAAATTTGTGCCTAGGCGAGTATCATTTCGTCGCCTAGTCTCTTTTACGCCTACAACAAGAAAATGGCCTAAGGCATGGCCTAAAATCCTAAGTGGCAAGTTTCACTTGCCTGGCACCAAGGATGACGATCAACGAGGCACGTCACAAAATGTTAACTACGGAGATGGGATCGCTGCCATGGCAAAACAATATCAGAACAACATCCAATCCAGTTTTATTAAGGTTTAACAAAAATCACCATGTGGGTTAAGAGAATATTAAAGGATCGATTTACTAACCGTATCGTAGCGGAAGAACGATGCCGAGCAAGCATGGTAACGGAAGAACGATCCGGAGAACTATGGCTCAGATCTAGAAATGGCGAGAAAATCTGGAGAAATTGGGATTTGTGGGGTTTTGGGGTTTGCCGACGGCGTAAAGGAAGGTGGCCGGCGCAAGAATGGCGAGGGGAAGCTCCGAGGAGGAAGGAAATAGCTTGAGGAATGTTGGGATTGATTTGGGGAAGAAATGGGCTCAGAAGAATGAAGAAAGAGTAAAAGGATCGAAGGGTTTAAATAGAAAATGAAACGGCGGGTGGAATGAAACCTAGGGTTACGGGGTCAGTTAGTCGGTCAAAGAAGAACTGCTGACCGACTAGTTTAAGAACTAGTCAGTCGGTCGACCAACTGTGACCGACTAAGAGCAAACAGTAACTCGGTCGTCAAAATGGTCAATGAACTGGTCGGTTATAGAACAATGGCTGACCGACTAGTTTGCAACCTAGTCGGTCGAAAAATGTTCTTAGACCGACTAACGATAAACAGTAACTTAGGTGAAATTAATCAAAGGAACTAGTCGGTCTGAGAGCAAGTTCTGACCGACTAGTTTCACATCTAGTCGGTCGGTGGTTGTTCTTAGATCGACTAAGGGTAAACAGTAACCCCTGAATAATTGATTTAATGAACTAGTCGGTTCCAGAAGAGTTCCTGACCGACTAGATTGGAATCTAGTCGGTTGGTCCTCCTTCTTGAACCAACTAAGGTGCACGAAAAGTCTTGAATCGAAGCGCGAAGCTCCAGGAAGATCCCTACGGCTTCTAAGATCAACCGATCTCTAAGATATGAGCGATATGAAGCTCGTCACGAATGACTTACTCCAAACTCAACGATCTAAGGAAGAAGCTACAGAATCACAACGAAACGAACGAAAACGAAAGCCACGGAGACGGAAAATCTCACACATAAGGAGAAAATCCACCAAAACATATATAATATAGATAATCCAAATACATGAAAACCCAGTCGTTACATCCTCCCCAACTTAAGAAAAATTCCGTCCTCGGAATTTCCCAACACTCACGTGTCCGGGAACAAAAGTGGGTAGCGCTCTCTCATCTCATCCTCTCTCTCCCAAGTAGACTCTCCTGGCGAGCCGTGTCGCCACATCACCCTCACAAGATTGACAACCTTGTTCCGGAGTGACTTCTGACGCCTGTCCAAAATCAGCACTGGCTGCTGGTCATACGTCAAATCTGGGCGAACGGTGATCTCCGAGAAATCCATAGCATGAGATGGATCGCTGATGTACCGATGAAGCTGCGACACATGGAAAACATTGTGAACTCCTTCCAAAGATGGAGGCAAGGCTAGGCGGTAGGCTACCTCGCCAACTCTCTCCAGAATGTCAAACAGTCCAATGTATCGCGGGCTCAACTTCCCCTGTTTCCCAAAGAGAATCACACCACGATTCAAGGAAATCTTCAGGAACACATGGTCGCCTGGCTGAAACTCCAAAGGACGGTGTTTAGCATCCGCCCAATGCTTAAAACGGTCCTGAGCAATCCTTAGCCTCTCCCGAATGTTCCTGACAACATCCACAGGCTCCACAATCATCTCAGGTCCCAACAGTTCCCGGTCACCAATGTCGTCCCAACTCAAAGGCGATCGACATTTCCTCCCGTACAGCGCGGCAAAAGGCGCCATGCCAATACTCGCCTGGAAGACGTTGTTGTAAGAGAACTCCACCAGATGTAGATGGTCCTCCCACGAACCCTTGAAATCCAACATGCACGCCCTCAGCATTTCTTCCAAGATCTGAATCGTCCTCTCGGACTGGCCATCTGTCTGCGGTGGTACGCCGTGTTGAAACTCAGACTCGTACCCAAACTCTTCTGTAAACTTTGCCAGAACTGAGATGTGAACCTTGTGTCTCTATCCAACACGATACTCACGGGGACTCCGTGAAGTCATACGATCTCCTACACGATTCACGTTACATCACTATCTATCCAGGAAAAGGAAATAGAAATGGACAGTAAAAGAATTTACCTCCATGTATCTCCTCGCTAGCGCCTCAGTGGACTGTCCTACTCGGAATGGAATAAAGTGTGTGGATTTGGTCAATCGATCTACGATCACCCAAATCGCATCATTTTGTTTCGGACTCTGAGGCAGTCCAGTCACAAAGTCCATAGTGATGTGTTGCCATTTTCACTCCGGAATCGGAAGCGGTTGTAGCAACCCTGCCATACGCTGATGCTCCGCCTTCACCTGCTGGCAAACCAGACACTTGGCTACACTCCGAGCCAAACTCCTCTTCATGCCATGCCACCAAAAATTCAGACGAAGATCCGTGTACATCTTGGTACCACCAGGATGTACAGAATACAGCGAACTGTGTGCCTCAACCAGCAACTCCTCTCTAATATCCCCAGCTGGCACACACAACCTAACTCCATACCTCAGCGAGCCATCCTCATGAATCAAAAAGTCAGTCCACAGACCGGCTTCTACCTGCTCCCGAATCTTCACCAGCTTCGGATCTCCAGCATGGCCAGCCTTGATCCGATCCACGATCGTCGACTGTATCTGCATACACATCAACGGAGAAGCCTCCCCAGGAAGAACAATCTCAATTCCAGACTCGCAAAAATCCTGCTGCAATCTCCACTGCGAAGTCAACATCATCACCGCTGGAAGCCTACTCAGCGCATCCAGAACCACATTCACCTTGCCAGGGTGATACTGCAAATCAATCTCATAATCCGCCATGAGCTCCAACCATCGACGCTGTCGCATGTTGAGCTCCTTCTGAGTAAAAATATACTTCAAGCTTTTGCTATCGGTGAAGATCTTCACTTTCTCACTCAGCAGGAAGTGCCTCCAAATCTTGAGCGCAAACACGACAGCAGCCAACTCCAAGTCATGCGTCGGGTAATTCTTCTCATGAGTCTTGAGCTGACGCGAAGCATATGCCATAACATGCACGTGCTGATGCAACACACAACCGAGACCCTTGCCAGAAGCTTCCCTAAAATGGAGGCGAGACGTGAGAAGGTCCGCACAGACGTGGAGCTGTGAAGATGCACACCTGATAAGCGTCAAATCTGAATATGTGCAGGTCCCTGTAAATGCAAACGGAACAAAAATAATAATAATGGTAAAGGAGACTGATGAAAGTTAACCAATCTCAGAATTTGTCCAAAATAATATTCAACATCACAGAAAAAGCCACCAGGCTAAAAAGAAAGAGTCTAGGCCCAAACATGGCCAACAAAAGCCAACAGAAACAAAGTATTGGTGCTACGCACCGACAACTAAAGCAGTCTAAATAACAACACAAACAGTCTCTACGACTGATCTCCCGTGTCCTCAAACTCCTCGATGAACGCGGGCTCTGACTCAGCGTCAGCGAACACCACGTCCTCAGCAGCAACCTCAGGCTCAGGATCTAACATGTGTCACCCAAAAGAGTAAAGGGCACATGTCAGCAAGTCTAAAAGACTTGGGTAAGGAAACTGAAAGGAATGTAAACTAACAACCTAGCAGTTATAGTATGATGCATAACATGGCAAATATAGGGTGGAAGTAACAAGCAAGGTAAGGTGCAAGTAACAAGTAGCAAGTAGTAAGTATGGCATAGATGACAAGTTTTACAAGTATAAACACAGACAAGTACAAGTCAAGTAAATCACGTCAAGTAAACACATCGTGCACAGAGATTACGTCTTCTGGCTAGAGTGGCGGATCGGGCCAACTCGTACACTCAGGTGATCGCTTATCCCTACCCCTCCACGTGTATCGAGCCAGGGCATTACCCCCGAACGCGTAATGCTCGCTTCTGGATCACGAGCCAGGAAGTGTATTTGGCATAGGGTTGTGCCCGCTAAAAGCAGGTGCCTAGCCGGATCAAGTAGTACAAGTAATGTAGTGTGTGCTACGAATGCAACATTCAACATGGGTAGCATGGCATGTACAGATAATTCGCGTACCGTTAGTTGAATTTAAACATGGCAGATAAGATGCATGGATGACAAGCAAGTGCAAATAATTAAAAGTAGTCGGATCTGGCTTCGTTGTCAAGCTAGATCCTGAAATTTGTGCCTAGGCGAGTATCATTTCGTCGCCTAGTCTCTTTTACGCCTACAACAAGCAAATGGCCTAAGGCATGGCCTAAAACCCTAAGTGGCAAGTTTCACTTGCCTGGCACCAAGGATGACGATCAACGAGGTACGTCACAAAATGTTAATTACGGAGATGGGATCGCTGCCATGGCAAAACAATATCAGAATAACATCCAATCCAGTTTTATTAGGGTTTAACAAAAAACACCATGTGGGTTAAGAGAATATTAAAGGATCGATTTACTAACCGTATCGTAGCGAAAGAACGATGCCGAGCAAGCACGGTAACGGAAGAACGATCCGGAGAACTATGGCTCAGATCTGGAAATGGCGAGAAAATATGGAGAAATTGGGATTTGTGGGGTTTTGGGGTTTGCCGAAGGCCTAAAGGAAGGTGGCCGGTGCAAGAATGGCGAGCGGGAAGCTCCGAGGAGGAAGAAAATGGCTTGAGGAATGTTGGGATTGATTTGGGAAGAAATGGGCTCAGAAGAATGAAGAAAGAGTAAAAGGATCGAAGGGTTTAAATAGAAAATGAAACGGCGGGTGGAATGAAACCTAGGGTTACGGGGTTAGTTAGTCGGTCAAAGAAGAACTGCTGACCGACTAGTTTAAGAACTAGTCGGTCGGTCGACCAACTGTGACCGACTAAGAGCAAATAGTAACTCGGTCGTCAAAATGGTCAATGAACTTGTCGGTTAAAGAACAATGGCTGACCGACTAGTTTGCAACCTAGTCGGTCGAAAAATGTTCTTAGACCGACTAATGATAAACAGTAACTTAGGTGAAATTAATCAAAGGAACTAGTCGGTCTGAGAGCAAGTTCTGACCGACTAGTTTCACATCTATTAGGTCGGTGGTTGTTCTTAGACCGACTAAGTGTAAACAGTAACTCCTGAATAATTGATTTAATGAACTAGTCGGTTCCAGAAGAGTTCCTGACCGACTAGATTGGAATCTAGTCAGTTGGCCCTCCTTCTTGAACCAACTAAGGTGCACGAAAAGTCTCGAATCGAAGCGCGAAGCTCCAGGAAGATCCCTACGGCTTCTAAGATCAACCTATCTCTAAGATATGAGCGATATGAAGCTCGTCACGAATGACTTACTCCAAACTCAACGATCTAAGGAAGAAGCTAAAGAATCACAACGAAACGAACGAAAACGAAAGCCACGGAGACGGAAAATCTCACACATAAGGAGAAAATCCACCAAAACATATATAATATAGATAATCCAAATACATGAAAAACCAGTCGTTACAACAATGTCTAAAGCAGAAAGAATCTACATCTTTCAAATATAAAGGATTGAATGAAAATAAATAAAAGAAAATGATAAGTACTCTTCTACTGGATCCAAATGCTCAAAAATCTATGTCCTTGATTGGTAACTCGGACTCCTCGTACTATGGAGCCTCTTCGTCAAGCTGTTCGTCACCTTTCGGAAACAACAAAAATTGAACCACTATTAATAAAGTAGATTAAATCTGTACTAAAAATTTAATTAATTTATTATGCATGAATTAACAGAGTATTAGCCTGGCACGGTCTAATAATGGTATAGGTCCTAGCAGCGAAAATGTAACAATAGAAAGTTTTTGTTGTGACTTATAATGGAAGAATACGATGTGCAATGTGAAGTCCACTTTGGACAAGGGATGCGACCCCATGCCGGGTCCAAAACCGTAGGTACATGTAGAGAATTCAGGATCTTAGAACAGAGGGAGACAGAAAGAAAGAAGATCCTCCCAGACAGTGGCCGTAAGCATGGCTCCAATCGTGCTTGCACTCTCTCAATTATAGGTTTCCCCAAAACCCGTGATGCCAAGTGTGGTTGTTCTAATTCTAGTTGTGTCAGGTATCACGTTCATGTCTCTAGTCTCTAAATTACATGGTTAAGAAGCTATGCATGGTATTGTCATGGCATGTGCAAGAAACAAGTCCATAAGCATTATTTCATATTCATGTTGCATAGTTCTTAATCATGCAATTTAATGTACTCCAACAGTTCTCCATTCTAGACATCCATTTGTCCAGTCTCACAATCAGATATACTTATCTATTTAGCAATTGAAGCCAACAATATCCAGAAAACACATTAAACCCCCTGATTTATAAATAAATAAAAGAAATGGCGAAAAGTAAATGAATGGATCAGATTCACGCTTGGCACCATAATGGATTATGGTTCACCTGCCTAAAGGGGTTTCTCAGACCAACAAGTGCATACATGAAGTAACCAATTTTGGTCCGAAAGAATTTAACCACTAGCGTAATAAAAGCATACAAAACTTCAACAATGCAACTGAGCAAGCAACTAAACAACAAGCAAACATGGCAGTGAACAACTTGAACTACGAAATGAATAACTAAGAAACAATGCAATTGAACCACCAACAAACTGAACAACAATGCAATTGAGCCAATAAGAAAGCAACAAGCATGCAGGCAAATGAAACAGCAAGCAACATGATAAACACAGGCAATGAAATAGAAAGCAAGCATGACAAACCCAGGAAATGAAATAGCAAGCAAACAGGACCTGAAACAGCAATCAAACAGGACAAACCCAGAATAGATCAGCCAAACCTAGGAGGCCGCAAGCAACCCCCATGGCTATATGAACACAATCACCAAGCGCGGTAAGTCTCGCTGGTGTAAATCCATCACCGAAAGCAACCACATGTTGTGCCTTACCCTAGCGGCTAACCAAAACCATAAGCATCACATAAAAATTAGAACAAAAACAGTGAACGATGACCAAGATAGTTGTAACCCTAGGTCAGAGTGCCAAATACTCATCGGTGAATAATACTCTTCAAGATGACCCATAAATCATCTACTCCATATCTACCAAAACCCACAAAAGTAAATAATCAAAAATTTAGTAAAGATCGAATATACCATTCACCGAAGTCGCACAAAACCCAAGCAAGATAGCTCGGAAACCAACCGAAAGAATCCCTAGAAATCAAATGATCAAAGCCAAAATTTTGGAAGAGAGAGAAAATTTTCGCATGTAACAAACCCTAAAATTTACCATCATTTAAATAGGAGAGAAGAGAATCAGAAGAGGGAAACTTATCACACGTATAGGAATCGGTGTTTCAATCTGAGTTGAACTCATCTTGAGAGTCTACGACGATGGATAGAAGTTGGATTAGTGTTTTGAATTTGATGTGTTTCTATTGGTCGCTGCTTGCGAGAAGAGGATAGAGAGATCGGGGGTTTGCTGGTGTGCGGATCAGTCCTTGTAGGAATGAGGAGGGTGAGGGTTGTAAGAGTTTTGGGTTTTTAAATTTTAAGGTGAATTTGGTCTGGTTTTGTGGGCTCAAATGGATAAATAAAGGAATGGGGAAAAACAAAATAAAGAGAAGAGGAAAGGGAAGTGGGCTTTGGGCCAAGGAAATAGAAAGGAGGAGAAAAAGAAAAGAAAAGAGTAAAGAAAAAAAGGAAAAGAAGAAATAAAAATAAAAATAGGGTAAATCCACTTAGAAAAATGTGGTCCATACAACGTCCATCAATCCGGGTAGCAATTTTTGAATTGAAGACCGGATTGATTCTATTTATCAAGCAGGACCAGTTCAGTGGGTCGCATTCAGAGAGCCCCAATGAACACCTAAACACATTCTTGGAGAAATGTGACATCATAAAGATAAATGGCGTTGCTGGAGATGTCATCAGGCTGATGCTTTTCCCATTCTATTTAAGGGATAAAGCAAGGAATTGCTAAAGAGCAATGATCCAAATTCCTTTACTGCATGTGATGCTCTTTCAAATGCATTCCTTACGAAGTTCTTCCCTCCTGAAAAGACCGTGAAATTACGCAATGAGATCACATCTTTTTGACAGTTCGACCAAGACTACTTATATGAAGCATGGTTATATGAAGTATGGGAGCGATACAAGGAGCTCCAACGTCATTGCCCTCATCATGGAATACCAGAGTGGTTGTTTATTTGGACCTTCTACAATGGTCTTAATTAAGATGTGAAGATCTCCATTGGCGCCGTAGCTGGTGGCGCTATCATGACAAAGACTCCAGAGACGGACAAAGTACTATTGGAAGAGAAAGCTTCCAATAATTACCACTAGGGTAATGATAGTGAGATGGCCATGAAAGGAGGCAAGCCGGATGTGGACATGCGTACTCTTCTCTCCCGCAGGTTGGAATCTTTGGGGCAGTAGATTGCGTAGATAAGGAACGAAGTCAAGACATCTGATCCTCTAGTTGTGACTAGCCTAAAGTATGCGGGGTGCAGAATATCTTTCTGGTGATTGTCAGTATAATGCTCCCGCAGATGCATGGATTAACCATTGAGTAGACCAACACTCTATATAACAACAATCCAAGGCCGCCCAATAATCCCTACGCAAACACCTACAATCTTAGATGGCAAAACCATCCCAATTTCTCATAGCACAACATCAATTACTAGTAGCCATCACAAAGCTTCTACTAACCACCTGGATTTCAACAAAGAACTCCAGCTAGCATGCCTCAACCGTCCCCTCAAAAATTTAAGCTAGAGAGTCTTAGGGAGAATTTTATTGCAGCTCAGAACCAGAAAAATGATTACTTCCCGATGTCTATTCAGCAGATCATCACTAGGCTAGACACTGTCACCTCCCACAACTTGGTGATTGAGACTCAAGTAGCCCAGATCGCCCATCATTTGAGCCAAATGGCAAATACTCAAGGGCAACTATCAGTGCAACCTGAATAGAACCCTAAAGCTCAAATAAACGACGTCATGCTAAGAAGTGGGAAGGAGTTAAAGGAGCCACCTAGGAGTGCACCTGCTCAATTGGAACATACAGATATACATGTTGATAATGATCCATCTGCCCCCAAAAAATGATGTTGGGAAAGATGGAAAAACTGAAGGAACGAAAGAGGATCAAGGGGCACCTACTGAGCCACCTGGAGTGTATATACAGCAGGTCCCATTTCTTTAGAGATTGGCAAAGGCAAAGCTTGAGGAGAAATATGGGGAGTTCATAGAGATCCTCAAGCAGTTGCACCTGAATATCATGTTCCTTGATACCCTCTCTGAGATTATGTCATTTGGGAAGTTTCTGAAGGATTTGATGGGGTGCAAAAAGAAGGCCACAGTTTTCCTATCTGAAGAGTGCAACGCCATCCTCCAAATAAGCTACCTAAGAAGCTTAAAGATCCGAATAACTTCTCCATCCCATGCATGATCAAAGATGTTTCTATTTGGAGATCTTTATGTGATCTCGGTGCCAATGTCATCTTTATGCCCCCTCTCCATATGCAAGAAGCTCCTCATGGGCGATTCCAAGCCTATGATCATCTCACTCCAACTATCAGACCGCTCGATAAAGTATCCAATTGGAATCCTTAATGACGTCCCCGTTTGAGTGGATGAATTGCTTATCTCATGTGACTTTATTGTAATGGAAATGGATGAGGACGTGTAGACCCCAATTATCCTAAGAAGACCCTTCCTAGTAATCACTGGTGCCTTGATAGATGTGCAAAATGGCAAGCTCTCCTTCATTGTTGGAAGCAACATAATGGAGTTTGGATTTTGGAAATTTATGGATCCATCCCACATGAGAGACGCTTGCTACCGGATCTAAGTGCCGAATGTGATGGCCAAGGACATGCTTGAGCACCTAAAGAAGCCACAAAGAAAGCACCAAAATCAAAGGCAAAGACGCAAGAGTACACAATTTTCTAATGGAGACCCCCCTAAACTTAACTCTCTCAATTCTAAATTTAAAAATTCTTGCCTTGTAGAGTGTTTTAAAATTCTTCCGCCTGATTCATTGATCAAGTCTAACTCTGGTGTGCAGAAAAAATCAATTGACAAAGGAGCACACCATTGTACCGCTAACACGCCCATACTAATAAAGAAACCGAGGAAGAAGCCTAAGAAAAGGAAATTGAACTTTGAAAGGCCACACCACCCCGGTGATGGTGAAAAGTACGAAGAAATATCTGTAAAGACAAAAAACATCTATGTCCCACCATATAGAAGTAATAAACATGACAAGGGGATGCAAACAATCCCCTCCGCGTCGAATGATTGATATTATGGGAGTCGAGCTCACGATTTAAAACGTGTTCTTCTTAGGAGGCAACATAATTTATCTCTTAGATTCTTCATTTATTTCATTTTATTTTTATTTATCAAAAAGAACAAGAGAGAAGAGAGACACCAAAAATCAAAAACTGAACTAATACAAATTATTTCTGATGCAGGAAATAACCACACAGCCGTGCAATAGATTGCATGACCGTGCCAATTCAAATGATAATTTACGCAAAGGTGACATGGATGTGCAACATATTGTACAGTCGTGCTAATCAAAAGATGACTTACGTAAAGTTGACACGACACATAACACGACCATGCAAACCAAACAGTAGCTTACCAGTCTCAAACATCACAAACGACACGGCCGTGCAACCTACCGCACGGCCATGCAACTCAAATGGAGATTTATCAAGAAAGCAACACAGTTAGCACGGCTGTGCTAAATCGTGCATGGTCGTGTGACCCCTAATTTGGAAGATTTATAAGCCGACACCCCTCATTATATCTTCCTTCGTCTCTTCATCAAAACCCTTAAACCCTTACACCAATCCACTCTAATTCCTCCCAAATTTCCTCCATTCATCTCTAATTTCTCTAATTTCCTCTCCCCAACCACTCTCTACATCTCCATCTTCCTCCAATTTTCCCAATTTCTCAACCCTAACCCCACCACCACCATCTCTAGGTCGAATTTTACGAGGAAGCCAGCTTGGGGGAATATTTGCACATGCCGAGAGCCGCTTTCATTGCCACAAACAGATATCAAGTACGCTCAATTGGGTAAACTCGCTCCTTGATCTTCTTTCTCAGTTTTGCTCATAATTCTGAAATTATTGTTGAGAAAAATTGTAATTGTCACTGTTACATCACTAATCATTACGTTGGTATGTTAGTTTACTTATTGCATCATCTGCTACACACAAAATGGCCCTTAAACGCATGGTAAAGAGAACTCATGTTTCACCACTGAGGCAAACTTGTCCTCGAATGACGGTTGAGCATGCACATCCTATTCTCATACCCACACCCACTATGGACATGATGGGGATTGAATTTAGAGACATGGCCCAGTACTAAGCATTTGAATCCCTTAGTCGTCGTTCCATTTCAATGACTAAATTCGCGAATATCATTGCCCTAAAACGCCTAGGGTACTTGAGGGCATTTAAACACTCTTTGCCAATGTCGAGTAGGGAACATTTTTACATTGAGGCATCGACACTTATCGGCACCTAGCCTTAGAGTTCTTGAGCTCCCTCCACCTATCACAGACGACATCACATTTTGCCTAATGAAAATTGAAAGGGAGCTCATGTATTTCCAAATCAAAGAGATTTCAGGTGGCCTACACATGGAATGATAGGGTCACATGACTCCTACCCACCAGAATACAATAAGTGTGCCTTTTGATGCACTCTCATAGGCACAGGAGCATACGATCCACTGACCGCCAAGGCATTTCCATCCGTGTGTATGCCTAGCACATATGATCATTACTTGCATGGTTTTCAGTAGATGGGACGATGTTACTGTCCCACGTCCTGCGCTTTTTATCCTTTGGGTCATGACCCAACCCCGTCGGATCTGCCATCTTTTGGCATCATCCATCTCACAGTGTCCCTCAACACTGTTAACTGGCTTGTCTCCAAGCTCATGAGGCTTATCACCTTTAAGACTAGAGATATTTGCTATGGGGGACTCATCATCATCATCACCGCATATGCACCACTTCAAATTGAATTATCGGTGAATATAGCCAATGCCAATCGACCTTCATCCCTGGCCACAGTGACCTCTTTTGCATGTATATGATACATTCTAGGGGAACAACCAATTCACTTGGCTTCATGGGGTCCACCACACATAGTACACCATCCTTCCAAACCCCAAGAGGGCCCGTGTTGATGAGAACATGGTATGGTTGTTCCCTTCTAATGTTGATCAAGGATAGAAGGAGGGTGTGACTGGGCATTCCCCACCTTTACACACTCCACCACATTCCCCTCCTCAAGGCAATGAAGTTGGACCCCACTGGTACTCAGCTACCTTTTGATTTAATGACACGTTTCGAGAACACGGAGCATATGATGACTCTTTTGTATAGGTGGCACAGTAGTCATGGCCACTTCATCGACCCACAATTTCCCCAACCGCCACCTGACGGTTGTAAGGACTGCGCATCCTCCTCCCCATTTCATTGCCCATCGACATCATTTCACTTTCGTATTGAGGACAATGCGTCGTTCTAGCTTTGGGGAGATGTTTTATTCCTAGCTTAGGGGAGGAGTCCACCATGCATTGCATTGCACCATCATCATTATTGCATTCATGCATCATTGCATTGCATGTCTCACTCTTTTGGTTATTCCACCCTGCATTACATGTCTCTTTTAGCATTGCATACATACATGCATTCAAAAAAATATTTTGAAAAAAAAATGAAGAAATGATCCCTCAATGATGATAATTCTATTCGTATGCTTATATATATACACTTCTTTATATTTCTATTCTATATGCATGCTCTTGATATTGTAATGGTATAACTCTATTATTTATTTCCTCATGAAGTCGCTTTTAATGTGCCGCCCATGAATTAAGTGCATATTTCTGTAAGCAAGTCTTTGAGAGGGCGTATATTGATTTTGTTCAATCATTGTGATGTATAAGTTTAGGTTATGCCAACTGTGAAGAGTAAGTCTCAAATTAAGAAGGATTTGGCCTTCGACATATGTTTAAGGCGTGGGATTTGTGCCGAAAGATGAGATTTGTGGGAGTACACGAGATAGGAATAAATGATCTTAGGTGATTCGAGAGAGTATGCCCGATGGGTCCATCTTGGCATACAGCCCTAAAATCGCCTAATTTGGGGGGTCATTGGCAAAATCTAGCTATATTGATCACGTAAGTCTCATGTATATATTAAAAAAGTTAAAAAGAAAAAAACTCATATTATCAAGCATATAAATCATTCACAATTTAGGGACGACTTAGCGTTGTCATGGCCATACCCTTAAGAGTTGAGATTCTATGATACGCCGTTGCGCTTTAAACTTAACGCGTGCAAAACATGGATTGTAGCTTTATTGGTCTAAGCCAAGTGGAAGAATTTTTCGTGGATTTGCTCCTTTTCATGGATGTGTACGTTGAATTCGAGATCATGATGGAAAAGTCTTTTATTTATATGCAATGACCAATTGATATTGTTGATGCATGCTTGAATTAAATCATGAATTAGTCGTATATATATTATGCATGAGTGGGTTGATGTGAGAGGGTAATCTTTGGTTGCTTACAACAATTTCTCCTCGTTCTTCATATGCATCCCATGTCTTGCTTGAGGACAAGCAAAAGTTTAGCTTATGGGATTTTGTTAGGCGCATATTTTACATAATTTTCATATCGTTTCTCCGAGTGATTTTTATGTTTAATTCTCATTCTCCATGCATTTTTCATTTATTTTGGTTCATTTCACTCTCGAGAATATTTTGTATTATTGCAAGGGCAAAACACACAAAACGATGGAAGGAAGCGATAGGAGAAGCGAGGGAGAAGAAATGGCGAAGCTTGGAGAAGAAAAGAAGAAGATTTGGAAAGAAGACAGGATAAAATGACGTGCAATGACATGCACGACCATGCGGGCATATCAGAGCTTCAGCCAAGTTTGATTGTTTGAGCCAAAGCGGCACGGCCGTGCAAATCAAACAGTAATATTGAAGATTTTGTTGTAGGAGCCGACACGGCCGTGTGCGAGTTAGCACGGCTGTGCAACACAGACAGAAGACTTGGCCAGTTCCTGTACAGTGCCAACACGGCCGTGCGACGTTGCAACACGGCCGTGCGCCTGATATTTCTGGGTATTTGACCCGAATTCATTAGGGTGTAAATTTAAACCCCACATTGTAATTAGTTTAGGACTTTTTTTGCTTAGGTTTTTATATGTATTTGGGTGGCTACTCTCGGAGTTTTGAAGACTCTCTTTATTGTTGTCCTTTGTGCTAAAGCTTGGATTTTTGTTCATCAATATTGGTAACATTCTCTCAACTCTATATCTTTTATTTCGTATGCTTTCATCAATGATTTATTAATGAATAGTAGTAACATTCTCTCAACTCTCTCTCTCTTTTATTTCTTATGCTTTCATATATAATTTATTTAATGAATATTTCCATGGCTTGTGAGTAGTCTTCGTGCCTAGGGCATAGTTGAACCCTATTGTAGATTAATTGTATGGATTTATCGCCTCAAATATTGGTTTGTTGAATTATTGCTAAGATTTAGTCTTGTATGCGCCCATTTTTAATTTAGCCATTGAATTGCTATATAAGCATAATTACTGACGATAAATCAGAGTTTTGGTTTGATGCTTCTTAATTCTATATTAATGTACTATTAATTGGGGTTACGACGAGACATCAAACCTATATTAATTGGAGGAACTTAATTAAGGTTACCATAAGAAATCAGATCCCTAGTTTAGAGATCCAGACTTTGATCCGAGTTCTTCCACGAGAAATGCTGAGAACGATGATTGGGAATTAGTTCTCACCCACGGTAGTAATTTGATAAATTAAGAAGTTAGATCGATCATACGATTAATTTACAATAGTGGGGATACTTAGCACTAGCATTTTCTCATATTTGATAATCTTGGTATAACTCTCTCGCTCGATGAGACTTGTGTAGCTAATCAAAGTCCTAAATTGATCAGTACTAAACCACATCCTCTCTGTGTTTGACATGTAAGCTAAAACTATACCATGCGCTTACGGTATTCTACCTTCATACACAACATATCTCATATACTTTTAATTTTCTCCGTCATTTGTCGTGACAAGTCCATCATCATTACGAAACTCTGAAAGCTCGATTCTTAACTCGGTTATGATTGATCATACTCTAGAATCAAATCACATGTATGTCAATAATCCTAAGTACGTATGAAGATCACCCGTTTCAGAATCAGAATTATCTGGTTCGTAAAAGTCTGTGTTCTCATCCAATGCATTAACATATCAACACGGCTACTGTGTGGTCTGTTTTCTTAGTAATTATTATGTCGCTAATATGTCTAAAGTATGGATGTTTATTAAAACATATTAACATCTTAATATCTTAGTTGATTATACGACACCACAGTTATCATGAGTCAAACTTTTAACTCTAATAAGTTCATCCATTCTACAGTGGCCAATGATTTGCTATTGTTTCATATCAACTATTTGTGATGCTAACTTTCCATAGTGGAGAAGACGAATCTCGTTTTGACTGTCACATCCATTCCGACGCTGTAGAATACACATTGTCGTTGGGTAGTAAAATTCAAAGTGTAAGCATCCAAGTGTAAGGTTTTTTATTGAGGTGCAGGTCTAAAGATTAAAATGCACCGGGAGCCACTTGATAGAATCTATTGACAATGAGAGTGTATTACCATGTTCAAGTTTTTCGATGAGTCATTCTGTGAACTTCTTCTTCAACAAGCACATGTGCACTGTCTCATAATGTCTCTGCATCAAATGGAATATGAGCACACACATGCAAATCAAAACCAACCCATTACCACCATAGAGACAAGAAAACGGGGTCCTAATGAATTTTTTTTTGAGTCATCGAAAAGCATGTCTGAAGTAACTTTTGAAACAAATGAAGGGTTTCATGTGAATTATCACGAGCACCGAAGAAAAGCGCCCAATATCTTAGGGATCAAACAAGAATTTCTGAAAGAGATTAATGAGGGTCAGGTGGCCAAGGAGGAGATTTCCTTCTTGCCTAACTGATACACATTTTTCTATTTCTAAAAGGACAATTTTTGCATTTAAGACAAATTAAAAATAACTCAACGAAAAAAAATTATGGATTTCGACCATTTTTGGCCACGTTAGGAAAGAGGGGCAGGGGCGATTTTGGGTTTTGCCGCACTTGAGGAGTGCGGCCAAAAGAAAACGCACTTGTCATGACATGTGCGGTGGTTCCGTCTGACATCGATTTTCTTGCTGCCCTATAATTGTGCATGTTGTTTTTGGAGTGGAGTTAAAGAACGATCTTCAAAGTAACCATGAGAATGCTTGCATCAACTTGTCGCTAGGGAAATGAAGTCCTCCACTGTATGTGTCTTACCATGGAAGGCTTTATAACCGGAATCGAGCCACGACTTCAACATAATGATAAGCAAAAAAGCGAAATAACATCCTGAACCCCATGCAAAGATCTCCAAAACTCTTCAGCTCGTTTCATAGATGCAGCCAAAACGAGGCCCCAAGCATTTTCCCAACATCCTAGACCCCGACGTCTCCACTGAAGCCTTATAAGCTAGGGGAAAGAATAAGAAGACTATAGGAGAAGCACAGGGTTCATTTCATTTTTAGTTTGAGGGACTACACGAACATTTCAATTCATTTTCTTGCTTACAAAGTGTGTAAATCTGAGTTAAAGATAAAGCGCAGAGTTCATGATACAATCCTCCCAGGATGGGCCGAAACCGAGCGGTACAGGCCCGTGTCGCAAGCCAGTAGCCCTGTGGAAGAACGGGCCAAGCTGGAGGGCCCCCATGAAGACTTGGAGTCGGGCCGGCCTCGGACCGAAGCGGGCGCCACCACTGGCCTATGTCAGCAAGAGTTAATCGCTCCCCTTAAAGCGCGCCCACTTAATCACCATTAAGGGGCCCCATTACGCGCACCTTCATGACCATGAAGGCGCGATCAAAGTAGCGGATCGTCGGGGAGAAAGTTGGGGACATTGAGGAGACGTGACCGTAGAAGGCTCTTATAAAGAGACTCGAGGTACAACGTACAAACGATCACTTTTTGGATACCCAAAAGGTAGAGGTATTCTTATTACACGACCTTGTCTTCCACCTCATATCTCTCCTCCATACCTCGGTTTGAGGACTCGCGTATCGGCCTCCCTGTGAGCCATACCGATCCCACCGAGCATCCTTCAGATCCATTCTGACTTAGGCATCGGAGGGGACTTGGTCGGAACCAAGGTCCGACCCCCCTGACGAGCTTCCTCATCTATTTAGGTCAAGCAGATCCAGCCGCATCGAGGCTACCTCTCGGTGCCCAGCTAGCTCGCAGCCGAACGCACTCGCCTCCGAGTCCGTTCGTCTACACCCCTACGGTGGTCGTCGCCTTGCCAAGGATTCCCTTCGGCACGTCGAAGCGCAGACCCGTATGCTCTCCGTCGAGGCCGAACGAGCCGAGTCCCACTCCTGGAGGCATCGCATGATCCCCACGAGTGCGTTGACATCCAGCCTTCCAGTCAACAAATCAGCGGTGAGAAAACACCCCCGAAACATTTGGCACTATCTGTGGGAAACCAAGAAGCAGCCACATCAAACAACCACACCTGAAATGACGCGACCGTGCACCTCCAAGCACAAGAGTGTGACGGCAGCAACATCGACGCATGGGCAAATCAACAGTTGGCTGGGCAAAATCACGGCTACCCATCGTCTGCTCCGAGATGAGGGGCCAAGTGCACCACGGGTAGGACCAATGGAGGTAGATCGTGGAGGAGCCGAGAGCTACCCCCAGCCCATCTACTTCTCTAAAGAGGACCTGGAGGAGGCAGAGCTGCCACACGATGAAGCACTGGTCGTCTCGGCTGTCATTGACACCGCCTTGGTCCGACGACTCCATGTCGACACCGGAAGCTCGTGCGACATCCTGTTCATGTCAACTCTAGAAAGGATGGGGGTGCGAGCCAAAGACCTGGAGCCTTGCTCCGGGCCCGTGATAGGCTTCGCGGGCCACTCCACCTCCATTGTAGGGATGATCTACCTCCCTGTCACACTCAGAGAGACGCCCAACTTGACCACCTTGGCAATAGAGTTTGTGGCGTTGAGGATCGGGTCAGTGTACAACGGGATCATCGGTCGTCTGATCCTCAACGTGGCCGGGGCCGTGGTCTTAACCCTCAACCAGATGGCCAAATTTTGAACCCCAAGAGGAGTCAGGAAGATTAGAGGCAACCCAGTGAAGCCTAAGATCTGCTACCAACTGACCGGTGCAGGCCGCGATGTGAAGCACTGCAACCCAATAAACCATCTCGACCCAAGATATGGCCCAGGCGACCCGAGACCCACACCCGTGAAAGAGCCAGAGCTCATCCCATCACAGACGTGGGTGGTAGATTCCTCTCCATCGGGTCAGAACTCGACCCGATCCTGAGGGGCAAGCAGATCGGGTGTCGGGAGGCCAACCTGGACATCTTCGCCTGGTCGTCTGAGGACATGCCAGGCGTGGACCCCCAAGTAATCACCCATCAGCTGCATGCCGACCCCAATTTCACGCCAGTCAGGCAGAAGAAGAGGAACTTGGGCAGCGAGAAGATGAGGGCCGCCTCTAAAGAAGTGGAGCGCCTGCTTAACGCAGGCTTCATCCGAGAAGTCTAATACCTGAAATGGCTTGCCAACATCGTGATGGTGAAAATTCTAGCTACAAGTGGCGAATGTGCGTTGACTTCACCGATCTCAACAAGGCATGCCCCAAAGACAGTTATCCGCTGCCCTGTATCGACCACCTTGTGGACAACGCCTCGGTTTACAAGATGCTTAGATTCATGGACGCTTATTCCTGGTACAACCAGGCCCAAATGGACCCGGAAGACGAAGAGAAGACGTCATTCATCACCGACCAGGGGACCTTATGCTATAAGAAGATTCCCTTCAGCCTGAAGAATGCGGGGGCGACCTACCAAAGGATGGTCAATAGGGTTTTTGGCTCCCAGATAGGAAGGAACCTTGAGGTCTATGTGGATGACATGCTGGTCAAATCCAGGGACCCCACCGACCATATTGCCGACCTTCGAGACTTTCGAGCAGCTGCGAAGGCACAACATCCGGCTCAATCCCATTAAAGGCACGTTCGGGGTGAGGTCCGAAAAATTTCTGGGCTTCATGATCACCAACCGTGGCATTGAAGCCAACCCCGACAAGATCGAGGCCATGGTCAACATGAGGGAGCTGACGACGATCAAAGAGCTGCAGAGGCTGAAGGGCGGATCGCTGCTCTGGGGTGCTTCCTGTCCAAATCTACTGAGAGATCTCTTCCTTTCTTCAGGACCCTGAGAAAGGCTCTCACTGAACCGCCGAGAAAAGGAAAGTCGTGGAGTGGGACGAGAGCTGTGCCTGGGCATTCACCAAGTGAAGGAATATCTCTACAGTCCTCCACTCCTCTCCAAGCCCAGGGAGGGGGAACCGCTGAACCTTTACTTAGCCAGCACCGGAGAAGCTGTGAGCTCGGTGCTGATCAAGGAAGACGACTGGGTGCAAAAGCCGATGCACTATACTAGCCAAATCCTGAGGGATGCGGAGGGCCGATACAGCCCCATGGAGAAACTTGCATATGCCCTTGTGCTTTCGACGTGCCAACTCCGCCCCTACTTCCAAGCCCATACGATCCTGGTCCTAACCGACTCCCAGCTCGGGCAAAACCTTAAGAGGTTTGATCGGACGGGGAGGATGCTGAATTGGGGAGGAAAGCTAAGCGAGTTTGACCTCTGATATAAGCCGCGGACCACCATCAAGGGATAGGCACTAGCAGACTTCATTGTTGAATGCACCATTAATGGAGGAACGCCACCCGAGGATGCAGACCCGAAAATGGTAACGTCTCAACCTTTGTCTTTCCTTTTGGCTGACATCGTTCTTACCAATAAACCAGGGGAAAAAGATGAATGGGTAGTCCATGTAGATGGTTCGACGACCCGGGTGAGAAGTAGGTTCGGCATCGTCATCTGGTCCCCCGACGGACACACCATCGAGTATGCACTCCGATTCAAGTTCTCGGCCACCAATAACGTGGCCGAGTACGAAGCCGCCATCAATGGCCTGAAGCTAACTCGGGCCCTGGGAGCGGACTCCGTACGCCTCCTTAGTGATTCCAAACTCATCATCAACCAGCTGCAAGGGGATTTGTAAGGTCTCTGGCTATAAGGAAAACACTAGAAGGGGGGTTCAATAGTGTTTATACAATTTAAAAAGATAGTTACACTAAATTAAATTCCTAAACGACAATAAAGTGCGGAATGAAAAATAACCCGAAGAATGAAACAATGCAAATGCAGATATGTTTCAAGGGTTCGGATTACCCAAGTCAAATCACGACTTGTTCCTGGTAATCCTACGTCCCTTCCACCCGGATACCACCGGATACTCAAGTTAGAACCCTAACTTGAGGTTTCCTTAAAACCCCACTTGTAGCAACCCTACAAGTGAAATCGAAGTACACTCGATTGTCCTTGACTCCCACAACTTGGGAGCAAGCAAACTACTCTCACAACCAGAGAGTAAATCAAATCACGAAAGTTATGAAATATAAGATAAACAACACTTACAATCACCTATGCCTTGAAGTAGAACTTGAAGGAGAGTGTGTTGTATGTTGAATGACTCTCTTGAAGAGATGAAAGCCCTTTCTCTTGACTGCACCAAATGCCTAGAAGATTTCTCTTTGGTTCTAGGTTGGAGAGCAAGAGATGAAAGATAGGAATTCTAGGGCTTTTGGATTTTGGAAGCTTAGATCAATGAAGCTTGAAAGCTTGAAAGGTTGAGCTGATGAGTATCAAGTGAGTCAACATCTCAATGGAATAGTAAAGGCTGGCTTTATAGTTTTCTCAAACCCTTCAAACAAAATTCCCAAAAGCCCCTTCGAAATTCGTGAGAAAAAGCTCAACGGATAAAATCTGCGCATGCGATAGTCGACTGTTGAACAAAACACGGTCGACTGATGCACTGTGTCAGATGGTAGGTGAGAATTTAAACGGTAACTTACCACGTGGACAGTCGACTGATGAAGAGAAGACAGTCGACTGTTAAACCAACAGTCGACTGTAATTCCTTTTACAGGCGACTGGTCGTAAACAGGGTAAGTAGAGAAAATCTCAGAAAAGTCTGGAAGGACAGGACAGGCGACTGATGAAGAGAAGACAGTCGACTGTTAAACCAACAAGTGACTGTAATTCCTTCTACAGGTGACTGTCACAAACCCTGACATTTTCCAAAGAGTTGAGTCTGAAGAGAAGCCCAAAGACAGACGAGTGTTGCAGCATTGACAGTCGACTGTGCCATTGGACAGTCGACTGTAAATACCGTATCAGTCAACTGGCACTAGAATAGGAAATATTCCAGAGAGCAAGTTCTGCAGAAGAATCATGGACATGCGATTGTTGAAGCATTTACAGTCGACTGGTCCTTGGACAGGCGACTGTAAATACAATGTTAGTCGACTGGCCAGATCAAATTGAGAATGATCTTAGGCTGAGGATAAACAGGCGACTGATTAACAAATCACAGTCGACTATCACTTGGACATGCGCATGTGAAATGTACAGCAGTCGCCTGATAGAGTTAAAGCTCAGAAAGCCCAAAAACCAACTGATTAAGTATGTGCATAACAGGCGACTGTAGAACAAAACACAGTCGACTGTTTTATGACAGGCGACTGTAAATCGTTTAACAGTCGACTGTTGAAATCCTGACATGCACATTCTTGATAGAAATTAATTGAAGTCTAAGAAAAGTTGATCTAATGATATCCTAAGACTGAAATGAAGATGTGTGTGTGCTTGAAAAAATTTCTACTTCTAAGACACATACTAGAAGAGAAAAAGAAGATTACATTTGTAGAACACTCTCTTCTATCCAGCGTATGAGCTTGAAGTCTTCTAGGAGCTTCAATCACCATCTTTGATCATCCAATCCACTTCTTTTGCTTTCATTGATCTTTGAGTGCCATGCATTGCTAATTGATCTTCATGATAAAATTAGGCAATGGATTAACTGCAAATAGGGGATTAGTCACAAGTATTTATGTTTGCTCATCTTTAACACCAAGTAGGGAGAAGTCCAATACCCAACATTCTCCCCCTTTTTGATGATGACAAACAAACATAAATAAAAAGATAAATAATTGTGCTTAAAGAAAACTTACTCCCCCTACATAGATGCCAATCAAGTTAGTCAATATATAGTAGGGCAGTTATGGAGCAAATGAAGCAAATGAGTAAGATATGCATGAATGGAATGATATGCTTGAATCCATGAGATCTAGGATTTTATAAACCACATTCATTGTATCTTACTCCCCACGAATCTAAGGCAACTTCAAACATAGATTCAAGTTATGAATTAGAATTCACTTAGCACATAATTATGAATATGTTTATTTCTCTCCCCCCATGGCATTATTGTCACACACCGCTTCCCAAAATGGGTACGAGGACGAGACGAATGTCCATATGGGCCGGAGCTGTGAGGCTCGTGCCCAATAAGCGTCTGTAGAGATACCATTAAATTTACAGGTTCTTGCATTTAAAAGTTCAAAACAATAGTACTCGAAAGGAAATTTTCATTCATTAATAAAAAGATCATATCCAGCATTATATCAAGTCTAATAAAAGAAGCACAGCATGGCTACAACTACGAAAAAGGAAACTAATAGTGCAACGCACCCAACCTAAACAAGAGTAAAGTGGTGCTACGCACCCCAAACTAGGAAATAGTAAACCTCTGGAAGACAGCAACAGTGAGGAACCTCCGGGTCTGGTCCTCGTCTGGCACGTCCTCCGGCTCCAAGTCCTCAAGTCAGACCGGCTCGTCTGTGTACTCTGTCTCGGTACCTGACGTACAACACCCAAGAGAAAAGGAGCTATACGTCAGGTAAAGTCTACATGGAAAGGTTAGAAGACTCTACTGCAAGTGTAAAGGAATTTAAAGTTGACATGTTAATATTGATTTAAAATGAGATGTTGCAACAGCATGACATGTATAAGTAAGGAAAGGTAAAGAGGGTGCAGAAAGTAAACGTGGCAGGCAAAGTCGTAGCATAAGCAACCAAGACAAGACTAGACAAAACTGGATGAGACTGTGTGACACCAAGCGACTCGACACCAAGCGACTCGACACCAAAAGGGTTCACGCCTTCAGCTTAGAAAGTGGCCAAACTCTCTAACCTAGTGGCCGCTCAACCCTACCCCATCCCAAGACAAGACTGGACAAGACTGTATAGGACCACTCACTCTAGCTCGGTGAGTGCCTCTATCCCCACGGTCTGCTAGGCCACTCACTCTGTCCTGTTGAGTGACAGGCTTCCTGTAGGTGAATCTGTACCACTGTATAGGGCCACTCACTCTAGCTCGGTGAGTGCCTCTATCCCCATGGTCTGCAGGCCACTACTCCGTCTTGGTGAGTAACGAGCTTTCCATGGGTGAATCTGTACCACTGTATAGGACCACTCACTCTAGCTCGGTGAGTACCTCTATCACCACGGTCTGCAGGCCACTCACTTCGTCCTAGTGAGTGAAGAGCTTCCCATAGGTGAATCTATACAACTGTATAGGACCACTCACTCTAGCTCGGTGAGTGCCTCTATCCCCACGGTCTGCAGGCCACTTACTCCATCCTGGTGAGTGACGGGCTTCCCGTAGGTGAATCTGTACAACTGTAAAGGATCACTCACTCTAGCTCGGTAAGTGCCTCTATCCCCACGATCTACAGGCCACTCACTCCATCCTGGGGAGTGATGAGCTTCCTGTAGGTGAATCTATACAAGGGATCACTCTCTCTGTCTCGGAGAGTGCCCTATTGCCCGCAGGCTGTGCAAGACAAGTCGTGAATACTGTTACATGACATAACATGTGTATAGTTATTCTAGCGTGTCCACACGCACACACACACACATATAGTTCCTAACATGTTTGCAGTTTATACCTAGACTTCATGTCAAGTCTAGGCTATTATGAGGGGGTCACGAATGCTATCATTTCACGTCCGGTTCTCTTGTTCAACAGTTTACAGTTCTAAGAAGAAAGTGGCGTAGACATGGCCCTAACTACGCAAGTGGGGGCACTTGCCTGCGATGGCAAGAAGAACGTCCGTCGGAGGCGTCTCATCTCGGTCGGCGTAAGGACCCTAGCTATGGGGAAAACACTAGAAGGGGGGTTGAATAGTGTTTATGCAATTTAAAAAGATAGTTACACCATTTTAAATTCCTAACCAACAAAATAGTGCGGAATAGAAATAAACCCAAAATGAAACAAATGCAAACGCAAGATTGTTTCAAGGGTTCGAATTACCCAAGTCACTTCCCGACTTGTTCCCGGTAATCCTACGTCCCTTCCACCCGGTCAACAACCGGATACTCAAGTTAGAACCCTAACTTGAGGTTTCCTTAAAACCCACTTGTAGCAACCCTACAAGTGAAATCGAAAATACAAACGATTGACCTTGACTCCCACAACTTGGGAGCAAGCAAACCACTCTCACAACCCAAAAATAAATTCAAATAACGAAAGTTATGAAATATGAAATTAAACAACACTTACAATCACCTATACCTTGAAGTAGAACTTGAAGGAGAAGTGTGTTGTGTGTTGAAAGACTCTCTTGGAAGAGAGGAAAGCCATTTCTCTTGACTGCACCAAATACCTAGAAGATATCTCTTTGGTTCTAGGTTGGAGAACAATAGATTGAAGATTGGAATTCTTAGGGCTTTAGGATTTGAGAGCTTTGATCTTAAGAATGAAAGCTTGAATCCTCTAGCAAGAGAGTTGGAAAATCATTAGCCTCTCAATGGAACAGTAGAGGCTCTTTATATAGGTTTCTCAAATCCCTCAACCGAAAACAGCAAAAACCCCTTTGAAATCCATGAGGAAAAACTCAACGGATAGAATCTGGGCCCACGACAGTCGACTACTGCATAGTCAAAGAGGGTAGGTGAGAATTCATAACGGTAACTTACTACGTGGACAGTCGACTAATGAGGCATAGACAGTCGACTGTTGAACCAACAGGCGACTGTAAATCCTACTACATGCGACTGGTCGTAAGTTGGGTAAGTTGATGAAATCTGGAAAACGTCTGGGAGAACAGGACAGACGACTGATGAAGAGACAACAGTCGACTGTTAATCAGAACAGGCGACTGTAATACCTTCTACAGACGACTGTCAAAACCCTGAGATTTTCCAGAGAGTTGAGTCAACAAATTGGCTCACAAACAGACGACTGTTGCGGCATTGACAGTCGACTGTTCCATTGGATAGTCGACTGTAAATTCAACATAAGTCGACTGGCCAGAGAAATAAGAGAAATAGACTTTAGGCTTTAAATGGACAAGCGACTGATTAACAAAACACAGTCGATTGTCACTTGGACAGGCGCCTGTGAATCATTCATAAGTCGCCTGTAAGAGTTAAAACAGAGAAGCCCAAGACAAGACTGTAAAAGTTTGTGCATAACAGGCGACTGTAGAACAAAACACAGTCGACTGTTTTTGAGACAGGCGACTGTAAAACGTTCAGCAGTCGACTGTTATTAACAATACATGCACAATCAAGATAGAAATGAATTGGAGTCTAAGGACTATTGATCTAATGATATCCTAAGACTGAAATGAAGATGTGGGTGTGCTCCAACAATGTTCTACTTCTAAGCTACATACTAGAAGAGAAATAAGAAAGTTACATTTGACGAACTCTCTCTTCTATCCAACGCATGAGCTTGAAGTCTTCTAGGAACTTCAATCACCATCTACGATCATCAAATCCATTTCATTTGCCTTCAATGATTTTTGAGTGTCATCCATTGCAAGTAGATCTTCATAATAAGCTTAAGCAATGGATTAACTGCAAAATAGGGGATTAGTCACAAGTATTTATGTTTGCTCATCATTAACACCAAGTAGGGAGAAGTCCAATACTCAACATTCTCCCCCTTTTTGATGATGACAAACAAACATAAACAAAAAGATAAATAATTGTGCTTAACGAAAACTTACTCCCCCTACATAGATGCCAATCAAGTTAGTCAATAAATATTAGGGAATCTATATATCAATTGAAGCAAATGAGTAAGATATGCATGAATGAAATGAATCCATGAAATCTAGGATTTAAAATCCCTATTCATTGTATCTTACTCCCCCTGAATCTAAGGCAACTTCAATCTTAGATTCAAGTGTTATTAGTATATACTTAGCACATTTCATTATAAATCTATATGTTTATTTCTCTCCCCATATGGCATTATCCAAAAGGTGGGAGTAAAATAACAACAACAATCGTGCTAAATAAGTGATACCAACAATTACAAGAGTTTAAAGATATATAAATCAAAAACTCATAAAACCACTTCATAAACTTATGTGAATAGAGGAATGGGAGTCCAATATCGACATTTGAGATACACGAATAAAAGCATATTGTCTCAAATCACATCACATGAAGAATATAGCATATATGGAGACAATATCTCAAAAATCACACAAATATGATAAGCAATTACACAATGTGTGAAACAGATGAAGAAACTACAACATCATATATACATAGTGTCCTGGAGAGGCAATGCGTACTATGCAGAAATCGGGCTGAGGAGGATATAAATCACTTGTTTTTTGAGTGTCAATTCTCACGATACATCTTGACCAGGGGTCTCCTCAAGCTGGGGTACACGGGTGTAGTTCCAACAACTCTTGCAGGCGCTGGTGAGCTAATTCTATCTCGGTACGGAAATACTGACCCAGTGGGTACTTTGGCAAAGTCAGCTTTAGCTACCATGGTGTGGCACATTTGGAAAGAACGTAATAAGAGGATTTTTCAAGGTACTAGAGTTGAGAAGACGGAGTTATTCGATGATATTACTGGGGATGTCGTTATCTCCCTTCGTAATTTGGATACAGAGCAGGCAACAGATTATGCCCCTTTTTCCAATTGGGGATTTATTGATGCTGGATAAATCGTCCATTTAATATGTTTTCTTTTTGGATTGGTTCGGTAAATTGTATTCTATTCGCGCTAATTGGTACAGCTGGAAGTAGGGAGTAGTGGGTGACGGCGCTTGTGCCCTCTCCCCCCTCTCCCTATTGACTTCTGTTCCGTTAGCGTTGTGTTGTATATATGGTTGATGATAAATAAAGTCACTTTTTACTTTCCTATATATATATACATATATATATATATATATATATATATATATATATACATACATATATATATATATACATACATATATATATATATATACATCTATTCTATAAAGGATGAAGATTTTGAATCTTATCCTACTAGGATAAAGCTTTGTCCTATGTGGCAAGTTTGTCCTAGGTGGCAATGACAATTTTGGGGAGACTTAAATTTTGGGGGGAAACTTAAATTTGGGGGAAACTTAAATTTGGGGGAAAACTTGAAATTTTGGGGGAACTTGAAATTTTCGGGGAAAACTTGAAATTTGGGGGAACTTGAAATTTGGGTGGGGACTCGGCCATTAAATAAACCGTGCCCATAGGGCACGGGTAATAACTAGTACATATATATATAGCAAAAAATGTACCTAAGAATGACCTCGGGTAGAGATACCTGAGCACACCCCCGCTGTTCGGGGTTTGTGAGTATTTTTTTTGAAGTTTTTTTTAGCAGTAGGTAGATAAACTTGTTATGTATCTCCCCACAAAATTTCAGCTCGATCCGACACCGTTTGAGCCTCCGTTCATCGATTTCAAAAACGTTGCGCAAAACTGTCCAAATTCTGGACAGTTTTGCGCAACGTTTTTGAAATCGATGAACGGAGGCTCAAACGGTGTCGGATCGAGCTGAAATTTTGTGGGGAGCTACATAACAAGTATATCTACCTACTGCAAAAAATAATTTCAAAAAAAATACTCACAAACCCCGAACAGCGGGGGTGTGCTCAGGTATCTCTACCCGAGGTCATTCTTAGGCACATTTCCCTCATATATATATATATATATACATATATATATATATAACAGGTATGAGCGTATTATCCGGAGCTGGCGATTTGAGGGCGACGGCGAAACCCTCGTTTGATGGCGACTCCTTGCTTGGTGCTGACGGGATTTTTGGGCGCATGATGGCTGGAAGGATATTCCCAGCATTCGACCCCTACTCCCTATTCTTCAGCCTATTTCTCTTAGCTCCGGTCCTGATACTTGGACGTGGGAAGCAGGGCCAACATGTAATCTCCGGTCAGCATGGGAGGGCACACGTACAGCCAGGCCGCCTTTTATTTATTACAGTGCTATATGGTTTGCAAAACATGTTCCTAAATTTGCTTTGTGCTTGCTGCGAGCTATTAGGGATAAATTGCCAACTAGAGAGAGACTCTTTCGGTTGGGAATAACGACAGAGCAAAAGTGCATTCTTTGTGACAAAGATGAGACTGAGAGTATTGAGCACCTGTTCTTTGGTTGTGATTATTCATGCTACATTCTTACCAGGTGCCTCCTCAAGTTGGGCTACACGGGAGTGGTTCCACCTAATATAGCTGCTACTTGTGATCTTTTCTTCTCTCGCTATAACAATAAGGATCCTGTGGGTATACTTGCTAAATCCGCCTTGGCGGCCATGGTCTGGCACATATGGAGGGAGCGTAACAAGAGGATTTTTGACGGAATCAGAATGGGGAAAACTGAGTTATTTGAGGCTATATCAACTGACGTCATGATAGCTCTTCGCCACTTGGACTTGGACCAAGCTCCTGACATCACCCCATTTTCTAATTGGGGGTTTATTGATGCTGGTTAATTGTATATGCTATTTTGGTGGTTTTGGTGGTTGACTCTTGTATTGTTATGTATAGACCGCTGGCAGTAATGGTGGTTGCTGGGATGTGGAGGGTGACGGTGCTTGTGTCCTCTCCCCTCTCTTCCTAATACCCCTGTAACTTGCTACTGGTGTCTGTTGTTAATATTTTGGTGATTAATAAAGACAACTTTACTCGTCATATATATATATATATATATATATATATATATATATATATATATATATATATATATATATATATATATATATATATATATATATATATATATATAAAGATAACATGAGTACAAAGTCATATGAACATCACCATGTTCATCAAAAAGACCAAAATACATCATACATGTGTCTCAAAAGGAACAAAATACATCATGATACTCCATACATCACTACACAAAATGTCCATCATACAAACACCACTCAAAAACTCTAAACAAAATCTAAGAGTGAGAGTCTCCAGGAGCAGCAGAGGAAGAAGCAGGCTATGGGTCAACGGTGGTATCCTCTGAAGGTGGAGCAGCAGCAGGAACACCCTAAGTAGCAGCTACACCAGGATGCACAATGAGCTCTGTGATGATAGTAGAAGGAGGCTGATAAGGCTGGGGTGAAACAAAACGTCTCAGATGCTCAGGGAAGGGCATACCTTGATGCTGGAATGACAGGAATGCCAACTCATATAGACCAGAGACCATCTCAAAGAGAATGTCATGATAGGATGGAGCAGAGGGTATCTCACAGAACATGTCATGGAGGACAGACTGATCAAGCTCATCAACGTCAGAAATGGAAATGTCAGAAGGAAGGGATCCAATGGAGGGAATCCTAAGAATGGTCCCTAAGAGAGTAGGATCAATGCGAATGGAGGTCCCCTGGACAACAGTGGCAATAACTCCTGTGGTAGCATACTCACCGCGAATGCGGTTGGCATAGAAAAGCTCAACCAAAAATGGATAAGCCCGAGGAGATTCGCTCTGAGAGAATCGAAAGAGTTCAGCCAAACGGGTAGCAGATAGGATCTCAGAGGATCTCAGATTATCTCTCAGCTGTGAAAGCGGGAAATACAATGAACCGCTGCCTAAGAAGTTTGATCCCGAGGAGAGAGTGAAATTTTGTCAAGCACAAATCATCTCGGCAAATGGGAGTGAGGGGATCAGCAGGTGGCACGACAGGGGTTTCTTCTACAGTACTCGACACCGAGGGTGAAGGAGGAGCCTCATAGCAAGGCTCATTGATGCGAACACCAATGGGATTGCGTTGACGCTTGACGAGGGGCTCAGCGTCAGATGAAGAAGACCCAGAAGAGGGAGAATAACCCCGCGATGAAAAGCGAGACAGAGAATCGGCTTTCTTGGTTTGGGCCTTATAGGCTTGCTTGTTTTTGGCAGTAGTAGGCTTGGGAACCCTAGGGCGCTTAGAAACAACAGTCTTTCGCTTGTTCTTGGTCCTGGGAGCCATTGCACAGTCAATCGAACAGAGGGAAGATCGACAGGAGATATGAACTAAAATTGCACGAGAGAGAGAGAGAGACAACGAATGAAAGAACAATGATAGGAAATCAAACCTAGTCAACAGGCACGAAGAGACAAGCGAGGTTCGAGCGACGCAAACGACAGAAGAGACGACGGAAAATCACTGGAGGAGCGATCGACAGCAGGTTTGAAGCGGGAAGATGAAGGGTTTTTCAATCGGAGGAGAGAGAAAAAGTTCGATCGAACTGAATCCTCTCGATCATATATCGAAGGGGTAAAAGATTCTAGGCCGTTGGATCAAAGAATCGACGGCTCAGATCAATTGAACGAACCACCACAATAGGAGACAGTCGACTGATGATCAAAATTTAGTCGACTAGTTGAAGTGATAAGAGATAAGCTTAGGATGACAGACAGTCGACTGTTGAGTAACATACAGTCGCCTGTCCATGGGAAAGTCGACTATATTTTACACATCAGTCGACTGACTGAGAATCAATAGAATTGATGATAAAAACATAGACAACTGACAAAAACACAGGTGCCTGATGACTAAAATGCAGTCGCCTGTTGATCCAATAGTCGACTGTAAATTTGTCATCAGTCGCCTGGGCAAAAGATACAGTCTGCTGACAGAATAGATAGAGTAGGGCAGTCGACTTTCGAAGGAAAGATAGTCGTCTTCCTGGTCCAAAAATGCACAGTGAGGTTAAAATCCAAAGGATATGCACAACTCACCCTAGGACTTATACTCTAACCATACACTCATCATAAAATCAATATCAAACGATAAATCATTTATAACATAAATCTCTTAAAACATTCTAAAAACTTATGTAATCAAAGAAATCTTAATTGCCTTTCTTAAAACAAATATATGATATATCAAATGAAGAGAGGCAACATAATGATATGAGCTCAAAAAGTGTTATAACAAGTAAGTTGAGCTCCTAAATTTCAGATTCACCCATAATTCCTAATTCTCCATACAACCTCACAAATGAATCTTCTTTAAGAGGTTTTGTGAAGATGTCGGCAATTTGTTTTTGGGTTTCAATGTACTCTAAGATGATGTCCTTCTTAGATACATGATCATTGATAAAATGGTGTCTCACATCTATGTGTTTGGTACGGGAGTGATGTACCAGAATCTTGGAAAGACATATAGCACTTTGGTTATCAACCATGATAGGGCAAGTGTCACAATTGACACCATAGTCTTTAAGAGTGTGTCTCATCTAAAGAACTTGTGCACATGCAAGACCCGTGACAATATATTCCGCTTCAGTCGTGGACAATGATACCGAGTTTTGTTTCTTGGAAAACCAAGAGACTAAGGAATTTCCTAGGAAATGGCAAGTGCCACTAGTACTTTTCCTATCGGATTTGCATCCGGTAAAGTCGGCATCACTATATGAGATTAACTCATATGTGCTAGATTTAGGATAAAGTAACCCATAATCTAGTGAATGATTGAGATAATGAAAAATTCGTTTAACTGCAATCAAGTGTGACTCTTTAGGTCTAGCTTGATATCTAGCACACAAGCATACGGAAAACATGATATTGGGCCTCTAGCAGTTAAGTAAAGTAAGCTACCGATTTTACCTAGATATAAACGTACGTCTACATATTTTCTGTTCTCATCCTTGTGTAGATGGGTTGTCGTACTCTTGGGAGTCCTTTTGCTTGAAGACGATTCCATCCCGAATCACTTGATAAGCTCCTCTGTGTACTTGATTTGATGTACAAAAGTCTCATCCTTCATTTGCCGAATTTGCCATGCAAGGAAATAGTTGGGCTCACCCATGTGGCTCATCTCGAATTCATCACCCATGTGGCTCATCTCGAATTCATCCTTCATGGATTTAGAAAATTCTTGACAAAGATTAAAGTTAGTAGGACCAAATATTATATCGTCTACCTAAACTTGAATCAATAGGATGTCATTTTCATAATCTTTAATGAAAAGTGTTGAGTCAACTTCTTCCATTTTAAAATCTAAATCCAAAAGAAACGTCTTGAGTCGTTCATACCAAGCTCTAGGAGCTTGTCTCAACCCATACAATGCTTTCTTAAGTTTAAAAACATGGTTTGGAAATTTTTCATGAATGAAACCGGGAGGTTGAGAAATATACACTTCTTCATTGACAATCCCATTTAAAAATGCACTTTTAACATCTATTTGAAATAATTTGAAATTCTTATGAGATGCAAAAGATAAAAGTAATCTAAAAGCTTCTAATCTAGCTACGGGGGCAAAGGATTCTTCGAAATCGATACCTTCCTCTTGTCAGTAGCCTTGAGCTACTAACCTTGCTTTGTTCCTTGTGATGACCTCGTTCTCATCTGTCATGTTCTTGAAGATCCATTTGGTCCCAATAACTTGATGACCACTTGGAAGAGGAACGAGCTCCCAAACTTCATTTCTCTCGAATTGCATGAGTTCTTCTTCTATTGCCACTATCCAAGAGCTATCCTCACAAGCTTCTTGAATGTTCTTTGGTTCAATGGTAGAGACAAATGCGCAATGAGAGAATTCTTCAATTCTTGATCTCGTTCGTACACCCACACTAATATCTCCAATAATTTGGTCATGTGGATGGTTGCGAACGGTTGGGTAAGCTTTAGGTATTCCTACATCACTTGGAACATCTTCAACAATCTCATTAGTAGTGTTAGTCTCAATAATCGAATCATTAATCTTTACATTACTAAGAGAATCACATATAGCATCTACACTATCATCAACAAAATGAGGAAAATCAAAATCTTCATAAAATGATACGTGTAATGATTCCTCGATCGTTGAAGAGGTTTTGTTGTATATCTGGTAGGCTTTGCTACGTGTGGAATATCCAACAAAGATTCCTTCATCGGATCTTGGCTCACATTTATCTAAATTACCAAAGGTGTTCTTCATAAAACATTTTGAACCAAAAACTCGAAAATATTTAACTTGAGGTTGTTTGTCATAAAATAACTCAAAACAAGTTTTGTTCGTTCGGGGTCTCATTAGGATCCTATTGAGCACATAACATGTCGTGTGAACCGCATCTGCCCAAAATTGTAGTCCAAGATGACTATCATGGAGCATAGTACAAGCACACTCAATAAGATTCCTATTCTTTCTCTCTACAACACCATTTTGTGGTGGTGCCTGAGGAAAAGAAAAATTGTGAGTTATCTCGGTGTCATCACAAAACTTTGTAAAAGACTCATTCTCAAATTCTCCTCCATGATCACTACGGATAATGATAATTGTGGATCCTAAGAGATTCTGAATCTTCTTTGCAAATATGGTAAACTCTTCAAAAGCTTCATTCTTATTAGTTAAGAATGAAACCCAAGTAAATCTAGAGAAGTCATTAATGACAACTAATCCATAATGAGCATTGCCTAAAGAAGCGGTTCTAGTTGGCTCAAACAAATCTAGATGAAGAAGTTCTAGGGTCCTCTATGAATGGCAATATTGCGGGGCAGGACGGGTATTTAACTACCCAAGCTTGCCCCGCTCCGTCTGCGGGCCGGGGCGGGGCGGGTAATTTCTTACCAAAAGCGGGTCGGGCCGGGTCGGGTCGGTCGGGTCAGGTCATTACTGCCATCCATATGAATCCCAAATAAAAGTTTTATTTGGGATTTGGGAGAATTGTGATTTACTGGTAATTTGAAATTGGGAATTGGCCTAATTGGAACAACATTGGAACAGAGTATGAGTTATGTGATGTGGACAGACCGTATGATTCGCATCAAAATAGTAAGGTTTTTTATAACCTCTATAGTTTATCGGGGCGGGCCGGAGCGGGGCGGGTTGCATACAAAGCCCAAGCTTGCCCCGACCCGTCTGCGGGCCGGGGCGGGGCGGGTCAAAACCATGGCGGGTCGGGTCGGGCGGGTCGGGTCAGGTCATTACTGCTATCCCTAGGGTCCTCTGAGAAGTAATGCCTTCTTTAAGCTTAAAAGATGATTTACTAAGTTTACCCCTTTGACATGAATCACAAAAGTTTTTCTTGCTAAAAGCAATTTTTGGAAAACCTTTGACTAGATCATGCTTAGCTAACTTATATAAGTGCTTGAAATGAACATGACCAAAATAGCGATGCCATAATAGTTGTTCATTTGTATTAGCAACTAATAATGTTATACAGTTTTAGGCAAGCTCAAATAATAAATATTTTTACACCTAACACCGGTAAATAAAACATGTGAATTAGAATCAACAATTTTACACATACCCTCTCCAAAGTTAACCTTGTAACCTTTGTCACAAAGTTTACTAATGGAGATAAGGTTGTGACATAAACCACTAACTATATATACATTAGTAATTAAAGGTTTGGAGGGGTTTCCAATTATACCTACTCCAATGATGGTTCCCTTTTGGTTACCTCCAAAAGTGACCGTTGCACCGTTCTTGATGCTAATCACATCGGAGAGTAATGAAGGATCTCCTGTCATATGTTTGGAGTAACCACTGTCGTGAATCCATCCTTTCCTTTTAGAGCTAGTTTGATCTTTATTGCTCTTTTTCTTTCTATTGGGTACCTACATAATATACCATAAGCTCATGGTACCCAATTTTTGTTGGGTCCAATGGGATTAGCCCTTTGGAAGCCAAGTCCAAGTGGACTTCCGCTTTCCAACATAATTACCATTACTAATAACATCATGAAAGTAGGAATTAACATATGCATTCATATCATTTAAGCTAGTGTTCTTAGGGCCCCAAATGGTGTATGTTTTGGGAGTCCTTTTCCTAGTTGCATGCATACTTGTTAGATTTCTATGTGGTGCATGCTTCTTAGGAACATAGTTTCTAGCATAAAATGAGGTGGTGGATATGCATTGGACATGTATACTTGGAAACATGCATGTTTTATGAAACATATGGGTCATGCATGACATGTGGAGGATGTGCATACATGTAAGAATGATGCGTATGAGCATGTGGGTGTATTGGAGCACGTACATGAGTATTTCTCATGTGTGGATTTGTACGTATCCATGGGTGTGGAGCATAGAAAGTGTCATGAGTATCCACTTGTGAAGTAGGAGATTTCCTACGTGGATGAAGGTTTGTGTACATGTAAGCAAGGCTTCTCTTTTGGTTTCCACCCTTAGTAGATTTCTTGCCAAAAGGAAGAGACTGTGAAGTGGTGACTTTCTTGGTAGGTTTGCTGCCTATAGTGTCTTTGACACCACTTGTGGATGCACCGAAAGATGGCCTCACAAAGTCTATAGTGACACCACTATAGGAGTGCGAGCATTGGATGCATTTGCTTCCACAAAACCAAGACCAACATGATGTGTGGCCGGAAATTAGTTTGCAAGCAAATCGTCCAATTGTCCTTTTTCCTTATTGAATCTCACAATACGAGAGGACATGAGCTTATAGTTATCCTTAAGAGAAGAAATATTGGTATCCAAGGTGGACACCCGTGCTTTGAGCTCGTGCACTTGGGTCTTAAGAGAATCATTCTCTAAACCCAATTGTGTGTGTCGTGAAACTAGATCACTATTATCCTTAGGATGTGTTTGATCTAGTTGAGATTTGAGGGTATTCACCTCATTTCTCAAAGTGACATTTTGAGAAGCCAAATTCGCTTTCTCAATGGTTAAAGTATCAACAATGGTGTCATTGTTGATAATGCATGGAATGGATGGATTGCTAACATTCAATTTCTTTAAACTAGTATATATAAGCATTAAAGATTGATACCTAGCAAATAATTCTTCATTAGCAATACGTAATTCATCCATAGTTATCTCGGTAGCATCCATGTCGGAATCACTCTCATCGGAGAGTGAATCTTCTCGGGCCATGAAGCATATATGGGCACTCTCACCCTTCTCATCATCGGAATCACTTGATGAGTCTCCACTTGAGTCATCGAATGTACCGACGAGTCCTTTCTTCTTATCTCTCTTATTCTTGTTGGACTTGTGGTACTTCAGAGCCTTCCACTTCTCTTTGTTTCTTAGCATTGGGCAATCCTTCTTGATGTGCCCTGGCTTGTTACATTTAAAGCAAAGAGAGGAAGTTTTATTAGTAGACTCAAATCTTTTGTTAGAGGGAAATTTACCTTTGCGAAAGAAGCGTTGGAACTTCTTCGCCATTTGGGCCATTTCACCCAAGTCCATCTCATTTTCTGATTCTTCACTATCGGAGGATGATGAATTGGCATTAAATGCCAAAGCTTGCTTCTTAGCCTCCAAAGGGTTCATCATTACTCGAATCTTTAATCGGTTCTCCCATCTTACTTCGTAAGACATGAGAGTCCCGATAAGGTTCAAAAATGTGTAAGTCTTCAAGTCATTGACCTCCTCGATGGCGATGGATTTTCTTTCCCATTTGGAGGTCATCCCCATTATGATCTTTCTCCCCTTTTCTGGTTTGGTGTATGTTTGGCCAAGAGCTTCTAGTTCATTGGTGATGTCGGTAAAACGTCTGTACATCGATGCTATGCTTTCATTTTCCTGCATATGAAACATATCGAAGTTTTGCACGGCAACATAGAGTTTAGAAAGTTTTACCTTGTTTGTTCCCTCATGGGTAACGAAGAGATGGTTCCAAATTTGATATGCACTCTTATATGTGCATATCTTGTTGAACTCATTCGGGTCCAATGCACAATGAAAAGTGTTCATTGCTTTTGCGTTGTTGACTTCGGCGGATTTCTCGGAAGCCGTCCATTTTTCGAAATCTTATTCGGTGGGCTTGACGTATTCCTTATGGAGGGTTCTCCAAAGTGAAGCACTCCTAAGGAACGTCGCCATCCGGCATTTCCAATAGCCAACGTTCATGCCATTGAAACGTGGAGGACGCACCGTGGATTGACCTTCGAAAAGAGTGGACGCTCAATCACGATTGTGATTGTTGTACGAAGTTTGTGGAGGAACGTTATTGTTGTTGGATCCCATAGCTATAACTTTGTGCTCTGATACCATTTGTAAGGACCCTGGCTATGGGAAAAACACTAGAAGGGGGGTTGAATAGTGTTTATGCAATTTAAAAAGATAGTTACACCAATTTAAATTCCTAACCAACAAAATAGTGCGGAATAGAAATAAACCCAAAATGAAACAAATGCAAACGCAAGGATGTTTCAAGGGTTCGGATTATCCAAGTCACTTCCCAACTTGTTCCCGGTAACCCTACGTCTCTTCCACCCGGTTAACGACTGGATACTTAAGTTAGAACCCTAACGTGAGGTTTCCTTAAAACCCACTTGTAGCAACCCTACAAGTGAAATCGAAAATACAATCGATTGACCTTGACTCCCACAACTTGGGAGCAAGCAAACCACTCTCACAACCCGAGAGTAATTTCAAATAACGAAAGTTATGAAATATGAAATTAAATAACACTTACAATCACTTATGCCTTAAAGTAGAACTTGAAGGAGAAGTGTGTTGTGTGTTGAAAGACTCTCTTGGAAGAGAGGAAAGCCATTTCTCTTGACTGCCCCAAATTCCTAGAAGATATCTCTTTGGTTCTAGGTTGGAGAGCAAGAGATTGAAGATTGGAATTCTTAGGGCTTTAGGATTTGAGGGCTTTGATCTTTAGAATGAAAGCTTAAATCTTCTAGCAAGAGAGTTGGAAAATCATTAGCCTCTCAATGGAACAGTAGAGGCTCTTTATATATGTTTCTCAAATCCCTCAACCGAAAACAGCAAAAAACCCCTTTGAAATCAGTGAGGAAAAACTCAACGGATAGAATTAGTGCCTGCGACAGTCGACTGTTGAAGAGTTCACAGTCGACTGCTGCACAGTCAGAGAGGGTAGGTGAGAATTCATAACGGTAACTTACCACGTGGACAATCGACTGATGAGGCGTAGACAGTCGACAGTTGAACCAACAGGTGATTGTAAATCCTATTACATGCAACTGTAAATCCTACTACAGGCGACTGGCTGTAAGTTGGGTAAGTTGATGAAATCTGGAAAACGTCTGGGAGAACAGGACAGACGACTGATGGAGAGACGACAGTCGACTGTTAATCAGAACAGGCGACTGTAATACCTTCTACAGACCACTGTCAAAACACTGAGATTTTCCAGAGAGTTAAGTCAACAAATTGGCTCACAGACAGACGACTGTTGCAGCATTAACAGTCGACTGTTCCATTGGACAGTCGACTGTAAATTCAACATAAGTCGACTGGCCAGAGTAATCAAAGAAATAGACTTTGGGCTTTAGATAGACAGGCGACTGATTAACAAAACACAGTCGACTGTCACTTGGACAAGCGCCTATGAATCATTCATAAGTCGCATGTAAGAGTTAAAACAGAGAAGCCCAAGACTAAACTGTAAAAGTTTGTGCATAACAGGCGACTGTAGAACAAAACACAGTCGACTGTTTTTGAGACAGGCGACTGTAAAACGTTCAGCAGTCGACTGTTATAGACATGACATGCACAATCTAGATTGAAATGAATTGGAGTCTAAAGAAGCTTGATCTAATGATATCCTAAGACTGAAATAAAGATGTGTGTGTATGCTCTAACAATGTTCTACTTCTAAGCTACATAGTAGAAGAGA